>BRZY01000006.1:6257500-7507500 GCA_030159175.1 Glycyrrhiza uralensis
GCGATGTACTGTAGCAAAAATAAAATCGAAATAAATTTTTTTTATAACTCGTAGGAAGTTATTGGAACAAATAAATGAGAGAAATTACTGTGGTGATTTACTGTAGCGAAAATAAAATTGAAAGAAAAATAAATTTATACACCGTAGAAACTTATTAGAACAAATGAAGGAGTGAAATTACTGTAGCAAAAATAAAATCGAAATAAAAAATTTTATAGCCAGTGGGAATTTATTGGAACAAATAAATGAGAAAAATTATTGTAGCAAAAAAATTGAAAGAAAAATAAATTTATGCACACTGCACAGTAGAAAGTTATTAGAATAAATAAATAAGTAAAAATACTGTAGCAATTTATTGTATAAAAAAAATCGAAAAAAATTTATAGCCCATAGGAAGTTATTGGAATAAATAAATGAGTGAAATACTGTAGAAATTGCTATAGCGAAAATAAAATGGAAAGAAAAATAAATTTATATACCGTAAAAAAGTATTGGACAAATAAATGAGTGAAAATACTGTAGCGATTTACTGTAGCAAAAAAAAATCGAAATAAAATTTTTTATAGTCCGTAAGAAGTTATTTGAACAAATAAATAAGTGAAATACTATAGCGATTGCTGCAGCGAAAATAAAATCGAAAAAAAAGTGAATTTATACACTGTAGAAAGTTATTGAAACAAATACAATCGAAATAAATTTTCTAAATTTTCGGAAAAGAAATGTTTAGTTTTCATTAAATATTTTCTAAATGATTTTGAAATTCTTAGTAACTATAGTGTAATATCCTTTTTAGAAAAATGGTATAACACAAGGACTTCTCTGCAATTATTTTTGACTTGTGTATGGTACACAATTTTCACAATAAGGACTATTTGTCCCTTGTGTATGGTGCACAATTGTGCACCTTAGACAAAGCCAGCTTTTAAACCAAAAAAAGTTAAAACTACCAAACGGATTTAACTTTACTTTTAAAGCTTAAATAAAAGAGGGATGAAAGCGATCATTCTTTTTGTGTCTTGTCTAGTGTTTTTTGATAGGTTGTTTCGTCTAGTTTCATAAAAGAAAGAAAAAGAAATGTATGAAAATATATGTGTATGGGGGGGGGGGGTGTCAGGCATGAAAATAACATTTTTTTCCACTTTCATCCAAGTTGTATGTTCACAGAAAAATACCCGCGATCCAAAGCAATTAATTTTGTTATTTATCATTCAAATCAAATTTCAATTTGATCCAATCTAATTTATTTCAATTTTGATTTAATCAGTTTTCATTTTCTTAAAATAAATTATAAATATTAAAATAAATTATGAAATCCACAAATTATTACATCACATCCCATATAAAATTTATGGGGCAGTGGCTTCTTTTCCTGTCCTTGTAATTACCTGTTGGTCTTTAATTTGATTCCCAATTGCTCAAGATTTTTCATTTATGAAAATTTTTAATTCTAAAACTGCCACGTCAGCTCTCTACACGTCACCACCGCACTCCCAAGTCAGCGCCAAATTGCACAATTTGACAAATATATATAGAGATCAAATTGAGCGATTAGAAATTCAGAGACTAAAATTACAATTAAGTTTGATCATTGTTGGATGCCACCGGCCCCATGTGGATGTTATCAAATGCAACGTTCTCAACCAGCAGGCCAAGTATGCATTGGGATGTGTCTTCGCAACTCAGATGGTTGCTTTATTCAAGCACGTAGTGTTTGTACGTAGTCCACCAAGGGGAAGCTTTAGGTGTGCTAGCTAGCTAGAAGCTATATTCAATGGGTTCATCAGCTTAATTGGCTACACGTGATCGAGTGATTATTGAGACAGACTGCAAAATGGTTGTTGATCATCTTGCTACTGCATGCTCATTCTCTCCGGTCTGAGTTCGGAATCATCATGCAGAGATGTGCCAATCTTCTTAATTTCTTCTTTTACGAACTTTAGGTTCAAGTTTATTAGGAGGACATAAAATGCATTTGTCATTTTCCTTAAAAAAAAAATTGTACATAACAGACATGCACGTTAACGGCCTTCGGAACATTTGATTTCATACGTGTTTTCTTTTTTCTTTCTAAGCTATTTTAGAAGTAAAAAGAAAGCATCAAAACGCGAAGGTTGAGTGGATATTAGGCATACACGTTGGTTCAGTTTTGACGGTTATATATATTTTAAAAGATCAATAAATATTCATAAATAATGCTATTTACTAGAAAATAATATTATAAAAGTGAATGCAAAAAATGAAATATATAACAAGGTTTATATAAACAAAAAAAAATATTTGGCCACCCAAAATCCACTAAACACCCAGGCTAGAGAAAAATCTAATGATAGATGAGTGATGTGATAAGAAAAGAGATATAAAAAAAGAAAGATCTATTAGATGTGTGTTAAGTGTTTAAAAATCATTAATTTTTTTAGGGAAAAAATCATTAATATTATATAAAAGTTATTATAAAAGTTATTTGGTAATTCATATATTTCATAAAATTAGAATAAACCAACCCCGCGATAAAACAAAGTGTGAAAGAAAGAAAAAGTGAGAGATAGATTCTAAAAAAAAGGGCTAAAATCGAAATGTAAAAAGAAAAAAATCAAATTTGAATATGAATGTGAATATATACAACAAAGTTATTCATATATGTGAATTTTTTTTTACATCTTTTAGAAGAAAATGAAAAAAGAAAAAGAAAAGGAAATGAGTGTACATGTCTCTATCTTTCTCTCTCACGCACACACTTTCCTTTAAAGAACAGTGTTATATATACGTGCGTATAAGAAATATCACATAACAAATGAAATATCACATATACGTGCGTATGTATTTGATCCTTAAGTATCATATTTTGTCTCTATGGATCCTTAAGGAAATTAAGCATATATACACCACGAGCCTATGAAGGCTGAGACAAGAGGCGTGAGAAGAGGTGCATGGACATATGAGGAGGACAAACTACTGAAGGCTTGCATTGACAAGGATGGGGCAGGAAAATGGCATTTAGTTCCTGAAAGAGCAGGTATATATTATATTAATTTTTTTTGGTAAGCCAATGTTAGTTGTTAGATAATGTTAATAAATGTAGCTTTTTGGGGTGGAGAGAATTTGAACCCACTCCACCTTATATCTCTCACTCCTTACCTCCCACACCCCAATGTTAGTTGTTATATTATATTAATGAATTTTATATATATATATATATATGCCCATCATTAATTAATTCTAATATATCACGTTTTTACTTTATTTGTTAACTGGATCGGATCATAGCTGTCTAGGTTCATATCAAATTAATGTAACTATATAACTGAGAGTCTGAGAGACCATGCATTTATTTGTTAACTTAATTCGCAGGATTGAATAGGTGCCGAAAAAGTTGTAGATTGAGATGGTTGAATTATTTAGACCCCAAAATCAAGAGGAAGCTTTGCTGAGGATGAAGTTGATATGATTCTAAGGTTACACAAACTCCTAGGGAACAGGTATAGCCTGTTGGCTAATGATTCATGGACTACCACTCCACACCCATGGCACACTCCCACTTCATTGGAATTGGGTGTGTGATGGGTGGTGGGGTGTCCACCCATCACTGCCCTAGCCTGTTTTTGTGTGTGTGTGTGTGTGTGTGGGCGGGGGCGGGGCGGGGCGAGAGTTCTTGGACGTGCATTGGTGGTCAAGTCCACATTACGTATTTTTTTTATTTGTTTAATTATTAGTCATATTATGTATGTGATTCAGTACCACCAGGGGCTTGGGTGAGATGAAACGAGTCTCTCTCAGTTTAACCAAGGGTTCTGGGTTCGAATTCAGACCATAAGAATACAGCAGCCTGCATGTGCGCGGACACCCTAGTTTAGAGTGACTAATTACCATGTGCAATATAATAAGAAGACTTCAACCATTAAATACTACTAAAAAATTGAATTAAAACATAAATTAGAGATTGAAAAATATAGAATTTATCTCTGAGGTTATGTTTGAGATGAGAGTTTCGACGATCATTGTTTGGGAGTTTTTAAAAATTAGAAAAAAAATATTTAAAAATATTTTTAAAACCCTCCAAAACTCTCATAATTGAGCTATTTTTAAGAGTTCCCTCAAATTGGAGGGTTTTAGAAATCTAAATAAAGTGAGGGATTCCCCCCCCCCCCCCCTTCCCCAAAGCCCTCACCTCTCATTTCCTCCAAACTCCCAAACAAAACCTAATTAAATGTTTTTGTTACTAAATGATTTAGTGATAAAATTACAAGTTTCATATTTTCCTCAAATTAAATGTTTTTGTTACTATTTGTGCTATCTATGGTAGTTGTTTAGCTGTTTTATTCAATAAATTTTTTAGCTTATCCAAAAAATACTATCTATGGTAGCATATACATACATCTATACATTATTATTATTATTATTGTTGTTGTTGTTGTTGTTGTTGTTGTATATGTATGTGTATATATATATAGATGGTCATTGATTGCTGGAAGGCTTCCGGGAAGGACAGCTAACGATGTGAAGAACTATTGGCACACACATTTGCGCAAGAAGGTGGCATCAAACAAGGAAGAAAAATTGGAGAAACCTTTTTTATTGGTGCAAGAAGAAAAGGATGAGAAACCTAAGGAAGCTGAAACCATATTGATAAGAGCCCATTAAGTTATAAAACCTCGACCTCGAACCTTTTCGAATCATTCCCCATGGTTGAAGGGGAAACAACCGAAACACGTTTTTGCAAGTGATATTAGTGATGGTGGTGTTATTAGAGAGTGTTGTGCATTAACACAACTAGTGGCTTCAAATGAATTAGATCTTGGTAATGCTCCTAGAGATGGTGCTGGTGGTGGTGGGGTTGGTGTATTGCCCCACAAGCTGCAATGTGGTTGGAGAGTTTGTTGAGCTTGGATGACCAATTAAGCAATGAGAATGATATATGCTCTTTGTTAAGTGAGCAAGAGGAGAATTCCATTTTGGAGTTTCCAAATGTAGAGGACTTGTTTACTCATGAAGGCCCCAGTACTGGCATTGACTGGGATAATTCCAACCTATGTGATTTCGATTCTCTTTGGGATTTCTAATATCTTATGAAAAGTCTATAGATGCTTTATTGTTGTTGTACCACTATATCTGTATTTGTCAAAACCAACGAGTTAACTTACAGCTTATTTGACTAGTTTAATTATAAGTTTATTTGACCACAATTAGAAGTGTTTAGTAAATGAACTTATTTCATTAGCTGATAGCTTATATAACTTATTATTTTTTCTTTCATTTTTACCCTCCATACTTTAATCTTATTCCTCCATTACCCTATGTTTAAATTAAAATAAATAAATAAAACCCTTAACCCTATTCCTTTTCTCTCTCCCCGGTGGTGTAGCCATTTGCATATTCAAGGGCCAATTCCTCAATTTGCATTATATTTTAATGGCTTAAATATGTTTTCAGTTCCCGTAAATATTTGAATTTTGATTTTAGTCCATTAAAAAAAATCAAACTATTTTAGTCCTTTAAATTTTTTTTTGGTTTAGGTCCTTTTAGTGAATTAACCATGTATTGTGCTGACGTGGCACTGGTGACGTCATGTCATTAATCATACGTGGTATATTATGGACACGTTAGCTGACACATAATTAATTTATATTTTCATAGGGATCCTAAAATCAAAAATCATAACTTTTATAAGGATTAGGTAAACAACTTAAATTTTTTTTAGGGATCAAAGTACATCAACTGAGTTCAAATTTCATCTTCCTCTTCCTCCCCGTCTTCTTCTTCCCTGTCTTCTTTTTCTTCTTCAGCTTCCTCTTTCATTTAGTTAGATCTGATTTTCTTCCCTTGAAATATCTTATAAAATGAACTTAAACCATATTTCAAGTTTGCAATACCATATAGTAATTTTGAAATGTTCCACCTCGCTGGAAAAAGCGTGCCACAGCAAATTAATGCCAGATCTTCCACAGGTCTGTAAGGAACAGCACCACCAAATGACAGAAACCTACCATTCCAAATAATTCAAAAGATTGAAAGAGAATAACAAAAAAAGGTAGAACGAGAAAAAGAGATACATAATTGATCAAATCACATTTCAAGGAATATGTCATTGAAATAATGAAATGATTTATATTAAAAAGGAAACTAACCATCTAGTCCAATTCTCAGTCCACATTTTTGGCTTCGTATTAGAGTTTGGTGTGAATTGATCGCAGTAAAACCCATTGCATGTATTAATCTGTGAGTGGTTAAACTCAAGTAAGATGATTGTAGACAGCATGCTAAGATTGCTCTTTTCAGGAAGACGGACAATGTAGTAAACCATAAACCACAAACACTCGATGTTGACCATTTTTTTTTCATTAAAAAAGAGATTGAAGCACAAGAGTGCTCAATCCAAATAATACAGAGTATTGTACATAACCAAAGATGACCCTTCCAAACTTGATAACCCCCTAGTACATATACATTCCACCACACTGAAGACTAAGAAAAACCGAATTTACAAAGAAACCCCAGCACTTACATGGCCTCAAAGAGTTCTAGTCAAATGCCAAGGTATACTCCAGTAACCCATCAATCTCAAAGGGGTGTATTTATCAGCCCCAAACCCAGCCAAGAGAAAAGGGGTTCAAACACAATTCCTCAGTAACTTACATGGTTTCAAAGGGTTACCTTTTTGCATGTTAAATTTAACTCATTAACCCATCAGTGACACTGGAAATACTTTATAAAAACCATTTCTTAGACTTTCCAAACAAAATCGAACAGCTCATAGTCACTCAATTGACAGGTTTTAAGCCTCCCCACCCAAAAATCAGCCCCCACTTTATACATTATCAAACCAAAGAAAACTCCAGGTCCACAATGATAACGTCGCCCCCCATGAATTTTCCTCAAATAAAGATCCCAAGTCCTTCCAAAGTCAGATTTATATCCCTCTTAAAAGAGATATTAAAAGAGAAAACTTATAATTGGATCAGGAGCATCTCCTTACTGGCACATGACCCGGGGACAAATAATAAACGAAGAACAAATAACAAAACCTAGTCTATGACGGCTGTGCGAGCGAACAGAGAAAAAGAAAAAGAAAGCAAAGAAGAGGAGGAGGAGGAAGAAGAAGAAGAAGAAGAAGAAGAAGACAGGGAAGAAGAGGAAAATGAAGTTTGAACTCAGTTGATGTACTTTGATCCCTAAAAAAAATTTTTAAATTGTTTACTTAGTCCTTATAAGAGTTATGGTTTTTTATTTTAGTCCCTATGAAAATATAAATTAATTATGTGTCAGCTAACGTGTCCATATATAAATATGTCATGTATGATAAATGGCAAGATGTCACCAGTGCCACGTCAGCACAATACTGGATTAATTCACTAAAATGACCTAAACAAAAAAAATATAAAGAATTAAAATAGTTTGACTTTTTTTAATAGACTAAAATTAAAATACGGATATTTACATGGACTGAAAACATATTTAAGCGTATTTTAATCTATAAAACAAAAAATATATTAATAAACGCATAAACATGTTCTTTTATTTTGTTATTTTATTTCATAGAAATAATTAAAAAATGCTAAAAAATTAATATCTTAATTTTCAATAGGATTAATATATATAATTTGAAACAAATTAAGATAATAAAATAATAATTATTTTAAAATAATATATATATATATATATAATCCACACCATATATCATTTTATATTTATCAACTAGTTGAAAAACTAATTTTACTGAACACTTCAAATTCTAACGGTTAATTTTTCAGCTATAAGTTATAAGTTATCATCTATTAAATCAGTTATTTTTGCCGAAACAAAGTCTATAACTGATTAACTTCTCAATTGTTAATCATTACACTCATCCCCTTACCTATTGATCTTGTATTAATCAAACGGTTATACGTTGCTATTATTTTACATCTTGATTTGCTCACCAACAAAAAATTTACATCTTGATATTCATCTTTTATTTTATTTTTTAAAATTGTCATCATTTTTTTTAATCAATTGTCATCATTTTTTAAGCTTATAATTATCATTAAAATTATCAATATCGCCATTATCAGTATCAAAGGGGGAATTGATGGGAACTGTGTTCTATTAGAGGTTTTTAGTTTTGTGTTTTTTGCTTGTGTGCTTGCATGGGGTTTTTGATCCCATGTTGCTCATGAAAAAAAATACATCAAAGAGAGAAACTAAAAGCTAAAATATTACTCTGTATTTTTTTTATATACAGAGTTGTATTGTGTTGTTTGATGATGCTTCAACCTATGAAAAATGTCATATATATAAATTTATAATACACCATATATCATGTATAAAAACTAACGCAACTGGTGCAATTGCACAGGTTTTCCAAATTTTGATCGCAATAATCTATTAATATATAATAATGGTTAATATATAAAATAAAAAATATAATTATTTTTTTCTATTTATTTTATTCCTCTAATTGATTTTTATTTTCATCAATATGAGGAATTGTTGACTTCTTAAAACTTTTATTTAAATAAGATGCAAAATGTTATGATATATAAAAAATAAATTATTTTATACTATGTGTAAAAACTAATACGACCTGTTGACTCGTGTGTCGCACGGGTCAAGTGTCTAGTTTTAGAAAAATAACTATGTGAATAGACATCATGGCCTAAACTTCTTCTTTGGTGCGCCATGATGAAAATCATTGCTACTCAGTCGAACTTTCATCTTTTCAAGGTATATATACCACCAAAAAACTGATCAAAAAAATATACCACCAAAATTTAGCTAGGGATAGCGAGGTATTTAATAGTCACATCACCACTTAAAAGTTATCATGAACTTTAAGATTAAAACCAAAGTCGTATAATTTTTTAAATGTATAACTTTTAAATTTAATCATCCAATTGTGCTTGTCTAGTTAATTAATATTACTCTTCTCATTCTCAAATAAACAAATCTTAATTGATTTCATCCTATTTTATTCTTCACCAAAATGTCATTTATTTAATGCAAATTTATTTTCAATTACTTATTTTATTAAGGGCAATTTAGGGAATAAAGTTTATTTTTTTAATAAATTTAATAAATTTAATTAATTAACACTCAACATGAATTAACTATTTTTTGCTTATATTTGATTCCAGAGTAGTACACTCAGGCTTGTTTCACATTAACTAAAGAATAATTTAATTTGTTGACAAAATTTTTCCCGTTATGTCCTCACCTTTTCACTATCTCATTAGATATACTCATTTACTCTCTCTGCATTAAAGTGTATGAAAAATGTGTAAAATAATGATTGATAATAAGGGTATAATTGAAAAATATAACATTAAACAATCAAAACGATATATAATTAATATAATTAATAACAAAATTGTTATTAAAAATAGACAATTTAAAAGGAATATAGGTAGTATTAAGTGAATACATACTCCTATAGAGATAATCCTGTAATAATCATTTATATATGATCATATGGATAAAATTAACTAATCTCATATCTCAATTGTCACTATAAGATCATGTTTGGATGTAAAAGCTCTAGCTTTTGACTCATGAAGAAGTTAGTTTTATTTTGTTTCTTATTTTTCTTATATAATCTTGTAGGTCATATTTTTCTTATTTTGAAAGATATGAAAAGTAAAAGATAATTTCAACTTCTATGAGAAGTTATTAATTAAAAAATACATACTAGAAGTACTTATGAAGAAACTTATCCAAACTGAGCCTAAATATATGGACAATGGGATCTACAATGTCAAAAGTTCATGCTAGAAGTACTGGGATCATTGATGGTAATGCGATGCAGGTGGCTTTGTGGGAACTTGTTTGGTTTGTTGTTGTGTGGGTCATATGGTCTTTCCGTAATGCAGCTATTTTTAGAGGTAAGGTAGTGGAGCAAGTTAAGTTGAAGTCTTCGTTGTGGATTACTGCAAAAAATTCAAAATTTAATTATCCGCTTCCGTGTTGGCTTTCTAACCCGAGGAGTTGTGTGGGTCTTCGGGTTTTGGCGTTTCAAGGGAGTTAGTTTTTTGTTCTTTGGTAATTCTGCTGTGTGTTTTGGGGGGGGGGGGGGGGGGGGGGGCGTGTCTGTTTTGGTGGTGGCATTGTCTCTGTTGGGTGTTGTTGGTTTTTTTGGCTGTAGAAATTTTGTGTGTGGGAGGGAGTGCTTTTGGTTGTCTGAGGATGGCTTTGGGTTAAATTGTCCTTGCGGGTTGTCTTTGGGTGTGGGGGCTTTTTCAGTTTGGCTAAATGCTAAAGGTCATGACCAGCTAATTCCCTTGATCAGTTTGCAGGTACTTGCGAGAGGTGCTGCCATATATGTGTGTTATTTCATGAGCAGCCATTTGGGCAGAATAATGGATGTTATGTGTGCAGGTTACACCATGGTTAAAAAGGAGCAGGAGGGAAAGCTTCATGTGTCTAGCTAATACTTTCGTTTGTGCAGGGGGAGCATATAACAAAATGGAGGGGGCATTCTTACTTTGTCTAACTACTGTTGACACTATGTTTCCTAAGTGTGTGCAGGGATTTAAGTGGGTGTATGGAAATCGATAATTGAAACAGGTCAAAAGGAGATCGATAATTAAAAAAGAAGGAGCTTCACATTGAACAAACCTTTGCTTGGTGAAGGCGTGTTATGTATACAATCACATTGGCTGTGGATCTTATTTTTAGCCATCTTAGCTATTACAGTGGTTTAATATTGTAACAGGTGGGGGTTGTTTGAATTGGGGTGGTCTAGGAATCTGTAAAGGAAGGTGCTTATAAAGTATTCCCCTTGAAATTGATGGGTTACTGGGTTAAATTTAGGATGTGAATAGGTGCCCTTTGAAACCATGTAGGTTACAGGAGAATTGTTTTTGAGCCCCAATTCACTTGACTGGGTTTTGGGTTGATAAAAACACCCCTTTGAGACTGATGGATTACTGGATACACTTTGGTATTTGACTAGAACCTGAGACTTTATTGGTTTTGGGGGTTTTACTTTATAATTCCGGTACAGCTCAGTATTTATTGTGTAGGAGTGAAAAAGTATTACGAGAATGAGGTTTTTTATTTTAGGATGGTCATCTATGTATAAACAATTTTCTATAATTTTCGGATTGAACACTACTTGTGTTTTCGATCCTATGTTAATGCATTTTGGTTTTTCAAAAAAAAAAAAAAGTTCATCAAGTTCATGCGATCCTCCACGCATTGCTTATTATCTTCAGTTCCTGAGTCTCCCATGGCCCCACGATGATCTCATGCTGATTAGGGTGCAAACAAGGACACCGAATGATGATCTATATTTATTCTTCTCTTTTTTTGTCTGGAGAGTCGGTGACATGGTACTCGATCCATTTTATACTGTCTGGAGTAGTTCTGTTTTATAAAGTCCAAATGTGTAATTAATGTTCTTGAAACAGCATTACCTTTTCTTGTCCTAATTACATCCATCCCTCTCGTTACATTTATGGAATCCAGCCCACTTGCATCACATGCATGTACAAGCAATTAATGAAACAACGTTAAATCAATGATGTTTTGAATCTGTGTCTAACGGCTGGGTTGATTTTTTTGCTACAAATTAAAGATGGGTTAACAAGCATTATCAAATATATGCGAAAAATCATCAAGCTTCGCAAGTTCAAAAAAATCATTCTTCCTTGCACCTACTTTTCTAGTTCAGTTTTATTGTTATGTCTGTAATTGAGAGGAGTGATTTTAGGCTCAGATTTCATTTAACATTACACTCTTTGAGTGATTTGAGCTGTATTAAATACAAACTCTTTCTACACTTTTGTTGTAACTTCCAGTCTAGAAAAATTGTTCTAGAGAATTGGTTGATAAGTTAAGCCTGCAAAGGCTGGGTAAAAGAATACTAGTTGTAAAGCTTACATATCGTTGGGTAAAAGAGTGTTGGATTGCCCATTGGTATGTGGCTGTATTGTTATTTGCAAATAATGAAAAATCTCATTGTGTGTGGAGATTAGACCTAGCCCGTCCCAAGAATCGTTTGGGTGAACCAATATAACTCTTTGTGCAGTATACTTTAATTAGGGCCCGTTTGGTTTGATGTTTTATTTCCTGTTTTACTTTTGATTAATTACGTAAGTATCATATTGTTTTCAGTTTGTTTTCTATTTTTAAATATTCACACAAGAAACCATGAAAATAATCATTTTTTGTTTTCACCATTTTTTATACAAATATTTAAAAACAGAAAACAAACTAAAAATAATATGACAATTTTATAATTAATGAAATGTAAAAACATGAATTGGAAATAGAAAACAGAACCTCAAACCACGGCTCTTATCTCTTGAACTCCATAACACTTTCCTGTTACCTTTCTGAATCAAGTTTTTCAAAGAAAACACAATCAGATCTCCTAAACATTAGTGTTTTATTCAAAATTGTTAATTTTATACATTCACATTTTTACTTAACAATTTTAAAGAAATCTTTTTGAAAAATACTATTTTTACTCAGAAATATATTCTTTTTTAATTGTATGCTAACAAATTGTTCAAATTATCCTTTTTGAAAAATTTCTTAACTCCAATTATACTTGAGAATTCTTCAGAAAAGTATATTTCAAGTAAAAAATTTAAAGGTCACAATTCAACTCCTCTTCTTTTGATTGAACTATTCACTTCAATGCATTCACTTTTTTATTTAATACTTACTTTATAAAATAGGAGAAAGATATATAAGAAAATATATGGGAGAGTATAACATTACTATGTGAAAATAATTATGATTTCATGTTGATAAAAAAAAATATGATTTCATGGGAGTTTTATTTGAAATATGAGAGATGTAAATTCTAAAATCACTCTATTATTTGGTTTTTGATTCAAGAGTACTCAATCCAGTAATAATATTTATTTGTAGAGATTCCTGAATAAAGAGAGAAAAATCTCCTTTTTGAGTTTCTTTTAATTAATGTATCTAAAAATGAAATTAGAAAACGAAGCACTAGGCTTTTGTTTGGTTATATATATAAAGAAAATAAGAGAAAATATAAGTAAAAAGAAAGAAAAAGAATAGCAAATAAGATAAATTTTTAGTTGTTTGGTGATATGAAATTAGAAAATAGAAGAAAAAGAAAGCTAATTAAGATTAAAAAAGATGAAAAAAATATATATTTAAGAAATGACAAAAATTAAGGTAGACAAAAAACTAAACAAGATATATAAAGGGTATTTTAGTATTTTAACTATAAAACCCACCTATAGGCTATAAGCTCTTCTGGCAAAATGGAAGGAAAGTATATGTGCGTGGAAAACCATGGAAATGTTTAAAATGTTTTTGTATTCTTCTCTTTTCTGCATTTTTTTTGGGTGTAAACTCAAGTATCCTTCACATATAACTATGAAAATTAATCCTTTGAGATACTGAAATCTATTTAAGAGATTCAACTATTTTCTGCATTTTTGGTCATATCAAACAAACGCTAAGATTTGTATGATTAATGTTGCCTAGAAAAGAAGAGACAGCAGTAATGCCATACTTTTTTTCAGTAATATACAGTATAATATATAAGTCTTAGTCTATCCTCGTTACATATTTCACTTCCCTCGTCATCAATCCCTTTTTAACCCTGTCCCACATGACAATAAGTACAAACAATAAACTTTATTAGTGCAACCAGGATTGATTCGGTTGTTAGGAAACGAGAAGAAACACCCTCCATCAGAGAGATTTCAATTCAGCCAGAATTTCCTTGAGCCATATATAGTGGCTATGCATAGGAGAGAGTCTTGATATGGAACGTGGAAAAAAGGGAGCGAGCAAATGGAAGGAGGGAAAAAGGCATTGGAAACTAGGATGAAGGATTGGGCATGGACCCAGGCGTGCCATTTTGCATGGACACATGATAGTTTGGATCCACACCCTTGAATATGGGTAATAGATTTGTAGTTAAAAACCAAAACCTTGTTGGACCAGAAAACAAAAACAAAAATTGAGATTGAGAAAGGACAACCTGACGAGTAAGTTTAAAGAGTAGTTATAAAATTTGTCAAATTGAATAATCCCCCTGTCCTATTTTGTTTGTTACACGATTTAAAAAATATAATTAATAGTTTAAAATTTATAAAAATTATTTTGATTTTTTCTAATTTGTCTTTTATTACTCTCTCTCTCTCTCTCATAGTAATTGATAATTAATTACTCTATCTCTCTCTCACGTAGACCTATAAAATAATTAAATGTTTCTTTGATATTGTAAAATGACAATCAAATTAGGACAAATTTTTTTTTGACTAAAACAACAAACAAAATGGGACAAAGGGAGTATATGAAAAGCAATATTTAAGAGAGTAGATCATCCCTAAAATTGATCATATTGTTATTAAATGCCCTAGCTATTTTAAAAAATTGTGTTTTTTTCTCCTCTAGTGATTATTAGTTTATTACTTCAAGTGACAATTAATAAAAGGAAAATATACTAAATTACAGTTAAGTTTTATGTTCATACAATTTATAATGAAAGTGAAAATGATCAATGAGATAAATTTTAAATAAAAGTTGATGTTGATATTTTATTACATAGTAAATCAACATAAAAATTAGAGCGTTTTGTGTAAATGAAACACAGATTCATGTTATTCATGTTATTTTTGTGTTAAGAAATAAGTTTATAAAAATATAGTACTCCCTCCGTTCCTTTTTATTTGTCGGTTTTTAAGAATTTTTTTTTTCTTTTTATCTGTCGTTTTGATAATTTAAGGTTATGTTTTGACAATTATACCCTTAAGCCTATTAATTGTTTTACATATTTTTCATAATTTATTAATATAATAGTTGAGAACTTCACAGACTAATTATTACTCCTAAAAATTATTTTTACTTTCTAACAATATAAATTTATTACTAATACAAAGTGGGACTCTAAGAATCCGTGAAATATGAGTTGGATAATTGAATAAGAGGATGAAAATGATTAATATGAGGTATACATTAATATAGAGAGATAAAATAAGATAGTGAAAAAATAAGGGTATAATAGAAAAAAAAATTATAAATTAATTGATTCCTTAGTATTGGTGAAACAACCTTAAACGATAGATAAAAAGAAACGGAGAGAGTAATATTTAATATTTTGGGGTATAAGAATTTACAAAAATTATGGGAAAAATATCCAATTAAAAACTTAACTTTAATTAGTAACAAGTCATATTTATAGAGCCCAAACTATAAGTGACATTGAAACTTAAAATTCTTGCGTTAATATATCCCACTAGACAGAAATGGTTAAAAGTGTAAGATAATATTAAAATAACTTTAACGCATGTTTCGTAATATTTTAAAATATTTTGAGCTTCTACTCCATTGTACCCAACAAATTCCGTGTTTATGCAACAAGAGACAAGAGTACTGTTATACGAGTTGACAAAAATAGGACCAAAAAGGCACGAAATTTAAGAACAATCGATCACAATTTGGGATGAAAATACAGTGTCATTAATTAATTAATAACTATACATAGATGGGTTAGTTATAAATTGTGTTTATTAAATGAAAAATGTTATATCTTTTTACAAAAATTTTTATATATTTTTTATTTTATAAAATAACAAAAAAATATAATTAATATTTTTAAAATATAAAAATTATTTAATAATAAAAAAGATTTATAAGAATAAAAAATAAAAAAATTTAAAATTATTCTTATTCAATAATTAGCTTTTTCCGTGGCATTTCGTGCTGCACTCTTGTCGCCGGCCAGCGTTAATGATACAGCAATTATTCATGAAACTTTTTCGTGATGTGATGTTCACAAAATGGGAAATGCTGATGTGTACGAATTGAATAATTTTAAACATTTTTACTTTTTACTCGTACAAATCCTTTTAAGTATTAAATATTTTTTATATTTTTAAAATATTAGTTATATATTTTTTTATTTTATAAAATAGAAAGATAATATATAAGAGAATTTATCGAAAGATATAGCATTTTTTGTACGAATTTGTTATTGCACAAAACATGGTTTCTATCCCATCTAGTGCATTTTTTTTACTCAGTTTCAAAATCACAATCCACTTTGAAAAATAAGAATGTTTTAAAATAATAATCTACTTTATGTTTCCAATACAGTATTAGTTACTTTTTTTTACTTTTATTTTTATTAATAAAAAGAATTAAATATATTTTTGGTCTCTTATATTTGGCCTAAGCTTGTAATATCCTATTTTATTTAAAGAGCCTTCAATAAAGAAAAAGAAATAAGTTAAATGATTAAATAGTATAGTGTTAAAAATTATAGGTATAATTAATTATTAGAATTAGAATGGTTAGTATTTATTGGTTATATTATTAAAAAAAAAAAAAAGGGGAAGAGAGAATTGAGTGCACCCACGTAACAAGGAAAAGGCTTGGGGTCCACTTCCACTTAAAAAGGAGTAGCAGTTTAGAAAAAAGAGAAGGGATAGGAAGTGGAAGTTAAAACCCACGTTCAGCAAAAAGAGGGTAACAGTGCCTTACCTTATCCTAGTTCACGTTGGAGCGCTTGGGAGAAAGAAGAAAAAAAGAAGAAGGAGACTGACGTGAATTGTTGGGTGCAATTGAGGGAGAAAACGAAAGAGAACGACACTGTTTATCACTCGTACAAAGGTGAGTAAAACACAACTTTCTTAAAAAACCTCCATGGTATGATTTATCAAAAGACACTACTTTATTAGATTCTTGGTATGCGAAATTGGGATTAACGGCGCTGTAGGTACTATGGTTGGATTATATTTGTTCATTCACGTGGTACAGCTCCAAATGATTAAATTGTTTTTCTTCTATTATATATATAGTTATTGTTATACTTGTCTCCCAAATTGGTCTACTGTTCTCGATCATGTGTATAATTTGGCCTATTGTTATCTTTGCAATGTTATTACCCTTTCGATATTATTTTCCCTGGACAAGGAAGAAAAGGTGAAATACCTATTTACAGGTTGTAATCCAAATTGGGTGGGCAGCATTATTTTTGGTTGTATAGCATTCTTGCGTGAATTTAATTGTGCCAAATGTATGTGCTATGACCGAATTTATTTAACAATGGTTTGCAAGATGATTGATTATTTCCGGGATGATTTATTTTATGTTCGATTTATGTTGGAGTGACTTTTATATTGTGTAGGAGTCGGTCATCACCTTCTGGGAAGGGATGACAGTATTCATCTTATTCTGGGAATGAGATGAGAGGTATCTCCATCCGGGATGGGATATCGTGATTTTCGAAAATATCCACATCTGGGATGGGATATGACCTCCATCCGGGATGGAGAAAGCAGTGGGATACCATTGCTTGGACATGAGCTCATGGACCTTAGTGAATCTGGGATTCACAGTGAATCTGGGATTCACACCGGTTCCGGGAACCGAATAGTTGTATAGTGTGTGTCTTGATGACGAGCTGAGAACTCTGTGCTGTGACCGTTTGATTGCTTAAAATAATTAGCTTATTTTAGGTGCTTTAAATAAGTGGTGTCTGTTCGAAAAGAATTTTATGTTTACTTATGTGGGACCATGGTTGATTTTTTTCCGGTCACCACGCCGGCTGAGAACAACGCTATTTGCAAATACATTTTTCTTACTTGTTTTATTTCACTGGGATTATATCTCATTAAGGGTGTTGTTTTCAGAGCACGAGGACGATGTCACTGGGAATGAGGAGAGTTGAAGGCTTAATGTTTTATTCTAGTTTTACTTTCTTCTTGTTGTTAGTATTTTATTTCCATAAACGATGAGCTATTTATGCTTCTTAGTTATTGTTTGAATTTTTTTAGTAGACGCTTGTATTTGCGAAAAAGGTTTTTATGTACGTACCTATTATTACTTCTATATGCTATTCAGAGTGGATGTATTGTTTAGTCCATTTTGTCTTTTAGGATTTGTTTCATTTTATTAAAATCATACCTTTAGTACGTTGCCACCATCGTAACGAAGGTCGTTACAAAGCTCATTTTTAGTCCCTCAAATATCAAGAATATTATTTTAGTCCTAATGTTTTGAAAATGTGCCACAATTAGTCATTGGGATCATATTTTAAATTTAAAAAGTATTTTTCAAATTTATACTTTGGCCTCTCCTAAAGCATGATGTTCACCTTAACTCATTTTTTGGTTCTCCTCCCCCTCCACTGATGCACCGCGGCCCCCCATCTCAGCTCGGCCAAGGGAGGAGCTCTGTGTAGACAAGGGAGGTTGCGCACAATGGCAGAAAGGGAGGGGGCCATCGCGATAGCACAAGGAGGAGAACGAGAGAGGCCGCATCTGATGGCAGCTTCGAGGGAGGACATTGGAACTATTCCTAGCAGGGATAGGGGTCGCGGTGTGTCAGTGGAAAGGGAGGAGAATGGAAAAACGGGTTAAGGTGAATATTAGGCTTTAGGAGGGGTCAAAATATAAATTTAAAAAATACTTTTCAAATTTAAAATATGACCCCAAGGACAAAAAGTGACTGATTTTCAAGATTAGGGACTAAAATAATATTCTTAATATTTAAGGGACTAAAAACGAATTTAGACCAAATATGAGAAATTAAAAACATATTTAAACATTAATTAGAAAGACAATTTAGTAAAATTATTCAACCTTTCAACTTATTTATTGTCTTTTTTTAATCTTGATAAAAACACTATAGTGGACTACGCCCTATAGTTTTTTTCATAAAAAATATACGACAAAATCATCATGACTAAAAAAGTACGTTGAAATGAATTAATTATAATTAATGATATTATAATTTTTTAAAAATAACCTTTTTGGGATTTATGTCTTTTATATTTTTTTTGAGTCTCATAATAATTAAATATAAAATTAAAAATAAACAATTAATATTGTTAAAAAGATATTTTTATAAAAAATAGACTTTGAAAATGACTTTTTTTTATAAAAAGAACAGGAGAGAGTACCATTTTGAAACAGAGGGAGTAATTAATATTTGTTTTTTAAACAGCAAATCAAATGGTGGCACGTTTAGATTCGTGCGTTTTTGTCTGATTGCTATTCGTGCCAAATAACACTCTTCCTTTCGAAACATCTATAAAATCCAAGGATAATGCTTAATTTTACGAAAGAAAAGCGCACGAAAAGTAGATAATAATTTTTTTAACCAATCATCCTTTAACATTTAACCACCCATGTTTTGTTATCCTTCCCATGATTTGTAATCAGGTATTTCTTACTGTTTTCATGGGAACTAATCCCTCCGGACTGAAATATAAGCAAAAAAATACATACATCTAGATTATATTTAATCCAGATACATGTACTTTTTTGCTTATATTTCAGTCAAAAGGGAGTATTTCGTAAGAAATAGCAGGGTCCAAAATCCAATCATGGTTACCTACATATTTAGTCAAGACTTTAATGAGCATGGGAACATATGGATACTGGGAAATTTTTGATACTTTTTAAGAGCTACTTCCTATAAAAACTGCTTTCCATTTAACGGTTTTCTTTTTTCTCAAAAAAAATAAACAGAAAAATTAACCATACATGTCAAGTATTCTGCATTTTAGTGCAAGGGGTACGTACTCCTGGAGGACTGAAATTTTTTACCTGAGGGAAGCCTTTTTGTTCTCTTCCTCAAAAGAAAGATACAGGAGTAAGGGAGTAACACGTCTTTACAGAACAAGCAGGTATATTTTCGAGGTGTAGAAACATGAATCACTGACACTCTATTCGTTGTCTTTTCGTGGAACAGTGTTCATGTTCCGATAAATCTTTAGTAGCATTCTCATTATTGTCATTGATCATTTCAGGGGTTTCTTCAAATTTGAAAGTCCAACCAGCAAAATCATTCTCTGAAAACAAAGAGTATGGAGTTGCTTTGTAGAATGCTAAGGGAACCTGCTTCACCCTCCGTGATATCTGCAATGGTGCAAGTATTTTTTTTGTTGATTAAAGAAAAAGGTCGATATTAAGAGTATATGTACATCTTTCTCTACTTCCTCATATGATATGATGCAAACAATATAAGCACATCATTGGGAGGTAAGAAAAACAAAAAGGTAATTATTATATTCACCTCTGCTCCAAGTATTGTTGCATATGAACCAGCACTAAAATCACCAACATTAACTTCACTTGTTTTGGCCCTGACTGTCAAATCATTCCCAAGAGACAAAGCGAACCTAAAACCACAAGCAAAAGCATGTAACGTTTGAGTACGTCAAAATACAAAAAAAAAATATAAATAAAGGAAAACAAGTAATGTGTCAAAGATCAAAATACTTGCCGTGAGACAGGAGGACAGTAGTGGTGAAGAATGGTATCAATTTCCCAAAGAGAACTTCCTGCTCCAAGAGATCTTCATCAGCAAAACAAATATACTACAATGTGGGGGGGCGAGGGAGTAATTCTACCACTAAGATAGAGTTGACTCTGGACTGTGTTTCTCTAAATACTTCCAACTATTCTAAACTATGGGATCCAATGTAGAAGTAGAACAGTCATGTGGGTAGAGCAATTGGTCCAACCCATGATTCGCAAGTCTCCACTTAAATGATACCCAAAACTTAGACCAATTGCTGATCAAACTTGAATAACATATTACACTATAAATTTAATACATGTAAATTTAAACAACACATCCAGTTCAAACCAGCCTAAAGAGATTTTCTCTGTCAACCGAGCAGAAAATAATGGTAATCAATCATTGACAAGGAAGCATCACATTTACTTATGCTGACATTGAACTACAAGTTACGTGACTTACGTCATGCAGGGAAGCTAATAGGAACCAGATAGAGAAAAACTATTCTGAATGTATCAATCCAATGATGCAGAAAATATAACTTGCAATTCATAATGCCATGCTTAATCTGTTTTTCTCTTGTACACACAAATAAAAGGATGGGGTCATATCAAGTGAGAGCGTGAAAGGAGCTAGTCTTGACCACAGAATACATTTAACTTTTAAGCTTAAATGGTCAAGATGATCTTCTCTCAGCTCTCACATTCAATATGTAAAGTATACAAATTAATAAGAAATAAAAGAACAACCATGCAGTTTTCCAACTTTCATCAATTTGGTTTAGGGCAAAAAACAGACTTATTGGGCAACAGATAACTTGAAAAAGATGCTCACTCATAGCGCCTGACTTCATAGGATTAGTTTCCTCAATGTTAAAATGGTCAAAGCCTGATTTCTGGCAAGGCACAGCACCTGTCTTGGCATTATCCAAGTCAGTAGCAATCACTTCATCTGTTTTATGATCACCTTTCCCTTCATCAACACTGTCTTCCTGCATCAGAAATCATCAATCCAATTATAACAGAAAGAAGGCAGTTAACTTATTACACTGCAACACATATCCTAACCATTTTCCAGGAGGAAAAAAGGTTATGAAATTTGACATGCGATCACAAAAACCCAACTTAAGAACAAAAGGGGTGAAAAGGAAAAGAAAGAAAGTTTCTAATTAGTTTCTCGACTAGTATAGTACTATTCCAGTTCTGTAAAATCCATTATAAATGCTGAACGAAGCAGCTGTTGACTAATTAAAATGTCCCCCAACGAAACCCAGTGCTGAAATCATGACTGCTAGAGTGAAAAAAAACCCAAAGCATTTATATCTTCACATGCTCCCTGCCTTAAGGTATAAGAGATCAGGCAGTATTATTTTGTAGGCCTTTTAATTTGGATAATCTGTCCTTCCCAACCCTCCATAATTCTTTTATCATAGTACCAGACCAGCTCCAAGTTTCAAACCCTAGCCACCTTTGACCATCCTTGAACCAAGAATCCAGTCTCCTGGTTCTACCAAAAGAAAAAGAATTGAGGCAAACAAAAAGTAAACAATGCCAATAATCTACTGTTCAGATATATCAGAAAATTCCAGATGGCAGCTGCATGTCATAAAATTGACCATACTGTCTCATTAGTTTTTCAAGTGATCCTCAATAACATCTTCAGTACTGAAGATGCAATCCACAAAACCAAAATTATCAATGAAGTAATAGATGAAACAAAAGATGGATGAAAAGAGGCTAGCTTTACCCGGTGCACCAAACAGTTAATTGAAGGATGTCTACGCAAAATATTGTGAATCAGAGCTGTGATAACCAATGCCCCTGAAGGAGGAACTGAAAGCAACAACCTACTCAATTTCTTCGCAAAGGAAGCAGCCAGGTAAGCTGGAAGAAGTGGCGACTTTAGGCAAGAATCAAGAAGCTGCAAATAGCAAATTGCATAGTGTCAGAAAACAGCACATCCAAAAGATTTTACATATGCAAATACTTTTCTTATCATTCACTCTAATACTTCTGTTGGATATCTTTTCATCATCACTCAATCATGTTCAACACTTTGGTTTTCCCATATGACATACGCCAGAGCAAGTTATTTTCTTCTTTCCGGTTAAAGAAAGAGTTGTTTATGGCTTATTTGTAATTTGTAATGGTAACCTAATGAACTATTATTTTCCTTATTTAAGTCCATTCAATCAGCTCAATAAATTTATAATATCATCTTTAGTTTTAGGATTGTAGTGTTGAGTTAAAAGAGGACTAAAACTGCAAAATTTACTGTAGACCTACTCTTGTTGAAACATAAAATCTCTATAAATTTGGCATCATAACATACTTAAATCACTATTATCCAAATTGGCATAGAAAAGTTGCATTTAAAATATAATACTTCATAAATCACTATATGTCTTCATATAAGCATAACTGAACTGAAAGCATTATTTTTTATATGAAAATTTCCTTTTGTTACATGTAAGTCACAAAAAAATAATTAGCTTCACCTGGAAAAACCTTGCTCGATGTTTTGCCATGAAGATAGATGGAACTAAGAGGGTATATAGTTTTTCATAGAAATTTGGGTATTCCAACCCATACTGGGTCATTAGGACATAAAGGCTGCTAAGAGCCATCACACTGACTACACCACCAATGTCATATGACCTTGTCAAGAAATCACTGCACACAAGCAATATGTCAGATTCAACAGCTAGTTATCGTAACAAAATGTCAATTTAGTGCAGCATAGATGTTTACCATAACATTATGGGATTAGACAGATGAGGAATAACTTCTTGGTGAAGGTTAACGAGAACCTAGTAATAAACAACCATGTAGAACATGATATCAAAAGGAGGGAAACTAACAGAAAAGGATAACAACATAGTTCCATTCAAATTAAACAACGACATAAAATTACCATAGCACCAAATATTTACAAACATTTGATATCTTAAATAAAACATTGACATCATTGCTCACAGTATAATGTTACAACCATATCCAAATTTCAAAATTCAAAAGCATACACTTGCAAATTACCTCTTTGTACACATCAAGTGGAAGTGGTAATCTAAGATATGCAATCCAAGCTTTAGTAAATTTTAACTTCATCTTCTTGGCAATTTTGGCTGCAGACAATACCTATATGCATAACAAAGAAGATAAAATAGATGTGAAAAGGTAGACAAATAATTACAACAATTTTTAAATGAGAAGGTTTTTATAACTTTTTAATAAAAGAATAAATTCATTAAAATAGAGTAGAAAATTACTGTAAATATGGAGAATAAAAGATACTCAATAATGGGAAAAAAATGGGGAGCAACATTAAACTTAGCAGAGTATGGAATAATAACTTACATTCTTGTTATGCTTCTGGGGCTTCAGCTGCTTATCATCCGCATCCGCATCTCCATCTCCAGAAAGCTGCTTATGATCATTTTCTATGGACAAGAATCCAAATTACAAAACATAAAGCCTGTTTCATTCAGATTACTTTCAAAAAAATCACTATTTTAAAGAAACAAATCAAACAATCACTTTTAAGGATTTTCTATCTGTTTGTTTTATCTTTTGAAAATAATCAGAATCTGAAAATAATCTAAAATCTAATTAAAATGAAAAGGTACTTTGAGTAGCTTTCGAGAAATAATATGATTATAATGAGCATAGTAGATGAGAGAGAATGTTAAAATAATGATCTTTATGATTGTAGACAAACACATATTAACTTCTGCTTTGCTTAAAAATCTCTAAAAAAATAATCACTATATTTTATGTAGAAATCACTTTTGTCAATCTTAACAAAAAGACCCATAAATGTACACTTCAATTTTTTTCTTACAACAACAAGAACAACCAAGCCTTTTCCCACTGGTGGAGTTGGCTACATGGATCAATCAATGCCATAAAGCTTTGTCACAATGTCATGTATTGTGTCCAAAGATACTTCAATTTTTTCTTAATCTAAAAGAATAGTATTTTATACAAATTCCTAAAAAAAAAAAAATAAAGAGAAGAAAGCACTAAATAGTACTTTTTATACATAAAATATAGGCCCAAAAAGGATCAAGTCAAGATCTTCATTATGAAATATAACTAAGAAAAAAGAAAAAAATAAAGCCTAAAAGTAATGAGCGAGCAGTCACCTGATTTGCTCCAAATTTCTAGATCAGATGTGTTATCTGATGTTTCAAGAGGGGGGACGTGTGATATAGTGTAATACATATTGTGGATGACACATTCCATACTGCAAAAGAATAGATTTTCAAGTTACCAATAGAATTAATTAAATCAATACATTTTCAACTAAATTTATACATCTCGTAGTTTCACAACTAGGACCAAGTCTGCACGGCAGAAAAAGTTGAACTTTTTACTTGCATTAGACAGTATTGATTTGGAAAACTAAAACTATTGCTTATTGCTTATTGCTTATACAAAACATACGAAATACAAATAAATTAACCACCAAGAAAAGTCATGGTTTATGACCAAAGAACAAAATCTTTTAATACTAATGATAGTCAACCATCTTCAAAAAGGAGGGAAATGAAAAATAATAGAAGTAAGCAGTGGCTATAGGTCTTACTCACTTTGATCTCAATTGACTTTCATCAGTGCCATCTGCACCTGCAGTTTTATCATCTAACAAGGATAAGCAAATGAGTTATCTAATGGAGAATACCCAAATAGTGGGAAATTGAAAAGGAACACAAATCTCCTGTTTGCAATTTTGCGGGTTAAAAATTAGATTAGATGATTAAGAAAAGCAAGCAAAGGAAGAAAAGAACCTGAGACATCTTTTCCCTCCATAGTTCTAGTGAGCTTTTCTAGGCTTATGAATGTAAAATAACTGCACCAAGTAACAAAATAATTCAGTAAACTAGTTAAAACCCATATAAAGGACATGAGTTATGTATTCGTCGCACGCGCACACACACACACACACAAAAACAAAAAGCAAATTCGGGAAAATCATGTCAGCAAATGACGGACTGACAAATTCATTCTAATATATTTTGCCTTTCCATAAAAGGGGCTAAAATGCAAAACAATATAAGCTACAAACTGTCGCACCCCTTTTATTCATTAGAAATAAATATATACACGAATAATAGCTAAAGTCCACATAAAACAAACAATTAGCTCGCATAGAAAAACCCATGGAAGCATAATATTAATCATACCGGACATCAATATACTTGAAATACTTCGTTGCAAGTAAATCCACCAAAAATGCAGCGGGACTAGTAGAGTGAACCTGACAGAGCCAATAAGAAATCAAAGAGATTATTACACCGCGAAAATAAATAAATAGATAAATAAAAATTGGCAATTATATAACTTACAATACTATGGAGAAGCCTGTGATACAAAGCAGAGTGGAAGGTGCCACCATTGGCGACCTTAACAAACTCCATTAGAGTGTCCAACACGAGTTCCTTGAGAGTTTCATCGGATTGCGGCGAGACGAGGACATCGATGAGGGACTTGAGGAACTCGTCGAACTTGGAACGGAGCCAGGTGAGGTAGATGAAGTGGGAGTGGTCTCCGTCGGCGGCGGCGGAGGTGGAGGTGGCGGTGGCGGTGGCGGAGGAGGAAGGAAGCTGAGGGAGGAGTGGGAGGAAGAAGGAGTGAAGGGAGAGAAGGGATTCGAGGACGTGGTGAGGAGGGGAAGAAGGGGAAACGAAGCTGAGGAGGAGAGGGAGGTTGTTGATGTGCGATGCGGATGATAGTAGCTCGTTACCTAGGGCTTTCAGCTCTACGACGCCGTATCGCTTTGTTGTCGTTGTCTTCTTCTG
This sequence comes from Glycyrrhiza uralensis, assembly GCA_030159175.1. NCBI lineage: Eukaryota > Viridiplantae > Streptophyta > Magnoliopsida > Fabales > Fabaceae > Glycyrrhiza > Glycyrrhiza uralensis. Next base: position 6,283,515 of record BRZY01000006.1, read on the forward strand.
TTTCTTCTTCGTCGTTGGAGGAGCGACGGAGGCCATGGTTGGTTCTCAGCACCACGAGGTTTCCTTCAGGGTTTTAGACGGAAACAGATTAGTATAGTTTGGGTACCCGTGTTTCATTTTTTCCGGGTCAACACTTGGGTAGTTTTTTGGGCCAAGCCCGATCATCGGCCCAGTTTAGTTTAGTGGAACTGATCTCTGGTTGATCCGGCCAAAGCATTGGATTAGATATGTCCCGTGTCATTGTATCAGGAGATTTTCTTTGTCCACCTCCAATTTCTTCGCCAACGCCCCCTTTAGTTTTTTTTGGTGATGACTTTAGTTTATTTTTTTGAAAATGACAAAAATATAAGCAATAATTAAATATATTCTTTTATATTATTTTACATTTATCAGCTAGTTTAACCGCTAACTTATCTGTAATAAGATATTCGCTATCTGCAACTTTTTACCAAACAAAGCCTTAATAGACCACCCATCCCCTATACCTCTTTTCATCGCTTACATTTTGTAAGATATTTTAGCTTACGAAAACTAGTGTATTTTATCGGATGGTCCTTTCGGGGAAATCCAATAAAAAAGTGTATTTTAAAATTTCAAAATGCATTACCAAAGCTAGTGTATTTGTGAAATTTCAAATGCATTAGACGGAAATAGTTCGGTAGTTTGGATACCCTTGGCATTCTTCGTTTTCGATGCTTGTGTAGGGGTTTTCGGGCCAAGCCCCACCATGGGCCCAGTTTATCGATGAATCGCCATTTACATGGGCCCAATTTTTCTTGAAAGACCAAAACTGGGTCATTGTTTTTGGATGGTTCACAAGAAATTTTTGGAAACAATAAAAAAAAATAGAGATTTTTCGCGTATGATAAGAAATCCTCACGCATTAAGGCTTTGTTTGATTTCAAAAAGAAAGTGAAAGGAAAGAAAATAAAAAGAAAAAAAGGTGAAAGATAAAAATGGAATAAAAAAAAGATTATTTGTGGTTGTTTGGTAGAAGATAAAGTGAAAGGAAAGAGAGGATAAAATTTTCTCTTCTCTTGTTTGATTGAGCAGAAAGTGAAAGGAAAGGAAAAACATAATTGTAAAATGACATAATACCCAAAATAGAAATGAGATATGATAAAGAGAATAGATAAATAAAAAATACTCTCACTAATATAAAAAAAACAAAAATAAATATTTGTTTAAAATCCTAAATAAATGAAAAAAATTTAAAAAAATTTAAAAAAATAATTTTATTTATAAAAGATTTAAATAATAAATAAAAAAATATAATAAGCATATTTCTGTAATCTGTATTTGGTTTTAGAAATTGGTTTCTTGTCAGTTTTCTTTCTGATTTGGAAAGTACGATGATTAATGTGGGACCCATGTTTTATTCTACTTTCTTTTCATTATTCTAAGCAACCAAACGACGGAAAAGTTATTGAAAAGTGTTTTCTTTCCCAAACAATCCTTTTCATCCCTTTTCACCCCAATTAAACTCACGCTAAGGATGTGAATTGGCTTGTGTAGGGTTTATTTGGACTTATTACTCACATAAGTTCTTTTAAGTGTTTATGGAATAAATATTTATCATATAAGTTTATCTATAAACTATTTTTATGATCAATGAAGAAATGTTGTTAAATTGATTTTATATTAATTGTAAGTTGTTTTGATAATTATTTTGAAGAGCTTATAAAAATAAAAATAAGCTTACAACAACTTGTAAGACAATTATAAACTATTTTCATAAGTTCTCCAAACATTCTCACAATACTTATGTTAATAAATAAGCTAAAGTAAACTCTACATAAATTAATCTAAATACACTCATATAAATATAGAGAATAGAGTGATAAAAGAGGCCATGAGTTTCAATCTCCCTCGTTAACATAACATACTAATTTACAAACATTGCCTATAAAAAAAAACTTTACTCAACACCTACCTACTTTAATTTACTTTATATACATGTCAAAATAATAAGCAAAGGACCTACAAATAGTAAAATAAGCAGCACATAATTACTTACAAATTTCTCTTCCAGTGTACGCCCTTGAAAAATGTTAAAATATTAACTTAAATAATATAAATTCCTATTTCCTATACTTACTATTTTTTTGACAAATTCCTATATTTCCTACTTGGGTATAGCAAATCTGGGCGCACATCCACAGAATTTCCCTTTAATAACAAAAAAAATTAATACGACAATAAAAAAAATGAACATAACAAATATACCTTTCTTAAAAATTATTTAAGGGCCCAATTTAAAACAGATTTGGAAAATATAACAATTATGGACAACAATGTGAGGGTTCGATCTCATATATGTCATGAAGTTTGATACTGATTATATATATTCTTCACAGGTTCATTCATTATATTCTACTCCATCGAGTCATATAATTTAGCTCCTTTTATTCATTATATTCTAATCCATCGAGTCATATAATTTAGCTCCTTTTATAATTAAAAGCATTCACAACTTTCATGAAATTAGCATGCATGAGAGAAGTGTAACATATAAAAAGAAATAGAAAAGTAAAAAGAGAGGGATATATGCAATGAATGATGTGATGAAAAAAAATTAAAGAAATTATATAAGAAATAGGAGGTGTGTGAAATTTTGATTATATAAAAACAGTTAGTGCTATATTGCTGCCTCGACCTTATACCCTTATAATCTCCATAATTTTCCTTTATACGTGTATATAACATATAATATATGTTAATTGTACCTGCATTTGAGAAGGTGGTGGTGCTGCATAAGAGCAAAAGCTGGAGCGTTGACGAGGATCGGAACAAAAGTAGGAAGAACAACAACACCAACAGGTTCCTAATATCGATCAACATCCTAGGTGGTTCGGGGCCATTGTGGATTGTGGTGAACGAGAACAATGTCGTTTTTGATGTCATTGAGATGGCTCTGAAATGCCATGCACGCCAAGGGAGACTTCCTGTTTTGGGATCTGATCCCAGCGACTTTGTTCTTTACTGCTCACATGCTGGATCTGATGATGGTAAGAATATTGGCTACCCATTTAAAAAAGAAAAAAAAATGATTTTCCTTTTTACATCAATTTGAGATAATTTTGACTTCTGAGTTTGGTGCATGAAGTTGGTTTTATTTCTTCCTTGTGAATTTAATTTCATGTCCCTTCTTATTTTTGAAGTTGTTGATTGTTTTCACTTTTCATGCAATGGTTTTCTATGCTACACTAGACCCATGCATGCACTCTTGCCACATTTTTCAGTACACTTTTTTTTGTCATATTAGCTTTTGATTTTATATGAAAAAATTTCTTTTAAAGTTACCTTTAAAGTAAGCAAAGGTGTGAGAAAACTATCATTTTAGTCTCTAAAAATGGTAGATGTCATTTTGACCCCTAGAAGTAATGAAATTAAAACAAAAGTTATTGACCGTGTCCCGTAGTCATTTTGGTCCTTATTGTCACTACAATTCTTTAACAACATTTGAGAGGTTGAATTGACACGTCCAACACCACGTGTGTGTTCCTCGTCAAATGGACGAGTCATGAGTGCGATGAAACACATATGTGGACTGACATATGGTGTCTTATACGTCAATAAACGTGCCGGCACAGTCTCTCAAACGGTGTTAAGTGACCATAGTAAAGTCAGGACCAAAATGATAGTGCCTACCACTTTAAGTGACTAAATTGTCAGTTTATTCATAAAGGTGTACATGGTGTTGACTTATTACGATTGAGTTAGTTGCAAGAGATTTGAGTAATTTGCACAAGGTCATACTTCAAACCTCGTTACTATTTTTGTACAAAAAAGAATATATATTTTATTTATTATTGAATTTTTCAATATAATGCATTTTAAAATAACTAAAAAGATTGATGCATCTTTTGGTTGTTCCTTTTGAAAATAGACTTTTTAGTAAAAGAGAGGCTTACTTCTGATTTTCTATTTGTTTTTATTGTATCCCAAATAAAATGCACAAAATAAAAGTATGGTTCTTAGGGATTATAATAAGCCAAAGTGTTAATTAATTGATGGTTTTGGGTTTGTCGTGCGTGGGGATTTTTTGACAGCTTTGGGCCCATCGGAATCCATAGCATCATTCGGAACGAGGAAATTTGTGCTGTGCGAAAAAGCAGTGACCCCAACAAAGACAAAAACAGAAGCACGATCGAAGTCAAAGATGATGATAACTCGAGAAGTGGTGGCTGGAAATCATTCAGTTTTTTTTTTTGGTCAACAAATCATTCAATTTCAAAGTCCGTTCTGCGCTGGATTGTGCTATGAGTTCCAGAGCATAGTTTTCTTGGGTTGCGGGAAATTGTATTTTTAGTTATTTAGTTATTTTGCAAAAGTTGATTTTTCTCTTTTGCATGTATTGCCACTTTGGTTCTTGACAGATGTAAAATTAAAAAAAAGTCCTCAATTGGTATTAAGTGTTAGTCACTTTGCTCTATATCGTAAGAAAAAAAATACTTTCAAAGACTAAAATAATAATAAATAATCACTTTTTAGAGACCAAAATGACAGTAAGTAATTACTTTTAGAGACCAAAATGATTAACGGATGACAATCGAGGACCTTTTTTAAATTTCGCATATGTCAAGGACCACAATGACACCGCCTAAAACTCTCAACGACCAAACTATTTATTCATTTTTTATTTTTTTGACAAACGCTCCCGCATAGTTATAGAGCGTATTTTTTGTTATTTATAAGGGGGAAAAAGAAATATAAAGTATTTTTAACAAAGAAATAGAATGTACTTTTTTCAAATTTTATTTGAAGCAATAGTTTGTAATTTATTATTATTTTCTAATTTTTATGCTTACTATATTTAAATACAATCGATCTTTTATCCAGGTAGTTGAGAATTTATTATTTTTATCATTAATAAATATTTTTGTTACATTATTTATTTTCTTTATTTCACTATTTTTTATAAAATATTTAATCATTGAATAAAAATATAAAAGAATTCAAATTATATAAAAGGGCATATAAACATGTTACATATTTTACATTTTTTTTGGGTAATATGTTATATATTTTACATTTATTAATTAGTTTAATAGTAAATTTTACCAAACAGTTCTTATTCTTACTCAATAAACTAGCTTGACAACTTCCAACTAATAATAACTTTTGGCTAAAAATTTGTTTTTCAGCAAAGGCCTTTTTTTTTTGTTTATACCCACAATGGCGGAGAATAAGAGGGATAGGGGGTGGCCATGGCCCCCCCAAACATTTTTTAATTTTTTATATATACACATAGTAGTAAAGGAATAAGATTATAATAGTGAAAAAAGAAAAAAAAAATTAATGGCTTATTCTAGTAAAATAAGAGATGGAACTAAATTTGTTTAACAAATTTTCTATTACAATTGAAAGATCTTTTTTGGCAATGAAAACTATCAAGACTAGGTTGAGAAATAAGATGGAAACTGATTTTTTAGCAAATAACATAATAGTTTATATTGAAAAAGCACGACAAGTTTTAATATTTCTAATTTAATTATTGATGATTTCAAGTCACTTAAAGAGCACATTATACATCACTTTAAGATAATTTTTAGTTATCTAAATTTTGTATTTATATTGAAATTTAAATTTTAAGATGATCAATTTTATATTACATTTTATTACTTGAATTTCAAATGTATAATATAATATTACATATGTGACTTTTATTACGTCTTAGTTTAATCCCTTCTAAATTTTAGTCCAATCTCCGCCACTGACCCACAGTATCCTAGGGTGACTCTGTGTTTGACCAAGAGGTAAGTAAACCCTAGCCATAGTTGTCCCATCACTAGGAATCGAATACAAGTCCTAGTCTTGTCCGTCCCCTTAGATGGAGCTAAGGATATATTAATAGCAATTTTTTTATTAATTAGAACATTAATTTAAATTTAAATTTGAATTTAATATGTTGATATTAAGAGACAATCAAAAAACTGAAAGAGGCCCAATAGCAATGTACATTTGAATTTTAAACTTGAATTTAATATGTTGATATTAAGAGATAATAAAAAAACGGAAAACATCTTTCCATTTAAATTTAAATTCAAATTTGCTAATGAAAAAGATAAAAAGGTGCACATAATTAAAAAAGAAACTATTGGGATTGGGCTTATAAAAACAAAACTATTAGGATTGGACCAGTGGCAAGGAATTTAAGGTAATTTATATTCGCACATACATACTTTGTTATTTGTATATATATGTGTAACACACATGCCGGGGAACTATTAGTTCCGCGGGTTGTAATTCTCCGCGGAACTATTAGTTCCACAGACATGTATGTGTTGAATTACAACTTGTGGAACTAATATTTCCACGACGTGTTGGAAAAAAAATAAATCTGCAGAACTAATAGTTCGGCGAATAATTACAACCAACAGAACTAATAGTTCCACGGCATGTGTGTATTGGAAAAAAAAATCCGTGGAACTTTTACTAAAAGTTCCACGGACATGTATGTACAGATAGCAAAGTATGTATATGCAGATATAAATTCCCGAAATTTAATAAGGATAACATCAAAAAGTATACGAAACGGTGTTTTGCATGAAAAGCGATGAAGAAATCTATCTATTCAATTTTAAATCCAACCCAACTTTGTATGGTTATTAATTTAATTTAACTATGTTTTCAATCCAAATAGTGATTTGTTGCTTTTGCATTTTGTGACAGATGTTTGAGAAAATTTACGAAAATGACTTGTGTTATGTCTAGCTCATAAGTTATTTTTGGTTTATTTTCATAAACTCTAGAACAGCTTATCAAAATAGTTTACAATTTATATGAAATTAATTTAATCACGTTTTGGACGAACAAGGACAGATCTGGGACGACACAGCTTGCATGAACGAGGATGACAAGGACAGATCTGACGACCGCAGGGAGGAATCTAAGCACGAGAAGAGGAAAGGCGAGCTCGCGGTCAGAGACAAACTCTACGACTTGAAGGAGCTTGGCGACCTGTGGGGGCAAGGAGCTATCAAGGTACCGCGGCAAAGAGCTGGCAAGGTGCGATGGTGACGTGCTGGCGACAGTGACGAGCTGACACGAGGAAGGACCAAGACGATAACAGTCCCCTTTCCCCTTTCGTGAACCATTAAACCCTAATCCCAAATTGGCTTTTTTTTTCCCATTTTACAGCTTGGCTTTTTCATTTTTATTTTAATGATGTGTAAGTTTTTAAATGGTTGTACTCAAACTCACATGCCAAGTAAGACGCCACTTCATGTTTCTCAGTCAGCAATGTTTGTCTAAGTCAACAAACTCTATTAGGGAACTGACAGTTGGACCAAAATTGCACACATTTGAAAGATAAGGAACCCAATAGGCACAATTAAAAGATAGGGGACTAAAATTACACAATCACAAAAGATAGAGGACTAAAACTGCAATTAAGCAATTAATTTAATTATCATGCTTTCCCACTCAAGCATAGTACTGATGCACCGTGCACATAGTAGTAATAATGGGATAATATATCAACTTCCACTCCCACACACAAGCTAGCCAAAACGTGAATGAGTGAGCGAGTCACATGAGCGAGCATGCTCGTTGGTTTGTTTCAATGAACCAAAGAGCTTTCTTCCTATAGCAAATATAGGTTGCATGGACGGTGGTCTTCTTGGGCCAAAAATGGCGAACACCACAGAGCACATATGCACATGGCTCTTCGCCTCTACCTATATATATAATTTGCCTCCGCGCGCTTGCCTTCCCCTACCATTCCTCTCCATATCGCCATGGCGTCTGCGTCTCCTCCCCTCTACACCATCCTCGCTGCCGCCTTCCTCATCCACCGCACTCACTCCCTACCCTCCCTCTCCAATTGTCACTATTCACAGGCCCCACACCAATATAGACGGACCGGATGACAGCAGACGGAATAGAGATATCATGTTCTACTTCGTGGTTGCACCATCGGCGCTATGGTAGGATGCCACTTCATGTTTCCCAGTCAGCAATGTTTGTCTAAGTCAGCAAACTCTATCAGGGAACTGACGGTTTGACCGAAATTGCACACGTTTGAAAGATAGGGGACCCAATGCGCTGTTGTGGGCCACTACCAACACAGCAATGAAAACAACCACTTGCCATAAAACACACGTATCTAATATTTCTAATTTACCATAGTTTTTTCATTTTTAATATTGGTTTCATTGCACTTTTAGTCCCTCGGGTTTCACGAATGGGCAATTTTAGTTCTCTAGCTTCTAATTGAACGCATTTAGTCCCCAACGTTTTATCAATTGTGTAATTTTGATCTCTCTGTTCAATTACCTAACGGATTGAGTTGATGTGGTGGACAGAAGTGTGATGTGGCAATATTGGGCCAACCTGGCACACAAACGACATACTATTTTTTTTAACAATTCACCCAATTTCTCTCTGCGCTCTCTTTTCAGCAACACCATCCTCTGCACTGCACTAATTGCACCTACGCACTGCTAACAAGAGACATTACACATAATTTGAAGACACAACATTTTGACAGCCAGAAGCCAAAGAGGAAATGTGGAGAGAGAACCCAAAAAAGAGGAAAAAGGAAGAAAAATGAGCTTCAAACATAAACTAAAGAAAGCATGGATGTAGTGAAACGGAAACCAATACAATAATAATAAGAGACAGAGAATTGAGAAGCAAGCAAGCACCATTCCAACGACACACACACACACACAATCACACATTCTATTTTGGAATGTGCTGGGAACTACGATGGGAGTAGCGTGGTTTTTGGCATGTGGGAACACTGAAGGGGTATTTTTCACTTCTATTTTTTTTATTTTATTCAGATTTTGTGTCTTCTACTCTTCTTTAATTTTTTTTCTTTTTATTTAAAAAAAAGAATTACTTTGTCAAAAACAAAAACAATAAAGCAATCACACACAAAGTGGGGGAAAAGACTTGGTATTTATTTGATTGGCAACAATGGCTATATAGAATAGCCTTAAAATGATGATAAAACTGAAAAGTAAAACAACCCCCGTTGTCAACTGCAGAAAGATAGAAATCGCCAAAGCTGAAATTATAGAACTTAGATGAAATAATCAAATCTCCCTAAACTGTAACATTCATCCCTTACACTGCCCCGACGGCAGTGGTGAGGCCAGGAAACTCTTCGGCCACTGGAAGATGAGAGCAAGGTTGACCACAGCACCAAGCACCGACAACGCAACCACGAAGTAGAACAAGATATTTGTTTTCTGGCTGCTGTAATCGAGTCCGTCCATATTGGTGTGGGGCCCGTGAATAGTGACGATTGGAGATGGAGGGAGTGAATGTGGCGAGAGTGGATGTGGAAGCAGGAGGAGGAGCAGACGTGGACGGAATTACCGGCGACAACGGGAGGACGAGGAGGAAGGCAGCGGCGAGGATGGTGCAGAGAGAATGAGGAGACGTGGATGCCATGGCGATATGGAGAATGGTAAGGGAAGGCAAAGAACGTTATTGAAGGCCATGAATGGTAGGGGAACACATGCGGAGGCACATTATATATATAGCTAGAGGCGAAGAGCCATGCGCATATGTGCTCTTTGGTGTTCACCATTTTTGACCGAAGAAGACCATCGTCTATGCAACCTATATTTGTCATAGGAAGAAAGGTCTTTGGTTCATTGAAACAAATCAACGAGCATGCTCGCTCATGTGACTCATTCACGTAGTAGTAATAATTGGATAATATATCCACTTCCACTCCCACACGCATGAGCGAGCATGCTCGTTGTTTTGTTTCAATGAACCTATGGCAAATATAGGTTGCATAAACTATGGTCTTCTTCGGCCAAAAATGGCAAACACCAGCAAGCACATATGCACATGGCTTAGCGCCTTTACCTATATATATAATGTGCCTCCTTGTGCGTGCCTTCCCATATCATTCATCGCCTTCAATAACGTCCTTCGCCTTCCCCTACCATTCCTCTCCAGATCGCCATGTCGTCCGTGTCTCCTCTTTCCCTCTGCACCATCCTTGATGTTGCCTTCCTCATCCTCCTTCCGCTGTCGTCGACAGCTTCGCCTCCACCTCCGTCCACGTTCGCTCCTCCTCTTCCCCCTGCTTCCACATCCACTGCCGCCGCATTCGCTCCCTCCCCTCCCTCTCCAATCGTCACTAGTCACAGGCCCTACAACCGTATGGACAGACCCGATTACAGCAGCCAGAAGACAAATATCCTGTTCTACTTCGTGGTTGTGTCGTCGGTGCTCGGTGTCGTGGTCAACCTTGCTCTCGTCTTCCCATGGCTGAAGAGCTACCTGGCCTCGCAACCGCCGCCGCCCCTGGCGGTGAGGGCAGTGTAAGGGACGAATGTTACGATTTAGGGAGATTGGTTTGTCATTTAAGTTGTCTTTTTATCTTTCTGTAGTTGACAACGTGGGTTGTTTTACTTTTCAGTTTTATCTTCATGTAAAGACTTTTCTATTCTATATAGCCATTGTTGCCAATCAAATCAAATAAACACCAAGTTTTTCCCCCACTTTGTGTGTGATTACTTTGTTCTTTTTGTTTTTGACAAGTAATTCCCTTATTTAAATAAAAAGAAGAAAAAGAAAATTAAAGAGTAGAAGACACAAAATCTGAATAAAAAAAAATAAAAGTGAAAAATACTCCTTCCCAGTTCCCAATGCCAAAAACCACGCTACTCCCATCGTAGTTCCCACCTAGGGATGTGAATGGGGCGGGGGGCACGGGTAGTAGCTACCCGCCCCATTGGGTACCCCCGCCCCCATACCCATGCGGGTACCCACTATTTAGGCTTTAGCGGGTACCCGCGATACCCACGGGTATCCACGAATATCCACGGGTATTTTAAAAAAATAAAAAAAATAAAGAAAAAACTAATATTTTGCATACAACATTGTTCATAATAAAAGTCATTAATTACATGTATAGCATGAAAATTAATACAAATACATCAATAATACATATTTATGGATATCCACAAGTATTTTAAAAAAATCTATTTTGTTTAGAAAAAACTAAACAATTTTTTTCATACAACATTGTCTATAATAAAAATAAAAATCATATAATAAAAGTCATTACAAGTATAACATGAGAATTAATACAAATACATCAGTAATACATATGTAGTAGCTAGCCACTTGTTTAATTTAATACTAAAACAAAGAAAGACAACAACTAAAAATTACATCACTCTACAACACTTGTATTGACTACTTCGGGTATGGGTACCTCACTACCCATCCTCGTCCCCATGTATTAACGGGTACTTCAAATACCTATTTACTTTACCCGCAGGTACCCGTTAAGGTACCCACCCCATACACGTAGCAGATTTTATCCACAGATACCCGCATGTACGGGTTTTTTTGCCATCTCTATTCCCACCACATTCCAAAATAGAAGGTGTGATTGTGCTTGTGTGTGTGTCATTGGAATGGTGCTTGCTTACTTCTCCTTTCCTCAATTCTCTGTCTCTTATTATTATTGTTCTTGGTTTCCGTTTCACTACATCCATGCTTTCATTAATTCTCTACCAAATCTCTTTATTTCTTTAGTTTCTGTTTGAAGCATATTTCTCTTTCTTTTTCCTCATTTTTCAGTTCTCTCCCCACATTTCCTCTTTGGCTTCTGGCTCTATCGAAGTGTTGGGTATCTAGATTATGTGTGATGTGTCTTGTTAGCAATCTATAAGCGCAATTGGTGCAGTGCAGAGGATGGTGTTGTCGAAAAGAGAGAGAAGAGCAGAGAGAAATTGGGTGAAAATGAAAATGAGAAAAGAGGATTTGTTTGCAATTATTTTTTTAATGACATGGTAAGCAAGATACACATGGATGGTTTTAATTGATCCACGTAAATTGGGTAGCAAAACCCAAAAAAATAACAGGGTACTATAGTGCAAGAATAGTGCAAGAATAACATGTGAAATTCATCCCCCAAATGCCACATGAATTGTTAAAAAAACTGCTGGGTCAGTTTTTTGCCACGTCATTTGTGTGCCAGGTTGGCCCAATATTCAATTAGAAGCTAGGGAAGAAAAATTACACATTCGTGAAACCTGAGGGACTAAAAGTGCAATTAAACCAATTTGTTATTGCACAAAACATGTGGACAGTTTCAATCATAACCAATCTAATGCTTTTTTTTTTAGAGTAAATTGTTATTTTAGTTTCTGAAATTATAATGTGTTGTCTAACAAGTTATTGAAATTATCAAACTAAAAAAGTCCCTAAATTTGCATTTCGTCGGTCAAGTTAGTCTCTGACATCATTCTGTCTAAATTCCACACAGAATCCCACGTGTCCATCTAGTTGTCACTTACAATTTCAAGGAATTAAATAACAGTTTACAAAATAAAAATATTACAAAATAATAATCTACTTTATGTTTTCAATATAGTATATTGTTACTTTTTTCCACTTTTATCTTTATTAATGCATTTTATTTGTCACTTTATATTATCAATGTAGCATTAATATTATCAATATAGCATTAATTAGAAAGACAATTTAGTAAAATTGTTCAACTTTTCAAATCATTTATCTTTTTTAATCTTGATGAAAACAGTATAGTGGACGACGTCCTACGGTCTTTTTCATAAACATAGGGCAAGATCATTATAACTAAAAAAGTGCATTGAAATGAATTATAATTAATGATATTATAATTTTTCCAAAACACCCTTTGCGGAATGATGCCTTTCATATTCTTTTTGTGGGTCCCATAATAAATAAGAATAAAATTAAAAATAAACAATTAATATTGTTAAAAAAAGACATTCTTTGTTATAAAAAGAACCATGAAAGTGATTCTGTTTCTTGGCGACTCCACATGTGAGACACGTGCTTAAGTCTCACATTGTAAAAGACAAACTTTCATCCGTTGGATATAATTATATAATATAATAATGAGTGGTAGAGATTAAAACCCTTAACTACTTAAATTTATACAATTGACCCAGATTAGACCCTTAAGTATTTAAATTTAAATTTAAATACCTACATTTGACCCATATTAGAAAACCACTTTTTGTGGCCATTTTCTTCTTTCCCTGCGCCTCCTCCTGTGGCACTCCGCCCACGAATAGCTGTTCAAAGAATCACACCGAGAAACCTAAAGGATGGTTAGATGATGCACTTGAGGAAATAGCTGACCCAGATGCAACAAAACCAAAAGATTGGAATGAGGAAGAGGATGGTGAATTGGAGGCCCCAAAGATTACTAACCCGAAGTGTGAGACTGCCCCTAGTTGTGAGTGGAAGAACCTAATGAAGAGGAATCCAGCTTACAAGGGAAAATGGCATGCCCCATTGAAAATCCCACTAATAAGGGTTTAGGGGATGATGTTTATATTGTCTATCAGATATTTATATTATTTTTGTGGGATGTCATCTTGATGTTTTAATTCACCAATCGTTGTCAACGTCCTTGTCTTCCTCCTCCTCTCCCGCCGGCGATAAGACACTGCTGTCTAATCATTTCCCGAAGGCAGCTTCTGCTTTGCCGCCAATGGATAACTCTAATACTTTGGCGTTGGAGATAGCCCCGATGATAGTGATGGAAATGAGGGTCATTCTAAGAAATTTGCTTGGAACAAGTCCTCAAACAGTGTCGTCGAAGCAGGTCCTGAGGTAAGGGATGCTGAAATTGTCTATGCATGTGCTTACTGATTTGTCTAAAGATCGTGGTCCCTACGATGATGAGCGAAGACGCAGCTTAGATAAGGAAAGATTTGCAGTTGTGTTGGTTGGATAACTTTTCTATTTTTAAAAGCTCCATGGGTTAATGTTTTAAAATTTGAAACAAATAAGGAGTTAAAAAATAATTTATTTTTTGCAATGTTGGTCTGTTCATGGTGAGAGACCCAAGCACGTCTCTCACTATTGTCATTTGATCATTTCAGGGGTTTCTTCACATTATTGTCATTGATCATTTCATGGGGTTTCTTCACATTTGAAAGTCCAACCAGTCATATCATTCTCTGAAAACAAAGAGGATGGAGTTGTTTTGTAGAGTGCTAAAGGAACCTGCTTCACCCTCCGTGTTATCTACAATGGCGCAATTTTTTTTTTATGATTAAAGAAAAGGTCGATATTAAGAGTATATCTACAAATTTCTCTACTTTCTCATATGATATGATGTTAAATAATAGAAGCACATCATTGGGAGGTGAGAAAAACAAAAAGGTCATTATTATATTCACCTCTGCTCCAAGTATTGTTGAATATGAACCAGCACTAAAATCACCAACATTAACTTCACTTGTTTTGGCCCTGACTGGTCAGATCATTCCCAAGAGACAAAGCAAACCTAAAACCACAAGCAAAAACATGTAACGTTTGAGTACGTCAAAATACAAAAAAAAAGGCAAAGGAAAGGAAAACAAGTAATGTGTCAGATCAAAATACTTGTCGTGAGACAGGAGGACAGTAGCGGGGAAGAATGGTATCAATTTCCCAAAGAGAACATCCTGCTCCAAGAGATCTTCATCAGCAAAACAAATATACAACAATGTGGGGGGCGAGGGAGTAATTCTACCACTAAGATAGAGTTGACTCTTCACTGTGTTTCTCTAAATACTTCCAACTATTCTAAACTATGGGATCCAATGTAGAACAGTCATGTGGGTAGTGCAATTAGTCCAACCCATGATTCGCAAGTCTCCACTTAAATGATACACAAAACTCGGACCAATTGCTGATCAAACTTGAATAACATATTATACAACACAAATATAAATTTAATACGTGTAAATTTATACAGGACATTCAGTTCAAACCAGCCTAAAGAGATTTTCTTTGTCAACCGAGCAGAAAATGATGGTAATCAATCATTGACAAGGAAGCATCACATTTGCTTATGCTGACATTGAACTACAAGTTACGTCATGCAGGGAAGCTAATCGGAACCAGGTAGAGAAGAACTACTCTGAATGTAACAATCCAATGATACAAAAAATATAACTTGCAAAAAATAATGCCATGCTTAATCTGTTTTTCTCTTGTACACACAGAAAAAGGATGGGGTCATAGAAGTGAGAGCGTGAAAGGAGCTAGTCTTGACCACAAAACAATACATTTAAGCTTAAATGGTCAAGATTAGCTTCTCTCAGTTCTCACATTCAATATGTAAAGTATACAAATTAATAAAAAAATAAAAAAAACAACCATGCAGTTTTCCAACTTTCACCAAGTTTGGTTTAGGGCAAAAAACAGACTTATTGGGCAACAGATAACTTGAAAAAGATGCTCACTCATAGCACCTGACTTCATAGGATTAGTTTCCTCAATGTTAAAATGGTCAAAGCCTGATTTCCGGCAAGGCACGGCACCAGTCTTGGCATTATCCAAGTCAGTAGCAATCACTTCATCTGTTTTATGATCACCTTTCCCTTCATCAACACTGTCTTCCTGCATCAGAAATCATCAATCCAATTATAACAGAAAGAAGGCAGTTAATTTATTACACTGCGACACATCCTAATCATTTTCCAAGTGGAAAATATATTTTGAAATTTGACATGCGATCACAAAAACCCAGAAGAAAGGGGTGAAAAGGAAAAGAAAGAAACGTTTCTAATTAGTTTCTCGACTAGTATAGTACTATTCCAGTTCTGTAAAATCCATTATAAAGGTTGAACGAAGCAGCTGTTGACTAATTAAAATGTCCCCCGACGAAACCCATTGCTGAAATCATGACTGCTAGAGTGAAAAAAAACCCAAAGCATTTATATCTTCACATGCTCCCTGCCTTAAGGTATAAGAGATCAGGCAGTATTATTTTGTAGGCCTTTTAATTTGGAAAATCTGTCCTTCCCAACCCTCCATAATTCTTTTATCATAGTATCATAGTATCAGACCAGCTCCACGTTTCAAACCCTAGCCACCATTGACCATCCTTGAACCAGGAATCCATTCTCCTGGTTCAACCAAAAGAAAAAGAATTGAGGCAAACAAAAAGTAAACAATGCCAATAATCTACTGTTCAGCTATATCAGAAAATTCCAGACGGCAGCTGCATGTCATATAAAATTGACCATACTGTCTCGTTAGTTTTTCAATTGATCCTCAATAACATCTTCAGTACTGAAGATGCAATCCACAAAACCAAAATTATCAATGAAGTAATAGATGAAACAAAAGATGGATGAAAAGAGGCTAGCTTTACCCGGTGCACCAAACAGTTAATTGAAGGGTGTCTCGCAAAATATTGTGAATCAGAGCTGTGATAACCAATGCCCCTGAAGGAGGAACTGAAAGCAACAACCTACTCAATTTCTTCGCAAAGGAACCAGCCAGGTAAGCTGGAAGAAGTGGCGACTTTAGGCAAGAATCAAGAAGCTGCAAATAGCAAATTGCATAGTGTCAGAAAACAGCACATCCAAAAGATTTTACATATGCAAATACTTTTCCTATCATTCACTCTAATTCTTCTGTTGGATATCTATTCACCATCACTCAATCATGTTCAACACTATGGTTTTCCCATATGACATACGCCAGAGCAAGTTATTTACTTCTTTCCGGTTAAAGAAAGAGTTGTTTATGGCTTATTTGTAATTTGTAATGCTAACCTAATGAACCATTATTTTCCTTATTTAAGTCAATTCAATCAGCTCAATAAATTTAAAATATCATCTTTAGTTTTAGGATTGTAGTGTTGAGTTAAAAGAGGACTAAAACTGCAAATTTTACTGTAGACCTACTCTTGTTGAAACATAAAATCTCTATAAATTTGGCATCATAACATACTTAAATCACTACTATCCAAATTGGCATACAAAAGTTGCATTTAAAATATAATACTTCATAAATCACTATATGTCTTCATATAAGCATAACTGAACTGAAAGCATTATTTTTTATATAAAAATTTCCTTTTGTTATAAGGGTGAGCACCGGTCGGTTTTGGGCTGAAAAATGCGAAACCGGCTGAAACCGAGATGCATATATCTAAGCCCGTTCCCGTCCTTCGGTTTGGTCAGGTATCGGGTTGGTCGGATGTCGGGTAGAATGGGCGGGTTGTCACGGTTTGGATACAAAAAAAAAATTAAAAATTTGCTGATTAATCCTAAAAGCATACCAAAATCTTCAAAATCCACAACCTTCAAACTCCAGAATGAGAAATTATAGAACTTAATTGATTACAAAAGGAAGAAAGCATAATAATCAAAACAAATCACACTCTCATATCTCCTACAGATACACAAACGATTGCAATAAAGAAAGGATAAAGAGTTCAATATTATTTTTTCTCACGTCAACGACACACAAAAAACACCGTTGTTGAGAAACACGAGTAGCTAGTTGCAGAAAAAAAAATGTCAAAACTTGAAAGAAAGAAAGAAAAAAAGGTGAAAACTTGGTTGAAGAGTCTGACAGTTGGATCTCTTCTTTGATCTCTTTGCACAAGAAGCTGTTCAGAACTAAGTCCTTTGAACTTTGCATAATGGGTCGCAGGAGACTCCATGATTACAGTCTTCAGATGTCCTCCTCCATCACGCGGTTCAGCCACCGTTCCATTCACGGCCTTCGGAAGGGTCACCGTCACCGCCATTTGCATGTCGTGGCCAAGGGAGAGGGGGAGTGAGAAGGTCAAACAGAGGGAGATCGGCACCATGAAAAGCTTTGGCTTGAGACAACGCCGGTGCCATTGTGAGGGGGAGTGAGACGCACAAAAAGGGTGACTGAGATGACTGAGATATATCAGGAAAAAGGAAAGGAAACAGAGTATTGTAAAGTGAAAAAACTGGGGTGGGGGGAGAAGCACGAAGCTGCACAAGGACGAGAGAATGGGATAGTGAGATTTTTCTTGTCTCAACGACAGTGTAGCCTCCACTCTAGATGAAAGAGTCAGACAATAGAGTGTGGGATAGTCAATACTCAATAGTGGGTCAGTGAGAGTAGACGGGGGTTGTTGGGATTTGGGAAAGCTAAAAGGGAACAAACACAAATAGACAAATCCAAGCCATACAACTTTGTTGCCATGTCATCGATCCTAGGCTTGTTAAATCTAAGCCATTCATTTCTCGGTCGGTATTGGGTTTTGCCCATCCCCTATTTTGTTACATGTAAGTAACAAAAAAATAATTAGCTTCACCTGGAAAAACCTTGCTCGATGTTTTGCCATGAAGATAGATGGAAGAGGGCATATAGTTTTTCATAGAAATTTGGGTATTCCAACCCATACCGGGTCATTAGGACATAAAGGCTGCTAAGAGCCATCACACTGACTACACCACCAATGTCATATGACCTTGTCAAGAAATCACTGCACACAAGCAATATGTCAGATTCAACAGCTAGTTATCGTAACAAAATGTCAATTTAGTGCAGCATAGATGTTTACCATAACATTATGGGATTAGACAGATGAGGAATAACTTCTTGGTGAAGGTTAACGAGAACCTAGTAATAAACAACCATGTAGAACATGATATCAAAAGGAGGGAAACTAACAGAAAAGGATAACAACATAGTTCCATTCAAATTAAACAAGGACATAAAATTACCAGAGCACCAAATGTTTACACCAAATGTTTACAAACATTTGGTGTCTTGAATAAAACATTGACATCATTGTTCACAGTATAATGTTACAAACATATTCAAATTTCAAAATTCAAAAGCATACACTTGCAAATCACCTCTTTGTACACATCAAGTGGAAGTGGTAATCTAAGATATGCAATCCAAGTTTTAGTAAATTTTAACTTCATCTTCTTGGGAATTTTGGCTGCAGACAATACCTATATGCATAACAATGAAGATAAAATAGATGTGCAAAGGTCGAAAAATAATTACAACAATTTTTAAATGAAAAGGTTTTTATAACTCTTTAATAAAAGAATAAATTCATTAAAATAGAGTAGAAAATTACTGTAAATATGGAGAATAAAAGATACTCAATAATGGGAAAAAAATGGGGATCAACATTAAACTTAGCAGAGTATGGAATAATAACTTACATTCTTGTTATGCTTCTGGGGCTTCAGCTGCTTATCATCCGCATCCGCATCTCCATCTCCAGAAAGCTGCTTGCTTATGATCATTTTCTATGGATAAGAATCCAAATTACAAAACATAAAGCGTGTTTCTTTCAGATTACTTTAAAAAAATCACTATTTTAAAGAAACAAATCAAACAATCACTTTTACGGATTTTCTATCTGTCTGTTTTATCTTTTGAAAATAATCAGAATCTGAAAATAATCTAAAATTTGATTAACATGAAAAGGTACTTTGAGCAGCTTTCGAGAAATAATATGATTATAATGAGTATAGTAGATGAGAGAGAAGGTTAAAATAATGATCTTTATGATTGTAGACAAATACATATTAACTTCTGCTTTGCTTAAAAATCTCTAAAAAAATAACCACTATATTTTATGTAGAAATTGCTTTTTTTAATCTTAACAAATAGACCCATATATGTACAATTTTTTTCTTACAACAGCAAGAACAACCAAGTCTTTTCCCATTGGATGGAGTTGGCTACATGGATCAATCAATGCCATAAAGCTTTGCCACAATGTCATGTATTGTGTCCAAAGATACTTCAATTTTTTCTTAATCTAAAAGAATAGTATTTTATACAATTTCCTAAAGAAAAAAAATAAAGAGAAGAAAGCACTAAATAGTACTTTTTATGCATAAAATATAGGCCTAAAAGGGATCAAGTCAAGATCTTCATTATGAAATATAACTTAGAAAAAAGAAAAAAATAAAGCCCAAAAGTAATGAGCGAGCAGTCACCTGATTTGCTCCACATTTCTAGATCAGATGTGTTATCTGATGTTTCAAGAGGGGGGACGTGTGATATAGTGTAATACATATTGTGGATGACACATTCCATACTGCAAAAGAATAGATTTTCAAGTTACCAATAGAATTAATTAAATCAATACATTTTCAACTAAATTTATACATCTCGTAGTTTCACAACTAGGACCAAGTCTGCCCGGCAGAAAAAGTTGAACTTTTTACTTGCATTAGACAGTATTGATTTGGAAAACTAAAACTATTGCTTATTGCTTATTGCTTATACAAAACATACGAAATACAAATAAATTAACCACCAAGAAAAGTCATGGTTTATGACCAAAGAACATAATCTTTTAATACTAATGATAGTCAGCCATCTTCAAAAAGGAGGGAAATGAAAAATAATAGAAGTAAGCAGTGGCTATAGGTCTTACTCACTTTGATCTCAATTGACTTTCATCAGTGCCATCTGCACCTGCAGTTTTATCATCTAACAAGGATAAGCAAATGAGTTATCTAATGGAGAATACCCAAATAGTGGGAAATTGAAAAGGAACACAAATCTCCTGTTTGCAATTTTGCGTGTTAAAAATTAGATTAGATGATTAAGAAAAGCAAGCAAAGGAAGAAAATAACCTGAGACATCTTTTCCCTCCATAGTTCTAGTGAGCTTTTCTAGGCTTATGAATGTAAAATAACTGCACCAAGTAACAAAATAATTCAGTAAACTAGTTAAAACCCATATAAAGGACATGAGTTATGTATTCGTCGCACGCGCACACACACACACACACAAAAACAAAAAGCAAATTCGGGAAAATCATGTCAGCAAATGACGGACTGACAAATTCATTCTAATATATTTTGCCTTTCCATAAAAGGGGCTAAAATGCAAAACAATATAAGCTACAAACTGTCGCACCCCTTTTATTCATTAGAAATAAATATATACACGAATAATAGCTAAAGTCCACATAAAACAAACAATTAGCTCGCATAGAAAAACCCATGGAAGCATAATATTAATCATACCGGACATCAATATACTTGAAATACTTCGTTGCAAGTAAATCCACCAAAAATGCAGCGGGACTAGTAGAGTGAACCTGACAGAGCCAATAAGAAATCAAAGAGATTATTACACCGCGAAAATAAATAAATAGATAAATAAAAATTGGCAATTATATAACTTACAATACTATGGAGAAGCCTGTGATACAAAGCAGAGTGGAAGGTGCCACCATTGGCGACCTTAACAAACTCCATTAGAGTGTCCAACACGAGTTCCTTGAGAGTTTCATCGGATTGCGGCGAGACGAGGACATCGATGAGGGACTTGAGGAACTCGTCGAACTTGGAACGGAGCCAGGTGAGGTAGATGAAGTGGGACTGGTCGCCGGCGGCGCGGCGGCGGCGCTGGAGGTGGCGGTGGTGGAGGAGGAAGGAAGCTGAGGGAGGAGTGGGAGGAAGAAGGAGTGAAGGGAGAGAAGGGATTCGAGGACGTGGTGAGGAGGGGAAGAAGGGGAAACGAAGCTGAGGAGGAGAGGGAGGTTGTTGATGCGCGATGCGGATGATAGTAGCTCGTTACCTAGGGCTTCCAGCTCTACGACGCCGTATCGCTTTGTTGTCGTTGTCTTCTTCTGTTTCTTCTTCGTCGTTGGAGGAGCGACGGAAGGCATGGTTGGTTCTTACAGTTCTCGCAGCAACACGAGGTTTCCTTCAGGGTTTTAGACGGAAACAGATTGGTATAGTTTGGGTACCCGTGTTTCATTTTTCCGGGTCAACACTTGGGTAGTTTTTTGGGCCAAGCCCGATCATCGGCCCAGTTTAGTTTAGTGGAACTGACCTATGGTTGATCTGGCCAAAGCTTTGGATTAGATATGTCACGGTCATTGTATCGGGAGACTTTCTTTGTTCACCCCCAATTTCTTCGCCAACGCCCACTTTAGTTTATTTTTTTCAAAATGACAAAAATACCTTTTTGACTAGCGGATTTAAAACATAGTAGTGTTTGATAACAGACAGCGTTTAGCATTTTTTCAGTAGTGTTTAGCATTTTTTCAGACGCTGTTCGAAGTGGTGTTTGAGCTTATAGTGAATAATGTATGATTTTCTCTCTCGTTTTTACCCTCATTATTTTTATTAAATTCCTTCTCTATCCTCTCTTAAATACAATAAAAGATTATAATAATAATAATAATAATAATAATAATAATAATAATAATAAATTAATTAATTATTAATTATCTTAACCAATAAATAAATTATTTCAATGATAATAAATAAACAAATAAATAAATACAACTATAAATAAAATAAAATAAATTTAAATATAATATTTTAACTAATAAAAATTATTTTAATGAGGTCACAATAGATAATAAATAAATAAATAATATCATTAATATATAAATTTTAAAATTTTAACTTCTAAATATTATAATAATTAGTTTTTTTGGTTACAGATCATAATAATTAATTTAATATTAATTTTTGGTTACAGATCATTACGATATAAATTTTAAAATTTATAATTGAATATAATTAATGTGGGACCCACGTTATATTCTACTTTCTTTTCATAATAATTCTAAGCAACCAAACGACGGAAAAGTTATTGGAAAAAGTGTTTTCTTTCCCCCACAATCATTTTCATCCATTTTCACCCCAATTAAACTCACACTAAGGGTGTGAATTGCCCTAAAAAAAGAGTGTGAATTGGCTTGTGTAGGGTTTATTTGGACTTATTACTCACATAAGTTCTTTTAAGTGTTTATGGAATAAGTGTTTATCATGTAAGTTTATGTATAAAACTATTTTTATGATCAATGAAGAAATGTGGTTAAACTGATTTTATATTATTTGTAAGTTGTTTTGATAATTATTTTGAAGAGCTTATAAAAATAAAAATAAGCTTACAACAACTTGTAAGACAATTACAAACTATTTTCATAAGTTCTCCAAACATTCTCACAATACTTACGTTAATAAATGAGTTAAAATAAACTCTACATAAGTTAATCTAAATACACTAATATATAGGAAATGGAGTGATAACGGAGGACATGGGTTCAAATCTCCCTCGTTAACATAACATATTAATTTACAAACATTGCCTATAAAAAAAACTTTACTCAACACCTAGCTACTTTAATTTACTTTGTATACATGTCAAAAAAATAAGCAAAGGACCTACAAATAGTAAAATAAGCAGCACATAATTACTTACAAATTTCTCCTCCAATGTACGTACTTGAAAAATGTTAAAATATTAACTTAAATAATATAAATTCCTATTTCATATACTTATTATTTTTTTGACAAATTCCTATATTTCCTACTTGGGTATTGCAAATCTGGGCGCACATCCATTGAATTTCCGTTTAATAACAAAAAAATTAATACAACAATAAAAAAATGAACATAATAACTATACCTTTCTTAAAAATTAATTAAGGGCCCAATTTAAAACAGATTTGGAAAATATAACAATTAAGGACAACAATGTGAGGGTTCGATCTCATATATGTCATGAAGTTTGATACTGAGTATATATATTCTTCACAGGTTCATTCATTATATTCTAGCTACTCCATCGAGTCATATAATTTAGCTCCTTTTATAATTAAAAGCATTCACAACTTTCATGAAATTAGCATGCATGAGAGAAGTGTAACATATAGAAAGAAATAGAAAAGCAAAAGAGAGGGATATATGCAATGAATGATGTGATGAAAAAGAATTAAAGAAATTATACAAGAAATAGGAGGTGTGTGAAATTTTGATTATATAAAAACAGTTAGTGCTATATTGCTGCCTCGACCTTATACCCTTATAATCTCCATAATTTTCCTTTATACGTGTATATAACATATAATATATGTTAATTGTACCTGCATTAAGGAAAAGAAGAAGGAAGATGGCGAAGAAGGGTACATTTGAGAAGGTGGTGGTCTTGCATAAGAGCAAAAGCTGGAGTGTTGACGAGGATCGGAACAAAAGTAGGAAGAACAACAACACCAACAGGTTCCTAATATCGATCAACATCCTAGGTGGTTCGGGACCATTGTGGATTGTGGTGAACGAGAACAATGTCGTTTTTGATGTCATTGAGATGGCTCTGAAATGTCATGCACGCCAAGGGAGACTTCCAGTTTTGGGATCTGATCCCACCGATTTTGTTCTTTACTGTTCACATGCTGGATCTGATGATGGTACGAATATTGCCTATCCATTTAAAAATGAAAAAAAAATGATTTTTCTTTTTACATCAATTTGAGATAATTTTGACTTTTGAGTTTGGTGCATGAAGTTGGTTTTATTTCTTCCTTGTGAATTTAATTTCATGTCCCTTCTTATTTTTTGAAGAAGTTGATTGTTTTCACTTTTCATGCAATGGTTTTCTATGCTACACTAGATCCATGCACTCTTGCCACATATTTCAGTACACTTTTATTTCTTCTCATATTAGCTTTTGATTTTATATGAAAAAATTCTTTTAAAGTTACATTTAAAGTAAGCAAAGGTGTGAGAAAACTATTATTTTGGTTTCTAAAAGTGACAAATGTTGTCATTTTGGTCCCTAGAAGTAATGAAATTTAAAAAAAAAAGGTTACTAACCGTGCAATCCCGTAGTCATTTTGGTCCTTGTTGTCACTACAATTACTTAATAACATTTGAGATGTTGAATTGACACGTCCAACACCATGTGTGTTTCTCGTCAAATGGACGAGCCATGAGTGCAATGAGACACATATGTGGACCGACATATGGTGTCTTACACGTCAAAAAACGTGCCAACACAGCCTTCCAAACAATGTTAAGTAATTAGATTAAAGTCAGGACCAAAATAATAGTGCCTACCACTTTAAGTGACCAGAGTGATAATTTACTCATAAAGGTTCACCTAGTGTTGACTTATTAGGATTGAGTTAGTCGCAAGAGATTCGAACAATTTGCACGAGGTCATACCTTCAAACCAGGTTACTATTTTTGTACAAAAAGAGTATATATTTTATTTATTATTGAATTTTTCAATATAATACATTTTAAAATAACTAAAAAGATTGATGCATCTTTTGGTTGTTCCTTTTAAAAATAGACTTTTTAGTAAAAGAGAGGCTTACTTCTGATTTTCTATTTGTTATTATTGTATCCCAAATGAAATGCACAAAATAAAAGTATGGTTCTTAGGGATTATAATAAGCCAAAGTGTTAATTAATTGATTTTTTTGATGAAAATGTTAATTAATTGATGGTTTTGGGTTTGTCGTGCGTGGGGATTTTTTGACAGCTTTGGGCCCATCGGAACCCATAGCATCATTCGGGACGAGGAAATTTGTGCTGTGCGAAAAACCGGCGTCCCCAACAAAGACAAAAATAGAAGCACGATTGAAGTCAAAGATGATGATAACTCAAAAGAGAAGTGGTGGCTGGAAATCATTCAGTTTCAAAGTCCGTTCTGCGCTGGATTGTGCTATCGGTGCCAGAGCATGGTTTTCTTGAGTTGCAGGCCATTGTATTCTTAATTCTTATTTATTTATTTATTATTTATTTATTTATTTTGCAAAAGTTGATTTTGCTCTTTTGCAAGTATTGTTAAAAAGTCAACTCCCGCATAGTTTTTTTTTTGACAAATGTTCCCGCGTAGTTATAGAGTGTATTTTTGTTATTTATAAGGGAAAAAAGAAATAGAATGTATTTTTAACTAAGAAATAGAATGTATTTTTTTGAAATTTTATTTGAAGCAACATTTGAACTTATAGTTTGTTATTTATTATTATTTTCTAATTTTTATGCTTACTATATTTAAATACAATCGATCATTTACCCCGGTAGCTGATAATTTATTATTTTTATCATTAATAAATATTTTAATATTACATTATTTATTTTCATTATTTCACTATTTCTTATAAAATATTTAATCATTGAATAAAAATATAAAAGAATTCAAAATTATATAAAAGGGCATATAAACATAAACATGTTATATATTTTACATTTTTTTGGTAATATGTTATATATTTTACATTTACTAATTAGCTTAATAGTAAATTTTACCAAACAGATCTTATTCTTACTCAATAAACTAGCTTGATAACTTCTAACTAATAATAACTTTTGGCTAAAAATTAGTTTTTTAGCAAAGGCTATATATTTTTTTTGATTTATATTCAAAGTATCCTAGGGGACCCTGTGTTTGACGGGGAGGTAGGGGTGGCAATATGGGTCCAGCCCAACAGTCATGTCGGGCTGACTTTTTTTGCCCTAACCCGTTTGGGCCCGGCTTGTTTAGGCCCATGAAAAGGGCCAAAAACGGATTGGCCCAAAACGGGCCAGGCTGACCCGTTTTTTGATTTTTTTTAAAAATAAAATAATAGTTTTTTAAAAAATTAATTTTTTATTATTATTTTGACGGGCCAGCCCGTTTTCGACATGTCGACCTGCGTAGCCCTCCACAGGACGGACCGGGATGAGTTTTTTGGCCCATTTTTTAATACGGGCCGGGCTGGACCTTTTTATACGGGCCAACACATGTCAGACCAGGTCGGCCCGTTTTGACACCCCTACTAGGAGGTAAGTAAAACATAGCCACAGATTGTTCCATCACTAGGAATTGAATACTGGTTTTAGTCATGCTCGTTTGGAGCAAAGGCTATATTAATAGCAATTTTTAACTGATTATAACATTAATTTAAATTTAAATTTGAATTTATTATGTTGATATTAAGAGAATTTAAAAACTGAAACAAGTCCAAAAGTGTATATTTGAATTTAATATGTTCATATTAAGAGACAATTAAAAAACTGAAACAGTGAGATGTACGTTTGAATTTAATATGTTGATATTAAGAGACAATAAAAAAAATGGAAAACAGCTTTCCATTTAAATTTAAATTCAAATATGCTGATGAAAAAGATAAAAAGGAGCACATAATTAAAAAAGAAACTATTAGGATTGGGCTAGTGGCAAGGAATTTAATTAGGATAACTTCGAAAAGTATACGAAATAGTGTTTTGCATGAAAAGTGATGAAGAAATCTATCTGTTTAATTTTAAATCCAACCCAACTATGTATGGTTATTAATATGGTTTAAATAAGTTTTTGGTCCCTGTAAATATCTGATTTTTGATTTTAGTCCACTAAAAAAAAGTCAATCTATTTCAGTCCTTTAAAAAAAAAAATTTTGGTTTTAATCCTTTTAGTGAATTACCACTGTATTGTGCTGATGTGGCGCTGATGTGGCATATGTATGTCCCTGTCATGACTTGACACGTCATTTAAAATTTATAAGGACCTGCTGACTAGGACTTTCTTCCTATCACGGGACTAAAATCAAAAATCATAATTTTTATAAGGTCTAACTACACAACTTAAAATTTGTATAAGGTCTAATTACACAACTTAAAATTTTTATAGGGACTAAAGCACATCAACCCCCTCCCTCTTTCCCCTTCGTCCCCTCCTTCAACCCTCTCCTCCTCCACCACCACCCCCTCTCTCTCCTCCTTTTCCCTCATCCTCTCTCCTCCACCACCACCCCCCACCACCACCCCCTCTCTCTCTCTTGTTTTTTCTCTCTCTCTCTCTCTCTCTCTCCACCACCACCACCACCACCACCACCCAAACACACACACACACACACTCTCTCTCTCTCTCTCCCCACCACCACCACCCAAACACTCTCTCTCTCATAGCATAGCAACACAAACCAAAGTAAGAAAGACAGAATTTCCAAGAACTCGAGAGAAAACGAGAGAGTGTTTGGGTGGTGGTGGTGGTGGTGGGGGTGGTGGGGAGAGAGAGAAAAAAACGAGAGAGAGTGTGTGTGTGTGTGTGTTTTGGTGGTGGTGGTGGGGAGAGAGAGAAAACGAGAGAGGTGGTGGTGGTGGTGGTGGTGGTGGTGGTGGTGGGGGGGGAGAGAGAGAGAGTGTGTGTGTGTGTGTTTGGGTGGTGGTGGTGGTAGGGAGAGAGAGAAAATGAGAGAGGTGGTGGTGGTGGGGAGAGAGAGAAAACGAGAGAGGTGGTGGTGGTGGTGGTGGTGGTGGTGGTGGGGGGGGGGGGAGAGAGAGAGTGTGTGTGTGTGTGTGTGTTTGGGTGGTGGTGGTGGTGGGGAGAGAGAGAGTGGTGGTGGTGGAGGGGGGAGAGAGAGAGAGGATGAAGAAAGGAGGAGGACGTGGTGGTGGAGGAGAAATGAGGATTAAAATCAAAATCTCAACTTTGAGAAGGATTAAATTCAAAACTTAAAAGTTTTATAGGGACTAAATTCAAAATATAGATAGGCCACGTCAGCATTTTCTGCCACGTAGACATGCTGACTGGGTCATAATGTGCCACCTAGCACTAAAAGGACCAAAACCAAAAAAAAAAATTTTAAAGGACTAAAATTGTTTGACTTTTTTTTAATGGACTAAAATCAAAAATCGGATATTTACAGGGACTGAAAACTTATTTAAGCCGTTATTAATTTCACCATGTTTTCAATTCAAATAGTGATTTGTTGCTTTTGTATTTTGTGACATTTGTGACGGTTGTTTGAGAAAATTTATGGAAATGACTTGTGTTATGACTAGTTTATAAGTTATTTTTAGTTTATTTTTATAAATTCTATAAAATAGCTTATTAAAATAGTTTACAACTTATATGAAATCAATTTAGAGCCGGTTTGTTATTGATTATTTTTTAAAAAAAGTACTTTTTTTAAAAGAAATAAGTACTTTTAATATTTTTTATCTGTTTGTTTTAGCTTTTAAAAATAATCAGAATCTAAAAATAATCAAAAATTCTGATTAAATGAAAAGCTATATGTAGTTGCTTTTCAGAATTAATCAGATTTTAACGAAGAGAGAGAGGAGAGAGAAGATTAAAAAAGTAATTTTTAGGATTATAAACAAACATAAGTTAGATTCTACTTTACATAAAAATCTCTAAAAAATAATCACTAAATTATTTTACATAAAAATTACTTATTTTTTAATCAATAACAAACGGGCCCTTAATCACATCTTTAAAATTAAAAGAGGAAATTACTAAATACATCATCTTTTTACTTTGTACACCCTCTCTTTGGTTTTTAGTTGTTGTTGTCCCTTTCAATCTAGAAAGAGAGTTGGGATAAAATAGATAGGAAGGGTCAAGAGATAGGGATGAAGATAATGGTGTGGGGAATAGAGGACGATGTTGTTTTTCGATGATAGGGGAGATTATAAGAGATAAGGAGGGAGTATATTTAGTGATTAGCAATTCTCTTTTGTTTTTTCATAAGATAGGATGAGAGGGATTCAATTATTCAAATTTGGGTGCAAGAGATTACAAATGTTAAGCCAAACACCTATTGAGTAATAATTCTCTTAAATAAAAAAAAATTGTGGTTCTAGAAGAGGCTTTTTTTTTTCTCTAGCATTATTTATTTTTTTATTTACCAAATTAGCATTTTTTTATGTACCAAAGTAGCACTTTTTAAATAAAATATTCATTTAATTCTTTTTTAATGAATTAAATATTAATAGTTGGTTTAAGATTGTGATTAAGTTGTTAATTAATTAGTTCTATTGTATTATGGCTAATATGAACGGTTAGACACCGATTTGAACTCTTCTTGGTAAACATTGTATATATTTTGAAATGTATACTGGGGAGACATGTATGTCATGTAGTCATGGTGAATATGGGAACAAGCAGCGATTACATGCAAACAAGGATAGTGTAATGTCTGAAATTCACCATAGTCACACCACTGTCTATGCAGGTCTACTTCGAATGTCCCAGCAGATTAGCCCGATGGTGGGCAAATCAACTCCTTAACTATAAAAATACTTTGTTCTCGGTTGAAGATATGAACACGATGAGAGTTGGATATTGTTTATTATATCTCAAGTTTTTCAGTTAGTTGACAAATTGGGTTAATAAATATTTAATAATTAAATATTAATTTAATTAACAACTTAATTACAATCTTAAACCAACTATTAATATTTAATTTATTAAAAAAGAATTAAATAAATATTTTATTCAAAAAAATACTACTTTGGTATTTAAAAAAAAAATACTAATTTGGTAAATAAAAAAATAAATAGTGCTAGAAAAAAAAAAGCCTCTGTACGAGATTGATCCTGTGTGGGTTGTTGGTGACGACGATGTTATGTTAGAAAAGAAATCGAGTGATAAATACTAGTAGTATATACAACAAACAATGGGCTGCATTAAAACGCTGGTGAAGAAAGTCAACGGGGATAACGTTCAAACGAAGACAGCATATATATTTAAAAAAGGACATGCAATTCACAAAAATTACAAATTACCCCCACAACTTAAAGTGATCTGTAAATCTCGGCCATTCATTCTTCTTTTGATCACAATCCAATGGTTGATATAAACCAATGGCACACCAGATAAGTGCCACACCACAACGGATAAAAACGTCGTTATCGTAATTGATTCCCGAAGCGATGTGAAATTCGAAAAAGTAGATGGGATTGGGAACATCCATGTCCACGTGTACTCTTCAAACACAAGACTGTAGTACTGCTACTCCCTCTGTTTCTGCTTCTATTCTAGTAGTAGTACTAGTATGTTAATGTACGTATCTCTCTGATGATGATCGTTCGTTTGACGTTTCTTCTTAATTATTATTAAATTATTATCAAATATTAATTGTTAAATTATGAATAACTCTATCTTCCCCAATCCCCATGCTTCAGATATTTATTCATCCAAATCAAGCAAAGTCTTTGATCGTTAGAGGGAGAGGAGTAGTAGTGTTGATTGAGAATGGACGAGAATTCAGCTCTCATCGAAGCCATCCTAAGGGAGCAAGAAGAGGAACAAGCTAACCTGAGAGGGAACCGTAAAGAGCAAAACGGCAATGTCAACGAATGGCAAACGGTGTCGTATAAGAAGCGCAACCGCAACAAGTCGGCGTCGAAGCAGCCTCTCGCCGCCGACGACGACGGTTTCTCCTCCGACGTGTTCCGTTCCGTCGAGCAGCATTCCGAGGAGCGCCGCCACCGACTCATGGAGGCTCAGATCGCCGCCGCATCGACGGAGTCGAGTGGATCGAAACTTCACTCCTACGACGACATAGAAGAAGAGGACAAGGACAGCTATAAGCAGCTGAATCGGAACGGTTCTTCTTCCGATTCGAAGGAGGAGAAGGCGAAGGCGAAGGCGAAGAAGAAAAAGAAGAAGCAGCCCAAGGTTACCGTTGCGGAGGCTGCTTCCGGAATCAATGCCGATGATCTCGGCGCGTTTCTCGCTGAAATAACCGTAAGTGTTGATAATTTTGATTTCATTGATCTTTTTTTTTCGCTATTGAATGAGTTCTTTGTGCTGTGCATTGTTTTTTTTTAAAAAAAAAACTGAATCGCGTGTGGTGTATAGGCTTCGTATGAGGACTCTCAACAAGACGTTCAGCTGATGCGTTTCGCTGATTACTTTGGTCGCGCGTTCTCTTCTGTTGGCGGTGCTCAATTCCCGTGGGTAAAGACGTTCAGAGAATCCACCGTTGCAGCGATTGTTGACGTGAGTTTTCTTTTTGTAATTTTTTTTAGTTTTCTGAAAAAAATAAACATAATTCGGATTAATATTTGAGGGGCAAAAGCTGTGCCGCTTTTCTGGATTCGACTTTGTTGTCACCCAACAATTTGTAATTGTGGTGTGCCAGCATAGTTTTGGAGGGGGGAAAGTAGGACCTCTTTTTTTTCCCCCTTTTTCTGACATAGAATTTTCAAATTCATGAGTAATTTTTGATCTGGTTTTATTTATTTTAAATTGTTTGCGAAAAAACGTCGCTGAATTTTGTGTTTGGCAGTATTTTTGCAATGACCTATCTGATGCTCTGTTTTGTG
This sequence comes from Glycyrrhiza uralensis, assembly GCA_030159175.1. NCBI lineage: Eukaryota > Viridiplantae > Streptophyta > Magnoliopsida > Fabales > Fabaceae > Glycyrrhiza > Glycyrrhiza uralensis. The sequence continues at coordinate 6,315,089 of BRZY01000006.1, forward strand.
GTCGTTTGTTATTTATTTTTGATGGTTTTTTTGGATAATTCATGATTAGTGATAATTTGTTTCTTGTCAATTTGCTTTTCCCAACAGATCCCTCTTTTGCATATATCTGGGGATGTTTACAAAATATCAACTGATTGGATTGGTCATCGATCATCTGAAGCACTTGGGTCCTTTGTGCTATGGTCATTAGACAGCATTCTTGCAGACTTTGCTAGTCATCAAGGAAATGTTAAGGGATCTAAAAATGTGGTCCAGCAATCATCATCGAAATCACAGGTACTTTTTCAAATCATTCTATGCTGCTGCCCAATTTGACTTAGGTGGTAGGTCTCTAAAGGTGCTGCAATGCTTAAAACTTAATGTGGATCAGGACCTTCCTATATATATATATATATTCCTTGTTTTCCTCAATAATGCAAAAAGAAACTTTGTATCTTGGTTGTTTGTGTCTCTGTAATGTAGGTATGTATCTGTATGTATGAAAGAAGGTACATAGGATTCTCTATTGATCCACATAGCTGACACACCACCTAGTGATTTAAAGCTTGAGTGTATGTTGTTGTTCTAGTCTTGTAGGATGTCATTGATGTTTATAACATTTGTTAAATGTTGATGTCATTTTTTAAGGAGTTTTAAATTTATTCTTTACTGTGGAATTTTGTAGATGATTGCAATTCAATTTCAAGTTCTGTCTTAATTTCTTTAGTAAATTGGTTCTCTATTTAATATGAGGTATAGCAGTATTTGTAATAAATGACTATTTTTAAAGCTTTCTTTTAGATCATTAAAAAATTTATTTGGTTGGACTGGTGGGTGACCAGTACTTACTAGGTTGTCAAACAATATGAAAATGGGTTATCGTTTTAGGTGTCCTATCATTCCTATGAGACTGAATTGCATTAAGTAATGGCATCGGCAAGGATATCTGCAGTAGAGGCAGGGAGGGACAAGTTTGGATGTCGATGGAGTATCTATAATATACCTCCATGAACAGTGGTCTAGAGTGTGATCCTCAGTTTTGAATGGTTGTGCATTTGAACTTCTGGAAATATAACCAGATATCAGTAAGGGAAAATGTAAATCAATTGCCAATATGAAGTTTTGTCAGGATGCCTTTTAATAAACTTCTTGGTATTCTAGAATCAACATGGCTCTTGTCTGACTTCTTTCAATGGAATTTGGATTATCTTTTAGTACTTATTGATGATTGCAATATGGCCCATAAATTTGGTCGAATATAAGTATACTTACTAAAATATGAATAGAAAAGCTTGCATTGTTTATCTAAAATGACATGTTACATATGAGCTATGATATATTGTTGAATTGAGTGAGTATTTGGTGTGAATGTCGTGTATTGTTTAAGCTGCAGGTTGCCATATTTGTGGTGCTAGCTATGGTGCTTCGACGAAAACCTGATGTCATGATTAGTTTACTGCCAAGAATGAAGGAGAGTCAAAAATATCAAGGGCAGGATAAACTCCCTGTCACTGTTTGGGTGATTGCTCAGGTGACTGTTTACAACATGCTTTAGTGCCCCCACCCCTAACATACACATAAAGATTTTTATATAGATTTTTAACTAGATTTTAATTTGTGTAGGCTTCTCAAGCAGATCTAGCTGTGGGGTTGTACTTATGGGTATCTCTTCTTTTACCCATGCTGAATGGGAAGTCAGGTTGTAATCCACAGTCAAGAGACTTGATATTACAGTTGGTTGAGAGGTTAGGAACCTTTGTGATTCAACACTAGTTTTCCCTGATTTATTTATTGTAATTGTAACTAGTGCATAATTCCTAGCTGCTGCTTCTTGCCTTTAATGTGTTAGCTCCTTTTTATTCTTTCACTTTTGAAACAGAATCATCACATTTCCTAAAGCTCGTCCTATCTTGATAAATGGGGCTGTGAGAAAAGGGGAGCGTGTTGTGCCTCCATGGGCTCTTGACTCTCTATTGAGAGCTACTTTCCCTCTTCCTTCAGCTCGGGTCAAGGTAGACTTTTTTTTAACTGAATCTTGTCCATTTTTCTAATGAAACACATTGCAATCATTGGTTATTATCTGAGTAACTCTTCCGGTATTTGTATTCATATATTTTGTCAAGGCCACTGAGAGATTTGGAGCTGTTTATCCAATATTAAAAGAGGTAGCCCTTGCGGGGTCCCCTGGAAGTAAAGCAATAAAGCATCTTGCACAACAGATATTAAGCTTTGCAATTAAAGCTGCCGGAGAAGGTGATGTCGAGTTAATGTTTTTTCTCGTCATTTTTTCTCTTCCGTCTTCTTTTGCACATGTCAGTTACTTATTTGCAATGTGTGCTGTCTCTCAAGTATTTATAATTTGAAAGTTGAAGGAGTTGGTGTTATGCTTTAGTGTGAAAACTGAAAACTCAAATGCTTGAATCTTTCACAGCTAATCGTGACCTATCAAAGGAGGCATGTGACATTTTTATTTGGTGTTTGACTCAGAACCCTGAATGTTTCAAGCAATGGGTGAGTACCAGAGAATAATAGTTAACAATTTTTTTTTTTTTTATCTTCATTTGCTTCCGTTATTTTCCCTATCGTCTCTTTTCCTTCTGACACACAAATTTGTATTGAATGCTTGGAAACAGGATTTGCTTTACATGGACAACCTTGAAGCAAGTATTGTTGTATTGAGAAAGCTTTCTGATGAATGGAAACACATTGTCAAACATGATACTCTTCATCCTTTTACGGAAACGCTCAAGAGCTTCAGTCAAAAGGTAAACAATTTTCTTTTCTGTAACGAAAGTTACATGACATGATGATTTGAGGAAAAAAAATTCCAACTGTATGCTGCATTTTATGCAAATCTGCACAACTGCAGTATGCAAATTGAAGCTTTGTCTATTTTACAAATTGTTTCGTTTAGCACGACAAAATGGGGTTAATTGATCATGGGCAACAATTCAATGTGCTTAAGCTCTTTAATCTGCAGCAATATGTTTTAATTAAAGTACTTTCTATGACATATTTTCAAAATCCTAAGCCAGTTTAAAATCTAGGTACGAAGTTATGTCAGGCGATATTTTGTTCCAGTTATGAATTGCAGAGGATGCATCTTATTATCTTGAACCTAATATTACTATACTTGTAGCTGGAAAGAAAAACTTATGTCATATCTCAATTAATGTCTTCTTTATAGAATGAAAAGGCCTTGGCTAAGGTAGATGGTGCTCGGGATGCATTATTGAAGGATGCTGACAAGTATTGCAAAGCCATTCTGAGGCAAATGTCACAAGGCCGAGGGTTCGTGAAGGGCATGGCATTTGTCTCTGTTGTAGTCGCTGTTGGTGCCGTTTTCTTGTCCCAGAACATGCACTTCTTGGATTATCAAAAACTGTCAGAAATGTGGAATCTCTCCTAGGATGACAGACTCATCATCCTTTAGCTTACTCTTTGATTATGCCCTGTGTGAATCACATCAGCCGATAGTGAGGTGTGATGGGGAATATTTAATTTAATTTTAGTCTTCAGCATAGTGGAATTAAAGAAAAATAGGAGGAACGTCAAAGCCTTGGAAGCTTTCGCTGGCCATTTACGTAGGTTTCGATGTGTGGTTCTCTATAGTTTTACTTTTAGGTCAATTTGAGGAAAAAAAAATTCTTCAAAAATTTATATATAGTGGCATGTTGTTCAATATTGATTTTCAGATAAATGCCAAATGGCTATATAGAGTAATGCAAGTGAAAGTGAAATCAAATTGTGCCGGAAAGCAAATTTTGAAGTATTCCCATTTGTTCTGATTTTAGTTTTATCAGAGCTAGACCTAGAAAGGGCACTAACTTATGGACAAAAAAATGAAAAAAATAAAATAAAATAAAAATAAAAATTTTGGTCCCAGGAGGGGTCTGTTTGATTGTGTTTTAGTTTTTTGTCTCTAAAAACTGCTTTGTAAAATTATTTTGGAAAACTGTATTTAAGAACAAAATCAAAGAAAATTCTGTTTGGTTATGGTAATTTAAAAACAGTTTTACAGATGGAAAAAGAAAAAAAATTATTTGGTAAATTTGTTTTGAAAACATGTTTTAAAAACAATAAAACAAAAAATCCATTTGATTGTGTTTTAATTTCTTTTTATGATCATATTGAATGGAATAAAAAAGCTTGGATATTTTCTTTGAAATTATTAATTAAAATAAAAATCATATTATAAACTTATGTTAAATAAATTATCTGAAAATAAATACAATAAAATTTAACATAATTTTTTCCTTGTAGTAAATGAATATGTTAAAAGTTCATAATTTTTTTGACATTAAAGTTCATAATTACGTGGTTGTAGTTTCAATCAAAAAATTTCCACCGGTGAATACACATGTACAAAATCCAATGCATGGAATATGATTACTGATAAAGAGTAAGAGGTTTCCAGTGAGAGATTCACGATGGGGTTTTTTTTTATCAGTATTACTGTTTAGAAAAATAATTTGTCAAATACCATAGTTTTTAAATTATTTAGCTTTTTACCATTGTTTTAGCTTAAGTTGAGAAGTTTTCTATCCAAAAGTCGACTTCTCACAATTGTTTTAATTTATTTTTTTAAAAATTATGTATGGGAAGTTCTCACCCCTAAAACTGATTTCTGAACATATTTTTTTATTTTTTATTTAATTTCAATGGTTTAGGGTTTTAGTCAAGTGATTTATGGTGTTAGGTGGTTTGTGATTTTAGGGTTTAGGTGGCTTTTGGGTTATTTAAATTAATTAATTAATTATTTTATTAATTCAATTTATTAATTAATAATTACTACAATTAAATTAGTTTAGAACCCTAATAGTAAATAATAATACAGCAAAATGATTACTATTAAAATTACAAAAGAGATATAACGATCCACATTTTCTACTCTTGTGTAGAATGTCTAGGATGATAATTAGGATATCTATTCCTGCTATGATCCTCATTTCGACACAGTCCACACTTTTTAGGGTGACAACTCCTTTCTACTTGATCCATGTCAATGTGAATGCGGTTAGATTGTGGACGACTATGTGGTAGCCTTCGCATTTGTGGATCGTGACACACTTTAGGTCCAGTATATTGTGGTGTTCTTCGTTGGGCAACACAGTGAATTCTTCGCAGTAAACGTTGAAGATGTTTTCCAACTTGTACACAAGAGACACATATAGTAGGGTTATGTCATGCACTGAGATAAGTATATTGTGTGGTTTAGGAATAACTCAATACTATACCTATCTACTCCACTACAACTGCAAGACTCGCATAGTTTTATCAAGGACCCTCTAGATGTTGGACTTAGCATGCCCACACAGTAACGTCCACGGCGTACTACACGCCGACAACTTAGCCCCTGTTGTGTTTTGCCCCTGTTGCTTTCATTCCATCACAACAAAATTAAAATATGGATCATTGTACTCCTTTGTAATTTTAACGGTAATCATTTTATTGTATTATTATTTACTACTAAGGTTCTAAACTAACTTAATTGTAATAATTATTAATTAATAAATTGAATTAATAATTAATAATTAAAATTAATTAATTAATTTAAATAACCCAAAACCCTAAAACCACCTAAAACCCTAAAATCACAAACCACTTAACACCATAAAATCACCTTAACTAAAACTCTAAACCGTTAAAATTAAACAATTTTGAGAAGTCAATTTTTAGAAAGAGGACTTCTCACCTTAAAATAAAATAATGGTAGAAAGCTAAATAATTTAAAAATCATGGTATTTAACAAATTATTTTTCTAAACAATAATATTGATAAAAAAAAAAGGCATTCACGGTGGTAAACGAACACGGTGAGTTTTTTAAATTGTCATTTTACAAACATGCCATTAACGAAAAGTTATTTCCCGTCTTTTTTCTTGTTTTCCTAATGGGAAAGAGAAACCAAAACCAAAACCAAAAACAACTTTCCGCTGTTCTAGTTTTTTTGTTTTAAAAACAATAAAATGGTAATTGGTTTTGAAAACAATTATCACAAAACAGGCTACCCAAATGTTTTTTCAGTTTTTAAAAACCAAAAACTGTTTTTGAAAATAGTTATCAATCAGGCTCTACTTTTTGGCTTCGTCTAAGGTGAACTACCAAATAGGTGGTTAATCGTGGTGAACTTTGTCTTAGAATAATTATAGTCATCCAATTTTTTACTAATGAAATCAACGGCTAGAATTGTGGAGCTAGAATTGTGGAGCAGAAGTCAGAGTAACATGTCAAACAATTAATCATCCATATTCTCCATTTGATTCTCAATCTCAAATGCGATGGATGGTAGCAGAAATTTGTTTGTTGAAGATGTCTGTGGGAGGTGTGTAGGGTAAATAAACGACATGGGTGTGCGAGATTTCGAAGCCGTTTACGCTATCTTGATGTCGGAGGAATGCATCAAAGGTGGATGGTATGGGTGTGCTCATCGAATGGACAAATTCATTTGCTGAGCTTTATCGTTACAGTTTTCATTTTCTAGGTTTTGTAGATTGTTGATCAATGTAGCATTTCATTCTCTGGGGTTTCATTTTCATATTTGTTCGGTTGATTTAAATAAATTATTTTTTAGCATTGATTTGTGAAGAAAATGAATGATTATTGGAGTAAAGAAAATCAATGAAGGTGGGAAACAAAATTGCAACATCTCCACAGTGACACCTTCATTCGAGCGAAGAAGAACTCGTAGAAGAGGATGGGCCTTCATAGTAGGCATTGCATAGTAGAAGCAGTCTGGACTATCTAATGAACGAGTGGGAAAAACCCTTAAATCAATTTTAAAAACAGAAGAACGATGATGCTAAAGCTCTCTGAAGTAAGTAATGAAAGAGGGTTTTGTCTAAGGTGCACAATGGTGTACCATACACATGTAGAAAATAATTTCAGAGAAGTCCTTGCATTCCCATCGCTATTCTCCTCCTTCATCGTCCTTGGATTATGCATTGTCATTCCTCGTCTTACCGTTACTCAACCCCGAGGAATAAACCAATGGAGCAGAGTCCCATAAATTCTTCACACACCTCACCCGTTCTTCCTTGACCACCTTCACACCTACAACGACAACCAAGTTCAACACCTATTAACCATTGCCAAGCGACCTCTCCTTACATCACCTTTAGCTGCGGCGAGCCTCCTTTCTCAACCATTGCGAGCCACTGAGTCTGAGAAGCGACGACAAACTCAGACTCAGGGGACGAGTCAGGCCCGTGAAGAAGTCCTCCTCCTTGTCGCTACTCTCGGTCTCCATCGACCTCGCCGGGGAAGACTCCTCCAACTCGTAGGAAACTCAGAAAGAAATACGAGCTTCCAAATCGGGCACATGCGGATCTTCTGAACAGGAAGGCCAGGAACCTCCACTCTAGGGTGGCTTTAAAGGTGGTGAAGCAAATAAACTTCACCACGATGGTGAAGTGGGGTCGAAAGAAATAGATGCTATAGATATAATAATTAATATTCGTACGGTTGTGATGAAAGATGGGATAACTGGAGAGTAGGTCAACATAATTCTTTAGGGTAATTGCAAATGAGGGTATACTCTTATATACATTTACGCATTTCCTATATCGTTTGTTGTATATATAAAATATGCCCAAATCTATAACAAATTGAGAATATGGCACATTAATAAAAAAAAAATTGTGGTGATTTCTGAAACTTCATTGTCATTTTATGTGTGACGAAAAATTTGTGATTTTGTGAAAAAAAGAATACAAGTGATTTCGTGAAAAAAGAATATCAGGTATAAAAAATGTGATATAGTGAAATAATATATAATGTTGGAAAAAATGTGATTTATCAAACTTCGTTGTTCATAGTGTAATGTCGTAAGGTCCGTATCATGAACATCTTGCTGTGACTAAAAGGAGCAAAATGTTAACTTACATATTGAATACATTGGTCTGTAATTAAAAATTTTGTTTAATTAATTGTGATTTTTGGATTGCATTATCAACTATGCAAAATATTTTGTACACGCTTACACATCACACACATATTCACTATAGCTCATTCTGATCCCCTCATAAATCTTTGATAACCAAACCTATATAAGAGTTTCCAGATCATGCATTTTAGAAGTTGTTTTGGAAGTTATCCTTTATTCTCTGTGAACAATTATTGGTGAGAAAAGTAATTAATTTAATAATTTATACTAAGTTTTTACAAACTAGAATTAATTACTCATTTTATGAAAACAATAACGCAAGCTTCAAAAAACTAGAGATTTAAATTTTATATACACCATATTTTAGTAGTAGATTTTGTTTGAGCAAATTGATACAGTATCTCTGGGTTTAGACTTCTTGAAGCAAAACAACTGGTTTTGGGAAATTTTAAGTGTTGTACTTAGATCTCAAAATTTCTTTTTGTGTTGTTACTGTTATTGTTCTTAGCACCCTCAAATTGTGATTTTTTAAAAATTGTCTTGTGCATTAGTGGATTGTTAAAAAACATGAATTTGATACAGTTACTATTTTCGTTAGTTTTGGGCAATTTTTCTAATTATATCAGTCTTTTGGTTTGTATCAATTATTGTATTTAGTTCTGGGGAGAAATGTATAATATATAACAAAAGTGGTTCTACTTACTACTGCAGGTTGCAAGTTCACTTCACCATGTGGTCAGGTTTATTTGGTCTACCACCCTAAAAGTCACCCCACTCTAGTACAGTACTACCTTGGTTATTGGGAATGACCATTTCACTTTGTACAGTCTCTACCTGCTTAGCATCCATCTGTCTCCACCGCCAAAGTAGCAAACCGGGAACCTGTCTAGACGTCTAGTAGCATCATGACCACTCTAGTATATTAAAAATAATGACAACGACAACAATAATAATGATATAGGTGATCCTTTCGCAGATACCATTCAAGGAATTACGTGTGTGCGCGGAGAAAAAAACTGCATTTTTTCATTCTCATATTTCAAAAAATTAATTACAATCTGTCAACTGTGGCACTTTACACTCGTGTACTATTATGATGCTACTTGGTGAAAAAGCCACACCCTACTTATTTGTTTCTTTAACAAATATTTTATTTTGGTCAGTTTTGTTTGAAGGTCAAGTTAATTTCTCTTACGCGTTGTTGCAACAGATATCTCAGACTCTAACTTACCCTTTGTTTGGTAGCAATGCAAATGAGTAGAAAAGAAAAGGCTAGAAGGAAAACACATTTTCAATGTTTTTTCTTTTCCTTGTTCGGTTTCATGCAATTATGGAGGGAAAGGTTAAAAAAAATTATGGGCCCCACTTCAAATTGCTCTCTTCCCAAAATATTTTTTTGAGTCAAAATACCAAAAATATCCCCAATAAATAAATATTTTAAAATATAAAATAAATATTTTTAAATTTATTAAAATTACGGAGTCACGGTGCATCAGTGAAGGGGAAAGAGAACCAAAAAACGGGTTAAGGTGAACATCAGACTTTAGGAGAGGTCAAAGTATAAATTTAGAAAATACTTTTTAAATTTAAAATATGGCCCCATGGACTAAAAGTGACAATTTTTCAAAAATACAGGACTAAAAAAATGTATTTTATTCTTGAGAGACTAAAAATGACAATTTTCAAAACTGAGGAACTAAACAAATGAATTTTGAAAATGAGAGACCAAAATAAAAAATTAATAATAAATGAGGAACAAAAAACAGATTTAACTCTAAAAAAACAGTGAAGTCGTATGACTACACCACGACTTCATTACTTTATTAAAAAAAATATAAACTTTGTGAAGTCGTTTCTAACTCATACGACTTCACTATTTTTTTTAAAAATTTTAAATAAAATCAAAATCGTATACGGTTCCTGTGACTCTGCTTTACGTGGTAAAAAGGACAAAAATCATGTAAAGTCGCAAGGGAAGGATATGACTTCAGTGTAAATTTTTTTTAAAAAATATAAATAACAGAAGTCGTATTGGTCAGTGATGACTTCGGGAAAAAATTTAAAAAAGTCACAAATGGCCCATACCATTTACGCTAATTTGGTAATTTTTTAAAAAATCTATACCAAATAGGTAATTTTTAAATAAAATTACACCAATTTAGTGAAAAAGCCACGGATCCTACTTATTTGTTTCTTTAACAAGTATTTTATTTTGGTCAGTTTTGTTTGAAGGTCAAGTTAATTTAAGTTAATTTCTCTTACGCGTTGTTGCAACAGATATCTCAGACTGTAACTTACCCTTTGTTTGGTAGCAATGAAAATGAGTAGAAAAGAAAAGGCTAGAAGGAAAACACATTTTTCAATTTTTTTCCCTTGTTCGGTTTCATGCAATTATGGAGGGAAAGGTTAAAAAAAAAATTGTGGGCCCCACTTCAAATTGCTCTCTTCCCAAAACATTTTTTTAGTCAAAATACCAAAAATATCCCCAATAAATAAATATTTTAAAATATAAAATAAATATTTTTAAATTTATTAATTTTTTTATTAATATTGTATAACAAACAATGTATTTAAAATATTTAAAATTAAAAATTATTAAAAGTATAGTTAAATTTATTAACATGAATCAATATTTACATAGAGATATTTATATATATTATTTATTAAATATATCTCTTTTTTTTCTCCCATTTTTTACCCAATCAACAAGGGAAGAGAAAAATTTTGTCTTCTATTCCTTTGCATGAGTTAATTTCCTTTTTGGAAATCCTGAATAATTGTATGAGTTAATTACCCTTAATATAATGCATATGGGGCAATTACTATATTGGTAGCATGTCTCACTACACCCAAACTATTACGAGGGACACAACAAAAATTATCTACCAACTGGGAACATCTTTGCCATAGATATATATATAGCTATTCATCAAACCAGATTGTAAAACAATCTTTGCTAGCATTGCTTAACCATTAGCACATTGCAAAACAAAAACAAAAACAAAAATCTGTTTGCTTTTTTTTTTTTGGTGTGATGCTAGCTTAGGCTGTTCTCGGCCTTTGATTTGAAGAATCTGTCTCTGTGACCAAAAAAAAAAAAGAATCTATTGTATTGAATACTTGATACTTCATATAGGCAACCAACACGGCAACAATAGATTTCTAACATTTCTAATCAATATTTTTAATTTAAAAGTACTTCATTTGACCCAAAAAAAAGTACTTCATTTACTGAGAAACACTAACACAGAAAGCGCAAAGCTAAACTTCCCCGGCCTCCAGCAGGCATTTCTTCAGCCATTTCTTCACCCAGTTGAGGATGACAGCAAAGTGGACCACGGCACCGGGCACCGCCAACGCAGCCATGACGTAGACTGCACTTTTTATTTTCTTGCTGTTGTAGTCGGGCCTGTCCATACGGACATGGGGCCTGTGAATGGTGACGACGGGGGCGGAGGCGGCAGATGCCGAAGCAGGAGAAAGAGGAGGAGCGGTCAACGTGGATGGAGATGGAGGCAGAGGCCAAGTTGCCGTCGGCGATAGAGGCAGGAGGAGGAGGAGGAAAGCGGCGGCGAGGATGGTGAGGGACGCAGCCATGGAAAGGAAATCGATAATGAGGGGTATGTTGATGAATGAAGGTGAAGCTAAGACTAGGGAGAATGGGAGATGTTTGGGCTCTGAAGTGACTCACTACAAATTCCAAATTCGTAGTTATAAATTAACGTTGGATCTCCTCTCATTGGAAATTCGAAACTAGAAGAATATTTTAATTAACTATTCTTTTTCTCTCATAGTTGTTGCTTTTTTTTTGGTGAATCTCATAGTTGTTGCTGGTCCTCCACAAATTCGAATAGTAAGTGGAGCAGTTATGGTTGATTATATGGCAATGGAAAATTCATGGGATATACTATTTAGGGTCAAATTCATATTCTTATGCAAAAATTGGTATAGCATTATTCATGACACCGCATAGGATATTTATTCTTAGTGGGATTGCTTTTATCTATATCTATATATCTCTATTTATTTATAATTTTATATAAAAAAGAAAGTTCATAGGGATATTACATAGTCAATATTTGAAAAATTAATGTGATTGTTCACTTTTGTTTCATTTAAAATCCCATGATGATGTAAATATAAGATACTATTCAATTCGATAATTAATCTCAGGAAACAGACAATTTATTACGGGTTTTATATGTTAGGATGTGGAATATATGTGGTTCCACTTTAAGTATGGCTATATGCATAGTATTCATTCAATGTTTTTACCCTCTAACATATGCATCACAATTCACAACACCGAGTGGATGGTCCAGTGTATTAGTGTGAGTGCTATTAAGTATTAACACACTTTCAATAATTCCAAGTAGATTTTATTTTTATTTTTGTTTTAGTTTTGCAATGTGCTAATGGTTAAGCAATGCTAGCAAAGATTGTTTTACAATCTGGTTTGATGAATAGCTATATATATATATCTATGGCAAAGATGTTCCCAGTTGGTAGATAATTTTTGTTGTGTCCCTCGTAATAGTTTGGGTGTAGTGAGACATGCTACCAATATAGTAATTGCCCCATATGCATTATATTAAGGGTAATTAACTCATACAATTATTCAGGATTTCCAAAAAGGAAATTAACTCATACAAAGGAATAGAAGACAAAATTTTTCTCTTCCCTTGTTGATTGGGTAAAAAGTGGGAGAAAAGAAAGAGATATATTTAATAAATAATATATATAAATATCTCTATGTAAATATTGATTCATGTTAATAAATTTAACTATACTTTTAATAATTTTTAATTTTAAATATTTTAAATACATTGTTTGTTATACAATATTAATAAAAAAATTAATAAATTTAAAAATATTTATTTTATATTTTAAAATATTTATTTATTGGGGATATTTTTGGTATTTTGACTAAAAAAATGTTTTGGGAAGAGAGCAATTTGAAGTGGGGCCCACAATTTTTTTTTTAACCTTTCCCTCCATAATTGCATGAAACCGAACAAGGGAAAAAAAATTGAAAAATGTGTTTTCCTTCTAGCCTTTTCTTTTCTACTCATTTTCATTGCTACCAAACAAAGGGTAAGTTACAGTCTGAGATATCTGTTGCAACAACGCGTAAGAGAAATTAACTTGACCTTCAAACAAAACTGACCAAAATAAAATACTTGTTAAAGAAACAAATAAGTAGGGTCCGTGGCTTTTTTACTAAATTGGTGTAATTTTATCTAAAAATTACCCGTTTGGTGTATATTTTAAAAAAATTATCAAATTAGTATAAATCGTATAGGCCATTTGTGACTTTTATTTTTTTTTTCCGAAGTCGTCACTGACTAATACGACTTCTGTTATTTATATTTTAAAAAAAAAATTACACTGAAGTCGTATCCTCCACTTGCGACTTTACATGATTTTTGTCTTTTTTACCACGTTAAAGCAGAGTGACAGGAACTGTATACGACTTTGGTTTTATTTAATTTTTTTTAAAAATAATGAAGTCGTATGAGTTAAAAACGACTTCACAAAGTTTATATTTTTTTAATGAAGTAATGAAGTCGTGGTGTAGTCATACGACTTCACTTTTTTTAGGGTTAAATCTGTTTTTCGTCTCTCATTTATCACTAATTTTTTATTTTGGTACCTCATTTTCAAAACTCATTTTTTAGTCCCTCAGTCTTGAAAATTGTCACTTTTAGTCCCTAAAAAATAAAATGCGTTTTTTAGTCCCTAAAAAATAAAATGCGTTTTTTTAGTCCCGTATTTTTGAAAAATTGTCACTTTTAGTCCCTGGGACCATATTTTAAATTTGAAAAGTATTTTCTAAATTTATACTTTGACCCCTCCTAAAGCCTGATGTTTACCTTAACCCGTTTTTCAGTTCTCCTCTCCCTCCACTGATGCACCGCGACCCCCATCCCTGCTAGGAGTAGTTCCAAAGTCCCCCTTCGAAGCCGCTATGAGATGCGGCCTCTCTCTCTTTCCCCTCCCCGTGCGATCGCGGTGGCCGTGCCCTTCCCACCATTGTGCGCAACCACCCTTGTCCGCGCGGAGCTCCACCGCGCGGGGATGGGGGGCCGCGGTGCATCAATGGAGGAGGTGGAGAACAGAAAAACGAGTTAAGGTGAACATCAGACTTTAGGATGAGTCAAAGTATAAATTTAAAAATACTTTTCAAATTTAAAATATGGCCGCAGAGACTAAAAGTGATAATTTTTCAAAAATGAGGGACTAAAAAGACGTATTTTATTTTTTAGAGACTAAATTTTATTTTTGAGGGACTAAAAGTGATAAGTTTTCAAAACTGAGAGATTAAAAATATAAGTTTTAAAAATGAAGAACCAAAATTAAAAATTGGTGATAAATGAAGGACGAAAAATAGATTTAACCCTTTTTTTAAAATATTAATGAAACGATTTCATGCGTGTAACAGATGGCCAAGAGTACAAACAGAGAAAGAAATGTACTACAGATTATATATATAGCATCATAATAGTACTTAAGAGTGTAAAGTGCCACATTTGACAGACTGACGAGGATATATACTATAATTAATTTTCTGAAATATGAGAATGAGAAAATGCAGTTTCTTTCTCCACACACACACGCGTAATTCCTTGAATGGTATCTGCGAAAGGACATCACTTGTATTATTATTATAAAAATGATACATGGATACCTCAATAGTATCACCATCTATCTAACACTTCTTATCTCTTTTTATATTTTTTTATTGTCACATCATACTACCTATCACATCTATAACTTTTCTTTCTTTTATCTCTTTTTCTCTAAGTGTATATATCCCAATAGATGTCTATGAAATATTATCCTTCTTATTATTGTTGTCATTATTTTTAATATAATATACTAGAGTGGTCATGATGTTAGACAGGTTCCCGCTTTGCTACTTTGGCGGTGGAGACGATGCAAATGATGCTAAGCAGGGGTGGATTTTACAATGTACAAGCACATAGATTTGTGCACATGCACAAATGGACTTCAAAGCCATTGATTTTTGTCATTTGAAAATTGAGAGCCAAGATCAGAGAAGGAAAACTTGTTGAAAAGGTGACAAGGTTAGTTTGATAAAAATTGCTGATTGGTGTATGGAAGATGTATTAATTATTAAAAAAAGCTTACATTTATGAAAAATTACAAATTTTGCCAAGGATTTTTTATTTTTTTGCTAATTGGCCCAGATATTATTTAAATCATTGATGAGACTGCAATGTGGTTATTTTAATATTTCAAAGTGAGTGGATCATAATATTTCTCGGTACGTCTATTTCACGTCAATTTCTTGGTATGAATATTTGAAAAATTTACATAATGCACTATAATTTATCGTTGATGGTGATGGAATGTATACACCTTGATATTTCTTCACTTGTACAACCACAATATTAAGTAAATTATAGTATAATTTTGCAGTCATTTTTTTTGAAAAGCACAATAATGATATATTAATAATTTTACAGTTACTTATTAAGATATCAATTTGTTTGCATTTTATATACAGATAATCAATGGTTAAACATTGGTGAAAAGCTGTCTTTTGAAGTGTTAAATAAAGTATTATTTAAATGAAATTGTTGTCTTAATTAATTACTAACTAATGTATGAAAATTGTATATCAAAAAATTAATGTATGAAAAAAAAAAACTATCGGGCCATGATTAATTAATGTTTTACTTAAAGCAATAATTGACAAATGCCAATATTTAATGGGTAGGAGGATTTGTAGGAGAAAATTGTAGAAAGATATAACAATTCTCATTATAAAGACTTGGGGGCAGATGGGCATTACCGTGCCTGTTTTTTGTTTAATATAAAAATAATATAAAGTGTGTTGTTAGTATTTCTCTTAAAAATTTACATTTTCTCTTTTTTTAGAAAAAACAATTCTTTGCAATTAACTTTTATATTAGTAGTACCCTAACAATTTTTAAAATTATGTAAAGAACCATGTCCTTTTGTTTGATAGGAGTCCATGCTCTGCAATTAATTTTTATATCGTAGGCACCCCAATATTTTTTACAAGTATATTAATAACTCTGCCATTATCAACGACTTAGATCTTTTTTTATTTTCATATTATATCTCAGCTGCATTAATAAAAATAAGTAACCTCATTATCCCCACTAACCAATCAAGTGTTTTCTTTGTTTTTCCTTCTAAAAGTACCCCAGCGAAATAAGAAAAAATAATATAAATAAGAGGATAAAATAGACTAACAAAATATGACACCACATGAAAGTTATTCTTAGCAATTCCCTTTATATACATATAGATACATAGGTATAGATAACTATAGATATCCTTATTTTTATTTTATTTGTAAAAGTTTTAATGTATAAAAATTAATTATTTTTGTAAAAATTAATCATTTTTAAAAAAGTTATGAATTGCTTTCGGCCAGTCAGAATTTTATAAAAAAATGTATAAAAATATTATGTTTATATATTATAAAAAAATTTACAGTGATATAAGATGTGTTAATATATTTTATAACATAAAGAAATTCTGTGTTCTAAAATTCTAACTTCTAATAATATCTAATAGTTTATTTTGTTTTGTATAAACAAATAATTTATTAAAATTGCTGTAAAAAGAAAATAGTTTATTAACAACAAATCTTTCATAAAAAAAGTGTGTTTAAGAGATTGCATTCAACCGTGTGCGGCGCCTGTTGTGTACTCCCTCCTGTCTCAAATATAAGAAAAAAAGTACATATATCTGGACTATATGGTCCAGATGCATGTACTTTTTTTTGTTATATTTGAGACCGGAGGGAGTATTTCCCTTCTATTCTACTTCTATTTAAAAAAATATATGCCATGAATAGACACGTGTCGCAATTTTACAGGTGCAGCTGGACAATTGTTTGAGATGCCACTGTGTATTTAGATTTTTGCCACGTGGCATCTTGATGAGAAACCAAAAGTAACTAGTAACGTACCTGTGCATACGTACACGCTATGCGATTTTTCTTTAATGGTTATGAAACAGTTGACAACTATGATAACTATACCAAAATATTGTCCTTAGAAAACACTACTGACCAACAAATATGTTATATTTGAGACAATAAATTTAGCAATTGTACCCATAATTAAAGTATACAAAAGGCAAGTGATAATCCATATAACAACAAAAGTTTCACATAAGATAAGATAATAGGTAAGATACATCGAGTTGAGTAACAATAAGTACAAATATGCCATCATCTACTTTAAAGATCAAAACATTTACATGAGAATCTATGTTGAATGAAATGTGAGAACAGAATTGCTACAATCAATTTAATTAACATGAAATAACAGATTCCATTTGGTCCCCATCAAAGAAAAAAGATAAATCCATATGGTAATATAGATACTCCCTAATAGAAAAGCTAAAACTACCACTTTTAGATGAAAAAAATAGTGATTAATTAAAGAGGAGTACAGACACTGTGATAAAAGGGGTCTCTTGCATACAACCAAACACACCCTCTCCTAACCATAATCAATGTAGAAGTATACATAAAACACGAACAATGAATAGCACAACAATAAATTGTATGGCATTACATCATCAGATAAAAAACTTGAAGTGCTGATTGCATACATTGCATTCATACATTGTTTTGATTTTAATTATCCTAGTTACCACAGATACTAACTAAAACAATGTTTGGAGGAGCTTATATGTATTATAGGCAGTAAAACCTTTCACGTGACAGGGGTCAATCTTAAGAGAGTATGGATTTCATTTCTCGAAAAATAGAACCCGTTAAAGTTCAACCAAACCCACCTGCAAATTCAAATCTCCAAAATAAATAATAAAATAAATTAAAAGCAAAAACTCATTTACAGGGACTCATTGTATTAACGCTTCAATTATCAAAGAAATAACATCAAAACTACAATATATGTCATTAGGAAACTCATTTAAGAGTATTTTTCTTGAAAGAGCAAAGTTGACTGCAAGAGGTAAAGAACTCAAGCTTGCAGACTAAATTAGACAAAAGCCTTTTTTCTCCATCCTTATTCAGTTTCTTCTAGTGTCTATTTTTGTCACAAAGCTCTTGCTATCATTTTGAAGTCTGGTCTTAGTTCTCTTCCCCTTTACACAGCCTTGTCACAATCTTTTATGCATTCCTCAATCTAGCAAACCTAAAACATTAAAAAAAAAAGGATTAAATATGTTTTTAGTCTCTCATTTATTACTAATTTTTGATTTTGGTCCCTCACTTTCAAAACTCGTTTTTTTAGTCCTTTAGTTTTCAAATCTCGTCACTTTTAGTCCCTAAAAAAATAAGACTAGTCCCTCATTTTCAAAACTCATTTTTTTAGTCCTTCATTTTTGAAAAAGTGTCACTTTTAGTCCCTGGGGCTAAATTTTAAATTTGAAAAATATTTTCTAAATTTATACTTTGACTCCTCCTAAAGCCTGATGTTCACCTTAACCCGTTTTTCAGTTCTCCTCCCCCTGAACTGATGCACCACGACCCCCATCCCTGCTAGGAGTAGTTCCAAAGTCCTCCCTCGAAGGAGGGATGAGATGCGACCTCTCTCTCGTTCTCCTCATTGTGCGATCGCAGTGGCCCCCTCCTTTTCCGCCATTGTGCGCAACCTCCCTTGTCCACGCGGAGCTTCTCCCTTGGCCGCACGGGGATAGGTGGCCACGGTGTATCAGTGGAGAGGGAGGAGAACGGAAAAACGGGTTACGGTAAACATTAGGCTTTAGGAGGGGTCAAAGTATAAATTTAGAAAATACTTTTCAAATTTAAAATATGGTCCCAGGGACTAAAAGTAACACTTTTTAAAAAATGAGGGACTAAAAAAATGAGTTTTGAAAATGAGGAATTGATTTTATTTTTGAGAGACTAAAAGTGACGAGATTTGAAAACTGAGGGACTAAAAAAATGAGTTTTGAAAGTGAGGGACTAAAATCGAAAATTAATGATAAATGAGGGACTAAAAATAGATTTAACCAAAAAAAAAATCAGATCAAGGAAGATTGCAAAAAAGCATGAAAGCAAAAATCAAGCCAAAAACTCTAATGAATAAAAATATCAATTCAAGCCATATTATTTAACTTCACTAAAAAAAATGAAAGATTGGCATAGGATCAACGGAAATTATTAGACACTCACCTTTGATAGCTTATCCCGTTCAATAGTTACTTTTTACCTTCACTTTGACCAAGACTATAACAGGTTTCTCCCTGTCTACAACAGGTTCAAAGTTCAAATGATGAGTATGACTGCACAGGCACTATAAAAAGGCAAAAAAAAAAAATACAAAGGATTCAATCCATACAAACACGATTACAGCAATAAGTACCCCTCTCTTATAATACCAGTAACAATAAAACCCAGCCCATTTTGAATGCCTGAAAACCGACACCTAAAAACTTAATCACATTTTATGAAGCCATATCCCACTTTAGAGAACAATTATTTTAAAGCAATAAAAAAAGGTTTGATAATAAATGCAGATTACATAGCAGTAATCACTTTCAAAATATTTTACTACATGCAAAGTGCATTAAGCTTATTTATTATAGAAGAGGATATGAAAGAAATTGATGAAAGCATAACAATTATATTCATAGCATGATTTTTGTGATAGTATGCAATCCTAGTGCAGTTAAAATAGACTGCAAGATAATGCCTGGTTTATGTCTTGTGCAAAAATACCACCATATACCAATTCATTTTCCATGGAGCCAAGAAAAAATGCTTCAAGATTCTATTTGGAAAGTCACATATAATGCTTCAGTAAATCATAACAAAGGATATCAAAGCTAGTTTAAATAACATTCTCATTGTTCAACATCATAATTCTACCAAAAGAATAAGTAGAAGAAAACTTTTAAGTACACGGACTTGACAACAACTTTATAATGTCAATTACCAAATTATAGATGAGTCTTATAGAGGATGAGATCAAGCACCATGGTTTGTCAAATTAAGCTCCAAATTTCCTACATCTCATCAGTAAGTATAATTTACCAGTAAGTTGAGCTTATTTCTTCCTCTAGTTCTTTCACAAGAAGAGGAAAGAGTTGCTTTGAAGATGATTGGAGAGCTACTTAATTAGAACTATCACTGTGTTCCAACTTAAAGTAACTACCAACAGGAAGTAAAAAGATAGCAAGTCCAATTGTAACGAAAAATATCCACGTTCTTATTGCCAAAGAATAAATTTTCACATGCTCATTTATCTAGCTAAAAACTAAAAGAAGTGCAGATGAAATGCCTTGTGTTTGTGTCCAACCCAAAACAGAACAGAGGCAGTAAAAATTAGTAAGCAAATACCCCTCTTTCAAACCAATGCGACAGTAAAATCCAATGAGCCACTACTGAATTACTGCTAATGCTCCCCCCTTTACACCCATCCCTTTAACAATTCCCCCCAATTTTAATAGAATCTTTACTGTGACATTGCTATGCATATTCCACAATTAATTACCATACTGTATACCAGTGTGAATACTTTCTGCAATGTATCAAATACATGAACTTCATGTTAGGCACCACCTCATTGAAATTTCTTCTTCCTGCATAACTAACTCATTGAAATACCAGTGTGGCATCTTCTTTCCGTTTCTTTCTTCTTCGTTCATCTATTTTATCCTTTATTCTTGTTTTTATTATGTTTATGCGCTACACTTTTTAATAAAAATTACATCTTAATTATTTCTTTCTTGTTCTTATGCGCATCACTCCCCTGTACGCCACATTGATCAGAGTTTCCATCTTGTTTATCCTTTTGTTTGTTATTTTTGGTCCTATCACGTTATAGGAAGCAAATCTATTTTTTCCTTACTCTTCAAAGAGAGTTGCGACATTGTTAAAGATTTTTTTAATTAAGCTTTCATTTTTATTTATTCTTAAATCTTATAACAAGAAGTCAATTTAATTAAGCACAATCCATTGAAAACAATAAAACCCCACTTGGTTCATAGCATTGTGCTTTTTAAAAAAAGTGTGAGTGTGAGAGAATAAAAATGATATGTCGGTTTTAGGAGGAAAAATTTGTGCCAAAAATTGACACGTGGATAGGCAATTTTTTTTAATATAAGTAATAGATTTTTTAAATAGAAGTAATAGATGTGAACCAAAATAAAATTATAATATGGACATTTGACATATCAATTGATATTATTGGCACATAATTGAGTACTTTTTTTTTTTGAAAAAATAGAGTTGAGTACTTAGATGAAATACAACTATAATCTGTATAATATTGTACAGTGGCATACATATTAATGCTTTTGATGAATTTTTCGCATGTAATAAGTCGGTGAAACATATTTTAACCAAGTAAATATTCATTATTCCTTTATTTGCCATTACAGAAAATAAAAAAACTGTTAAAGCAAAAAAAAAGAATATAAAAAACTGAAGGAAGATGGGCGACGATGGGCAAGCCTATTCTTGCATAATGAATACTACTATTAACTCCTTTATTTTTTAAAAATTACAAATAAACATAGAAACTTCCAGAAATCCTCTCTTATGCCTCCGATCCAAATAACAGAATATGGGAAAGAATATAGATCCAAGGTTTCCGTGGCCTCAATTGATACTGAAATATATGGGGTCGAAATGCAATCACCGAAAGTTAGGGGCACAATCAAAATTTGTGTAAAGTTTAGAGGAGGAATGTTTTATTTGCAATAAACTGGGACAACTTACAATAATGGGTAAAGGGCCCCCTTGACCACAGTGATCAAATATATCAGCTTGACCATGCTAAAAGCCACCTATTTATATATATATATAGGAATTGATGATATGCAAATTGCAATAGAATATAAAAATTGTAAACAAACCGGAGGAATTACTTCATTTTTTCCAAGCAAAACACTACTAAGTTTGGCTTATATAGCCTTACAAAATCCAAACTGAACAGAGTAAAAACAAACTAGCCCGCTATAGGTAAACTATGGCCACGTGGTAACAAGAGACAAGAAAATAGTAGGCAACTAAGCAAAAGAAACAAATAAAACAGAGGAATCAAATAATGGATACCAAAATGTTACACGGACCCCATACAACACCTACCACACACTTGCAATGGCCATTTTGTTCACTAGCCTTGGGTGTTGAGTGGGTGGTTGGGTGTCCGCGTAGCATTGCTCTAATGGATATAGCAATGTGTCCGTCCGGCCTGCTTGATATATATGAAAAGCACCTCCGTTTCAGGCGGGCGGCGCCGGAGGAGGTGATGACGACGAATTGAAGCGTCGAAGAAGCCATAGGACGCAACAAGGACATCTCAATTTGGACGCAACAAGGAATTCAGAAAATCTCATGTAATCTTCCAAATTTAAACAAAAGGACAGAACTATGTGTACATCTTGTCTTTGAAAATTAACTGGAATTGGGTAAAATAGTCTCATAGCCTGAGTTATGCGGTCTTCAACCAATAAAACCCGACATCATGCTGTCTTAATTAATTGCTGTTAATTAATCAAGTATCTGAATGGCAAGCAACAATTAATGTGGATATGGAATTACGCGCTTAACCATAAATTTTGTGGTAATTAATTTAATTAATTTCTTTAAAATCTTCATTACAATAGAGCTACTTGGTTACTCTAAACATAAGAAATCTCGTAAATTTTAACTAAAAAGTGTATTATTACAATTGTAACCTTGTATAGGGCTCAGCAACCCAGTTCTCGTTCCAGTTATAAAGGCATTTTTTTTTCTTATATCTCAATTGGCCCAACCAGCTTCTTAATAACCCTTAACTAGTAAATTAATTAAATACTAAATATTATTTGTATTTTTAAAATTTAAATACATCTATTTTTATATTGTAATTAATAATTTATATTTTTTTATTAGCAAAACTCAATTCGTGTATATTATATCATTTAAAATCTATTTTCCAATTTCAAAATCTAAAGTGACTCACTACAAATTCCAAATTCGTAGTTATAAATTAAAGTTGGTCCTCTCCTCTCATTGGAAAGTCGAAACTAGAAGAATATTTTAATTGTTTTATCTTTTTCTCTCATAGTTGTTGCTGGTCCTCCACAAATTCGAATAGTGGAGCAGTTGTAGTTGAATATATGGCAATGGAAAATTCATGGGAGTTACTATTTAGGGTCAAATTCATATTCTTATGCAAAAATTGGTATAGCATTATTCATGACACACCGCATAGGATTCCTTCAAAAAAATAATAATAATTGAAACCGTATAGGATATTTATTCTTAATGGGATTGCTTTTATCTATATCTATATTAATTATTTCTATCTATTTATAATTTTATATAAGAAGGAAAGTTCATAGGGATATTACATAGTCATATTTAAAGTCAAGTAGAGGTCTAATCAACTATGATATTAGAAATCTTTATAAGTTAGAACAATATTATTAACTATAATTATAATTTAGTGTTTTGTTTTTTAAAATATACACATAAAATGCACGAGTCATGTTTTAGTTCTCTATATATTTCAAAATGTTAAACTAATTAATAGAATCAATTTACTCCACTTAGAACATATCGCTATTCACAAAGATTAATAATAATATTTGAAAAATTATTGCGGTTGTTCACAAGTTGTTTCATTTAAAATCCTATGATGATGTAAATATCAGATACTATTCGATTCGACAATTAATCTCCTTAAATAGACAATTTATTACGGGTTTTATTGTGGAATATATGTGGTTGCACTTTAAGTATAGCTATATGCATATATATATATATAGTGTTCATTCAATGTTTTTACCCTCTGACATATGCATCACAATTCACAACACCGAGTAGATGGTCCAGTGTATTATTATGATTTATGTATAATTTAGAGGAGTGTTATTAAGTATTAACACACTCTCTAACACACTTTTTTCAATACACTCTTTATAATGGTTGGAATACATATGTGCTCTATTAAATCATGTGGGTCTCATATCATATTTAGTGGAACCCACATAGATTTCAACTAATCTTAGAGAGTGTATTGGAAAGAATGTGTTAGAGAATATCTCGCTAACATTTCTCATGTATCCAATAGTCTTCAATACGTACTGCTTGCTGGTTTTGCATTAATTAATCTGCATTAATATTGGTGGGTGTTCGATGATTAAGATCTGATGATTAAGATCTGCTAAGTCAAGTTACAAAAAATGGGCATTGGGCAAAGGCAATCACAGTCAATATTTTGTTGTAGTAATTAACATTAGGCCCACAAAATAAATAACATGTTACTCAAAATTTGGACATTTTCTATCTGCACATATATATTTTTCTATATATACTTTTTCTGTACACATATCTCATGATGCGAAATTATTAGTTTCGCAGACATTTTTTCTTTTAAAAACATATGTGAAACTAATAGTTTTGGACGTTATACTTCAATGCGAAACTAATAGTTCTGTAGTTTTTTTTTAAAACATACATGATGTAGAATTAATATTTCCGCATGTTGTACTTCAAAGCATGCGCAACGAAAAAAAAAAGCTTGCGGAACTATTAGTTATGCATTGAAGTATAACTTGTAGAACTATTAATTCCACATCATGTATGTTTTAAAAAGAAATACATACGGAACTATTAATTGTACATCAGGTATGTGTGGATAGAAAAATATATATATGTCGAATAGAAAAATATGTATATGTCGATAGAAAAACCCAAACTTGGACTGAGGTGCATTTCAGTAATAACATTAGCTCCACCTCCAACTTTTTTGATAAATACAATATTTGATATATTCCTCGGATAAATTAGTATTGGCCTCACTTTTGTTTGATTCTTATATTGTAATCATGTATGAAATAAAACTGCATATTGAATTATATGGCGGTAATGGACATCTTACCAGAACAAGGGCTACTAAAAGTTGTATAATTAATTATTAATTTTTGTATAACTGCTGTGCCGATGATCATTGTGCAACATTACATTGGCCTAAGTTGGTTTAAGGTCTTGAATTTGACATTATATATGTCAAAGTTGGATGACTGCTACCTTTTATTTGTTTAATCATTTTTGCTATTGATTGTTTTTCTTGCTTTCAATCATTCCAAGTAGATTTTAATTTCTTTTTTTAAATTTTTGTTGTAGTTTTGATGTGCTAATGGTTAAGCAATGCTAACAAGGATTATTTTGCAATCTGGTTCGATGAATAGCTATATATAATTTTTGCTTTGTGTCCCTCGTAATAGTTTGGGTGTGGTGAGACATGCTACTCAATATAGTAATTACCCCATATAATATATCAAGGGTAATTAACTCATACAATTATGCAGGATTTCCAAAAACACTGTTGTGGCTACTGTTACTACTTATTAGACACACGTCAATATGTACACAAACTAGCTTTTCACGAATACATGCTTTGATAGAAATTGTAGAGAGAATTTGAAACTCTGTTTTGTGAATTAATTCTGAAATTGATCAAGGGTGACTGAAATAGGCTACTGAAGAGAGGCTGGTTGCAGTAAAAGACCATGAATATTAAGGGTACCTTTTAGATAATATATAAAACACAGAATTCTTTTTACTACTTTCCAATGAACCTCAAGTGACTGAGTTATACATTGATACACCTTATTAAGTGTCAAAACTGATTTCAGGGCGAGTGATCATTGCGTAGTACTGAAGTGTCCCAACATAATTATAATTAGCACCATATCTAGTGAGTTGAGTTCCACATCAGCAACCATAGGAATTAGGAGTAGAGATACTTTTAGCCTCTGCCATGTTAGCTTTCATAAAGGTCTCTAATGTACATAGTTTGAGACAACAAAAGTACTTGTTAACATTTGATCAGATGCTGAATCTCCATGGCTGGAAAATAATCAAGGTAATACCCAACTGTTCAAGGAAAAGTGAGCATTTAGTGATCAATTGCTAAATGATCAAAGAGTCTAGGAATCACCTGTGACAATTATGTCATAAACTAGAATGATAATGCAATGACCAGAAGAATAAAATGTGAAGAGTCACATTTGCTGGATGAGAATCCAAGACCCAACAAAGCAGCAACTAAACGTTCAAACCAAGCCCTGGGGGCTTATAATTTAAGGCCATAATTCGCCTTATGATGATGCAATTGCCCATTTTTTGGTAAAGATTTTAGATGCTTTAGTTTGATTAAATGAATTTTGATTTGTGCTTTTAGGTGATTGCCCTCTAATTATAATTTTTCTTTTGGAACTACTGCACTTTTTTTTTATATTTCAATTTTCCAAAAAGCACATGTATCATTCGCTGCTTTGCTCTGCCATATTCTGTTTTTGAAGTCAAAGAGTGTGAGCTTTTACCCTTTTAATTAGTCTCATGCATTCCTGGATTGCTACCGAATGCTCATGCCATGACATCACATATCATTGGATATGCATGTAATAGTCTTCGTACTGGATCTTACTATCCAATTTAACTTTGATATATTAATTCATGGTTTAAATTATGTTTTCATGTCTGTTTTTCCCATTGTGGGGCATAGTTGGGAAAAATGTCTAACTTAACTTGAGATGGTTGCTTATGTGGCCAATATTCTGATCCCAAGTATAAATAATAGATATTTTGGAGCTAGCTATGGTATAGCAATAGCATGACAACAAGTGCTTATAATTCCTGATTAATTTCATTATATTTGTTTTTCTTGTGGATTTGATTGATTTTCTTGCAATGAGCTCCGATCAATGTAATAAATTAAGGGAAAAGAATGATAGTTGTGTTGTGGCAATAGTCACTCTCCTGAAAGTAAAATTTCAGTAGACCTACGATGCAACTCAATATCCGATTTTACCCCAAAAGGTTTACACAGCAGTGTGTTTGCTAGACCCGTACACTCGAAGTCAAAAGCAGGTTGGATCGAGCTTCACAAACAATACTCATAATTCAAAATATAAGAGGAAAATATGAAGGATGAATGAACTGAGAAAAGCTAAGTTGCCGATATATATATATAGCTAGCAAAAAATTGGTCCGTTGGAAGTTTAATCCGTTGGCATCAAATGCATTAGCTAGGCACAAAACGGTTCAAAAGCTAATTCCAAATCAATTGTAATAATCACAGACCAAACGGAAGGCTAATAAAATTGAAGGCTGATAAAACAAACTGACTGGAAAAAATGACAAAACAATTATAACCAAATAAAATAATAAATTATAGTAAAACTCAATTTGATTGTAAAACTTCAACGTATAACTTATGCTAAATTAATTATAAATCCCAAACGGTTAATTCAAATCCTTTAACAATAGTAATATCATACTATAAATTAGATTTGATATAACACTAATACCTTGCATCAACCGTTTAAGCTTTTTTTTATGGATGCTTCTATATATGGCTACAATGGCCAATATTGGGTGAAGTTAGCTGTGGAGCATTAATGATAAATATTTTGAAGCTAGCTGTATCATAAAAATGATATAAGTGCTTGCATCCTCTTCTCTCTTTTTCTTTTACTGGGGAGGGAATTCAAACTCGAATGTCAAAACTAAAAATACTAAATACTACCAACTGAGTTAGTATCCCTAGATTTGCATAATGCCATTAACTAATGATGCTCGTCTACTCTTCAACTATTTCTTATTCTTTCTTAGAGGATTGGAGTGTCTTTGCTGCCTTCTGCCTAAAAGTTCTTTGAAACTTGTTACGAAATTTGAGAGAGACTATAAGGTTCTGGGAAAGTTAGCAATAGTTAGATATATGATGCGATTTAATGTTTAAAAAAAGATGTTCATAAAAGAAATGTTTTAAAAAAACTGAGAGCTTATTTTAAAATAGACGTTAAAGGCTGAAACAGAATATATCAATGTGCATGTTGCTATCCACGTGCTGCATGAAGTCACAGCTAGTACTAGCCAACACTTCAATATATACTATATAGTCGTATTCCTTAATTTGTACCCCAAAAATTGCAATAGTTAAGCGCATGTTCACTCACATGCCCAATTGCCCATTCATATACACAACACAGGGGCTTGTATTGGGGATCATAGAATAAATTAAATAATAAGCAATTGTAGGTCCCGCTATTATGTACAGAATACAAATTTTTACCAGATTTTTAAACCTTTTATATAGAGAAAAAAATCATATTAAACTCCGATTAACTTGAATAAAATTGAGTAAACCTGTCATCTATATACATCTCTGATCTCTCCCTTTAATTTCCTCTATTTCCTATTTCTTTTCCTTTCTCTATTACCCTTAGTCATAATTGGAGGAAATAAAACTTACCTAAAAGAATTTGGAGGAAATAAATGTAAATAGTAACACCATTTGGGAGTGACAACGTCCTTAAATGCGCTCTAGATCTTCGAATAGATTAATTTCCATAGTTACGTGTGGAAAATATCATTGGAAACAAAAAAATAAAATGTAAATGGAAGCCAGGAAGGAGCGACTAGTACTACCATGTTACTCAGTTGACAAAAATCGAATCAAAACAAATGAAACAAAAGACACGCCGCTGTTATCGCTCACTTTATCATGCAATAACTTTCCTTTATGTTATTTTCCCAATTATAATTCCTACCCCCCTTTTCAACGCCTTAAAAAACGGAAAATCTATTACTGCTTTGGGTTTGTAATAATCAATTAGCTCTCGTGATCTGCTTCTTCCTCTTACTATAATATTTTCCTATAAATATCTATCCAATTTCCCAACTGAAGAAACAACCAACACTTCTATTCATATTCTTTTTCTTCGTTTCACACATAGTAGTATCATAGCAATGGCAGTACGTTCGTACAGCTCCATCTTCATTGCCTTCTCTCTGCTTCTTTTGGTTACTTTCTCCAATGTTGCTGAGGTACATTTTACAACAAAAACTATACACTTCGCTTTGATCAATCATGTTGCCTCTCTCTAGTATTACTACGCAAATAATCAATTAATTGACATCAAAATTAACTAGAAATCCAATTATTGTTCTAACTCTTGCAAAAAATTGTTTTTTTGTGTGTAATCCTTGAACAGGCTTATGGAAATGCAAATCTTCGTCCTTCAGGTATTATATGTAATTGAGATATATTTGTATTCCTTGTACTCACATATCCGTACAATTAGCAGATCATGACCGTTGAATCAATATCGGACGACTCAAGATTCTAAAGGTAGAATTGGATTTAAAGTAATAGTGAGCCGGCTAATCTTGATTCAATGGTCGTGATTCGCTGACTACGTCAATGTGGGGATATTCGTGACTACAGAAAATCCAGGTCTAGGTCCATATGATATGGTTAGATTCTTGGGAGTGTGTTAGTTAACAAATTTTTAGTCTTTCCATGTTAATTTTAAAAGGGCTTTCTTAATTTGCTACTAATATGTTATAGTGTGAATTACAAATGAACAGATTGTAAACCAAGGTGTACTTACCGTTGCTCTGCAACATCACACAAGAAGCCATGCATGTTTTTCTGCCAGAAGTGTTGTGCCACATGCCTCTGCGTTCCTCCTGGTACATATGGCAACAAGCAAGTCTGTCCTTGCTACAACAGCTGGAAGACAAAGGAAGGAAGGCCCAAATGCCCTTAATTCATAAATCCCCTGATTCCAATAATATATAATATATAAAACTAGTTTATAAAAAGTAGTGCAATCTTATAGCATTTTTTTTTAATTCAAAAATGCTAAACAAATGCAAATTGTTTTGGCATGAAAGTGTATGAAGGGTGTGAGTGATTTTATATTTCACTACACTCACCATCTATTATCAGTTGATCACAGATCCCCTGTTTTAAATTTTGTCACCCGTGATCTGATGGTTGGAAGTTTTATTTCGTGAATTTCCGAATCAAATATTTCGTACCACTGTACTGTTTGCAATTATTATTATATATCTTCTCTCCATATATAAGCAATGCTACTACAAGTGTTTGGAAACAGGTGTGAACATTTAGTTATGTTCACTTCAGTTTATTCAGAGGGAAAATGTCTTTTGCTGATTTTATTTTGTGGTGAAATTATATAGCCTATGGGAAATAATATTTAGGACGAATTTAGTTGGTACAAATGGAACAAAGTCATGACCTTGAATCTGTGAAGGATGCAAATTTAATCAAGTAAAAAACCAACAATCACGTATAGTGTCAAATAACAGGGTCATCATATGAGAGTAAGTATCAAGATCACAGCTTTGGCAGGGGATAGCAAATTAGCAAGGCTACTTTCGTTATATATACAACATAAAGTGATGATTACAGAAGGAGCACATTGACAAAAAAAAAGAGGACATAAAAGAAACAGGTTGTTCAAGAAAGGAGCACATTGACAAAAAAAAAGAGGACATAAAAGAAACAGGTTGTTCAAGAAAATAAGGCCTATAAATAAACAGCCCTTTAGAATATATTTTCTCCATTTTTATACAAAAAATGCTGAGTAAACAGTAACTTTAGTACCTGTCAGGTGGTGTCACTTTGGTACTTGACAGATACGAAATTAAAAAGGTCATCAACTGTTGGCCGTTTGTCACTTTGGTCTCTGAAAGTGATTACTTACTATCATTTTGGTCACCGAAAGTGATTACCTTCTTGACAGTAGGGACCAAAGTGACTAATTTGCATCTATCAAGGACCAAAGTGATATCGCCTGACACTGTCAGAGACCAAAGTGGTTGTTTACTCAAAAAATGCTAGTATAGAAAACTTTGCATCTGTATTAATCTTTAAAGCAATTTGTATGTGTCACCTAGACCTGTTATATTGATTTAATGTCAAATCTCACGTGTATTATGTAGGTTGTAGATGATAAAAATTGAATAACATAATATAAGAGACCTAATTGCAACAATTGCGATAATTGGAAGATCCAATTCGCCAAATTAAAAATCAGGAGTCCAAAATCGTACAATTTCAAAGGACAAAAGCCAGATAACAACATGCTTAATGATATTTCTTTGTAAAAGAAAGTGTAAATGTTATACAAGGTCATCTCGTTTATACAATTTTAAACTTTTTGGTCTAATTAACATGTTAGTCCAAATTGACCAACATTACATTGGTTCGAGTGACACTGGGTTCAGATCCCTTAAATAAGATCTTGGGTTTGGCAAAACTAGTGGATACTTCGCACCAGTAATATGGTTACCAAAAAATATGTTAGTCCAAATTGAATCCGTCAATTACATTTTTTTAAAATATAAAACAAAAATATAAACAGAAGTTTTAATACAGAAAAAAAAATATTTGAAAGTATAAAAAAAGGCTTTAATATTAATTTAGTCCCTGTAAAATTTTGGATTTTGAATTTAGTCTCTATAAAAAAAGTCAAACTTTTTTTGTTCTCGTTTTTTTTTAATTTAGTCCCTTGGTAGGGTTGACCGCTGTTGTGGCACACTTAAGTGCCTATGTGGCTTATTTAAATGTCCACGTCAGCGCCACGTAAGTTGACACGTCAGCATCACACCCTCTCTCTCTCTCCCCTTTCCCTTCCCCACCCTTCTCTCTCCTCAGTCCTCACCCCCACCACCACCACCCACCACCACCACCAAAAATACCTCTCTACCCAGAATCTAACAGAGGAAGGGAATGGGTTCTCGTCACTGGAAAAATCACGGCCAAAGCCACTTCCACCACCACGAGCACGTCCAAACCCTCGTCCACCACCTCGCCCACCTCCACGGCCACCACGAGGAGCTTCATTTCTGGCCTCCCTCACTATCAATAACATGGATAAAACAGACCGAAATCGAAATCAAAAACAGATCCCCAATTTCAAAATCGAAAACAGACCCCATTTCGTTGTTGTTGTTGCTCTACGATTTTCGTTGTTGATGTTCTTGTTGTTGTTGTTGATGATGTTGTTGTATCTGCAAATTTTCATTATTGTTGTTGTTGTATCTGCAATTTTTGTTGTTGTTGTTTCCATTTGGTGGTGAGGGTGGAGGAGGAGGTGGTGGTGGTGGAGGTAGAGGTGGGGGTGGGGGTGGTGGTGGAGGAGGCAGGAGAAGGAGGCGGGGGGTGGTGGAAGAGGGGTGGTGGAGGTGGTGGTGGTGGAGAAGGGGGGGAAGGAGGTGGGAGTGGTGGAGAAGAAGATGGACTAAATTCAAAACGTGTATTTTTTACGAGGACTAAATTCAAAACACGTATTTTTTACATGAACTAAATTCAAAACCTAATATTTGTATAAGTATGTGTCAGGTGACGTGTAAGCCACGCTAGTGCCACGTAAGAATTTTATAGGGACCTCCCAGTGCCACATCAGCGGTCAACGCTAGTGAGAGACTAAATTCAAAAAATAAAATAAAACGAGGACTAAATTCAAAAAAATAAATAAAACAAGGATGAAAAAAGTTTGACTTTTTTTATAAGGACCTAAATCAAAACCCCCCTATATTATATGGACCAAATTAATATTAAAGCAAAAGAAAAACGCTAGAAGGAGGGCTTGAACCTCCGACCTTGTGGTTAACAGCCACACGCTCTAGCCAACTGAGCTATTCCAGCACATGTCGAAATGCTACCCGGTATGGTATATAGCATGAGTGTATATAGCATGAGTGTGTGCCAACACTGCTGCCCCTGCTCTTTCCCTTGTCAGGTGAATTGAGTTTCGGGTGGGTTTGGTAAATTAAACTAGAAAGGTCTCTATTCTAATTTGATTAATGGGTCTGGGAGTGTTAAGTGAGCCAATTCTGCTTTTGTGGAGTCATCTATTCTTAGTTGTCAGAATGAAAATGGCCATGCAAAGATATTGAAATTTGTGGAGAAACTTTCTGTGAAGTAGTTAAGGAAAATCTTTCAAGAGGAAAAATTGGACGGTGGTTAATTGGATTATATATTGAAGCTAGAGCTAGCAAACGAGCCTACTCGGCGGCCTTCGAGCCGGGCAAAAAAAAAAAGGGCTCTGGTTTAGTTGTCCAAGTCCAATCTGCATAGTGCCGGGCTACACCGGGTTCGGGCTTTTACTTTGTTATTTTCGGGCCAGTCCGCATCGGGCTCGGACTAAAAAGACCCAGATTGAAAATAGGCTCGACTTTATATGCCCAAGTCCAATATTTTTTCGGGCGGACTACGCCCATTTTGCCAGCTCTAATTGAAGCTCGTAAGTTTGAGCCCTCTAATATCACGGTTGATAAATCTATAGGTTATGGTACTAAAGCATGCGTTAGTATTTGACTATTAGACAAAGCACATATCATTTTTGAGGAAATGAATGCTTTGGGAGGCTGTGGGTATTGTGGGGTCAATGTATTATGTACCAATCTCAAAGGCTTTACTTCAAAGAAAATCAAATTGCTAGCTTCATTACTTTTATCAAATGTTGTTCTTTGCTTGTAAGCAATGGAGTTTAACAGATTGCTATTAATTTAGGGGTGTTTAGACAAGTTTATTTGGTTAGACCCAAAAAAAATGAAGACAAGTTTATTTGGATTTGTGCCATTACATAAATATATATATATATATTAGTGTTTAAATAAATAAACTTATAAATATAACTTATGATATGTCTATAAGTTATGTTTAGCTCACTTAAATAAACTCATTAGAATAGCTTATGAATAATTACTTAATTAAACTCTCTAAAAGAGCTTATTGAATACATGTATAATTAAATTGTTTACCCAAACACAACCCTTATTTGAGTTAAACTTTGATGACAAGTCATTCTACATCTACTTATTAGTATATAAATTTTAAAAGTAATTTTTTAAAAAGAGAATTTGTTTATCCAAAAAGCCTAAGGGTCCATTTGTTTTAGATTTTGGTAGAATTGTTTTTGAAGAATTGATTTTAAAAAATTGTGTTGAGAAGAATTGATTTGTGTTTGGTGATATTTTAAAAGTGTATTTAGAAGAATTGATTGTATTTAGACGATAAAGCTATAATCATTTTTTATGTGTAAATATGAAGAAAAAGAATTGTGAATCTCACACCCAGAATTGATTTTGTTCAATGCAAAAGCTAAGAATTCTTACTTCTATCAAAATCAATTCTACCCATCCAGATTCAATTTTATTGAACGTGATTTGGAAACCAAAAACATTTGATTTTTCCTAGAATCGTGTTTGAGTTCTAGGCTGCAAACAGACATTCACAACCGTGAACCAAACAGACATTAAGGCATTCGGTGCCGGCTGTAATGAAGTACTTTGGCAAATGGTAGGGGTGTTCAGAACCGAACCGATCCAAAATAACAAAAAATCGATCAAAACCGAATTATTTTGGATGACTATTTTGAAAAACCAAATCGATTGGTTTTCAAATCTCTTTACTAAAACCGAATTGAACCAAACTGAACCACAACTTACACAAAAAATCAAATTTGTTCCATAGTTTATTTTACTTATTAGTGATGACATTCTAGTATGAAACTAGTGTGTTAGATGAACACCCCCACTATAATATTAACTTGTAACTTTAGAATAATGAAAACAAATATGGACATATTTTTTTTTTTCAAATAGTGGTCACTTACTTAAATATTTGATAGATTAAATTTTTTTTAAGGGATGATAGATTAAATTTATGCATAGTGAATGATGAACATATTGTTATAATTGAGAAAATTTAATGTTGAACACAAGTTGATATTTATTTATTTATCTTAAAAAAATTGTAACTGCAGAAATCGAAAATTGATCCAATCTAAACTGTAATATTTTGAATCGGATCGGATTTCTTTAAGAAAACAAACCGAACCATATATTCTTTTAAATTTTGAATTAGATATTTTTTACCTCAAAATCGAATCGAACCGAACCGCGAATACCCTAACAAATGGTACATGGATGTACCATAACTTTTTCAAAAGTTTTAAAAGATAAAAATACATACAATTGGAGAGAAAAAAAAGGAAGAAAAAAATAAGCACGAAGAAAACTAAAAGAATGAGAAGATAAAGAAAAAAAGATGGTATGCTAGCTATTAATTCAATGAAAAAAAAAGAAAAAAAATTGAAGTTTTTTATCAATAGAAAAGTAAAATAATAAAAAGACGAAAAATTTAAAAAGTGGAATTATCTTATTGAAATCATTGAACGTCACCCGTTCCCTACTTTTTTTTTCTCAACTAAATAAGAGAAATGTTCTCTCTCATTTTTTCACTTCCTAGCCAAATTTACCTGCTCCTACTTTTCATCAAACTAAACCAACCAAAACAAGTCTTGGTGGTTGGGGCATGCGCTTCGTGAAGGTGCAACAGTAATGGAATATGTACTAAAAGGCAACAAAATAATAAATCTATTTATCTATCTATTTATTTATTATTTATAAAAAAATAAGTTCTGACCTTTAGGCTATGTTTGGATGGGGGTTTTTGGAGGGGAATGGAGGGTAGGAAAAAATTTATAATCTCCAATTTTTTTGTTTGGGAGTTTTTAAAATAAAAAAAAGTTTTACATCTTGGTGTCTGCTATCTTATAAAATAACATTTCATTTGTCCTATTAAAACTAAATAAGGTAATTAGGAATTATAAGCCCTCTTCTCTACTCTCCTCTAAAAATCTCATCCAAACGTAGCCTTAAGAGTATTAGACTGCAACTCCTTTTAAGAATTTTTTTTATTATGTATTATTTCTGAAACTCTTTTTATTTTTAACAAATTTGGTTTTGTTTGTTAAGTTTTTTTTTTACAATCTTTTTTTAGAAAAGACCTATACAAAATAATTATAATTTTTTTTGAAGCAATATAAAAGAAAATATTAAAAACAGAAAAACTTGTAAAGAGCCAGGTGGATGAACAGTAAATAGAAACCTTGGATGGATGTCTGAACTTGGAATGACGTGGAGCTTCATTCCACTCCTCACACACCTCACCTCACTCACTCCATCTCAAATAGTCTCTATCCTATTGTATTATGCCCATTACTCATCTTTGGGTTTTTGTTCGTTGTTGGCATTCAAAGGGCCACACCCTCCCCTTGTGGTTCTCAATTATCTTCTCAAATTTTTTTGGGTGTTTTCTCCTTTTTTTCCACTCCCTAGTCCCTATCATTATGATATATATATACTCACCTTAAGCCGCTATGATTCTTAGTTCCTATCGTTTTAAAAAACGGTGCCTTTGTTCCACAGGTCAGTTGCTAGCTTCTCTTTCATTTTTATTTTCCATTGGCTTAAAACAATGTTTCAGCTTTTTTCTTAAATGGGTATTGTTATTTACTGTGTTTTGTTTCTATGTTTTGAAATTTTAAGTGCATCATATATTATTGTTCAGTAGGACAAGTGCGATGCTGGTGGATTTTTTTTTTACATTTTTTTTTGTGATCTATCTAATTTCAATAGAGTATGTTCCTCCTGCAATGATGGAAATTGATGGGTGTGTCAATTTTGGGTGGATTTAATTGTCTAACCAAGAATTCATATTTCTGAAAAGTGGAATTATTATCTGCATCTTTACTCTGTAGTTTTTAGCTTCAAACTTGAGGAGTTGAGATCTTTACAGTCACAGCTGTATTGGTGGTTGATGCTGTTCAGTATTTACCTCAGGATCTTGAAAATGGATTATGGATGGACAACATGTTGATCTGCTCCATTGTTTTACAAATCAATTGAATTAAATTGACCATATAAAAAAATTACCCACAAGTAATTGTTTACGACCACGTATTTCGAGAATTCAAGTCATCTTCCCCACTTTAATGTGATCAGAACCAAGGGTACTGACCATATGTTGGTTTGAAATTAGAAGATGATTAAACTAATGTTGTGGAGAATGTAGAGAAGCTAATTTAGCTATGCCACTGCATTAAATAGATGTTCTTTCTAAGAAACATTTGGATGAGGTTGGTATAACTATAAGGAGCAGAGTATTGCATAAAATGCTGAGTATTATCAGATATCTGAAATAACACAACCCAAAAATAGATTTGCAGATATTTTCGTAAGATTCCCATGAGAAGGCATGCTTAGTTGCTTACACTACACTTGAGTACTCTTTTTGGAACTTGAATGTCCAAAGTTAGTTGCATTGTGATTGCTATTATTAATTATCTACAGAATGATATAGACTTCACCAATATCTAATCTGTCTGACTTATTTGTAATACAATATGTATGAAACTGTTTATCTATAGCTGTCTTGAAGTTAATAAAAAAAATGTCATATTTGTCATGGTTCAGATCGAAGTACTTCTGATTATTGTCTTTTTTTCTCAATCAATCCTCTAACTGTATTTTTCTGAATACAATTCATCCTTGTTTTCCTTTTTTCTTATAACATGCCTGTTGTTGAATGGAAATTGTGGTCAGTAAAGTACTCATAAATTGCGAAATCCGCTACTCCTATGTAGATTCTATTCTATGTCTTCATTCTCTCTTTTGTTGTTTTACTTGTACAGAATTGAGATATTTCAAGAGAAATGAAGGCCAGGTGTATCTCATTCGTTTTGTGATCTTCTGATGGCACTTACAGCAAACAAAGTTTCAAGCGGTCCTATCTTAACTAATAGAACAGCACTTTGTGGATCACAGGGAAAACGTCATTTTTACTTATCAACAAGAAACAGAGTACAGCCTTTAAGACATAGACTGGAACATGGACATCTGAACAATGGATGTCTCCTCAAAGAGAGATCAACCTTATTCAATGACTGGTTTCGGTTCATTAATGGAAAACCAGTTAGTTTAATCTCCAAGAAATCTTCTATCTCCTGTAAATCAACAGGAGCAAATAATACTGAAGAGAAAGAATGTATTACAACTTATGATGATGTTTCTGATTTAACTAGGTAAACGAAATTAAAATATAGATGATAATCCACCTACCATACAATATCAATCCATTTTGTTCCATTTTTCTGCTGTTTTTTAAATCTGAACCAGTACCATTTTTTCAGTTGCCAATTTTATTGTATGTACATCTTTCTTCTTATTGTTTTGATGATGGCATGTAATTTTATCACACTTGAATATTCCTGGATTCAAACTTACTTATTAGAGATCCTTTCATATGTACAGAATACATGCCAAAGATGAGAAAAATGATGACACTCATTCTGTTCGTGGCTTGGCTGAAGCTTATAGATTTGTCTGTAACGATGCAAAGTTTCTCTCGCGGTATTGCCAGTAACCTGATTTTGGTCTTATGCTAACAATACTGTTTCTGTCTAAAATGTGCTTCCACTATTGTTCATCTGCCATCTTTTTTCAGAAGGATATGTTAGAAATATATGAACTGGCAAAAAATCCTTTAATTGGAGAACCCTTTGCTAATCACTATCCAATCCATTACCCAAAAAGCATGTTTAATGGTCTAGATATATTAGTTATCATGACAGGAGGAGTTATAATATGGAAAACATCTCTAGCTGACTTAAATGTTGGTTCTCAACTCATTTCTGTTCATTTCATGTAATTTTATCTTCTAAACTAATAAAGATTTTTCATTTGAGAAATAACAGTAAGAAACAAAATTTTGTCCTGATGCTCAGAAATAACTGTTAACTAATTGTTTCCTCAGTGGCATAATGAGGATGGATGCCCGTGCACGCCAAGATGTTGCTTTTCTAGGGACAGAATTTCTCAAACTTGATGGTTAGCTCATTTACCTTGTTTAAATAATGTGCTATTGTACTTTAATTTTGCATCACTTATTACATCGAATGAAATAACTATTTTTTTAGTATTAACTTTTCAAATATACACTACAAGTCGGAAGTCGCTGTGTTTCATACGCAAGGACCCAATATTGTTCCATTAACCCTTGCCCTTTCCCTCTGCCCAACAAAAGGAAAGGAAGAAACAGAGGAGTTAGAGAATATAGTTAGTGTATTGAACAAGCATCTTCAGTTTGAAAAGAGATTATTTTCTTGCATATTAAGGGGTTACTTTTGGAGCATATGGGGAATATTAAAATGCTAATAAGACAATATAACTCTATTATGGTGATTACTTTTATTGTAATTCTCCTTTCTCTTCATATGTGTTGAACTTATTTTCTTTTGAGTTTTACTTCCTTCTTCTGAAGGGGAAGGGTTAACTTACATTTTCTTATATTTTGCTGCATAGCTCGGGCAAGAGAGGATACTGAGAAAATTGACCGCAATGTGAAGGAAAAAGCTAAGCGCCTTAATCGTATTGCTACTGTCTGTATCATCTAGAATCTTCAATTTTGCTGGTTGAAGATGAAAGAGTACACATCGGGGGGTGTAATGCTTAATTTTTTTTGGCTTTGTTTTATTTTGTATGCTCTGTAGATCTTGAAGGATATAGCTCAGTCCAGATTGAAAAGTGCAGCTGATGAGCACTGGAGTGATGGGGCCTTAGAGGTAAACCTGTTAATCTTCAATCTATCAGTTTTAATTTGCAAGATGATGTTCTTGGTTTGTTTCATATGAAATTGGTACTGATAAAATTTGCATCATGTGATATTCGTGTAGTCACAATTTGTTGGTTATGATGTAATGTTGACTGTTGAAATAAAAAAAAGGATAAAGTGTTACAAACTATCTTAAAAATAGAACTCGTGGTTTTTCTCTTCCGTTGACGATTTGTATTTTTATTCAAAAGTTAGACTCATTGGTGGGCATAATTAAAGATGAGACAAGGTGTTCTGCTATATAATTAGCATGGCTTGGAGTGGGCATGCCTTGTGACTGTGGCATGATCTGTTAAAAATGTATTCATTAAATTAGAAGGACGTATTATAGAGGCAAAACATGAAATTTTGGGATACCTATAGATAATTGCTAACACAAAGTATCTAAGGACGTATTATAGAGGCAAAACATGAAATTTTATTCATTAAATTAGAAGCTAATAAAATATGTTGTTATCTTGTGTAGTCTATTAAGAAATGAATTCATATACAGTAATCTTAGTAGTGCAAGCAATTATAAATCTGTTTCCATGCTTTTAAATTTCTTGTAATTCAAATTATTTTGTACTTCATGAAGGTACAAAAAGTTTAACACATTGTGTACTTTTCAGAGAAGAGAAAATGCAAACCATTTGATCTATAACTTATTTTCATTTAAATTTTCTTGCAATATCAACACTTAATTACTGTTAATCTTTTTTTATCGAGTAAAATAATTTTTTATGAGGAGATTTTGGAGGGTGTAAGTCAATAACCCATCCCTATAAAAAATGTGTATATATTATTATAGAATAATATATGTATATGAGGTTTGGTATGGTTCATATGGTTCAGTTTGACCTCGCAAACCATGGACCAAATAATGCATTTTGTTTTAAACTAAACCAAACAAAACTGCTTAGTAAAGAAATACAGTTTGGTTTGGTTTAACCAATTCAGTTTTGGTTCTTTAACACCTGTATTCAGTTCATCTCTCTCACTTCTCCTTGGATTGGAAATTTTTTCTCATCAGACTTAATTGATGAATTGCTTTTGTTCTTATAGATGTTTCCTTTGTATTCCTTATCTTCATGTTGGACCACCAGGTCCTTTTGCAAGTATATATCATGAGAAACAAGAGTGTTTGATTATTTATAATACATATGAGTTGCCAGAAAAGACAAGACTCCTTTTGACATTTCCTTTGAACTGTCAGGCCGATTTACGTCTTGCTGACTTCCGTGCTAAGCAACGTGCTATGGAAGATGCCCTTATGGCCTTGGAGGTGATATTTTATGCTATACATGTGTTTACTGTGATACTTCTTTTTTGATAACAAAAAAAAGAAACAAAAGTTTATGATCCCAGGCAGCAGGCATTATTCTGCATATAATAAACCTGCTACATAACCTATTTCAAAATATCATGCACTTTTATTTTTGTTTGATTTTAAGCTCCAGAGAAATAAATTCATTCTATTACATAAATATTGCAGCTCATCAAAAACATCCATGACAGGATGGTGAGCAAGATGTATAACTTGTAAGTCAAGTACCTTCAAATTCCTGCTATATATATATATATAGGGGGCATATCAAGTGAGAGGAGTGTCTTATTGTGAGAGGTGAGAGGAATAAATAATAGCCCTTAAATCAAAATAAATGGTCCAGATTTAATTTCTTATTAAAGGAGCATATCCACTCTCTTTCTTCTCTCCCACGCGCATTGCTATTTGTCACTATTCTCTCCCTTCTTACACGCGCACATCCCAATTTGTATTTCTCTGCCCTTCTGTCTTCCTCGCTTGGTCTGTGATAACCATGGTCCATGATAAAAAAACTCCAGCTTTCTGATCAAAAATAAAAATAAGAAACTCCAGCTTTTGGCCTTTTAGGCCAGCACGGTATCGAGAGAAAAAAAAACTCCAACTTTTTTGGGGTTTTTGGGCCTCTCCCTATGACTTTTCCTGTGAGTTGCTCTTTGTCTACTGGTTTACTACTTTTCAAAAATGGTGGAATTGCTTGACCAAAAAAAATGGTGGAATTGCTCTACGGACATCCACCGTGAACTGGCTTTTGCGGACCACTATATGCTCATTGCACATTATATACTCCAGTATTTTGTTATTTATCAAATTCTATTTGTTGTATGTTGTGGTTATTAGATTTGGAGGATTGGCATTGGAAGAAGACGAAGAGAGTTAACAAAAATTGCAGAAAAATGAAACAACTTTCAATCTTCAGAAAAATAGAACTAACAGTAGTATTGACCGGAAAAATATTGTGTTGATCTTGGAGGAAATTATTTTTTGCATAGTTGGGTGTGGAGGAGTTTTTTTTCTTCCTTTTATGCTTTGAATATGGGGGAAACAATCTGGATGAAGACGGAGAAAAGAAGGAAGAGAACAAAGACGAATAGCAGTGCGCGTGGGAGGGAAGAAAGAGAGTGGATATGCTCTTTTAATAAGAAATTAAATCTGGATCATTTATTTTGATCTAAGGGCTATTATTTATTCCTCTCACCTCTCACAATAAGACACTCCTCTCACTTGATATGTCCCCTATATATATATATATATAAGAAAAACACACACACACATAAACTCTGGAATGTTTCATATGATGTTTCGGTGCAGTCCTTGCAGAGGTCAAGGCTCTCTCTCAGAAAATAATGTAAGAGGTCGGATCACACTTGAAAAGAACGGGAAAACCACAAATTCCTTTCCTGGGGATGTGACCACAGAACGGATTACTGCTCTTCAGGTCTTTCATCTTTTCCTTTTTTTTTGTGAAGTTTATCTGTAAAAGAGTTCATCTAAATCAATTGAATCAGGAAACACATCGATCATATTCTGAGATTTTGAGATCTACAGGAAGCTTACTGGAGTATGGCATCAGCACTTTCTGAAGCAGATGGAATCGATTACACTGATCCTGAAGAGGTTTGAATTACCATTAAGTTTTATTTCTTTCTGATCCTAGTCACTATTTAAGTATTGACATTACATACATTTTTTTTACTTGGAGCAGCTTGAGTTGTTGATCACAACTCTTATAGACCTTGATGCAATGGATGGTAAACAAAGTGTATCTTTGTTGGCAGAATGTTCTAGTTCACCTGATGTCAGTACTAGGTAAGCTTCCTGTGATATTACAATCTTTCAGGGAATCAGATTGCATTCTCTATTCAATGTGCATAGTTAAAAGTAAAAGGTCATATTTCTCTTTAAATCAAATTACGCGCTCTTAAAATTTCTGGCAATAATATAACTAGCAAGAAGGGTATTTTGTTACTTCTCCTATATGCCATGATGATCATTAGCATAATTAGCTTCATGATTTGAATTTGTATTCTTCATAATTTACATATTGTCATCAATCTTTGACAAAGTTACAACATTCTCAAATACTGAAAGTTAGAATTCCCTGACACTAAGTTGTACAATATTAGATTAGTTAATGATGTAATAGTAAAAAAAGATTAGTCAATGATGCAACGCTTCTACTCATTACTTCTAAAGAAATATGTGGTAGTAAATAATAACGTGAAAAGAGATCGCATGCAAAAATAGAAGTGCCAAATAAAGAGCAAGTGTTGAATATATGAAAAATATCTTATAATATTAAAATTATTAGAGTAATTTAGGATAACTTAGATTATCCCTTTGGATTAATTTCCATTTTCCTTATATATCATGATTTGTATTATTATAAATAGGAATTAGTATTTTGTTCTTTTTAATATCATCTAGCATATCATCTCATATTAAATAAATATCAAATTCAGTTTCTATTCTCTCCCTTTCCTCCCTCTAATTTCAACAGCAAGAATGAATGCAAATTATACAACCTTAATCTGTACCTTATCATGGCCCTTGTTTATTTTCATTTCCTGTGTCCATGGGTGCATGTTTTGAACTTCTAGGCGAGCTTTAGCCAATGCACTGGCAGCAGCACCATCCATGTGGACTCTTGGAAATGCAGGAATGGGGGCATTACAGGTGGGTGATTTGTAATTTATCATTAGTACTTTATGACAGGCAATGTAGTTTCATATTT
This sequence comes from Glycyrrhiza uralensis, assembly GCA_030159175.1. Taxonomy (NCBI): domain Eukaryota; kingdom Viridiplantae; phylum Streptophyta; class Magnoliopsida; order Fabales; family Fabaceae; genus Glycyrrhiza; species Glycyrrhiza uralensis. Next base: position 6,358,242 of record BRZY01000006.1, read on the forward strand.
TCCCTTTGGCTGATGCATTTGGTTCATGTTGCAGAGACTGGCAGAAGATAGCAACCCGGCCATAGCCGCTGCGGCATCCAAAGCTATTTATGCACTGAAAAAACAATGGGAAATAGAGGAGGGGGATAGTTGGAGGTTTATGATGGATGAAAACACCAGGGAAAAAAATGAAAGCATAGAATCTGATATTGAAGAAGATACAAAATGAGGGATATTTGAAACTTTACACTGTACAGCATATATGCCTCCCTAGGATTCTAACTAGTGTAGGATTAACCCATATGATCACTGGAAAGTGACCAAGTGTAAGATGCCAATATGCTAGTTATAATATGCATCATAAAATGCAGAGCTTTCCTCATATACATATATATACTTAGATCATAGATGCATATTTGTAATTATTCATGTTTCATGGTTGTATGTAAGAGGGTTCCATATTACACAAGTTGCTCAACAGCTGTGATTTTATCTGGGGTATAGTACTGAAGTTGGGCTGACTGTCCACTGTCCTAGAATATGTGATGGAGGCACCTTAAATGCTGCATACGTGGGGCTTGTAGAATGGTGGTTTGAGAGTTGCATATTTGCATGCAATAGAGTAATTTCTCCCCTTGATATTGGATTATTTGTAAAAATGATTGTGGCATAGTACATTCATCTATCTATTATCTATCTATTAATAATCTATCTATTTAATCTATTAGAAAATTGACCCTTTTGTTGACATGTGTCAAAAGAATGGCCTTGTATGAACACTTGTCAAGCTCTAGTTAAATTATTTTTCTGCTCAAACACTTTAATTCCTGGTACCGATTTTTGCATGAGTTTCACAATTTCTTAGATCTGTGTTTTTTGTACGGGTGAATACAGCTAGTGTTTTTTGTCAACCAAGATATGGGCTTTTGCTATACAACTTTGTTGGTTTAAATGTTTAATGCCATCATGACCAAAAAAAAAAATGTTTAATGCCATCTTTGGCATAAAAATGCAATAAAGCATGAAGATTGATGAACCTACATGCCTAGAAAATTGTTGATACATAAACAACCATTACAAGCTGACTGCTATGTTGTTGCTCATAAGTCATAACTCATATCCCACCATTTTGGATGACAGGGTAACTGATATGAGGTTTTACTGAAATAATGGTCATAGAGCATCCACAAAAACTGTAAGGTCGAGCCAAAAAAATAAAATGAATTTCAAGCATGTTAAAAAATGTAAGAAATACTGTTTAAGTATTGCTCTTTTAGCTATTGATTGAAGTACCGGATGAACAGTTGAACCACAAAATTATACAATTCTAAGTTTTTGACGTGGTTATTTAATTGATTATAATTTGTTTTCATTATTTATTTGGTATCACTAAATTCATCCCGCCCTTGAAGGAGGTGCTTTGGGTGCATGTGGGGGCAGCCATTGTTATTTTATCTCATTGTTTAACAAAAATCTTAATCATGGTTTCCGGCCAGTAAACGTGCCACCTCAACCATTCTTTAATTTCATTAAGGGTATCAGTTGGTAAGATTTTATTTGATTAATTCATAAATATCTCTTTGCATCTTAAATCCAGGAATGAACTTTTGAAAAGCTAAAGAAAGATGAGACCTAAAAAAGCAAAAGCTGGAGGCAAGGCAAGACCTTGATCCCCACATTACATTATTTCCAATCTTTATCTTTATTCATATACAAAAGACCTTAAATCACTGTCACAGTACCCCAATTTGGTTTCAATTCCTTCCCCTCCTTTCAACTTAACTTTTTCTTTTTGATTTAGCCTTTTCATCATGCCAACCACTGTTGACACCCTTGTTCCATCATTCCCTGCCCCTTCACTTTAAAATTTTCAATAGCAGAATCCCAAGTCACCCCACGACTCCTTATGATGTTTTTGTACATGATAGATGTGAATATAAAACTTCCTATTAGAAAGTTTAATGTGTATATAGTACTTAAATTGGAAAAGCCTAGTAGCTGAATAATTTGAATGTTAGGGAACAGACTCTAACCGGCAATAATTTCATCAAAAACTTCAATGACTATGAATATGTAGAACCTTTAACTTAAACTTCATTAAAACAATGATAGCAATATGAAAATGATGAGGGATTAAGCAGCAAACTAGTGCATAATTTTGTTAGAAAAGTATAGGCTTAATTGCACTTTTAGTCTCCAATATTAAAAATCGTTAACTGTGAGTGACTTGATGGTAACAATTGGGCATTTGGGTTAATTGAGGACCCTGAAGACCAAAATTGTACAATTGTGATAACTAAAACACCAAAATTACAATTAAACCAAAAATATATTGAATAATGAAGTGTAGAAGCATATTATGTCAATTGAAGAGAGCGTATGTTATATTAGTAATTTAGCACTGCCGGAAGTAACATATCACATATGTATGACCAACTAGCCATTTTCATGGGTGGTGGTGGGGACCATCTTGCGCGTAAAGTGGTCCAAAACCAAATTCATGGAACAAGTGCTGTCTTTCGTTTGTTTTGTATTTCTTTTCTTTTCATTTTCTAGGTTACATTTTTATCTCTAGCTTTTTTGCCGTGATTAATCGGGCTGTGAAGTGATCAAATGACAAAATATTCTCCAAAAATTAAGAGAAAATCTTGTTTTCCACCTAAACTTATTTTTATTGTTTAATTTTGGTTAAATATTAATATTATCGTTGTTATTTTTTTGGTGTACAATGGTTGCAAATGAGATTTAGGGTTTGTTTGGATTAGCTTATGCAGAGCTTATGAACACAGCTTATGACTGATTCATAAGCTATTTTGGGCTTATTTTTCATAAGTCACCTAAGATAGTTTATCAAAACAGTTTATAGCTTATATAAAATAAGTTTCACCATATTTTTTCTTCGATTATAAAAATAGCTTATACAGCTTATGCCATAAACTGTAGAATAAGCTGTTATGCCAAATTAGGCCTTAAACCAATAATTTCATGCAAATGACCAAAATTCTCACCACCAATGTGACCTCATACAAGCTATCCAAGTAAGTCCCTTACCACTAGGTTAATCCCAAACTTAGTAAATAATTTTATTTTCTTAATCATAAACTTGTCACTTTCTGATGTATCTCATGGGTATTATTACACATCCATACGCATGAGTTTTTGTAATATCACAAATCACATCTCCAATTTCTCTCTAGCTCCAAAGCATGCATTCATTTTGGACACAAACGAGAATAATACACTATGCTTTGACAGATAAAAAAAAAGTATAAATGCAACAATATTACCAAGTTATTATCATGTCGGGCTGCGGGTGAAACAACCACAGATAAATATAAATATTGTAGCGAGTCTCACATCGGGTGGTTAACTAAGGGGACCATTACTTATATAGCTGGGGAGTCCCTCACCTCATGAGTTAGCTTTTAGGGTTGAGCCGTGAGCCCAGCCGAATTTTAACAAATATAAATATAATAAATATGATGAATATGATAATACTACAAACAAGTCACTGCTGATATCCAATTTAAGCCTAAGTTAATTATTAACGGTGCATTACATAATACATATTACTGATACAGTGACTGAATCACTAGCACGTTTCTTCAGACTCTGCTTCTTCTTTTTGCCAATTACTCACTCAGCCTTTGCTTTTCTGCAACACACTATAACTTGATAAACGTACACTTTTCTTCTGAATCTGTTTTTCTATTCATTTTTGTACTCTTAGAGCTCCATCCCTATCCCTTCTCTCTTTTCCCCTCTCTACTCTCACACACATACACAACCATTAAAACCACACAAAGAACAAACACAGTTTGGTAAGTGGAAAAACATCAATGGCTACCCCCAACAAGTTTGCAACCATGTTGCATAGAAACACCAACAAAATAGTTGTGACTCTAGTGTATGCAGTTCTTGAATGGGTCTTGATTCTCCTCCTCCTTCTCAACTCCTTGTTCAGTTACCTCATCACAAGATTTGCCAAATTTGTTGGGCTCACACCACCATGCCTTTGGTGTTCAAGGGTTGATCATGTCCTTCAACAAGGAAAGACCACAAATTTGCATAGAGATCTTGTTTGTGAGAACCATGCAGCTGAGATTTCCAACCTGGGTTACTGCTCAAACCATCAAAAATTGGCTGAAGCACAAAGCATGTGTGAGGATTGCTTGGCCTCTAGGCCAAACCATCATGAAGAAAGCTCAATTGGAATGAGACATAGAATTGCTTTCCTTTCATGGGTGAGCCATGAAAAACATGAAAATGAAGAGAATGTAAAGAGGTGCTCTTGCTGCAATGAGAGCTTGAGTAAAAGCAGCCAGCTTTATTACCCTCCTTATTTGCTATTGAAGCCTTCTTGGGATGATGGGAATTACCAAAGGAAAGGGTCACTCATTGTGGAATCAACAGATGATGAGAAAGAAGGTTGTGCGAAAGACCTTGAATTTGAGAGAAACAGTGGTGGAGAAGATCATGATCATGATGATGAAGGGGTAGAAGCAGATGAGGAGCATCAGATACTTTCTGACATTGAAAGTTTTATACTTAGAGAGGTGGCTGAGGATCGTTCAAGTTCTGTTTCAAACTTGCACTCTGATGAAAAGGATGCAGAAAAGGATGAGAAGGAAAATGATCATGATCTTACCATTGCTGAGCTGGATCCAAGTGGTGCTGATGATTTTATACATCAATTATCTGATAGATCACTTGAAGTCATGAACATGCACTTTGAGGATCATGTAGCTTGTGACAACCATCGCTTGGTACCTGTCAAGTTGATAGACTCTATCACTTCTTTGAGTTTTGAATCATGCAAATTGAATGAGGATCTGGGGGAGGAGGAGGAGCAGAAGATTCAGAGTTTTGCGACTGAGTTACCAACAATTGAAGCAGAATCAAGGGTCTTAGAAGGGGAAGTATTACTCACAATGGATGAGAGTGCAGAGAAAACAAGCATGAGAGAACTTGAAAGCTTTGCAGATTCTATGACTTTGGAAGTTGAAGGGCTAAAACAAAATTCAGTAGTTGAGGTACATCCACAAGGATTTAGTACTGAAGAAGCTCAAACTTCACTGAATGATGATGACAGCAGTGTTGAAGCAGCTGCAGAAGAATCAGATAATGCACAAGGTATGTGAAAATGCATGTTATATAGATTATCTGGAACTTTATCTATTCACATTTGTGCTGTTCAAGTTTCCTTTTTTTTTTATATTAAAATCAGCATTTCAGAACAAAAAGCACAATATGCTTCTGTTGAATGATCTTATTATGTATGTGGTGACAATAAAAAGTCACATGTTTTTTGTTTTGCTCGTGCAGTTGATCTGCCTCAATCTCAAGAACCGATCTGCTCATATGAATGCACACAAGAAGATGAATCTGAATCAAGTGATGATGATGCCGAAGTTCAAAATGCCTTTGAAAAATTCATTACTCAGAATAGTCTAAATATGTCTCATAGTTTATCCAACGATGACAAAAGTTTAGAAGCAGATATCGATATGGAACAACCAGATAATACTCCACAAGGTACAAAGACAGATAAAATAACTTAGTTTATCATACTTGAGAGATCATGTCTTAAAACATTTATGACTTCAACATTAGCTCACACTGCTAATCTGTTTCCAATTCCATCTGAAGAACCAACTTGCTCAAGTCAATGCATACAAGAAGATCAATCTTCGACGACAAGTGGGGATGATACTGAAGTTCCTAATGCATTTGATGAATTCATTGCCAAGAACAATCTCTGTAAGTTTTCCATCTAGTACTTATTTTATTACCCTATCTAATTGTGAAGCACTCAATTCTAGAACAAGTGCAAAAACATTTCCTTTTTCATTACCTATAGTAAGCTGCAATTGAACTATAACAATGCAGGTCCAGATAAAACAGGTGCAAATGATAAAGAACATGCTGAAATGATTGAGAAAACAGTATCAGTTGAGAAAACTCGGGAAGAAACAAGCCATCATCAGTCATCCAAGTGCTCAGAGTCATGTGAAGCAGAAGAAGATAAACTTCCTGAAACTCCTAGTTCTGTGGATGGCATGCATTACCTGCATAGGAAAATGATGCTCTTTGAGAAAAGAGAATCAGGAGCAGACGACTCTGGGGATGGAAGTGTTACAAGTGAGGTAGAATATGGCGATCCGGTGTTAACGATTGACCGGCTAAAAACTGCGCTAAAAGCCGAACAAAGGGCTCTTAGTGCTATATATCAAGAACTAGAAGAAGAGAGAAGTGCCTCAGCAGTAGCTACCAACCAAACAATGGCAATGATCACAAGGCTGCAGGAAGAAAAGGCAGCAATGCAGATGGAAGCATTGCAATACCAAAGGATGATGGAAGAGCAAGCCGAGTATGACCAAGAAGCGTTGCAACTTCTGAATGATTTAATGATGAAAAGGGAGAAAGAGAAGCAAGAGCTTGAGAAGGAATTGGAAGAGTACAGGCAGAAGGTTATGGACTATGAAGCAAAAGAGAAACTAATGGTGTTGAGAAGAATGAAAGATGGAGGGAGTGTAAGAAGTAGAGACTCTTCTTGTTCTTGTTGCAACACAACAGGCTGCTACACTGATGAGCAGCTATCCATTGATCTTAACCATGAAGCAAGGGAAGAAGATAACGGCCTTTTCAACCACCACGAGGAAACCGGCCACAATGACGGTCCTGCTGACACAGTTTCCAATTTGGAGGAGATGGCATTGGACTGTGTGAAGCATGTAAGTGCCCTTGATAACACATTGGTAGAATTTGAGGAAGAGAAGGCTTCTATTCTAGATCAGCTCAAAGCATTAGAGGAAAAGATCATGACATTGGAAGATAATGAGGAATTTATTGATGACATCAAACTGGTTGAGAGTTCATCAAAAACAGTATGTGGTGGTGACAACAAAGATTTGATTAATGAGAAGTGCAATTTTAGCAGCCCAGAAGACAACAGATATTGTTCTAATGGATTTACAGATAATAAGCACTCTCCAAGAAGAACAATAGGTTCCTTGGCAAAGAGGCTCCTACCATATTTAGATGCAGCCGATGATAATGAGAATGATGAAGCATATGCATTTGACAGACAACTACTGGAAAGTACTGAATCAATTGATATGCAAAACTCAGTTCTTCCCATATGTGAAATGGATAGCATGAAGGTGTCCATTGAGGAAGAGGTTGATCATGTTTATGAGAGGTTACAAGCTCTTGAAACAGATAGGGAGTTTCTACAGCATTGTATGGGATCCATACAGAATGGTGGAGACAAAGGAACTGATCTTCTTCAAGAAATCTTGCAACATCTTCGTGATCTTAAGGCTGTGGAACTCCGCTTGAAGAACTTGGGGTAATGATCCACTATAGTGAAGCTGCATTCACCAACCAAAGACATGTAGGTATAAGGTATATACATTTTAGCGTTAAATATGTATTTGGTCCGTTTAAATATGGTAATATTCACTTTTAGTCTCTCAATTTCAAAATGTCTCCTCCATTTTCTGAAATCGACTATTTGCAGTACAATATCTTTGTTCAGTCTACTAATTATGTGTCAAATAGAGTGACACCTTAGGTTTGTCCATGTTAATACTAAATGACAAATTATATGGTCAAAAGTCAAAACTCTTCACCTCGCCCCACTTATACCTCAATGATGTTACCACGAAGGACTACAAATGTTCTATTTCAGAAAATGGAAAATCAAAATGAGACGTTTTAAAAATGAGAGACTAAAAATAAATATTTTCCAATTGACAGAGACTAAAACATATTTAACCCTTATATTTTATCTCGAATCTAAATTACTCTAGTTTCTTTCTTAGCCTCAGTGTTTCAGAATCTGAAATATATTTCAATGTTGATTAGATGCAGGTTGCTTTGTTGGAGGTGATCATGATGAATATGCACATGTAGGATTTCTGGGAAGTCCTTTCTCACTCTGCTTCATGTAGAAGCATGATAACCAAATTTTGTTGCAAAAGATAAGAAAAAGTTTCTCCAATGGAGGGAAGGATTTTCTGGTGTCATGTCATGGTTTGTTAAATTGGTAATATGCAGACTATGAAGTGGAAGCATGTTCATATATGTTCATATGTAAGGTGTGAGTTTGTGCTATCTACAAAAATTGTGTAAAGCCCAAAATTTTGCATGGATGAGAGGACAACATCATTTGGTCTCCTCAACTTGGTCCCTAATTTAACCTACTCTGGAATTTAAGAAAAATATTTCTCAATACATCAAATTTAAGTCAAGGAATGTTAGCTCAATTGTCAGAGTTTAACCTTTGTAATTCCAGATCCTCGAGTTCGAATCCCCCTTTCCGCTTATCTTTCATTTCCTTATCCTTTGTTAGGTTTGTTAGGTAGGGGAGGGAAAGTAGGAGAGTTGTAGGTAGGGAACGGGTGTTAGAAGTATGGGCTTGTAAACCTCACATCAAATCATGTGTCCATCATCATGTATAATTTGTATCTATTTGTTAATTGTTGTGGCCTATGGTAAACCATGTTTCAGATATGTCACACTCACAGAATGAAAAATTAGAGAGAGTCCTTAATTTTGTGTATGAGAGAAAACTGTCTTCTAGCTGTTGAGTCTGTGCTGAGCGTAACTTATCGGGGAATCAGTTCATTTACTCGCTAAATAAGAGTATGGACCTCTCAACTGGCTACCAAAATGAATGTGCAACCCATCATGGAGCACTCATAAAATAAAGCCCAACATTATTTCATCATATTGGTAAAATGCTATAATATCAGCAATAGACCATAATTAATATATATTAACAATAATTCTTAATAATTAATGATTAATATCTATCCACATAATCAATTACTAATTAAATAATTAATCTAGCATCACATATATAGTTTGACAACAATAGTTGCTGATGCTATGTGCCACTGTTGCCCGAGAATTAATCAAATCCACCTTCCGTGTGCCTCCAAGGATGAGGAATATTCTCCTCAGGTACACTGAAAATGTGATTCTATATTAGGGGCTTAACGTTGTTTAGAGATCTAATAAAATAGATATGAAAAATGTGATTTTAAGGTTAAATTTAACTAGTGATTGACATGTCAAGGTCAAGGGTTTTACTAGGGATGTAAATGGGGCGGGGCGGGTACGAGTAGTAGCTACCTGCTACCCGCCCCGTCTGATATACACGCTACACGTACCCGCCCCATACCCGCGCGGGTATCTGTTATTTAGGTTTTAGCGGGTACCCGTGAAATCCACGGATATCCGCGGATATCCATTGATATTAAAAAATTTCTATAAAAATTTTATTAAAAAAAATTATTTCCACGCAATATTTGTTATAATGAACATCATATTAATAAGACTAAATTATACCAATCATATAATTTTAACTCAATTGTTATATCAATAATTGTTCAATTAAATAAAAATAAATAAAACTATAAAATGAAAAATATGAATGTGAAAATTAATACATGACACAACAATACTACATATTTTAGAGTCACTTTGTTCAATATTAAAACAAAGCAAGACAACAACTAAAAGTAATGCATCCACACTCTAATACTTGTCAAATTGTGCATTGGTATTTTAGACTTTTAGATATGTATATAAATAAAATAATATTTTTTATAATTTTACTAACAGGTACGGGTACCTCACTAGTCACTACCCACCCCCATTTATTGGTGAGTACCTCAAATACTCGTTTAATTTACCCGCGGGTACCCGTAAAGATACCCACCCTATACCCGTAATAAATTGTATCCACATATATCTACGGGTACGAATTTGTTTGCCATCCATAAGTTTTACGAATTTGATGGTTTTATATGGTAAATTTGGAGAAAGGGTTCATAAGTCCATTTGTCTAATGTTGAAGTCAACGTTATAAGGAAATTAGGAGATCAATCTTAGGCTACGACATTGCAGGTATATTAATTTAATTAGCTAGTATGATGAAGTTAGGGTGGAAAAGGATACACCAAATTAAGGGATGATTTGTGGATCCAATATTGCTTCGATAAAAATATAAATAAATGTGTTATAGATTCATAATAATAAAAAAAAAATCACCCTTGATTGGGTTCTAATAGCTCTGGCATCTGCTTAGATAGAACACCTACATTTTAGTTTTCTGTTTGGGAGGAGTAATGTGAAACGACGTCGATGCAACCTCAGCATTGATGATCTATGTCATTTATGTGGCAGTTGTCCTTGTAAAACAATCCTTCACACATAGAAGGAAGAGAGACATATAAATTCAAGAAAACAGAGAAAATATTTCGGCTTATTTGTGTGACATGTAAAACTTTTGTGATGAAGCTTAAGATTTGAGCATTAATTTTGTACTTAATGAAACAAAGGTAAAAAAAAAAAGGATCCAATAGATCATATTAAAGGAGAAATGAGCAGTATTTTATGATATGGCCTTATTGACACAGTTGACATTAAATTGAAAGTCAATTGACACGATTTGAAGGGCCCTCGCTTTGCCTTTTGAGCTGATTACAATTTTATGAGGATATATGTATAAGTTTGATATGCATTGTTTTTGTCAAAAAAAAAAGTTTGATATGCATTGAGTTACAGGATAAATAAAAAACACAGAGCACATGCTTGATTCACAATGAGTGGTGTATCTAGATCAGTGGAGACAATTTATATAAAAAATAAAAATGAAAAAATTGTTATGGTTTCAAATTGCGGAGTGCATCACCTAATGTAGCCGCAATATTGATATTGCAGTAGTGACCGCATCCGCATCACACTGCAATAAAATATCTACAGCGTGACACTACAATGCAGCCGGTGCAAAGGCCGCATTAGGTGAATTAATATGATTTATAATGAATTTTGAAAAGTTAGAGATATTTTAAGATGATAATAAACTAGTAACGAGGGAGAAGTAGGATTCATGAGGGCAGTGGCGGAGCCAGTGGGGTGGCCCATGGCCACTGGTGCCATGGCACCACCCAATATTTTGACCACTCTTAAAATTCCTATATGAATTAATATGTGGCCCCTCTAGTTTTGCCTGATGGACTTGTCTTAAAGAGTTGAAATGGAGAAGCAATCCAATTACAATGGCAAAATTGAATAGAATTCATCTTACGATATCAATAAAGTCAAAGCTTGAATGTCAGTTTAATTATTGTATAATATTTTTTATGCTATATCTTCATGTTAATTCTTCGAAGTTGGTGCTTAATTTATTTTTGTTTGCAAGTCAATTGTTTTGTATAGAATGATTATTAGTATCTACATATAATGAAAGAAATCATGATATACTTTGTCAAGTTTTGTAGCAAAAATCTTAAGATATTTTAAATGCTATGAGTCTATTTATTCTCTTGTTGCTTTTATACTTTACTAATTCCATCTTTATTTAAGAGATACAAACGCATCGCAACAGTATTTTGAAATCTTACATATGAAGATAGATACATAAAAAAAATCATAAATTTTTATATATCTAATCAAATAAATTACATATCTACGTACTTTCATGTTTTGAAATCATTGAATGAAAAATTCATTGTCAATGTTGTTGAACATATAACATTTGAGTGGAGTCAAAAATAGAATTTTAGAGGGGTCAAAATTGAAAAAATATAGACAATGAATGGATTTTTTAAAATTTGAGTGGGGGCATATTCCTGCCCTCAACTCTATATAGATATGCCTTTGGTCACAATATAAGTCTTTGTTCTAGATATTGTTTGATGGACAATTGACACCACATGCAAAATAATGTTGAATTTTCCTGCAATACCCATTGTATTGTGTAATATTTATTTCACGTTGAATATCCTTGATTATCTTAATATCATGTATATTATTCCACATATTATAAAATGATGTATACTATAATATTATTATTATAAAATGCATAATATAATATAAAAATCAATATTAAATATATTTGTACCTAATATAAAATAATATATATATATATATATATATGATATTAAAAATATTCTAATAATATATTTAATATTTAATATATTTTATTTATATAACAAGAAAATATTAAATATTTATGTTGAATATATGTAAAATATTTAATGTTTAATACAAAATATTTATGTTAAATATAAATAAAATTTTAAACATTTTATTTATATTAATAATTAATATTAAATATATTTTATTTTTATAAAAACATTAAATAGTAGTATGTTAATAAAATATTTAGCAAAGTGTTTCCGTTAACAAAATATTTTATTTATTGTTTTTAAAATTATATTTAAGTGCCATTATAAAATTTCCTGATTTCATACCCCAAATTTTATTATTTAGGCAACAAATATTTTTGTATCAATATATTAATGAGCTGTAAAATATTTTTTTTTAAAAATGAGCTGTAAAATAGTTATTACTTGCTTATTATATTAAACGAAATTTAAATATTTATTTTCTTTAATTGCGGTTAAGTGATATTGAAGTTCCTTTATGTATATTTAAAATAAAATAATATGACTTTCAGAAACCTATACTTTCAGATAAAAATTTAATAAATTTTTTTTGGTAGATAATAAATATTTTTTAAATTTCAATAGAAGTATCATAAAAAATATATAATTGACTCCTTAAAAAATAAGAATTGACAAGGAATTCAAAATTTATTGAGAAACTTTTAACAAATATATACATAATGTATGTTCAAACAAAAAATAATGAGCACAATTCAATTGTCAACTCTCCTTAAATTAAAATGAAAATAAAACATAATAATTTGGTAAAAAAAAAGGTCAAAAAAAATTGAGATAGTCTCCATCAGATAACCTCATCCAAAGGAACAAGCATGCAAAAGACAACAGGGTACCTTCAAAAGTTTCTGTGAACTAGCACATTCCTGCCACGTCATCGATCCATGTGATCATCACAACAATAGAACCTCAACCGTGGGATTATCATCCGTTTGGAGGTTCCTAGCCGTCCACATTCTGGTAAAGATGAACAAGAGAGGTTGGGAAAAGGGATAGGAGTTTACTTATTTTTATAAAAATTTAATTTCTTTTCAATCTTTTAATTTATTTATCTTCCTTTAAATTCAATCCTCAGATCTTTGCAAGTGTCACCCATATCAAATACTCCACTTTTTCTTCTTGCAAAATTTTTTGAAACCTGCCTCTGTTAAAGTTTGTAAATTTTTTTGGTGGGGGTGTGGTGAGGGAACTGTGCAAGTTTTGGAGCTTAGTCACCACCAACTGCAACTTCAATGGCCACTGAAGAGGTTACTAAGCCTCCATCACTTCCTCCATACCCTGAGGTAAATAAAATTCACACCCATACTTCAAAATTTTCCTTTTTGTTCATTTTCCTAGTAAAGTTGGAAAATTTTCCATTGATCTGACTGATCTATGCATTTTGACTAACTTGGGTCCATTCAAATTGGGTTTTTTTGTTGAAGAATTTAAGCAAACAGGAAAAAAAAGGGGACTTTTTTGTTTTTCCTCTAACGAATTTTACCCTAATTCACTATTTTCTCACAAACCCATTAACATGAACCAGGATTTTCTAAACATGTACTGAAAAAAAGGCATGCTTTGTAATTATTTCTTTTAAATCTGGGTGGTGCTGATAGTTACTGTGGTTGTTGTTGTAGATGATAATGAAAGCACTGGAAGCTCTGAATGAACCAAATGGATCTAACAAGTCAGCTATATCAAAGTACATAGAATCGACATATGGTGAGTTGCTGCCAGAGGGTCACTCAGTTTTTCTCTCTGATTACCTCAACAGGATGAAAGACGGTGGTGAGCTTGTGTTCTTCAAGAACAACTACATGAAGCCTGACCCAAATGCCCCACCAAAGAGAGGCCGTGGCAGGCCACCAAAACCAAAGGCACCTTTGCCACCAGGCACTGTTTTGTCCCCACCAAGGCCAAGGGGTAGACCCCCAAAAGACCCAAATGCCCCACCAAAGCCTAAGGTGGTGTCAACTGGGACTGGGAGTGGCAGGCCTAGAGGCCGGCCCAAGAAAATTGCTCGGTCTTCTGCTGTGGCAGCGGCAACTAGAGCTGCCGCTGTCCCTAGCGGGAGACCAAGAGGTAGGCCTCCTAAGGTGAAGCCTCAATTGACAGAAGTGAGTGTTGAATCATAGAGTAATTAAGAGCATAAAAGTAGTGATGAACATGTAGAAGTGGGGTGTGGTCTTTGTTAGATGTTTGTGTCAATGTAATTTGCTTTGTAAAATTATGATGTAGTTGGTTAGTTAGTTTAATATTATGAAGAGGCTTTGTTGGTGTTTTTTTCTAATTGTCAAAGAGGACAGTGACTTGAGCTGATGAAAGATTTGGTTTCTCAATTGTTGTGTTCTCTCAAGTTCTATCTAACTCATAATGTGAAGAAAAAAAAGGGTGTGTTTTGTTCTTGACTTCAATTTTATTTTTTTCCATTTCAATTCGATCTTAATCTTAATTCCGTATTTATTAAAACAAGGGAATGAGTCAAAGTACTAAGTGCTTTACCGTAGCTGAGATAGGGAAAGGATGGGGCTCAAGGGGATTATGATGTAATGACTATGTTGTTGTGCTTGATATTCGCGGACATAAGACATAGTATGTAAGAACTAACAACCTCGTACGCCACAATCTATATTCCTGTGTTTTCTTTGATAGGACCTCCTCAGTGTGTGCGTGTGTTGTGTTGTGAAGTCTATAATTCCGGGTTTGGTTTGACCACTAACCATATTGTGTTCTGTGGTGTACTTTTTTTACATCCTCTCTCTCTCTCTCTCTCTCATTGTGACAGAGATTGGACTGATTGGTACCTTTGGTCAGAACTGAATTTAACTTACAAGTGGAATTAAAATTGAGTAATCCAAAATGAGATTCTACCCCTTGTGATGGGATTTGGCTAAATTATTTTAGGATATAAAGTAATTAATTTTAATTATTAATAAAAAAATTAAAAATTGATATTATAAATATATATATAACAAATTATAGATGTTTTGAAATATCATTTCCTGATTAGATTACTGATGGCTATGATGGACCTCTTCACCACATTGTTGTGCGCCTAGTATCTGGGGCGTAGCCGCTAGCATTACTTTCCATCCAATTTTCCCTCACTACCGTGCTATTCGATGAGTGTATATATGTTCGATTCGATTTTTAGTTTAAAGTTTGTAAAAATATGTTTGAAACTCAAAATAGTTTTTTTTTTTGGGATAAATTTGCTTTTGGACTCAAACTAGTCAATGAATCTGTGTATTCGTAAGGGTGATGCTCGTTTTTATGCATATTACAAAATGACCATTTGTATATATAGAAACAAGCTAAGATATGATAGGGCCTAGGGGTGGCTATGCCTATAATATTTGGGAGTTTGTTTCACATATATACGAAATATATGTTTGCAATTAAAACCAAAGATGGCATTGACTCGTAGTATTATTTTTTAGAAACTGATTTCAAAAAAGAAGCAACAGTAGGTACTCAAACAAGTTAAATTTTAGGAACTAGATACATCTCCCTGTCCAATTATAGCTCAATCCAAACACGAATTCAGTTCTGGAATTTCTCCTTGTTGCTTATTACAAAATGCTTCACATCAAGCTTAACAGAAAAAAAACAAAAAGCAAGAGGTGGTGTATTACGAAAGTAGAAATAGAAATTAGAAAAATTTTACCAAACCATGTACTGATAAACTGATAATAGAAAAATGTGATATTCAATTGTTGGTATAGCAGATTTCAATTTATTTTAGTAATTTACTTTATTAGTAGACCATATCAAACCCTGAAAGGTAGAGTGCACATCGGTGAGGCCAAATGGCATGATTAGGAATTCATAATGAACTTCATGTCTTATGGACGTCCTCATCTTTCATCCGGCTTTGGTAGTACCAGATTTCAAGTTCAGCTTAGAGAAGACCGAAGCTCCTCTCCATACAATTCACCAACAATTCATCTATTATGTGGGGACTGTAATTTTATTAAGAGCCCTATGATTCACACAAAACCTTCAACTACCATCATTTATCTTTATTAGTATAATAGGACTAGAATATGGACAGGTGCTAGGGTCTTATGATTCCCTCTTTGAGCATACTCTCTCTGGATACGATTATAAGTAAAAAAAAAACTCAAATGTGGTGGTCCAAAATATAGACAAATCATAAATAATTTCACTTTATTTAATGAACTATTTTCCACGAAATATCCTTAATTTAATGTAAATGTTAATTTCAATTTAGAAAATGAAGTTAATTTCTTTGATAGGATCAATAAAATTAAATGATGTTAACTAACTTTCTTAATTAGTGTGAATTATTATTTTTTGCTTATAATTGAGTCCGGATGAAGTATCCTTATTGTCAACTTCATTGTTTTTGTAACAGGGATATCTGTGGGGTCTAATATTCAGGATGAAGGATCCTCCCTTCAACACTATGGCATGGCCTTGTCTTCTAACTAGCGACAACCCTTGAGAACATCCTCAAATTCTCCCACTACGGCCTTACTATCTTTAAGAATGTTTTGTTCCGATTTATTTGAGTCAAAAAGTCATCACACACTAACCACGAGGTTGAGCACAAGTGGTTAATGTGTTCCATCTAAGGGAATGGGCTCGACTATGACTCGTATTCGATCCCCAGTGATGGAACACGATCTCCAGTGGTGGAACAATCCGTGGCCAAATTTTACTTATTTCTCGGCCGAACACAGATTAGTCTAGGGACCTCTTTTCCCCTGGAATACTATGGGTATAAGCCAAAAAAAGAAGTCATCACACACTTCACCGAGAACCCCTCTGCCTCATGTTTTAGCTCTTTGAGCATGCTTTTCAAGGACATGGCATATGTACAAAGCATGGGATCCCTTTTTTTTATTTATTATATACTTTATCCCAGCCCATTTAATCTTCAATGTTAATTAGATCTTTGAATTAGCGCTGACCTCCCTCAACTCTTCCAACCATTCTATTTCCAACACCACATCTACACCATCCATTCCCTACCTTCACCCAATAAGATGGGGTTCCCTCCACTGACAGCTGCAAATTTTTGGCCACCTGTTGTCAAATAAAGTTGTGAGAGCGCCCACAATATATAAGCACCATAATCTTATATGTATAATAGATGAAGTCATCCTCCTCAAAGAAAACTATATACATAAGTAGATTAAGATGATGATGTTGATCTAAACAAACAAGACCAGCTGATTAACTAGCTAAGTAAAGCTCACAAGATCTATGAGTATCCAATAAAGAAACCCAGGGCCTTATCCAAATAGCCATTGGCTGAATTAACACTGGAAAGAGGCATTAGTTCTTATATTATTAGAATTTGCTGCAAACTTTATGAAGTGGTACCAATCTCATATCTGATATCTCCAACCTTTAGCAAACCAAAAAGTGTTAAGAAAAATCTGTTATGTACTGGCATATGGTAGTCAAAAACTAGTTTTCCCTAATCTTACACAGTTTCTAATAAAGTCAACCCCTTTATGAATGCTACCTGCTAATTATTTTTTGCTTTCTTCATATTTCCTAAATCTGATCTTATTTAAGTATTTAACTATAAAATACCTCCAATAGCAAAAGGTGTTGTACTATTATAGGACTAAAATGAAAAAAAATTTATAGGACTAAAGAGGTTTGACTTTCTTTAGGGACTAAAATGAAAACATCCCTATATTATACGGATTAGTAACATATATAAGCCTATTTAATATATTTTTTCTTTAAATAATTACAATGATTAGATTTAATAAAAGTAATAAACTCCTCTTACAACACACGTTGTCGTTAGAGGTTGGAAAAATTGTAATCTCTTAAATCTGATAGCATAAAATAATAATTTATGCGGGGCGAAGCTAAACAATGAAAAACACATTAAGTATAAAATTCTGACGTTTCAAGGGAAAATGAATATGTCATGCCTCAAGATACATGATACAACAGATGACATGCATTATGAACTTTGATGGAGCAGCAACAACAAGCCTTATCCCACTAGGTGGGGTCGGCTGCATTGATCACTCGACGCCATAGTTGCCTTTCATGAACTTTGATGGAGCAAGTCATTGAGAATTTACATTCTAACAACTTTTGTGCAAAGAGGGGAAGAAAATGCAAAATTACAATACAAACCATGACGGCTTTCTTGCCTTAGGATGATGGTAAACATGTCTTCATTCTATCATAGATAAGAGAAACTGCTTGACTATCTATTATATACATCATCACATAATACATCTTACAGAACAGCTAAGTTGTAGAGCCAAAGCCGTCTAAATCCTAAGTCACTAATAGAGCAATGATTATGAGTTTCAGGAACTATAAAACTAAAAATCCACCCTATGTCTTTGCTTGAAGCGTCATGGACTGATTAGTTATGCATCAAGGCACAAAAGGGTTTCATATAAATACTATAACTCTTCTACTTGGACTGAAAAACCACATTGGCATCGCTTTGTCAACAGAGAGGTTACCTCATCAAAGCTCTCATACTCTTTCAGAAAAACATGCACGTGGTCTTTTACTGGAGCACTTAACGAAGCGTCAAGATCAGTATCACACTTGTTCACATGATGGTGTATAGGAGGAGTCTGATTCTTGTCATAACTACCACAAACTGTGTTATTTGACACATTCTCATTCATACATTCGACACGAGTTGACATCTCTGACGACAAACTGTTATTGTAACGATTATTTAACCTTTGACGAGTTACAATAGATGAAAGAAGCTGGTACCACCGTTTAAGAGCTTGTGCTTCGTCCCTTCGCTTTTCTTCAGCCTGTTGTCTTTCATGTTCCTCTGCATATGCCTGGGGAAAGGAGGGAGAATATAATTAAGTTATGGTAGGTGTGTGATGAAACTACAAAAACAGGATGCTATCATGCTGCATTAACATCGACTGAAGGGGGAAAAACCATCAAATTTCAGAGGAGGGAGGAAGATGCAAGTTTAGTCCTTTTCAGAAATAAATCTGAAGAGTCTATGGGATTTCAAGAATCAGGAATATAAGCAGAATAAATTCTTATTAATAAACAGCTAACCCCTGTACACAAACCTAAGCTACCATGATTTACTATGCAGCAAGTGCATCAAATCAAATTCAACAGATATATGTAGAACAAAATAAACACTTCACAAGTCAAGCTTTAGTTTATCTGCAACATTATTTATTCAGTAAGAAAAAGAGATACCTCTAGCAGAACATCCTTGAACTCAGCACACACCACAATACCATCATAGACAGGATACGAACGGCCATTTTTAAATTCAAAACCAACCATAGCAGGTGCATAATCAATCTCTAGCCTCTTGGCAACAGAATATGCCCTTGGAAACCTTAAGTGCACAGTGCCTGGTGGAAGACATTTCTCAGACCAAACATCTACCTGACCACGATCATTCTAGATATAAAACAAGAAATCTAACTGTCAGTAATACAAAAACTTCTATAATCTCATAAAACAAGCAAATATTCATTTGTTAAATATGCACATGTGCATTTTCCAGTTAGTTCATATCCATATATGCTAACACATTGCAGCAATTAATGCAGAGGGAACTTGAGTTCATGCTCTATCAACCCCATTACCTTGACTCAAACCTAAAGGTTTTTGCTAGTCAATGTGAGATCTCAACACAACCCCTCACGCCCATGATTGGGCATCTGGAGCGTGGACAAATGCGGGACTCTGATACCCTCTTAGAATTTAGGCCTTAGTCTAACTTAACCCTAAAAGCTAGCTCAAAAGGTGAGAATTGTCAAACCGTATAAGGATTACTTTGATCATATCTCTAGTCGATGTGAAATCTCAACAGCTTCTATACATTTAAAAACTTACAAAAAACTTAATGCTTGTAGCTCTGCACCCAGTGACAAATACTGGGAGTTTGAAGCAATGTTTTAACAGTTGGACCTGTCATCAAACTGGCAGGGGGAGGTTTGGGTTTAAGTATTCTAATTTCCAAACTATTGCCTTGGTTGTGAAATGGCTGTGGCTTTTTCCATTGCAACCTCATTGCCCATGAAATATGGCAAAGCAGAGCAAATACGGTATTCGTCATAACAGTTGTGCACTGGACCAACAGGACACATAATAGGTGCATAACAAAATCTGCCTTTTGAGACCCAAATCCAAAAATGTCAAACTGATAATTATTTTGTATTGATCCAGTGTGCAAATCACTGCACATACGGTATTCATAGAAAATAACAGACAATACCTTTGGAACTATCCCATTCACAGCGTGAGGCAGATTTAGTGGTTCCAGTTGCCACTGTCCATAAAGTTTAATATCTTCCTTAGAATCAGCAGCACAGCCATAGTCTTCAGCTTCAAAATCTTGTCCTTTCTGAGGCTTAATTGAACGTTGAAGCTCCTGGATGGATTTTGTTTTTGGTAATGAATCAATTACATGTGCATATTAATATTAATAGGAGAAAAAGACAAAAAAATAAATAAATCAGTGAAGCAACATTTAACACTGTCAACCAGACTAGACCTTCACGGGATGTTCATTGGGTTTCACTTGAAGCCCTTCCCGGAGCCATCTCTCTCTTGTCTTAACTGTCTGCACACAAGTCCTCGGGTAAACCGGGTGACCTGAACAAAACCCCAGAACTGGACCCTTTGGATGAAGTACTTGATACTTTGTCAGCCATTTTTCTATGGCATAAAGTGGATGACTTTTGTAGGCCTTCAAAGGGAAAAAGAGTCATAACATACATAACAGTATCTACAATATCAAATAACATGTTCGCTGAGGTTACTTTTGAAAATACCTGCTGGTTGGTTGGAAGAGGCTCAGTTAATGCCCTCGTTTCCAACTCAATATCCTCAAGCGAGCTCCTTGTAGGGACAAAAGAATCATTCATGTTGGCTTCTGTAGCAACGATTTGGTTTGTTCTCGAATGAACCACACCTCTAGTTGCCCCAGACTCCAAGTCTCTCAGTGGTGCCAATACTGAATCCCACCATGTTGAATTAACTCTTTGTGATGCTATCTTGTACCACTTCATACAGTACCTAATATGTCAACATATACTAGCATCTTCAGGCAATAAGATGCATCCTTATGTAAGTGTCACTAGCCTTATTGAAGCTACAAATTAGCATTAAGAGTTGAGTAGAGCTAAAACAATAGAGTAGAACAAATGGAAAATAAAACGTTGGAAAGGAAAAAAGTGTGCTCTAAATAGCAATCTGCTTCAGAGTCCACCATAAAATATTCTCTTGTAATTTCAAAAACTTGATATGACAGCTAGCATTACACTATGGCCCTGTTTGGATAATAAGCTTATCTACTGCTTATGGCATAAATTGTATAAGCTACTTTTATAATCGAAGAAAAATTATAGTGAAACTTATTTTATATAAGCCATAAGCTGTTTTGATAAGCTATCCTGGGTAGCTTATGAAAAATAAGCCCAAAACAGCTTATGAATCAGTCATAAGCTGTGTTCATAAGCTCTGCATAAGCCAATCCAAACAGGCCCTATATGAATAAAATGAGATACTTCTCTGATGGTTATTATTGTTAGGATTTCTTGGAAGCTAAATTATCTTGTAGTAACCACTCATATGAATCTGTTGGTGTTACTAGTATTGCTTCCATTGTTGCTACGATACACAATATGAAGTACTCCTTGCACTCTTTGGTTATTGTTGTTTAGGTCTTTAGGATTTCTTTGGAAGCAAACACAACAATTCTCAAGCACAATTTTTTGGTTATTATGGTTTTTACTGCATATTTGATAATGAGGTGGAATTTTAAATTGATTTAATCCTCATACATAAGTGCTAACAATCTTTACTGTTAGTGGTCCAAAATGTTTTCAATAGGGTTTTGTGCCAGTCTTGCATGTTAGTCTCCAAGAAACACAGGTAATTTATTCTAACAATATGAGAAATTTCAATAAACAAATAAAATGGCAACTTGAGCAGTAAACAAGCAAGTGGTTTATGCAGGGCTATCAAGAATTTGACTAGTGTTAAAAGAAGTTGCAAAAGAGAAAATATCAAACCTGCGTGTCACATCTTTGGCCCCCTGCCCAGCAAAAGCAACAACATATCTCAAAGATTTTTTGCATGCAGCAACCATGGCTTCGACCTTGTCTTCTCCATCAATAATCAAATTCACAGCATCAATGTGCACCCACTTTCCTGTCAAATTTTCTTCACTGCAGTATACTTCTGCCCAATACAGAGGAGATCCTACTTTCATTGATCCAACTGCTGTAGAAATTACTTGGGTGGAGGTTGAACATTCTTCACCTACAACTCTTTTTATTCTTTTTGGTGGACAAGAAAAATTTGAATCAGCACTTGCACCTGACTCCACTTTACTCTCTGGACATCCAATTGCTGTAGCAGAAAGAGCCAGATCCAACTGCATCTCAAATTCAAGATCCCCCTTCCTCTTTGATTTATGAGATTTGTTAGTGAGACATGATTTGGGGTTATTATCTTTTGCCTCAGAAGAAGTTTGCGAGTTTGTCACACTAAGATTCGAGTTTTCAGCAACAGAAGGATCTTTAGACACATCCATGTGGCTTGTTGCACGGCATTTCTTACTTTTCCGTGAATGGCCAAGAAAGCTTTCACAGAGTTTTTCTCTCTCATAAGAAGATAAAGATACTGGTTTTTTAGGTGATTTAAAATCCAATTTTTGCTTAGATACCATTGGTGTATAAGTATTAAATATCCCCTTACTCGATCCACTTGCAGCTGGTCTAGAGGATTGATCTGGTTTAAGAGAGGCAACATCCAAAATGGACACAAACCTGAAATATGCCTTCAATAAGAAATTTAACTCCAGACATTTTTTAGCAGAAAAAGAATAAATTCTTCCAAACCTTATTTATACTCATGTGTGATTGAGAATGGATATATCTAACAACCAATAGTTCATGGCAATAATATTGATGCACTTATATATAATATTTTGTTTTTCCATATTTCATTCTTTTTTCTTATTTAAAACTATGGTTTTGAC
This sequence comes from Glycyrrhiza uralensis, assembly GCA_030159175.1. Classification (NCBI taxonomy): domain Eukaryota; kingdom Viridiplantae; phylum Streptophyta; class Magnoliopsida; order Fabales; family Fabaceae; genus Glycyrrhiza; species Glycyrrhiza uralensis. The sequence goes on from BRZY01000006.1 coordinate 6,381,177, forward strand.
TTGCCTATGTACGTGGAATCAGAATTTTATTCTTCTACAAATTTTCACCACGAATCAAAACGTATTTGCTTTATTATTACTATTACATGCAACATCACAGTTAGAATATTATCACTCCCATCCATCCCAAATAATAAAAAAGTGAGATTATACAGTTGGTTAAAAGACATGAAATATTTTTAAGTGAATAATTCATGTAAACCCATTTTGCATGGATCGCTTTCATCACTTGGAAACCAACAATATAAATTATATAGTACCATGGAATTTTCTATGAAACAGAAAATACTATCTTAACAGTACTCTTAAAGTATTGAATGTACAAATTTTTCAGACCAAAAATATAGTAAAAATGATTGATGAACTAAACAAAGATAGCCTTTTCTGTGCTCTTATGCAATACCTGGCTGTAAGATTTAAGGCTCTAAATAGTGCCACCGATAAAGCTGCAATCTGCAACAAAACCCCCCTTCTCCCTGTAAATTATCCTCAGACTACCAAGCAATCATATAAAGTATACAAATAACACAAGCAACCCATTCTGAAGAAACATTATTTTACTACTGTTTTAAGTCAATTATAAGCAGATGAAGAGGGTAGTTAAAAGACCATCAAATCCTTTCATGCTGAGACCGAGTTAGTAACAGATTCTGCACTCTCAACCAATTATATGCCTGGTTAATCATATTACAATGAATATAAACCTTACTAAAGGACAAATTTAAAATCCAGTGAAGTATATAATCCGGAAGTAAATATAGAAAAACAACAAAGCTCTATTAAAAAAGAGATCTACCTCCTCAGGACTACCCTCACGTAATTCTAAAGCTGATGCCAAAGCAAAGTGCGGTGGCTTTTCTTCATTCGTACAGTTTTTAACATGGAAATTATCATGGAACTGCAAGTGTTACACACATGGAATCAGATAAGATATAGCAAGTGATATAGCATGAATCCACCCAAGACTGTCCACTAAATAAAACAAAATAAAACATATACTAGTTAAACCAATCATACCCAAGAGATTAAAGGATGTAGAGCTTTTGAAGCGAGTTTTGTAACGTTTGATAGCTGGACCAGGTGTGCTGGAAGTAGAGAAAGCAAAGAAGCCTGCCATGATCAAGTAAAATGCAAAATTTGACAAGCAATTCTCGAGAGAAGAAAGCTTTAAAATTTAGTCAAGAAAATAGAATCAGACAAAATTAAATAATACACAAACTCAATGAAAGAAGATAAAACAGAAAGTATACACACAAATGCAAACATTGTCGGGAAAGCCCTATATTAGCAACGAATTTTAAAAATACAATGACAAAAATCAGAGTAAAGAAATGAGGTATCAGTTATCACAAAACGAGGAATGTTAGGGAGGTAAAGGAATGATGACACAACAATATTGTATATAATAGCAAAGCAATGCTGATATAAAATAAAATTATTTATTTATTATGTTCAGAAGAATTTTTCATCCATTAAAAAAAAATCAACAATAGTTAACCTGAATAAGAGGATCATCACAAGCACTGTCTATTAATCTTCCACGAGCAAGTAAACAGAGCAAATGAACCTTGTGCACAAGTTCAGCCAATTCCTGAAGAATTGACAAAAAGACATTTAGTAAGTGGCTAAAATTTATTTTGGCACTAAAGCCAACTCCACAACTGTTTAAGGATAACAGCTGACCTTGTCTTCAGCAGAAGCTCGACGTATTTGTTTCTGTACAGATGAATCAGGGGTCAGATCCAATTCAATCGTCATGGCACAATCATCCATGGCAACTATACCATCTTCCCAGTCTGAGTCATCCAGTTCTTCCTTTTTGTCCATGTAGCCTTGGTCTAAACTTACATGACCACATTCTGCCTCTGCAGAATCATTTCCGATGGAATTTCTACTACAATGTCCAACTTCTGAGGTGTTTGGTTGGAGAATTGGGTCCAATACTTGAGTTCCATTTTGTTCTGGCTCAACCTCAGGCTATAAGAAGATCAGAAGAACGTGATATTGATCAGGATTATACACTTCAAAACGCTAAGGATGAAGTTAAATCATGCAACCAAGTAACCAGAAGAACTGAACTGCACAAATCATGAACAAGCCACAAGAAGTTAGGGGGACCAACCATAGTCTTTTTCTTGGAAGTTCCACCTCTATTAGCACGGCGTAAAAGTTTTCCCACAGCCTCCCGAGATATTTCGGTCAATGTTCCTGAAATCAAGCACAACCATCGATCACTCACGAGCAAAATGATTTGGCTTGGTAATTGTTGTTGGACATGATATTATCAAACCACTATCACTAGGTGACTGAAATTTGTTTCCACCTTCAGAGTTGTGTTGGGATCTCGTCTCATCTTCTGCAAATTTGACAGGAAATACCCCAAAAACAACATATGAACATTAGAAATTACAAGCTCAAAAACATATACCGTATTTCATACATACCATCAACTGAGGAAAACAAAAAACAAAATTTGACAATCTTAAAGAGTAAGAGTGGTTCATAAGTTTGTTAGTTTAGGGGAAAGCTAAGACAACACCCCCTCCCTGTTAATTTTTGCTTTCAATTCCCACAAAGAAAGTGATCCCTGACTCAAGTACAAACCAAAACTTCAACTCTACTTCTAAGTAAAGATGCATACATCAACCCAGCACCAGTCAAAAACAACATTGCATACACATTAACATACACATACACAGTAAAGTCAGAAGCATTTTTTCTATCCTAGTCTATACTTGAAACTCAAAACTAACTCCCCCAGTCCCTGACATTCTGGTGCTTCTAGACTTAATAGAAACACTGTCTATTCACTATCAAAATAAAAAGGAAAAAGAAAAATAAAAACAGCACCCCATTAATTCAAATTGAATAACGTTGTGAATTAAGAAACTGAATAGAAGTTTGAAGCAAAGAGATGATGCAAACAAATAATAGCAATGAAGAAAAAAACTACCTGAGGCTGAGGCTAAGGATGGCCTCTTCCGTTGTGAACCGCCTCCTCTTCTCCGTGGCATTCTCTTCCTCTTCTTCTTCTTCTTCTTCAGAGAGAGAAGTAAACCACGTCGCGCCCAAAACTGTTGGTTTTATTGGGAAACCTTGATTGTGCTACGCTACGTGCGTCTGCACCGCCACTATCCAATGGACACGACCACCAAAAACACCAAAATGCCCCCTTCAAAGTAAAAAGACAGAAAAGCCCCTGAAAGGCTTTCAAATCAAAATGACCGTGTCTGTCTCTGTGTTTCTGAGAGTGAGTGAGAAGGTAGAAAGCTCGAGCGAATCCCCCACAAAATCTAGCATTGATCGTGTTTCCCTGTTTCCATCGAAATTTCAATCATATTGCTTCCTAAAGCTTCTGCCGCTAAATACACCCTCTCTTTTCCTTTCCATTCTAATTTCACTCTTGCATTCTCCGTTTTCATTCCCCCATTCTGCTATATTCTCCAGGTAACTTCACGTCCTTCTGCTCTCCAGCACTGTTCAATTATCACTTCCTAGGCTTTTTTATAAAAAAAAAAAACATTTCTTTTCATTCTGGGTTTTGCTAATTGGGTTGTGAATGGATTGGGGTTGGGGTTTTCCGCATCCAGTTTGAGATTCTTTTGAACGCGGGATTATTGATCGAGTGTTGTGAACTGGGTGTTTACTAAGTTGTATTTCCTTTTATGCCCCTGCACTTGGAACTACTTGTGTTGTAATGGTTGTTGATCAATACTGATTTTCATTTTTCTTTTTGGCTATCGTCTATTGTTGAGAAATTCGAGTTTTCTTGTACTAAATGCACTTAAATCTCCCTTTTTTTTTCCTTTTATATTGGATTTTTTAGTTGTTACGAGTTTAGAATGTTTTCAAGTTTGTTGTAACTTGTGTTGTGATACGGGACAGCACTGTTTTTAAGTAGATTCGTTTTTGTTTTTCTTTTCTTCAGAAATTCGAGTGCAGATGTTCTTCATAAAACAGTTAGAGGTGTTACCAACCCGCCTTAAAAAACTAGGATTTCTATAGATTTCTAAACTCTGGTAGTGTTTGTATAGGTCTAAATTAAAGAAGAAAACCATTCAAATTGTGTTATTGTTGGAAATGTGTGTCTAAACTCGGATGCTGACTGATTAGAATTACAGATTAGGCCATGTGATGCATCATGCATGGAATTCAGCTGAATTTTTTACCAACACATTGCCTTAATATTGTTGTTCCTCGTTATTTACATGATACATGTTCTGTTGCCCTGTAGCTGGGGTATGTGTATATTCTTTAAAGTGATCTGATTGAGCTATTTTTGTTTCTTTGTTTATTTTTGCAGGGCTAAATTATTATAATTTCCTGAAGAATTTGATTCTTTGTTAAGTTCCAAGTGCTATGGCTTCTTCCTTGGATATGTCACTTGATGATAGGATGAAGAACAGGGCTAACAGAGGGAGAGGTAGAGGACGCGGCAGAGCCCGCCCTGGTCGTGGGTCAGGTGGGACTCATAGTGGTGGAAGAATGACTGGTTCTGTTCGTAGAGGTCCTCTTATGGTTAATGCCCGACCATCATCTTATGGCATTGCCAAGGCAAGCTCAGAAAACGTGGATGCTTATACATTTGCTTGAGATTCTGGAATACTGTTAAATACCCAATAATGAGAGAATTCAGCATTATAGAAACCCAAGAGCAAGAGAAAACTGTGCATTAGTATTTCTTCCAAAGAGAGGCTCATGCTCCATATTTTGCATCCTCAATGCAGTTCTCATAGTTCCATAAAATTGCAAAATAATATGCACTAAGAGTTGTTTACTTTTGTATTTGGGGGCTTTGCTACAGATCTCTGATGTATGCAGGAGTTCATTGGTGATTCCTAGCATGTCATGTGAAGGAGCTTCATATGTGAATTTTAAAATTGAGCTCCCATCAACCAGTAGCACAAAAATCATATACCAATAAGTGGGGTTAAATACTCTAAACCATGCTAATCCATTTGATTTAGATGAGATGACTTTAAATGCTTGATTACTGGATTTGTGGATGGATGCTTTATTGGATCCTCTTGCTAAGTTGGGTTCTGCGGTGCAAGAATTCAGTTTACTCACTATTTCTAAGAAGTTTGGTTGATGCAGGAATGTAAGAGAGACCGAATCCTAAAGAGTACCAACTAAATTCATTTATTTAGTTAATCTTTAATTTTATATAAATATTAATTATGTACACAAGTCATTTTGTATCGTGTAGAAACCAATGCAATTCCACGGGTCCACTGACTAGTTATTATATATATAGAAATGCTCATTGGATTATAATATAGAAATGCTTATTGGAAGAAAAACCGATATCAGAATATAAAATGAAAATTCAGTACTCTACTTATATGTATCCTACATCGAAGCCATTTTCTTGAAACGGGGCCATGGATACCGTGACAATATTTAGGTGCATATACAACAAAACAAAAAGAACATGTATCCTACATTAGCCCACTTAGGCGAATAGTCAAACACATAGTAGACAGGGAGCAAAACAACTCAAGCAACAAACACACTAATGGTATTATAGCGTAAGAATAATTCCTTCCATGAAAGTTCAAAAGACAAAAAAAAAAAATCATCATTTATTATGCTGCTTTATATGATAATCCTAAAATATTACTTGCAGATGGAGTAAGCGAAAGACAATTTTATCAAGATTTACACAATATTCCCATGTGCAGGACAGGTGTTATTATTTGATTGTATGAGAAGTTTCTATGTTAATTTGGTTTTTGCTATTTTCTTCCCCTACCTTTTGATTTGATGACTATTGTCAAACGCTTTATGACATTCCACTGGGTTAGATACCCATGATTTGTTTGTGTATTATTGATTTTCTTATTTCATTTCTTTTATTATCGTTTAATATTTCATTTTTCTTTTATTATTTTTTGATACTATCTTTGATATAATCCATCAGCTATAAAGAATCCAATTACTGGGTCATCATCAACCCACCTCATGCTGAAAAATTGAAAAGAATATTGAGGTTCTATGGTCTACAAAGACACCACCATGGAAGCAACATCAATCTACAAAGTGTAAAGAAATTTATGTTAGGAAAATTAGTGCAAAAACTTGACAATATCTACAACAAAAAGCTTGTCAAGACCAGCAATAAAGGATATATAGAATATGTAATAGAAACAACAAAACATAAGATTTAGAGGTAGAAAACTTAATTTTTATTTGGCTTAATTGCAGTTTTAGTTCCTCATCTTTTGCGATTGTGCAATTTTAGTCTCCTATTTTTTAATTGCGCCAATTGGGTCCCCTATCTTTCAAATGTGTGCAATTTTGGTCCAATCGTCAATTTCCTAACAGAGTTTGCTGACTTTGACAACGATACTGACGTGACAATGATAACATGGAGCTTAAGAGCCTATTTGGATGTAAAAGTTCTAGCTTTTGACTTCTCCAAAAGTACCTATCTATTTATAAATGACTATTTAACACTTTTTCTCTTGTCCATATATGAGAAAAATAGGATACAAAATAAAACTAACTACTCTATAAGTCAAAAGCTAGGACTTTTGCATCCAAACAGACTCTTAAGCTCCATGTTGTCATTGCCACGTCAGCGCCATTCGTCCAAGTCAGCAAATTCTGTTAGAAAATTGACGGTTGGACCAAAATTGCACACATTTGAAAGATAGGGGACCCAATTGGCGCAATTAAAACATAGAGGACTAAAATTGCACAATCGCGAAAGATGAGGGACTAAAACTGCAATTAAGCCTTTTCATTTTAATGTGCTTCGAATCTCAGGTCTCTGTCTCACTCTTCCCTTCTAACTCTTCCACATAACTCCTGTTATTCTATTGTACATCATACGTGTAATTTAACTCATGTAACAAGTCTAGAGAGGCAGGTAATATATGAATGAGGAATAATGCCATATTACTATGGAATTTAGGCATAGTCTTTAGACATTGTTCTGTTTTTAGGTGGATATTACTATGGAAAGATCACATTTCCTCCGAAATATCCATATAAGCCTCCTTGAATCAGATAAACCTTCACCCACACTGATATCACCCTAGCTCTTATCCACTGAGCTGCTTGACGGGGGATAGCAGAGAATAACTTCTAGACAATTCCCCTAATTGGGCTCTTTTTTTTTTGGTCAATCTAATTGGGCTCTTCTATGGCAACTCATAGTCTTTCATCCACTTAGACCTACTCTTGGGCCTGCTGGGACACTTTCTTGGGCCATAACATATTTTCTGAAATTACAGATTTTTTGGGTGCAAGTTGAAAGTAATTTCAAGTTTTGGACCAAAAAATATGTAATTTTAAGTTCAACTATTTTAGTTCTAACAATAGTAATAGCGATAGCAAGTCTAGTTTTATGTAATCCTCTGTGGTTTTCTAATGAGGGTAATGAGTTATGAGATTGCTTTTATTTTGTTCATACTGATTAATTAGCATAAGAATATGATCTTATGTTAATTAGTTATGGAGAATTTGAAATTTGCCTTCAAATTTCACATCTAAGTGACAGATTTTTTGTGTCACTAAAATATTAGTTGGCGCTAACTAGCGTGTAGACCAATCCGAGGCGAGACCATTTTTTGAATGGCATTAGTCGCTACTTAGTGCCAACTGCAGCACGGTGCACGCTAAATGTAATTTTAATAATTTTAACATCAATCTCGCAAACATAAGGCCGACGCTAAAAGGGCCTTTGGTGTCTGCTTTTGTCTTGTAGTAAGAAATTTTATTCATATTCTTTATATTTTTGTACCTCTATTGATTACGGCTTTTTGACCATATTAGTGTAATTTCCTTTAAAATTTACCCATTTGGTATAGATTGAAAAATATTTACCAAAATGGGGTAAGTCGTACTTGGGATTGTAGACTTCTAAAGTGAAGTCTACAATGACATTGTAGACTTACTATTTTATTTTGTTTGTTCTGAAAAAGCAGAAGTCTACAATCCCATTGTATTGTAGACTTCTGTTATTTTTTCGAAACCCTAGCCAAGTCGTCAATACCATGTACGACTTTGGATGTCCGACCTGACATTCTACAGAAGTCTAGACTGGCATGTGGGACTTCAATTTTTTTTTTTTAAATTACATGCAACTTACACAATTAATTTTTTTTTCAAACATAAATATTAAAATACCACAAAAGTAAATTACTACATGCAAATTAACATAAAACAAATAAAAATACATTTAATGGTCATGAGATGAAGTGCCACAATGAGATCGTCTCCTTGTCCGTGCCGGTTGGATCCTGCGAGATTGCTCTGCTTGTGCTTGGGCACCTCTTGTTCTTCCACCACGAACCGTCCTTTGTTCGAGTGTGGGTCTATCATTGTGATCAACATCAATATTATTGTCATTATCGTCATCAATATTAACCGTCCTTTTATAGTCAAGCGATGAGTAGCTGGTTTTTTTTTTCTCAAATCAATGGAAGTCGCACATGCCATTGTAGACTTTCACAAAATTAAGTGAAGTCGTGCATGCCATTGACAACTTGGGATTTTTCCTAAAAAAAACTAGAAGTCTACAATGTCATTGTAGACTTCTACTTTTTCAAAAAAATAAAACACTAAGTCTACAATCTCATTGTAGATTTTACTTTGGAAATCTACAATGAGAAATACGATTTACACCAAATCGGTAAAAAAAAATTCAACTTGTACCAAATCGGTATAAGCTTCTCAAATTATACCAGAATAGTCAAAAAGCCATTGATTACCATCAAATGCTACCATTTTCATGGTTATTATGGTTTAATTTATTTTGTTGTCTTCATATTTGTTGTAATCAAGTTTTACATTTTTCAAGGTAGTTGCTTTTTTTTTCTAAGACTCACTATTTGTGAAAAACCTAGAGCTGTCTCTTTCTCTCTCGACCTGCTCTCTACTCTTCACTTCTTTATCCACCGAAATGGGTGATTTTGGGCCATTTTTTAGTCTGAAATCACCCCTCTACATTATTTTTTTCTCCTTTTATTTAAATAAGTGGTTTTTCTACACAGATCTAGTTTTTTCTTTTGTATTTTTCTGCGTTTTTGTCGTCTGCATGTGGCGATGTTTTGTTCGTCGTCTTGGTGCGGCGTCGTTTAGTTTCTGGTCTTGTTGCGGTGTTCGTTTGGTTCAAATTGGCAGATAAGTTTCGATCCATTACAGATTCAATCAAGACTTGGGCGTCAACGTTACAGATCTAGAGGCATGGGTATTCCGGTCTCTTTGATTTTGTCACATTTGTAGGCATTTTGCCATGTTATGCTATTAACTTGGGTGCTATGAGTTTGTTCGTAGATTCATCCTTTTCGATTTTTAGCGATGTTGAATTTGTGTTGTTTTCAATGTATTTTATCAATTTAAAAGAATGAATATCTCTTTTAGTCAAAAAAAAAAGGTAGTTGCTTTTCTCTATACATTAATTGAAACATATTTTTATCTCTAATAAGTTTCATCAATTTTATTTTACCATGGATTATGTTTGAATCACATTCATAACAATATTTTTCTTATATCAAATTAATATATATTTTGAAAAAAGTTTTAAAAATGAATTTCTAAAAAGAATTATATATTTTTGTAGATATGTTCACAATCCATATATATGCCTAGCTTGTTGCAAATTTCTTTCACTTTTATTTTTTGTTTGAAAAGTTTATTTCTATATAATTATATTTCTTTTTATACTAATATAAAATTGTATTTCTATCGTGTTTCATTAATGAAAATTATCTAATTTAAGTTACTATCAATTGTTTCTTATAGATAAGTTCTATTTTTATATATATTTTTTGGTGGTGCATTTATGATCTTCTATATTTATATAATCATTGGATCACTTATCATCAACTGCCCTTTTCTACTTTAAAAAAAAACTGCCTTTTTTCCAAATAATTGTTTGTGTAGGTAATGTATACAAATTCTATATGAATGAAGTTTATATTTAAATTCAGAGTATTATTCCTTCTTCTTTTTTTTTTTTGCTACAAGAGTATTATTTCTTCCTTTGTAATTCTTGAAATACAAAAAATTTAAAAAAAAATATACTTTTTATACTCTTTTTTTTTTTGGTAAGTGAAGAAAAAATACTTTTTATACTCTATTCCTGGGCGACATAATATTAAAGTAGTTTAAAGAAAAATTAATTCCTGGGCGACATAATATTAAATTATACTTTATATAATATATATAATAATTTTAAAGTAGTTTTAAAGAAAAATAAATTTTGTCAATTAAGTAATTTATTAATTAATTTTGTCCAACGTTTATTGCGCGCGTTTGGAATTGAATACTACGGAAGGTGGTCATGACTTGACTCCTCATGGACTTGGGAGGCAGAACTTAAATAGTAACCTTCATCAACTGCTGCTACTACAAATGCATACTGCGTAGGTACGGTACGGAGGAGATAAAAGAAAAATCCCATTCCAAAGTTTTGCATTCCAGTTACAGTAACTCTCTGCCGTGGAGGTTCACTTTCACGGCCAAAAATGGCTACAACCCTTTCTTTATCTTCTCCGGCATCCTTATTCTCCTCCTTAATCTCCGTCATAATCTCTCCCGAGCCTCCTTGATCTCCCCTTCCTTCAAATGGCATCTCCGTCACCGTCGCCATTGCCGCCGCCGGTGGCACCATTCCACGGTCACATTTTACGGCAGCACTATTATGGTCACCGACTGCCGGGGTGGTTTTATCCGGTGATCGTAGTCGTCGTGGTCGTGGCCATACTGCTATTTGAGCAGCTATTCCGATTCCTATGGAATTTTTTGCGCGCGCCGCTGCCGCCACGACCGGTGCCGGAACTGCAGCTGCCCGTTGTTATTCAGATGCCACCGGAGGAGCAGGATCCGTCCAATCCTCCTTCACCTTCGTCTTCGTCGTCTAGGGAAGCAGGCTTGAACATTGCTCCTGAGAGGTATATGTTCTGTACTGAGAGGCTGTGTTTGGATTTCTTGAATGGTAATTGATAAATCAAATTAAATTTGTATGTGTGTAGTTTGCCCCATTTGTTTATTTTCATTCTGCATTTTTTTTTTGGGTCAATTATTATCATTCTGCTCGTGTTTGCGGGGTGGGAGGTTTATTTCTGATGTTCTCGTGAATGAAATAGTTAGGAGAATGTAATGAGTCTAACAATTATGGATGAAGCTGTGGTGTATATTATTGTATTCAAATATGGGGGATGATTACAGTATCAGTATGTATAACAGAAAAGGAGAATTAAAAGTGAAAAAATCGAGAATAAGAAGGTATCAGTAAGAGGGGAAATTCGGGAAGAAGAAATAAGACAATAACAGAAAGGAAGAGAGACTTGAGACTTCTCATATTCCACACCCCACTCATGGGTCCTCAACAGAACTTTGTTTGTTGTCCTTCTTCACCTAATTGATCTGACCCACCATCCACTTTGCCCCCTTCATTCGGTTGACTCTTTACAATAGCATCCCCTTAAAATCAACCTTGTCCTCAAGGTTGAAATCATGATAGTACTTCCCCATTTCTGATTTGTCTTCCCACATTGCTGCCAAGGCATCTAAATTCTCCCACTGAATCAACACTTGTGGTACCAGGAAGGTGAGTGTAATCTGAATGACTGTATATGAGAAATGGCCAAAATCAGGAAACATAGCTTTTGAGCTTGTTATGCACAATAACATTCCAACCAAGGATATCCATCCGTGTATCCTTGTCTTTGTCAAGAACTTGAACATTTAATATGGAGAAAGAGATTTGGATACATGCGGATTCCATTTGAGTATATTATATAAATCAAGTGTGTTTTGTTTCAATTTGCTCAAAAAGAATGTAGCAAATAGTAAATCAACCAGAATCCCTTTAACCATGGCCTTTGCAAGAAGAGTGCCAATAAAGTTGAAAAATTGGAGATTTCCATGTCTCATTCCTGAACCAGGATTCGGATAAAGCAAATGATCTGATGTTTCCTTCAATAAACCATAATGCTCATCAAAGGCACCCTATGTGAAGTTCTCCATGAAATTCTTGAATATTCCACCTCCATCTATTCGAGTCTCTTCAACTCCAAATTCATTCACAAAAATCACACGAATCATTATGGATGCATAAACAGCCAACTCAATTCCGTTTACATTAGATATTTCAGATAAAAGTGAAAGAACTTCATCTAGAATATCATGTGGATCAACGGCTACAATTTCAAGTGCAAGCTTGCCTGCCACGATCTTAGCCTGATCAAGAACCGCATTTATTACTGATATAAGATCTTTACCACTCTTGTGGGCAGTTTGGGCACAATCCACCTGGTTTTCATCAAGGTCAGTGTCCATTAACATGTGCAGCATACAGAAAACACCATTCAGTGGGGTCCTAATCTCATGTAAAACTACAAACTGAGGTTTTGCCATGTCTGTTATCTGTAGCTTCAACACGAACTTTCAGCTCTCTCATTTGATGATAATCATCCTCCACTCTTGCTATGCAATTTATTTCTGCATAAAAACTATGACCCCGAAGCAAGGTAAGAACAAATAAAATAGTTTTGAGCACATGTCGGCCTCCTTCAACCTTTTGCAGGGACTGTACCTCAGCTCCTTCTTCAGTAACACGTCCTTTTTTTTTAATAACAGCATAAGGTCCAATGGAAGAATTTTTGACGAATCTAAGAGCTTGGAAACTTAAGAGTCCAATTTTTACCTCATGGCTTTGGATCAAAACCCCTTCACTTCAGCAATGACAACTTCATCACCAAATGAAACCAGAGAGGGGTTTGTGATTTCAAACCAGAGTCCAATTAATCACTTTATATCCGCATCTAGATTAATTTAAATTTAAATATTTAAATATTTTATAATTTCAAATTTTAAAGAAATCATGTTAACCAAGTTATCTTTTGCATTTTTTGCTTTTTTACATTTGATTATTTGGTTTGTGATGTAATTTGTTTATTTAGTCTATATTTCATCTTTTAGAGTTTTGCATTTACCTCTTTTTTGTTCTTTTTATCTTATTTCTTTAAGGTAAGTTTCTATCTTTTTTTCATCCTCTATAAGTGGATTTTTTTTCTTTAATTTTCTGTAGTACTTTGCACATAAAATCTGCGTACTGACATGTTTCTTGGTTTTTACTTTTCTAGCTTATTGAGATGATATACCAGGAATGAGGAGGCTGGGCTTTTGGGTTGCAGTTAGTATAAACTTCGTTACCAAATATATGATGTTCCTGGTAGTGTTTGAAAAATCTTTTTTTTTTTTTTGGACTGAATGTTTGTTCCTTTTGAGGACCATGTGTTGAATGAAATCTTTGTACCATAGAGTGGAGAAGTTGTGTTATATTTTATGGGTTATAGTTTATGAGAATGAGGTATTTGATAAAATGATTTTGTGAAGTTTACTGCTTTAAAGGTATTGAGGTTGATTGCTAGGATTGATGTCTAAAAGAATTTTGGTTTCTTTGTAAAAAGAATTTTACTGTTATATTAACTTTTCTTTATTGACATTTGATCATTGATGATTATGGTGGTGAAAGTATTTAATTGGGATGTGTGTTTGGTTGTATAAAGCTTGAATGGAATCAAGCAGTGAGCAACCAATATGCAGAATTTGATTATGCAAAATTACGGGCCAGTGCTATAAGCACTAAATAGTTTACATTGAGTGCAATAACTAGAATTCGTTACTATGTTTTAGGTGCTAAACTAAGCGCTGAATGATAGCGCTCAGTACTGGAGACAACGTTTAAATATCTAGTTTTACTTCTTGTTAACTCTAAATTGTACAAGTATGTGAAGTTCTGATGAAGGTTATGAAATACATTATTTTTCTATGAGAATAAGGCAATGTCTATGGGCATTGTATTAGGATATCAAATAAAAAATAAGCCATTTGGTAATGGAAGGCTAAGAAATGTGGCATTCAGCGCATAAGTTGTCTTTTTTTTTTGGTCAACGCACATAAGTTGTCTTTTTTTGTTTTTGGTCTCAACATAAGTTATCTTGAGTTTGGTGATGACACTGCCTAGGCCGTTTGTTTAGCCGTTTTGGGCTTTTGTAGCTGGCCTCTGGCCTGTTAGGGCTTTCCCCTTTTTATATAAAGGGAATTGGTAAATACACCCCAGTTTTTTGCCATACACCCCACATTTATTCAGGAAACTACTATTATACCCTCATTGTTTGGGTTTTTTTTTCTTTCTGATTTTGCTTCTTTTCCGGAAACTGGCCATACACCCCCAGTTTCCGGAATACAGATTTGCATTCCGGAAACTGGAGTTTCCGGAATGTAAATTTTTCCTGGAGTTTCCGGAATACAAATTTGCATTCCGGAAACTCCAGTTTCCGGAATATAAATTTTTCCTGGAGTTTTCAGAATGCAAAAATACATTCCGGAAACTGGATTTTCCTGGAGTTTCCGGGATGTAAATTTTTCTGGAGTTTCCGGAATGCAAATTTACATTCCGGAAACTGGAGTTTCCGGAATGTAAATTTTTCCTGGAGTTTCCGGAATGCAAAAATGCATTCTGGAAACTAAGTTTCCGGTAACAACGCGGAATTGAAAAAAAAATAAACAAATCAACGAGGGTATAATGGTATTTTCCTTTTTAAATATGGGATGTATGTCCAAAAAAATTGGTGTATTTACCAATTCCCTATATAAATCTCGGTTTTTTGACCAAAAAAATATGAATCTCGATTTTGAGCAAAAAAAATATGAATCTCAGTTGAACAATAAAAGAAAGCAAATAAGTTGTCCCGACTCCTGAGGCGCGATCAAGTAACAAAGACGAGTAAACCATTATTTTCGTTCACTATTTTGTAACTCATTGGCAATTTTATCTTTATTTTTAGAAAATAGAAAAAATTTATCACTGTCTGTCAAATTAGTTTCTCCGTTAATAGATATTAATTGACAATATTAACAGTATTGATGTGACATATTAAGTGCCACCTTGATATAGACACGTGAGAGAGACTAAATTGACGGTACCTAACAAATAGTACATGAACTGATACGCTAATAAATCAATAATGGAGGGAGTAAAAAAAGTCTGATTTCGAGTTCAGCATCTCCATCTCACCCCTGCAAATCCTCTTCCACAGTACTCCAGCCCATGCATGCCCACGACTATGACCTCAACAACAACCAAAATCCCCCCACCCCCACCACCAACACCAAGTACTTCTCTTTCTCTAGACTCTCCTCTGTTTTTCGCTCCGAAACCCGCTAATCAGAGAGCGTTTCTGGATCCTCTGTTAAAGAGGTTATTAGGAAGTATCTCAAGAAGGTGAATCCCTTTTATGCCCAGGGGTTGAGGGGAAAAGGGATTAGAGTGAGTAAGTGGGATACCATTGTCATGCTAGGATGAGCATAGTATAGACACTCCCACGAGGATATACAGCTGGATATGGAATAGGAGTACCATATGGTGGAATTAGAGGGTGCTGGAAAAAAAACTACAAATGAGAACTTTCTCTGCCATAGATTGTGCACTCATATATTACCAATGAAATATAACATTTACTTGGCTTAGGAATGGGGAGTTGGGGAAGCAACAGTTGAGGCAAAAAAAAAGAGGTGGAGCGACTCCAGGAGCATAATATGCCTAAATAAGAAGCTGAAGTGTTAGATACTGGAACTTTTTACCTGTTGAAGAGCATTCACAAATACAAAGGCAATAAGTCTATAATATCACATTTTCCAACAACCTGCATGGAGCTTCCGATAAAGGTGCCAACGGTATCTACAGTTAATGTTTAGCAGAAATAATAAGGACATGGTGAAAGGACCAGAAAAAGTATAGAGAGCCAGGAAAGAGGGAACCTGAGTAGAAGAAGTTGAAGAAGCAGGTTTAACTGTGTTATCTTCTCCATTCCCCATCCAGATCAGCTCGAAAAAACTGCCATTTCAGTGCCACCAATCTAATATATTTGTGACCAGATCAAGTTCTTATGTTAACTGCCCAAGTCATTATATCGCCTTGATCAAACACACATGTCAGACACAACACAATGAATGAATGAATAAATATAAAATTAAATATCACTAATAACACACAGACTAATCATCAACAATTCCTAGATATAATCCAAAGTATAAAGTAAATGAGTTAGAACATATTGCTTTGTGCGATCTATTCTCCCAAGAATAGTTATCAAGCACTACTTTTACTACCAAATAAATCAGTATCATCAAGAAGGGTGAATATGAATGATCTATTGCATCTCACTAAGTGGTTCATTCCTCTAGATATTGCCTAAGCAACAATTCTTAATTGGTTAATGTTCTTGGTCTTAAGAAGAATACACTTACTTCCAAAAACAGAAAAATCAGCAGCTTTTCCAAAGACGGTGTCGTCTCTGTTGACCATCAAAACAGAGAGATCCGCGAAGGAAACATTAACAGAGGTTGTTTCTTCTGCTAAGGGTCAGGGTAGTGCTGTGATAAATCCGCAAAGGAGAAGCTGCATTTCTAGCTTTGTACTATTGTTCGCTAAATACCGTCAATTTAGTCTTTGCCACGTGTCTATGGGTAGCACTTAACATGCCACATCAGCACCGTTAATATCGTCAGTTAACACCCACTAACAGAGGGACTAATTTGACAGATGGTGATAAATGTCAGGGACAATTTTGCCTATTTCCTAAAGATAAAGACGAAATTGCTAGCAAGTTACAAAATAGATGACAAAAATGAGGGAAAAGCACCAAAATGGTGCATTTTTTTCCCTTTTTTACCAAAATAGTGTAGATCAAAAAGTTATTACCAAATTGGGATAAGTCGCAGATGATATTAGCGACTTTTATTTTTATTTTTAAAAAAAAGTGAAGTCGCCAATGGTAGTGGCAACTTCTATTTTTTTTTAAAAAATAGTGAAGTCGCAAAAAAAAATAGAGAAGTTGCTGATGGTACACATTGAGTGTCAGACGGTATTATTTTGGTCCCTAACAGATATAAAATTAAAAAAGAGTCATCAACCCTTAGCCGTTAATCACTTTGGTCCCTGAAAGTGATTATTTATTGTCATTTTAGTTTGACCACAGAAACCAAAGTGACACCGCTGGACACTCTCAGGGACCAACGAGAGTAAACAACCATTTTGGTCCCTGAGAGTGTCCAGCGGTGTCATTTTGGTCTCTATGGTCAAACTAAAATTACAATAAATAATCACTTTCATGGACTAAAGTGACTAACGGCAAACAATTGAGGACCCTTTTTTAATTTTGTATCTGTTAGAGACCAAAATAACACCGTCTGACACTCACTGTGTACCATCAGCAACTTCTCTAGAAGTCGTCACTGGTAGTTGCGACTTTCTATTTTTTTAAGAAAAAAATAGAAGTCGCCACTACCATTTAGGGGTGGCAATACGGACCCGCCCGCGGTGGCCCTTGTGGAAAACGGGCCGGCCCGTGCCCGTTTTCGATTGTGGGCAAAAAAATCTAGCCCGACCCGTTTAAGGGAGGGCTGACGGGCCAAAACGGGCTGACCCGCAAAAATAATTAAAAAATAAGGGGAAAATCATTATTTTTTCAAAAAAAAAAAAGGGTCAAACGGGTCATCCCGGCCCGTTTTACGGGCCAATCCGTTTTGACCCACTTTTTGACGGGCCTAAACGGGCCAGGATTAAAAGCCAGACCCATATTGCCAACCCTACTACCATTGGCGACTTCACTTTTCATTTTGGTAAAAAATGAAAAACTGCACCATTTTGGTGCTTTCCCCAAAAATGATGGTTTACTCAACAAAAAATTACCATAAGTGATCTCTAAAGGGAATATTTTTTAAATGATTATGAGCTCAAACCAATCTATATATATATAAAAAAGAAATTATTTACCAAATAGAAATATACACGTTTACAAAGCTTAATGCCAAAAAAGAAAAGAAAAGAAAATGGTTTTTTATTATAATGAAAAGAAAATGATTAATTACCCAAATTAAAGGTACATATATGTATTATAATAAGAATCACATTCCTCTTTTCTATTTTATAAAACGTTGATTACACCAATAAAAGCTTTTCATCAACCATCTAATCTGCAGGAGTTATTACCGCATCACAAACTTTTTAAAATCCAAGCTTCATCCTTCTGACAAAAACTAGTACACATTATACAAACTTTTAAAACCAAGTTTTTCCGCAATAAAACCAAGTTATCTCATTATTAATAAGTAGAGTTGTTAAGTTGGGATGACCTAACAACCTATTTGGGCCAATCTAGAATAGGCTAACAAATTTTAAGGTTAGACTGGATTAGCTTAAATTAAATATGAACTATTAATTTGTTAGCTCATTTTATCTCTAGACGGAGACTACGGGTCAAATGGACCGGCTAATAGACTTATACTTCTAAAAATTTTATTTTTAATAATATAATTAATGTAATTTCTATATATGAAATAAATATTTATATACATGAATAATATAATTTTTTTGGTACAATAGAATTTTTTTGGTACAAAAATAATATAATATTTATATGTACATACACATATAAATATAAATATAAATAATTGTAGGTAATATTTATTTAAAATATCACTTTTTTATCCCGTTCTACTATTTTATATTATGTATATTAAGCAATATAGTTTTATTTATTTTTCTTAAAATTTCAAATTTAATTTTAAAAACATATTTAAATAAACGGGCCGTTCTTATTAACCAATCAATTTTAGGCTTAAATATGTTTTTAATCCTTCAAGTTTGAAAAATTGTTGTTTTTAGTCCCTCAAATTTAAAATGTATGTTTTTTGTTCCTTATTTTTAAAAATGTGTCATTTTTAGTCCCTGAGACTATTTTTCAATTTGAAAAATATTTTTTTAATTTATATTTTGACCCTCACAAATCCTGATTCTCATTC
Source organism: Glycyrrhiza uralensis (assembly GCA_030159175.1). Taxonomy (NCBI): domain Eukaryota; kingdom Viridiplantae; phylum Streptophyta; class Magnoliopsida; order Fabales; family Fabaceae; genus Glycyrrhiza; species Glycyrrhiza uralensis. Next base: position 6,400,002 of record BRZY01000006.1, read on the forward strand.
TCACCTTACCCCCTTTCCCTAACTTCTAAAGAATTTCTAAATTTGTACTTTGACCATCTCAAATTTAGAAAATATTTTTTAAATTTAAAATATGTCCCTATGGACTAAAAGTGATGGACTAAAAGTGACACACTTTTAAAAATGAGGAACTAAAAACACGTTTTAAATTTAAAGAACTAAATGTAATAATTTTTAAACTTGAGAAACTAAAAACATATTTTTTTTTGGTTAAAACTAAAAACATATTTAAACCTCAATTTTATATCAAATTAAATAGGTTGGTCTATTGGGCCTAGCCCATTTGATACCCTGGCTAACAAGGTCTTTCAAACCCTCAATAATAATAACTTCATATTGACCAAAAAAAAACCCTCAATAATAACATGACCATAAAACCTCAATAATAAATATTTTCAGGAAAAAAAAATCCTATACTCACCTTGATTCTATACTCATCTTGATTTTTGAAAAATCAAACCTAGTGGGTGAAGAGTACTATCTTCCAAGATTGAGGCGGGAGCAATGGCAAGAGAAGAAATTAAAATGATGGATTAAATCAATTTTGCAGCTGCCACCAAATTTAATTTAAATCGGGAAATTTTGGAAAACCTTTAAAGAAAATGGTCTACAAAAATTAGACTACGCCCAAGAGTGTATTGTGCATAGGGAATGGCAAAAACTTAATTCCACTACATCCCTAATACATGTTGGTGAGAAAAATAAATAGAGAGTATTCCAACTCATGTTGGTGACGGATACTTCCATGTTGTTTTGTTGCAGCTCCCACGATTATAAGCCGGCACCTCTTATTCATTTCCCCCGGTAGATTACTTTCATGTGTTTCATCATTTTGATCTTCAAAAATGAATCAAGTTAATTAAATTAAATACTACCTCCGGTCCAAATCTTTGGTGGTTTTAGCTTTTTATTTTTGTCCCAAAACTTTGGTTGTTTTAAGATTTCAAGAGATAATTTATCACCTTTTTCCAACTATACCCTTAATATAATTAATAAGTTTTGAGTGGAGAAGTAATTAGGATAGTTGAGAATGATGAATAATAAATAGGGTTATTTTAGTCTAAAATTTATTCAATTAATTATTTCTTAATCTATGTGTCAAAACCTTAAACAACTAAAGATTTGGACCGGAGGGAGTAGTTCTTTTAAAAGGAGATTCTCTCAATTCAATTAAATAGAAAAATCAGATATATTAATTATGACAATCAAATTGAATAATCAAAATAACTATATTAATTTAATTCGTTTAATTTCAAATTATGAAGAAATCACGCTATATAAGCTATCTTTGATATTATTTTGTTCAATCATATAAGGTTATTTGGTTTGTGTTTTGTGTTATTTCCTTTCCGTTTTTGTTTCATTAACTTTATTTGTTTTAAAGTTTACCTTTTCACTTTTTTTTTCTTTTTCAAATATCATTTTTAACACCTTTAAAAAATGTTCATTTTTTAAAATAATTAAAAAATTTATAATGCAATACCATTAAAAAAAATAGCCAAAGCTGGGCAAAATTAAGTTTAATTTGTTTAATATATATATATATATATATATATAGAGAGAGAGAGAGAGAGAGCATTTTCAGTATTGTTATTAGAAAATAATTAATAGGAGAGAAATTATTGAAATACAATGTATTTTTTTAATTAGCTCATATGGATGCTAACCGCATTATTTCATTGAGTAATATCTTGGAGATAGACTTAGAGAGAAAATCTGCAAAATAGGCAGTTAAAATATCAAATTAATTGCTTCACATGCCTGTCCAAAAAAAATTAATTACTTCACATTTATGACCTTAAACTTTTTCCCCAAATTCCGTATTACTAGTATTGTTTTATTTCTCTTGGAGCATTGGTATAAAAGTGGCAATAGTAAACTGTGATCAACAAGTCAGCGCCATTTTGTTTGTCAAGAGAATTGTGAAAATGATCAATATATTATTCTTTGCCTTGTGTTTGATGACCAGTAGTACTAGTAGTACTGGCCATAGAGTTGATAGATCACAGAGAATACTGAAAGATGTGGAGTTTGAGAAAGAATTAAAACTCCTTAACAAGCCTCCTATCAAGAGTATTCATGTATTTCTTCACCCGTCTTATATATTATCATGTTTTTCTTTTTGTTGAATTTCAATGCATTATTATGATTTAATAATTTTGCTTATGTTGTATTATGCTTTAATTTTTACAGACAAAGTTCGGATATATTGTTGATTGTATCGATATTAATAAGCAACCAGCCTTTGACCATCCATTACTAAAGAATCATAAGTTGCAGGTATATCTTTTTTTCTTTCGGAATGCAAATGTATATATTTAATTCGAATATCCTAGAATATGGTTAATTTTCAGTCTCGTTTCCTTGGTTATGTTTTCTCTTTTAATATTCATTTTTTTTCTTTCATTAATCTTATAGAGAGAACCTAGCTTTCAAAAAATAATTGGGAAAACCAGTTTGAAGAATTCACCAACAAAACTCATATTTGGGCTTGAGAAAGACCAATGTCCGTTAGGAACCGTTCCAATTCGAAGGACAACAAAAGATGACCTCATCCGAGCCAAATCATTATTAGATAGTCATATTTTGACACAAGATAATCCTGGTAGTCATGTAAGTTTTTTCTTATAAAACTAAATTTAAAATATATATTATTGGTTTTTTTTTTCCATATATACACACACATATCTAGATGTTTCAATATGGAGCAATTATGTTAATATGTTGAATTTATAGTTTGCACAAGTAACTATGGCCAAAATTATCGGTCCTTACTATGGAGTTGGTGGAACGGGTAGCATTTACAATCCAAAAGTTGATCAGAAGGATCAGTCAAGTGCCGCTCGATTATGGGTTCAAAATGGGCCTATAGATACTAGTAATCAGATAGCTTTTGGATGGCATGTGAGTTTTATTTTAGGCATTTATTTTGACATTTTTCTTAAATAAAATTGTGTATGACTTGATAATTTGATGATACAAAAAATAGTATCTAATTCATCTCATGTATTGGTGTCAGGTGGCTCCACAATTATACAATGATTTTGCAACTCATGTTTATGCAGAATGGACGGTAGGAAATATTTTATTCATATTTTTTTAATCTTTACTTACAATTCATACATTACGAATTTATTCATATAAAATATGTCTTGATAAATTATTTGCTTAACACATGTGAATATTTTTAATTTGACTCTGAATATTTATATTTTTCATTTCAGGTTAATTAATTAAGAAACTCAAAGTTTTCACTCTTTCAAAATTCTAACATTATTCTAAAAATTGTCAGACAGATAACTTCAAGAAGACGGGATGCTTCAATTTATTATGTCCAGGTTTTGTTCAAATCAGCAAAACAAGCTACCTCGGTTCCCATGTACGCAATACATCTATATATGGTGGATTGATGATTGAGATTACATTTTCTATTTCACAGGTGAAGTCCATCCAATATAATTTTTATTATAAGAAAGATAGAATTGTGTATATAGATACAACTTATATAGGCTTAAATTTATTCAATTTCTAACCATAAAAACTTGTTTAAATTAGTAGTGTACTCACTGAAGTAGCTATTTTATGAATATTTCCAGGACCCAGTAACAAAAAATTGGTGGCTGAATATGGAAAATGACAACATTGGATATTTTCCAGCATCTTTATTCCCCAACATGACCACAGCTGATCAAGTGGGGTGGGGTGGTAGAACAACAACTTCTGTGGGTACTCCTAGTCCTCAAATGGGGTCTGGCTACCTTCCAGATGACGATTTTCTCCACGCATGTTATTTTGGGAATATTACATATCGGAATGACTCCACCAAAGGCTATGGACCTGATATATACATGATTGATACATTTGTTGACAGTTCCGATTGCTTTGATGCTAAATACTATGGAGACCTAGGAGGAGAGCTTGGATATTCTCTCCAATTTGGAGGTCCTGGGGGTGCCAATTGTGGCAATTAATTCATATTTTGATCAAATCTTGTGTGAAGTTTGAAAAATAAATAAAATAATATATAGTATCTTATATTATTCAAAATCATTTCTTCATCAGTGAGCTAGACATTATAACAATTCTCTTCTCTTTTATTGTAATCTCTACATTAATTATGTTATTCCATCTTAAAATTGTTTCAAAGTTAATGTGTTACCTATTTAGCATAAAAAACACTGTCAGAGGTGTATTGGATTGAGATTTTAAAATATTATTTTGGCATAGAAGAAATGTAATAACTTATAATTTTTTTTTAGAACGTTCATGAATTCCAAATCAATGCATATTTTTTTATACAACAAATCGATGCATCTTAAAATTTAATTCGATATGATGTGTATATACTTTAAATTAGATAAAAAAAAGTGAAAATGTCCTTAATTACCTGTTTAATTAGTTTAACCAAACATTTTGTTTATGTCTTACTGCCTTCGGTTCAAAATATAAGCAACATAGTACAAAGATACACAGACCAAGAAATGCTTTGAAAATGTGATAATCTTAATTAATACTCACTAATTTCAACTTTTTTTCCAAAAATACCCTTTTTGGTGTCTCTCGTAGATATAAATATTGCATTAAATGAATGGTATAATTGAAAAACTAGCATTTAATTTATTTGAAATTGGTGAATGTTGTTTATATTTTGGACCAAAAAAAAGTACCTTTGTTGCTTATATTTTGGACCGGAGGTAGTATTATATTGTATTGAATGTGATAAAACATGATCACATCAAATCAAATAATAAAACATCATGAAAGATTGGCATATTTACCCCTGATCATTTCAAATGTCTAATTAACAGTATAATGATATGCACTGTAAAAATTATTTGTTATAAACATACAAATTAGACTCTGTTTGGATAACAAGCTTATCTACTATTTATGGCATAAGCTGTATAAATTACTTTTACAATCGAAGAAAAACTATAGTGAAACTTATTTTATATAAGCCATAAGTTGTTTTGATAAGCTATCATGTGTAGCTTATGAAAAATAAGTCCAAAATAGCTTATAAATCAGTCATAAGTTGTGTTCATAATCTCTGCGTAAGCCAATCCAAACAAACCCTAAATACTTTTCCGGCCCATAATATTTACAACGTCAAAATTGTGTCAATGGAGCAGGGATAACATTATGGTTAGGAAGTTCTTAGTTCTTTCTTGGCACAATATAGGCTTGGTTTTTAATTCTTCAAAGTAACTCCCCCAAGACAGGTTGTAAGAAATTGATATCTTTAAACCTAATTAACCAAGCTATATAGAGAAATGTTATATCATCGTACAAATTCTCCTACATATCCTCTTACTATTTTATAAAGTAAGAAAGAGAATACAACTAATATCTTGAAAACATAAAAAAATTTAATATTTTCTCCATTTAGTAATATAATTAAGAGGATTTGTAAGAATAAAAGGTAGAGGATTTAGAATTGTTCAGCTATATATCACCTTAATTAACATCCCCCCCCCCCCCCCCCCCCAAAAACAAGCAACATTAGTACTTTGTGAGGTCAAGCTTAATTTTAATCAATTTTGCATTACTTTTAACAGCCAATATAGTTGGTGAACAATATTATTGAATGCAATTCATAGTGGTCTTTCTCCCTTTGTTTTCTTGACAAAGGAGGTTTGCTTGTCCTCCAATTAAAGGAATTGAGTGAGGCAAATCAAAGCAAATGCAATAGAAATATGAGCACTAGCTCCATTGAAGTGAATGAACTGGCCAAAGCTATAACATAACTGACTCAATATGATCTGAGTTGGCCAACTCCTGATTAGAGACTTTAACCACCAAAATCTTATTATTTTAACTGCTTCAGCAAGATGAGAGACAACCATTTTGTTTCACACCTCAAGTTTTGATATGTAGTTTGGAAAATAACCACCTAACATACATAATTGCAAAATTGAGACAACAGTGTAGAAGAACACATACTAGAACCTGAATGTTGTACTGCTATAAAACTCTGATTCATTTCCACTTTTTCAGCAATAAGAAGGATTAGAGGCTGAAAACACAAAAAAAAAAAAAAAAAACATGTCATTGTCAATGCCAAGATTGCAGGTTTTTGTGGCCTGTATCTTCTCACTGGCAGCAATTGCTTTAGCAGCTCAGCCTGTGACTTATATCTTTGGTGACTCCTTAACAGATGTTGGGAACAATAATTTTCTACAATATTCTTTGGCAAAATCTAACTATCCATGGTATGGGATTGACTATAGTGGTGGCCAGGCTACTGGGAGATTCACCAATGGGAGGACTATTGGTGATATCATATGTAGGTCCTGAATCTCAAAGCTTTCCCTGATTTCCCTTTTTTCTTTTATTGATTTGAAATTGAATAAACTATGCAAGCCATGCTTTGATGGTTTAATTTTATGGCATTTTGCAGCTGCAAAGCTTGGAATCCCATCACCACCAGCTTATCTGTCAGTGTCTCAAAATGTAGATGCACTCCTCAAGGGGGTAAACTATGCATCTGGTGGGGCAGGAATTCTCAATGATACAGGACTTTACTTTGTAAGCACAACATCATCATATCCTCAAGACACAGTTCATAGGTTAAAATTATAGTAGCCTTTTATCTAACTTGCATTCTGTCTTGGATATTTTTCAGATTCAAAGATTATCTTTTGATGATCAAATAAACAATTTCGAGAAAACCAAAGAAGCAATCACAGCAAGATTAGGTGAGGCAGCTGCCACCAAGCATTTCAATGAAGCCATGCATTTCATTGGAATCGGTAATGCTTTAACATTTGCAAAAGTATTCTATTTTACACTTACATTAATTGTTTTGAATGTTAAAGATTTAAATTCTCCATATACTGCATTTATGCAGGAAGTAATGACTATGTCAACAATTTCTTGCAACCCTTCTTAGCAGATGGCCAGCAATACACTCATGATGAATTCCTAGAGCTCTTAATCTCAACCTTGGATCAACAACTTCAGGTAAAATTAAAAACTTGGAAAATTAACATTTGCAAGAATTTGGCAAACTAGAGCTCTAGGAATTCCTAGAGCTCTTAATCTCAACCTTGGATCAACAACTTCAGGTAGAATTTGGCAAACTACCCACCTCTAACGAGACCATTTATTCAAGTCAACATAATGATTTTTATTTTGCCTGAATAAAAGAATTGTGCTTAATCAATAATTTTGGGGTTATATATCCCAGAGACTCTATCAGCTTGGGGCACAAAAAATTGTCTTCCATGGACTTGGTCCACTCGGTTGCATTCCATCACAAAGGGTTAAATCCAAAAAAGGCCAATGTCTAAAGCAAGTCAATGAATGGATCCAACAATTCAACTCCAACGTACAAAAGCTAATCAACAATCTAAACCATCGTCTTCCAAATGCAAAACTCCTCTTCGCAGACACCTATCCTTTAGTTCTTGACTTGATCGACAATCCATCTGATTATGGTAATTTCACATCTCTACCATAAAAATTATTGATTCTTATATAATGTACCAGTTCTGTTTCTGGCTATACATAAATTTAGTTCTGTATTTATCGATTTATTGATTCTGCAGGTTTTAAAGTTTCAAACACGTCTTGTTGCAATGTAGACACAAGCATTGGGGGTTTATGTTTGCCAAACTCAAAGTTGTGCAGAAACCGCAATGAGTATGTATTTTGGGATGCCTTTCATCCTTCAGATGCAGCAAATGCTATTCTTGCAGAAAAGTTTTTCTCTAGTATTTTCTCATCAGCTCCTTCTGCAGCACCAAGCCCTTCACCCTAAATTCACATACATAGCATATTGAAACTAATGCTGCCATGTCTGCAGTGTAACGATAATCAATGATGTTACCTAAGAGATAAAGGCATATACTAATTACAGTATGCTTCTGTTTGTAACTGATGCTACCAAGTTATGTGTAACAAAAATCAATTGATAGATAATGATGTACTATATACTAATTCAAACACAATGCCTTATCGAATTCCCTTATTGTGTAAGCTTCTGATTGCTTTTCAGTTAAAGAAATATTGAATAAAACTTAAATACCTAGAAACCAATAATTGAATCTATCAATTAACAGATCAAACAACAGTAGACATGAGACAATTCATCAATTAAACATTACAACGCAAATTAAATTTTTTGTAAAACTTCACAATATCAAAAGGAGTGGTGGTTGATTGCTCTCAGTTGACAGGCCAAATTTTTTCCACATGAGAAAACATGAGATGGGAAAGTGCCACTTCCATTTAAGCCGAGCAGCTTCAAGTGCTTAACAATGCCTTCTCTCGATCTCTAAAAGAAGAGGAAACTAAAACTAGATCCTCTTTTCTTAGAGAAAAAGGTCACTAGGCAAAGCCAAGCACAAAAAGCTTATCACAGACTTAAAGGAAAGTGGCCTCAATCCCCATCCAGTTTCTCTTCGGTGTGGTTAAAGCAAAACAATCATCATCGAGCATCACCACAAATAATTCACATGCATCAACAAATCAATACACTTGAAACTCAATTCTAAAAACAGAAAGAAAAAAAACTCTATATTACAAGTTTCAAAATTTTGTTTTAGTTTCATGATTTTAAGGAATAATAATCAAAATCAATAAGGGAAAAAATAAATAATTTTTGGGAGATTAGAAATTGTGGACCCTACGAGAAATAGCAAAAATCCATTGGTAAATGAGGACTATGCCAGTCCATGAGGAACCGGTTGATATTGCACCTTTTCGTATTCTCTATGCCATGGATAGAGAGATAGAGAATCATAGTGGATGCGTGATAGGTTTCATAGAGAGAATCATAAATTGAACAAAGGAGAGAAAATTCAGATTCAGATAAGAGAAATCTAAGGCTGCGATAAATTATTGGATCTGAGAAAACAGAGAAACTAGTGGAGAATGAGATGGGGATAGTAGTGTATTTATATATCCCTGATTGGGCTAGGGTTTTGTGTTTCACTGATCTGAAATTACCAATATACCAGACTAAATCGAAGATCGTGGGTGAGGCAGTTGTAAAAAAACCGTTCTTGCCACGAATTATGGCCGAGAAACCCTTTTATAATTTGGCTAATTTTTAAAAAAAATACACAAATTACAAAAAAAAAAGTGTAAATGAATTTAAAAGTTTTTTGAATTTAAAATTGAAAATAAAAATGTAATTTTCCCTATGTATTGTTCAAGTAAATGACTCATTTTCTTGTCAAAAAAATGTAAAGACTCATTTTTGCTTAAAATAAGTAATAATTGTGTTCTATTTTACGGGAGTCCATGAGTAGGTTTGGCATTGGGGCCCAAACACATGGGTACTCATCCAAACTTGTCTCGATTTTGATAAAAAAATCGTTTTGATCGGGGTCGATGACGGATTCAGGTTTTTTTCGCATTTAAAAGTCAGGAGTCGGGGTTGGGGAAACTAATGCCCACCCCGACCCCGCTCTAAATCTGCTCCGTACATTTATTACACTTATAATATAATATTTAATGCATTAATATTATAAAAAATTACATTTTTAATTCTTTATTTCTTCGTTATTATTTGTCTAACAAAATATATTAAAAAATATCTTAAAAAATAGAGTATTAAATTTCTTTAATTCTATCAAAATTAAAATTCTAAAATAAAAATTTGGATTCCAAAATACTAGGTGCGGGGGCGGGGAAGCCCGATACCCGTTGGCGGCGGGGATGAGTGTTGATTTTTCAACCCCGATCAAGATTGAGGGCAGGGCGGGGAAACCCGAGCACTATCGGGAGCCAGGGCGGGGAATGTAAAACCCGTCCCCCGTCCCGCCCCGTTGCCATGCCTATCTAAGAGGGATCAAATTGGACCCGAATTCTCTACCGTATAGAATTACACTGTTGAGAAATCAAAACTGTTACATAGAGATTGGATGACTCACATTTTTATGTATTAAAACATTTAAAATATATATTCAAAATATAAACCATTTAATCTCCAACAGTTCCAATCTTTTAACATGAATAGCATATTTTCCCTATAAAGCATGGAATCCATTTCCACACCACATAACTCTTACGCTGTTACACTTGATCACATTCGTTTATTTTAGGTTTAAATATGTTTTTAGTCCTTTATTTTTTACTTATGTTTGTTTTTCGTCCCTTATATTTTAAGAATATTATTTTAGTCTCTAATATTTTGAAAATGTGCCACAATTAGTCCCTTACCTTAAAATATTAGAAACTGATTGTGATACATTTTTAAAATATTAAAGACTAAAATATCAAAATGAAGAATTAATTGCGACACATTTTCAAAATATCAAGGACTAAAATAATATTCTTCAAATATGAGAGACAAAAAACCAACATGAGTATAAAATAAAAAACCAAAAACATATTTAAGTCTTTATTTTATTTAGATCCAATGGATAGCATTTATGACTAAGCTTATTGATTAGTGCAATATATGGATAATAAATAACAGTAAAAGCAAATTTTGTATGTTGGACTAATCTGTAACAAAAACACACCATGCTAACAAAGGAAGATAAACCTCGATCAATGACATTTTCAGACCAGTTATTCTCTCGTTTAGGCTGTATCAAACAAAATTACATGCAGAAGTTTGTTATTAACTATATGAATCAGTACAGCATCATAAAAAAAAAAATGAATCAGTACAGTGTGTATAGTTGTTTTTGTTAAGTGCAATACATATAGAATATAGATTGATATAACGATATTATAAACAAAATAATGGAAATGATTGAATATTAATGATTGATAAAGATTGAATCAATTCTACTTGAAAAGAATGATAATGATGATTCAGTTGCAGCCTCATTCAGTCCAAACCCTTAGTTGGATTTTGTACAAAATTGAATGAACGAACAACACAATGCTACCAATAGCATTATCTTCCACCCCCCACAAAATTTTTGAATGAGTAGTAACACGTGTTCTGGCTTATATACCACATTACAGCAAAACCACTCCCCATATTAGAAATCCTGTCACCATTAAAAGGCTTCTAATTCTCAATTCACAGCTGCGGATGTTATAGGCTGAAGAATCTGCATTTGTAGAATTCATTGACGGTGCTGTGAAGTTACCAAAGGTGCTATTTTTGCCAAGACTGCATATTAACAAACCAATCATTTGTAAGTAATAATGATGCAAGCACAAGTTGGATAGTGAAAATGAATCAAAGAAGCAGAGGTTTTACCTTCCTGGAAATATACAAGAACCATGACCTGCAACCATTCAAAAAGTTGTTAAATATCATAGAAGTCAAAAATATAATTTAAAAAAAATCTAGTCAATGACTCGACCCATACAAAGAATTCAATAAACAAATCAATTTTACTTTAGAAATAAAAAGCCGAGGAGGTGAACATGTCATAGTCTGGAATGTGACACGTGTCACAGCTTGGGAAACCAGGACTTAATTTTCTTGTATAGTAGTTGATTGATTGATTGATGCTAAAGCTAATAATCAATGCAGTATTAGGGAATAGTAATTTACTTGGATCTGAGGTGGTGATTGTAGCCACTCCCTTGAAGTCACATGAATCTGGAGTCCTTCCCATTTTATTATAGTAACTATCAAAAGCATAATTTGCATGAGCAATCACATTGTCCGGTTCATAGCATGGTTGCCCTTGCAGCAATAGAGAGCATTCCACCTTGCCAGGTCCACATGCCCAATCTAGTGCAGCCTGAACCATCTTTGGGTCGGCGCCATCCTTTGCAACACAGAAAGTTGTATTGCTGGTATCATTTGCTAAGACTGCTCCTGATCCCATCAAGTGTAAAATGTAAATAGGTGTCCCGTTTTCATCAAACAGTCCCCAGTTTTTCTCCGATAATGGCCCGGGTTTCATGTCCTCATTGTAGAGCTCATAGATGTAAGTACTAATAGCAATTCCAGGATGTTTGGGAGTTCCGGTTTTGTTCAGCACATGCTTGATCAAATTGCTGTTGTAAGTATTGGCATTATCTATTGTTGCATCCGGCTCGTTCGAGTTGCCTTTTGAGGGCCAGCCAGACTCGGTTACCACTACAGGAATGTTGGTGTAATTTAGAAAAGCCATGGCGAAGTATGCTGCATCAACCATTGCATCAAAAACATTGGTGTAATGGAGAAGGGTATTAGAATCGACAGCTTCTTTGTTTGGAGGGAGAGGCTTGAAGAGTGCATAATCTAATGGAATCACACCATTTGATTGCATGTAATCATAGTAAGGGTATATGTTGAGCATGAGATAAGAGTCGGTAGATTGCAGGAAATCAAGTATTGGGACTAGAACCGAATTCAGCGACCGGTTAAAGAAAGCCTGAGAAGGCGGAAATGAATCGAGGATAATGGATGAGGAAAGGGGTGTTGACACTTTAACTTGGCGATCAAGATTGGATGCGACAAGGGCTGAATGAATGTACTTAATAGCGTTGACAAGCACTTTTGCTGCATTAGGAAGGGTAGTTAAAACCTCGGAACCAACACAAATGGCTGTGATATTGGTGGCTGGATAATGTGCTACCACATTGCGGGAAACCCAGTTGGCAGCTGTTGAATTCGATTGACCAATTGCTAAGATCTCTTCATTAGGGACAGTTACAACAACTTGAATGCCGGTCTTCGCAAGTGCAATGAGCATTGCTTGGTCAGCATCATACAATCGAATGTGTCGGATTTGCTGGGCTTTGAGTAGTGCTACAACTTGAGTAGGGTGTGGCATGTCTGAGAGCTCTGTTCCAATATTCACTCCAATAAAAGGTTCTGCAAGGTACAAATGTTAAGATCCATTTGAAATAAGATTCAAGTCCTCGCAGGATTAACCAGTCAAATAACACAAGGTTGGAAGCAAATGCAAAGCAACCATACTCTTGTACACATTCGGTTTGTCCAAATCAATCCAAATTTTGAGAGAAAACACAAATTAATGACTATGTTGTCTGGAAATAAGCTAGTGCACATTAGTGCTTGAAAAAATGGATGCTATCTTTTGAAGATTACAACAAAATTTACTAAACAAAATAGAATAGTTCCCTTAAAAAGAAAGCTTTTTTCAAAAATAACTTCTTCAATCTCGAAATGTTGGGGAAAATGACAATATAAGACTGATCAGAAGGACAGAAGAGCCGTCCTACTACTTATGATATATCAGAATCCTACAGGTGGACCACATTTAAGAAGATCAACCAACCAATAAAAGCCTATATATTATTTTTTACTTTTTATTTCCAAAAGTTTAATCTCAGACAGATAATCAACATCTTGAGAAAACATGCATGTTCTGATAAATGCCTTAAAAAAAATGGAAAATTGGTAGTAAAAAAAACACGCTGACAGAACTAATAAATGACTCATTAACTCAGCCACAACATGCCCATCAAACTTCAAAACTTAGCACTGAACACTCAACACTATTCAAATCTCAAATAACACACTCTAATCCACAACAAATATGTGCTACTACAAGGAAAGGTGTGGAAATAAAAGGCACGGGCGTACTTGGGCCTTAATAAAACAATAGCATAGTTAGATTTTACTCCAACTAAGCACACTTTAAAAATCCCAATAATCCCCCAAACTCCTCTGCTGGGAAGGGTGAGAAAAGAACCATGCAGTTCAAATAAATGTTTAAGCTTTGCAGCAATTTCTGAACAATGCAGACCCATGTGGAGAAAATAAACTAAAGAGCAATGAAACATTCAGAACACATTGCAAGTATATAACTTTAAAAAGTGGGTGAGAGAAGAAAAAAAAAAAGAACATAGCATCTCTTGACAGCAAGGAAAGTACAACAGCAAAGAAGAATAAGAAGGGAGGGAAACAAAACTTCCACTAACCTTCATCAGCTGCAACAACAGACACAGCAAAAAGCAGCAGAAGGAGAAAATGCAAGGCCATTATCTCTGAGAAATCTGGAGAGAAACACTCTCAATAATGAAAGAGAGAGAAAGAGAGGGGAGACACAAACACAAGGGAGTGTTGAACAATAAAAACCAAGTGAAAATATGGGAAAGAGGAAAGTGGGGTAAAGCTGTATGTAGATTGTAGGAGAATATATGTGACTGAGAGAGAGGGGAGAGTGGGGCTACAAGATCAAGACAGAAATCACACGTGGAAAGGTTGTCAGATAAATCAAACGGCTAAGGAATCATCCATGTAACCAAGCATTGGCCTACACAGAGGTAGCCGAAGCCCGAAGAAACAAAATCGAGGACTAAAACAACTTTTTTCTCCTTTTTTCATTTTTATATAATATAATAATATGAACATATAATTGTAAAAAAATTATTGTTATTTGTTTTAGATACTTACTTATAATTTGAGTCTTTTTTTTCACAATAAGAATAACGAGGTTTGAACCTAAAACGTCTTGTGTACTATTCAAATTCTTTGTTGTTAGCCTAATTCTAGTGGCTTTAATTTGAGTCACTTTATTTTGAAATATTAATAAGTTAGAAAATAAATATTTCATTTATTTTAAAACTATAGCAGTTTTAATTTTTTATTTTTATTTTAAAATTATTATAGTTTTACAATTTTAAAGTGTTATTAATTAGTTTTTTTTACCTATATTCTTATTTAATAATCAGTAATTTGAGTAGTTGACATTAATAGTATAAAAATTTATAGATAATTAATTTAACGTACTATTCTTCTATTAAATGAGAATATTTTAATTTATGTATAACAATACTTTAGTTCTATTAAATATTTTTTAATCTATAAATATTAACCTTAAACTGCTATAATTTTAAAATGGACGGAGTAGCAAGTAATGAATAATGAATGAGTGCCAAACTGGAAATGGATAGAAATAAGAATAAGAATTATTTTTAGGGAAAAATGCATTCACTTTGGTTAAGGTATGCTGGATGACACCTCTGTTCCTAAAATAAACATTTACCACTCTTATTTTGTTGAGAAAAAATTGTACTCACTTTCCCTTAGATTTATTTTAAATAATACATACACCTCCTTCCTTTATTTTGTAGAATAGAGAAAATGTGTGTGTAATTGATAAATATATATATATATATATGTGTCTTTTACAAAATAAAGGAGACATGTCATTTAAACATAGTTTAGAGGAGATGAATACAACTTTTGCGTCTTATAATATTTATATCTATCTGATTACTGTGTTGGAGATGCATGTGGAGGAGGGAAGATATATATGCAGATGTTCTCCTAGCCGTTGTAATAAGTACAATGAGTTGTTTTTATTTCAGTTGCATTGTTTTGTTGTGTAGTAGTAATAGCAGTGTGTCTTCTTTTTTACCTGGAATCTTTTTTCCTTATGAATGTGTTTTTACCGCTGGAATCTGTGTATATCTTGTGTGTGTTTTGAAACAACCAAACAAACAAGGAACGGTTGCATCTTAGAAGACACCGAAAAGACCCTCTCCCTCCCACTACTCACTCACTAGTCACTACTCACTAGGCAGTGATAGCATGCAGCAATGAATGAATGCATCGCCCGTCAACGGTCCAATCTACCATCCCCGCCCTTATGGGATTGCATTACACACCTACCGCTAATTGGTCCACTTCCTAATTGCTACTACTAACTGTTGCTATGGCCATTTAATAGGTACGCTACAAGATTTTAACTTTTCAGTAACTTTTCCTTTTTTAGCCACGCTACTTTTTATCCACATCGAAATTTAATTATAATTTGTTGTTTTATTACATTATATTTTTTTTTTGTCATTGGGGTAATCACACGATCAGGCTTGGCCTATTATGCCTAGGGCGGATTTGCCAGGGCCCAAATCCAACCTAGGGTCATTGACAAAAAAAAAGGCAACCTAGGGTTTGACCCCTCTCGGACCATCCAGCATCAACGAAGCCCCAATCCGAAGGGACACGCGAGGCCTAGTCCCATGTCTGATAACCGTACCTGCCAATGTACGGGTTCGTTTCTGCACCCCGATCGTCCATACTAAGGCACACACCAACATGCAGGGGACAACAGAATTGTCTATTCGTGCTAAGGTTACACGGCCCAGATAAGCTGGCCCCCAATATAAATAGAGAAAGAACCCTCAGCCTCAGGTATGTGGTTACTCTCACATTGTCTTTACTCTGCTGAGATTTCCTCTAACTTGAGTGTCGAAGTGTCTTTATAAGTACCCGCCGCAAGTCTTATAGGAGTCCGAAGGACCGCCACCGTAAATACACAAACCCGTACAGGTCCGAGGTGATTGGAATAACAATAATATTATTTCTTAAAATTTATTTATATTTTAGCAAGGTGGTGAAATGTTATTAGGTGAATATGTAAATATATTTACATTATTAATATTAATGTATCGTTATTAAATTATAAAATAAATTTTTTCTTAATTTTTTATTAATCTAAACAAAAATCAATTTTTATTGTTTGCTAGAATTGTTTTATTAAAAAAATAGTGACTAAGGCAATAATTTGTCATAGTTATTTGATTTTTTTTATAGAAAAATTAAAGCATATCCCATAAGATATAAATAAAATAATATAAACAAATAGCTTTGAACTTTATTCAACTATATTATATTACTGTATATTTAGGAAACTTTTGTTTTAACACATGTATGTGATTATGTTTTTAGAAATAATACATTTTGAAATTTTATAACTGAGAATTTTATTTTAGGATAAATTCGTCTCAATTTGTTAAGTTAGCATTTAATATTGTTAAACATGTTTTCAAAAATTCATTTAAATATGTAAACACTCAGAAATGAATGTAACAAAAGGAAGTGAGGGATTAAGGTGAAAATTTTTTTTTGGTAGAGTTAGGATTGAAGGTGAAAATATAGTTGCATGTTTCAAAATAATTTTTAATCTAGTGAGAAAATAAGATAGATACCCACCATCCCAATTAAGAAAATAAATGGTAAAAAAATGAATATGTTGCTTTCTTGATAATCAACAGTGTTAAAAAATATAACCTGCTAGCTTATTTGCGGCTACAAAAGGATTTGGTGAACTTATAGACTTGGTTATGAGAAATAGGAGAGACTAGAGAGGTATGGTAAGAGGAACATGCGTTTCCTTTCATGTAAGTCTCATGTAGGAATGCATTATTCAAATTTTCAAATCCAATTGATAGAGCTAGTTGCCAATTATTGGAATCAATAATTGTAAGCAGTAAGCTTATCCAAAAATACAGTTGCAAGCAGTAAGCAAACAATAATGAGCTTGGCAATTGGACAAATGTGTCAAAATAGTTTTTGCCTTTAGTTTGTGTATAAGCTTTAGCTAACAATTATCTGGACTTGCATCATTTAATAGAGCCATATATATATGTCCTTCTTTTGATATCGAAGACTTACCAGATAGAACCTTGAGCAAATCCGTAAAAGCCCACGTAGAATTTTTCATCCAAGACTTGTATTTATCATGCCATGGCATTACACTGCACTAACACTCATATGGACAACAACACTGACGAAAAGGATGTGGATTCAATTGTGGAAGAAATAGAAGGAAACAAAATTCCCATGACTAGGAGATAGGTGAGAATAATTTAGGTAGGTGGAAAAGGATGAGAAGTAATTAATAATTGAAGATGTAATTAAGGCTACAAATAATTTAGGTAATAAGTGCTACTTACACATGACCAAAAAGTTTGGGACATAGGTTGAACAAATAATGCTCCTGTGGCATTCAAGATATGTTAGTGTTTACATTTAATAATACTATTTTTCTATGGTGTTTTGATACAAATTGTATTATGAATGGCTCTTTTTAGAATAATTTTAGCCATTTGAAATCCAACACCATTATTGAACATGACAATTTTTACTTTTCATTTTTCAACTTAATTGAGTCTCAACAAGATCAGTAACAAGAGAAGAGTAGTTGTTTTTTTTTTTCATAAAAAAACAACCAAGTCTATCTGTCTATTTGTCATTTGTCATCTAATACATTATAAAAATATCTATGACTATGTATTGAGAGACGACAAATGGGGTCTTGTCATGTTTGATTGAGAGTATATGAGAATTAGATGAAAGCAACCTTTTTCACCTTCTAGGTTTGGAGTTTGGGAGACTGTCATGTTAAACTAACACGAGAGCTCGAATGATGGTGACCTTCTTCACCTTTTAGGCTTAAGCTCGAAGGGTTATATCTTGTTTGACGGAGTATATGAGATCGAAATGTAGCAGTACTGTCTCTTACTCTAGACTACAACTCGGGATATATGCCTTGTATGACCAATTAGTTTACCACCATACGAGTTATTGTCAAAAAAACTTAGGAGTTGAATTTGCCCATTTGAATTGTGGCTTATTGGATCCAACTGCCACTTAGTAAAGTGGTTTGTTGTCAGGAGCATTTAAGGTTTTCCTAATCTTAGCCATATTAAGGGGATATGCTCTTTTCAATTATTTTCATCAAATCACATTAAGACATTCCATAATGTTTTTTTAGGACATTCATGACACAAGTCAAAAAGATAGCTCAAGATATGAAGATATGCGATGTTTTCGAGTTAGGGTTAGTCGTTGAGCTCTTCATCCATGGCCCCTAACCAATTTTAACGTGAACACGTACGTCTCCACACGTCAACATGAAGTAAATCACGATTGCTTATATAGACATTATGACTTTTGGAATATGGAAGTTTTAGTTATTATACAATTATGAAATTTAAACATTCACCGAGCATTTCTCTTTATATCCTTCTCTTATTTATTACTCATCTTTCTTCTATTCCTATCTCTGTCAAGGTGTCAATTGACATGTTTGGGTGTTCAAAGATTCCCACCCCCCTAATTATATGTCCTTTTTTATTGAATAAAAAAGCGAAGGTGATAAAATGGGCTTCAAGATTATTCATTGTCCCAATGGGAATTGGTAAACACACCCCACTCTTTTTTGCCATACACCTCACATTAATGTCAAAATTCCAAAAATACCCTCAATTTTGCGTGTATTCCAGAAACTCCATGTATTCCAGAATATCAAATTGCATTCCTCCGGAATACAAATTGTATGGAGATTGAAGTTTTCGGAATACAATTTTGTATTACAGAAATTGGAGTTTCAAATTGCATTTCAGAAACTCCAGTTCCCAGAATAAAAATTCAGAATGCAAAATTGCATTTTGAAAACTCCACCGAAAACTCTAATTTCTGGAATGCACGCGAAATTGAAGGGTGTTTTTAGAATTTCTACATTAATGTGGGGTGTGTGGCAAAAAAAAGTGAGATGTATTTACCAAGACCCCTAGTTCAATGTTCTTTCGTTGGGTCAAACCCAACATAATATTCTTCTCGGACCAGGCCCATTTTCCCCTCTGGCACTGACATCACATCACACGACACACATGGGGTCCCTCGTTTATATCCATCTTCATCATCACAATACTTCTTCCCTCCCTCCTACTCTTGTGTTCTAGTGAAAATTGAAAGCTAAAACCATGACAGTGTGGTTCTGAATCCCCCTCCCTCCAAATCCATCAGCAAAATTGAAAATAAAAATGGCTTGCTCCTACGTTCGGGACTCGAAATCAATGAACTCTGCTATGCCATCACTCGAGCACATTCCCTTGGCGCAACGCCGGAAGCTCTCGCGCTCCGATTCCTCTGATTCTCACTCCCAAATTCCCCGAAACGACCGTCGTAGTAGACCTTCGTCGTTCACCGTGAAAGAGGAACACGTGGATTGCGTTTCACAGGTAAATTCAAATTCAAATTAAAATTATCACATGCACACATTCATTCGCTTTCAGCATGCCATTTCGCTAATGTGATCAATTAATTAATTGTCCAAGTTTTCCCCCACCAATTAACATAGAATATACTTTTTCGAATGAACTAAAAGATTAACCACTTGATCATATGCTTATTATTGCTTATGTTTTTATGAAATTTGGCATGCAAAGTTTTTTTACCCTAATGATTAATTAATGATTGGTTAGTCGGAATTATTATTTTTGGATGAAAATGTTATGGAGTGGTGTCTCTCCAGTGTTTTGTAAAGTGGCAGTTCTCAGTATGGAGCTGTCGTTTGCATAGGTTGCAACTGGAAGCAGACTCAAGCATGATTGTGCCCTAGTTTGCAACAGGTAACGTGTTCTGCCATTCAGAATGGTGCTAGTGGAGTGAAGGAAAGCAGTGTAAACAAGATCATTTCAACCCAGTGTCGAACGCTGCGTGATGTTCCTGCCACTGTAAAGATTGAAGGTTTTGGGGTTCTCTTGAGTTCTGTTGATGAGGATAGAAGTGCATCTCTTCAATTGGGTTTTCCAGCCCTAAAGGTGAAAAAGGAGATTCCTGAAGGTGTTGTTGATGATCTAGATCATCTTACTCTGAAAGAACGACAAAGGATGCTGCTAGCTAGGTACTTTATGTTAATTGTTGATATTTGTTTCTTTTGGGTGGGGCTATTGAACATACTTTTTTTTTTGTGTGTGTCTATTTACCCTCCTTAACTTTCTTTTTTCAACTTGTTAAAAAAAACAACAGATGATGAAGTAAAAGAGTATTAGATAAATATGGAAAATAACATAGCAAGCGAACTTTTTGATGTCTCTATGGCTTGCTAAGAAAATCTTGAAGGCCATGATATCTGTATATTTTCTCATCCGTTGCATGCTTGTGAAGAATAAAGCTTGGAATGTTGCTCATTGTATTGCCTTTTGTCTTCAGGAAGATACTGGGTAAAGAACCATAAAGCTGTCTGGGCAACATTCCGTTAAAATTTGCATGAAAGTCTAAACTAAGAGCTATTGCATTTGCTAGGTTGTCGTGTTGTGTCGCGGCAGGAGGTCGCTATTTGGCACGTGTTGCGTTGTGGTTCATTGTTGCAGCCGTTGTGGCCGTTATAGCGGCGTAAATTGCGGCCATGTGGCCGCTCCAGGGATGCTTTTATGAAAGCGATTGAAAACCCAAAAACACCCTTACAATTTTCTGGTTGCGGAGGTAATTTTTTGGGGTAGTTTAGGGTTTTCGAGTTGAGAAACAAGGGTTTCAAAGCTGAACACGGATTGTGGACTCAGAGCTCTCTTATACTTCACACCCATCCGACCTTTGAGTAATTTTTTATTTATTTTTTAGCATTTATATGTATATGGTATAAATTATTTAATCTGTTTAAAAAATTTCAGAATAGCGGCCATTCCGCTATGTGCTATCTCACTGTAGCGCTTTTGGGGTTGCCTGCTACACTATCCCACTATAGCGCTTTTAGGGTTGCCCGCTACACACTGTTATTCAGGATTAATAACTGTGCAATTGTTTGTTTGTGGTGGGTGGTAAACCCAGAAACATATCATGCTAGATGAGTGGAAGGAAACTGTAATAAGCTTGCTAGAGGGGGTGAATGATCTGTGGATGTAATAGCTTTGATTGATAATGATCTTCAGATAATTTACATGTGTTTACTGTTTGAAAAGTTATTCTGTTAGTAGGGGTGTCCATAGAAAAGAAAAGCAGTACTAATAGCCTAACTCTTTCATCTCATTACAGTTTCTTGCATTTTGATTTTAGTTCCTTTTAACCAAAAAAAATGATTTGGTTCAAACTTCAAACATTTGTGATTTATATAACTAGACTAAGTTTATTACAATGGAATTTATGGAATACCATATTTTCATCATTATGAGGAACCAAAGCGAAATACTTTTCTTTTGAAGGAAGCTAGACGGAATTTGCTTTTTAAAAATGGTTAAAAAAAATGATTTGGTTCAAACTTCAAAAATTTGTGATTTATATAACTAGACTAAGTTTATTACAATGGAATTTATGGAATACCATATTTTCATCATTATGAGGAACCAAAGCGAAATACTTTTCTTTTGAAGGAAGCTAGACGGAATTTGCTTTTTAAAAATGGTTAATAATATATTTATTATTGCAGGAAGCTTCCAGGATTGTCAAATCCAGCTTTCGAGGTAATTTATTTCTGATTCTTTTATTAGTTGAATGGTATATTTTTACTATAAAGACTGAAAAAGTTAGTAATAACTCACTTTTGGTACTTTGTTAACCTATGTTTTATAATAGTTGAATGATATTTTTATTGAAAAGAAGTTGGTTTATTACTCATGTTTTTATTTATTATTAATTCTTGATACTTAATGACTTATAAAGAAATTATTACATTGTAGCATATACCTCAACTGTTGAGATACTGATAGGCATTTGAATGCCTCTTAACTTTCTGAAATTAAGCTTTTTAATATTTTTAACTTTCTCAATTAAACTTTTTAATATTTTCTTTCTCCCTATGATTTTCCATATCTTTTCTTTCATCTCATCGGCCACACAACATGAATTCTCGTAAAAGAAAAAAATATGATATTTTCATTTTAAGAACAATCAACCACATTGATGATATATCAAGGATGGTTACTGGTAAATGGGTAGGCACTTCTGACATAATTTAGTACTAAGTCATCAACAACACAATTTTTATAGTTATAATTTTCCCTTTAACTATTTGTTGGGGCTCAATTCAATTATGAGATGCTGCTCTGTGATACAAAGTGTGACACCCTGAGGCCGACGAGGGCGGGGAGTAATCGCCGGTGCAGAGAGGCACGAACAAGGAGCGGCTCCTAGCAAGGCTTCTAGGCAAAGGGGTACATGAATGAACCGAAATCATACCCAAATGAGAGGTATTCCGAGACTGTGCAGGTATGGGACTGTACAGTTGAGGAAAGCTTAATAGAATTGATTGGTACTACCTATACCAACAAGATGCATCTTCTTTTCGGTAGCCTATCATTTAAGAACTCCATAGTTAAGCGTGCTTGACTTGGAGTGATTTCGGGATGGGTGACCTCCTGGGAAGCATGTGAGTGAGGACAAAGCATGCTGAAAAGACTCATGTTGGTGTGTGGGGATAGTCGTCAATCCGAAAAGCAGCCGGGATGTTACACAAAGGACCAAGATGGATATCAAAGAAATTCTACGTTTTTATTTAGGATGTATAGGTTAGAGTTGGTTTTGGGAAGTACAAGGAATAATCTGAGATAAAATCACAGTATTTTTTTGGGTTATTAGTTGTAACGATGACTGTTTGCTCGGGTTTGTATTAATTTGCAAACTAGTCTATGATTTACAATACCAAATATATTTCACAGTATTTAGGTTACATATACTCATTCTTTTCATATTTACATTGACATGCCTGCAATTTTCTTTCGATGTAACCACTAATAGGATGTTTTCTATGTAGTGTGTTGATATACTCTTATGGTAGTCTTTTGTCTATTTCTCGAAAATAAAGTCAATATATTGTATCAAGGTCGTGGTTTGATCTTTTTGTTAATTCTGCAACTTATTTATGTTACAGGGTGATGGTGGAGGCTTGTCGGAAAACGTTATGGAACAAACTGTTGAAAAAGTAAATGGAGAGATTTTTTCTGTTGATGGGAAAACAACAATAGCTAGAAATCAGTGTCATGACACTCCAGAAGGAAGTAATACTTCATTATCTGATTTACCACTTGGAGCCACATCTGGATCATCTATGTCAACTGAGTATGCCTCACCTAAATCAGAAAGATCAATAATTTCAGCATGCCTTCAAGAACACAACCATATATTCAAATCCAGAGGAATGCCCATGCAATTTGATTCACATGAGGAACAAGGTGTTGCGTCTATAAATAATGATGGCCCATGTAGTTCAACTTGTCCAACCTCTGTAAAAATCAAGGATGAACCAGTGGATAACAGTGAAATCCACATTGTTAACAAGGATGCTATGGGTAGCATCTCTTTCAAACTGCCAAATGTAAAAAGTGAAAGGGAGGTCCATAATGAATTTAATGATGATCAAGTAGAACATATGAGCTTAATTGATCGATTAAATTTTCTCATGGCCAAAGAGGATTCTAGTTTAAATTTAAATATTTCTACAAGCTACCCATCTTTGAAGAATGCTAAGCCTTCTTCCTCTATGCCGAGCTCTACATTTTCAGAATCTGCAGAACCTTCACGCATCAAGTGTTCACGAAAAAGAAAAAAAACAGCCACGTACTATCTAATTCTGTTATTTTTTGTTATGTCATCTTTACTTCCACAGTTCCATTATAAATTTATGATAATTATCCCAAATGTTACAAATGTTTTGCAGTGATTCAGTTCAAACTGCACTTGAGGAGGATGCCCCTGGCCTCTTGCAGGTACTTTAGTTTGTGTATGGTCACTGTGAAATTAGAATTTATATCCAACTTCATGGAAATGCCATTTGGCAGGTATTGCTAGACAAAGGTGTATTAGTAGATGAAATTAAGCTTTATGGAGAGACACAGGATGATGAAGCTCTGGATGAATCATTATGTGAAAATAGCTTTTCAGAGCTTCAATCTGTGATAACAAAGGTGAAGAATATACCATTATTATAATGTCTTCTTCCTCAGTGATCTTCCTTTCATTTGATTTTAGGACCAAAACTAACTCAAGATACTATGTAGTTATATTAATTTAATTTTTCGACTTCGCATTTCATTTCATAATTACATATTAATATAGTGTTTTGTCATGCAAAAATTGAAAATTGACAAGTATGCTGTTTTAAGAAAATTAGCATGATTGCAGAAGATATATATTAAATTAAAATCATTCTATAAAATAATGGAATTTCGTTTTCTAGAAAAGAGAGTCATTTTCCTTCTCTAGAATCCCCCCCACACTAATATCTGTATCAAACAGCAGAAAATATGGAAATTATTTTTCATCTAGTAAGATATCATGATGCATCTTTTTTAGGGATTGGTCTAGGGAGAAAGCTTATCTTATAAGTGAGATGGGAGAACTTTTCAGCCATCCATGGATGATTGAATGAACCAGATTCTCCTCCCATTTATCACATGGGATTAGCTTTCACCCTACATGCTTCCCCTGGTTGAACGTATCTGCTTAAATTTTTACAATATGTTTGCAAGTTTGAGGTGAGGAAAAATAGGTTTGTTTGGCAGAAAAGGAAGGAAATGAAAAGATGATCAATATTTCCTGCTCACTTGTTAAGGGAAAGTGAGGCAATAGGTACATCCTTTGTTTTCCTATGGTCTCAGAAAGAAAAGGAATTAAAATAAATTAGTATTTTAGATAATCCAAAGTCTCAATTACCACCTTTCTAGAAGGCCCAAAAGAAGCTAGTCACTTACACCCAGGCATTTTTTCATCTGTCTGGATTTTTTATGATATATGATAAAATCTTTTGTTGAAGGATATTTTTACTAGTTCTAAAAAATATTTATTGATAAAAATTGGGTAAAGCAGTCCTCAGATTTTTTAATATTGAAATATAAATATTTGTCTTATGAGTCATTTGGTGGTTTTGTTTAATTTCTTTAGATTTATTTATTTTCCCCTATTTGGA
Source organism: Glycyrrhiza uralensis (assembly GCA_030159175.1). Taxonomy (NCBI): domain Eukaryota; kingdom Viridiplantae; phylum Streptophyta; class Magnoliopsida; order Fabales; family Fabaceae; genus Glycyrrhiza; species Glycyrrhiza uralensis. The sequence goes on from BRZY01000006.1 coordinate 6,425,306, forward strand.
GACAGATTTTCTCTCAACGCCAATCTTTTATGAAATTCCCTACTTTTCGTGCTGCAAAGGCTTCGAGAGCGAGTTATTGCTTAGCTTGTCTAATCGCACTTGTGGAGCAGGTAATTGGTTTCTTGCAAACTCAAGAGTGTCCATACCGTGTTTTGACACTACTGTTATTCCTGTTTTATTTCTGCTACAGACACGATATTTGAAGTTTCGAAAATGGCCTGTTGAGTGGGGTTGGTGCCGAGACCTTCAATCATTTATTTTTGTTTTTAAGAGGCATAACAGGTGCTTGATTTGCATTAAAGTTCATCTTTTTGAGTCCCATGTTTTCTTCTTGTTATATTCCATGATGTTGGCGTTGAATTAAACTTCAATGCAGGATAGTGCTGGAACGCCCTGAATATGGTTATGCAACCTACTTCTTTGAACTGATAGAATCCTTACCTGTTGAGTGGCAAATCAAGCGGTTGGTGATTGCTATGAAACTGACTACCTGTAGCAGGATTTCCCTTATTGAGAACAAAGAATTATTGGTAATGACTTGATGCATCTTTGAGATGTTGTTGAATGACTTATTGACTGAATCCAGTGTTTTGCTATTCATAAATATAAAGTGCCTGTTAAGCTTATTCTCCTAAGATTTCACTGTGATGCCATGTTAGATTTTCCTCCCAATAGTTATACTACTGCAACCTGGATGCAATGTGAATGTGGGGATGAGTATGAGGAAGGAAAAACAGTTATACTACTGATTTTATTTTTAATTCACCAGTCTTTTCTTGGCTGCTATTTGTTTTTCTCTCCATCCGCCAGACTTGCTTTTCTATATATGGATTCTTAGAATCAATGCATAACTTGCCCTTGTCATTGCTTTCTACCCCACCCACCCCAAAATACAGAAATTTGATCTGCTCAATTCTTGCTGTCTCTGGTATAGGTTGGAGAAGATTTGACAGAAGGGGAGGCAAAGGTGTTAATGGAATATGGTTGGACACCCAATAGTGGCCTGGGAACCATGCTGAACTACCGTGACAGAGTTGTGCATGATAGGAAGAATGAGGACGGTTCAGAGTGGCGATCTAAGATAGGGAAGTTGCTGATGGATGGTTATAACGGTGGAACCATAGTGACCCCAAACATCCTCAAAAAAGTTGTAGAAGAATACAGGTGTGCTCAAACTTTTGACTTGAATTATAGTAGCCCCATGTGTGATTAGGGGATAGCTTGTGCGGAAAGTGTTTTCCATTTGTATATTTGTATGGTAACCGTTTTTCAGATTGAGACTTTGGTTTGATTGTGTAGTTCAACGTTAAAACTTCCAACATTTATCAGGAACTACAACATATCATCAATAGGAATATTCATAGTTGGACACCAAATAGTGGCCTGAAACCATGCTTCACCACTGACAGTTCGAATTTTGGGTTGGTTTGTTTAATTTTCTTCGAAGTGATTTTGCGATAAAATTTTTATTAGAAGTTATTATTTTTAGATTTTGAGGAAAGTATCAAATAGATTTTTTTATGTTTTATTAAATTTATATCAATATTATAAAAAAGTTTTAGACACATTCTTTAATTGAACAAGTATTTTTGCTAAACAAATACAAAGCAACAGGTCCTTAATGACAAGATCAATTTGTTTTGCAAATTAAAGACAGCAACATAAGAAAAAGACGACTTTGGGGTTGGAGACGACGCCAAAGGCTTGTAATTGGGTCATCGAGTTGAGTTGGGTTATGAATATCCCGAGTTTTTCAACCCCTACCCAGGGCTAAGGACAATGTTATAATAGACTAAGGCGGATTTTATGGTGAGAACTAGGGGTGGAAATAAGCTAGGCCGCTCGACAGGGGCCTATAACGTAGCCTACATCAGGCCTAGATCAGACTAGGCTTTTAAATGAAATAGATCAGGCCAAGGCTTTTTGAAAAACTTATTTTGCTAAAAAGGTCAGGCTTCAGGTTATCTAAAAAGTCTTTTAAGCTTAACAGACTGACCTACTTAAGTAGACATAGGTAATAAATTTTTTAATAGTATTATCTTTATATTATATTTTTATAATGTGTTAAAATTATATTCTTTTTTACCTTTTAAATATTTAAACATATTAACCTATATAAAAACTCAAGCCTATAAAGCTTATTAAAGGATAAAGTTGTGACTTATTTAGATGTCCTATTGTAAAAGTAGACTTTTAACTAGATTATCATGAAGGTTACATTAGACTTTAAAAAAATAATAATATATAAACAAGTAAAACTTTGTTCTTATAAAGTTTTATTCACTCCTATGTCTCATACCTTAAATAATATAAATGTCTTATCATGAATCAGACCTTTAAATAGGTTAACAGGCCAAATCAGGCTTTAAAAAAGGCTAGGTCTAGGCCTAAAAAAAGGGGCCTATAACATATAACAAGTCAGGTTTAGGCTTTAAAATTTTTAGACAGGTCAAGCTTAGCTTAGGCTTTGTAAAGTCTAACTCGACCTAGCCTATTCTCATCCCTAGTGAGAAGTTGTTATCGTGAAAAATGAGAATATTTTATAACAATTATTATATTCAAAATCAACAGTTTAGATTGTATCTTTAATTACAAAAGAACTTATTTTTATTTCTTACTTCATAAATGAGTTATAAATAAATAGAATATATTAGTAATTATAGAATCACCCCATCATACGTCTTAAAATATAAATTATGTTAAATTTTTTATATAAAAATATAGGATGATAGTGTAATTTTGAAAATAATAGTATATATATATATAGTAGATCGGTTTGAATTGGATCAAATTGGACCAATTTTCATTATGCCATCTGAAATCTAATCTAATCCAATAAAAAAAATCATTGTTTTTTTTTTCTTTTTGGTTTGTTCAGTTTCTTAGATTTAGTGCCTTAATTTATTCTCAAAATTGTTTTTTTACAAATTGACCTAATTGTAATAATTGGGATATTTGGGGATTAAAATCACACAATTGTGATATCTTTGAGACCAAAATCGCACAATTGGAATTTGATGGTCAAAATCACACAATCGTGATACTTAGGGGGATCAAATTCATGCAATTGAAACTCTAATGACCAAAATCGCACAATTATAATACTTGAAGGGCCAAAAATGCAATTAAACCAACAAAAAATACAACTAAAAGTTGTGACATTGGGAAGTTAAGTACAACTTCATAATTCTATAGAATATTTCACATACCGCAAGTAGTTTATGCAATATTAATTCAATATCTTTTCCAACACAGCCTTGAACCTTCCCGGAGAACAAAAACTTTTCCTTTTTGAAGCCTGTCTTTCGATTGTACTTGTACCCTCTTATGTTGTCACTCGTAAGCACCTTTCTACTTGTCATCCCCTCCTTATGCACGGTCGTCTAATCGCCAGTTGTAGGTTATCGCAAACTCAGCATAGATTGTCGACAAGTCATCGTTAGTTGTAGGTTGCTAGCTATAGATCATTAGATTGTCTCTTGCAGGTAATTAAAGTGGTGCTTAGGTACCTAGCAGTTAAGCGTACGAGTATTAAAGTTACTGGCCACACGATGTTTGCGAGCAAAAAAATAATAATATTAAAGAGAAAATGTACAATTTCTTCCTTTTCAAAGAATCGATCAATTTTCTTATAAAAAAAAAAAGAATCGATCAATTTAAAAAAGAAATTGTGTTTTACTCTATCTATTATTTTTAAAAAAATAAAAATGTTTGTTGTTTTATCTTGTTTAAATATCTTTATTAAGCAAAATGAAAAAATATTAATAAAAATGAAAATATTTTAAACAAATATATTTTTTTCAATATAAAAATATTTAATAACATTTTTAAATCTGGTAAAAAAATCCTTAAACATTAATTCGGCGTTGAATAAACGTAATGCTTTCATTTTTCCCTCTACCGCAGCCGTACCTCGCAAGTCGCAATCAAGCTTCCACTCATTGCATAGTAGTAACTAGTAATAATAATTTTCAAAGCTTCGTCTAATTATTACTAGTCTATGCTGATTCATCTGAGCGTGGATGTTTCTCGAATTTATTCCATGTTGAAAAAAGCAAATGTATACTGTCTCTAATTAGCCCCGAAGAAAAAATAAACCTAGTCAGATGACGTCATAGGTGACCTTATCTATGGCAACTTTGATTAAATTCTTACATCATAAATAGGTGTTCATAACCAATTCTATCCAATATAAATCGCGGTGATCAAAATGAATAACCGAGAGTTAAATAAATTAAAATCCAAAAAAAAAATTATTGGATTGAATCAGATTTTGGTTCTAAAAACTGACCCAATACAATCTAAATTGATCTTATATATATATATATATACTATACTGTTATTTTTAAAATTACTCTACTCTCTTATATTTTTATATAAGAGATGTTAATATAATTTATATTTTAAAACAATATATTATATAAGATAAGGTCTGGTGCGTAATTCTATATTAATTGCTATTATATGTATAATTTTTATTTATATGTATTTAGTTTATGAAATATTGAGAAATAAAAAAATTAATAAATTTTTTTGTCTATTTTAAAAATATTTATAGTTATTTTAAAAAAAAATCAAAAACCAATTTAAACTAAAAAATTGAATTGGATTGGATTTGATTTTAAAATCAAATTGATCAGATAATCAAAGAACAAAATTGAAATAATTAGATTAGATATTATTTTCTCTTAAAACTGATTCAATTAAATCTGCAAACACCATCGTAAGAACTTGAGAGGGTAAGGGGTCTAACTCTAAAACAGCATTCGACTTGTTGCGTATAATAAATACAATTACTAACATGTCAATGGAATTAGATTTGCAACATATATATTATATATGTAAAGATACATAAAAGTAATTTAATTTAACAAAAAATTTAGTCATTATGCCGGCAGCAAAACAGCCAATAGTCTTCCTGGAAAGACAATGCTTTTGCCTATGTTTGAAAATTTATTGAAAACAATCTTAAATAGCACGTATAACATAATCAAACATATCAAAGACTAAAAATTGTGATTTTTACAGCACATGATTATTACTTTCTTTTTCAATAAAATATATATATAGGGGAGGGATCAAAAATGGGTACCCACCAAAACATAATGTCTGGCTTTCATATCGTAATGCTTCCTATGTCACGCCTTCGCAAATCGATCTCAAAACAATGTAGTATGGCTGCACAAGATAAGGTTTGTATGAAAATAAAAAATAGAGGATATATAGGTGGCACTTTACATGAAAGAATTGATATATCCTAAAATGGAATTTGAATACCCATCATTATAATCACTATCATAATCATCAGATAAAGTCATGGATATAAAATAAACACAGATAAATAAAATATATTGTGTATATATAAATAAAATTTTGGCAATGTTGCCGCCGAAAAATAAAAGAATATTCACGTGGGTTTCAAAGATGTATTTTTTTTCCCACCTCTAAACTGTTGGCGCCAGTTTAATTCTGTTGCGTTGGCTACTAGCTGTGCCCTTTCTAAAATACTCATGATCATCATCACCAGTGATTATTCCACCTTTTGATAAGGAGTACGTGTGGACCAATTGGGGCAAGGGATTCTGGTGCATTCCAATGGCACTTGTATGCACATACAAAGAAGGAACCCCACATGCTTAAGCCTAATCCATGTACATGATTCATAAACTTCCCTTTAGAGACCCATTCAAAACGCGGATTTCCAATTTTGGATAATCCATTTAATCAAATAATGTACTAATTTTTCTTTTATAATTCATTAACGAGACGAGGTTGAGTGTAAGTGAAAAATACTCTTCATCTAAAGAGACGGACTTAGTTGATACTCGATATCTGAATTTGGCTTATGGTGATAGAACAATCCGTAACTAAACTTTATTTATGGATTGCCCAAAAACAAAAAATTTCATTAATGAGACAGAAAAGAAAAGGAAGGTACTAGAATGTGTTAATCCATTTTCTAAATTATTATAGGGCTATAGTATTATTGCGTCAAGCTAGTGGGTTGCTGAAGTCATTATTATAGTATGTTTCAGAAGTCATTCCGGCCATAGTATATCTTAGTGAACGAAAAGCATTAGGAATTCACATGCCATGTGTCAAGTGAAGATCAATCAGGATCTAAACAGAGATTAAAATGAAAAAAACAATATTATCCATGAAAGTGAAATCAGAAAAGAACTATATCATACCAGTATATTATAGTGAATTTGTATCTTCTTTCTTTTTCAAGTAATGCATTGATCATCATTTGATGATAAGACATTTTCTATGAAAACAACTAATTGATGGAATGAAAATTCATTAATGCTAATTAAGGGAATTAACTTAATCGAAAAACTTATTTGTTGATAAAAATTGATAAATGACAAAAAAATTCACACAACACAATGCACATAAATAAATCCTTTAAATAATGTTATAAAAATACAATTTATTTTCTATTCTTCATAGTTAATAATGAGTCATTTTATATATTATTATATATCATATCTTTCTTTTTTAATTATAACAAGATATTACCAATTTTTAGGTAGGATAGAGTATAAGAGAAAATATAATTTTGTTCATTTTAGAATTTAGACAATGTTACAAACCATAATGGCAGATTTCATTAAAAAAACAAATAAAAATGCAAAACTTTATTCTTTATAATTTGATTTTATCAATTGAATCAATATTTCTTTCCAATAATTAAAAAATTATATTAGGGGAGGCACACCCCATGCAATGTCAGGGACTACCAATGGGAAAAAATCAAATTCAAATTCAAGTTACAGTTAGTGTGATCGAAAAGTCCAACCATCTGTGCATATTCCATTGGCTCAATTAACTCAATATTTAATGACTCTTTTTTCGATAACAATATTTAATGACTCTTACCGTATTTAAAAGAAACAAAAGAATAGAAATCTTATCTTAATCTCTTAAAGTAACAAACCTTACTTGTAAAAATATGCACTCATTGGAACATTGATTCATCTGAATCATGATGAAAGGCATGCAGTGAGTGTGTGTGTGTGTGAGAGAGAGAGAGAGAGAGAGAGAATAGTTTTATATCCCTTTTTTTTTTTTAACAAAGGCCCTTTTTCATCAAACATTTTGGAAGCATTAGGGGAGAGGCAGATATGGGGCCCAAAATGGCACTAAATCCACCAATGGAATTCATGCGCGTTTGGGTCGACCGTCCTATTCATTTTGGGAGACCAAACCGCACCGCCCCATCTTATTGCTCATTTTCGGTTGTGCACTTTTTGTACCACAATGCATCCAATCCATCTCACACCCTCATCATCTCATCTTACTAAAAAGTAACCTAAAAAATTTGACCCACCAAAAGTACCAAAGGCTATCAACCACCTTAATTAGTCTCCTTTATCTCCTCTCTCCCAGGAATTTAAAAATAAAAATAAAAATTGCTACCTACGTACCTCAAATTCTTCTGAACCTTTTTCTTCTTACTTAATAATTAACCATATCTGCTTCCACTCTTTACCCAACCCATCAATAGTTTTCAGTCCCATGCCTCTATTTTTCTATTTGTCCAAATCTGCTTAGCTTTTCTGTGGATGATATGAAACCCATTAACTATCCCTTTCACATGTATATTATTTTATTTTTATACAACACTTTATTATGCCCCTAGTTGGTATCTTTTTCTTCTCTTACACTCGGTACCCGTACCCCTTTTCTACCTTATCTTTTCTAAACAACAATATTTTCATAATATTTTTGGGTTCATATTTTACACAATTGTTCAGTCTCCATATTGAATTTAAACATAAAAACAAACAAAGAGAGTTTTAATTTAAGAAGGGATCATATTCAATGGAGGAGTTATTAATTGTGCTAATTGCATGACAAACCGGATTAAAAGATGTTTCTAGTCGTTAGTCTATATCTTCTTGCCCCTTGTTTTCTTGTATACCAGGAAACAGCCATAGTTTTTCTTTTCCTCTTTAATTTTTTTATGCGTTTTTCATTCCATACATTGTATGGATTTTGTATCATTTTATTCTGGTGCTATAAATCTCAGTGTATTATAATTAGATTATGGACAATGTAACTTATATACCTTATAATACCTATTATCTCTTATCTAAAATTGGCTCTCAATAATAAGTGGGATCACATTAGTGTTAAATTAGGAATCCAAGTGTGAGTTAGTCCGACATTAGCTAAGAATGAGTCAAATGAAGAGAATATAAAATAAACAAGATCCATATATCCAATGCGTTAAGTTTTGGGTGAATAAGTAGTGTTGATATCTCACTTGCATTGTTGTTTAACCCATTAACACAAGTCTCTCTGCTTTGTGGCTCCCTCGGAACTCTCCACAATAATTAGATTCTACTAAGAGACACCCCTAATTGAAATATTAATTATTGATTCTTTAATTTACCAACCATTGAGATTTTATTTACCCTCCACATTAAGTGTTTACTTTAAAGAAATGAAATTCATGGTAGATAAAAAGCCTCATCTATTTTGAGAAAACATTTCCTATTTTTATTTTTAATTAATTATAAAATTGTTCTATTTTTTTAATTTGTTTTCTGTTTTCAAAAATTTGTATACGAAACATTGAAAACAAAAAAATTATTTTTACTGTCTCCTGTATAAATAATCTTTGAAAACAAAAAATAGAAAATAAATTGAAAACAATATTACAATTTTGTAATTAATAAAAATAAAAACAAGAAATAAAAAAAGGAAATGTTTTCTAAACTGACTCTAAATATTTTGTTTGGTATTGTCTTGGACCAATAGCTAAATCATCAGCAATCTCATCAGCTATAAGTTAACTTATCAGTTATTTTTACCAAAGAGAGTCTTAGTTTTAAACTTTTTTGTGAGCCATCTTGCCTTTATTTTAGTTTTAATTCTAGCATACAAAGTATATTGTACATTTTATACATTTCAACAAGTACATTAATATGCTTTCATTGAAAAATCAAGATAAGGACATAATCACATAAGCACTAGTTAGTTAATTTCTTTAAATATAAATCATAATCGAATTTGTTTTCGAATAAAGATTATATAACTCGCAATTACCCCCGCCCCCCCTGGGGGTTTTTTGTCGGTTTTTTAATGGTTCACAATGGCAAAAGTAATAAATAATCAAAGTCCATTCTGGTTGCTTATCAAGAGATAAGAACTTGATAATGGCCTTTTGAATGTGTGAACGAAACTGGGATCCACAAATAGAGTGATGTTATAAGTTGTGGCAAACAGTTCTCATAGTTGAAATTATGCATGGTTGCGATAAATCTGTAAATGAAAATAATAGGATGTGGCTAACTGAGTGAACAATTTTTTTTTTTGACAAAAACTGAGTGAACAATTAGTAAAATAAATAATCTCTACTATTAATAAAAAAATTAAGAGTTAATATTTTAATACATTATGATTTGTTATGCATGCAATTGTAATATCAATTATTAATTTTTTTATTAATAATTGAGATTACTTACTTTACACTCTAAAATGAATTACTCACTTTAAAAAACTCAGATTCAAAATAATATGCCACCGTTGTTATCCATGAATTGACCTTCTAACGGCTGCTAATTAATAATAAATTCCCAGTTGAATGCTTCACACAGGCACACATATCAATCACACACATAAATTAAGTTTCCCATGAACATATTCACGGAATAACCAATGAACCTGTTCCGACAAAAAATGTGTGAATTCCCAAAATGTCCATAAAATTACATATGATTATCAAGTACCAAGGCCAAAAAATTGGATCCCACCCCAGAGGAAACATACGACAGGTGTAGTTTATCTAGCCACAGCATACACTAGACCTGTCAACCCCATCAACCAATCAATAAATCTAAATCACACCCACATGAAAATCACATACTACAATAAAAAAAAGCTACTATTTCTCTCCCAAATTATAAGAAATTTTTGACAAATTTTGTTGTCCCTTTTTATAAGAGTCATTTGAAAATATGTCTTGTAATAATTATTTTTTATCTAAATTATCCTTATTTATTATAAATTATTTTTGTCTCTCTCCTATGATGAATGGAAAAGAATGAGATAATTCATTAATTAAATGGGAAAGTAGGTTACTGGGGAAATACCTTTTGTGATACCCCTTTGAGATTGATGGATTACTGAGAAATCCTGACATGGTTGGTATCCCTTTGAGACCATGTAGGTTACTGGAAGATTTACTTTTTAAAAAAAAAAATTTGACACTGGTCACTTTTTGGGTTGTAGGGTTGGTTGGGTTATACTTTTGTAATCTGTATGGTTGGAAGTTGGATTGGGCACACCTTGTGCTTCCGGTCCCATTTTAATACAATTTGATTATAAAAAAAAATGAAAAAGAGAAAGTGGAAAAAGAGAGATACTACTAGGGGCACAATTTTGGAAACACAATGTAAATTATTGACAAATTTAATACTTTTAACTAAACTAACTAATTTTCTTAGTGGGTGAAAATTAGATAAAAACCTCTTATAATTAGGGATGAGGGTAGTACTTCCTCGTGTCATTTTTATAAAAAACAAAATGTGTTATTTTCTTGATTCATTTTATAAGAAATAATGTCTTATTTTTAACATTATTAATTATTCATTTCTAATTTTAACCTTATTTATTATCAAATCACCTAACAAGGAGCTCACCTCTATGTCACTTCTAGCCATGTAATGCAAAGGATTTTGTAAAAAAGTTTAAAATTATAACATCATTAATGAAAATTAACACATTTCAATGCATTATTTGGTCTTGATGATTTTGTCATATATTTCTTATAAAAAGGACTGGAGGTAGTAATTAGTTTTTGAATTTATTATTATTTTAAATTAGTCTTTGAAATTAAAATTTCTCGCCATATTAGTCCTTTTGGATAAATTAATTTAGTCTGTAAAATTATCTAATAAAGTCTAATATGATAAAAAAAATAGAAGAGGGGATCAAATTACACCAATTTAACACTTTGCATAATATTGCACTATTAATAATTTCTTATATTCTAACTCACCATTAGATTAAAAATTATTATCATATAGATCATTTTTATAAAATTTTATATCAATATAAAATTATTTGATATGTCATTAAGATAAATCATGATTCATACATTTCAAAACACGTCAATCTTGATTCCATCTCGTATTATTTGTTGTTTTAGCCAAAAAATTATCCCATTTTAATTATCTTTTTATAATAACAATGAAGCATTTAATTATTTTTTTCTATTATACTCTTAAAACATTTATATGTTTACGCGATGGAAGAATTGAGAAATTAATTGTCAATCATTACTAGAGAATGAGTAACAAATGGTATATTAAAAAAGACCAAAATAATTTTTATAAATTTTAAACTATTAATTATATTTTTTAATTTTCATATCACAACCTTAAACAACAAATAAAATGGAAAAGAAGCGGTAGTAGGCATCGTCATTCCGAAATTACACCCCGCGTTTAGTCGGGACTTAGGGTGGCATCATATATAACATCATCATATGCATATTTGCGTTGACTGTAATTTTGATTCACTGTTTAATGAGTCTAGTTAGTGACACTTGGACATTGACTTGTAACCAGTACGTACGAGCTGTCATACACGTAAGCTGTCCTGTCCCGCAGTTGACCCACACTCCTCTCTCCGTGTGGTCCACACACGTATATACTCCAACTACATTATAGTGAAATTCGTGGGATAACAATATTTTACTATACCAATATGGTGTAGTACAGATAGTAGATATTTGGATCCCTTAAATATAATATTTAAAAATATTTTATGTAGGATATCAAAGTTGAACTCAGTCGAAATTAAATAGACTAAAAAATTAATTATAACTATTAACTCCGTGTATATTATTTCTTTTTTAAGGCATATATTTAATATTTTCATAATAAATTCATAAAAATACAAAAATAACATAATATTTTCATGTAAATTCCTCTCGCCTCTCTTTGTGTGGTCCACACATATACATACGCGTATTGTTTAAATTTTTTTTACATACGAGGGTTTTTAACATATCATCTGTGTTACATGTGACATGTAAACTTTTAGTGTTAATAATTGAATTTACATTGAACTTAATTGTAATAATTATGATATTTGAGAACCTAATTGACTCAAATAAAATTCAATAAACCAAAATTACACAATCATGATACTCAAGGAGCTAATAGTATAATTAAGCTATATATATCCAATGTTAAAAGAGCTTATAATTAAAAAAGCCTATGTTAATTTAAAGAGAGTAATAGTGTAAAAATTGGTTCACGAATAAAGTGAATGACGTTAGACCCTATAGGACACACAATTTAAACTAATAATAGAAAGAGTTGAGAAGACAATGTCAGAATGTGTGCTGCTGGTACACAACTGATACATTATTAGTTTTTATCAATAATATGATTACAAAAATGTTACGCACATGTCCGTCACACATCCCATTTCCTCATTTTATTCGTTGAGGTGAGGTGTAGTGTGGGTGTATGGGTATTAGTATATCATTACTCATATGGTAAAATTATAATTGATTGAAAGGACATAGCAATTATACAGGAAGAGAATGTATATGATATATTTATATATTTATTAATTGTTTAAACTATTTTCCATTCAGATATTAATATATAATTACTATATAATAACCATATAATATTATCTTGTTTATACTTCAAGGCAACCCAATCCCATTCTATTTAGACTCAGTCTTGATTAGAGCCGTATATCATATGGTTTTTTGAGATTTTAGGTCGGGTTTAGGTCTTATAAATTTAGCTCACAATTTAGGACGGGCTAAATTACCTTCTAGGAATTCGTGTTCCTTGATGAGGACTTAATTCAAACCTTTGAAGCTTTTTCTGATACAAAAGCATCCGACCCTATAAATAAATGACGTGTCAAATGACGTTTTGATTTTAATCTCTATAAATAAATGACGTGTCAAATGACGTGCACAGGGCAATGTGCCACGTCAGCGTTTTAGGGTGACATAGCACTGGTCAATGCAAAGGAGGGACTAAATTCAAAACTTGAAATTTGAGAGGACTAAAAACCGTTGACTTTAAATATAGGGACTAAATTCAAAACTCGAATTTTTACAGGAACCCAATTCATATTTAAGCCAAAAATTTATTAATATGATGTGTTTTTATACTCCATTACAATTTCTGAACATTACCATAAAGAATAATAATAATAATATATCACTTTACTTGTAGGGTGTGTTTCAGATAAATAAGAATATGTAACATTTTTAAAATTAAAAGGTGTTTATCTTTACATATATGTGCATGCATAGGATGTGTTGAGTAACTTGAAGGCTAATCTAAACCCATTCTTAATCTGATACTGGGTCATAAAATAAGACCTGATTTTGTACTTTTTTTGGGATAGGGCCGAACTTGACCCTAAATAGCTCGAAATGAGACAAATTACTAAGCTAACTCGGGCCATGAACACCCCTAGTCATGACTCCGAAAACAATAAAATATTTGATGATGACATTAACAAGTGACAAAAAGAGCGTGTGAATACAAGAACTTTGCTGAAAGTTGAAAGACTTGCAAGGCATTACAAAATCAGGGGTTGGCAGATCCCAATTCGTATTTTCAAAACTGGCTAAGAATAAGTCAATGAATATATATGATATAGGTCCTGTTTGGATAACAAATTTATCTACTGTTTATGACATAAGCTGTATAAGCTACTTTTATAATCGAAGAAAAATTACAGTGAAACTTATTTTATATAAGCCATAAACTATTTTGATAAGCTATCCTAGGTAACTTATGAAAAATAAGCCCAAAAAATGTGAAACTCTTATACTTACACGAGATTAATTTGTCGTATTCACATGTTGTAAATAAAAAATAAATAGTAGTACTTTTTCTAAATGAATCTACCAACTCAACTCATATTAACTGGATTTGAAAGTGACTAAGAACAGTTGACAGACACAAAATGAAGTAAACTTTTTCCATTATCATTCACATATAATTCTTCACATGATAAGATGAAAAGTTGAAGGTTTTTTTTTTAGTAATATGCTAAACAAGACTTGTACTGTTTTGCCTATTTGATGATTTTCACCGTTTATTCTTTGTAAGAACTTAAGAAGCAAATTACATGTGTGACAGAAGTAAATTAAGGGGTAGGAAAATAAATTCCAAATCAAAACAACCCATATGCCCAAGATTCTGAATCCATGACCATTCTTGAGCACTGACTCAAAGGAACATCAAATGATTGCTGCTTTCTATTATCATCACCATCATCATTAATCAGCAAATTCAAGCTGCTAATGAAGTCATCATCCCAAAAGGCCATAACATTGCTGCTGTTATTGTTGTCTTCTTCCATGTTGTTGTTAATGTGATGAATAGTAGTACTATTGTTGTTATTATCATTGTAATTGTAATTACAAGACCACTCAAAATCTGGTAGCTGCAGGTCTTCAAGGAGGCTGGTTGAATTTGAATTTGAATTGGATGAAGATGATGAAATTGAAGAGGTTGATGAAGAGGAAGGAGCACAAGGCACTAGAATCTCATGGGGTTCTATCATTGGAACTTCATCTGTGCAGAACCCATCCATTATTAGCTCCATGGTGTCAAATAATAAGGGTGTCATGGTTTTGTGGTCTCTCTCTTTGTCTTCAATAGTGATGGTTGTTGTTGATGACTCAAGTGAAGTCTCTGGCTTCTCTGGCTCCTTATTATTGTGCTTGTCAATTTCAGATTCTAATTTGGGGTCAAAGTCAACTTCCAAAGGTTGTGGTTGTTGTTGGTTCTGCTGTTCTTCGACTTCTGCTTCTTGTTGTTGTTTAGGTTGATTTTGATTTTGGGTTTGTTCAATTACACTAGGAAGTGGCTTGTGTGTGACAGGATCAATGCCCATTTTCTTGAGCTTTTTCTTTATGTGGGTATTCCAATGGTTTTTTATCTCATTATCAGTTCTTCCTGGTAGATGAGAAGCAATCTTAGACCATCTGCATAATAAGGAGAGAAAAAAAAGGACATCAGTAATAATCAGTAGAATAATAGTGTTTTTTTATATATAAAATGAAGAAAAGCACACAAAAGAAAGATTTCATCATAATATAAGGTCCATGCGTAATCCTGGCATCGCTTAAAAGGGAGAATGGCTTTATGGCCACTAAAAAGCTCCATCTTTCAATGTCATGCAAGTTACGAAATGAGAAAAAAAAAAATGCCCCACAGAGACAAATTTGGAGCCTCTATTTACTTTTCTATATACCAATGATATCATTCCCAGTCAACTTTAACTGTAATCATCATAAGTAGTTCCCTTTTTTCTACCTTTAAAAACTGAAAAAAGATAAAATAGAAATATATAAAAAGAGTTAAAAAAATATTTATATTTAGTGTACAATTTTTATACGCCTCCTTCTCCTAGTAGCAGGTAATGAGCCATGGGACCACATCTTTCTCCCTTCTGGACGAATAAACAAATTGCAACTTGAAGGGCATGATTACAAAAGTAACAAATTCAATTTAAGTTAATTAGTGCCTTTGTTAATTGCCATTAAAGATATCATTAGTTTTGTTTAAAATCATTTCTAATATATTAAAAGAGCACTGTGGTAATCAATAATCATTTAACTCAATCATTAGTGAAGGTTAATGAAGGAAAGAAGAGTCAATAAACATGCAGATGAGATCACAAAGGGGGAATAGAGGAAAAATGGTTGGTGGGAAAAAAGTAAGAACCTGTTGCCAAGTTGAGCATGGAGATCAATGACCATTTTCTCTTCATATTCTGATAAAAGGCCTCTCTTTAAGTCTGGCCTCAGGTAATTTGTCCACCTCAGCCTACAACTCTTTCCACACCTTAACAGCCCTGCATGGAGTCACAACATAGTTGTTGGAATTTCATAAATTCAGTGCAGAAAGTGATTTCAATTCAAAAATTACAGATGGACACATGAAGATTTTATTACTCCATGGATAAATTTACCACTCCCCTAATTAGTTTCCCCAAATAAACAAACATAAGAATGACATTTTTTGCTTCCTCGTAACCAAAATGTTTAAACATGTGGTCAGGAGATTTCCTCACATCGATATCATGTTACCACATGTTATGCAGACTTGTTTTAAAAAGGTGGAAAGAATATGACAATTTTTGAGTGTTTTGATTTCCTTGTCTCTGAATGAGAACAGAATGGGAAACAAATGAACAAGACAGAGGAATCCAATAAGACAGAGGAATCCAATAAGGCAACTCAGGGGTAGGAAGAAAAGACCAAAAAAAAAAACCCATTGACCAAAATGCAAAATATTTTTGAAACCATTTTAAAGATATTCATAGCCAAAATTGCAAAGGAAGGAAGCATGAAACTCCAGCATTTTGAGTTTTCATTCATTAAGGATATGAATGGGTTGCATATTAAGGACTAATAAATAGTTAATGAATCTCCATGTGCCCAGAAATGCTCTATAACAATAGTAATAAGAGCAATGAAAAGGAGACCTGCTAGCTTAGGGACAGCTCTCCAACAGCATTGGCCATTAGTGAGGATGAAATTGATGAGCTTCTTGTCTTCCTCTGCAGTCCATGGCCCCTTCTTCAACCCAACTTTGTCACAACAAGGTTGCCTTCCCATTATTTCTTTTTTTTTTTCTTAAATCAAAACAGAAATGACACAAAGCCTATAGTTATAATTTATAAATGATCCCTCAATACTAGAGGGTTCAAATCAAGCTTAGAGAAAGAAAGACACGGAGAGAGAGAGAGAGAGTTGAGATCCTTTGAGAATATACACATAACAAGTTAAGATAGAGAACCATCACCTACTTATATATAGAATTCAGCTCCTCTAAACTCCAAAGTCGCCTAGGTCCCCAATAATCCACTATCTCAATTTATCTCTTATTTTATTTTTATCAATAGATGAATACAGATGTTCACATTACTTAATATAATTCTTTTTTTCTCTCCGTTTTCCTCGTTCTCTCTGCTTTGTAATTCTGTATTTTTTTTTTGTTTAGATTAAGGTATTTTCTGCACTAGTGTGGAACTAATTCTTTCGAGTTAAGTAGAACTTTATAGATAGTAAAACTCTACCACGCGATATTTAAGAATATTGTATTCTTACAACCTAAATTCGAACCTAAGACATCTGGTTAAACTGTGAGAGACCATGATTTCTATATTTTAACATTTATTTTATTATAATATATATTATGGATTTATGGTTTCCTAATGGACAGGTGTTGATCAGGGATGAGACACGGGCCACACGTGCTATGTCTCAGTCAGAAAACGCCACCTCATCGACCAGGCTTTGCTTGAGAATGAAGCGTGAGATACTCCACTCACGAACTCAAGCCACCTAGGATGGTAAGACTATAAGTAAAAGTAAGACAATATACCTCAAATGACATACACATTTCACAAGTCTCGACTCTTCCTTTTTCTTTGACATTTTCATTTATAAATAGTTAAATACTTGCAATGTGAGCATTTTGACAAGAGAGGCGATAAAAGAAATCCCCAGCTTGTATGTTTTGGGTGGCAACGAATTAATTAATCAACTCAATAAGCCATTTGAAATGATAATTAATTGTCATTAAACAGAAGTTTGAATACTTCAATTAAAATCTCTGTACTTCATTATAATTGAAAGGAGGTTGGACCACTTGTTAACAAAAAAATATTGTGAAATAAAATTTTGCAATTATTATGTTTTTAAGCAATAAGTGGGAGGACTAAACATGTGTAGATATATAGATACAAGAAGTTTCTTAAAAAGGATAACTTTATTTTTCTAAAAACGTTTATTAAGAAAAAATGACTAAATAATTAAGGACTGGCATGGCCACGAATCAACTAAAAAAAACAAACAAATGGATTGGCACTGGATTAATTAATTGCCCGTTTAGTTGTATGCTAAAAAATATATTATATATCTAAAAAAGTACTTTTTTATATTACGATTAAGTATTTTTTTTAAAATGATAAGCAGTGAAATTTACAATTTGTATTGTTTTTAGTTAGACTTTTGTGTTTCCAAAAAAAAACAAAAACATTTTTTTTTTGACAAAAAAAACAAAAACATAGTAGTACGAACATTGAATTTTTTTTAGTCGACATATTAATATAGTTTTTATTTAAAAAATAATTATCCAAACAAGCCTATGCCATCCTCACATCACATATACCTTTTCTCTCTCTCTCTTTATTTGAATCAAGAAAGATGTATTCCTAACGAAATCATAACTTTTTACCTTTCGCCACTTCATCATCTAAGTTACTACTTGTCCATATAATATTAACTAACCAATAAAACTATGCCTATTTTATATAATTCAGCAAATAATTCTATTTTGATTTATAATTTATGCTTAATTACACTTTTGGTCCCCCAATTATTAATTAGGATTGTGTGATTTTGATCTCCCAATTTTCAATTGCGACAGTTGAAGTCCCTCATGCATGCATCTTTTATAATTTAACTCTTAGATATTTTTCTTTTAGTCTATAATTCTGAAAACACCATGTAATACATTGGAGACTTATTGACTATCTTTTACTTTATTAATCCAAACTTATATTAAATGTAGAATTAGTTAGGGGTTCATGACTGAGAGATTTTTATTAACTTGTATTTTGATTTGTGAAAATCTTAAAACAATTACTATGGCAAGAATATAAATAAGTAAATGCTGAAAATTACATACAAACAGTTTGAGTGAAATAGACATGAACTCATAAAATTCCCAAAAACAATATGGCAGGAGTATAAATAAGTAAATGCAGAAAATTACATACAAACAGTTTAAGTGAAATAGACATGAAACCATAAAACTCCCAAAATTTGATTATTCTTGTAATTTCTTTTTGTATATCTTATTTATTTTTTTCTCTTCATTTCCCATCACATTATTCATAATATCTATTGTTTTCTCTTTTTTTTCCTTTTATTTCTATATATCTTGCCCTTAGAATTGAAGTGTATGCATTCTAGGGATGATGTACAAGAAATTAACATTATTATAAAATTTCTGTGATCAGTTATAAAAGAACTTTTCTCTCTCTGACCCTATTGGATTGACTTATGTAGAGCTTATTTACTGACATAAGCATTTGTCAGCGTGATTGACAGAACTTATGAAAACAGCTTATGGCTGGTTCATAAGCTGTTTTAAGCTTATTTTCATAAGCTTACCAGGATAACTTATCAAAACAGCTTACATTGCCTTTTCTATTTTAAAAATAGCTTATATATAAACGCTTATGCCATAAGTGCTTAAATAAACTATTTATCCAAACAGACCCTCTTTTCATGTACATTATATATTTTTTTAATTACTCTCCTAGTTAATAATAATTTGTAACACCTTTCACGAGTAAACATATATATAAATCATGACACCTGATTAATGTTCTGTCCCTCTCTTAATTTGTTGAGATTTTGTTAGTTTATTTTTGTCATTTTGTCTAATTACCCCCATTTTTATATTATTTGATATTTATTTTCTCGCCATGAGTGGGACGTATCAACGGCATATAAAAGAATAAGGAATTGATAACGTGCTCAAATCAAAATACATGTAAAGTTAAAAAAATCCACCTGATTTTAATATAATACATCTATAACTTTCAGAAAACTGACTTCAGATATATATAGAAGTCATCCCTGAAAGTAATAAATTAAAAATATCCTAGATGATTGATAAAATTGATTTTTTTTATAAACTAAATTGCATTAAAAAAAGACAGAAAACATAAGAAGTACTTCATCCAAATATGAATACAAATAATTGTTTATAAACTTAGCTCCCACTCTCCTCAAAAGAACAACCTCACTCTAGAAAACATTACGTCCCTCTCAGAAATGTCACCCCAAATTACATTAAAAGTAATTATAAAGCAATTCCTCAGTAACCTATATGGTATCAAAGGGAATTAGATCAAATGCCCAGATATTTCTCCAGTAACCCATTAGTCTCAAAGAGGTGTTTTACAAGCATTTCTCCAATAACATACATGATCTCAAAGGGATACTTAAGGCATACTTTATATATCCTATAACCCATTATTCTCAAAGGGGTGCCTATAGCTTGATAAAATTGTATATATGGAATTTTGATATATCTTTAGTTTCTTCCCTATGTATACCGTCATATCTCCTGATTAATGAGCTCACCACCCACAACACTCAAAGTTTTATATACGCTAGTGATTTCGTTAAATAATATCTTAATTTCCTTTTAATTTAATCTGTAACATCTACATCTATGTATTATCATGACTCCATATATAGCTGATATTTCTGCCATGCAACTTCTGTGTGAACGGGTTATATATAACCAGACAAAGATTATGGAGTTATACCTGTGAAGAAGCAAAGTCAAACTAATTTATCTTGTTCGAATGAAATGAAATTGTATTACGTTATACGTTTTCAGCTTCTAGGCCGGCTTCAATTACATATGCTTTGGGCACCTCTCAACACAATGCGCATGCAATATTAACTCAATTATTTCGGCTTCAATAATTTGTATTCGTTTATATAGGAAGGTTCAAAAATATCCGGCAACATCTAAATTTTGATGAAAATTGATGTTCATAATTCTGCTTACAAGAGTGGATAGAATATTAATACAAGAACAGCAGTTTGAGAAGGAAAAGAAGAAAAATAACAAGAATAAGAAATCAAGATAAACCTATATTCCAAATTTATATTCAAAACGTGGCATATCAGATCATGAGGTACATGTTATTTTATGTGTGCACATGTACGTGCACGAATATATTATTAGTAGAAATGTAGAATTCATTTATATTAGTTTTTTTTACGGGAATTCGTTGATATTAGTTAGTTGTAACATTACTTAAAAACTTTTTGTATAGAATGTGTGACATTAAAAAATTCAACAGGTAAATCATGTTATATTATTTTAATGATTAATATATATATATATATATATATATAAGATTTAGATAATTTAGACACGGTGGATATATAACCTAATAGTTATTTATATTTTGAATAACATATTATATGCTAAAGAAAGTGATGGGATGAAATATGTATATGTTTTGGATTTGTACAAAATTTTATAAACTTTTATCTCATAAAATTTTCAATCCAATATTGATAAAATTAATCATTGATAAAAAGAATCCGCCAATGTACACTCACTTATTTTTTAGAAGTAGTACAATAGCAAGTTACACCTTTGGATGTATTTAGCAAAAATTATGTTATAACTTGCTAGTGAACTCCTTCTAAAAAAACAAGTGGGTGTACGCTATTCGCAAATCCCATATTTACATGGTAAAATATGATTAAATACTTGTATAATTTTTTATATATTTTTTCAGTGCATACATATTAATAATCAGTAATAATCACCATATATATGGATGATATATAATCAAAATTGACTTTGGGTAAATCTGAATTTTGCTAAGGTGTATCCAGCCCGCTGTTTTAGAGGGGAGAAAATGAAACAGCAACAACCGAGTATTTTGGTTATTAAATAATTTTGCCAAAGTATATCCTGCCCAGTATTTTGGAGTATATAGAGAAAAGGAAACAGCAACAACCCCAGTAGACAGTTGTGGGAAGTTTTGAATTTGACATCTGCATACTATTTTTTCTGTTGACTATTTTGTCATGACAAAATCATTGTCCTATATGCTGAATGGACTCAGCAAATGTAGTTGTTTTTATTTATGCAAATTGTTGCTTCACTCGCCAAATAAGAGTGACGTTTTGTTTTTCCTTAATTGTATCCCAATCGATAAATGATTTAGAAAACGAAAGTTTCCTATTTTATCGTAATCATGGTAGGAAACAAATGATGATACGGCATATGCATGCATGTATAACGTTTATTAATTATATCCAAATAGAGAAAAGAAATTAATCATGTCTATCTATCTAGCTATATGTGTACGTGTTCCTTAATTTGAAGAAATTAGCTAGATTGATGAGAAGATTGTTTGCGACGGGGAGCGAACAAGAAAGTGATTGGGGCCAGAAATGAATAGTTTGGTATAAGTTGAGAAAGTTATAGAAAGGGGCCGGGAAACCAAATATTATAGTAAACCAGGGTATTTAAGCGCGCGAGTCGCATAGAGCTCTATAGGCCGTGTCATCTCACCCAAGCCCAAATGTCTATGATATAATTACTAATTTCTTAAACTATTTTTCTTTCAAACATTAATATATCACCATATTATAATTTATTTAGTCTATATTTCGGTCAATCTCATCCCATTTATTTAAACCTAAATAAGCTTAATTAATTTGATTTGTATAACATCGAGCTTTTTTGAGTTTATAGAGTAAGATTCAAGTCTAAAAATTTGATCCGACAAACATTTAGGATGGTGCATGTAAAGGACAATTATAATACACAGTACTGCTAATTTTTACGAAAGTTTTTGGATACAAAATATACGAATTAAGCACACATGGTCATTTTGTAAGAAAGGAAAAATGGCTCGATTGCATTTGGCGGAAATCATGGCCCATCTATATGTAAAACTAACCAATCATTTTCCTTTGTGTATGTTGTGCGCTTGAGATTTTCGTAAAGAACAGCATTTTACTTATAATTCGTCCTAACCCGACTCATGCTCACCCCTTATTTGCAAAAGTATTCCATCCCACCCGTGTTACTCTCATGGTGGATCGGAGGAGATTTTCAGGTTTACTCATGAGGTGGGATTAATTGAGGTTCTCACATGTTCTTTGCGAAGCCATTCAGACAGCTAATTTGTTACAAGATTTGGTCTTTCTCTAAATTGTTTTTAGTCGAGTTTTATTTTGTTCTAGATTTTATTTCGTTATCCCTCCTAGGAGATGCTGTTTTTGTTACTTTCCCTCATGGTTTTTAATTGAAGTTTGGTTGGGAGCTTTGACTCCTTAATTTCCTTTCATACAAAAATGAGTTATTCTTTCAATACAAGATAAATTATATAAATGTGTGGAAAAAAAACAAAGAGAGAATAAAAACATAGGTGAAAAAAGTGAAAGAAAAAAAATGAAAAATGCGTTCATAATTAAAGTGTTTGTATAAAAGTTATGGATAATTTTTTCCATATCAATGAATATTATTGTTAAAAAAACAGTATTAAATAGTATTGAAATGAGTTGTTACACCAAATAAAATTCACATGTATAAAATCCATGTGTCAACAGGAAGTTTTTTATTCTTCGTCTACATTTTTTAACTGTCCATTAATAGGACACACGTGATTTTTATAATATGACATGCCACACTAACATCGTTATCGCATTGTGGAGCTTCACTAATATTATCATTTTCATTAGCAATATTTTTTTAGGGAATGGGCAAAAAATATATAGTTAACTTTTGGCTTTTGTCCCTCATTTATTAGTAATTTTTATTTTTAGTCCCTTATATTTAAATCATAACTTTTTAGTCTCCTATTTTTGAAATAGTGCCACATTTAGTCCATTTGACCGACTCCGTTAAGTTAAATGCTGACGTGTCTAATAGATTTACACCTACGCACATTTTTTTTATAGGCAAATGTTAATAATTAGCATGTTATGTTAGTAGGGAGATTTAGAACTTATGACCTCCTTATTCACTTCAATCCTTATGTTCCTCCCTCAAACCACCAAATCATCTTATGACTCCCTACATGCATCTAAGCACACATCATCTGCTTTAGTATTTATCTAATGTGGCATCCTACTTGGATTGGACTTCCCATATTTGACCCAGGATAGGGATAAATCAAGGGTTATGGCTCAAGATCAAACTGAGGTTGCACAACAAAATGGAAAAATCAAAAGAGATTTGGGCCGTTCAATATATGTATGATGCAATATTAGATATGTAAAATAGGTGGTATGTGCTTAGGTATAAATGTGTTAGTCACACTAGTATTTAACTTAATGAAGTCGGTCAAAGAGGCTAAATGTAACATATTTTAAAAAATAAGAGACTAAAAAGATAAATTTAATATGATGGACTAAAAATGAAAATCGTTAAAAAATGAGAAAAAAATTATATTTAACCCTTTTTTGTCGTTGAAATCTAAAACTTTTCTGCCCGATAGCAACTCTATCAACCTGTTTTTGTATACTATTTGTTGACTTTTCTTCTGATGGTATATATATATACATATACGTATTGTTCTTTTTTTTTGTGTGGCAAAATATTAGAGATTCAGTTATCTAAATATAGGCAAAATAGGATCTTTGGTCTTTTAGGTTATTTTATTTTTTTAAGTTGGTCCCTTATCTTTATTTTTTGATAATAAGGTCTCTTATGTTTATTTTTTTTTTAATTTGGTCATTTTCTTCATTTGTTGATGATGTGTCAGTTTTTGATTGGTCTCAATTTACTGTACACCATCACCTCAGACCAATCAGTAAATGACATGTCATCAACAAATGAAGAAAATGACCAAATTAAAAAAATAAATAAACATAAGGGACCTTATTGTCAAAAAATAAAGATGAGAGACCAATTTAAAAAGATAAAATAACCTAAGAGACCAAATGTGCTATTTTGCAAAAAATATAAGTTGTCTCCAAGTTGGATGGATCTCTATATATATATATAGATTAATTAACTCTTGTGAGGCTTCTTGGATATCCACATTGGCCCGGCCTGTTTCTTCTAATTAACAGCAACTGGTCCCCAAATTGAAATTATAAAATTTCACTGAGATGGAGTACGTTCATGGCAAGATTGTGTAGATATTGTAAGCTTTGGGGGCGTTTACTAATTTGTTGCTATCCGCATCACAGTCTTTTGCATATATGTTTATCCTTTTCTTTATGTGTCCTGGTTTCTTGACAAAAACCGCTTTTGGTTTGCTCAATTTCGGAGCATATATATATGGGTTTTTTTAACTTGATTGTTTTATAATTGACAATTTATTTTAAAGGGTAAAGTAAACAGTTTTAATTAATGATAAATCAATAAATGATATTAGGTAGATATATGTATACATAAAAAATTATATATGAAAGTAAGATATCAACGGTTGATTTTCTCATTTATAGAAAATAATTTTTTTCCTTCAAAAGTGAGACTTCACTCTATAAAAGACAAATAGTTGTTCAATCTGGGTATAATTTGTACTCTGAATTGACTACTTTTTCAATAAAAATTTTAGTTTATCTGAGAAAAAAGACAAATTTATCATATCTATCAATTCGACTTGAGCGAGCATAATGGACTAACATATTTTCGAATCTAGCTGAGTTGGGTCAAATTAATTACCCACTAATAATTTGTCAGTCTCTTCAAGGTTGTGAGTCAAGTGGGTAAATCCATTAGCCCATATTTAAAAAAATCACTTCTTAACAACGTGAATAACATTAACTTGTAATTACATATATAATATTTGTATAAAATAATTACTTTTTTAATTAGCATATTCTATTAGTCTATATATTGTGTGTGGTGAGCTACATATTTTTTATTTTTATATTGAACTTAAAATTATAGATTCAATATTTCAAGTAATAAAATATTCTTCAAGCCAACCCATATATTGGGTAATAAGTTTTTAAACTAGGTTGGACTAGATTGTGTAGA
The DNA here is from genome assembly GCA_030159175.1 of Glycyrrhiza uralensis. NCBI lineage: Eukaryota > Viridiplantae > Streptophyta > Magnoliopsida > Fabales > Fabaceae > Glycyrrhiza > Glycyrrhiza uralensis. Next base: position 6,450,874 of record BRZY01000006.1, read on the forward strand.
TATTGTAAGCTTTGGGGGGCAAATACAAAATTCTTGTTAGCTAGCTCATCAAGCTCAACCCATTTTGTACTTTTGCTAATTTTGACACACCTAGTTTTTATTCCATCCACGCAAAAAGAGTATAAATCTTTGACGTACCACTATCAACCTTGGGCTGGCCTGCGTAGCACTACAGGCCAACAAAATTACCAAACAAAAGTACCACCTAATAATAATATAATACTGACTTTGAACTTTGACGTTCTATTTTCTTTTTTAATTTATTTTTTATATTCTAAATTTTGAGGTCATTCTAACGTGTGGCTGGTGTATGCAACCACTGAGCTTTTGTTTTTATTCCTTTCACTTGCTAGCTAGTAGTGAGAGACAGAATTTTCGGATACAATTTGAGAGAGTAATGATGCCTGTGCTATTACGGTTAATAAAAACGTATTAAATTAGATAGGGAATAAAAGTCCTTGAGAGGATAATGATTTTCAAAATTATCCAACAAAATACTAAATGAATTCTTGACTCTAAGGAGCACGAATTTTGAGGATCATAAAACTTAAGTTCTACATATGTGTGCTTGGAAGTTTTATCATATGTCTAATGGAATATTTATATATAGAAAATAATTGTACAACTTATATATGTATCATGAGGGGATAAAGAAACAACCGCATATGCGCACATATATTGAGCTCTCACTTATTTGGTGGTTAATATAGTACTAATATTGCATGTTTTCCTTCATTTATTTATAATAATTTAAAGGCTTAATTGTAATTTTGATTCAACAAATATCACAATTGTGTGATTTTGATCATCTGGGTTTCAATTGTGTGATCATTTTGGTCTCTAGTATCACGATTGTGTAATTTTGGTCTCCATGTTCCAATTGTACAATTATGGTCCTCCAAGTATCACAATTGGACGATTTTGATCCCCAGGTATCGCAATTGTTACAATCATTGTGTCGTTTTTAAAATCAATAACCTACATGCTCATTGAGACATCGACTCAGTGTCAAATCAGTCTCACGTGTGCTGCATATGTTCTTAGTGTTAAGAATGACATGGTGACAAAAAGGCATAATTGTAACAATTGAAATATCTATGGGACCCCCAAATCGCACAATCGTAATAAATGAGAGACCGAAATCGTGCAATTGGAATCTGGGGACCAAAATCGCACTATCATAGAACCTAGGGACCAAAATCGCACAATTGAAACTTGCGAAACAAAAATTGCATAACTGTAATACTTGAGAGACCAAAAATACAATTAAGCATTATTTAAATTTAATTACCCTCTTCATGACACTTCATGCTTACATCAGTATTTCGATCTACCTCAGGTAGCTTAAAATTTGACGTTGCTGACTTCAGAGTCAGCTGAAATATTAATGTTCAGTTTCACAGGTGCTTCTGCCAACTCCACAAAATTTTCAACAAGAAAAAAAAAATCACTTGAAATTTCCGAGGAAGAAAAGCAATGGGTGATGTTTTTTTCTTCTCTAATTCTTTTTTCTGGTAGATACTTCATGGAATTTCGATCATGCAATGCATATAGATAAACTTCCCATTATTGTTGTGCGACTTGTGCCAAAAACGTTACATTCAAGATCAGATCAATCAAACGCGTCATTTATTATATAAAAATATAGCACAGACACCACTTAAAAAATATGCTACGACCATATTTTAGTAGAAAAAAATAAAAAAATAATATTGGATGCGAGACAAAGATTCGAGCATCTCTATTGGAGTACCCACTTTTGGGTACTTAAGTGGGTCCTATTTGTACACATCACTCATTTTTATTTTTTTTTAATTTAAGTACCTAATAGGTACCCAATCCCTCTAACCCAGCAACTCTAAAAAATTTACTAAATGAGTCCCATCAATAACTCTACATCCAATTATAATCCACAAAAATACATGAGACCCACGATGAGAGAGGAGAGAGAGGATACTTGTATAAACACTCCTCCCCATTAAGTACCCAAAATTATTCTCTCCTATTAAGGGTACCTATTAGGTACCCATTAAGTACCCATAGGTACCCACCAATCGTGATGCTCTAACGAAAGTCTACTGAGCCCGAGGGAGTAGCTGAGATTTTTTGGGCTGCTATAAAATAGTCGATAAAAAACCTTAGCCATTCCTCTAATATTTTTAAGTTTTGAAATTTTTGCGAAAATATTTATCCGTTTTTATCATTTTTTTCTCGATAAAATGTATTTGTCATTTTTTCAGTACTGTATATATACCCAAACAAAAAAATCAGGCAAAGTCAAAGCCGAATTTTATAAAGGAAAAAAAAAGGCAACCTTATTTCATAAAAGAGAAGCGTTATTCGGTATAAAAAAATAAAAAAAAAACACTGCAATATTAATGATGAATCATCACAGTTAATTGTTTTACGTGATAAACAAAAAAACAAAACATGATAAAATGCAAAGAAGTTTTGAAACTCTTTATTATTACTCTTGTTTATTCAATTTATTTTTCATTTCTATTTTTAGATTTTTTTTGCTTTATTTTATTATTTTGATTTTATTCGTATATTTTACTTTTGTATTTTTATATTTTATTAATTTATCTACATGATATTTAAAGTTATTTAATATTCTAAAAGATAAACGTATTTTCATTCTATTATTTTTTTTGTCATGGTTTCATTCTATTGTTTCTTTTTTTTTTTGTCAATAGATCGATTCATTCATAAAACAGGGTCTAAACCCAGAGAGAACAAAGATGGACTTAGCCTAAAGTCAATCCAGAGTAGCATATGTAATGCCACCACAGATAGACGAGAAAATTAAAGACATGCTGCTAAACTTTTCACCTACCAAATACAGAAAAAAACACGAAAGCCATTAACTGAGACTCTAGACTGCTACAAACAAAACAGAGGATAAAAATAGTAAACTAAACTAAGCAGAGAAACAAACCTAACCAAACAGGAAACTAAAAACAACAACTGAACCACAACAAGGCAACTACCGAGGCCGCCAATCTCTTTCCATATTTTTTTTGTTTTTGGTGAAAGTCTCTTCCCATATTCAAAAAATTCTAACAATTTCTCTTCTCTTTTCATCTTCTGTTGGGCCAATTACTCCTCGAATTTTTTCTCAGACCTTTTTTTTTCTTTCTCTCAGACCAAAAAAGTTATGTTAACCCACAAAGACTGGAAATGGGCTCTGAACACTGTCCCATTGGCCCAGCTACATAGTTGATGGCTATCCAATAATAGAATAAGAAAAATAAGAAAATGAAAAATTGGGCTCACACCTTCTTGGACCCGCCGCATGTATCAAATCTTACTTCATGATGATGCCACTAGGCAATTTCTATCTACACATACATGATTTTCTATCAACACATACATGTTGCGGAACTATTAGTTCTGCAGGTGTATTTTTTTTCAGACACACATATACCACGAAACTATTAGTTCCGCGGGTTGTAATTCACTGCGGAACTAATAGTTCCGCAAGCATTTTTTATTCGTTATGTGTGTGTCCGAATTGAATTACAACGCGCGGAACTATTAGTTCCGTGGTGAATTACAACCCGCGGAACTATTACGGAACTAATAGTTCCGCGGTATGTGTGTGTCCAAAAAAAAAATACATCTGCGGAACTAATAGTTCCGCAGCATGTATGTGTTGATAGAAAAACATATATGTGTAGATAGAAATTGCCATGCCACTATCAGACATGGGGCCTCCTGATTCAGCCCAAATGAATTATCAGACTATACCTAAAACCCTCGACTCTGGACCCAAAAAAAAAACCCTCGACTTCCTTTTAACAAAATGACAAAAAAGGATAATTAATTAAAATAATAAAAAAAACTGCCTCTAAATTTTCAGGATTAGGGCACATGCCAGTCTGAAGAAGGAATCGTAATTTTTTAGGGATAACCTTGTGGTTTTTTTTTTCCTTTTTTGGTGCGCTCTGTTTTTCCTTTATCTAGATAAAGAGGCAGGAATTGGTGAAAGTAACAACATTATTTGCTTAGAGGATTTGATATGATTAAATTAAAATTTAAAATCAAATTGATTAGATGATAAAATAAAAAAAACAAAAAATTTGATCAGACAACTTTGAAATCAATCCAATTCAATCCACTAAAACTAACTTCTTCTTTTCTTTGGGATTAACCTTTTTTTTCTAGCAGTACGTGGGAGAAATAGCATTAGTTAACATCAAATTGAGCAATTTTTTAAAATAATAACAAGGAATGTAAAAATTGTGTTTTATTTTAAAAACTTACAAATACTATTGATTTTAGTTCTTAAATATTAAGATTAAGAATATTTTTTTTAAAGTTAATATTAGATTTGTAATTCACATACACGAGTATAATCTATTACCCTTTTTGTTTCTTGTTAAAAAGGAGAGTGAAAAGGAGAAGTGTATGTAGAGAGGGAACAATAGCAAGGTTGGACCAGCGGTTATCCCAAAACTAGGTACTAGAAAAAGGACATCCAAAACACACACACACATTTTGTTATAGTATGTTTTATCGGCATTCATTGTAGATTCCAATTTCCAATCCTTTCTTCTTTCCTTAACATTCCATTCTCATTTGTTTTGGTCGGCGAAGTTTCTTGTTCCCCCCCGCTACATCCTACCGACCTCGTACCTTTCTCTTTCAATTTCCTCTTTCTATTCTGCGATTCACAACATGGGTCTCTGGGATTCCCTTCTCAATTGGCTCCGCAGGTAACCAATTTTTCTGCTCAAAAATCATTCTTTTTTAATTTATATGTTTACCAAAGTTTTTTTGTGTGTATATTCTCTGTGAAATTGAGAAAGGGTTGGAGTTAAACCTCCAAGCCATTATGTGATTTTGTATGAATATTGAATAGGTTGTTAATTGATTTATTGGTTCCCTTTTGAGTTGAAGCCCTTTAAATGATTCTGATTTTTGTGTGTGTGTGTGTGTTGTGCTAGCTTATTTTTCAAACAGGAGATGGAACTTTCCTTGGTGGGCCTTCAGAATGCTGGGAAGACATCTCTTGTCAATGCAATTGCTGTGAGTTAATAATGCACATTGCAAACCCTGAAAATTCAGTACTGTTTTTTCTGCTCTCATGGCCACTGGTTTCATAGGTTGGACATTGATAAATTGATTTATTTATTTGTTTTGTTTACCAGACCGGGGGATACAGTGAGGACATGATTCCAACTGTCAGTATCTTTTTTCTTTTTATTACATTTTGAGTTGTGAATTTAGGGATTGTAAGTGTGCATTTGTAATTGAAAAGTAAAACTTTGCTATTGAACTCAGGTTGGGTTCAACATGAGGAAAGTGACAAAGGGAAACGTCACCATAAAGCTTTGGGACCTTGGTGGACAGAGGAGGTTCCGAACAATGTGGGAGCGTTACTGCCGCGGTGTCTCTGCTATTGTGTAAGTTGTAACTTAATGTTCTCTCTTACAGACATTTTATTCACACATATGCATACATTGACAAACAAGCGTATCTTTCTTTCTTTAAGTTTTGGTTTTGGATCACAAATTGCAGGTAGTAGATGTTGTCTTCAAGGTTTTAAATTATGATTGTGGTTGTGATTGCGGTTGCAATTACATCATAATCCTTGATATTGTGGAATACTGCAAACAAATGTAGTTGATGTAGGCATGTAGCAATTATGACCACAAAGACCCTGAAAAGTGAAAACCTTGATGTTGTGGCTGCAATTGCAGTTATAGACTGCATTTTAAAACTGTGTTCTTCTTGTTATGTTTCATACATTAGGACACAAAACTTGATACTTGTTTTTATCAATACTGTTTCTGATTATCAAAAGGAAGATTGTTCACACACGATTCATATTGTGATGTGTGTTATAGCCCTTTCAAGTGATTGGGAGTGGCATTCTGGGTGTTTATACTGTCTTGTTTCCTTTAATTGATGGATGCAATGGCAGGTATGTTGTAGACGCTGCGGATAGAGACAGTGTTCCAATATCTCGAAGCGAGTTACATGAGCTCTTGACAAAACCTTCCTTGAGTGGGATTCCTTTGCTTGTTCTTGGAAACAAAATTGACAAGTCAGAAGCTCTTTCCAAGCAAACATTGGTAGATCAGCTGTGAGTTCATACAAGAAATTGTTCCAGAAATCAATATTAATATTATTTTGTGTGTTTATTGAAATGTGTCTTGATGCCTTGTGTAACTGATTAAACCTTTAATTTTTTACGATTTCAGAGGACTTGAGACAATTAAAGACAGAGAGGTGTGTTGCTATATGATTTCATGCAAAGATTCTGTAAACATAGATGTAGTCATTGACTGGCTTATCAAACACTCAAAAACTGCAAGCTGATCCTTGGTTTGACCAGTATTTCATGTTTGGTCATATAGATGCAAGGTGTTGATGAAATTCCTTATCAGTGTAGTACATTTTCCTTAATTTTAGTTGTGGTTCAAGTATGGCAGTGTGTGTTTGTACAGTCGTCAAACTTGGTCAAATCTTCCATTCAAAGTTATTATGTTGAGTAAACCGATTACTTGATCTCGTACAATTCCAGCAACTTTATTTGTCTAAAAATATTGAATATTATTACAATCCCTTGTATGGGGGAAAAATTTAATCTGGATGCTTGCCTCCCAAATAAAATTTATTCACCATTTAAAAGTGCACTAGACAAAATGCTTCCTGAATTTGAATTCTTTGAAGGAAATTGTTTTATTATTTCAATCCTATAGTTTTGCAGGATGCTAGGCTTTGAAGGTAGCAATACATTAGGCATTTCTAGGCAATCATGTCGATACATAAGAGAAAAGGCAACCATGAATTAGATTATAATGCGTGCGTGCATGGGTGTTGTTTATCTAGTTTTATGAATAATGAATTGGATTATGGCCATTGTTAGGGTCGAGGAGGTTAAGGGCCCGATTGATAGACAGGTGTAGCCTAACCATAGGGCTAAGATTTGGCAAGTATACTCTAAAAAGGGTAGCAAGGGAATTGTGCAATGTAATCGATTGCTATATAACAAAAATAGGTCTTGGTTGGGGTCACATGTCACCTTCTAAGTTTTTTATTTCCTGCTAAAATTATTTTGTTTGTTGAATTTTTCTTACCGTCTATCGGCTAGTATAGATGAAACTTGAAAGTGGGTGTCCATAGTTCGTTAGAGGATGAGAGGACTTATCACGTGAAAGGGGGAATATAGGGAGGTACTATGTAGTGTCAACTGTCAAGGGAGGAGTTAGTTTTGGCATTCTGTTATTCTCTTTTCCTTTTGGATGTAAGCTAGCTAAGGCAGAGACGCTTTGCAATTTGCATCTAAAGGAGCTTTGCTCTGGAGATTATAGGGCAAAACTCTTGTTATCTTTCTTATTCAGTAGAAAATACAGTCACCATCATACTCTTGTAACACTTGCTGTTTGGAGAACATGGCCATGTAGCAGCAAATAATAACATGATAAATGGCCATTAGATTACTGGAATTGAGTACATGAGTCTTTGGAAAAATAGAACCTCGCACCACAAATGTCATCCAGTGTGATGTACATCTCAATCTTATCATCATATAAAACGTTGATACTTGTTTTCCCTGCATGACATCCTGCTGAACTTCTCCAAGCACTGCATGTTAAACCACTGAATTTAGATCACTCTCTCTTTCAATCAAATTCTTATTAGGGTCATTTGATGATGATTTGTCTAGCTTGAGAAATTGTGAAACAGTTAGAAAAAACTATAAAATCTGCAGCCCAAATCCTATATGATGTTGGTGTTAGAATTGACGTGCTGGGATCAATTAATGCGGGCACTGAACTATTATGTATGTATTATATATATCCCTTTCATCAGAGTTTTAGCTAAAAGATGTTTGTTGAACTTGTGTATCAGTTGCTTTTGTTATTAATTTTGGTTGGATTGTAAATCATGGCTTAGAAAATTATAGTTGTCTGCTCTTCCCCTCTGGGTAGCCATGCAACGATGCACTACAAGTTAGAGGCAAAGCCAAAACTGCAAGAGTGTATAAAAGTGTTTAAGGACACATTCTTCTAACACACTTTTTTTATTGCTAGTTGAAATTTACGTGAACCAAATTGAGAACATCTCATTAAATAAAGAGTGAAAGACTCGTATAAATTTCACCCAATAAAAAACAGTATACAAAAAAGTGTGTTAAAGAATGAATCGGTAATATTGCTAGATTATCGTTTGTAAAGAATTAATAGCTCAACTGTGATTGTGATTGTGATTGATTTGTGCGGGCTTAAGCTCTTGAACTCAAATTATTAAAGCAATCCAATCATATTATTAACTATGCAAATGAGAAGTATTTTCCTACCATGGATAATTGCTCGGTTACCTACTTTACATTATTATTTTCTAAATTAGGTAGTGCTTATCATTGTTTTTTTTTTTTGGTAATTAGTGTTTATCATTGTTTAAGCTCGAAATGATTTCGTAGAGGTCCACATGCGGGCCTCTTGCTGGAGTATGCCGTTTGGTTCGAGGACTGACAGGTTAAACTAACTACCCTCGATCTTCTGGTCTCCTTTGAAATTTGAGACTCAACGTGCATAAAGCTTCACAAGCTTATCCAGCCAATATTTCATTTTCAATTGAAGTGTTTGTAGATGGAACCCTGTCTTCTGATAATGATGTTATTAAAGAAAAGATTAAAAAAAAAACAAATACAACGTATATTCTCTTTGATTTAAGAAAATACTTTTTGTTTTTATTAATAATTATTTATAAAAATGATATGTTATTTTCACTTTGATATCGTTTGGTAAATAGCTTGGAACAAGACAAAAAATAGTATATAATTTACGTTGTATATTAAAAATAGAACAGAATGTGACATAAGAAAAAAGTACAATTTGATTCAGTCAAAAAATGGTGGACTTGAAGAAAAAATTTACAAAACAGGCTATCCATTATGTTTTGTCCGTATGTCAAATGTAATATTTTTTTTTCTATTTTAAAGGTTTTTCTATGTAGATATTTCAAAAAACAGAAAGCAAAACAGAAATAAAGTGATATTTTTATAATTATTAACAAAAATAAAATTTAAAAACAGAAAACTTATATTCAACACAAACGGACATTCTTGTTACTATATATAATACAACATGTTATGAATATTTGGTAGATGTTCATCTCATGAAGAGATCGACACCGATCAAGATTTAATAATATAATGATCAGATTATGTTATAATTATTCTCTTATTAAGATATCAAATTCTGTTATATAGTTACTCTTATTATGATAAGAACTACACCATATTTAGATTCCTGTTTGGATGTAAAAGCTCTAACTTTTGACTTATGGAGAAGTTAGTCTTATTTTATTTCTTATTTTTCTTATATATGCAAAAGAAGGAATGTTGTTAAATAGTCATCATTAGATAAATAAATGTTTTTGGAGAAGTTAAAAAAGATGGCTTTTAAAAAATGTGAAGAGCAAAAGTTAATTTCAACTTCTATGAGAAGTTGTTAATTAAAAAACACATGCTAGAAATACTTATGGAGAAATTTATCCAAACTGGGCCTAAGATTAGCTTCCTTGGCTATATATAGTCGGCACTATTAGCATAAGCGCAAGTGATGAATGACATATACAAGCAGTTTCTTCTTTTGTTCATGCAAGGTTGGGGTCTATTAAATCATAAAAGTTTCTCTACATCCATCTCTGAAAACTTATGCAAGCTACTAAAATATCTAGAGGCATTTGATGATGTATTTGGTATCACTTCACTTAGATGAATATCCCCTTCCAAAACTAACCGAAACAACTCAGTTTCAACAAATCAAAATTACATCAGAAGCTAAAGCAAGCTGATTTCACTTTTATCTGTCCTTTTCTCCTCTTTTTTTTTCTTCGGATTGATGGCCACAGTTTTATATAAATTAGAATTAGAATTAGAAAGCATAATTCTTTACAACTAAGCTTCAACAAACCGAAGTTGTGTCTAAAAGCAAAAGTAGCACAATAAACATTTAGATCATACACTTAAATATACTTATTATTGCAGTCTTAAATTAAATATTTAAAAGAATATATGCTCATGCTCTCCTTGTCACTCAAAAAGATGTGCAAGAAAGGATACATGTCCATTTCTAAGAACAAGACTAACTGCCTTATAAGCAAAGCACGAAGCAGAAAATTTTATATATCTATATTGGTTTGAATGTTTTTATAACAGAATTGTTTTTATTTAGCTCAAGATCTATCTTGGAATTTGAAGACACAAACATGTTGCCGAAAAACAGAGCCAAAGTAGATATCGGTGTAAAGGCTGCTCTATGATGTATTAAGAAAGCTAAAGATTATGCTCACTAAAATTGTTTTCAATGTTTTGGTTTAGGTACACTTTACAGACTCATGATTTGATCCAACGAAAAAGTAATTTTATAGTTTTTACGCAAATCATGATCATGATTTGAAACTCAAAATCACATTCAAGTATAAATCAATATGATATTGCCATACATGTTTGTGAATAATATTCCTCAATTTACTCAAACTGAGGTTTGAGGGGGCACAAACGCTAATATAAACATGCATTTAGAACTGCTAGTTCAGTTGTTGAATCGGTAGGTTGGACTTCAAGAAAAGTAGAAAACCTTGTCTTAACGCTAAAAAAAACTATGATAAAAACCAATCCCCTAATAAATAGAAGGGAGAAACATCAATGCAGATAGATATCCAAACAAATTATTCACATTTCACACAGTCCTGTAAAATTGAAAAACAAAGGTCTTTTGTGAATATAAATGTAGCAGGAAATAAACTGGGGAATAGAAACCCCCATCCAAGACTCAAAAGGAATAACAAAAAATGGAACTGAAAGGAGAGCGAGGTAAGGCCAAAAAAAAAGCATGGAACAGCTGGATTCAATAATCCTTCAATGAATCAACAAACAACACTATAATATGCATGCCAAATACAGGCCAATGATGAAATAAATGGGGTCCCTCTTCAATTCACTATACTCAAGCTTGTGTTGTGATGCACCCGAATCAACAGAATAGTACTGTTGTTGGAAAATCAATTATCCACATCTTTAAGCAAATCGCGATTCGCCTTTCTCTAAACTAGGTTGACAAATTTCTTGAATCTTGCTTGCCACCACATCCATTGAAGGCCTCTTGTCAGGATACTGAGCAGTGCATTCAAGAGCAAGCTCCAAGAGCTTGACCATTTCCTCCTCAACATTTTGGTACCTGAGAAGCTCCATGTCGAAAACCTCAGTGTTCCACTCCTCTTGAACCACAGATTGGACCCATCTTGGGAGGTCTACCCCATCTTCATTCAGTGAAGAATGAGTAGGAGCCTTCCCTGTGAGAAGCTCAAGGAGCATTATGCCGAAGCTATAGACATCCGCCTTTTGGGATACTTTGCGGGCATCGGTGACCTCTGGGGCGCGGTAACCGGATACCCGGTTGGGCGTAGAGGTCGGGAGAGCGAGATGAGCAAGGCCAAAGTCAGAGACACGGGCTTCGAAAGTTTTGGTGAGGAGGATATTGGATGACTTGATGTTTCCATGGGAAGCTGTCGGTCCTTGTGAGTGTAGGTATGCAATCCCATGGGCAGCACCAAGGGCAATGGCAGACCTTGTTTCCCAATTCAGTGGAGTCCTTCCAGCTCCATTATTTGCTATAGCATGGAAAATAGAAAGATGGTATAAGCAAGCAAACAATGTCAACTAATGTGCCTAAGTGTCTAGCATCCAAGTACTTAAGAGTTAAGATCCATTTCTTTTTTGCATCCCATTTCTAAATCAATTGCAGTTTCATTCACCTAAAACAAGGAAAAGAACATAAATTCTTTGCAGCCAGCAGCATTTCATCAAATATAGAGAGCATACACTAAATCCAAAATTGAAATACCTAACATGCAATCACTAAATACTAGAGCCTTGTGCTGTCAACATCATTACTACTTCAGAAGATTTTTGAAATGTTTACTGAAATCAAAGCTTATAACTTTGGGGATATTCCACCAAGCCGAAGAGGCAACAAACTTCAGATTTCTCAGATAATGCTTTAGATATCAAGTTTAAGGGTGCGCTTGGAAGAGCTATTTGGACTTATCTTCTCACATAAGCGCTTATGCAAGTATTTGGAAGAGCTTATAAAAATAGCTTATGATATGGTCATAAGCTATTTTCAGCTTATTTTCATAAGCTCTGCATAATAACTTAGAAAAACAGCTTATATGGAGCTTATGCAGAATTTAAAACCATAAGCTTTTAGATTGCAAAATCAGCTTATGTAAGCTTATCGAATAAACTTCCAATTAAGTTGTTTATCCAAACACACCCTAATCTCTTGATGCAAGATTCAAATCTCCCATGGGCATAATGTAGTGCAAATATGCAGTCCTCCAAACAATAACATCTACCAATCAATTTTGTCACTAAAATGCAAGCCTTTTTATTCAGAAAAAAAAAACAGACAGGCACAAGACATGATCCAATGAAGCCATATTTCAGAGTTCAGACAAGACAGACAGTTTTAGTGGTGGTACTGAAAACCGTGCCATGACAGTAGATTACAAAAAATGAACAAGAAAACTTGTAGTAAATAAAACAGAAGCATCGACAGACACAAAAAACAACCAAACCAAGTAGCTACACAAAAGAGCCAACACAGAGTAGACACAAGAACAGCCACAATCATTCATTTGATCAACACAAGACAAACACAAGAAAATAGAAGAATACTATTGTCCAAAAAAAAAAAAAAGAGAGAGAGAGAGATCGACACGTACCATGTAAGAGTGCGGATAAGCTTCCCATTGGCATGTAATCATACACAATGAGTTTCTCATCCCTGCTAAAATAGTAACCCCTAAGTGGGACCAAATTCTCATGAACCATCTTCCCAACCTGTTCAATCTTCTCCCTGAATTCCCTCTCCGTAACCGTCACATCCTTCAACCTCTTCACCGCCACGCTTGTTCCCATCTCAAGGGTAGCCTTATACGTTGTTCCAAACGTACCCTTTCCCAGAACTTCAGCAGAAGCTCTAAGCAACTCATCCAAACTAAACGCTCTATTCACATCCCCAATAAACACCAAACTCTTCACATCGTGACTCTTCTCCGACGTCGACACCACCGCCGAAGCCGACGCCGAAGCCGAAGCCGAATTTCTCGCACCGCCAACACCGCCACTCTCGGCACCATCTTTGTCACGTGACACCTCATCCTCCACACGCTTGGCACGTGCGACATCATTGGGGTCGTTTTTCCTTCTTTTTCTACACAAGAGGAACAAAAGAAGCAGAAGAAGCAACACACCAAAGAAGGAACCAATGACAATACCCGCAATGGCTCCACCGGATAAGTTGTTGCCTTTGTTGCTGTTTGGGCAAGTTAGTTGAAGGGGCTTTCCGCAGAGGGAGTTTCCGGTGAAAGCGGTTTGGTCCAAACGCGAGAACCTTTTGGGAATTGACCCGGTTAACCGGTTGTTTGACACGTTGAACTGGTTCAAGGGAGGTACACTGAGGTCAGGGACTGAACCGGTGAACCCGTTTCGGTCCAAGTAGAGTGTGTCCAAACGAGTGAGGCTATTGAACTTGGGAGAGATCTCTCCACTGAGATTGTTTCCACCCAAATTCAACCTCACAAGGTTCTGAAGACTGAACACGAATTCAGGAACCTCACCGGAGAAAAAGTTGTTTTGGAGGTAGAGGTTACGAAGGGAGTGGAGTTCGGAGAAATCGGGTGGGATTGGTCCGGTTAGTGCGTTGAACCGGAGGGAAAGTGCCTGCAGTTCGGTTAGGTTCCCTAAACCCGAAGGGAGGTGACCGGAGAGACCCATCGCCGGGAGACGCAACGCCGTTACCCTACGGTTGTTGCAGACAACTCCGGTCCACGAACACGGGTTGGGATTCGTCACGTTCCATAAGAGGGTTCGGCCACCGACGGCGCCGCGCAGAGCCACCAGGCTCAACCTGTCGGAAGCTAGATCGGCGCCGGAGACAATGGCAATGAGGCACAAAGTAAAACAAACCAGAAGCAACAGAGGAGGCTTCATTTTGACTGTGTTTCTCTTACCAAGGTGGATGCTTTGAGGCGAATTCGGGGAAATGGGTAAGGCTAGGGAGGAAGCAGAAGCGCCATTGGGAATCCCGAGGGGAATGGGATTCGCTTTTGTGTTGTTTGGGTGCTGAGAAAACGCAGGAAAAAAATTAGACAGAGACGGAAAAGAAGAAGAAAAGAAAAAAAAGGATAGAAAGGGAGAGTGAGAGTGGCGTGAATGAGGGTGGTGGGTATCACGTATTATATCATCAAAACCCTTTCGCGAGGTTGGAGAGAAAGAGAATTGGGTTCGCTTTTTATGAGAGGAGGAAATGTTATCGTACGTTCACGTGTAGGAGAAACGCCAATGTTGCAACGCGGGTGACGAATGATGATTGGTGATTTATTTATATTAAAAAAATTGAAGGAAGGTTCTTAGTGGACCCCATATGTTGGATTGGTCCAATGATATAAGGGCTCTGATTCAGTGGGGTGGCGTAGTATCCCACCGCGAGCTGGGTCTTCTGTGCAGGAAAGACCTTATTATATATGCACGTGGGTCCCATACTCAATTTCTTTATTTTTTTTACTTTTAACATTTTGAAGCACCTTAAAATAATAGAAAGTATAGATTTCTTTGGCTGTTTAACCTGGAAGGAAGGAAAAAAAATGTCTAAAGGACAAAATCCCTGTTGCCCTTCCCTTTCGCCTCATGTAATGGATGTAAATGGACTATTTTCATTTCAAGAATTCATGGTTTTTTTATCTTCTTTTTTGGTTCTTTTTCTTGGTGAAATAGTTATTTTATTTTTTTAGATTATATTTAGATGAAGGATTTTAGAGAAAAAAAAAATAGGAGAGGGTTTATACTTTATACTCCCTAATCAACAAAAAATTAGAGATTATAAATCCTTTTTTTCATTCTATTTCTCTCCAAAATTCTTCATCCAAACCTAGTCTTAATGGAAACTTTTTACCAACTGAAATCATTTCATGTTTGTCTTTTTTTTTTTATAAAATTTTACGTTTACTTTGCGCCTTTCGATTTACTGAAAAGGCTAATAGTATTTTCATTGCCAGACTAGACTATGTAGTAGTAGCTAGTAAGTAATTTTTTTAATTGATATTTTTGCCAATAATTAATCTCCATTGTGCTATTTTTAGTAAAAAAATTTCTCTTAACCATATTTTTTGGAAATTTCTAATAACACATATATGGTTTTCTATGTGCACATATATCTCCACGGAACTATTAGTTCTGCGAGTTTATTTTTTTTAACACACACATGTCCGCGGAACTATTAGTTTCGTGGGTTATAATTCTTCGCGGAACTTTAGTTCCGCATAGAATTATAACCCGCGGAACTAATAGTTCCGCGAAAAATTACAACCCGCGGAACTAATAGTTTCGCGGACATGTGTGTGTTGAAAAAAAATAAACCCACGGAACTAATAGTTCCGCGGAGAATTACAACTCACGGAACTAATAGTTCCACGGACATGTGTGTGTTGAAAAAAAATAAACTCGCGGAACTAATAATTCCACGGATATATATGTGTATATAAAAAACCATGTATGTGTTATTAGAAATTCCCTATTTTTTCTTGATGCACAAGATTTTGAATATAAAATCACACTTAAGAGATCCATAAGCCAACAATTTTTTTTTGTTTATATTCATAAGACATCAATTCCTTTTTTCCCGATAATCATAAGACATCAATTGATATTATTATATTTATAGTAAAGTGAATAGAGATTGGACGGATAGGTAAGAAACTTAGGTAGAGTAAGTTTCATTATTATTTCACTTCAAAACTAAAAGTTTCATTTTTGTATCAGTGTTATGCAGGTTTTATTATTGTCAGCTTTTTCATGGGTTAGTTTGGTTTGATTTTGAAAAAATTAAATTAAATCAATCATATTTTATTAAATTGAATTGAATAGTTTTTTTCAAAAAATTTGGGCAAATTCAAATCAAATTAAGACTCTATTTGGATTGGCTTTATATAGAACTTATTTGGATTTATCTACTGATATAAACAATTGTCAGCATGTTTGGCATAACTTATGACTGGTTTATAAGCTGTTTTAAGCTTATTTTCATAAGCTCCCCATAATAGCTTATGAAAACAGCTTACAGCTTATATGAAATCAGTTTTACCATATTCTCTCTTCGATTGTAAAAATTGCTTATATATAAGTGCTTATAAGTGCTAAATAAGTTGTTTATCCAAACAGACCCCTAAACCAATTAAGATCAAACTTGTTTGATACTTCTTTCTTTTTTTATGGGCTAAAGAGGGCTAGCCACCAGAAGCAAACAACAAAAAACAACAAACTAGAAGCCTCATGGGAACAAGGTCTGAGTCTTATTCGCTTGGAGGGGAAGCGAGATGAACGTTGGAACGGTGTCATAAATTCTATTGTTGTTGCTCAACTGTACACCGGATTTGGCCAAAGCATCTGCCACTTGGTTGAATTCTTTAAGGATATGTGTGATGTTGCAATTCCCCAGTCTCTGCATCTAGTTCTGGATATCAACGACGAGGTTGAAGCAAGGATGAAGGCCGAAACAAGCCCCTCTAATTAGGCGCACCGCAACAAGGGAATCGATTTCAACATTCATGTGGATGGCTTTAACATGTTTTTAGTCCATCTAAATATCGGCGTTTTGAATTTAGTCCCTCTAAAAAAAGTCAAAGTTTTTTAGTCCCTCAAGAAATCAATTTTTTGATTTAGGTCCCTCTTTTGCGTTGACCGCTGACATGGCGCACTGAGGTCCCTGTAAAAATGCTGACATGACTTACATGCATCTGACGTGGCTTACATGCAGTGTCACGTCAGCTGACACGTCATTTATAGTTATTTAGAGGGACTAAAATCAAAACTTAATATATTTAGAAGGACCATGTGACATCAATCATAGCCCCCTCCCACCACCACCACCACCACTCTCTCTCTCTCTCGTTTTCTCTCTCTCTCACTCCCACCACCACCACCCACATTCTCTCTCTCTCTCTGCAGTTCCAAAACTCTCCAGTAAATAAACATGAATGTTTCCAAAGCGAATTATGTGGTTTATACCCGACCTCAAAAATGTACTTTTCTTTCCTCTCGGCCACATTGCTCTCTAACACAGATGCCATGCCTACGGGTTAAATGCCAATGCCTAATTTTAAGACCAGATTCACTTTGGATACCCATTCTCTAAAGGACTATGACTAATTATGTTGTTAATAAATTCTCTCGTATTATCGCAACTGATTTAAGAGAAAGTTGTTTATTCTTAGGATTTCTAATGCACTGTTGCTTTCTTGAACTAATTGCTTCATTTTCTGATGGCATGAGTAAGACCTAAAATGAAGATGTGGGTGGTGGTGGTGGGTGGGGGCTGAGTGAGAGAGAGAGAGAGAGAGTGTGTGTGTGTGTGGTGGTGGTGGTGGGGGGGGGGCGGCTGTGGAGAGAGAGAGAGAGAAAACGAGAGAGAGAGGGTGGTGGTCTGATTGATGTCACATGGTCCTTCTAAATATATTAAGTTTTGATTTAGTCCCTCTAAATATTAAGTTTTGATTTTAGTCCCTCTGACGTGGCAATGCATGTAAGCCACGTCAAATGCATGTAAGTCATGTCAACATTTTTACAGGGACCTCAATGTGCCATGTCAGCGATCAACGCAAAAGAGGGACCTAAATCAAAAAATTAATTTCTTGAGGGACTAAAAAACTTTAATTTTTTTTAGAGGGACTAAATTCAAAACGCCGATATTTAAAGGAACCAAAAACATGTTAAAGCCCATGTGGATAAAACCTTTTTCCCAAACTAACACAAGAGTTAAATCGCCTTCAGCTCTGTTTTAGTAATGGTGGCCTGACCCACATCACCTTCAAAACCAAGCACAAATTCCCCAATGTGGTTCCAGAACACCCCACCCACAGCAGCTTTGGCTCCATGATGCGTGACAGCCCCATCGCAATTCAACTTAAGCCAACTAAACTCAAGGGTAGTCCAGTTAATATTTCTCCCCAACCTCTTGTTTGATACTTTATATCATTAGGTTAAAACAAAAAAAAATTAAAATTTTGGGTTAAATATATTTTTGGTCCCTCGTTTATTAGTAATGTTCGTTTTTAGTCCCTCATCTTTAAAATTGAACTTTTTAGTCTTTCATTTGTGGAGATATGCTACAATTAATCTCTCAAATTTTAAGAGTATTTTTTTAGTTTCCAATTTAATGAAAATATGCCACATTTAGTCCTGACCCCGAATTTGTTAAGTTTATAATTATTTACATGGCAAACGAAGTTACATGTAAGCACTTATCATGTGTCTCACTTATCATAGTTGGCGTCCTAAGTGGATTTAACGGTCCAGAAGGGAGTGGGACTGGAGCGATCTGGACCGTTGAATACTTAGGACGCCAACTAGGATAAGTGAGACACATGACAAATACTTACGTGTAATGTCGTTTGCCACGTAGGCAATTATACACTTAACAGATTTAGGGTCAAGGACTAAATGTGACATATTTTTATTAAAATGGCGACTAAAATCATACTCTTAAAATTTGAGGGATTAACTGTAGCATATTTCCAAAAATAGAAGACTAAAACGTTTAGTTTTAAAAACGAGGGATTAAAAATAAACTTTACTAAAAATATGAGACGAAAAACATATTTAACCCTAAAATTTTTATCTTCACGTATATATGATTATCTTCTTTTATATAAATTTTTTAATATTATACCACTGTAAGCTAAACAGTTTTCTTCAATGATTTTAGATAATAATTAAATCAATTTAAAATATTAATATTATTTTTAATTAATATTTAGCTTTTTTTTTACACTTATAATTTGATATATCTCATTGATCTCTTTATCTAAAATATAACAACGAGGTTAGATGGTTAAATAATAAATAACAACCATAATAATTTAAATAAAACGCACTATTTATCCAAACAAACCCAATATATAAAACAGTGCTGTAGAAACAAAATTTCTAATTAAAAAATGTGAAGAATTATCGTGGTGTTTGAGGTAAGTTGAAACTATTCTTTATTGCACCACGAAATATATAGCTAATTAAAGCAACCCCTTCACTTTGTATATATATATATATATATATATATAAAGGCTTAATTGCACTTTTAGTCCCTCATGTATTTTTATTGTGCGATTTGAGTCTCTTCATTTTTAATTGTGCAAATTGGGTCCCTCTTCTTTTCATAATGTTACAATCAAGTCCCTTCGTCTAATTTCTGTCAATTTACTAACGGAAAATGCTGACGTGGCATGGACTGAGACATGTGGAATCTGAGTTGGCACTATGTGGCATCTGAGTTGGCACTTAGTCGCTGACGTGACAAACATGTGGCATATGACATGTCATTTTTCACTGACATGGCACATTGGTAGAGAGATGCTGACACGTGGCATCTGAGTTGGCATTTAGTCGCTAACGTGGCAGATATGTCATTTATTTGCTAATATAGCAGGCAGGAAAATGCGGGAGAAAATTAAAAATTGCATGCCATGGGAATTGAACACATGTCTTGGCTGATAAAAAATTCTCCTCTATTTATACTTGAGGTCGTGGTCTCCCATGGGACAAGGGTATCAAATACATGCGCCCCTTGTACAACAGGACGATCTTGTTGTCTTGAGAAATGGATTCCCTACCTTTAAGCCGGGAAAGTCATCATGACTTTCTCTTTATCTCTCGTATTTCTCTCTCTCTCATTTAATCTTTCATTCCTCTCTCATTTTCTGCTCTCATAAAATATACTATAGTCACAGTGACTTTTTCACCCTAAAGGTAGGGATCCATTTCCTGCATCTTGGTGTGTGGCATCTGCGTATGGGTGATGCGGGTGCAAGGACGTGGCTGTCATTGCTAGGTATAGATGTCAAAAGTGGGAACCAAATGATCGTGTACAGGTCTGGGATGAGGACCCTTGTTCATGGGTCGGATCTGAGATGAATTGAACCTCACATGAGATTTAAAGCATTGGCTAGATCACTCCAAGCATACTGTGCTAGTCCCAATAAGGGGCCGCACCAGAAAAATTTTATATTCAATATCTTATAAGGTTGCTCAAAATTCTTTGAAAAAAAAAAAGGTTGCTTAAAATTCTACAAATCAACTAATGGGATAAGATATATCTTTGAGGGTATCGTCTAACGTGGATGAGTACACAAGTGATCCACCGGTGAACCAGTGAGAGAACCGTTGGATAAAATCAATGACTCATATGAGTTCAAAACAAAAATGAGAACAAATACATCAACCCACACACAATCCCTATCCAACCTTCCCCCACCTCTCACTCTCACTCTTCCGATCGTCGGCATCGTCGTCTTGCTCCGGAGATCGATCGCTAGACGGCAGCGGTAGAAAGTAACAGTCACTAGAAGTGTTGATGAGACCCTTTTGAGGAAGCTAGCCAAAGCCGGGAAACACGCTGAGATTTGGCCGGAGGATCTCGACGGGAACAGAAAAAAGCTCCGGCAAGGCGAAGAACAAGAATAAGAACGAACCGAAACAAACACAAAGTTTGCACTAGCAGCTAAAGCACTAGCACCTACACACGTCAAAACCATCACTTGAGCAACACAACACAGACTTAATTAATCAAACTAGGGTACAATCCCCTCCCCAATCCCTAGAACCCTAAATATCTAATTGCTTCAGCAGAGCTATACGATTGATGCAAATGGGGGCAACCAATATTGGAGAAATTGAAGCTAAGTAGAGGCCAAATTGAGAAGTGCATCGACGATATGCTAGAGAACCATCGTGATGAGTTTGAATGATGTGAAAAGGTAGCTCATAATGGTCCTTGTTGGGTTTGAGGCAATGTTGCCGGTGACTTAGGGCAGTCTCTCGCGGTGGACCTCTTGTAGCTGGGTTTGTAGAGGTAATTTGGTGGGTCAAAGGGATAAGGGTGAATGATAAGGGTGACACGACTGGCTTTGTGTAACATCCGTTGTTTTGACTAACTATTTATTTTTGTTTTATTTGAATTTTTGCGATATAATTGTTTTGAGATTTATTTTTAGCTTAAAAATAGTAGTTAAATATACATGTTTAAAAATACTTCTGAAAGTGGTTGATTTATAGCTTCTATTAGGTCTAATTACAGCATTCGTTTCTTTGCGTTTTTCGTCCTTTTTCTGTTTTATATGAAGTTTTGTTCCATAAATGATGTGTGATTTATTTTTGGCTTAAAATTAGTAATAAAATACATGTATTCCGAAATACTTCTGAAACGGTAGTTTTTCAGTCAAAATCGGGTCTTTTTACAGAAAACGGTTTACGTCTAACTAACAGAAAGTGATTTAAATAGCTTGAGTGTGTTAAACCAACTCAATAAATAAACTTCCTTCACAAAATTTGGTTCTTTTATTATTTTAGATTTTCTGGAATTTTTCTGGAATTTTTGGAAGACTTTCAAAAAAATACCGAAAACTACGCTACCCGGTGATGTTTTAACGCAAAAACCTTGTTTAACAGGTATAATTTTCGTGACAAAGGTCCATAAACAATTTATATTTTATTTTTAATTATTTATTTTATGATTTTTAAAATTATTTCTGTGTAAGTTTTGAAAACCCTATTTTTCTGTATTTTTCGGGGTTATACCTGCGAAACGATGAAAACCGAAGAGTTTGCACTATCTATAAATTTCAAAAATGGATGCCACGAAATTATTTGGACTTCTTATGGCATTTTCTAGCATTCTTATTGGTTCTCATCATTTTTAGCTAATTATTTCTATTTTTGATTTATAAAAAGACCAAAATACCCTTGTTTTCATCTAAACCCTAGGGGTATTTTTGGAAAATCACATTCTCCCCTCCCAGCCTTGATTCTGGCCGCCTCAAGCATGCAAGTGGGCAGTCCAAGTGGTCCTAGTTGTATATGAGTCATAAAAGTTGGCCAATGGGGTTTTAAATAATTAATTTTGGTTTTTTCTTTAATTAAATCATGGTTAAATTAAACCAAACCATGGTTGGTCTTAACCCCACCCCCTTGCACGAAATTTTGGCTATAAATATAGGGGGGGTGCTCTTCATTTTCATCATAAACTCACTTGAAGAATTCCTCCCAAAATTCACTCCAAAATTCTTTTCTTTTCCTTTGTTTTTCTTTAAGTTTCCTTTATTTTCTAATCAAGCTTTTCTTGTGTTGTTCTTATTATTCTTAGCTTGTTCTTCCATCTCCATAAGGCTAAGGTATGGGGAATTTCTTTCCAAGTTAGTTTGATCTTTATTTTGTTGAGTTTTTAAGTTTTGGGTGTTTATGCTTTAAATAATTGTTATTTATTTGTGAAATTGTTTTAAAATTATGCTATGCCTTATTTTTATTTTTATATATGATTTTTCAAATAGTAAAGTTATAATGCCCAATTTAATTATAAAGTTTAATAATTGTACCGTTACGCTGGCGAAATTTTATTGATAAAGGCTTGATCACCCAGTGGGCTATGCCTCCGTGATCAACAAATCTAAGAAATTGTAAAATTGAACCTCTGTAGTTCTTTTGACGGATATGGATGGGGTGCTTTGGTCAGGCGTAAGAATACATCTTTGGTGTACTCATACGGTCGGGCTCAGGGGCCGTATCTCTATTACGCCATTGGGACGAGAGCAAGTGACTAAATATGCTAAAAATTCCTAAACCGATATTTTTCTTCCATTTCCATGTTCTTTTCAAAAATATATAAAACTTGTGATTTTTACTGTTTATATACAGACTGATGATGGGTTAAGGTAGTTCATTTGTATGGATCTGTCTAGGAAAGACAAAGGTCTTTGAAGGAGCCCAAAAGCTCACCAAGATCTTTCCTGGGAACCATACCGGTGCGCTATTTTTCCTATTTTAATAAGTTTGTATATACGTGGCGAAGATTACTTGATTAGCTTCCAAAGGGCTTTCCCAAAAAGAATGAACTTGAGTAATAATTCCCGTTAATATTATTCTGGTTAAGTTCGTTACTGCGTTTGACTCTATCACAGTGTAATTATTATTAAAATAAATGAGTACAGTCGAAAAGAGTAATAAAAATGGTTAAGTTTTCAAGAGTCTTTCTGTGGTGATAGAATAAGTGTATTTTGTGTGGTTTTGTATTCAGGGATTTAATACAGTAAAACAGAGAAGGTTTTACAAGAGAAACCAAAGTGATATTATGCAAATTTTTGAGTGTCATTTGCATAAAGGTTTTTGAGCAGTACAACCCAGAGAGGGTTGAGAATAGAGTTGCGTTGGGCTACAATTGCCTTCTGGGATTATCCAGGTTTCGAAAGTCTCAATAGCCTTGCATGGTGAATACCCTTGAGCTGAGACGAGTCGTATACCCGGCTTGGATAAATCTGACTGACGGACCTATATCATGATATGGAGGTGAATGCGCATTTCGGAATGGCTGCCAGGGGTCTGAGGGGGATTTCCTGGTTGTTTTGTTAAGACTTGTCGCAGGCCTATCGCTCAATGGAGTTTGGTGGGAAAAGTCTCCTTGGAGCAGCACACCGGTGTATTATGAGAGAGATTGAAGTATCATGCATAAATATATCTGTGATTGACAATTGGTCTATGATTGATGTTTTATCTGTGATTGACAATTTATCTGTGATTGATGTTTATCTATGATTGACGTTACTTCTGTGATTGGTGATCTATTCTTGATTGTTTCTTGGTTTTACAGTGTTTTATTCCTAAGTGTGATTTGGGTGGTAAGACTTTGAAAATATATTGTATAAGTATTGTATGTATACTTTTTGAAACTAACATTCTTAACTTGTGTAAGTTTTTCACCCTGCCTACTTTCCATGTTGTTTTGTATGTGGTTGAGTAGATGAGTTATCCTCGGACAGGATTGGACCCAGTGAGACGTCTTAGCATCACCCCGTTGGGGGGTATAGATGTGATCTGGGAGATAGATCACATCACTCAGTGGGGTACCTTTGTGGGCAGGATATGTGTCACTGATGGCACTGTTGATGGTAACTGTAGGGAATGGAGGGATCCGGTGGTACTTTCTGTGAAGTTACCACTCAGGCAGATTACAAAGGGGCCTACCGACTCAGAGAGTGGGCCGGAGTACATCCCTAGGCATCCAGCAGCTAGGCGTGTCTATGGTAGATGGGGAAGATTTTATGGGAGGATGCGGAGGTCAGCTTTTAGGACTCCGTCTTCACATCCCAGCAGAGAGGTTGTTACCGCACATGACAGGACTTCAGACGATGAGCCGAGGACTTACACGCCTCGATCACCACCTGGAGAGACGCAGAGTAGAGTTAGAGCAGCCAGTATGGAGGGGTATCACCCTACCTCAGCAGGGCCTTCTGGAGAGACGGGCGTCTCGGATGGATCTCTGGAGGCCCAGGATAGGATTTTAGAGCGTCTCCGCAAGGGCAAGGGGAAGGTATCTGAGGAGCATGAGGGCGAAGTTCTTGGAGGCTCAGCTACTGAGTCTCTCCGTCATGAGTAGCTTAGATTGGACCTGGCTTTAATATTACTTAGTAGCTTTTTATTTCAGTCTTTTGATTTCAGAGTTTTTACTGCTTTTTGATGTATAGTAGTTTTAAAACTCCTGGCTTGTGCTGATGCAAGCTCTTTTGATATATATACTTGAGGAGGTTGTTTTTATTCAGTGTTTCTACTAATACTGTTCTTATTTCACCACGTAATAGAAAAGGAAAGAATGGACTCCCCATTCTTCTCATCTTTTAAAAAGGCAAAAATTTTATCCGCATTTTTGGGAACTAAACTTGTTTTAAATCAAAGTTACTTAGAAAATTATTACGAAAATCTTGGTTACTATGGTGTAATATCCTTTTTGGAGAAAGGGTGTTGCACTTTGCGATGGTGGGGCCTTCTCGGATTCACGCAGCCAACCATCCTTCGGTCGTCGCTCCGCTTGGGCGACCTTCTCCATGCACCGCCGCACCGCATAACATGCTTTTTTTTTTAATAACAGCATAGCATGCTCTGTTGCGCGCATATCGCATGCTTGATGAGAGAGGAAGAAGAGGGTGAGGGAGGGATTAAGCGGGGCTAAGTGTTGATGTTCTCACTTTTCTTCTTAATTCATTTGGACCTTTGATTTTTCTTTACTAAAGCTAATGGTGAGAAAAACTACTCCACCGATGATCCATATGTCACCATTCTCCACACTAGCCGTCACCATCTTTGAAAAGGATAATAAGGAGAACATATTGACTATTCTCAAAATTCCCTACTTATGCAACTGTTGTCTAAGTCAGAAGACTAATAAATGACTTTATTTTTTCTTTTTTTATAGATAAATGGCTTTCTTTTTTTCATAGAAACTTTATTAGTGAAGCAAATGTGACCCACAAAAAGAGCACAGTCATTAAATAGTTTTAGTTTTGGTTTTTATTCATGTATAAAAAATTTACACTTACAATCCAGTCTCCCTCATCATTTCTCCTACTACAAGAATTTTTTTATTTACCTTTAACCTCTTGACATTATTCTTTAAATTCAGTGAATCATATATTTTACGATTATTAATGTCAAAATTTTTCACAATTATTTAATTTGAATTTTAAATTTATATTTATCCCCTTTATAGTTTCAAATATTTTATCTTTTAAATAGTTTTTTTAATTCTCATTTAAAATTCTAAAATACCGTATTATAGTTCGATGGAGTATTAATATGTCTTCCTATTGATTCGGTGCCGCCGACCAATTAGATAATGTAGCTGTTAATTTTTTGGGGGTCAAATAATGTAGCTGTTACTTTTTTTTTGGTCCAAAAGCTGTTACTTATTTGAGTGGTGAATTCATGGGATGACATGTGTTGGCATATATTGGGCTTAAGCCATTTCACACAACGGATCCATGTTGTGCCCTTTCCACTCATCAAGTGTTATATATGTTGACCAAAAAAAAAAGTGTTATATATAGCTCTTGACCGGAAAAAAAAAGAGTGTTATATATAGCTTTTCCTTTCGTTAAAAAAGTGATATATATATATATATATATAGATTTTTTATTATGTTACACACATTTTAATAACATAATATATTCTCAGTACATAATAAGGTATCCTATAATTTTGATAATTTACATGACTATATCTCGATTCTCGACTGTTTTTTTGTCTTTGTTTTCTTTTAAAGATCTCTGGACTATATACTTCTGTAAAAACATTTCTTTTCGAAAAGTAATCAATTTTTTTTTAAATATTTTTTATTGAGAGCATCGTGGAGCCTAGTTGGGAATTTTTAGCTTGATATATAGGAGAGGACATGATCGCTGAAAGTCCAAAACTCATTCAATTGCTGTTACCTGTTTGACGTTTGTATCGTTCAAATATGAAAATGAATTGAAGTAAAGGAAATTGACCTTGCTCCTTCTCATTGATTACATTTTGATATAATACGAGCATTTTTTTTGTAGTCACACACGTGTGTAGCTGCAAAAATCACTCTTGACAATACATAAAAAAACACATTCTTGACAAGTTAAAAAAACTACTCATGGTTAGCCTTGCCAATATGGTGTTAATTAGTGTTTACGGTATCAGGTATGTTCATCAATTTGGACATTACACAGCCCCTTATTTATATTTCCGTGTATGTATTGTGTTGTCTATATATAACAGGGTACATTTTATTAACATAGTGAAACTCTCTCTATATATGATATGAACCACCCCGTTCTTAATTACGATCCTTTACATTATTGGCACCTTTAGATACCAACTCTTATGCACTAAGATACCAACTCTTGTTGGCATTTCAGATAAATAAGATATTTTGTTAGACACTATTTTTTAACTCTTTCCAGATCCTTCGGATTTATTCACCCTGGTAGCACTGCATTGATAAGCATTAAGCAATAACAGTTTTCTTGACCAAGTAAGCCACGATTCTATTGATATGCATAAATTACTTGAGGATTTTTGACCACATAACACTTGCTTAGGTTAACCTCTGTTTGACCTCAATAGTTTACACGAGAAGGAAACGTATATATATATATATATATATATAACTAGCATGGTTTTAGAGGACTGGGAAGATCTGAACCATGGACTTGAGTTACTACTGTGAAATATCCCTGAGCTGGGTCCAGCCCATTTTCTGTAGCATCTCAACATAAAAATAGAAATATATTGCAATTTTTTAAATCAAGGATGAACTATTTACAATTTTACATGTCAAATTAAGAATTCCAATAGAATCCTTGCCATGAAGGTTCCAATACTTTTCTATTGACCCCGAATGTAAAACAGATACTGGTATCAATATCTATATCTATATTATACACGTATATAGTTTGAATGATAAAAGTGCGACATGTTTAGACTAGATTTTGTAGGATACTTTAAATAAGATAACTAAGAACATGGCAAATTCTTTAGTGGACCATTTGAATGGGTGGTTCACCTTTTTAGTTACGTTCTATTAAAACAGACTTAGATTTGAAATTTCAATTTTAATATGCACTCCAAATAAAATAATTAAAATTAAGATGCCAAATTTCAATTTCAAAAACTCATTCTAAGTTGAATTCTATATACTAAACAACATATTATTGTAATTCTCAAGCGCTATTATCTTTCCGGACTGTGACCTGTGAGGCCCAATCATACAAGGGGGGTAGGTTGTATGAAATCATTATTATCGCTTTGGCAAGGTTTTGTTGTCTATTTTGTGAAGATGCAACAAGAAAAGCAGGTGTGGTGGATTATTGTTTTGGAATTTGGTTGCATTTAGTTCGCCGTTTCCTTTTTAGTTGCATTTTTGGGTGATCCTCCCAATTCTTTTCAGAGTAAATGATTTGACTCTAGTTTATTCAGCTCATAAACGACTTGGGTAAATGATTTGACTTGAGTTTGTTTATATGCAGAGAAACATGAAGAAATGAGCTGGAAAAAAATTAAAAATAAAGAAAATATTGTGATG
The DNA here is from genome assembly GCA_030159175.1 of Glycyrrhiza uralensis. Lineage (NCBI taxonomy): Eukaryota > Viridiplantae > Streptophyta > Magnoliopsida > Fabales > Fabaceae > Glycyrrhiza > Glycyrrhiza uralensis. The sequence goes on from BRZY01000006.1 coordinate 6,478,821, forward strand.
ATTTCATCCATAATTTTTCTTAGTCCACTTTACCTTCACTTTAGCCTAAATACAATTCTCCACACAAGCTCCTCGTGTTCCTCTGAAATCTAGTTGAATTGCTACCTCCTATCTATTACACAGCTCCATTCACTCTATCACACTTCATTTACATCAACATAGCGGGGAAATAGTGTGTAACTCCAATTTACACGATAAACATATCAGTTACGATTGGAAAACACACACACACACACAAATCAGTCTTATTATTTAATCACTCATTCATTCTTCATCAACACATGCAATTGTTTAATTACATCATAGGATAGACTTGTTCTTGAATATTTTTTTCTCTCTCCATTCTTCTTATTCATATCACAACATAAATAGATTTCCAAAGCTTAATTAAAGCCTGCTAGTGATGTTAATGTTTCTCACTTTAGACGATTTGGGAGCTGCATCTTTAGGCACCACTATGGTGAGAACTCCATTTTCCACCTGTGCTTTAATCTGATCCACCTTCACATTCTCTGGCAATTCAATTGCCCTCGAGAAATCCCCTTTTCCACTGATCCCTCCTCTCTCAGCTACGTGCCAAACAGTGTCCTTTCCCAGAGTCTCCTCTTTCTCACCGCCTTCCCCTTTCACGTGCAGAATGTTCCCATCCTCAACCTGCACTTTTATCTTGTCCTTGCTGTACCCTATGAAAAAATTCCACACAGACCCATCACCCCAAACCCAATTATAATCAATTCTAACCCACAAAAAGATTCTATTTTTACCACCAAACACAGAATCACTACTCAAGATTCTACTGGGTCATCAAAACTGAAAAAAAACAGTGACAGTGTTATAATAATAATAATAATAATAATAATAATAATAATAATAATAATAATAATAATAATAATAATAATAATAATAATAATAATAATAATAATGAATATGGTACCTACCTGGAACGTTGATTTTGAGGATATAGGAAGTTGGGGATTCGAGCCAATCCAAGAGGGCTGTTGAACCAGACAATTCTCTATAAATGGGAGGATGGCCCCATAAGAAGCGTCGGAAAGGGTACCCAAAGATAGTGTCAGCCATTGGTTTAATCCTTCGCAATTGAAGAAGAGAAATCTAAGAGTTATAATGTGGTACTTGCAGTTTTCGTGATATTTTTTTTTGTGTTTATGATGATCAGAGGAGTGGGAAGACACTCCAGAATGTTCTTCTTCAATCGTCATCCTTCTGGGTTCTTCTGGTGCTCGAAATGGGACGTGATAAACTCCAACTGGGTTTTCATATCTAAGCCCATACATTTTGGGGCCTGGGAATAAATAGGTTATGCTTCTTTTTTTGTGTGGATCAGTAGTCTAATTTGGCGTTCATGTTTTAGGCTACTTGGTTGGATTGGGCTTGGATAAAATCGTATGTCTTTATCATCCCCCACCCTTCTTGTCAAATTATTTCATAATTGACTGTAGGAGTTCAAAATTATATATTAATGATATTGAAAATAAAAAATAGAGAAAAAAAATATGCATAATTATCTTGATTTTAATGAGAGGAGAGAAAAATGTAATTCAAGTTTTTCTCAAAATAGTAGAGTGTAATTTTTTTTCTTTTATGAAAAAGTTTTCACACTTTATTGACACAACAATGGCAATATCATGATAATTAAAGAAACATAAATGACCTGGAATAAACTACAAGAAAGGTCAACAAGATCATAATCTGATTTTTTTTAACAATCAAACATGGTTAAAGTTTACTTGTGATTCAATGCCCACCAAGTGATCAATACTTTTATAAAAGCATATTAATTTTTTTTATCATTGGCAAATAAATAAAAGCATATTAATTAAAAATACTAAATTTTAAAAAAATTTAAAAAGTCTTTTAAATTTAACGAATTGATCACCCACCTATCAGAGAAAAAGACAATATAAAAGAGCTTCATTCGGTTATGATTAGTATCTTTATTTCACAATCATGCCCATTTTTAGGGATTAACACAAAAGCAAATGGACTTGTTTAGGATTCATTATTGCTTTCCTGATTTATTAATTAATCAACATTAATAATAAGAAATAAACAATCATTTGTTTCCTTTAACTCCTATTATGTGACTAACTATAAAGCTTAATAATAATTTTTTTAAGTTAGTGCTTCTTTACTTTTTTTGTATAGGCTAATGCTAGTAATTAAATTAGTATGTTAAGTTAGCGGGAAAGGTTTAACCTATAACCTCTTTATCACTTTAACTCCTATGTCTTTCTCCTAAACTAGGGATGACAAAGCGGATCAACCCACCCCCAGCCCCGCCTGCCACCAACCCACCCAAAAAGGAGGACGGGCAGGTTAAATTTGATAGTTGGGTAGAAAGTACCAATCGCGTGCCTGCCTCGCGGCGAGTTTGCCCGCCATCAATTAAAAAACCTTTAAAAATATAAAAAAAAAACAAAAAACAAAAAGGGTATATAGATAGGCGGGTTGACTCGTCAAAAAAATTTAAAAAGAATAGGAAAAATACTAAAAAGTAAGAAAAAAGTGATAAAAAAATAAAATGGTAACCCGACGGGTCAACTCACTCCGCCTCGTACTCGGCACGTCTTCTTATAGCTGGTTATGCGGGGCGGGTCAAAACGGTCGGTGGGTTGAGGACCCCCAACCTGTCCTGCCAAAAAAGGCAGGTTAAACGGGCCGTCTCGACGGGTCCAACCAGTTTTGCGCTATCTCAAACCACACAAAACCACCTTATCACTCCAATTGGTGCTTCTTTACTACTTCTTAAATTGCAACTTATTTATGGGCCTACAATAATCTTTTAGGGTTTTTTTGTGAGTTTTGCAGGGAAGAAGAGGCGGGGAGGGGAGAGTTTATTATTAATATTTTGCTTATTTGATAGTTTTATAAAAAGATAAACACTAGGGGGAAAACTTTTGAAACTCTCCAAAATCAATCACCCCTGGTACATTTTTTATCGTTCCAAATTGGAGGTTTTGATTATTTTATTAATAAATAAACCTCCATACAAAGTATAGACTATCCTCTATTTTTTCCCCCTTCTCTTCCTCCTCAAATTGTCAAATTCTCTAGTACTTCTCTATAAAATTCCCAAACAAACCCTTATTATGTGTTGCTTTATTGTATCGATCCTGTATACAGTGTGCATTTGTGTGCAGGACTGCATGGTGCGTCTTTAATTCCTTAATGTTTAAGCTTTGGATATATGGCATCCATCTGGGGGCCAAATGAGATAGATTCCATGCAATTAGTTAATGTCGTTTCGGGCAAAAGATGAAGGAGAAAAAGTGTAAAGATCAATTGATTTAGTGGGTGTGTGGAAACCCGGTGGAGGCAACTAAAAACACGGTAAAGCACGAGAAAATCAATTTTGGGATGTTTGGGTCGTTTTGTCTCGAATTGCTTTTAGAGCTAAAATCAATTCCAAGGTGAAGCTATGAATTGTAGCTTTCACGGTGGTTTGAAATCAATTCTGAAATTTTGATAATACATCTTTAAGATTTTATGGTAATTTTACACTCAAAATCAATTTTGATTTAAACTATCTAAACAACATAAACTGATAAAAATAACTTTTTTTGTAAATTTATCCAAACATAAATAACGTTATATTCAACTCACTTTTAACCAAAATTAATTTTACAAAATCAATTCAATCAAAATCAATTTTAGTCACTGCAGAACTAAACACACTTAGCTTCCGTTATATTATATATGTGTGACATATTGAAATGGGTTTGATTAGAATGTACCTTCTCTATGTTATCCTCTTGGATGGGTGACGGGTCATACTATATATACTCCATAAAGCACCATGCTTGGCGGGATATACTGTGTGCTTCTTTGTCACTAACATTAAAGTTGTTATAGTTTAATTTGCACTTCGATAGTTAGGTGCATTATTTAATTCTCGGAAGTAATATAAAATGAGAAATGTTATTGTTGGCTCCGTCTAGGGTTTAGGTTTTCTACCGTGGGGAAGCTCATATTTGTAAAAAAAATAAATTATTTTTGAACCCCTAAACTTTTAAAAATTATAAAAGTATACTCAAATAAATTCCATCTTTATAATTTTTAAAAGTTTAAGGGTTTAAAAATAATTTATTTTTTGCAAATATGGGCTTCCCCATGGTGAGAAACCTAAATGGCTTTCCCACCCTAGACAAAGCCATGTTATTGCCATGTAAGTGAGATTGTGAGAATCGTGATCCTCCGTTCACTTACATGGCAATAACAGTTATCTCTGTTTGGTTTGTCATATTTTCACTATGATTCTTCCTTTCCCCAACTCTCTCCTCTTTCTCCAACTAGGAACTTAGCAAAAAATTAAGTCAACTTGATTGTTGATTAAGTCCAAATTAGTTCGCACACTTAACTTGAACCAATTAATAAAAAACTTTAAGAAGTAAATATTTGGTCTTGATATTTCTAATGGAATTATTTATAGACCATATAAAAATTATAAGTGGATCACTAATGTCTTTATATTTGAGCCATACTTTTTAATAGAGATTTTTGACATATTTATAAGTCACAATGGAATCTTCTTGCTAATCTAGAGTTTAATGAATTATTCAAGGATTAATTTTTTTTCATTACATTTTTCTTATATAAAACTTAACTACGAGAATTTAATTAAAAATTTGAGTTTTTTATCTCGTGATCAATTCACAAATGTTGATAAATTATATAAGACTTAATATGTCATTATAAAAAATAACTATAATAAATTCATTATAATACATATAAATTTAGAAAGTCGAGTTTGAATCAAGTTAAGATCGTAGATATACTGTGATTAATTAACTGTATGTAATATAATCCATGTATACTAACTAAATGATGTCCACAATAAATAACTTTTCAATTTATTTTATTAATTGTGATGTAATGAAACGTTTTAATTCATGTAACATTTTTATATATTTTTATTTTATTTTATTAATAGATCAAATTCAAACTTAATAGTTAAGTATATAACTTTGCTATTAAGAGATATGCATTATTAATTAATTGGACTTCATCTGGGGTCCAAATATTAGCCTTCAATTTTAAGGTCTATTACTTTTTGGTGAATATCGCGCGCGTCACATACATATAAGTTGGTTTTAAATTTTTAAACACTTTTTCGTGTCATTTGGAGTAGAAAACTAGTTGACCAATAAATTAAAAAGATTCCAATTTTGAATACACAAATTTACACAATTATATAAGCAACCATGTTCTAGTAACTCAAAAACAAAAAATTAATAAGTATCCAAAGAAATCACGGGCGCATATACCGATGATAAACAAAGCAAAATTATTATTCAACTTTGCAGAATCAAAAGAATAACAATATAGTTACTTTTCTTTGCAAGCATGAGACATTAGACAACACAACTTTGTGAAGTGGGGAGGAAAGAAGCTCTAGAATCCTTGGCTAGCTCGCTTCTTTTTTCCCACTTTTCTTCGGTATTCAAATGCAAGTGCCTCTTGCACATTTTTTGTCCCCTATATTATGGTATCCTCCTCGAGGTTCAAAGTCCTCTTTTGAATTTAAGTTTAAATTGAAACAGAAAAAGGGTAAGGAGAGGGAAAAAGAAAGAACAACAGGAAGCAAAAGAGGCACAAAAGCAAACCCATAGAGGACGCGTGAGAATTGATCAGTGGGAATGCCACTGAGTGTCACAAACTTAATTTAATTTATTTTCCTGCATGGGAAAAGATACGGGCAAAAAAGAATCATGTTAGTATATTGCTGAATCCATGGTTATAATGTTTTCCCCCCTCAATACAATAAGCAAAATAAGAAACAAATTAAAGAAAGAAAGAAAAAGTGTAATACTATACTTACCCTTTCTCCCACAAATCTTGCTCAAGAAAGCTAGGAAAATAACAAGTATAGCTACTCCAGCTAATGATCCAATGATTATGGCAAATGTCTTTTGACCTTCGTTTCCCGATTTGCCTGCAAGGCATGAGTCACCAATGCAACAAAATAAGTAAGGTAATAAAAGAGTTATAGGGTGATTTGGTGATTTGGGATAGGAGTATAGGGATCGAAGTCACAAGAAGATTATAAATTCAAATCTTAAAGATAAAAAAGTGTTTTTTGTTTTTTTTTCCTGACAAAATTTTTTTGGCTAGAAATTTTACAACTAAGCACATGTTTACAGGATGTTCATGATTCATACCAGAAACTCAAATTTAATTAACTAACTAACGAAATAAATAAAACCTTGTTTATTTATTATTTATTAATGAATTCTACGACATCCTCCAAGTCAAAAAGTTTTCACGAATTTGCATGGAAGGGTGATTATTATTATTTTTTTTAAAACTTTGAGGTGATAACATGACATATGTTGAAGGGAACACATGAAACTTTACTTCTTACAGTTTGTAAATGAAAATTAAAAAAAGAAATTTACATTTTCCTCATCCAATCCACATTATGCCACCATCCCAAGTACCATTCATTCACCACTCTTCAGTTCTTTGCTTTGGGCCTTCTTACAAGTTCATTATTTCAAAAAAAAAAAAGAGGAATGAAAAAGGAGGAGAGAAGCAGCGGCCGTAACGGCAGAAAGAGGCCACGATGGGCATGGGCCTTACCGTGGGCCTTGGACGTATCATGGGCCCCACCAGTAGAGTACCTCGCATAGCACTTCCCAAGAAACATGTCCCCGTAATCCGCGGTGCCGCAATCACTCTTGAGCTTTGAGATTGCCTCAGAGACACAGTCCTGGCACTCTCCGAAACTCAAATCCCCCGTGCACTGGGCCACGCCCCGCACAATTCCTGACCCACCAACCCGAAACGGCCCACCCGAGCCCACGAGCCCACCGAGTACAGCATCCCGTGAGCCCATTGCTTCCGGATTATAGCCCACCGAAGGCCCACACTTCTTTAGCAACACCGCCTTGTCCTCCACACCCAAGAAAGTGGCATTGTCATACTTGATGTAGCATCCGTCGAGCTGCACCGTGCCGCCGCACGACTCCCGGCACATGTCTCCGGCTCGCGTGACGGCGCGTGCGACGCATGCGGCGCAGTCCGGCATGGCGAGATCGCCGCGGCACTGGTAGAGACCGTACACGACATCCTGCTGGGTGGACCCAAGGACGGTGAAGTTGTTGTAGGAGGAGTAAGTGGCCGAGTTGACCAGCGAGGTGAGGACCGAGTTGAGGTTTGACTCGTAGGGCGAGTTGGGTGTGTAGCTTTGTTGGGTGCAACCACCGTAGAGGTAGCGGCTTGTTGTGGATGATGACACCGAGAGGGAAGCGAAGAAATTCAGAGGAATGAAAAAGATGCTGAAGAGTGGGAGTGAGAGTGAGAGGCTCGTTTTCACCATTGTTTTATTACTTCTCAATGTTTTGTGTTATGCATGGAATAATAGGAGTACTTTTGATGCTATAATTACTAGCTTGAAAATGAAAATTTTGAATTATGGAACAAGACCTGTGAGCATGGACATGGAGTTGCTTTAAATAAGAAGAATCCACCCAATGGCCATGTCATCTTTGTATAGAAAAAAATAAAGAGAGGAAAACCTTTTCTTTCATTCATTCAACAGCTGTGGGGTCGATCTTTAATTAAACCCTTCTTTTATTTTATTTTTTCTTGGTTAAGTTGATCATTTCATCATGCTTGGTTTCCTTTTCTTTTTGGTCGATATATATATAACAACTTTAGTTTCTTTTTTCTTTTTTTAAACTTTGAAATTCTAACAATGTTTTATTTCTTTATTGAAAAAGATTCAAATAATTATGAGGGCTTTTCAGTTTTAATTTCACTCTAGCTAGACAGCCACTGACCAATTTCAGTAAAGGAAGAGGAGGCTTTATATCCCTGTATATAAAAATCCCTGTATATAAAGCATACTATATTCTTATTTTAATGGTGAATATGTGGAACAAGATCTGAAGCCAACTTAATCCAGAAATCAAGAAATCGTACACTATCTTAAACACTAATGTTAACAGTACTTAAAAGTAAGAAATTTAACTCATGTTAACTTTGGGAGCGCATAAAAATTTCTCCTTAATTGAAATTGAGTTGTTTGAAATCACTCATGTTAAATCCAACCATATATAGAGTTCTTTGTAATTGATTTGGGACTGGACTAGTATGAATCAATAATTACTTTCATATAAACTTTATGCAAAAAAAAAAGTTAAATTTTGTACTTAATTTGTGGCTATTCCTGTAATGATTTTACGAAACAGAGTTCTTTGTATTTGATTTGAGACTGGACTAGTTTAAAGCCACTTTTCAACTGAACTGGATGAGGGGGCGTGATTTGGAAATGAGATGATGAGATGTTCCTGTATGTATGTATGTATGTATGTGGACTTGAACATCCTTGTTGCCTTGTTGGGTTAAAGGTTTTGGGATATGGTGTAACTCCTTGGGAGTGATCAACTTTGTTTATTTTTCAAATGCATATGACCTTTAGAAGAAGACTTCAAGAATTTGGAAGAAAATGTCATGCTAGCTCCCTTAAGGAGCAAGACAACAAAAGTAATCATAGATTGACGGGACTAACACATTCTCAATTTAAAGCGGATGATATTGACAACTCATCCATGGAACCAGTTGATTACTATGGTTTCCTTTGGTTAAAATCTCCACTTCACTCTGTTTGAAATATTTGTTTTTTTTTTTTTTGGATAGGTAAATGTTAGTGAAGGAAGTTTGAACTTATGACCTCTTTATTACTCCAATCTCTATACTCTTTCCCCCAAACCATTAAGCTACCTTATAACTCCTGGAATATTTGTTTCTTATATGTTTTAATAATTAAGCAAAATTATTTTCTAGAGTGACTGACTTTAATCAATTAAGTTCTTTCTTTAATTTGTCCCATTGAAGTCTATGCTCAATTTGTTTCTTTGTTCTGTATAAAATTTGTTGCATTCTGTTTCATAATGGCTTAGAAAATTGGTTGCCCTTGTAATACTTGCCTTCTGTCATATTCATATTCGTATATAGCATTATCTATCCGTGTGGATGCGTGGCAATGTTCTTCAATTCATTGTGATCAAGGTTTTAAATAAAGGTTTGAAATCGCAATTATGGCTGCTATATAATGGTTTAGGGAATAGGGATACGAGTCTCCGAAACCGAATCACGACCACAATTGTGATCGCATCAGCTGTATTTTTCTGTAATGTTCCACAATATAAAAGATCGCGTCGTTACTGCAACTGCGACCGCGACCGCAATTTAAAACCTTGATTGTGATATACGAGTGATTTCTGAATATATATTAATCCATGTGGCTCTCTATGGATTAATAGCGAAGGAAAGCGCATGCTGACAAAAGGAGATTCAGCACTTTTCCGGCCTTATCATTCAGATAACCTTTTTCGATTGAAGGAAACTAAAGGACAACTGAGACATCGCACTACACCTGCCATACCCTCAATTAATCTCATCCTTATTACTTTAGCACACCCTAGAACAGTTCATTGATTCAAATGTATATATGTTGCATATAAGACATTTGGTTGCATCAGCTAAATCGTCTTGAAATGAGTAAGCATGCAAGACTTGCAATAGCAATAGCAACTAGAGAGTTGCCAATTTTACTGACTGGCTAATTTTTTCATCATGTTTGCAGTATGTCAATAGCAGTTTACACGCAAATTGTTCCTCATATGCCTTATTAGAAACTGATGATTTTTTTTTTTTTTGGTTTGGGGTGATCACTCCTACCCCACGCAGTGTCCCAACACTTTCAATGAAGGACTAATCTGCGCTCGTGCGTTGCGACAAGTATTGCACTGGCCAACGTTGGGTTTTAACACTGCGGGAATCGAACTTGGGAGCTCCAAGTCGACCCCGTGCGTCCCAGTGGTAGCCAAAGCCACTGGGCCAACAACGTTGGTTAGAAACTGATGATTTGATTTCACAGATAACAATTTTTTTTATCATTAAATAGATTTTATGTGATAATAAGGACTCTTTTGGGTGAATCATGTGATAAGGAATCAGCTCATAATTTAATAGATTGGTGATTTCATTTAATAATATAAAATAAATTGAAAATAGTATGTTAAAATATGTTTATCGCAAATGATGACGAGATATTATCCTCTTGGTTTTCATTAGGGAGGTAAATGGGGTGGGGCGGGCACGGGTAGTAGCTATTTACTACTCGTTCCGTTGGGTACCACTGCCCCCCATTACCCGCCCTATATCCGTGTAGATACCCGCTATCCAGACTTTAGCTGGTACCCACGATATCCGCAGGTATCCACGGGTATTTTAAAAAAATTAGAAAAAATTAAAAAAAAAAGGTTTTTTTTCCATACAACATTGTCCATAATAAAAGTCATTACAAGTATGGTATGAGAATTAATACAAATACATCAATAATACATATTTAGTAGCCACTTATTTAATACTAAAACAAAGAAAGACAACAACTAAAAATTACATCACTCTATAACATTTGTATTGACCACTTTAGGAATATATATATATAATAAAGGTAGTTAATTGTCTTAGCGGGTACGGGTACCTCACTACCCGTCTCCGTTCCCATTTATTAACAAGTACTTCAAATACCTATTTACTTTACCCGCGGGTACCCGTTAAGGTACCCGCCCCGTACCAGTAGCGGATTTTATCTGCAGATACCCGTGGGTACGGGTTTTTTTACCATCCTTAGTTTTCATTATTTACCCAAGATATGTATATATATGACATTGCTTTTGTTTTTTGTTCAATATATAACATTGCTTTTTTTTCTTTTTTTTGGTCAAATGCTTTTTTCTTGGTCAAAATAACATTGCCTTTTTTTTGTCGAAAGAGAAAATAACATGGCTTTTTTTTTTGTCAATAGAAAATTTGTTAATGGTAGATTTGTCATGATCTCTAGGTGGGCCAGCCCACAACTATCCTTGGCCCAACAAATTATTTTCCAAAACTCCACTTGTGTTTGAAAAATATGCTCCTTTCTTAGGACCAAACAAAAGAGTTACTTTATGTAGTTGGGTGTAATAGGTAAAATATAAAAGACATAAATTTCTCATATAAAAAAAAGACATAAATTTCTGTCAAAAAAAGACAAATTAAAAGATAAAAATGTATAAAATTATAGAAGAGATGTGCATATGGACCAAAGATTTAAAACAAATAGAAATGCATAATTTATTTAAGTAGAATCCACAAAGTATATATTAAAAATAAAAATATTGCCATTCTTTATCCAAAAGTAAGTTAAGAGGTTCAAGATTCAATTACGATATATATATATATCCAGTCCAACACAGTGGTTGGACCAATTCTTCAGATTTGAGAGAATGCTCTGTTGTTATCAGGTTAGTGCACTTTCCACGAAGCCCACACTTTGTTGGTCCAAATAGAATAAAGATGGGTAGATATCTCTTGGAGAGAGATAGAATGAGATAAAAAAAGTGATAAAATGATGTAATATGTAATATGATAGTTAGAGAAAAATAAAAAAAAATGAGAAATATTGGATGAGTCGATATATTTTTAAGATATATGTGTATCATTACTCATCCAAATATATGGACCAAGACAAATTTTCCTATACCCAATCAATAAAATTCCTCGCATTGACCAAAAACATATATAACTCAATTCCTCTGTTGACAAAAAAAAAAACAATTCCTCTCAACCTTCCCACTGTATTGACCAAAAATAACACCTTCCCTCAAACGAATTCCACTGTTCTACACGTTACCTCTAATATAAGCATCAAAGGAATATTTCAGGTCATATATACCTCAAACGATTGAAGTGTATACCAAAAATGGTACCTCGAATCTTAGCTTCAAGTGATTGTACCAAAACAATAATACAATAAGGCCATGTGTGGATAACAAGCTTATCTACTGCTTATGGTATAAGCTGTATAAACTACTTTTATAATCGAAGAAAAATTATAGTAAAACTTATTTTATATAAGCCATAAACTGTTTTGATAAGCTATCATTGGTAGCTTATGAAAAATAAGCCCAAAACAGCTTATGAATCAATCATAAATTGTGTTTATAAGCTCTGCATAAATTAATCCAAACAGACCTAAATATGTAAAAAGGTAACCTTGCTCTTGAGTAAAAAGTACAATTACTTACTTGAGCAAAAAAAAACAATTACTTACAACAAAAAGGTTACATACCCGTTCCTGCAGATTTGTTTGAAACAAGTGCTTAAATTCTCTTTTTCAGGGGAATGGATGTTCTTCTATTAAAATCCCACATAATAAAATCATGTGAAAATCTTGTATTTATTTATCTATTTATTAATATTTACAAATTTCGATAAGATCCCACCGGTTTACATTTGTTTCAAGAGAAAATCGAAGGAAAAAGCTAGGTAACTAGAAAATGAGGTGAATATGCCATTATCTATTGTTTAATTGTAGAGAGAAATTAAGGAAGAAGAAAAATAATGTAGAGTCTACATTAAAGTCTTCTCTCCTCAAATGGAAAAGATCACAAAATTTGAAGAAACAATTTTATTTCTCTCATCTAATTATATAAGTTGCATTTGATTTTTCTCAATTTATCAAAGATAAAAAAGAATATTACAATAATTATTGACTTTTTTATTTCCACTTTTCGATCCATTTATCCAAACACAGCGGAGAGAAATTTATTTTTATTTTTATTTTAATTTTCCTTAAACAATACTCCCTCCGCTTTCAATTATAAACAAAAAAAAATCTATGTTTTGTGGTCTTAATCATAAGCAAATTTAACTACATTTTTACCCTCTTTAATGAATCTATTCCAAAAATACCGTTATTTAACTCAAATTGTATTTCCAATGTAAGGGAGGTGGAATGAATAGTTTTAATTGACAACCACTAGCCATATTGGGAAGATGGAAAAAACCTTGTCCTATACATTAAATATCATTAAGGACAATTTTGGAATAAGTTTATTTTTTAGCTAAAATAAAAAAAAAATAATCTAATTAACTGACTTTTCTTAATCACCGTGAAATCAATTTTTTTTACTTATAATTGAGACCGGAGGGAGTATACAGGATTTACATATTTTATTTCTGAATTTCATGAGACCATTCTCGATTTCCAAACACGCGAACAATATCTCACAGTAATAAATTGGAGCATATCAATCTCAAAGCGAAAATAAACATTATCTCTACTTACCATATACGCATATACAGCCAATGCTAATTAATGCAATAATTTATCTTATGAAAGTTCTTCCATGCATGCCCCCTCACACAATTGCGTGTTATCCAACTGTTTCTTAAAAACAAAAGCAATTTGTTTATTTAATCAACAATGAATTTCCCCAAGTCTCACTTTACAGATGCAGTGAATTCTCAACATACATTTTGCTCAATTTTAGAATATTAGATAAAAAGTCTTTTTTTTCATTAATCAGAAAATTGGGGGGGGGGGGGGATTAATCGTTTTTTGTTCTCTTTTCCATTTATTTTTTAATAATATTTCGGCATGCTGCAAATGATTGGCAGTGGTTGGGGTGTCGACCTAGTTGGGATCGTCACTGCAGTGATGCTCTTGCACTCCGATCATTTATATAAAAAAAATTATATTCTAAAATTTTGTCATTATACAAATAATTCCATATATCCCTTGTTTGGATCTTACTATTCCTCAGTTCATGCCGTCCAAGAAAAGCTAGAATTAAGACCCAGTTCCCCTTGTTTACAAGTCAGATTTGCTATCCCCTTATGCATTGTACAGAACCTACTACTACTTGTTGTTGCACATGACCAAGTACTTTCCGAGCCGTGAGGCGATTTACTAGTCTCTCTAAAGCTTCTTTCATCCACCAGTGTTGACAAACTTCTCTTGCTTTCGAAACGCTCATCTATATCCAAACAAGAAAAATCAATCTCAAATCAATGATCACTTGGAATAATTTATTAGTAATATAATTCAAACTGTGTTCCATGTGTTTTTTACCTACCCATATTCTTTGACGCGCGCACTGCTCTGGCCAAATCTCTAATTGCTCTTCAACAAGTAGAGGGAACATGTAGCCTTCATATAGAGTATCATGGGTTTTACTCTTGAATCTCCACTTACCCAATTTACCCTGCACCAACCCAAAACAGATCATTTCAACTTGAATGTTTTACATTTCTTAATAATTACTACTATTAGTGATATCAATCAATGGTTTTATTATTTTATGGACTGATAAGGTAATTTGGGGAGAAAGACATAGGAGGGAGTTAGAGTGATAAGAAAATTATGAGTTTAAATCGCTCTCACTAACATAACATATTAATTACTAATATTTGTCTATCTAAAAAAAATATTTTTATTATTTTAAGCCTAACTAGCTAATAGACGCGTATAAAATACAAGTCTTTTCATAAAATAAAGAGTAAACAAAATCCAACAAAAGAAATAGATTTTACAAAAAATGCAAAGAATGAGAGGTTTATACATAAAAGGCCCAAACCTAATTTTCATATGTAATAATTGATAACTAATTGATGATTAATTAATAAAAATTAAGATCTCGGAGGTGACTAGTATTCCAATTTGAGAGGTGATACATGTTCCACTAAAAGAAACCTATTTTTGTTATAGAGTAATTGATGAAGCAATGAATATGGATAATTAAGTTGATCAAGTATAGCCTCACCCCTATAATGCCTCGTACCCCGGCTTCCTCTATGGTTTCTCGCGAAGCTGCCTCCTTTTTTGATTCGTCTATTTCCCAGCCTCCCTGGTGTTTCATTAATGAAACATAAAACACAAATGAAGTGAGAAATAAAAAAAAAGTAAATAAATCAAATATCAAAATAATAATATGCAATTTGGCTGTTATTTATTTTTAAGGCTTACCTTAGGAAATAGCATCCCTTTTCCTTTCTGAGAAGTAATAACCAAAACTTCTAATTCTTCATCAGGTGCCTCTGAGGAAGTTGGGTCACCAGTTTTATATCTATACGGTATGGATCTGCAGGTTATAATTGGTAAAGGTTCAGTAACTAACCATTGGAATGAAACCCAACAGGAGAACATAGGCTTAAGGAATATAATTAAGAAGACAAATTCACAAACCCTTCAATTAAGTACTGAATTAACAGAACAATAAGAATTGTGTATTTTTAAATTTTAAGGGTAGAAAACTGAAATTAATTAACTTGGATTAATTAGATCATAAGATTAGGAGTACGAACCCCACAACTTGACGACGACCTTTTCTGTAACGCTGCAATTCCCTGCCAGTGCGAGGAACCAATGCCACAACGTTTTCTTGAGACACCAAGCTTACCATAATGTTTTATGTTTGTTCGTTTTTTTTTTTGGGGGTGTGGGTGGGGATTCAGGGAGAATTAGAGAGAAATTGATAGTAATGAACACAAGAAGGAGCAATGTAAAATGTGGTTATTAGTTGGATAGGAATATGATATGAAAGTGGAGTGGAGTGGGGGTGTTCCTATAAATAATGGGAATTGGGGGTAACGTTAAACCCACAGGAATATTAGGCGCCAGGAACTCCTCTTTTTACACATTTTTTTAATGTGTTTTGTATGATTGATTATCAGAAAAATATGTTCACAAGTGTGTTAAATATATATTACTATTTACTAGTGATATTTTCATTAATTTCAAATAAGACTTTATTAACGGCTGTCAATAAAATATTAGTTAAGGAATAAAAACTAAAAAACTATTAGTAAAAAATATAACATATATTACTTTTAATTTCTTAATTTACAATCTTATGATGTTGATTAACATCTATATATTATCTATTATTATTCTTTTGTAAATTATAAAAAAGTTTTACCACACAAAATAATGCTGCGTGTCTGCCGCACTCTCTCATAAAACAAATAGAAAAATAGCATCTCATAATGAAGAACTATATATATATGGAGAACAACAACGATTTATATCTCTTCCAATTAAAGATATGAAACATCCAAAATATAAGACCAAGACCAATAATAGTGTCAGCCATCCCCTTATAATTAACATATGTTAATGATTTAACAACCAATTTGAGAAGGGTCAAAACAAGTATATAGTTAATTAATGTTGTCAAGCATATAAAAATATCAAAAATAAACCTTCACTTTTGAAGATGTACTTATTGTTGTTTGATAGAGTGAAAACCATCAATTATCATTTGTAGTAATTTTTCAGCAATGTGCTTTTAAATATAAACAATAATATATTTAGTGAGAAAATCATTTTTTATCTTATTGTGTAATATTGTTTTTATAACTTTCATTACTAAAAAAACACATTATGTGGTTGTTGACTCAGGAAGAGTCAAAACAAGTAGTGACCATTTGTCAATTAAATGATAAAAAAATAATTTACCAATCGATCTCAACTAATTTTTGATATATCTCACCAATAATGGACAAACTCTAAAAGTTGACAACTTTAGCCACATCAAATTCATTTTTTTGGATAGGCAGCCACGTCAAATTCATAATGTTGCAATTCATATACCAATTGAATCCTTTCTTGATTAGAAAGATATATTTGAAGAGTAAAACTTCTCAACATGATTACCAATGTCACAATTGAATGACGTGAATGCATATTTAGGATCCGTGCTCAATATAAGAAGCTCGGTTGCTTGCTCATTGAATCAACTATTCAACTCATTCAACTAATAATCTATGGCAAAATTAAACATATCTACACAATAATGATGTTAATTGTCACATAATCATTTTGAAGACCAGATCAAATTATCTAAGAGAAAGAAACACACGTCTCAGGAACTTGAATAACATAGATAGTACAAAAAGATCTAACTTTTTTTAATAGTGTATCTCAACCAAAATCTTTTAACTTTTGAATCAGTGATTTTGTGCTTAGAAACCAAACACATAATATTCAAAAATCTCTTGAGATTCTTGCTGCTTGTCAAAATCTATCATTAATTTCCATAACATTTTTCATCACATGTAGAAATAAAAACAAAATCAAATGAGATTAATGCTTTAACAACATAAGTACGGAGCATCACCTCACTAAGCATAAGATTACTAAAAAACTGGATAATACCAAAACCAACTAGAGTATTTATGACTTCAATAAACAAAAAACACATACAAGTAACAACATGTTGGAGTTGTGGATGGGAGGTCCTACTAGAATTAAGTCAACCTAATGTGAAGTTGAACAGTTCACACAGCTAGGTAGTAAAACTTTTTTACTCCTCCAAGTATATATACACGAGACCAATCTACATGAGCTTAAACTTGAGTAAACAACCACTTTAGTTTCCGAGAGTGTCGGGTGGTGTCATTTTGGTTTCTGACAGACACGAAATTAAAAAAAGGTCCTCAGCTGTCAATCATTAGTCACTTTGGTCCCTGAAGTAATTACTTATTGTCATTTTGGTCCCTAAAAGTGATTACTTAACTATCATTTTGGTCCTGAAAGTGATTATTTTTCTGACGACAATGACTAAAGTGACTAATTTGCATCTGTCAAGGACCAAAGTGACACCGTCTGACACTTTCAAGGACTAAAGTGGTTATTTACTCCTTAAACTTTCATTTGTTTCTTAGAAATATCATCCATACATGCAGAACCATAACCAGGGACATTTTATTAGCAATTTAACATGTATTGACTAAAAAAAAACATTTAAAACTTCGAACGGGCTCGATTATATTACTACTCTGGGCTTTGTGCTTAGACTGAACTTGCATTGTGCTTGGGCTCGGTTTTTGCACTTAATATAGGTATGGAAAACTTTCGACCAAAAAAAAAAAAGGTATGGAAAACTAAACCATATCCGGTTGAGACATTCAAAGCTTTCTGGGCCTATATAATTATGCACCGGAAATTGGTATATACACCACGAAAAATTAGCCATACACTCCACTTAACTGTGGAAATTTCTAAAATACCCTATATTTTTACGTATATTCCAGAAACTGGAGTTTCCGGAATGCAATTATTTATTCCGGAAACTCCAGTTTCCAGAATGCAAATTTTTTGAATTGTGGGGTGTATTTCTAGTTTCCGGAATGCAAATTTGTATTCCGGAAACTCCAGTCAAATTTGTATTCCGGAAATTCCAGTTTCCATACAATTTATTTTGGATCCAGTTTCCGGAATGTAAAATTGCATTCCGGAAACTCCAGTTTCCGGAATGCACGCGAATTTTGAGGATATTTTTGGAATTTCAGCATTAAGTGGGGTGTATGTCTAAAAAGTATGGGGTGTATTTACCATTTTCCTTATGCACCATATATGGCAGCCCACAGGTCCTATAATGATTTGTCGCGTGCAAAATTGTGGTCACTTAAGGTTACAGTTTAGAGGCCCTAGAACGCCTTGCTATAAAGTTATTAATGGTGTAACATTATCCAAAGTATTACATCGCTATAACTTGATCACTCTTTATATATATGATTTTTTTTTTAAAAACATATTAATTACTTTAAGGATAGGTTTGATTTGTTAAAAAAAATGAAGAATTAGATAGCACAAAGTTACTTGTTTTATGTGTTTTATTATAAGCACTTGTTTTATGTTTGATTTTAAACATGATTATTGGAAAGAACAAAACAGAAGATGAAATGTTAAAAACAGAGTCTTGAAATTTGCTACTGAATTAACCATGAGGTGAAAAACTTTGTTTTGGAGACAACTGAAAATACCCAATCTTTTTTTATGGCCTTATTGTCCAAGCCCTTTTTTCTCTCTCAACCCTCTTTTATTGATCACCAAATAGTAGATAGGATAAAAAAATGTGTGTTATATAACTCAACAACTTGTACTTCTGCTTATCCTATCTCTCATGGTGCATCAAACACACCCGAGTCAAACTTAACACATTATAACCCATTATTAATCATGTAAAGTTAGCATATATACATGGGGATCATAAACCAGCTCAGTAGTTAGACATTTGAATTTGAATTGTTTATACGAGATCATAAACTCAATTCTGATTTTCACCATTGCAACAAGAGAAAAAAAAAATATAGGGGCATCTTACTCCCTTTTATTTACTTCAATATATTCGAGCATACATATATTCCCTTTATTATCAAAGTTAAAGAAGATATTGCCTGCCCCTATATAAAGGTACGTATCATATACGAGGAAAAAAGTTAAGGGTACACATATCTCGGTAAAACATGAACATCAAAAAAAGTGATGTCGATATCTAGGCGAATTTACAATATGTGGTCAAGATGAACTTAACTGCAAAAGGGAAAAAAAAACATTTAATGGTCCAGGATCAGCAAAAAGACAATTTAGGGAACAATATTTTCAGTAGAATATGTTCCATATAATATTACAGTACCAAAGTACATTTGAGGAAAACAGAAAGTGATTGTAAACCACTCAATGAAGAAGATTCAATGAATTATGAAACATTAGTCATCAAGCTACATCTATATATTGTCCCCGGTAGATGGTTCGCTTGGTTGAGTCAAAGGATATAAGATGACATAAAGTTGTAGTTTTGGAGTTCGAACCCCACTCCCCTTCCTTCTAACAACAAACACACTAATTACTAACGAGTTGACCTATAAAAAAAAAGCTACATCTATATATTGTAGATAAACATTAAAAAAATTAATAAAGCACATGCCACATTACTATAGATTGGCACCAGATGCCACATATTATAGGCTTCAAATAGGAGAGAATAGAGAGATGCTGTGTCACATAGTGCAATTTTCCCCCTCCTCTCTTCACCTCTAATAGTGGAATCTACAAGGCTGAAAAGAACAAAAGCCATTTGTTGCTTTCAATAAATTCTACAAAGATAAGTACCAAAGAGTGTTTATGATATGCATGCAATATTGCAATTCGACTCACCTAAAGCACTTTATATCCAAATCAGAAAATCAAAACTGGTTTCTTTTCCATCTACCAAAAAAGTGGATTTGGCCTTTTATTATATGTAGTCAATTATATGCTCTTGGCCTCATATGTTGTTTTGAAACCCAGAACTGATCGAAACAACCACTTAAAAAATTGGACATTTAAGCAAATGGGAATCAACCTATTATTCCACAAAATTGGTATTTGTTAATAAAACAGAATTATAAAACAGAATTAGTTAGTTCAGTTGGGTTAGTTAGTAGTTTATTGTTAGTTAAAAAGGTTAGTACTCAAGCTGAGTTGTTATACCTCCCTATATCACCCTTAATCTCCTTGAGATCAATAATCAATATATGATGTTATTCAGTCAACTTGCTTCTCTGTTTTCCTGATAATAATTGGCATTTTTCTTCTCTAGAAAATGTTGTGGAAACATGGTTTAAAGGAATCGATAATTTTCACAAGAAAAATGTTGGTTTATACAAATACATATGTAAGCGATCGTGTTTAGTTTCTTTCGAAATAACTTTTTTTTTCTTTGACTTCAATTATGTGTTCTTATGTATTTACTTTCTTCATACTCAATTTCGTAACAATTTTTTCTTACTAAATATATATCATTCCTGCTTTCAAAAACAGAGAAGCAGCCAAATATTGAAAGAGCATTTTTGACTATTTGGGATAGTATCTTATCATAAGAACAAATTAGGAGATATTTGGGTAAACAACTTAATTAAAGTTTATCCAATAATCTGTATCTACAATTGAAAAGAGAATGAGGATAAATTCTACACATGATCATATATAAGCTGATTCTATATATGCTATCTTGCAGAGGTTGTTAAAATAAACTAAAAACAACTAATAGGAATATCACAAGCTATTTTTAAACATCTTCCAATATACTTGTTCATAAAACAAATTCAGATATATATACTCTTCTAGACACTCTCTTAGATGCACTTTTGAAGTGACAGTTAGCCTGCAGCCATTCACTTTTCTTATCCTTTAGTTGCTATAGTTGTTTTTCAATGTTTATTGCAGAGCATTTTTGTAATAATAATATTGGTGCGAAGTATTCACTGGCTACGCCGATGATCAATCTCTGTCGGGAAATTTGACTGACGATCTTTAATAGAGTCTTCCCTCCCAAAGGCTCAAACCCGAAACCTTATTTTAAGAGATTTGAGCTCATGAGTTCCACCCGGACCAACGTAATAATAGTGTTGCAAAGCATGCATGTCCTTCAAACTCAATTTTTTTAATATTTAGTATTAGTGAATTAATCCCTCCGCGATAATCAATGATGAAAAGGAAATTAAGGGGAGTAAAAGTCTTGGCTCTTAGCTCCAATCCCCTTTGCGTATGCCTATGAGTCTATAGGATCCTTTAATTTTAACATAATGGAAAAAAAAAAGTTGCATAGTCATATAAATTCATCATCTACAAAAAAACATATATACCCATCTTCCCATCACTGTCTTAAGAAATTTCCATCCAATTCTATCGTATTGTGGGCTTTACATCTATTTTAACACTATAAGTTCACAAGACTTTCCCGTATACAATCTTGTACTTTAAAAAGTTGCCACTAATATATAAGTACCACATCTCGGATTGGTTTTTAAAAGAATTAATTTTAAACAAATTGAGGTTAATTAAAAAATTGATTTATATTTAATATCAAAAAAAATTTAATTTATATTTAGTAATGATATATTTTGAAAATGAGTTGAGATGAATTATTGTTTACGTTTGGAAGGTAATTAATTAGAATACTTTTTGAGATATAAATATAAAAAATTTTATGAATACCATATCTAAAATCAAGTATACTCAATGGAAAAGTTAGATCATGGAAAATTCATTTTATTCATTAAATCATTTTGTGAGTAACCACATTCACATGTTGATGGTGTATACATACATATATATATATACATAATTTCCGGAGGGTCAATGGCAGGGTAGGGCGAAACGACGGGGTAGGGCGAATTGACCTGTCGAGTTGATGGATTATTTTTATATATTTTTTAGATATGCATTACTTATTCAAGTAAAACTTTGAAAAATAGATTATAAAACTATTTATAATTATAAAATATATGCATAATTAAATCCAAAATAATTTCATAATAAAATTTAAAAAGGTCAAAAATGACATGAGTACGTTTTTATAGAAAAATATACAATAAATCTTTTATCCATTCTCAAGAGAGTAAACAACAACTTAATAATATATGCAGATGAATCTTACAAAAATTAATAAACATAAATTGCTGTTAAGATTAACTTATTTTTTTGCCAGCTTCTTGAATCTTGAGAGAGCTTTTGAAAAAATAATAATTATTTCCCAAAATTAAGCTATGTTCAACACATGAGATAAGATTATAGATTTGATAATTGGATTGGGCAAAATATCTTTAGTTGAGAAGGCACAATCCATGCGGTCCATATTTTAAGTTTTGAAAGTTTTCTTGAAAACAACATTTGGAAGTGAAACATAAGCATTAAAGTGATAAGAAGGTCAAGAATTCAAACTTCTTCTACAAATATAATATATTAATTTACTAATATTTGTCTGTAAAAAAAGACCTTTGGAATATAAAATAACTGAGACTAATAAATATATTAACTTATTACATTTTCTTGACTGAAAATTAACTTATTACATGTTTAGTTTATTTGGTACATATTACATACATAGAAATTGCGTGTATGTTAATGTTGAGAATGGAATGTGTAAAGTAACAAATTCATTTTATAGTATAAAGTAATTAATCTCAACTATTAATGAAAAAATCAATGGTTGATATTATATGTACATGTATAATAAATTATAGATGTGTTAAAATATTATCTCTTAATTTTTTTATTAATGGTTAAAATTACTTATTTTATACATTACATGTTTTAGAGGAGTCAAATATTTTTTTATGTATACCAATACCGCATAAAGTGATGCTGCATTTATTTCTTCTGTTTTTTTTTTGTTTTTTTTTCTGTTTGGAACTTCGTCATTTGTTTCGAGGGTCGGGTTGGATTTGTTCGGTAGCTCTTTTACATCAGTTGCTCGTTGCACTGAAAAGTTTGTTTTGTTTTTTTTTTCCCCAATATATGCATGCTATGTAAGCAATATTACATGATTCAAAATATGGTATTCTCGCCTGTCCGCTTTTTTTTTTGTTAATTTTTTGGGTTAATAGTAGATAAAATGAGATATAGATATAGTATATATATATAAGATATATAGTTATTGTAAAAGTTATTATACAGTTATTGGTATTTAAATTTGAATTTAAATTTTAAAAATTTAGTTAAAAGGGTAATTTTGGAAAAATTAGAAAATAAAGGGTAATATTAAAACAAAATTAGGACACCAAAAGATGATATTTCCTTTATATATAGTTATAGATTATAGATTATAGATAAATTAAAATGATAATATATTTCTGTGCACCTAATTAAATTTAAATATAATTAAGGCGATGAGATACTGCGATGGGAAAAAGTCTAAAGTGAAAACAAAAAGTAGTTCTCGCGCATGAGGTAGGGTGCATTCTAGTGAGAAATAAAAGGATTTCTTTTTATCATACATACAATACAATTACATATTAATATTAAGAGCTCGTTTATTTTGAAAAAATATTTTTAATTTTATTTTTGTACCTTTAATTACAAAATTATTACATTGTTTTTTATTTATTTTTTATTTTTACATATTTGTACAAAAATAGTTTAAACAGTGGTTTCACTTTTTTTGTACAAATCTGATAATGTAATAGTAAATATAGTAAATATAGTAAATATAATACAATAACATAATAATATAACAATATAAAATAGATATTGTAATAGAAAGTAATTAATGCAACAAACTTGAGTAAGGGGGTCAAAAGATGATTAGGGGATAAAAAAAGAGCACGAAATAAATTGAATGAATTTTTATCAAAAAAAATAAAAATAAAATTGAATGAATTGTAGATTATCATAATGTAAATAGTAAATATAATATACTAATATTATAATGATATATTACAATGAAAAATAATGTGACATATTTGATAGAAACCAGAATGAAAAACTACCACAAGGGAATGTTTGTTTCAAGTTATAAAATTATATTCCCTAGAATGGTATTACTAGGAATGTTATTGCTGAGAATAACATTCCTGAGTATAATTCTGAAAGTGTTTGATAGGTATTTAGTAATCTTAGAAATATTTTTAAAATTTATTTAATTTAAAAATAAAAAATTCAATAAATATGGTGAAATGTAGTGGGGGAGAGAAGTTATATTCCCATGGGAATATAGTATTTCCATCCTCCCATATGGGAATAAAAAGTGAGAAAAACATGACTAAATCACATTCCAGAGAATCAAATATACCCAGGAATAATTTTTCCAAACTTGAAACAAACATGGGAATGTGACATTCCCAAACTCACTTTTCCGGGAATAGTTTTGTATACCGACTCTGTCTAGGGTGGGAGACTTTATCAAGTCTCTCACCGTGCGTAAGTTTATAAAGCTCATTTTATAATAGACCCGTACACACTGGATCACACCCCTTGAGCACACAATCTATTAACACCGTTAGATTTATTGGTAGAAATTTTAAGGGTCCAGACGAGCCTTTTTATTTTGAAGAACAACTAAAACTCCCAACACACAATCCCTTACCACCACCATCCACCTCCACTTACAAAGGCTTCGCTGTACAACCCCCCTCACCCTCACCGGTCACCACCATGAGCAGATTGCGATCAAAAACTGCCAACCCACCGTGTTGTGCACAACCACCCACCCACCATCTCCGTCAGATCTGAGTCGGCCACTGTTGTACGACCTCGTCCTACCATTGCGAGTGAGAGAGGGGTGGCTACCTGAGTGACACGGGTGGAGCTCCCAACCGTGAACCACCATAGCGAAGTAGAGGTCGAGGAGGTGGGGGTGGGGAGAATGAATTTGTGCCTCAAAGACTCTCAGTCTTGGACGAGATACTGCCACGGTGGCTTATGACAGCGGAGCACCGATGCAGATCTGTGACCGCATCCACTGTGAAGGACCGTTTGTGAGTCTACTGTCAGTCATGAATCACTGTTTCTCTTCCTTCGTGGCCACAAATAGCCGTTTCCTCTCCTCCACCGCCATAGCTTTGCATTCTCTGCTTAATCTGTTTTCTGTTTCCCGCGCCTCCCTCCACGCCGCCATGCCATCTGCACTCCTCCGCCGCACCAAGCCTGCACCTCCGCTGCCCTAAGCTTCACACCACAACAGCTATGGTGCTCCTGCTTCACGATGACAGGGGAGATGGAGGGAGTAGAAGTCACGCATGCAGCAGAGCATGATGATCAGGCGGCCAAGCCACTTGGCCCAGGCAGAGCGGTGGTGATGGCGGACAAGGACGACGTCGATGATGGCACGGTTGCGGGATGGAAAATGTTAGGCATTGGAGGAGGGGATCTAGTGTGGGGAAATGTGTGCACCCTATCTTTGATCTTACCATTCATTTAATTTTAATAGATATAATGGCTGGAAAACACTTTCTCAATTGTGTGGTAATGTTTTCCACGGTGGGAGACTTGATAAAGTCCCCCACCCTAGACAGAGCCTTGTATACCTTAAAACAAACTCACTCTAATAAAAATAATCGATCTTTTTTAGTTGATATACCGCAGGTTCAATTTCTAGTACAAAAGGGTCTGTATATTGAGAGGAATGACACACCTGAAGAAACAGGGGATGAGAAGTTGAAGAGAATTATCACTGTAATTTATCTTAAAAAAATGAAGCGGGTAGAGAGAGAATATAGTGTGGTAGAAAATGAAATGAATTAGAAAAGAGAAGCTCTGCACAATAAACAGAGAGATGCAATGTCTAATTATCTATGATTTCTCCACAAATAAAATGGTAGAGAGAAATAAATAAATCATTAGAATATATTGTCAATTAAACTGAATTGAATTTTGAATTCAAATATCACCCCTCAAAATAACAACAAATTAAGATTTAATTTCTTTCAAATTTAGATTGAATTAACTACATGTTAACGATAGAGATAACACATAATTTAAATTGAATTTTAGATTGAATTAACTACACGTTGATGGTAGAGATAACACAAATATAATTAAAATTAAAATTGAAACAACTTCACTCAAAATTTAAAGAGTTTAATTTATATGCTCACATTTTTACACTGATATCCAATAAAATTTGACCAAATTTTCACATCATCATTATTCATTTAAAAATGCTTCTCTGCATCACTCCCTCTCACACAAAACTCCTGTTTCTCGTTGGTGAGCCGCGGTTCTGTCCTCACTACGTCTCCTCCATTCACATCTGTTCTCATTGTTGCAAAGTCATGGCTCCTCTATGTCTATCCTCTCGTTGCACAATATTGGTCCCCCCCCCCCCCCCAAAAAACCTTTAGATTTTGCTGAACTTAGAGATAAATGTTTAATGCTTTAGGTGATAAGAGCATTTCTTAATATCTAAACAGAGACAAATCAATTGGAAGTGACACAATGCAACCCCTATTGAATAAGTGCCTACAGACATATGAAACCCATGAAAATCAAATCAAGTTGAAAAAAATGACAATGAAAAAGAAAATGGACTCCAATCAGACTATCGATCATCAATTCTCTATGGCAACTCCAGCAATTTCAAACTATATCAATCATCGCATTGTCAGACTTTGATACTGTTCAATCATCAAATTGCTTGTTGAAACCCCAAAGTCATTATAATAACTCATAAGTCATAACCACCAAAAATCAATGAAAAAGAAGAAGAGCAATACATATAGCAATAGCGAGAGATGTCACATAGAGGGCACAAGGTAGCATTAACGGGAACAAAGGTGGGCGCCCGCGTGAGAGAGAAGAAGAGAAGACACAAATAAGTGGATTTAGTTTTTCTTTTCAGGTTTTTTAATGAATATGATGATGTGGAAATTTAGTCAAATCCCATTGAGTGTCGGTGTAAAGGGTGTTTTACACTGACAGAGCATATAAATTAAACTCAAATTTAAATTGAATTAAAATTTTAGATAACACATTGTTTAAATTAATAATTACATGACATTTGTCTCATCTAACACGTTTGTTGAAATTTAGATTGAAACAACTTCACTTAAAATTTAAATTGAATTGAAATTTTAGATAATGCATGATTCAAATTAATGAACACATGACGTTTGTCTCATCTAACACATGTTCTAATTAGGATTAAGTTTTCAAATACACTAATTGATTGAGAGTAAATGGTCAAATTGTCCCCGAAAGATACACCCGCCGACAAGTAGGTATTTGAAAGACAGAAATTAAAAAATTCGTCCCTGAAAGATGTCTTTGTTTGTCATATTAGTCCCTGAATGTCATTTCTATCATTATTAAGAGTCATTTTCAAATTTTAAAAATTTAAATGAGTTAAAAAATAATTAATTCTTTCCTCACACAATCCCTCTTCCCCACCCCCCCTCTCTCTCTCTCCTTTCCACCGTCCTCTCACTCTTCTCTCTCACCCTCTTTCTCTTTACCACCACCAAACTCTCACAACTTCCTCTTCACCCTTCCCTCCCCCATCACCCTACCACCCCTTCAACCCTCCACCATCACCTTCCCACCCTTAACCAAAACAGCAATGATCAGAAACTGTCCACGTACTTTTGAGGTTTTTGAATTAATTGGCAAGGGGACATTGAAAGTGTTGAAGGTTGCTGATGTGAGTGTCATCCATCTTGATATTGGCAAGAATACAGAGAACCTTGAGCTTATAGATGTCAGCAACTTCACAATTATGTGGCCAAAATTTTATCATATGATCTCAAAAGCATCAAAGTTACGCAGGCTTCGGCTGTGGGGGGTTGTTTTTGATGACGAGGACGAAGTCGTTGACTTAGAGACAATTTCTTTTTGTTTTCCTCAATTGATGCACTTGTCCTTAAGTTATGATTTAAGAGATGGTGTACTTAATTATGGCTTGCAGGGTTTGTCTCTTCTGGCGAATGTGGTGGTGTTAGAACTTGGATGGACTTCAATCAGTGATCTTTTCTCAGTATGGGTAGCTGGACTTTTGGAAAGATGTCCCAACTTGAAAAAATTGGTCATTTTGGTTTTGAAGGAGGGAAGGCGGTGGTGAAGGGGTTATTAAAAGGGTGGGAAGGTGACGGTGGAGGGTTGAAGGGGTGGTAGGGTGACCGGGGGGAGGGGAGGGTGAAGAGGAAGTTGTGAGAGTTGGTGGTGGTGAAGAGGGAGAGGAAGAGGGTGAGAGAGAAGAGTGAGAGAGCGGTGGAAAGGAGAGAGAGAGAGAGAGAGGGGTGGGGAGGAGGGATTGTGTGAAGAAATAATTAATTATTTTTTTTAACCTATTTAAACTCTTAAAAATTAAAAATGACCCTAATAATGATAGAAATGACATTCAAGGACCAATATGACAAATGAAGACATCTTTCAGGGATGAATTTTTTAATTTTTATCTTTCAGGGATTTACTTGCCAGTGAATGTATTTTTCAAGGGACAATTTGACCATTTAATCAATTGATAGATAACATTATAATATATAATTAAATATCTATATACACAAATTTTAGTTTATTAGTGTATAGTTATTAAACTCAATTTAAATTTGGTTTGTTTGTTTCTTTTCCTTTCTTTTTTTTTGGTTGTTGTAATTCGAAGAGTCCGCACTGTCAGAGAAATTCTTATATAAGCACATTTCTCGCACTATAAAACCCACACAACCATTCATCGAATCAGTCGAACGAAAAAAGCAACAGATTAAAGGAAAACGAGGAAAGATAAAACTCTCGCTCTGAAGAGTCTCTGTTTCTAAGCTTTTGATTTTGAAGATGTCGACGCTACTCTCAGATCTAATCAACCTTAACCTCTCCGACACCACCGAGAAGGTTATCGCTGAATACATATGGTAGCCTCTCTCTCTCTCTCTTTTCTACTGCACGTAGAAGCAAGCATTGCAATATGGCATGCTTCTATATGTTCGTATATGCATGCATTAACGTTTGCAGAAACGTTTCCTGCAACGTTTCTCGTAATGGGTGTGATTTATTTTCTCTCATTTTCCATTTGATCGATCACACACTGCACTCGTAATGGGTCTCTGTATCGCTCTGATTCCCCTGTTTTTGTTTTTCTTCCTTTAATTTACGTGAATGTGGATGTTCTTAATGTAAAAATATTTTTTTTCCTTCTTAGATTTTGGCATGTCTCTTCAGATAATAGTTTGCAATAATATTGTTTTGGTTTCGTTCTGTTTATGTGGCCCAAAAATCTAACAATGTTTCAGTATTTCTTCACGACCATCATGGCTTTAATTGTTTGTCTCAAGGTTCTAAAATAGTCACTCTTGCTGCTGCAGTTGCGTTAAGGTTTTTGCAATCACAGATATTGCAGAAGCTGCAATGCATGTTGCGGTTGTCGCAATGTGAACTGTTCACAACATTGCACAAATTATATTAAAATTACTTGTATTATTATGCATCTAACTTTGTCTCATAGAATTGGAGAATCATGCGTCTCTTTTTTCTCATTGTATGTATTTTTGTTGATTGTGTATGGTTTGTATTTGTTTACCATAAACTCTTATGTTATGCATACATAGACTTCCCATTGACATTAATTTCTTGCTTTGCTTCTCATATAATTCAACTACCGTGTTTACATAAGTCTCTAACTTCTTTTTCAATATTTTTCTACTTTTTACGAGCTCTTGCCCCCCTTTTATTTTCATTATGATTATGATGATAGGATCGGTGGATCTGGCCTGGACATGAGGAGTAAAGCAAGGGTAATTTACTTCACCATTCTGTAACCAAAAGTGACAAAAGTATATTGCATTTTTTTGTTTGGTTAATTTTAGGAATTTTAAACAGTCTTAGAGATTAAATGCTATTTTTAAAAAGATCTGTATAGTTTCAAAAAGATTTTCAATTGAATATCTGATCCAGCCTTTCTTTGGATCAAGGTTTTAAATTATAGTTACAATTACACTTGCGATTTTATCATGATTATTGATATTGTGGAAAAATATAGATGTTGTGACTGCAATTACAGTCGCGATACTAAGGAGGAGATGCCAAAAACCATGACATGCAATAACCTTGACATTGCCATTGCAACTGGAGTTGCATTTAGTAGTTTATAACCATGCCTTAGGTCTTTATAGTTTATATAACTCAATTTATAATTTAAAACTGTAGGACAGATTTATAGTTTTTAAATTATCAGGAACTTCTTATAAATCCTTTAAAAGTTTGGAAAAGTATGGGTTAATTTTAACTAATGCATGTATAAAATGGTTTTGGATTATAGACTCTCCCTGGACCCGTTTCAGACCCTTCTAAGCTTCCTAAGTGGAACTATGATGGTTCCAGCACTGGTCAAGCTCGTGGAGAAGATAGTGAAGTGATCTTACAGTAAGCTTTATTTTTGTTGTAGTTGTTGCTGTTATTTTTGGATACATTAAGCCTCTTTTTCCAATCTCACTTTAAAATATTGTTTCATTTTCTAGTACTAGTATATATTAAAATGGTTATATGTTTAGAATTGATATACCATTCTCCAATAATTTTCTAATTAATATTGTGTATCTTAACCAAATGCAACAGTCCTCAAGCAATTTTCAAGGATCCATTCAGGAGGGGTAACAATATCCTGGTGTGTTTCTTCTTGTCTTTCTACTATGTTACTTAATGTGATTTGTATCTGATAACACCTTTCTTCAGTTAAAAATTAAACTTTTTTTTTCAATTGTTAATTGACTTCAGGTTATGTGTGATGCTTACACTCCTGCTGGGGATCCCATTCCCACAAACAAGAGACATGCTGCTGCAAAGATATTCAGCCACCCTGATGTTGTTGCTGAAGAACCATGGTCACTATTGTTGCTTCCTTCATTGCTGATTTCTAATGACCCAAATTTTGCCACCATTTTCTTTTTTCCTCTTGACTAATACATTGTTGTATTATGATCTCCAAATAGGTATGGTATTGAGCAGGAATACACCTTGTTGCAGAACCATATCCAATGGCCTCTTGGTTGGCCTGTTGGTGGTTTTCCCGGGGCCCAGGTGAAAACTCGTTTTCTTCAACCGTGTTTGGAATCTCTAAAATGGAAGAATTGATATCACTTATAAATGATTCTAGTATAAACTATGTTTTCAATAATGTATATCAAGATTTTAAATTGTGGTTGCAATTGTGATTATTTCCCGATCCTTGATATTGTGGAAAAAATGCAGACAAATGCGACCACAGAAATCTCAAAAACCATGATATTGTAGTAACAATTGCGGCCGTGGACTGCAATTTTAAAACAAGATGTATACATTTGATGACAACATGATTATTATTTTTTTAGTGAAGGGTGATTAAATTTTCGAACCAATTTGTGGCTGACTTGTTAGCCTTGTGACTTTTTCTGCTTCGCTTTTTGTTACTGGCTTATATTTTGCTACATGTATTCATTCATTCTATTGTATATTTTTTTTCTTTGCTCAACAGGGACCATACTATTGTGGTCTCGGTGCTGACAAGGCTTTTGGTCGTGATATTGTTGACTCACATTACAAAGCCTGTCTTTATGCGGGCATTAACATCAGTGGAATCAATGGAGAAGTGATGCCCGGTCAGGTAATTAAATTGGAACATTTTATGTCCTAATTTTCACATTCTTAATTAATTTCCCTTGTATTTTTTATGCTTATATATATATATATATGTATATATAGTTGTGTTCCTATGTTAAGTCCTTTTAATTCAATTCAATCCAATTTTTCATATGTAGTGGGAATTCCAAGTTGGTCCAGCTGTTGGCATCTCTGCTGGTGATGAGGTTTGGGTTGCTCGTTACATTTTGGAGGTAGGCACATACTCTTTAGAAAGACTAGGCATTTTTATTTTATTTTATTTTTGTGAGGGCAAGCCTCCTTACAACGGTAAGGTTGCTGTCTCGTGACTTGAAAGTCACGGGTTCGAATCTGGAAATCGTCTCTTTGCTTGCTAGATAAGATTACGTACATCTACTCTCCTCAGACCCCACATTGGGAGCCTTGCGGTCTGTCCTTTATTTTATTTTTTGTAAGTATTGTAACTAAAATATATGTTTATTTGTGAGCAGAGGATCACTGAGATTGCTGGGGTGGTGCTTTCCTTTGACCCTAAACCAGTTCCGGTAGATAATCTCATCCTCATACTGTTTCAATTTCTTTTTGAGGCTGCTATTTGATTTTATAATTATATTTAATATTGTTACTGAATTTGGTGTGACGATGTTGACTCTTGTTGTGTATGGTTTGGGTATTTATATTAAAACCAGGGTGATTGGAATGGTGCTGGTGCTCATGCAAATTACAGGTAAGTAATCATATATAGTTACTTAAAACAGTTAGACTTAATTGTGAATTTACTTTGGTGCTTGACATATGGTGTAATAATCATGCATGATTAATAATGTTTCAGCACCAAGTCTATGAGAAAGGATGGTGGCTTAGAAGTCATCAAGAAAGCTATTTCCAAGTTGGAGAAGAGACACCTGGAGCACATTGCTGCTTATGGGGAAGGCAATGAGCGTCGTTTGACAGGAAAACACGAAACTGCTGACATCAAAACCTTCTCATGGGTAAGTAACCAACAAATTACCTTAACAAATGTTAAAAAATATTATAATATGATAGAAACCTTGGCACAACAGTAAAGTTGTGACCGAGATCACGGGTTCGAATCTGGAAATAGCATCTCCATTTGTGGGGTAAGGCTATATATGTCTACTCTCCCCAGACACCACATAGTGGGAGTCTCGTGCATTGGGCTGCCCTTTGTGATAGAAACTTGAAATATAAATATATTTCTGTTATACCGTCAGTCATAGTTGTTAATGTGATACCCTTTCTTTGTAGAAAGACCAAAAACAGTGATTTTTATGGTTGAGAATTTTCCTTAGTTTGTACTATTTGATTGTGCATGCAGGGTGTTGCAAACCGTGGTTCTTCTGTTAGGGTAGGGAGGGAGACAGAGAAAGCAGGCAAGGGATATTTTGAGGATAGGAGGCCTGGATCCAACATGGATCCATATGTGGTCACTTCCATGATTGCAGAGACAACCATTCTCTGGAAACCATGAAGCACCATTTTGAATCTCACACATGCTTTGAAGGAAATCACTGTTGTTTCTCCTTAATTGCATGCATTATTAGTACTCGTGGCTTTTTCGTTAATTAAGCTCAATTTGTTTCTTTAGGATTAATTTGTTTGCAGTACTCTTTGTTTTGTTTTGTTGGTGGTTCCAACTGCCATGTCAAAGTTTGTTGCTTCAAGTGTTTCAATAATGTAATGGCGCTGAAAATAAAATGATGTTAGGTTGCTACTTGGTACCTTTTTTTATGAAGCTTCTCATAAATTGTCTTTGACCAATCAAGCTCTTTGTAACCATTGATAATGGTTTGTGATCTGCACTTTCTTAACAACTAATTTTTGTAAAACAAATGGAACATACTTTGTTATACGAGCTGTTCTAAAAATTGTGATTAAGTGTGTGTTTGGTTCTGCGGTGGTCAAAATTGATTTTAGCGGAATTGATTTTGTAAAATTGATTTTGGTTAAAAGTGAATTGAACATAACGTGATTTATGTTTGGATGCATTCTCAAGAAATTGATTTTTATCGATTTAGATTGTTTGGATAGTTTGAATCAAAATTACTTTTAGATGTATAATTACCAAAATGGGTTCTAACATGTATATATACAAAACTATATTTTTTTATTTTAGATTATTATTTAAATTAATAAATGGTTAAGTGAGCATGAAGCCACTGTCCTTGTTGACTTGTCATCAATAATTATAACTATTAAATTTTTGTTTTAATATTTTTATTCTTCTTTCTTTCAAAAGAATTATTTTCATTCTTCTTAAATGTCATTTTTAAAATGAGCAATCTTTGTGGGGTCAAATAATCCTTCTGACCTAGTTTAATTAAAACTAACAAACAAGAAAAATGAGCAAAACTTTTTTTTTTGTCAACAAAATGAGCAAAACTTAAATAAACACACAAAGATTTCAAAAAAAAAATAAAAAAAAAAATTAAACTCTCATCAAGATATACGTAAAGTGGGCTAAGCATAAGCCCAAACTTGAATTGAATAAAATAAATAAAATATAAAATATTCACTCTAGTATGTAAAAGGGCTGAAACCCAAAAACAAAAAAACGAAAACCCAAATTGTTGAACGGTGCGCCACACCAAGAGAAAAAAGGAGAAGTAGTATCAAGGAAGAAACTGTGCCCATAGAAGAAAGGAAGAAGCTAGCCTACTCGCAGTTCTTCAAGAGTGTGCCCACACACTTACAGCTGCCCCTTCACCTGTGTCTCTGCTCATGAGCTCATCACTTCCTTCTCCACACCCTCCAAAAGAAGAAGCCGCACAGAGCAGCAAGTGAACGATGATGAAAGAGAAACAGGGGCAGTGGAGGAATGAAAGGAAAAAATATATCTATCAACCAATGATAAATTTCAGAATTGATTTGCTTCCACCGTGGAAGCTACAAATCCTGGCTTCACTAAGAATTGAGTTTGGATCCCAAAATTGCTTTTTCTTTGAATATCCAAACACCTTCATAAAAGTGCCAAATCACGTTTAGCCATGATAATGTGCGTTTGAGGGCTACGAATGTGGATCCAAACAGGCACTAATTAGCTCCGAATAATAATAACCCCCCTAAAAGAAAGTAAAAAGAAAAATGCACTTTGCAATATTGTAACATTGTGAACAATTTGGTTTCAATGGTTCATAACATCAAATCATCAATCGATTGCTTACTATTTTAAAAAACAAAATTCTGAACTAGGACACGTATCCCCCCCCTCCCCAAATTGGGATATATGTCACTCCCTCATTTTTATTTTCCATCAATACTATTTCGTTTCTTATATAATTTTCATTATTTATGTTAGGAAAACACTTATATTTTGTAAGGATTCATCGGCTAGTACCTATATAAAAGTTAGCATACTTTGTGAAAATGACAGGGTTTTATAAGAACAAGATAAGATTATCATCATCTTCCGGCTATAGACAAGTCATGAGAACATTATACATACATATTTTCCTAGCTAAGAACAAACTAAATTCTCTTAAAAGGGGCTCCATATAGGGGCCCCAATACTCATGTCCAAATTAAATGACCCTATTAAATTCTACCAACAGTACCATTGGGACGAACGACCTACTAGCAGCCAAGCAAACTAACCACTCCTCAAGAAAGTCACATACATATGCCTCTGTATTAACACATGACGTGTTCAACAACAACAATAAAGAAGAGATCAACAAACCTACTTCTCCAAATACTGCATTGCGTGGAACTTAATTTCCCCACAAACACAATATGGCCTCCAAGCTCTCGTTTCTGAACCCTCTTAAGGAGAGAAAGAAGGCTAATAATAAAGATGGCACCAAAGATGACGATGAATTAGCCATGGTGAAAGCAGCTGCATGGGCATGGCACCAACACGGTTCAAGCAATATTATTGAAGGAACGAGTGAGTTTGATGTTACAAGAAAGACTATTAGTAATAATCGCCGTGCAACAACAAGGCCTTCTCGTTACAAGTTAGAAGCAGCAGTGACAAATATGGCCAAGGAAGTAGCAAAAGAAGATCAAGAAAAGGGCGGCCCTTTGCACGAGGCTTCCAATATGTGGAGTCTGGAGAGAGTAGATGTACGCAGCTTTATCCCGACAAGTGGAGAGACAGTTTCCAGAGCAAAAGAAGAGGAAGGGTCCCCATTAATTCACAACAAGAAGGAATTATCTCTTCTTGACTCATATGAAGTACAAAGCATTTCAAGGCACTTGGATCGCCTCTTAGAGTCTAATAATCACCACAACAACTCTGCTAATGAAAGTAGGGATGTTGATGTTGGTGGTAGAAAGACAAAGAAGAAGAAGAAGAATATGAGAAAAGGGTTTTTGCTAAGGCATGGTGCTATATGTGGCAGAGAGGAAGATGTGGTTGATCCCAGTCGTCGCCCAATCGGCAAAGACTAGGAGTAGTGTTGGCAAGTGTTTGCCAATTGCCAACACCAATGGTGCCATGTGATCTTTTTCTCCAATGCTAGGTTAATTTGGTTAATTAAGGAGAATATTGGCACAATGGTTGAAATGCAGATGTGTGGCTAGATAACATATTATTGGATACGACTATAG
Source organism: Glycyrrhiza uralensis (assembly GCA_030159175.1). Taxonomy (NCBI): domain Eukaryota; kingdom Viridiplantae; phylum Streptophyta; class Magnoliopsida; order Fabales; family Fabaceae; genus Glycyrrhiza; species Glycyrrhiza uralensis. The sequence continues at coordinate 6,514,852 of BRZY01000006.1, forward strand.
ACCCCACTATTATGGGAGCCAGCTAGCTCTGTATCTATAATCCCAGGTTGTCCTGCCCTTTTAGGTTAATTTGGTTAGACATGTTTCAAAAATGCTTATACTTTATTTTGTGGTTAGGCATGTTTAATTAAATGCATATACCTTAGTGTTACTGCAGAATTATCTTGTTGATAAACTCATTCAAAATTAGAGCTAAGCATATATATTTTATATTGATAGATCGAAGTTTCATTGAAAAAATGGTTTTGATCGATGAGAATGGATTCTTACATATATTGGGAATACATTTTTTTTTAACTATGATACTCATAAAGACTCGAATTTGAGACGTTACATAAGAGAATTAAATACACTTTAACCCAGATTAACGTAATGTTGGAACGAGTATGAGTACGGGTATTTATGTATCCAATAGATAAAAGTACAGATCAAAGTTGTTATTCACACAATACAATTTTATTTTTTTTTAAATTGTAGGTATAGAAATGAGTATTATAGTATCCTATCCAGACTTTATCCATTCCCATCCCTATTAGTGAGTATAATTCTATGAGTTACTGAGCTAGGTATTTATTTGACCACCGCCACCAGCAACACAATCGAGTCGAGAGATAAACGATTTGTAGAAGTGGTGCGGTGCTGGTGGGAGCCAATAGAGAAGAGAGTGTTGCTGCGCGAGAAATGTGGTTTGGTAAGGACAGACTACAGTACAGAGTGATCTTGTATTTTGACATATTTTTTACTTTAGAAAAAAAAACACATAAACCGCGCGTTCATGCATTTCCTGCAGCTCCCGTTCCGATAGTACTACCAAAGAGAAAACACACGAGACCGACCATGAGCAACTGCGAAAGAAGCAAATAGCAAGACAGACATGGCGGCGACCCTGAAACCAAAACTCTCAAAACTAAAACCCCTTCATGGGAACACGAAGCTTCTCTTTTCCACCTGGTACACTCCTCCACCACCTCCACCGCCACGTCACCATATTCATCTCCACAAAGACCACGACATTCTCTGCGCTATCTCAGAAGCCATTAAAACCCTTCACGACAACAACCACAACCACAGTTCCGTCGAATTGGATTACTCTCTCAACCCCACATTGAGGCGAATCCTCCCATCCCTCACGCCCCATCACGTGACCAACCTCATCACCCTCAACCCTCTCTCCCTCCCTCCTTCTTCTCTCTTCTCCTTCTTCACCTGGCTCTCCTCTCGCCCTCCCCCTTTTCGCCTCACTCTCCATTCCTACTCCTCCATGGCCCACTTCCTCTGTTCCAACAACATGCTCCCACAAACACACTCCCTCCTCTCTTTCCTCGTTTCACGAAAGGGTCACCACTCTGCTTCTTCCCTCTTCAATTCCCTTCTCCAAACCATTCCCACCACTGCAACCCATCACCGTCAACGCTCCGTTCTCGTCTTCGACGCTTTGATCTCCGCTTACACCGATTCCGGTTTCATTAACGACGCCGTTCACTGTCTCCGCTTGTTGAAAACCCACAACTTCCTAACCCCGCTTCGTGCTTGTGGGTACCTTCTTCGTCACGTGACCAAGCTGAACCCGAAACCGTCCTGGGATTATTTTTTGGAGGTTTTGGATTGTGGGTATCCTCCAAAAGTCCATCTTTTCAACATCTTGATGCATGGGTTTTGTAAAGTTGGCGATGTTGCTGCTGCACGGTTGGTGTTCGATGAAATTCCCAAGAGGGGTTTGCGTCCAACGGTTGTTAGTTTCAATACTCTGATCAGTGGGTACTGTAAAAAGGGGAATGTGGAGGAGGGTTTCGTGTTGAAGGGTGTTATGGAGAGTGAGAGAATCTCCCCTGATGTTTTCACTTATAGTGCTTTGATCAATGGGTTGTGTAAGGTGAGTAGGTTGGATGAGGCGAACCTTTTGTTTGATGAGATGTGTGGGATAGGGTTGGTCCCTAATGGTGTTATTTTCACTACTTTGATTGATGGGCAGTGCAAAGATGGGAAGGTTGATTTGGCATTGAAGAATTTTCAGACAATGCTGGCTCAGGGTGTTAGGCCTGACTTGGTTACTTACAATGCACTTATCAATGGGCTTTGCAGGGTTGGAGAATTGGAGGAGGCTAGGAAGCTTCTGAGTGAGATGAGTGAGAGTGGTTTAAGGCCTGATAAGATCACTTTCACTACTCTAATGGATGGGTGTTGCAAGAATGGGGACATGGAATCTGCATTAGGGGTCAAGAAGAGAATGGTTGAGGAGGGGATTGAGCTTGATGATGTGGCTTACACTGCACTTATTTCTGGGCTTTGTAGAGATAAAAGAGCCCTTGATGCAGAAAAGGTGTTGAGGGATATGTCGAGTGCTGGTTTCAGACCAGATGACCCGACATATACCATGCTCATTGATTGCTTTTGTAAGAAGGGTGATGTTAAGATGGGGTTCAAGTTACTCAAGGAGATGCAAAGGGAGGGGTGCGTGCCGGGGGTTGTCACATATAACGCACTAATGGATGGACTTTGCAAACAGGGTCAGATGAAGAATGCCAAGATGCTGCTAGATGCAATGCTTAATTTGGGGGTGGTTCCAAATGATATCACGTTTAACATTTTACTAGATGGTCATTGCAAGCATGGAAGCTCTGTTGATTTTGACATATTTAATGGTGAGAAAGGACTTGTTTCGGATTATGCTTCATATACAGCACTTGTCAATGAATCAAGTAGAATTTCGAAAGATCGCATGAAGAGATGATTGCTACTGAAAGTTTTTTTAGCTGAACTGCCATTGTGGTTGGATCAGGCTAACAGATAAAAGTAACTTAACTATTTTCACTGACTGACTGAATCAGTATTCAGCAGAGGTTTGCACTTGGCAGATCAAATGCATTTAGAATTTCATTGTCTCTAAATCTATGATTGCTTTGGTGGATTGCTGAAAATATTATGCAATCATGGCAAGAGGAACTTCCATCTGAAAAGTCATTTTGGATGTTCTTCAAATCAATACCATCCTGTAAAGCCAGAAGGGTTCATTCATTTTAACAAGAGAGTTATTGGAGATTGGAATTGCATCTCTCGAGTTTTGTAGAGTGGATATTATTAATGCCAATTGAGATTATGCTGTGTGCTTCAGTGGTCCCTTATAAATGAAGCAACTCTGGCTGCTATTGTGAGCTAGCCAACATGATTCAGTTGCATCTAAAACTGCTTCCTGACTACCTGATATGGATGCCCAAGTTGATTCCTAAAGGAAGTGCTGTGATGGCAAATGCCAAATTACTGATGGATATACATAATTGAGAAACATGTTTTCGCCATATGGGTGCTACTTCAATGGAGGAATGTGCCCCTTGATTGGAGCTTGTGATAGTTTTCTAGACTTTCACACCATTTTCTCAGATGAAATGGTCGCGATGCTGCCAAATCCAATTCGGCCGTTCTTACATACATAGTTTGATTGATCTTGTCTTTTTGGGTTGGTTACGTAGTTAACATACATAAGTAAAGCAAAATAATCAATATTGGTATGGGAATCAACATTGAAGGGAGAAATGATTAATGATAATGTTTTGCTGATTATGGATTATGCCAATAGAATTAAGAATTATAATATAATGTTGGGCCCGTCGGACCAATCCATTTAACTCACTCTTTTTAGTGGGATGAGACGAGTTGGTCAGAGTTCTTTTTATCATTTAGTTTTTTAAATATGTTTTTTTTTTCAAATTCTTCTTTGGTGGGTCAACCTTCCAACCCATCAAGACATCAATCCTCCTTTTCTTGCCTTTTTGTCGTTTGTGGGTCAACTCGCCAATCTGCTATAGGGCGGTGTGTGATTTTCAATCTACTTTCCTAATTCATCCAGTCCAATTTTAAGCAAGTTGATGGTGAGGTAGAGCGGATTGGCCCATCTTTACACTTATCACCGTGCCTCTATTTTTTTTGTGGGTAGACTTTTTTTTTTTTTTATATCCTATCATGTGGGATATGTGCCTATGCAGCATTAGAGGAAACACAATACTAGACTGGAGTTTTAGTTTTGATCCATATTCGGAATGTTTTGGGCTTGTGGGGATTGCCAACTGAGAAGCAGATTATTTCTTGGCTTTTCATATCTACACATACACACATTATTATTTACACATACATAAACAATATAAAACCTAAAATACCCTCTGCGTTTTGTTATCGTGCGGAACTATTAGTTCCGCAGCATTGCGGAAGTAATAGTTCTGCACGTGTTATTTGTAGTACACACATACAAATAAGACGTGCGAAACTATTAATTCCGCAATGCTGCGGAATTAATAGTTCTGCACACATGTATAATTACTAGTTTTGCCCGCGGATTTAATAGTTCCGTGATTCAAAATATATAAAATGCACATACAACGCGGATTTAACAATTCTGCGCACCTTGATTTCTCATGCGGAACTTTAAGTTCCGTAAGGAAGAAAATGGCAATGATTGGAGATTTTCGCGTTTTCACCGTAGTCCCCATGCACCTGCGTGTACCATAACATCTAGAGGTGGCAATTCGGGCTTTCAGACCGGGCTCGGGGCCCCCCGCATCGGGTTTGGGCTTTATCCGGCCGGGCCAAAAAAGCCCGGATTGAAAACGGACTCAAATTTGTGTGTCTGAACCCTCTATTTTTTGGGCTTTTTCCGGGCCGAGCTCGGGCTTTGGCCTATGTTTTCGAACGGCCCGCTTCGGGCTCGGACTTTTACGGGTTCGGCCTTTGTCGAGCCGGGCCAAAAAGGCTCGAATTGAAAACGGGCTCGAATTTATATGTCCAAGTCAGGTGTTTTTTCAGGCGGGTTCGGGCCGGCCCGGCGCGCTAAGCCCATTTTGCCAGCTATAGACTAACATCCCCAAAGGAAAGAAGGAGCTGAAATGCTCTGCATCCCCACCATGCACCCTCGACTTCGCTCACACGCCATAGCACAGCCCCAAATAACACAGTTTCGCACACACACCATGATTGGAGATTTCTGTGTCCTTACCGTAGTCCCCATGCACCTGCGCGCACCGTAACAGCACCCAAAGGAAAGAGGAGCTGAAACGCTCTGCATCCCCACCATGCGCCCTCGACTTTGCTCACACGCCATAGTACAGCCCCGAATAACACACTTCTGCACACACGCCATTTTCTTCCTTACGGAACTTAAAGTTCCGCATGAGGAATCAAAGGCACGCGGAACTGGTCAAAAAATAGTCATGACTTGACCAAAAAAATGGGCATGAATAAAAAAATTATAAAGTAACTTTTTGTTTCAAATGCAGCATCATCTAAAATAAAAAATTAATTAACCATTTTATAATTCTTTTCTCTCTCAAAATAACTTATGTTATCATTCACCAAATAGAATATAACAAAAAGCTATTGTGACTTGTAATGCGTTGTTCTTTTTATCAATGTATATTCAACGCACACTATATTTTATTTGTAAGATAAAGAATGTTACACGAAAATTACAGCTTTGGTGGCCTGGATCATAGCCATATGATTTCATGCGAAATTTAATGCAACCAGATGAATCAGAGAGACGAGACTAATGTTGTACAGCATTAATTATATTACTTTGTACTAGTTATGAAAAATAATTTCCTATTATTTTTTTCTATACCATCTTGTCAGTTGTCACCCCCACCCTATAGAGGTGTCAATATCACTTTTGACATGCGAGCCAACTCGTCTAAATCTAGTTTATCAGTGATTGAGTTGCAAAAAAATAGGCTCATATTTATCTAGGTTATTTGCACCTGGCTCACTTAACCCGCAAGTTAAAGTGGGCCAACCTGCGGTGAGCCGGGCCAACTCTTTTTTTTTAATTTTTAATGTATAATGGACGTTTTTGTAATTTCAATTATGTTAAATTTGTTATTTTAAAAGACTTATGTTTGAAAAATTAGATTTTAATGTATTTAATTTTTTTCTTCTATTTTTTTATATTTTTGCATTTTTTATATTTTTAATTTTTCTTTTAAAAAGTAGTTGGTCAACTCATGAGCCAATCCACCTAATCCACCAACCCGAAGTGGATTGAGTCAGGTTAAGTATTTCTTGACTCACCAAAATGTGAACCAACCTGGCTTAGCTCACTTTTCTCGCAACCCTTGGTGAGCCAACTTGAACACCACTACCACCCTACCCAGCTCCTGATTTTGTAACTAAAGACAGCAGCTTCAGATGTTGGAAACTTTCTCCTTCTCTAGAGTGAGCTTAAACCTGAAAATGACACCTACTCCACTCTTTTGTGGCCACTTGCCTAACTCCTATAATATGTCGGTGTGGATTGTGATGTACCCTTTCTCTCCATCCTGTTGTCTTTTTGTTCGACTTGTTCTATGTCCCTCACGGGCTTTATTTTAACAAAAATAATATTAAGGAATTTTTTTTGTAAACATTATCGTGTTGTAAAAAAAAAAGTCATTTATGGCACATTGGCACTGAGATTACATGTGTTCCTTTGGGCCCGCTATCTAGTTGCAACGAACGGATTACGGCTGTCCAAATGGCTATCCTGCTGCCTTTGCTTCACAGACATGTCTCGAGTCTTTCGTAGTTCATTCCATTTTTTTTTAATTTTAATTTCTTTTCAATTTGAGGAAAAATGAAATATTTATCTAAAAAAATATATGACTCACTTTTATGTAAGGGCTCAGATCCTTTAAGTGAGGTCTTGGATTCGAGATCTATGGATGAAAAAGCATAGTAAAAAAGGGAGACTCCACTAAAAGTGGTCAGCTAACTAGGTTTTCCAGGAGATATTAGTTATCGACAAAATCAGTGAATATTTCGCATCAATATAATTGATAAAAAAAATATTTACAAATAAGCATGTGGACTCTCTTGAATATGTATGTATAACTACACATTTGAATATTATTTCTTGCATTAGTTTTCGCTATAATATGTCTCTAAATTAGGTCTTATAACTGGTATCATACATGCATTACATAAGGGACACGAGTCACTGTGTCCTTCTGTTTGTAGTTAGTTAATTAATACAATACAATGTCGCCATCTCACAATGAAGAAAAAGCTATTAACACATGATCGCATTAAACAACAATAGAAAGCTAAAGAAGTTCACAGGGAGTAGTCACCCCATTAACTGCTATTAATTGTCCATTAATATTCATTCCCTATTTACCTTCCTTTTAATTTATATGTCCGTGTATATACTATGAGCCTGTTTGGATTGACTTATGCAGAGCTTATGAACACAGCTTATGACTGATTCATAAACTGTTTTGGGCTTATTTTTCATAAGCTACCCAAGATAGCTTATCAAAATAGCTTATGACTTATATAAAATATGTTTCACTATAATTTTTCTTCGATTATAAAAGTAACGTATACAACTTATGCCATAAGCAGTAGATAAATTTGTTATCCAAACAGGGCCTATATGTGTGTTTGGATTTACTTTTGTGAGAATAAAAAGTGATTCCAGGGACATATATAAAATTAATTTTAACATTTTTGAATATTTTTGAGTAAAATTAATTTTGTCTTTGAAATGGATTAATTTAAAGCTGAGAGTTGAAGCTTTTGTCTATGATTTTTAACATTGAATTTATTATTGAACTCATTTTATGTGAATATATCCAACCACAAAATATTTTACGTTCAACTCACTTTAACCAAAATTAATTTTACAAAAGTAATTCATTCAAAATCAATTTTTTTTTCAACATACAACAAACACACATTATTTAGAAAAGGTAATTTGAATGAGATTCGTGTTCAAATTAAATAATCTTTAAAACAACTTAAGAAATTATAGGTGTACAATGGTATTAAGCTAACTATTAAGTATGGTTGTATTATTTTTTACTCAACAAGTATTTAATATGAGACTCTCTTATATATATTAAAATGATATAGACATTTAGCCTATTTTTAAAAGAATTACAAATAATGATATAAAATAAACTCAATAAATAAAAGATAATACTCCGTTCAGTCCAAATTATAAGCAACAATGTCACTTTTTTTTTATTTCAAAATATAAGTAACATTCATCAATTTTAAAATAAATTAAATACAATGTTCATATTTACGAGAGACACTAAAGAGAGTATTTTTGAAAAAAAATTAAAATTAGTGAGAATTAATTAAAAATATTCAATTTTAAAGTATTCGTTAATTTGTATATTTTTGTATTATGTTACTTATAATATGAACCGAAGAGAATAATATTTTAAAAATATTTCCAAAACGATGCGTTAAATAATTATATTTTTTAATAGATTTACAATTGAACTAGTTAAAGGGGAAGAATTCTACCCAAAGAAACAATATACTTTGATTGAAGCGAAAGAAATTTACAAACCCAAAAGAATCATTATTATAAAGTAATAATAGGGGCGTAAGGAAAAGCCTCGTACACGGAGGTTAAGAAGAAGAAAGAGTTAAAAAGCCAGATTTTATCGTCAACTATGAACGACACACGTTTTTCTTAATCATGTGAACGATGTACTTGTCGGGAATTATGTGGGAGCAATTGGTGCCTTGGTCGGTCTCAAGCAGCTGAGCTGTCCCTTCTTCTTTCCACGAGTTTCAACTTTCTGTGGACCCGACTCCATTTTTTTCCTCGTAAAATCTATTGCCACGACCACATCCTCAACCGCCGCTACTGCTGACAAGGCATTGTCTTTTTCCGCTTTGGGTAATTTTTGTTAAGTTTAAATATGTTTTTGGTCTTTTATATTTGATCTAAGTTCGTTTTTAGTCCTTCAAATATTAAGAATATTATTTTAGTCTCTAATTTTTTGAAAATCAGTCACTTTTGGTCTTTGTTCTTGAAATATAAAAGATTAATTGTGACACATTTTTAAAATATTAAGGACTAAAATAATCATGTGAGGGACAAAAAATGACTGATTTTCAAAAAATTAGAGACTAAAATAATATTATTGATATTTGAGGGACTAAAAATAAACTTAAACCAAATATAATGGACTAAAAACATATTTAAGCCTTTTTTTTATCATGTTTATGAATTTTAAGTCTTTTTCGTGACAACGGCGTTGTGTTGTGGTTAAGCTTTGTTAAAAAGTCTATTCTTTCTAAAGCTAAGTGGCATCTTTAATTAGTTGAGTCTTATTCAATCATCTACACACTTCCACTTGATTGAGTCGGTAACTGTTTTGATAAAGATACTATAGTTCTTTGTTATAAAAAAAACAAAAAGATACTATAGTTCTTCATGAACTCCAATTTGGGTACATTGTTCCTAACACTCATAAATACTACCACATTAAGCTATGCAGTGTATCTCGAATAAATGAACTTTTTTTTTTTTTATCAATTTAGGTGGGGCAGTCGCTCTCAAACCCATGAGAATTAGTAGTTAGTAATATCAAAATAACCCAACTCCCTCTACTGTTCTGTTCGCTTTGAGACAACTTTGCCAATAAAAATTGACACAAATGATTACACCTTCTATTCATATTAACTATGACTTGAGTTCAATTTCTAAATTCTCTCGTTGGTAAACTATACATAATTTTCACTGTAAATCTTTGCTAAAATTGATGATTCTTTCTAGCCCTACATGGGATATGTTTCTCCTATTTAAATTTGTGTTAATAAAAAAATCTTTTGAGACAAATTTTCTAAATAATAGTTTAACAATTGGTTAAATTGATAGAAATATTCAATCAACAAAAAATATATGATAGTAGGAAGCTTCTAATAAGCATGAATTTTTAAAAAACTATTCCGTTTTAAAAGAGTGGATAATATTACATCCTCGTTTTGTTTGATTCTCATTTCAACCTTATCTTAATTGCAAACTGAAATTATACACACAGCATTATTGATTTATATCCTCAACGCTGATTTATATGTATACATCAGTCTCATTCCGCTTAATGTACATGACTTTAATTTAATTAACATAACCTTTGGCGTGTCGTCCTTTTGCAAGAGCTGCACCCACATCATTTTGCATCGTTCCAAAACGATTGACGTTTACCCCGTCCACACGGAAAGACCCGTCCTCTTTTTCTTCTATTTTCGTCATCATCCTTCTCTGACGAATCACGATTCACACGCATGTATAATATTCCGTTTGTACAGTAAATAACAACCGTGTCATAATTACTATTTTACACCTTTTATTAAAAACAAAAAGGACTTCTGCCTACCCATGGTAGTTACGTGCACCAGCACCCATACGATTCTCCTCTCTTCAGTTTTTCACTTGGCTGATCTGCTACAATCAGCCTCACCGAAGCCCACTCTACGATTGGCGAGATCAAACTCCACCCATAGATTCTGCTGGTGGAAGTTACCAATGATGTTCCCTGCCGCACCCAATCTCTCCGACCTTCCAATTCCAACGCAGTGGACCCCACTTCCCACGTCAGCAAGCACCCTCTCCTTCGGAACCACGATCTCCACGCCTTTCTCGAACTCGAAAACCATGCCCCCCACCAACCGTCCGATCTCAACCACGTCACCATCACCAAAGCACATGTCAGCAACTCCACCATACACGTAACCCTTCTTAATTCTGGGCCCCACCAATCTAACAACCTCCTCTTTCACCCTATCATAAGCCTCATCCACCAAATACGTGAATTCGGATCCTGAATCCACCATTGTCTGACCCGACCCACCAGCGTTGGGCCTGAAAACGGAAACCGCAATGTTCAGTTTCTTGCCGTTTATTTTAATTCCCTGTAACGGGACGGTGTAGGCCAAGGGGTCAAGGTTCGGCATGCGTTGAGTTTGACGGAAGGTCAACAAGTCAACGTAACGGAACTTCGTCGAGTCCGGGTTGTTACCGAGGTAGAAGGAACCGGAAACGGGTCGGGTTTGTTGTTGTCGTGCGGGGACACAGTACGAGAATTTCGTGACTTTCGCCTGGGAAGGGAACGAGAGGCGGCCAAGGTTCATTCCCAAAATGCCCCTGGCGTCGGTTGACTCGGTGGCGCAACCGAGGATTAACGGAGGGGTAGTTTGGGAAGGTGAGAAGGAGAGTTTTTCATTGACGAGATTGCCCTCGGCGTAGGTTCCGTCGGCGTAGAAGTATGAATAGTGACAGAGGCGGTTCTGGTCGCAGGTTGTTGGGAGGGTGAAATCAGGGGCACGTGGCTTGCAGAGAGGGTGGGTGCAGGGGAGGACGTGGAAGGAAGAAGATAGGGATGGATCAAACGACGCCGTTGGTGGTGGCTTCTTTGGTTTTGCTCTGTTGTGGCACTGAATCCATGAGAGTTGGCTTCCAGTGTCTAACACCATTTGTTGAAGCTGTGGTGGGGTCCCAATTGGGAGTGTCACCACAAGTGCCATGGAGTATTTGAAGGAGGATTTCAAGTTATATGAAGAAGAAGAGGAATATAGGGTTCTGAGTTGTGGGGTGATTTTGGTGTTGGAGTTTGAGATTGGGAGTGAGGTGAGAGGGAAAGAGAGTGAGAGTGAATCATTTACGAGGCTTGGTTTGGCAGAGAAGCAAGTGAAGAAGAATAAGGATAACAGAAGCATGCAGAGTGAAACAGAGGAAGCAAGAGCCATTGGGAAACAGAGAGAAGAAAAAGATGGTTTTTTTTTTTCCTTCTATTTTTTCTTCTTTATTTTTTTTGAATTCTATTAGGAACTGGGAAGAGTGTGTGTGACAGTGTGAGTGAGGAGGGAGTGGATGGCAAGGTGTGGTGTGAGGGCGCGGGGTTGTATTTATATTGTCAAATTAAATTAAATTAAAAATTAAATTAAATTAAAGTGTGAAGTGAAAAGGGGCAATGAAACGGCAAGAGAGTTGAGCCCCAAAACGAGGACGCGTTTTCTTTGGTTGAGTGGGTGTATCTGATTTTGTTGTTTAGCCAAAAAAATGAAACAGTGCTGAGTGTGTTGATTCAGCTTCAGCTTCACATCTTGTGATTGTGATGATGATGATGCCCAATTAAAGTTTAGGCTTGCCTATTCGATTTCCTCTTTCTCTTGCCACCCGATTTTGAATGTGGAAGATGTGGTTGAGTTCATTGACAAAGCGTTATGGATCTTACTATTTCATTATTTGTCTATGGGCTATTATTAGTCCTATCTCTATGCTTTCCGTCGTTCTTTATTGTGCTTCATTGATGAAAGTCCTTAAAGGGACCCGTTAAGAGAATAAAAAATTACTGTAGATTTTGATTTAATTTTGTTATAAAGAATTTAATCCCATAATTAGGATGATTATATTGTATCTTGATTGTTGATAATCCAGAGTTTAATAACTATAAACTAACACTATAAAAATATTTTACACAGACATATAATTATATCTCACCATAATGTCATTTTATAATATTATTTCTTAAAATATATACACAGATATTTACATATATAGTGAGATATGATTAGACGTTGTGTTAAAACTTTTGCATAATATTTAAATTTCATTCTTTATTTCAATGTAATTTGTGATTTTCTTCATTTTGGTTTGTTAAGAATAATAATAACTTTTAATGTGTTGGTTGATTAGTTAACTTGAGCACTCATAATTTATTAACATCTTTTATAGACAAGCTGGATTCAGAATAATTATTAAATAAATTCTTCTCAATCAATTGAATTAATTATCTCTTTAATACTTTTCCTAACTTCATTCATGATGATCATTGATCAAGTAGGGAATTTGATCAGGGAGAACAAATTTATGCAAATATAGATCCTTCCCATCCAAATTACCATATGAAAAATAGGAAGCATATATTAATAAATTGAGAGGTTTAGTTTCAAAATCGGTAACAGTTTTTGGCGGCAAAATTAAGGATATGCATGATGGTGGATTCACATATATTTTTGCACAACCATATACCTCTCTGTGCTATGGGTGTTATATATCAATTAATCTGTGTATGATAAGTGGATAACGTTCCCAAACTTCATGCAATTCTGTTTTAATTTGTTCTTGTTTACTTTCAATTTCATTAAACAATTCTTTGATCCCCCAATTTATTTGTCCAAATAACATAATAGTTTGGTAATCTTATTATATATAATTTTAATTACCAATTAATTTAAAAAAATGATATTCAAGACTCAGCTTCTATATTTATTACTTAAGCAATAAGAAACACTTCATGTATTCGTCAAAAAAAAAAACACTTCATGTATATATGTATTTCACACATATAGATAATCTGATAAACAATAGGCCCAAAAGAGTTTCCATTTACCTTTTTCATGCACTCACTCACTCACACTCTTGCATAATGTTGTGTTTTCATTTTAAAATATCTGAATAAATCATCAAAAACATTTATTAATCATCATTTTTTGCAACGAGTGAAGATATATTAAGCATAATAAATAATTAGCAAATATATTTTTAAAAATACATTCTCCAAACTTAAATATAAACAAAAATATCTAAATTTACACTGATTAAGAAAAAATATAGTTAAGTTTATTTAATTTTCTTTATCTTATTAAAAAATAAACTTAATTTCCTAAACTATATTTAATAAAAAAAGTCATTGAAAATAAAATCTACACTAAATAAAAGGGTGTTTTGTAGAAAAAATATTAAATTGAGTAGAGTTGGTTAAAATTTGCTTATATTTGATTTCACTATGTTTTATAAGCAATTAAAAAAATGGAATTAAAGGGAGTACAATGGGTATTCCAATCCTTACATCAAGAAAATACGCTCTTAAGAACTACCCAGCCCATAAGCAACTTAATGGATTAATACACCAATCAGAATACATAGCCCCAAAATTTCTACCCACCCAGTTTACAAACCAACTATAAGATAACATCTTTATTTATCCCAAAACTAAAGTAAAGTCAACAACATAACCTTGAAAAATAATTTTGTTACGCATAGACCATAAAACGCATGTCATGACTACCATCCAAATAAGACCCTTAACCCTTGCAATCACCATATTTTTTGCTTATAGAGGGAGTATTGACATGAGGTTAATGTTGATCTAGCCCAAATTATACGGGTATATATATATACACGATCAGAGAAAGTGGATACAAGTGTATAGGGCATGTAAACACTACGATAAAAGGATAAGTAAGGTTTTTGGAGTATAGTGCCATTAAGGGAGTAGGGATGTTGTAATCAACTCCAGCTGTGTCCACCTCGCAATTGTAGAATTAAGCAGCAGCCAGCCACCACCAACCAAACATATATGATATATAGGTTCTTACGTGATACATAGGTCTTCGAAACACAACAAGAAGAGAGAAAGAACTCTCTAATTAAACGTCCACAGATATTTTTTAATAATTGAAACTCTCTTGACACTTCAACTATATCTAACAAACTTTGCTTGTTTCCTAACACACACATACTGTGGATAATATATATTTTTTATGTTACATATAGAAGTATTGAATTTGGTAGTATATCAATTCATGTAGATTAAATAATTTGGATGATCGCTGAAATTAGTATTACCCTATGTCTGTATTGAACTTTCTATTTACATGTAAGATGAATTAATATTAAATCCAACGTTCTAAGAACGCGCGTCTCTAGAATATATGTGCAAGAATTAATTTCTTTAAAGAACGAAAATATTCCAAACCTAATTTGCTATTCATAGTTTCATACGTACGTACGACCTAAGAATTTTATTTTTCACACAAACATTAATATAACGTTATGTATGTTTAATGACAGAAATAAACACGATACAGACTCTTGCTGTACCAAGAAATTAATTTTGCATAAAGATATATGTACCTTTTATCTTTTAAAAGGAGGTGGCACTTAGCCTACACAAATTGATAAATTTGTGTATGTACACAAATCGAATCTGGACCACCGATAAATTACTATTAAATTGTAAGGGTCTAGATTCATTCAAAGTTACCTGCTGCTTAGGTTTTGCTTATTAATTGCAATAAAACCCCCAATAGTTCAACATAATTACATTTCGGCCCCAAGAAATATCAATATTTACAAAAAATTGTAAAAGGTCGTATATTTTTATTTCAGTCCATAAATTTACAGCCGTGAACATGGCTGAGTTCCGCCGCGGGTCTCTTTCCTCTTCTCCTTCCTTTCTCCTCTCCTTTTCTCTCTCTCTCTCTCTCTTCCCTTTTTCCTCTCACCTGTGGCCACCACCACTGCATGGTGGCCACCTCAGCCACTCCTTCTTTCTCCCTCTGCAATCTCTCTCTCTCTGCCATTTTTCTTTCTCTCTCATCACCGTGAGATGGGGCTAGGACCGCCACGGCCTCACCACATTCGCCACCGCGAGCCCCTCCATGGCCACCACAAGGGCGACCTTCCTTCTCCTCTTCCTCTTTCTCTCTCTCATCCTCTCTCTATTTTTCTTTCTCTCTCTTCCCTCACAGCAGCAGGACACGACCAAGGCCGCCAATGGCCACCGCGGATCCACCCCCTCTCCTTCCTTTTTACTCTTCTCCCTCTCGCGGTGCTCTCTCTCTCTTCCATTGTGTGTGTATGGGGGGGGGGAGTATTTGGGCTTCGCCCAATTCTTTTTTTTGTTGTATCTGAACCCTTTTTTTAATGAATCAATTAACTAAATAATTAGTGATGGTCATTTTGGATCTTCTTCCTATTTGACTATCGAGAAAAATAATTTTAAAATGGAGTAATTAGTGATGGTTATCTTGGATCTTCTTCCTATTTGACTATAGCGAAAACAATTTTAAAATGGAGTAATTAGTAATGGTCATTTTGGATCCTCTTCCTACTTGGCTATTGCTAAAAACTTCTCTATTTTAGTTGGTCAAAATTGGTAACCATTTTGGATCCTCTTCCTATTTGTCAACTATGTGACTGCGTTGTTAAAAATAACATATTAATAGTGTTTCTAATAAAATAATCAAAATTAAGATAAATCAACACACAATTTTTTTTATAAAGAACTACGTAGCTTTGATTTCGTCACTGCACCTGAGGATACGTAGGAGCAGGGACCTTGACTGTCAAGCACAAAAATAAATTTTCAATTTTTTTTACCTTTTTTGTTTTTTGGTAAATAAATAAAATCTTTCTTTGGGGTAGAATAAATATTTTAAAAACTAACGAGAGAGAGAGAGAATGAGAGAGAGGGGAGATAGATAGAGAGTGAGAGAGAGCAAGAGAAGGGGAAAGGGTGGGAGAAAGCGAGAGGTGGGAGAGAGAGAGAGGGAGAGGGAGAGAGCAAGAGAGGGGGAGAGATCAGGAGAGAGCGGGAGTGAAGTATAGAGAGAGTGAGCAGGGGAGGGAGAGAGAGGGAGACAATGAGAGAGAAGGGGAAGAGCGAGGGAGAGAGCAGGAGTGGGGGATCGAAAGCGACAGAGAGGGAGAGAGGGGGAGAGAGCGAGAGGGAGGGGAGAGAGAGCGAGATCATGGAGAGAGAGCGAGAGATGGTGAGAGGATAGAGAGTGAGAGATGGAGGGAGAGAGAGCGAAAGAGAAAGCGGGAGAGGGGGAGAGAGAAAGCGTGTGAGAGAGAAAGCGGGAGAGGGGGAGAGAGAAAGTGTGTGAGAGAGAAAGCGGGAGAGGGGGAGAGAGAAAGTGTGTGAGAGAGAGGGAGGGAGAGAGGGGATAGTGAGGGAGGGAGCGAGAGAGAGGTGGGGGAGAGAGAGAGAGCAAGAGAGGGGAGAGAGAGAAAGAGAGAGAGAGAAGGGGGGAGAAAGAGAGGTATAATTTTGATATCAATTTTTAATATCAATTTTTAAAATGATAATTTTGATATTTGGTGGGTTATTTTCATAATTAATATAAAATTGGTGACCACCTACTATTGCAGGTCAGATGCAATTTGTGCACATACACAAATCATTATATGATTTGTGTATGCTAAGTGCCACCTTAAAATGTTTATCATATTCTTAAAATTAAAACGATCATATAATTTCATTTGTAATATGAAAACTATATATATTTCTATGATTGATTGTAACTAATAATGTTCCAAAACTTCTAATTACCAGTAAAATTTTATTATGAATTTTTTTAATCAGCAAAACAAAATGAACTGCTTCATTTATAAATGAGTACCGCCAGAGGTACTCGTGAACCTTTTATTGCCCATATAATTAATGTCTTGACATACAACCATTGCACTTTTATAGAATCTACAACAAGCTAAAATAAAACTAGCCTTTCTAGCTAGGATCAAATACACATCACACAAATTGTCGGGATGATTAGAGCAAGGAAAATAAATTGAAAAGGAGACTAAATCAAGGTAAAGAACGTGATAAAGTTAAATCTATGTGATAGTTCACGGATTATGATAACGATGAAAAGATGAATTAATTGATCACGGGATATGGAAAACAAGGCACATTATAATGCAATCAAATCTTTCATAGTACCTTATTTATCATATAAGGAAAATTTATCATGTTATTTTAATTTCTGAGAGTCTGCAAGTAAAAATTTTCACCTTTTAATTATTTGCTTTTGGGTCTGATCTTTAGCATGTATCATAGTGTTAACATATATTATGTACATCATATGAATCATAATCTTATGTCATGAATAGCTAAATTTAGATAATAGTTGTATGAATTTAGAGCACCAAATATAATAAGAAGGCGAATGATTCTCATCTCTTGAAGCCATTTTTTTCAAGATGATTTAATGCTCTGAATATCTTGAAATGTCCTTAATTTGTTATTGTAAAACATATATTTTTAGTGTTTTGATTTCTTTATATACTTTCTTCAAAATAAGCTATGTTTAAGATTTTTTTTCATAAAGATTAAGAAATAAATAACTTAATGGGAAAAAAACATTAGCACTAATTTAACATTATTCTCTTTCTCAATCTCTATAAATATACCATTAAACAATGCTAAAAAACAATCACAAAAAAAAATTAGGGTGTTGGCTTGTACGTAATGGAGGTTTTGTATCTGTGAGGGTGGGGACTCCTCCCTATTTGGAGGTTGGAGCTTATTCTTGTATATTGTATTGATATAGCTTTTGGGCTGGGCACATCTTGTGTTGCTAGACCCGCTTTAATATAAGTTTGCTTATAAAAAAAATAAAAAATTATTTATTTCATTAAAAACCTAAAACATCACTTACTATGAATGTTTTGTTTGTTAAAATGTTCCTTATTTTAAAATATTAATGGAGGGAGTAACTGAATGATAATACAAAGAAAGTTTATGAACTAATATAAAAAATTAAAGTTGATTCAATTAAATTAAAAAAATTGAAGCTTTTGTTTACTTCATTATATATGTCAAGTGCACTGAATGGACAATAAATTATATTATGGGTCTTATATATATATATATATATAAATTTTTTAACATGATTGGGGGAATATATCATCTCATTGATTGTTTATTTAATTGTGTCAAATGCAATGACTAGACACTAATTAAACAATGAGGATTTAATTATTTTCACACTTTTTTATTTTCACCTTGTACCTTTCTTTATATTCATTCATTTATCGTAAGTAGTGAATTTTTTCTCTTATTTTTTACCATAAAAAATTAGTGTAACAGTAATTAAATATAAAATAAATAGATGAGTCATGAGTGTATATAAGAGTAAATTAAATATTAAAAAATATGAAGGGAACATTATTTCCCTCCGTCTTTTTTCTTACGGGCAATTGTATATCACATCGTTATTGCTTATAGTTTGCTATTGCCCTACGACTATCGTATTATTAATATTAATTTGCTAGTGCTGACTCCTCATTACAATTTTCTTCCGATAATATTCGTTTTTGAAATATTTTTGTTTAATTGCGAGCTAGCACTTTTGACTGAATGAATTGAAAAGATTCATCATGAGTGTTGATTTTATTTTCTTTATGTTGTATATAGAAAAAGTGACTGACGGAATCTTCAATACAATAGTTAATTAGGAATTAAATGATTAAACTAAATACATGAAATGATGCTGGAACTTCCATTCTCAACATATGTATATTACTCCGTGGTGACACAAACCATTAATTATTTTTTTGGTAATAAACGGGGACTAAGCCTAAGGAAAAGAATAACTACACAGCAACGAGTCTGGGAGTAGAGACTCTCATTTGATCAGTAAGTAACAGCTGCCCAAGATTAGCTGGGGGTAGCTCATAAACCACAAAATCCCAACCCAAGTTATACACCCAATACTAGCTAACGCATCAGCACAGACATTGGCTTCACGGTAAATGTTGACAATTCAGACACTCCAACTACGTTGCAGCAACTCTCTGATCATCTGAACCAACCTGCAGCCATTCACACTCCCTACCAAGTCACTCTCCAAAGCTCGAACCACTAAGGAAGAGTCAACCTGAAGAACAATTTTAGTCACACCTCTTTCCCAAGCAAGAACTAGTCCTGTAAATACTCCCCAAAGCTCAGCAACAAAGGCGGAGGAATAGCCATCAAATTTGGCAAAACCACCCAACCATTGGCCATCAGGATCGTGAAGGAGCCCCCCACAACCAGCTCTCTGAGTCTCTCCTTTGACAGCGTCATCAGTATTCAGACTTGTCCATCCCGTGTCAGGAGGTTTCCACCGGATCTCCACCCACCTAGGCGAGTTACCACCCACCACTCTAGCCATATCACCTGCATGAAAATACACCATGGCATGAGTCAAGATGCATTGCCAAGGGCGAGAGGGACGCGTAAAGTGAGCATCATGCATAGCTTGGTTCCTCCTATGCCACAACATGTGGCAAGCGATGGCCCAAGTAGTGGCCCAAGGCAACTCCTCATTCCCTCCAAGATCATCTGAAACGCTCATGATCACCCATTCATGCACTCCACTATTAAAGAAACGAGATCGAGCCTCGACCTTGATGAGGTGGTGCCAAACTTCAGCAGCAAGTTGGCAATCCCGTAGGACATGTGTTATTGTCTCAGAGAACCGCCCACAAGCATCACAGAAGGAATTCTCCATTAATCCCACACTATGCATGCGGGCCTTCGTCAGCAGTCTTCCATGAACCACAAGCCAAATAAAAGCACTCACCCTCTCCAGAGCCTGGAGCTTCCAGACACGGTTCCAGGGGAAAGAAGCATTGGCACGAAGAACCCCATGGAGGATATTATAAGCAGCGCTAATAGAGAATTGGCCAAGCCTGTTGCCAGGCCAAGCACGCAAATCCTAACCCACCCTCCAATGAGGAGTGGGGATGGAAAGAATGCGATTAAGAACATCCATGGGAAGGAACTGCTGCAGAACATCCAATTTCCAAAAGACCATCCTGATCAACCAAGTCCGCTATCGTCCAATTGTGGTACTCCAAAGGAACATTGACACCTGAATTAGCAATAGTGGTATGATGATCCACCCATCTAGACGTCCAGGCAGGGATAGTATCACCCTTCCCCACTATCCAGACTTCATTCTCCCCAAAGTAAGGCCAAACTTTGCTAATGGCCTTCCAAAGACTAGAATCCGTTGTGGTTGTGTGGACCGAATTCACCTCTATAGCCCCTCTACCATACTTGCTTTGAAGGACATCACACCTGTAACACCCTTTCTCCAAAAAGGATATTACACCATAGTTACCAAGAATTTTCGAATACTTATAAAATATATTAGTGGAAGTTGGAAATCCTCCTTCCAAAAGCGGGTAAAATTTTTCACTTTGTTTGAAGAAGATGAGAAGGATGGGGAATATGCTTCCCTAATCTTTTCTTAAAGTTTTAAATGCGGAAACGTAAGATAATACACTTGTAAAGAGAATCTCATCTCATACAAAAATATTCAGAGTTTACAAGGCAAATCCAAGATACTCAAAATACTTTGAACAGTGAACATCTGAGCCGGTCAAATCTCTAGACCTCTACCCAAAGCAATACAGGAAACACTTGTTCTTCTTGGAATTCGCGTAGCAACCTCCATCAGATCTTCTCCTAAGGCTTAGCCCACTCCTTGGGAAAAACATCTACTCAACCACATATGGATAAAACATGGAAAGTAGGCATGGGTGAAAATCTTCATCATTTAAAACATACAATAGATATAATGCACACAGTAAATAAAATTCATACGACAAATATCACGCAATAATACTGTTATACCCGTCCTCAAAATAAATATAAATGCCAAGTCCTTGCCTGTATTGTAAAAGCAAAACAACACAAAATATCAATAGTATATTAATTCACATAGACTCTCTAAACTTTTGGGACACACCCACAAGCACTTTGCCCGCTACACTTGGGAATTTTACTTAATGACCTTCGGGACACACCCACGAGTATATCTACCCGCTGCTCCTGGAGACTTTCACTTAAATTCGGGACACACCCACGAGTAAGTCACTCGTTACTCATGGAGATTTTACCATAGGAATTTCGGCACACAGCCACGAGCATTCAGCCCGCTACTCCGAGAGATTTTTCACTTAAATTCGGGACACACCCACGAGTAAGTCACTCGTTAACCACAGACACCAATTTACAACTTAACTCCCAAATAAACACGGAATCATAAGTAAACACAGAATCACACGGAATCACACTGCTCAGATAGGAACATCGAATCACATAGCTCAGATAACACTAAAATCAGATAAGAATAAAATCACATTTCTCAAAGAAATACAAAATCCCTTAACTCAGATAAAACATAGAATCTCAGGTAAAACATCATACTCCAAAATACTCTTGTCACTTTACTCTTTTCGGCTTTATTAATTTATTTTAAGAATAATTACACTGTGACAGGGTCAAATGCGGTAACGGATCATAACTGTAATAATATTAACGAAAATTATTACTTAGGTTCATTCTCTTTGGGAAAAGCCCTTTGGAAGCTAGTCAAGTAATCTTCGCCACGTATATACAAACTTACTAAGATAGGAAAAATAGCGCATCGGTATGGTTCCCAGGAAAGATCTTGGTGAGCTTTTGGGCTCCTTCAATGACCTTTGTCTTTCCTAGACAGATCCATACAAATGAACTACCTTAACCCATCATTAGTCTGTATATAAACAGTAAAAATCACAAGTTTTATATATTTTTGAAAAGAACATGGAAATGGAAGAAAAACACCAGTTTAGGAATTTTTAGTGTATTTAGTCACTTGCTCTCGTCCCAATGGCGTAATAGAGATACGGCCCCTGAGCCCGACCGTATGAGTACACCGAAGATGTATTCTTACGCCTGACCAAAGCACCCCATCCATATCCGTCAAAAGAACTACAGAGGTTCAATTTTACAATTTCTTAAATTTGTTGATCACGGAGGCATAGCCCACTGGGTGATCAAGCCTTTATCGATAAAATTTCGCCAGCGTAACGGTACAATTATTAAACTTTATAAATAAATTGGGCATTATAACTTTACTATTTGAAAAATCATATTTTTAAATAAAAATTGGACATAGTAACCATTTAAAACAAGTTAACAAATATATAACAATTTATTTAAAACAATAAACACCCAACACACAAATTTTCATCAAAACAAAGATCAAAACCATCTATAAGAAGAATTTCCCCATACCTTGGCCAAGAACAATGAAGAACACTAAGAACACAAGAACAAAAACACAAAAACTTTGATTAGTAACAAAGAAAAACCAAAGGAAACAAAAGGGAAAGAAAAGGATTTTGAGTGATTTCTCTTCAAGTTGGATTGTGAAGAAAATGAAGAGCACCCCTCCTCTATTTATAGCCAAGGAGGCAGCCAAGGGAAGTGGTTTTAAGCCCATAGTTTTCACAAACCATGGTTTAGGAAAAAGAAATTAAAATAACTAAAAACTATTTAATTAAAATCTAATTGGTTCAAAAGGAA
The DNA here is from genome assembly GCA_030159175.1 of Glycyrrhiza uralensis. Lineage (NCBI taxonomy): Eukaryota > Viridiplantae > Streptophyta > Magnoliopsida > Fabales > Fabaceae > Glycyrrhiza > Glycyrrhiza uralensis. Next base: position 6,537,531 of record BRZY01000006.1, read on the forward strand.
GCATAAGCATAAAAAAAGAATATCCCCTCCACTTGCATATGAAGAAGGCGGCCAAGATGGGCTGGAAGAGGTGGGATGTATTTTGACCAACATACCCCTAGGGTTTGGATGAAAAAGGATGAAAATCAAGGGTATTTTTGTCATTTCATAAATCAAAAATTGAAATAATTAACTAAAATTGATGAGAACCAATGAGAATGCTAGAAAATGCCAAGACAAGCTTAAATAATTTCGTGGCACTCATTTTTGAAATTTATAGATAGTGCAAACTCTTCGGTTTTTATCGTTTCGCAGGTATAAACCCGAAAAAGCAAAAAAAAATAGGATTTTCAAAACTTACACAGAAATAATTTTAAAAATCATGAAATAAATAATTAAAAATAAAATATAAAATACTTATGGACCTTTTACACGAAAATTATACCTGTGAAGCAAGGTTTTTGCGTTTAAACGTCACCGGGTAGCGTAGTTTTCGGTATTTTTTGAAAGTTTTCCAAAAATTCCAGAAAAATTCCAAAAAATCTAAAATAATAAAAGAACCAACTTTTATGAAGGAAGTTTATTTATTTAGTTTGTTTAACACACACAAGCTATTTAAATCTCTTTCCGTCAGTTAGACGTAAACCGTTTTCTGTAAAAAGACCCGATATTGATTGAAAAGCTACCGTTTCAGAAGTATTTCGAAATACATGTATTTTTCCCCTAATTTTAAGCTAGAAATAAACCACAAAACATTTTTGTCACAAGAATTCAAATAAAACAGAATAGAGACGAATAGACAAGGAAACAGATCGTGTAGGTAGACCTGACAGAAGCTGAATATTGACTGTTTTCAGAAGTAATTTTAAACATACGTATTTAAATCCTATTTGTAAACCAAAAATAAGTCTCAAAATATTTATTTTCCAAAAATTCATATAAGACAAAAATTTAGAACAGTTACTCAGAAAAACGGATGTTACAACTCTTCCCCTCTAAAAAGAATTTCGTCCTCGAAATTCGCAGTTACACTTAGGGATTAACTTATCAGATCATGCCAAATATCATTGTTATCTTACTGCTACCAGCAAGCCAATGAGTTGATCAGGCTCATACCTTGACCTTAAGTAGTAAGAAAGCAATAATAATTTCATGGCTAATAATATCATTCCCTTCAATCACACTCAAATAAACAAGTTTCAAATATCATAATCAACACGTTATTAATGCAACCAAATACTCATATATTTATATAAAATTAACCAGTACAAGCAAATCCCTAATAGGCTCTAAACCTATAGGTTGTTCCAAAAGAGTACATATGACTTGTGAGTCCTATGATAACTTAAAGGATATTTATATCTATAAAGCAAAACATCATTCATGAATCCTAAAACCTACGGAAAGTCTTCAATTGAGCGCCTCATCAATAGCCTTTCTGTACATTGTCTGTGCATATGTCAGATTATTAGCTTCTCCAGTGGTTGTTGGTTTACTAACATTGGTGCTATTTGGGACCGGGGCACTAGACATGGTGTAAACTCGTCCTGTCATTGGTGGCCTACCCGTACCAACTATATTTGCTATCGGCTCCTCCCTTTTGGAACGACAGTCCTTAGCAATATGTCCCAATTTGCCACACTGGTGACAGGTAATTACTTTCTCCCGACAAGTGTCAGCTAAGTGACCTTGTTTTCCACATCTATAACATTTTCGGATATCTCTCTGACCATTCCCATTAAATCTCCTTTGACCACCAAAAGCAGGTGCAACATTCTGGTAAACTTGTTGATTCCCAGGTGGCCTATAGTAGGGTTTCCTCTGATCCTGGTTACCCTTCCCCTTATCGAACCTAGATGGCCCAAAGTCCTTGTTCACTACTTCCTTCCCTCTCTTAGTCTCTTCTATCATAGAGCAGCGCTCTATCAACTCTCCAAACTCTTCAACCTTCAGAGGCGCCATTGCCTCCCTCAAGTCATACTTTAGCCCCTCCTGAAACTTCTTACACTTCCATGAAGGATCAGGATGCATCTGAAAGTACGGGGAAAACTTGGAGAGCGACTCAAACTTCGCAGCATAATCTCCAACAGACATCTCCCCCTGCTTCAGACTCAAGAACTCCATCTCTTTGTTATGACGAACGTTCTGAGGAAAGTACTTGGTCAAAAATCGTTCACGGAAAAGAGCCCAGGTAATGGGTACTTCTCCGGCCTCTAACAGCTGACGGACCCCACGCCACCAGAACTCAGCATCGCCCACCAGCATGTAGACAGCGAAGGTCACCTTCCTGTCATCTGCGCATGCCATAGCCACAAAAATCTTCTCTAACTCTTGTATCCATAACTCCGCTCCTTCTGGGTCATAACCCCCTTTGAACTGGGTTGGTTTGGCACGACGGAAATCTGCCAATCCCTGGCCATCACCTTCTCTACGTGCTACGGCTGCTGCCATCTCTCGTATGGCATTCGCCAGATCTACATTGTTTCCATTCCCTCTTCCAGACATGATTTTCTACAAGGCAACTACCCAGGGAAACTAAGTTAAAACCCACTCAAGAACTCCCCAATCATCAAACACTACACACAAAATTTCACACAGAAAACAATCCAACAGATTCACCCAAGTCTATATTATCCTGAAATCACCTGGTTACCTTCAGATTTACGACTTTATCCCTACAAACCAACACGGATGCCAACCACATGTGTTGTCCTCACTTACATGCTTTTCAAAAGGTCATCCTTTCCTGTACAGTCCCATACCCGTACAGTATTGTTAGTATAGGTAGTACCGATTAATCTTACTAAGTTCTCCTCAACTGTACCGTCCCATTCCAGCACAGCTGCAGATTTCTCAGTTGTACCGTCCCATTCCAGTACAACATGATACCAGATTCTCCCAGAACAATATAAACCAAACAAATAATCAAAGTTCACACAATTGCACACAGCACAAACAACTCATCAAAGTTCACACAACAGAACATAGTAAACCTATACCCAGCAGTACCCAAAAGACTCAAACCAGGCTCTGATACCACATAATGTAACACCCTTTCTCCAAAAAGGATATTACACCATAGTTACCAAGAATTTTCGAATACTTATAAAATATATTAGTGGAAGTTGGAAATCCTCCTTCCAAAAGCGGGTAAAATTTTTCACTTTGTTTGAAGAAGATGAGAAGGATGGGGAATATGCTTCCCTAATCTTTTCTTAAAGTTTTAAATGCGGAAACGTAAGATAATACACTTGTAAAGAGAATCTCATCTCATACAAAAATATTCAGAGTTTACAAGGCAAATCCAAGATACTCAAAATACTTTGAACAGTGAACATCTGAGCCGGTCAAATCTCTAGACCTCTACCCAAAGCAATACAGGAAACACTTGTTCTTCTTGGAATTCGCGTAGCAACCTCCATCAGATCTTCTCCTAAGGCTTAGCCCACTCCTTGGGAAAAACATCTACTCAACCACATATGGATAAAACATGGAAAGTAGGCATGGGTGAAAATCTTCATCATTTAAAACATACAATAGATATAATGCACACAGTAAATAAAATTCATACGACAAATATCACGCAATAATACTGTTATACTCGTCCTCAAAATAAATATAAATGCCAAGTCCTTGCCTGTATTGTAAAAGCAAAACAACACAAAATATCAATAGTATATTAATTCACATAGACTCTCTAAACTTTTGGGACACACCCACAAGCACTTTGCCCGCTACACTTGGGAATTTTACTTAATGACCTTCGGGACACACCCACGAGTATATCTACCCGCTGCTCCTGGAGACTTTCACTTAAATTCGGGACACACCCACGAGTAAGTCACTCGTTACTCATGGAGATTTTACCATAGGAATTTCGGCACACAGCCACGAGCATTCAGTCCGCTACTCCGAGAGATTTTTCACTTAAATTCGGGACACACCCACGAGTAAGTCACTCGTTAACCACAGACACCAATTTACAACTTAACTCCCAAATAAACACGGAATCATAAGTAAACACAGAATCACACGGAATCACACTGCTCAGATAGGAACATCGAATCACATAGCTCAGATAACACTAAAATCAGATAAGAATAAAATCACATTTCTCAAAGAAATACAAAATCCCTTAACTCAGATAAAACATAGAATCTCAGGTAAAACATCATACTCCAAAATACTCTTGTCACTTTACTCTTTTCGGCTTTATTAATTTATTTTAAGAATAATTACACTGTGACAGGGTCAAATGCGGTAACGGATCATAACTGTAATAATATTAACGAAAATTATTACTTAGGTTCATTCTCTTTGGGAAAAGCCCTTTGGAAGCTAGTCAAGTAATCTTCGCCACGTATATACAAACTTACTAAGATAGGAAAAATAGCGCATCGGTATGGTTCCCAGGAAAGATCTTGGTGAGCTTTTGGGCTCCTTCAATGACCTTTGTCTTTCCTAGACAGATCCATACAAATGAACTACCTTAACCCATCATTAGTCTGTATATAAACAGTAAAAATCACAAGTTTTATATATTTTTGAAAAGAACATGGAAATGGAAGAAAAACACCAGTTTAGGAATTTTTAGTGTATTTAGTCACTTGCTCTCGTCCCAATGGCGTAATAGAGATACGGCCCCTGAGCCCGACCGTATGAGTACACCGAAGATGTATTCTTACGCCTGACCAAAGCACCCCATCCATATCCGTCAAAAGAACTACAGAGGTTCAATTTTACAATTTCTTAAATTTGTTGATCACGGAGGCATAGCCCACTGGGTGATCAAGCCTTTATCGATAAAATTTCGCCAGCGTAACGGTACAATTATTAAACTTTATAAATAAATTGGGCATTATAACTTTACTATTTGAAAAATCATATTTTTAAATAAAAATTGGACATAGTAACCATTTAAAACAAGTTAACAAATATATAACAATTTATTTAAAACAATAAACACCCAACACACAAATTTTCATCAAAACAAAGATCAAAACCATCTATAAGAAGAATTTCCCCATACCTTGGCCAAGAACAATGAAGAACACTAAGAACACAAGAACAAAAACACAAAAACTTTGATTAGTAACAAAGAAAAACCAAAGGAAACAAAAGGGAAAGAAAAGGATTTTGAGTGATTTCTCTTCAAGTTGGATTGTGAAGAAAATGAAGAGCACCCCTCCTCTATTTATAGCCAAGGAGGCAGCCAAGGGAAGTGGTTTTAAGCCCATAGTTTTCACAAACCATGGTTTAGGAAAAAGAAATTAAAATAACTAAAAACTATTTAATTAAAATCTAATTGGTTCAAAAGGAAGCATAAGCATAAAAAAAGAATATCCCCTCCACTTGCATATGAAGAAGGCGGCCAAGATGGGCTGGAAGAGGTGGGATGTATTTTGACCAACATACCCCTAGGGTTTGGATGAAAAAGGATGAAAATCAAGGGTATTTTTGTCATTTCATAAATCAAAAATTGAAATAATTAACTAAAATTGATGAGAACCAATGAGAATGCTAGAAAATGCCAAGACAAGCTTAAATAATTTCGTGGCACTCATTTTTGAAATTTATAGATAGTGCAAACTCTTCGGTTTTTATCGTTTCGCAGGTATAAACCCGAAAAAGCAAAAAAAAATAGGATTTTCAAAACTTACACAGAAATAATTTTAAAAATCATGAAATAAATAATTAAAAATAAAATATAAAATACTTATGGACCTTTTACACGAAAATTATACCTGTGAAGCAAGGTTTTTGCGTTTAAACGTCACCGGGTAGCGTAGTTTTCGGTATTTTTTGAAAGTTTTCCAAAAATTCCAGAAAAATTCCAAAAAATCTAAAATAATAAAAGAACCAACTTTTATGAAGGAAGTTTATTTATTTAGTTTGTTTAACACACACAAGCTATTTAAATCTCTTTCCGTCAGTTAGACGTAAACCGTTTTCTGTAAAAAGACCCGATATTGATTGAAAAGCTACCGTTTCAGAAGTATTTCGAAATACATGTATTTTTCCCCTAATTTTAAGCTAGAAATAAACCACAAAACATTTTTGTCACAAGAATTCAAATAAAACAGAATAGAGACGAATAGACAAGGAAACAGATCGTGTAGGTAGACCTGACAGAAGCTGAATATTGACTGTTTTCAGAAGTAATTTTAAACATACGTATTTAAATCCTATTTGTAAACCAAAAATAAGTCTCAAAATATTTATTTTCCAAAAATTCATATAAGACAAAAATTTAGAACAGTTACTCAGAAAAACGGATGTTACAACACCAAAGCCCATCTTCTCCCATATGGATGGCCCAGCCTAGTTTCATGAGGCAGGCCTTGTTCATAGTCACCAAATTGCACACTCCCAGGCGTCCCAAGTGCTTGGGGAGGGTTATAATTGGCCATCCCACTGCATGATGCCGACGAGAAGTGTGCTCATGCCCCCAGATAAAATCTCGTTGCATCTTTTGATTATCTCAGAGGCAGCTTTTAGGAATGGCAGCAGACATCATCAGATAAATTGGCAAAGCCTCAATGACGGATTTAGCCAAGGTGACTCTTCCAGCAAACGAAAGCTCTCTAGCTTTCCAAGCAGAAAGGCGACCTTTAACTTGATCAATTAAATACTAAAAGTCAGCTTTCTTAGGGGCCCTGCCAAGTAACGACACGCCGAGATACTTCCCCAATGATGCAGCTTCCCTGAACCCAGACTGTCTAACTAAAAGCCTTCTGGATTGCTCATCAACATTGTGGGAGAACAGGATAGTAGTTTTTTCAATACTAACCTGTTGACCAGACATAGAACAAAAGTGGTTGAGCACCCGAAGCACACAACTCATCTGTCTCTCAGTAGCTTCACCAAATAAGAGAAGATCATCGGCGAACATCAGATGAGAGATCCGAGGCCCTTGACGACCCACCTTCATAGGCACCCACTCACCATCCTCCACTGCCTGAGAAATAAGGTGGGACAATTTGTCCATACAAAGCACAAAGATGTAGGGAGAGATGGGATCCCCTTGCCTAATACCCCTCTGAGGCTGACAGGAATTATAACAGAGATCAAGAATTATAACAGTGTTGTAAATTTAAAAAACATTCCATACAAAAAATAAACAAAAACAGAACAAGATATAAACTACTTTGCACCTGTTATGGGTAAGGACAATATTTTTTTTTGTTGAAACATATGCTTCTCCATATACATGGTCGGGGATCGAACCCCCGACATCATATTTAAAGGACCCGTGTATATTCTACCATCTGTGTCATAAAGGACCCATGTTAGTGGATAAGGGCAAATTATTGCTCTATATATATTAAAGAAAACCAACTATTCCATTCAAACCGTTACATCATACCATCATATTATTATAACTTGGATTGACTTCATACCAATCGCTTATTAATAAAACTGATGGTCTCAGACAAGAAAAATATGTTTTTTTTATTAGTTTTAGTCTTCAAGCTTATCCCCCGAGTTACTATAGTACTGGAGTTTTTTTTTTCTTTTTCTTTCTCCTCTTGTTTGAAGACTCGATCGTCTAGAGTGTGATCTGCAAAAGCAATAGATGATGCATGATACGCATATTAGGGAGGGTAATCACTGGCTAGCAGACTGTGGGGGATTCGAACTCATGACTTTTTTATTACTCTAAACCCCTGTGTTTCTCTTTTCAAATCACCAATTTATCTTATCACTCTTATGCTTTTTGATCTTTGACTCCCCCTTAAATCAAATTCCCCCTATCCATACTATACACAATCCCACAATAATAGCGAATAGAAATTCTTAGGCTCTTTGTTCAGTCAACATCCTACTAGGAAATATTGGAAATCAGGAATAGTAGATTAAACAAGGAAAATTTTGCCCACGCAATAATGGAAGAAGATTATATTCATTTGATATTGTTCATATATTACAGACATGATTGACACAGGACAGGACCAACCATACAATGAGAGCCAAGGTTAATTGGACCTCGATCGATCATTTTCCTAACTCTAATAAATGGGTAGAAAGAAAGAAGAAAAAAAAGACAAGCATGCAAGAAAAGAAGATTAAGAATAGTTTATCATCACAGTTCCATGAAAGTGTTGTAGTCGGTTTGGTTTTTATGCATAAAGTATTATTTTATATAGTTGTGTGCGTATGCAAGTCCCACAAATGTTCTATTCTTTTCTTTATACATAAATGTGTGTGTGTGAGTTAAATATCTCTCTCACACAGTGTTAGTGGAATCGTTGGGAGTGGGACTTTTTAGTCCTCAATTTATGAGAAACAGAGGCAAAAAAATTAGCACAATCATTGTATTGTGGACCAGGGTCATCCGGGTTTCCAGCACAGTGTTTTCCTGTCTTTTTCATTCCTTTGGTGAAATAATTCGTCTTCTTAATCAATTCGCTAAGTAATGTTTTATTAATTATTATATATATAAGCACTATGTAAAGCGGATATATAGTTTTGTACCAAAAAAAAGAAGCGGATATAGTTTAGGATAATGGTTTTATATAATCCAACAACCTGTACCTACTTAATTTTATTGTAAAATAATTAAGGAAAGAAAGTTATTTCGTTTTTAAGTAAAAGTATGTTACAACTTACAAGTGCTCTATCTAAAAATATCAACAAAATATTTTTTTTAAAATAACAGTTTAGTTTCTACATTTTTTAACACACATGTATTTTTTAAAATAAGATAAAAAAAAAGTCATAAGCACTAATTTCTTTTAAAACCCTTTGCTAATATTATGCCAAATATGAATGTCTTAAAATATTTGTCAAAAAAATGAATGTCTTATGATATATACTTTATTATTTTAAAATCAATTTGATAGCATAAATTTAGTCCATATTTTGTTATAAAGCATCATAGTAAAAAATTATAAATCAAGAAATTTTATAAAACAAATATATTAATCCCTGCATGAAAGTTACTCCTATAATTAAATACTAGTTATATAAAAATAATAGTATGTTCTATCTTATTCATCAATTAAGCCCTTTTTCTTCCTCGCTAATCGGGCAAGCACCAAGTAGTGACCTCTTATCCTGTTACAACCTCAATCAAATATTATGCTTGCTTACCATATTCCATACAGAAGAAAATAAATCATATAAATTTTATAAGAGTAATTTGTCGTATGAAATTCAATACAAGTAAGAAAGTGTCATAATAAGATTTAGTAAAGTACAGAGACTCATAAGACTTACAATTTTTTTTAAAGAACAATAAATGTGAATAATATAACATTGACCTTACTCATTGTTGGTCCTGAAACATATTCTAGAGCAAGATGTAACAAAATTGCCTCTCTCCATTATATTCTAGTAAAAAAAGAAAAAAAAAGGCTACTAGACATACAACACAACACTGCACCAAGGGGAAAAGTCCTCTACTGTCACAAACCAAAGTCAAGTTCAGCTTGTTTTAACACAGCAGTGACTCTACCATAAAACTCTGGTTCCTCTTCCTTTATATCGTCCAATGTCCGAGACTCGTGCTCATCCACCTGGTTAGACATAGAACCGCATTTTATCTTATAAAGTTAATTATCTACTTATGGCAGTTGTGTACAAAAAAAGTCTAAAGATATATATAAAGAATTATATTCATACTTTAGACATAAAATGAATAGAATTCTTTAGAGAATATGAGCTTTTTCCCAGTGTGATGGAATTACTAAATTACCTCTTTGAATTTCAGAAGAATCAAATTTGAAATAGATGCCGGTTTTGTGCTGTCCCACCTTAACAAAGAACAATTAAGTTAGAAAAAAACTCCAATGGAAAGAGAGAGAAAGAATATTGTGTTGACAATTGCTAATATAATATATCATTCGAGATAACATAGCTGATGAAATTACATATGAATAAAACTACATTACTCAAAAATGAAAATTTCAACTGCAAACAATTCGAGTTTCTATGACTTTCACTTCTGATTTAAGCATATGGCCCACAAAAAAAAGTCCTAAACATTACAAGAACAGCAAACTTTGAGAGTGATTTAATGCAAGAAGAAAAATGAGAAAAACCATAAAGAACTCAAAGAGGCTTTGCATATTTTAAACTGAAGTAACAGGTAAAGATGCTATAGAAGGAACACATTTACATCTAAAAGAAAGAATGTAACCAAATGAAGTAGCTTGAAAATGAAAAGTAGCTAAATGACAATGGAGTCAAAAGCCACCCCCATACCTTACAAGCATTAATTCATTAATTGATCGCCACATTCCTCGTCCAACATCTTTCACAAGCTGCTCCCTAGCACTTCTTCCATGCCATAATTCTTTAACAATATACATCACTTCTTCAACATCTACCTATAAAACAGAAACAAAGATGATAAATAAAAGAAATTTTAATCTCATTATTTTTCATTCATAATAAGACAGTTATATGTATATGTCAATACACCACAAAATTTTTCATATAAAATTCAATCTCCGCACTTTATACAAAGGTTACCCTAGGGCTTCTTTTGGCCATGCTTTTGTATGGTCTGTCAATCATACTTATGCATTATGCAAGAGATAAGTTTTTAGGTCAATTTAACTTTGCCATACTGACTTATCACTCTAATTGCACTTTACCCCATTTATAAAATTAAGAGAATTTCCCGTTGATTGAAATATGGCTTTTATTAAAAAAATCAGGATATGGACACAGTAGGATATGACATGTATCAAAAAATTATAAATATACAATATACATCAAAAAACAAATAAAATCATAAGACCGGAGATACAACACAAGAGTCAGGCCACTGCATAATCGTGGGGAAAATTGGAGATTTCAGTTATATCTTTTAGTTTGGTCATTGCAAATACAATAGAAACTAAAACTTTTACATTTATCAAGCATCTGAGTGTCCAGTACAGTTTTGAAAATTGAAATCATATACATATCTGACACCCGTACAGTAGAGATTTTAAAATATCCTGCTTCTTAATCTTCACAAATACAAGAAGCATGTACAGAATAAGAAAGGGTGAAATTTTTCTATTTACTCTTTTATTGTCAAAACATTGCCACTGTAAGTGTCTCAAAATTGTTAGAAGAAATGTGCTTAATTGTATAAAGCAAGGAGAAAGGTGCAATTGGATGAATAGATCAGAGTGGCAAAATACAACTGATCCTAAACATGGTAGACTTGATACCTGCACATCCATGGAAGTTCCATACAATGACTCCTCATGCTCAATAAGGCGTTGATGAAGAATATGGTAATGATCCATGTCAAAATTGACTATAGGTTCGTTTTGAACATGAAATCCTGCTAAGTCCGTCAAAACATAGGAGGCCATGACTTGTCCAAATATTGCAGGGATGGTGCCTAGAACAGGTATGATACGGACCCTAAAACCTGGAACTATCTGGCAAGAGGACCAAGAAGTCAGAATGCATAGCCAATGCCACTAATTGTTATGATAACAAATGAGCAATGCTTTGAGAGAAAAGTAAAAAAATTTAGATCTAATGTTTATGATAATGAAAAAGAATATATTTTATATGTAAATGAAATAGTTTATTGCAAGGTCCCGGCAGGCATTTTATTGTAGCGAGTATACAAAGAAACAGCAACAACAAATGGAAAAGGTGTCTATTACCTATATTATTGAACAATAACAAAATAGATAGTGGTATAATCAGTGGGTGACAAAAACTAACAAAATCAATGAAGTCACCTGGTAGTCTGAAGGGTTTTCCTCTTCTCCACTTGGACCCTTAAATGGAAGCAGCTTAACTTTGGGTTTTTCTAAAGAAAACACAACAGGGATGCCGCCTTCAATGCCATGATCTTTCCTCAAACGGTGTCTTACCTACATAGGTATGATAGCAGTAAGAGTTATATGCCTAGTCCTAGTAATAAGAAATCAAGAACAAAGAAAATCATAGTTGACATATGAAGTTAATCAGTTATGAACTAACTGCCATCTAGCTGGAATTTGGGGACACACAAATTGCCATTTCTTCCTTTTTCATTTCATTTTTTAATCAGTTACTATCATGTTGTTCCTTAGATCACCAAAGAAAGGCCAATAATACCATATTCTTTAAAGTAGCTAAGGTGTTATAAATAGAAACTGATCATTTCAAAATTATATTTGTTAATCTTTGAGCACACAAGTGTGCCTTTCTATAAGCATTTGCACAAAAATTTGTAAATAGTAATTAGCACAAGGTACGGAAAGGCAATACACTAGTGTTCTTTCAGGATAATCAGAATTTTAGGATGTACATCTATAGAAGGGAACGAAAAGTAGTGTTAAACTTCTACAGCAATTATCATAAAGTTCTAGAAAATACAACGAAAAGAAAGGGACATTACAGATCGAGATAATGGATCATTAGTTGACTCTCTTAGATCAGCAATGCGTATTCTTGTTGGATCAGCTCTAGCACCAGCCCCAGTGGCAGATAGAACCTTCAAGCCCCTACGTACACATGCAGCAAGAAGTGCCACCTATTACATATGACAAATCAAGCAATTGGAAGTTCAAACTTATAGCTACCATATATTTGAATATGAACCATTATTTATGATAAGGAGTAATGGATAAAAACATAGTTTTTATTAAAGCTTCCATGACAGCCAAGTCATATTGGCATATATACAAATACACATACACATATAAACTATACAGCATGCGATACTCATATATGCATCCCAAAATTTTGCATTTTCTGGCTTAGAAGCTAAAGCATTGAAAGAATATTAAAAGACTATAAATACACAAGAACCATTAGCAACAGAGCAGAACAGCTCTAAATAGGGAGTAAAATTTAGAGGATACCTTTGTATCAATGTTATCAATACAGTCCAGAACAAAATCAGGCTGGCCTGAGAGAATTTCTTCTTCAGTAGATGAATCATATAACATGACTTTTGCATCTATTTGGCACTCCGGAAAGATAGATAAGAAATGCTCCTTAAGGCACTGAGCTTTTGGGATGCCAACATCTGCTCTTGTCGCAACAGCGTGTCGATTTAGTGATGAAAGAGAAACCTTCTCATTTAATAAATAAATAAGTACTGATATTGTATGAAATGCCTGTACAAATTCAAAAACTAGGCTAATATGACACCAAAAGTTATAACTACTTTCTCTTCTTATTCCTTTGCTTTACCAAATCCTGCTTAATAATATTGCTCACAAGCTTTAGGCTTGAGGTTCTAGAACCTATAGTGCCATGCACTAGTCTACAGTAAATAACAAGAGAGGCTAGTAAAGATTCACGTTCAATGTGATTAGAATAATTATACTATCCATGATAACTAAAAAGCAAAAGAACCAAGAAAAATAAAATTATTTCCAACCAAAACTCCAGTTTGTTACTTTTCTTAAACCATAATAGTTAGTTAAATTTTCACCAAAAAAAAAAAATAGTTAGTTAAATTTGCATCTTTGATCTTTACAGCCACTTATATCTCACAAATTCACAATATGTTCCTGTACTATTTAAATTTGCATCTTTGATCTTTACAGTCACTTATGAGATATGACATTTGTGATTCCCAGTCTAACACAAGTAAAATTTTGTTGTTAGTCAGTGGGATCAAAATCATCAACCATGACAATTTAGGAGAGCCAAAACTTTTATGTAATAGCCATTGGGAGAGATTTGGACATGAACAGGTTGAGATTCCCATGAGAGTTTATGTACCAACTGAACCAGGCAGGAAAGATTCACAAAGAAAACACACAAAAAAAGCCACACAAGAATAGAGGGAAAAAAATAAAACATTATCAAGGGGAGAATCAGTTAGAGAAAAACCTGGTCAAAGTCCACAAGAAGAAGCTTGCCAATCCCTGACCTCAAGAGCATAGAAGCAGCATGACTGCCAACCCCTCCAAGACCAATGACCACAACATATGATGCAGTCACTTTCTGTTGAGATTCAAAGCCAAAAAACTGAATGTTCCTAGTCACAGCAAAAACATTCCACCCAAAAAAGTTTGATTAGTAGAAACCCAAGAATAGATATACCAACAAAGTGCCACCCATGTACACCCATTGTAGATAGTTCACGTCTTGAGTGCAAAACTGTAATGAGAACAAAACATAAAAGGCATTTAGGCATGGCAGGTGATGGGTTGACAGTCCCAAAATCAAAGACAAGAAAACTTCTCCCTAGCCACACCAACCAAAATACAAAAGCCCTAAAATACAAAACTTATGCAATAATCATGTCTTCTAAAATTGAATCGGTGTAATAACATTCCATTAGCTATCGGAAACAGTGGGACAATATGTTTAGTGTAGACATGTATTGATATACAAGGTGGAAATCTTCCATGCAAAGTCCAGCCTAAAATAAACGCCAAGCCACACAGACTATAATAATTAGCTCTAAAGCATAAAGGCCAGGTATATTAGTTAATGTATGAATGCTAAAACTGTCCTACACAAATAAAGGATCACATGTTCAATTAGAAATAAGATTGCAGGTGCTTTGAGCACGTTTTACCAATTAATTCAACAGCACCAAAAACATTTACATTCAGAAATTATTTCTACAAAGAAAATGTCAAATTAATTGGCAACAACTTGCAATACCTAGTCAGCTGTTCTGAAACAATCTCATCTTTCAGAAGATCTTCATTAACCACCTTATCATTCTTCTTTCCAGCAATAATGCATCCCTCAACCCCTGTATGAGACACAAAGTTCAACACTTATAAGGATACAGAGAACAGCAATCACATTAACATAATAATGTGAAAGTAGGATTTAGGCAACACAAGCATTAGTCACGTATAACAAGTTGCTTATAATGGATAACACATTAACGGTCTTCTTTAGCATAAGTGCATGATTCTGCAGCAAAAGGGCAGGAAAACACTCCGTGCCTTCAACTCTTTGATCCCCTCATAAACTAACCATTAACAGGAATACCGGCACTAGAAGCACTAAATTTAAGGAATTATCCTATGCACGCTGTTTTTTTTTTTCATTTGGGAATTGTATAAGTGAGTGTACAAACATCACATATTACATGGAAGGAAACACATCAGAAGGGTTCACTACATCACATATTCAGATTCTCCCAGCAGTACACACCCCTAAGACCCAAATATTTCACATTCACAAAATGTCAGCATTTAGGATTTAAGCCTTGACATATGGCATGGTGACTACTTGCAACATATATTGATGAGCATCTGATTGTACAATTCTGATATAAAATATCTTCATTTCATAGTCAGTTTGGATAAACATCTCAAGAAGCACTTACAGAGAAAGAAATATTAAAAGAATCTTGTAATATCTATGAATTATTTAAACAATAGTTTCTCGTATAAGTTTAAATTAGCTTTTGCATTTCAATTTTTTTTTTCAAAACTCCCTTATTTAACCCTTCCATAGATATCTATAAGATTATAAAGACTTTTTTTTGTAATTTTAATTGAGAAGCTCCTGATGACCTAGAAGCTAATCCAAATTGGGCTTTAGGCAAAGATGAAGGGCATCATTCAAAAGCAGGAATACATAGAATCATGGAAAAGAAATTGACACAAGTTAGTTTAGGGGTACCATTAAAGTCAGCAGTAGCATTCTCAGTGCATTGCCGCCGAACACCTCTTCTGCAAACATAACAATCACAGCATGCATACATTCAGTACCAAACAAGCAGAAGAAAAAAAAAGGAAGAAGGAAGAGAAGAAGTGAGCGAGTGAGTGAGTGACTTTTGAGTTTGAAAGAGCCTTAGGAGAAAGAAGGTGGAGAGAGAGCCCAAAAGAGCACCACCTCCTCCCACCAATGCCAAATATTTCCCTCTCTCCATATTCTTCTTTCCCAGCAAACACTGTTCTTAAGGTTTTGATCGCAGGTTGTCCTGTTCGGCTGGGTTTATACTTTGAGGTAGCCAAAGTTTGTGTTTTTGCACTGATGGTCTTTCGGGTACAATGGATATCGGGTCGGGTCGGGACAGGAACACTGCTCGAGGTGGCTTCTAGCGCTCAGCGTGTGAGACACGTACACACAAGAGAGAGCGAAAGAAAAACATTTTCTTGTGGGTCCCGCGGGAAAAAATAATAGAAATTGGAAGAACAATAGGTCATGTATCATCATCAAACCCCTGTGATTATCGACCCCATTTCCCTTGCGGGTTTCGTCCAACTCGTTCGTTTTGGTCGGAATTTGAGTTTATGCCTCGCTACAAAGACGAGTCCCCTGCGGTTCGCGTCTACACCGTCTGCGATGAATCCAGGTCTCTCTTCTTTTTCCTGCTCTCTCTATTTAGCCATCAAACTATTTTCGTATGTGTGTGTGTGAGACATTGTTAATGTACTCTAGTCTTGCCTATTTTCCAGAAGGAGTAGATTAACAAAAGGTCATGTTTGGATGCATAAGCTCAGTTTTTAACTTACTGAGAATTTTATTTTATTTTGTATTTTTATTTTTTTTATATATAAAAAAGAAAAAAGTTGTTAAATAGTCATTAGTTGATAGATAGGTTAGGAAGATAGTTTTTGAAAAAAGTGAAATGTAAAAGTTAATTTCAACTTATGTGAGAAACTATTAATTAAAAATCACATGTTGAAAATGCTTATAGAAAAGTTTATCCAAAAAGGGCTCCCATCATGTGGTGTCTGGGAAGGATAGATATGTGTAGTCTTACCCCCGCAAGTGGAGAGACTATTTCTAAATTTGAACCGGTAACCCTCGGGTCACAAGGCCAGCAACCTTACCGTTGCGCTAAGGCTCATGGAAGTACCATACCAATCTCAATGTGTGTGTGTCTTTGTGTAATGGTTGGAGGCTTATTGAATTCCTTATTTTGGAGTATGCAGATATTTGACTGTGAGGAATGTTCCAGCATTAGGTTGCGGTGATGATTTGCTGCAACTGTTTTCATCCTATGGAGAAGTTGAGGAGTAAAAGTCCCTTAATCACTTTGCAAATTGCTTCTCTTCTTGTGCTTGTGAATTTTCATTTGAATCAATATTTCTCCTCTCTTCAGGTGTATGCCAATGGATGCAGAGGACTGTGAGCCATTCACCGATGTCTATTGGATCAAATTCCGCCTTTTCAGCAATGCCAGGTCTTTGTAGTTCTATTATGAATTTGAGTGCAGGGTGTGTTATGTTTGAGAAGGTTGAAGCTGAGGGAGTACCTGCTAACCTGCCATTTATAATTTCAGGTTTGCTAAAAGGAAATTGGATGATTTTGTTTTCCTCGGGAACCGACTACAGGTATCGTATGCTCCCCATTTTGAGAGCCTTTCCGACACAAAGGATAAATTAGAGGGAAGAAGAAGGGAGGTTTTAGCTCGATTGAACCGTAAGTTTAAAGCTTACAATGCTTACCTTTTAAATATTGACATGCTAATATTTATAGGATTTACAATTGCTTGTTAGTTGTTACATTAATTGCTGTAATGGCATTTTTATCAACTCCAGCTAGAAGATCCAAAGAGACTACAGCCTCAAGCTCTAGGCATCTGATTACCTCAAACACCAGTTGCCTATCAGAACATTTAGATCCTAACCAAAGGTAATTTTTTTTTTTTTTCTGAATGCACTCTGCTGTTCTTTGCTTCCAGATGAAGCTAAGGCAACGCGTATAACGTGTATAATCAATCCTTTTTTTCCTGACTGTAGGAATGCAGAAGTTAAAGGAAGGTCGCACAATGGTAATCTTCCAAAAAGAATGGTTTCCTCTAATGAGGTTTGTTGCTTCTTTGTTATAATATACACATTGAAAATTTTACTCTTTTCTACTTACTATCTCCTTTGAGTTGGAGAAAATTTATTGTGGTGGGGGGATGAACAAAATTATCCCTTGAAATTAATGTTGCTATAATATATGTTAACGCATTCTGAAGTTAACCGAGTTTTGTATTTTTTATTAACCCTGTCTCTGAGAATCAATAGGAAGAAACCTATGTTCACTAGTATTTTTAAAATGTTCAGCTATCTTCATATCTCTGATAGAGTGCGATTTCCATTTTTCCATCCTCCTCCTCCTTGTTCTTTGAGCATTCGGATCTTGTTGGTGGCATCATTTGAGCAAAGAAGCGAAGATGCGTATGTACAGTAGGGATCGGTGGAGTGGCCCGCTGGAGATCAACGCCACCGACTCCGCCACTGATTTCCTCTTTTTTTGAAATCTTCCCCCAACCTGTCATCAACTAAGTCCATTATATTACCTTCTTCTTTCAAGAGAGGCACCTGATAAAACAAAATACAAACAACTTAATTCTGAGATAAATTTGCTACTTAAACTATTAAACAACCAATTAAATTTAAGGTGCAAAGATGTCCATAAAGTATGTAAGAAACACAGTATGGAATTACCCATTTTGTATGGCCAGACAGACTAAAAGTTTACAAATTAGCAAAGCATTGATGACAGTTAATTTGGACATCTTCTTGTTGGAAAATATATCAGATTTCATTAAATAACAGTAAGTTTAAATTGTATTGCTCTTCAAAAAGTGAAACTTGTTGAAAATTGAATGAGATTTTTGATGAAGCCTTTACACAACGAACAGAGTCTTCTAGATACCTGATGGACACTCAGATTGGCAAGAAAGAAAGAGATCAGGAGTGCATCAGTTACTCAATCAACAAGAGAGAAGCATTCTTCCTTTGACCAGTTCATGGTGTTGCTCTTCCCACTAATGATTTCCAAGGCAGCAGCTCCAAAACTATAAACATCTGCTTTCTCGGTCAAATAACCATACATTGTATATTCAGGAGCCATATATGATATAGCCACTGCAGCATTGAAAATTCATATATTAACTGTTGAGAATACATTCTTTAAAGCCATAATAAGTGGACTAAACTAAATTTGGTATTTTTTTTTTTCGCCTCATAGTCCAATAACACACAAAATAATAAATATCATTCAACAAATTAATATATGACTCACTAAGTTTCAGCTACTCATCAAGGGGTGCTAGCTCAGTTGGTTGAGCTTAGCCTTTGTAATCCCAGACACCCGAGTTCGAATCCCCTCTCCTCTATCAAAAAAAAAAATTCAACTAACGCTAGTCTTGTGGTTATGTGGGTATAACCCTCTTCCTTAAGCTTGGCCAAACCAAAATCAGATATCTTTGGATTGAGATCTTTGTCCAGTAACACATTAGTGACCTTGATGTCCCTGTGAACTATCTTTAGCCTTGACTCTCCATGGAGGTAAGCCAAACCTTTTCCTTGTCGACCAATCCGACTTCAATTGACCTTTTTCTTGTGCTTCATTTGCAATTGTCATAGAAATTAGACAACATAGCCATGACAAATCAACTTACTTTTAGGATGGTAAATGTATTAGGGGGAGGGCTTTAAAATATTTTTCACTTCCTCCTCATCTATTTATGAAAATAAAACATTAGTGTAAGCCCTCTAAAACCCTCCCAAACACACCCTAAGAAAATAATGGAGGTGGCATAACAAGTCAGCATAATCACATTATAATCTGTATAAACCATATACATAGATAAAAATATTTTATTATGATTTATGAGTAGTGTAAAACACAAGTTATTTCCCTTCAAAGATGATGCAAACAAGTTCCTGAGGTATGTACTATGTAGTAAATGGCCAAAGCTCAGCTAGTTTCTTAAAATTACTGGGAAAAAAGCTGAGCCAAATGCACTCATATTAATCTTGCTTTAACTAGGATTCTAGGATGTTATGTGCAAAGAGAAAAGGTTTCTTGATTTTCATCTATTACCTGGCTCATATTAACATGTTATATATATAAACAGGATTATTTTGCTTCCAATTCCATGAATCAAACAGTGAGGTTTGTCCGGGATAAGCTTGATAAGGTGATGTACCTTACTGCAATTATGTTTTGGAATCTTTTTATAGTGTTGAACTTTGAAACAATTTCTTCTTTTCATCCAGATTCAATCCAGTGGTGAGCATCTACAAACTGGATCAGCATCTAAAAAAGCACGAGTTGATAATAGGAGGAGGATTTAATCTGTAAAATTGGAAAGTTGTATGTAATTAGAAAGTTGATAAATCAATGAGCTCTGCATTTACATGATTTCATTTCAAGCACATGCAATATCTCAATTCCCAAATAGATCATTTGCTTCAATTTGAATTTCTTGGTGGTGTTGTCTGGCACGTTTTACACGAGATGAAATAAAAATAACATGCAGACATTTTATGACAAGGCGTGTTGAAGTTAGCAAGGTTGATATTGATATGGTCATGATTCTTGAGTGTCCATCTGTCTTCTTCATGATGGCGGCACAGGACTGGTGTACTACTGGTTTCTTGTCTTTATGCTGCTGCTGCATTTTTTTTTATCATAAAAATGGGATATTATTGGCGAGGGGTTTTGTCAGTTTTACATGTGTTTTTTAAAAAAATTCAATAATCATTCTTTATACTGAAATGACCTGGGAAGGGGTAAAAATAATTTTTTTAAATAAATGTTTTAATTTTAAAATATGGTCACACATGATACTGAGACTATAAGTGATATATTTTCAAAAATAAAGATTAAAAAGAGAGATTAAAAACAATCATTATCTGTTGTCAAAAAAAAATCATTACCTATTAGGGACAAAAAAAAATATTTAACTCATGATATAAATAAAGTATGAAACAAATTCGAAAAGTACATTTGGAAAAAAAATAATAATGATAAGGAAAAGAAAAACGGGAGAAGAACAGCATTGTCAGAGTCAACATTCCAACAGAGATTCCCCAAGTTGTAAAGCATATCAACTGCGTAAACAGTCATATTGGTCTGATCTCTAAAAGTATTAGACAGTATTATTTTAGTCTTTGACAGATATGAATTAGTTACTTTGGTCTTTAACTATTAGTTGTTAGTCACTTTTGTTTCTAAAAGTGATTACTTATTGTTATTTTGATCTCTAAAAGTGATTATTTAAATATCATTTTGATATTTGAAAATGATTAATTTTTTGATAACAAAGACTAAAGTGACTAATTTACATCTATTAGGGACCAAAATGATACCACCTAATACTCTCAATGACTAAAGTGACTATTTACTCCAAAACATGATAGTGTGAATTAATAACGAGTGATCAAGTCAGCATCATGTATGAGAACATACAAGAGTATATATAGTAGTATCGATAAGAATAATGATATTACAGAGATTTTTTCACACAACATTTATGTACACTGTCTCACATCTATTATTTTCTGTTTGTCTTTTCCCCGCACTAGATTCCCCAAATCTAATTAATGCTACACTAATTTGTTGTTTTTGGTATTGTGTAGGTAGTGAGGAGCGGAGAGGGGAGAGTTTTTTTTTTTTTTTGGGTTCAGATACTACAGAGGTTTCAACGTGACCCAAAATGAGTACATCTCACATCCTTAGAATAGATCTCAGACAACTAAATCTAGTTGTGCAAGGTGTAGGCTGAGTCACTCTTTGAATCAGGGATACACATGTTTTGTTTCTTTCAATAATATTGTTTCTGTACTATATATAAATATATTTTTTCCAAATGTCACACGAGTACAAAAGCAAATTATGTGGTGTTCAAAATTTTAATTATATTTTTACATTACAAATAGTTTTAGCTACACATCATTTATTATTTTTTTTTTATTGAATTGATTTTGGTAAAATTAATTTGTGTTAAAAGTGAGTCAGATGTAACGTAATTTATGTTTGGATACATTCATGAAAAAGATGAGCTGAAAGGTAAGAATGAAAAAATATAGTTGATTTTCAGTAAGTTCAAAATCAATTCTACAATAAGCTACAATGTTTTGCTTCAACTTCAAATTAATTTTTGAGGCCAAAATCACGTGTTGAACAAAATAGAGTCAAACATGATAAAATCAAGTTTTGCAAGAGCCGACTCACGTTTGACGTCCTCCACTGTGAATCCAAATACCCATAAAGTTTTCTGTCACAGGCAGAAAAGGACAAGAGACCGCGTAATATTATGAAAAGACCAAAACAACAACTTTTTTATTTTCTTATTTTTTTTCTTTTTTTTAGGATAGTTAGATTATTTCACAAAGATATTTTTTTTTATTTTACTTTCTACATAATCAAACAAAAAAATAGTTTTCTTTCTTTTCATTTTTTCTTCCATAAAATAACTAAAAAAAATCATATAATTTTCTACTATTTTTCCAGTTTCTTTCATCTTATTTTCTTTCCTTTCAGTTTCTTTTCAAAACCAAACAAAGGCTAAAAGCTTTCACGCTATAATAATTTTTTCTCATGTGAGAGTGAGGTATAATTAATGGACGCCAATGTTTTTTGTGTACTGTATTCTTTTATATGATAATGTCTATCTTTGGCACAGTAATGTGTCAATTCCAAGTCACCCACTGTTTCTGCAATTTATTTAATTGTTTTTTCTTGAGTGGCTAAATAGTGCTGACTATGACCAGTAGACTCACTCAGGTGTTATGCTTTTGGATGATAGGTAATTAATTGTATCAGAATATAATATAATATAATATATCACTTGATCAAATCAAATTAAGAAATATGTGCTGTGTTCTATTGGAGTATCTTCCAACACCAAGTTGCTTTTGGATACAGAAATCACTCACGGGCTCAAAACATTACACGACCAACCATGGAGAGAATATTAAAGTAGTGTAACTTTATGGTTCTTTATTAGGATAAGAAAAGGGAGGGGGGCGCGGGGGCAACAACCTCGATCTCTATAACTAAAGTCTAAAATATGTTCTTCGAATATTTTTATTTTTATTTTCTTTCATTTTATGGTTGGAATTGCGTGATGAAAAGTGTTAGCTGTATTGGACGCGACTTCATGACATTAACCACATCTTACACTCAAATCCTCAATATTGTTTATCATTTTGTAAAACTAACAAAGATTTTGTTACAAGTTTTTCTTTCTTCCGCGGTTTGTGAGCAACTTCCTTGGGGCACGCAAGATTCTCTCCTTCATTAATGGATTAATTTTTTTTAAATATAGTATAGTTCTATATAATTTTTTTTACACCACATTATCTCAAAGGAAAATAGTTACTGAACTATGTCTTTGACCGAGAAATAAGTAAAATTTAACCATATATTATTTTATCATTGGGGACCAAACATAAGTATTAACTGAATCTATTCTCTTAAATAAAGGATATTAACTACTTGTGTCCAACCTCATAGTTAGTATAGTTCTATATATGACCTAACGGCAGAATTCCATTATAGCCTCAAATTTTCTTTTTCTATTTACTAGTATATTGATCCACGGGGATGAAAATCGTTTGGATAAAAAAAATATCGTGAAGAAATAGATCTAGTATATTTTCCTTTTTATTGAAACAATCATAATAATAATAATAATAATAATATATATATTAATATTAATTCCCACCATGGTAATTTATTAATCTGATTGATGATGTCACTAAGCGAAAGCTCAAATCAAAGAACAAGTTTGTCCATCCCGACAAACAAAATTAATGTTGCCCTTTCATAATTAGTAGTAAAACAAAGGACAAATGGCATCCCCACTCAATTACAAATTTCAAATCCTTCTTAATTTCCTTTTCTCTTCAAAAATAAGTTTGAAATAATTGTTTTTAAAATGAGCAATTTATTTGAGAGAATAAACTAAATAATTTCAATCATTATATATATAAACAAGTTAATATATTATATTATATTTATACATACATAATAAATCATGAATATATTAAAATATTATGTGTTAAATTTTACATTAATGGGTGATGTATCTTATAACTTTATCTTGTATAATAAATATTAGTAAATCTGTTTAAAAGCTATGTGTAGAGTTCATATGTTATCAACGTTCATTTGTCTTAATTTATCAAAAAAAAAAGTTCATCTGTCTTATAAACATCACAAATATAAGAACACCTTATGGGCTGTAAGCAGCCAAAACAAATAACTAAACTATAAGCAAAAATTACTTTCTCACAGAGACCTAATTAAGTGGCAAGGGCACTAATTTTTAGTGGTGTGCCTCTATAAACAACTCAAAGCGGTGGATGCAGTCATCAGTGTTGATAGTGGGATGCCATATATACCGGCCATAAGCCCAATCCCACGGCTATTGCCTATTTTTAGTACTGAAAATGTGCCGGTGGTGGATGTTGCACCTAAATTTCCTTTCGAAACAACAATAATCAAGATTATGTTATTTCCTTTCAAAACAATGCATGGTGGATATGTTGTGGGTATAACAAGTGGTTCTAGACCTTTCAAGATGCACACCTTTCCCATTTATATATTCTTTTGACCATTAATGAGTTAGTTTAATTTAATGCCCAAACTAGTAGCAGCAAGTTAACAAAAATGGACTAATTTAGTTATTCTCTGAATCTCACATAAAGGGCAGCTGGCCGGGTACAGATACGTGGTCTTAATTTCTCAAAGCAAAATTAATTAATCAAATGATTCAATTATTTTATTGTGTTATTACTTAATAATTATTACCATTATAATTTATATTTTAAACCATAATTTTCGTTTGCACTTTGATCTAGGACACGTATGCAAGTTGAAGAGTATCCCGTTAGCTAAAAGCATATGGTATAGAGAAAAATGGTTTTATTTATTTTACATGGACTTTATATATTTAAATCATTTTGTTTTTATACACTAAAGGCACTTTATAACTTTTCCCCCTGTTTTGATAAATTTATTATACACCCTTTAGAGTTTAATATAAAAATGGCTTAAATATTTTATTAGTCCCAGAAATATAAGTATTTTTTGTTTTAGTTTTTACTTAATTTTTTTTAGTTTTTAGTCCCTTGATTTTTTTAGTTTCTAGTCCTATAAAATTCTTCATTACGAAGTTTAGTCCTTGATGTGTCTAATATTTCATTGATAAGTCATTTGTGTCACTCAAATCACTTGGCATGTCATCCTCAATTGCGTCTCTCACGTGACAAGGACTCTAAAAAACAACAAAGCTAAACAAATCCTTAAAATTGAAAAGATAAATCCACTTCTCCCCCCATACGCGAAAATAATATTGTGAGAGGTACAATTGGGGTTTTCTGATCACATGCATGAGAGGTACAATTGGGGATGACTTGACAAGTAATTTCAATAACATGGATGACAGATCGGCAAAACATTAGATAAATCGGCAAAATTTAATAGACTTGACTAATTAACTCCCTAACTGAGAATTTTATTGGGACTAAAATTAAGAAAAAATTAAATAAAGAGCAAAACAAAAATGCCTATATATATTTCTAGAGATTAAAGACATATTTAAGCTCACAAAAATGGTTGAAATTACTCAGCCCAACTCTTTACCTTTTGTGAACTATAGTTTGTAGTATGTCCATAACGAATTCAAATATAATTTTGTAATTTGTTTTTTGGCATGTAGGTTGAAAATCTTTCAGTAAATTTAATTATGTTAGACAATGTATTAAACGCATTTAGTTGTCCAGTTGTCCTAAAACATAAAAGAGACGAATTGAGTCAGCAATATTGAAGCTAGAGCAGCACACAATTTATACCGTGGTACAACTATCATATGATTAATCAACAAAAACAGTATATTATTACGACAACTAGCTTATGTTGGTTGAAAATGTCAATCATACTAGACATTAATTAACAGGTCTTTTGTCACAAAAATATTTTACATACGCAAAAAATCAATCTGGAGTAGAGTCATAAGATTAATGTGGACCTTAATAAGCACAAGTGACATTCAAACGGATCTCATGGATGATTAGTTGTTCAACATAAAAGTAATTAAATTAACGAGCTAGGTAAGTGGACAATGGAGAGCAGCACAATCTATACTATATATATGACGCTTGTCCAAAAAAAAAAAAGATACAATATATATGACAACTCATGATTAATAACGACAGCACAAGCTTTATGTTTTAGTTGGAAATGTCGATCATCTTTGATCCTTGGACATTAAATAGTAATTGGTCTTTTGTCACGTAAAATACTTTATACCTGAAAGTTCCATATATGAGTAGAGTCGTGGATGGTGGACAATCCTCTATACGCACACATGTTTATCAGCCGCTATCTTCGATTGCTCGTTTCCACATATACAACCTTAATTAATTAGTACATATCAACTATGACCAAGTGAATGCATAAAATAATTGTATAATAACACATTAAAGATTATTGCTGAGGCAAATTTAAGAATACATTTTTGCCCTTATCTCAAATATTGGTATACTATATATGCCAATATTGTACGTAATTAACTAATCCGAATAAATTAGTAAAAACACTATTGATTTAGCCAACATTATAACCATTTTACACACAGACATGACTGTATATATGCATGTGACCATTGAATTTAAGTTTTATCATGACATATAGTCTAAATAAATTGATAACCTTTAAACTCACGTTATGTTTTGTATATTGTTATATTAAAATCTTATCTATGAAATATATTAACCGATACTTTTCTTTTGGAAATTATTTTTCAGCTGGTACCATTATATTAATGTGATAAAAATGAGGAAATGAGGCCTGTTTACCATCATAAAATAAACCATAGAGTGATGAATACCCAACAAATATATAGATTCACTAATTCAAACTCTCATTTCTCTTTATCTTTCACTATCTATTTTGTTACTTTTCTCTTATCTCTTATCTCTTATCTCTCTCTGTCTCACTCTAGTGGTAGACGCTCTTTGGGTGTCCACTAAACTTTTTCCTAAACCATATCTTATATAATATAAAGCATATATAATTGTATTTTTGGTTTCTAGATATCACGATTGTATGATTTTGAACTTCTGAGATTTAATTGCGCAATTTTGATCCTCAGGTATTCCAGTTGTTACAATTAGCTCCATTTGTCATTATGTCTTTTAATGTCTTTTAATTTTTAACAATAAGAACCTACGTGACATATGTGAAATTAATTTGATATTGAGTTGAACCACCTTGACACCGTGCGTGTTGCCAAAAATTTCTTAAAGTAGCCAGGTAACACAAATGATGCAACACACATGCTTAAAAATTCAAATATGAGAGTCTTTGTCAGGTTATTTAATGCTAAAGTGACATAATTCAGTATCAAATTATTTCATACGTCTGCCACGTACGCATAGATTCTTAGTATTAAAAATTGAACGACAACAAAGGGGCCTGTAACAATATAATTGACAAAATTACACAACTAAAACCTATGAATCAAAATCAATACCCACGAGGATAAAAAAAAATGCAATTAACATTAATGGGTCTATTTTTTAAAAAATATTAGTAATTGGTTTTTTTTTATTAACCCGAAAATTCACATAATACTATATTTTAATATCCGCGTGGGGTGCTACCTGTATAGGTATAAAAGGGACACCCCTCCGCCGGGATCTGTCAGCAAAGAAAGAAAGAAATCAACTGCGCCATATCTCTTATCTATCTTTCTTTCTCCAACAAAATCTCCCTCACACCCATCTCTCGATCTTTCTGTCTCTTTCACAATCCCCCATTCTTCTTTTGTGCACACCATAAACCCAAGTTCCCAACCTCCGCCACAACAAGAACCCCACCGGCTACCCCTATCTCGTGAATGAAATTAATTACCCCCTTTTCCTTCACGCTCCTTCTTCTCCTGTCCCTTTCCATTATCCGCGGCTCTTATCGAACCACCTTTCGCATCGATCGCATCAACTTCCAATGCCATTCAAAAACTCTTATGGTTTACATATATAATAACCAAAACGACGTCGTAGGCGTAGATGATCGATCGCAGATTTGGAAATAGAAACCCCAATTAATCGTGGAAATTAGGGTGAACTATTGGATTTGATAAGATTAATACATACTACCTGCATATTATAACATCAGTTTTGCGCGTATAGGTGGAAATGAATGGGCAGAAGAAGAAGGTGAGGGTGAGGTCGACGGGGAAAGAGGAGGAGGAAGAGAAGGAGAACATGACTAAGCAGCAAACGACGTCGTGTTCGAGAAACTCTTCTCCTTCCACGTCTTCGTCTTCTTCTTCTTCTTCTTCGGATGAGAGAGAGTACCAGATGCAGGAACTGCGGGATCGGTTGAAATCATCGAGAGGGAGCAGGTTCGATCTCATAGAGAAAGAGTTCCAAGTCAACTCCGGTTGGAGCAAGTTCAGTCGCAAGGCCCTTCTCCATGATTTCGTTATCCATCCTGATAACAGGTTTGTTTGTTTAACTTCCTTCCCCCACTCTTCTCTCTCTCCCTCTCTCTGACATTTTATTTTTTTTTCTTTTCGTTTTAATTAATCAACTAATTGTTAGTAGTAAATAGTAATTATTCATTGACTCAAAAATTTACACCACACAATCACACACACATATATATATATATAGATAGATAGTTAGGATTAAAAATTAGTTAATGATTAAAAATTAGTTAATGATTACATAACCACTCACAAAAGTCACGTGATTTTATGTTTTAATCTTAGGTTTTGTTTGGATTGATTTATATAAAATTTATTTGAGTTTGATATAAATACTTATTAACGTATTTGACAGGGCTTATGAAAATAATTTATAACTGGTCCATAAGCTATTTTAGATTTATTTTCATAAACTCACTCACTATCCTAGTTTATCAAAACAGCTTACAACTTATATAAAATTCATTTTACCATATTTTTTCTTTAATTATAAAAGTAATTTATATATAAGTACTTATACTATAAGTGCTTATATGATAAACAGTTATAGCTACACTTCACTATGAGCTTGTTTAGATTGACTTATGCAGAACTTATGAATACAGTTTATAACTGATTCATAAACTGTTTTAGATTTATTTTTCATAAGCTACCCAGAATAACTTATCAAAACAGCTTATGACTTATATAAAATAAGTTTCACTATAATTTTTTTTCAATTATAAAAATAATTTATATAACTTATACCATAAACAATAGATAAACTTGTTATCTAAACATGGCATAATCCTTTTTACTCCCTTACTTTAATACTTTAATTACTGACATTCG
This sequence comes from Glycyrrhiza uralensis, assembly GCA_030159175.1. NCBI lineage: Eukaryota > Viridiplantae > Streptophyta > Magnoliopsida > Fabales > Fabaceae > Glycyrrhiza > Glycyrrhiza uralensis. Next base: position 6,566,440 of record BRZY01000006.1, read on the forward strand.
TTGGTTCGTTCGTTTCATCTCCCTTTTTAGAATTTAAAAAAAAATAAATAGATACTGTCATAAATAAACCCGGGGCCCGGGGTGGGTTATGGTTGGTTGTGTTTGATGGTTTCGTGGATTGAAATGGCGGCAAGTTTGAATGAAGGGACACTCAGTACCATTTACGTGGCATGCGCTGTTTTTTTCTCTTCGCTGTCCCCGCAATTCATGTGACGTGATCGCTCATTTTGCGTTGCGTTGTTCTCCATCACTCCTCCTAGGCTTATTTTCTTATTAATTAATTAACCCTTGATTTTTTTTGGTTACAATAATTAACCCTTGATTTGATCTTGGGTTTTTTTTACAATAATTAATTGGGTTTTAATATTTAATAATCTCAGATCAAGTAACGAGGATCCAATGGCTCAAGATATATATATGGAGAGCTAGTTAAGTGAAAGCAGAAGCTTGAAAAGTTTTAATTGTTTTTTAACGAGAAAAAAGTTTTAATTGTTTAAATACAATTATGGGATTAAAAATTAACTTCTATCACTTTTTACGTTTTTGTTTCCTACAACTCATTTGTACGGATCATGTTAGGGTGGAATTGTTTATGAGTGATGTATAGGTGGAATAGTTTTGGAATAATTTTATAATAGTTTTTATAACCATCGATTTACTGATAAGAAAATCATTGGCCTAGATCAATTGAGAAAACATAAAAACATGTGAATCCTGCCACACCCAATTCCTACCCAACCCACCTCCACCTTCACTCTGACCAACACCCCACGGCCAGCTACCCTTCTCCCTCAACTTCCTATGTCCCTTACCTCTAATAACAATAACGAGATGGCTTCTTCTTTTTCTACTTCTCCTCCTCCTCCACCTGTGTCACTAAACGTCGTCGGATCAGACACGTTTGGAACAGTTCTACTAGTCCCATTGTAGCTTCACCGTCGTCACCTCGTCGTTCGTCTCAATTACAAAACCTTAGCCCAAGCATTCTCATAATCGTAACGGTCTTAGCCGTCACCGTCATTGTGTCACTCGCGCTCTGCTTACTCCTCCGCCACCTCAACCGCCGCTGTCTCCGCCATCTCTTCGCCGATCCCTCCGCGCCACGATGCCGATCTTCGGCTCCGGACGCTGCGTCTCCCCGGAGGTCCCTTCCTCCGTCATCGACTCGCTCCCGCTGTTCACCTTCTCTGCCGTCACTCGTCGCTCCGCTGCCGCCGCTGTCGATTGCGCCGTGAGCCTCTCAAAATTCCACAACAACGACCTCCTTCACCTCCTCCCTCTCTGCTGCCATGCCTTCCACGCGGAATGCATTGACACGTGGCTACGCTCCAACCTCTCATGTCCGCTCTGCCGCTCCGCCATTTTCGCCGCCGACTCGAACCTCGCAAAGGTTCTCCGATCGCCGTCATCCGACAGCTTCCGCCTCAAGATAGGAAACGTTAGCAACGATGAGGTCGGCCGCACGCGGAGGGAGAAGACGGAGGCTTGAGCGACGGAGAGGGGAGTTCGTGTGGTGCTTCTCCGAGAAAGACGACGCCGAGCAGCAACGAAGGGAGCTGCCTTCCGCCGACGACAGTACTGGTGGTGGTGGAGAACGAAGTGGAGGGCGTTTCGCGGTCGGGAGAAGGAGTGGAGCTCCGTCGTCGCTTCATCGTCCTTTGCCGCCGTCGCCCTATTCACGGAGGAGGTTGAAGGTGAAGGGCGGTTGTGAGTGTTTCTTCTCTCCTAGTCGTGTGGGGAAGGTGAGGGAGGAATAGAGATTTCATGTGGTCAAATGTTGGTGTTATCATTTTTATTCAAACTGATCTGGGCCAATGATTTTCTTATCAGTAAATCTGACGGTTATAAAAACTATTCTAAAACTATTCCAAAACTATTCCACCCATACATCGCTCATAAACAGTTCCACCCTAGCATGACCCCATTTGTACATAGTACTAATACTACAAGTTTCATAACTATATATATTGATATGCGTACATGTCTTCCACAGTAAATATATTTTAAGGAGTGGTTTTATGTGATGATAAAATAGTAAAATATGATTGGACATTTGTAGTGTATAGTAATTAAACTAAACTCAATACTATTACTAATGATTTTTTTGATAATAAATAATAATTTTTTTTTGTCTTGATTCCACAAGAATTTAATTTAAATTTTTAGAAACTACTCAGATTTCTTACTATACTCCATAATTATAAAGTTTAATTGCATTCCAACTTTTGTACTGTTCAAAATTTAATTTTTCACCTTTTTTAAAAAAAAGAAGATAAATATTTATAGGTGATTTTTATCTAAACAATTATATAAAAACTCGTCATTATTCCAACGAAGTTAAGGAACAAGCTCATGATTAAAAAATTTTAACCCTAATTCTAGATGACAAGAGCCACCTTCCAATTTTGACATTTATACACTTGTAGTTAATTATGACTTGACACTTATAATTTTTTTTTTGATAATAGACACTTATAAAATTTTAATTGATTAATTATGCCATAAGATGTTGTCTCAGTTTTTTTTTTCAGACAGCAAGATGATGTCTCAGTTTTGTCTTGACCATAAAATTTTTTAAAATGAAAATCTTCCGTGTTCAATATGCAAATTTGATAAGGATGTATGTTGATGTATCCCTGTGAAAAGTTTCAACGTCCTCCCTTACTTTCGACGTGAGGACGAGGGGAGAAAGAACTATAGAAGGGCCCAAGTTTCAACTTGGACAGTGGTAAACCAGGCCCAATACTTCATCCCGATGCCTGATGGTAATCACACACACTGTCTGGCAGACAGCTGAATGAGGTTTAGACCAAAAAAAAAGAACAGAGCAGCATTACTCTGGAGAGTTCACTAATTAGTCTTTTTATTTTTTAGTAATATTCATTTTTTGTTTCCTATTTTTAAAATATAACTTTTTAGTCATTTATTTTTAAAATATATCACTTTTAGTCTCTGGGCTATTTTTTAATTTGAAAAGTATTTTTTAAATTTATATTTTGACCCCTCTTAAATCATGATTCTCACCTTACCTCCTTTCTCCTAACTTTTAAGAATTTTCTAAATTTATATTTTGACCCTTCTTAAATTTAAAAAATACTTTTTAAATTTAAAATATGACCATAGGGATTAAAAGTGAATATTACTTTTAAGACTAAAAATGAATATTACTTAAAATTTTATATTAGATTAATATTTTTAATTGATTTTCAATTAATAAAGAATTTTTAAATTAATATTTAATTTTAATTTTTAATTAATATTAGCCATAAAGAATATTATTCATTATTAAAATAATATGTTATTAATTTAACCAATTTGTAATACTTTTTACAAAATAAGAATATCAAACAATCCTTTATAAAAAAAAGAATAATATTTTATATTTTTATATTAATATATATTTTTATTTTTGAGGAATTTTTTTTAATTAAATCAATGTAAACATATATTTGTATTTTAATATTTTATCTATATTTACAAATTCTTTTAATATCATTCTTTTTTCAAAATTAATTCTATTAAAATTGAAACTGATCTGACATTCTGACCTAATGTGCAGTGTAGATAAATAAAAAAGATTATACATAGTGGTTTCAGTATCAAAATATCAAGACCAATTCACATTTAGTCTTGTCAAATCTTAATCCGTATTGTAAAAAATCTAATTTAATAATTAAAAGAAATTAGAATACAAAAATATTTGATTAACTATATAATAACCACCTAAAGGGAAAATAAATGGACCGATTGCAGAAGGAGTAGGACTTGTGTTGAACATGGGGAATTGTCACGTTAACACAACTTACACGAGTGAATAAAGGTTAACGTCAATGTTTTTTCGCCCTAATAGAAATGCATTTTATAAAGCAGAGCATGGAAGTAATCAAATGCATGAAAATATATTGTCTTGGCCAATATGAGCCACGGCCCACGCAATAGCTGAAAGCAACACTTGCTAGTAAGCTGAAATAGTGCATGGCCATCCCTTGCTTCATATTTTCAAACACTACTACTCTCTACTCTATGTTGGATATTACAGTTTACTCTCTCGCTTAAGACATTTATTGATAACCCCAAATAATGGAAGAAGACTAAATTGTTTGATGCTGATGATATTGATGGGCACTGCAGGTGGTACCGGGCATGGATAAAATTCATATTATTATGGGCAATATACTCATCCTTCTTCACCCCAATGGAGTTTGGATTTTTTCGTGGCCTGCCAGAGAATCTCTTTATACTGGACATCATTGGACAGATAGCTTTTCTTGTAGATATTGTTTTGCAGTTCTTTGTTGCTTATAGAGACAAACAGACCTATCGTATGGTCCACAAGCGAACCCATATTGCTTTGCGGTAAATTTCTATCTTGTTTTTCCACCTAATGATGTTCATCTTATTGCCATGATTCTAATGCTTATTATTGAATAACTGTATTAGTTTTTAGATGTTGTACCTTTATGACCATGGTTTTAGTCTTGGGGAAAGTCTGCAATTGTTTACAAATTTGTGATATTTGATATGTGCTGACTGAAATGGCACAATGGTCAACGTCTTGGCTTGTCTTGGTTGTCGATTTTTTAAATTGATTTATGGCTCACTTGTTTCTTTTCATGCAGGTATCTGAAATCTACCTTTATCATTGATCTTCTTGGATGTATGCCCTGGGACCTCATCTTCAAGGTTCTACTTCTTCTGGATAAACCCAAATTTCTTGAGTACCTACCTATATTGCTTACCTGAGGAATTGTTTTGACCTCTAGAACTTATGATTCTATACATTGTTTAAAATTTGTTAGTTGCCTACCTATATTGCTTACCTGAGGAATTGTTTTGACCTTTAGAACTTATGGTTCTATACATTGTTTACGATTCACAGTAGTTCTAGGCTTCTAGCAAGGCAATAAAATGACAACTGTTTGAACTAGAGAAACCTTTACCCTCATTTTACTTTGTCCTTAATTTTCCACTGAAGATTTATTTGGGATTTGATTTGATTAAATCATTGTAATATCTATATGATATGAACTCCAACGAGTTAAATGTCCACTTTTGCCAACTGAGTTGGCTAATCAGGGAAAAGAGGAAATAAATTCCATAGTATCTTGACATTCTGTCTCAGTACTTGGAATTGCAAAGATAAATGACATTTTCTCTTTTAGCTCACATCTTTTTCTTTTATGTTGGGGCGACGGAACTTTTTGGGCATTTCATTTATGTCCTATAGAGCTTAATAAAGGGATTTTAACCCCTCATAGAATGGCGCATGTACCACGGTTCTTTACTTCTTTTGTTGTGTTTCTCTTTCATATCTAACCATTATGCAAGTCAATTACATTATTGGAAAATCTCGTTGGTGCACAAGTTTCGGACTTGAGTGTATAGATTAGTCATGTTTACAGCACTTTATTGCACAAGTTTTGAAGGCAGAGTTTTGTTCTTTGTGACTCATTGTGCAACTCATTTAGCTAGACACAAGTTGAGACTAATGCTGGCTGTGGTTTTGAGATATGGCCTGTGCAGAAGAAGAACGGCATATGTTATACTAACATGTTAGCAGCTTTCGTTATGACATCTGGTTTTGTAGCAATTCCTTTATTATTGAAAGTTTTCAGTACACGGTTCTCTAACCGCTATAATAAACTTTAATGAACAGGCTTGTGGACATAAAGAGGAAGTGAGGTACCTATTGTGGATCAGATTATATAGGGCGCGGAGAGTCACGGATTTTTTCCGGAAGTTGGAGAAGGACATACGTGTCAATTACATTATTACCCGGATTGTGAAACTTATAGTAGTTGAACTCTACTGTACCCATACAGCAGCCTGCATTTTCTACTATTTGGCTACTACACTACCTGAATCCCAAGAGGGGTACACATGGATAGGAAGTTTAAAACTGGGCGACTACAGTTATTCGAAGTTCAGAGAAATTGATATTTGGAAGCGCTACACGACATCCTTGTATTTTGCTATTGTTACAATGGCTACTGTTGGTAGGTTTTTTTATTTAATTTACAGAGCATTATGATCTTCATTTTGTCTATCATTAGTAATCGAAACTCTGCCTATGTTGTGTTTTGCTGCCAATATTTACATAGCCAGTCCCAAGTGCGGATAAAAGAGGAGTTTGCTAGTAAATGGTAGCCAATTAAAAAACTGTGACATATCTTTAAGTGATGGATCAATGATCAAAGGATTAGAAGAAGTACGAAGAAAATTGTAGGAGAAAATTGTAGGAGAAACCATTTAAAAAGATTTTACTCTAAATTAAATGGATTTAGCGAACATTTGGTTTGTGTTAGAGCCCATTTGGATGCTTTAATTCCTATAACCAACTCCACCTAGTAGCATAAGTCTTGATTGTTGTTGTTGGTCATTAGTAATCACAGAATTCTACTTATAAAGTGTCATAGTCACTCGAGATTCAATGCTTTGCAAAAATAAAGCAACAGAATCCCAGCCACTATTTTTTCACAGACCAAATCTCAAAAGCACCGGTTGTTATGAGATTACTGGCCTGGTGAGCCTTATATCAACACAAATTGAAATGTGAACCTTTGTTCATATCTGATACAGCTGTTACCTTGTCTGCACCAGCTGAAGTTTTTCTATGTTAGTAATGAATGAATGAACTGAAAGTTATCAGAACCTCTTCTATGCGCTTCTGGATATTCATTGATCATATTTGATGATAAGTGTTATGATTGATTATACTTTCTAGATCCATGTATTATTGCATAGATATCTCAATAAATTTTATATTGTTTCCCAAATCGTATACTATCTTATCTCTCTTGGAATGTTCTTCTGAGTTCTGAATGAATCATGTTTGTGACTTTCTTTTCTTCCACAGGCTATGGAGATATACATGCAGTAAACATGAGGGAGATGATATTCATAATGATATATGTTTCATTTGACATGGTTCTTGGTGCGTATTTGATTGGTAACATGACAGCTCTGATAGTCAGGGGATCAAAGACTGTAAAGTTTAGGGACAAGATGACAGATCTTATGAAATATATGAACAGAAATAGGCTTGGTAGGGATATCCGTGAACAAATAAAGGGCCATGTTCGCTTACAGTTTGAGAGCAGCTACACTGAGGCTTCTGTCATTCAGGACATTCCCATGTCTATCCGATCAAAGGTAATAATGAGAGAAAGAAGAGGGCTTTGAACCTTGATTGTGGTCTGTTACAAAAGTCATCATTCCTATTGGTTTCATTTTCTAACAATATTTTGGTTTGCCACTTGCTTCCAAAATGATTGTTGATATTTCTTCTCAATTTGTTTACTGGAATCAGTTTTGTTGGTTTTGCTCGCGAAATTGCCTTATATGTTTTCTCTGTATAGATTATTTCCGTCAAATTTGTGATTAATTCACAAGTAAAGGACGGATAATTTGTAAGGAAAGTGCATAATAGTAAATAATAGATATGCAACAAATGATACTATTTGAAACTATAGACTTTGCTAAAGCATCTGAGTATATAAAAGAAATGTCAGTTTAGTGTTGAAAATGATTTATCACTTCATGTTCCTACTGATGCTTATTGGAAACATCTCCATACATCTTTTCTCATCATAGGTAGGATAAAATTTTAGGCTCCAACGGAGTGACACATTATATTGTGTTTTTTACGGATTGGCATGTTATATTATGCATTTTTCTTGATATTCACTTATGAATTGCAATAGACTAAACTGTGATCTCTCAGATTTCCATTTTCAGTTATTGTGATTTAAGCATTGATATGGATCCCAATCACATCATAGTGCTGGCCAGATTCACTTTTCTGATCAATCTATGTTTTAATATATTCATTTTTTTGTTTATTTACTTTGACTCCGCCCTGTCCTGACCAATTTTCTGCTGAAATTCTAGGCCACCTTTCGTTCACATTTTCCATAAAAACACCTGGTTTATAATTCTTCTGATTCGTAGGTATTTCTGTAGACTGTAACAATCTAATTACTTTTTGCAGATATCCCAAATGTTGTATTTGCCATACATTGAAAAAGTTCCTCTTTTTAGAGGCTGTTCTTCAGAATTCATCAATCAGATTGTAAGTAAAAAATTTCCCATTGCCTAGCATATCGATATGAAGTTGCATTATTATTATCTGTATTTTTGGTATATAAAGCTCTCTTTTCCTTTTGGGACTTGATCTACAATCTACAAGATACAACTAAAACTGAGGGGATCATCACATTCTAGCTCCTTTTTATTTGACAAGAAAGTTTGTTATATATACTTTAACAAGATCTGATAAGTACCTAAGCACTTAGGAAACCCACCCTTGAAAAGCTAGCTATCAAGGGGGAAGAACCAAGCACTTAAGTACTCCACTGAGCACTTCACTCAACTTCCTTGTTGGTCAGAACCCTCCACCGGTCAGAACCCTCCGTGGGTAGCCCTTTCCGAGACGCTGACAACCAGGCTCTGATACCAATTGATTAGTACCTAAGCACTTAGGAAACCCACCCTTGAAAAGCTAGCTATCAAGGGGGAAGAACCAAACACTTAAGTACTCCACCGAGCATCCCATACTACCCGATGTGGGACCTGGGCACCCCATAATACCCAAGTCCCTATCAAGATCCTTCTGGTAAATCGGAAATGGTTATCACTGTTTTTTATGTTCTTTCGTCCATTGCATTTATTGTTTTCTGTGCAATTTATGTGCTCAGCAACAATTTCATCCTTGAAAGACTTCAAGGGAAAATGAATAGCAAGTGGACATAGGCCTGTTTCTTTTCTCCATATGTCTGTCTATTTACTGAAATCGCCACTTTTACTTTCAAGGTTGAACTTCGGGCTGATAAAAAAACTTGCTAGTATGAACCTCTTCTGCAGAATGAATAAGATTAGTGGTACCTTTGTTTAATGGGAGTTTCTAAAATCATCCGTTATCATTTCCTGCACGTGGGGTGTTGAAGTGATAATAATTTATGTTCCTTTGATCTTTCAGGTTATTAAGCTCCATGAGGAATTCTTTCTTCCAGGGGAAGTTATAATGGAACATGGAAATGTTTTAGATCAACTATATTTTGTCTGTCATGGTGTGCTGGTATGATTTTATATTTCCACGATCGCTTCAGCAATTGCTCAATTTCCATCTTTTCTCTTTTTCCTAGTTTCTGATATTTTTAGTTATAGCTTCTGAGTAATTGGAATTACAGACGTGATGGTATTCATTACCTTTTTATGCTGGGTGATGCTGAATTTTCTTACATATTATATTGTATTGCCTTGGAAAAGTATTTTAAGACTACGAGAATAGCGGCTCTTAGAATCTTATAAATGTGTCATCATATCTTCAGTATTTCATTAAACAGGAAACTATTTTAGGATGAATTTGAAAGGAACTTGTATTTTATTTGAAAGAAATAGGGACAAACGCCAATTACAAAAGATAGAACACTGCAGAAATTTAAGGGTCTGTACCTCCATATGCCCAAAGGCCCCACAGCCCAACACTTTCTCAACTCACAAGATGTCTCTCCCTTTCCATCCCTCTTCTTATTTATAGGCAACATGTCTTATTTTTCTAATTCTTCTAGCCCCTTTTTATTATAACTTACCATCTACTAGACAGTTACTAACTCTCTCTCTTCCTATTTATTCCTTCCCCCTTTATTACAATTATATTTGAACTCGGATAACCATTGGATTAATCCAACGTCCGAGATCCTGCTGTAGACGGCAAGACCACTACAGAGGATTCGAGCTCCAATTATTTGTCTACTAGGCAATTACCAATTTTAATAACTCCTTAAAATTCTAATATTCTGTTACCACTCACCGCTATTCCTCTTCCTAATATAAATCCTCTTAATGGATGGTTTACTAATAGAATACTAGGACTACTTCATTGAAAATTTTCCACAGAAGATGAATTTCAATTTATGTTTATCGAATGCCGGAAACTGTTTCAATGCAGGAGGAAGTAGGCAGAGATGAAGATGGGTCCGAAGAAACTGTTTCACTTCTAGAGCCCAACAGTTCATTTGGAGAAGTATCTATTCTTTGCAACATTCCACAGCCATACACTGTTCGTGTTTGTGAACTGAGTAGGGTCCTGCGGCTTGATAAACAATCATTTACAAATATCCTAGATATATACTTTTGTGATGGGAAGAAAGTATTAGACAACCTTCTAGAGGTAATAATCTTATATATGTTAATTTTTATATCGTATCATCCTCCCTTTAGTAGAGTATCTGGCATGAGCTAAAAATGCATCTACTCTCTTGTTCACCATAACATGGATGCTCACTTACTCATTTTAGGATTATATAATTTATTAATTTCTGATCACGAGACAGCTAAATATTTCACATTTTATAGGGAAGAGAGTCTTTTCGAGGTAAGCAATTGGAGTCAGACATCACATTTCATATTGGAAAGCTAGAAGCTGAACTTGCTCTGAAGGTCAATGCAGCAGCTTTTAATGGGGATCTGTATCGGCTAAAAGGTATGATTCGAGCAGGAGCTGATCCCAACAAGACAGATTATGATGGAAGATCACCTTTGGTAAGGAACTTGAAACTTCTTATGATGTATTGTTATCAATCAGTTGCTTTCTCTTCATCTATGATGTTGCTTGTAATTAACAACTATGCTACTTAAAGTTTCTGTTATAAAAATGCTTGCCTGATACGAACCTTTGCTGTTTTTCCAATAGCATCTTGCGGCAACTAGAGGGTATGAAGATATCACACTTTTCCTTATTCAAGAAGGTGTAGACATCAACATCAAAGGTAATTGTCCATTTTTCATTGAGGAACATAATTAAATTTTAGCTGATGCAAACATCGTTAATGTGGTAATTTTATAGATAACTTCGGGAACACACCCCTAGCCGAAGCAGTTAAGAATGGACATGATCGGGTTGCTTCTTTACTTGTTAGAGAAGGGGCCTCTATGAAGATAGAAAATGGTGGCAGCTTTTTATGTACAGCAGTTGCAAGAGGAGATTCGGATTATCTTATAAGGCTTTTATCTAATGGAATGGATCCTAACTTGAAAGATTATGATTACCGAACCCCTCTGCATGTTGCTGCAGCTGAAGGTTTACTCTTCATGGCAAAGTTGCTATTAGAAGCCGGAGCGAATGTTTTTATCAAAGACAGGTACCATTCATTCTCATTTTACCTGCTCAAGCTGACATGACTAGTTTGTAAGTAGGGAACTATTAAGGATTAGGATAACTCAATAGGGAACTATTTTGCAAGTAGTTTGCAACGAGGCTCTGATACCATCTTAGAATTTGGGTTTAGGTCCTAACTCAACCCCACAAAAACTGACTTGTAAGGTGAGGATTGTCCAAGCCTTATAAGGATTGCCTTGGTCATATCTCTAGTCGATGTGGACTCAACAGGAACTGTTTCATACTTGTTTTCACTTGAAAAATGAAAGTGCTTATTTCAGGCTGGCCTAATTCACTAGTGCGTTAGGCTTCGTAATTTGATGCTGGCATTGTGTAAAAACTAAAAAATGTACCAAAAAGTGTTATCTTCCTTATCTTCGTACTAGTAGTATAAATAATGATTTTTCTAATTTATTGTGAGTTTTTAATTAACTATGTATATTGACACTAACACTTACGCAAGAATTGTCCACTACTATTGGCGAAATATAAATGTTTCTCTCTTTCCTTTTTACATATCGGTTTATTGTTTCTTTCCTTTTCATTATTACACTAAGCGGAACCAAAACTTTTCGTTCTTTTTCATCTCACTACAAAACAGATGGGGAAATACCCCGCTTGATGAAGCCCGGATGAGCGGAAATAAGAATCTGATCAAGCTACTGGAAGATGCAAAATCTTCTCAACTGTCAGAATTTCCATATCCCCAAGAATGTACAGGTACTGACATGTTGTCATGTTAAATTTTGAAGTAAATAGTAAAATTAGTCCTCAAAAGATGCAGTGTGGGTCATATTTCTTGAATGATTAGAGATAATGTTTAAGCAATTATATGAATGTTGCATCTAGTTCCACCCCAGCCCTTACATCTAGAAATGGAAAATAAAATGAAAAACGCATTCTATTCCAATTTGATATGCATTTCCTTTTGTTCTGTCTTCTCATCTCTATTTTTTCTTGACTCTGGATCATGTATTGCTCTAAACTCAAATCTTAAACTCATCTACTATTTTCAGATAAAATGCACCCAAAGAAGTGCACAGTGTTCCCTTTCCACCCGTGGGATCCAAAAGAACATAGAAGAAATGGAATTGTATTATGGGTTCCACACACCATTGAAGAACTAATCAAAACAGCAGCAGAGCAGATAGGATTTTCTAGTGGGTCTTGTATTTTATCAGAAGATGCTGGTAAAATTACTGATGTGGCCATGATTAAGGATGATCAGAAGCTGTATTTTGTCCATGAAACACAATAGTCATTCTTATTATGGCTATTATACCACCATATAATAAAATGCCTTCTTTTAATGTGCTGTACTCTAGAAATGACCACATTATTTGATCTTATTAACCTTTTGGCAAATGCCATATCCTAGTAATTAAGATCAAATAACGTGCCTATGATTTGATGGCAAGGTGGCAGTTTTTTAATGTAAAGTGAAAATAGAAAATGAAAAAAAACAAAACCTTTTCTCAAAGTAAACAAAATCAAACTTTTTCTCAAAGAAAACCAGTTTTTAAAGTTGATTATTGAGCTAAACCATGTCTACGATAATAACTTAAAGCTTATCAGCTATCATAGTTCGAGGCTATCTTAATGTTACTTCAACCAAAAAACAATCTAATCAATGTCACTTAAACAAGAAAAGAATAATATAGTTGGGAAAGAAAACAAGACACAATGTTGTTTCATTGCCTTGTTCTAAAGGATTTTTTTTTTTGCATTATTCATGATTAATATGAAAAAAATGAGGTGCACAAGTAGCATGTATGTGCGAATATCCAACCGAATTGGATTGGTATAGGATGAATTTGATATTCCAAATCAAACCAATGAAATTCAGCTAAATTGGTTTAGATAATTAATTTACTTCACTTCAAATTTAAATCAAATCAATTATAATCGATTTAATTTACAAATTTATCCTTTTTAATACAACCCAACTCGATCACTTGATCAATGTCTTTTCCATTCATTTTTATCTTTTTATTTAGTGTTACCAAATATCTTTGGTCATATTTATTATGTGACATTTTTTTATGAGCTATAGCTAAAGGGGGCTAGCCCTCAACAGCAAGAAAACAAACCAAATCGGCCAAAAATCCCTAGGGAATAAGGTCCGAATCAGATCCGCATGAAAGGAAAGCGAAACAAAGCTCGACAAAGCATAAAAAAAAATCCTGCTACAGGCATTCAAAGACAAGCCAAATTTAGCCAAGCCATCAGCAACTTGATTTGCTTCCTTGAGAGCATGGTTTATATGACACAGTTCCCCAGCCTCCGCATGTCCCTCAGACCCTCTGGATTTCCCTCGCTAGAATCTGATACCGGTCATTATGAGTTAGAATCTTCTCTATTTATTTTTCTCTCCATTTTTTCAATTATTATGTTTTTGGAGGAAATAAATGACATAAATGTAATACATGTGTGTCATTTATTCCATTTATTTCCCCAAAAACATAGTAATAGAAGAAATAGAAATGATCCCAACTCGGTCATCATGTGACTTTGTTATCATATTTTACGCAAAGATTAATGAGGTATGCAACATTATAATTATAGGAGAAAAAAAATCTAGACCAATATGATTTGTGGATATCAAAGGTTTATTTTTTTTTTTTAAATCTAAATGTTAACTAAAAGTAATATTAATATTTGAAATCAATTTAGTTAGTGTCTAGAATCATTGAAGATCTAATAACTCTTATAACTTGCTGTAAGATACCAACATAAAATTCAAAATGTTATATAAAAATAATATGCAAGGACAAAATGTTAAAAAGTCTGCTCTCCATCTTTTCTATATATAATTGTCATTTTGCTGCTAGGATTTGGTATGCGATTATTAATTGGTTGGGTATTGAGGTTGTAATTCCTCAATATGTATGTCAGCCTCTTTATTCAATTTTCCTCTGTAGGGTGTGGGTCTTTGGAGAAACAATGTTTTTGTTTAGTATGGTTTGCTGTGACTTAGACTATTTAGATTAGACGAAATGACCTGGTCTTCTGAAATGAAAATGAGGACATTTTAGTTGTAATTGATTAAGTGAAGTTTTTCTCTTAGAAGTGGTTTCTAGCTTACTCTATGATTGGTCCTTCTCTCTTTTCAGAGTGATGTATCAACCCGAGAGGGTGTTTTAATAGGAACCAGGTTACTTGATTTTGTTGTTTTTCTTATAGTGACTTTATATATGGATTAGAGTACCACTTGTACTCTTTTTAATAGTTTTCTTTGCTTATAAAAAAAGGTATAATAATTTGTTTTCTTTATCTTAACCTAATGACACAAGCCAAAGCAAAGTCGATTTTAATCAAGTTAGTTTGGTTGAGATTAAGTAAAAAAAAAAAAAACCGTCAATCCAATTAAATATGATTTATTTAATTTTTATTTCACTTCAAACTTAAATCAAACCAACAATAAACACCCCTCTATACATGTGAAATAATCAAATTCTTAATTATTTCTACAGCTCATTCAGAAATTTTTAGGAAAATCCTCCTGTGGGGGATTTAGATATTCAAGAGTCTTACGTTGGATGGAGAAAGACTGTTCGTTTTTTTTAATATAACAGGTCAACAAATGACATATTAATCTCTCTATAATAAGCCGCATATTTCTCTTGATTGTGAAGATTTGGACTTCGACTATAAACCGTCCAAACTTGGATTGGTTCAGCAGTGATATATATGTCAAGAGATGTGTAATTAATTAATGATATATTTTATCTTAATTTGATGATTAATATGGTTATGTTTTGTCTTATATATCTGAGTTTGCTACAGAGGGTTCTCACACTTGTTTGATCCAGTCACTTAACAAAACATCCCAATTAGTAGAACTCTTAACATACTATTTCAGTGTTATTTGTGCTCAACAAGATAGTACAGTCGCTTACCAATTAAATTATTCATTAGCGTTACTTTTGGAATTCATTAATTAAAAAAAGCCTTTGCAGTCTTGATATTTTTTGTTGTGTCATGTTTTTTGCCTACTCAGGCAAACTGATCATTTAGTGTTAATCCTGAAATTTCTTTGTTCTTCTTGTTTGATTTTTTTTTTTTGATTAAGCTTGTTTGAGAATTTGACATAGTTAATTAAAGCAAAAGAAGAAAAATTCACTGTGAAAGTTATATTGAGTATTGACCATCCTGTTTAGAATTGGTTATCTTCTCCTGGCTGCCCAATTAAGCAACTTTTTTTTTCTTTCTCCACTTCCATTGAAATCCAATTGGATGCAAGTATGCATTTCTGGCACAAGAATCCGACTACTCTAAAGAGAGCAACTCACTTTACAGTGTAACTCAACCATTAATTGATGCATGAATAAATCAATGATTGATATGCATAACAAATTTGGATACGTTGGAGAATCAATTCTTGATTTAATCATTAGTTGTTGAGATTATTTACTTTACTCTCTCGATCACTTTAAAGGAGCAAAATTAGTGACACATGTTTTACATTCTGATCAAAACTCTAGATGAACAGTTAGTGGAATAGTTGATGAACCTGAGACGCCCCTGAAGAAAATTATATTGATGCCGGTGCCACACTTTTGGGTTGTGCACCCTAGACGGCACCTGATGGACACTAGCCTCACCCAAGTCATGGTTCAGCCTAAGATTCAACCACCTCAGCAACAAAGTCAGGGCCAGAGACATATCAAGTCTATTGTCCCCAACACCATCCTGAGTAATTTTTGGGGGGATGTTAATTGTAAGTGATATATATGCATGTGAGATTGGTTTACATTTAGTTATGAATGGTTAATTAGATTGCTAAGTCTGCACTTTATTATCATCATTAAGAACATAAATAGCAAATACTCATTTTCTGTATTCCATATTAATTTCATTAATCACATATTCAATAACAAAAAAAACAAAATTTGGTCACATACAATTTCATAGCCAGCACTGAATTATCTTGCACACCAAAAGTCAACAAATATAGACAACAACAATTGATGTTTAAATACATAGTGGCCAAACCAACAAGATTTATTTAAGAAAATTAGATATACATGATTCCTAAACATTACCAAAATATTATGTTACCCCACAAAACGTTAATCCAAGATGAAGATCGATCCCCTCAACATGTGTGTTGAATTTGTCGAAAGTGCTTTTGGGCTGCAACATAATTAGCAGTACTGATTGATACATCTTCTTTCTTCATGTTCAACATAGTTGTTTCCTCGGATGTATTTGTGGTCAAGTGTGGTTGAGAAGCAGCATCATCAGCAGCAAAAAATTGAGTTATGGACTCCACAAAGAAGCTCAATAGAGGCAAGCTTGAGCACATAAGTACTCCCAATCTGATGATATTCATGGCTAGCTAGCTAGAAAAGTTCAGTTAATAATCAAAAGTTTTTTTTGGTGAACTAATTAACCATGGTTGCAAGAGTGCTCAATTTATAGTGGGAGTGGAGTTTAATTATAACTTGGACAACCATTGAAAAAGTCTCTAACGTGCTAAGCAAGATAATAGAAATTAAGGAAGAATCCTCGTGCTTGCTCTTGTCAATTAGCCATTGACCATTGCAGGGTCATGTTAAAGAGAAAATAATTGAAGCTAGAATAACACAATATTTTATAATTATTCCCACTCAGCTTTTATATATACTTCAATAATTGCAGCTCTCATAATCGCATGTTAAATTTTTTTTTCCTAAAAAAATGCTTAATTAGATAACACTTTAATCGTTATAATATACAATTTTTTCAATTTTATTCCTTACAAAAAGTTTTGGTCGATTTTAATTTCCAAAAAATAGGAATTTTTGTTTTTGATCGTTGTTGTTTTGGCTTTAATATCCTGGTCCATGTTGAATTAGTTCTTATAAAAATAAAACAAAGGTCATGTTTCTACAAACTAAAATTAATATAGTATCTATGTGGACAGGATTATGGAAACCACAAATCGGGAAAACTCGAGTTTCAATGAGTTTGATATTTTTTTATCTAAACCAGGATATTTTCCACGCGCTGTGCCCACCTAAGCCCCCGGTGGTGATGAGCTCGATATTTGCTTGGTGAAAAATGATTCTTATTGGAGCTTTTTAAAAATTAAATCAAAATATACCAATAGTCCATATATTACAAAACTAATAAAACACAAGCCAAATATATATTACGATGACTAAAATTCTAAACAAGAAGGACCAAAATCAAATATTATAATTTTTTTTGTAGAAAGTTAACATAAGAAAGTGTATATTATATGAAGTAAAAACTTATTAAAATCTTTAAAAAAATATCCTCATTTTTTATCATATTTCTTTGAGTAAAATACACTTTTCTCCCCTGAAAGATACTGATATTATACTCCCCTCTCTTCTTGTTTGAAAACACACACTCTCCTCCTCTGAGAGATACCAATATTACACTCTCCTCCCCTCTTGTTTGAAAGCACACACTCTTATCCCCTGAGAGATACCAATATTACACACTTCCTTCCCTTCAAAGATAAAATGATACATTTTTATCCATTTTTGTAATTTTCCATTGACGTAAAAGTTAGTGTCCGTTAAAATATTTTTTATTACCATAATAATCTTTTATATTTCATTTCATTTTTGTTTTTGTTCCATTTTCTTTCCCAATCCGATTTCAGAATTATTGTTTTAGCGTCGTTCACCACCACATTCCACTAAAACCAAAACGAATCCATTGTTGATGGAATGTGGTGGTGAACGCAGTGAAACGGCGATTCTGATTTCAAGAATAAGAAATTAGAATGAGAAAGGAAATGAGGTAAAAAGGAAATGAAATGAAAAATAAAAAATTATTATGGTAATAAAAAATAATTTAACAGAGACTAACTTTTACGTTAATGAAAAATTACAAAAATAGAAAAAAAATGTATTATATTTTATCTTTGAAGAGAAGCAAATGTGTGTTTTAAAACAAGAGGGCAGAAAAGTGTAATATTGGTATCTCTCAGGGAGGGGAGTGTGTGTTTTCAAACAAGAGGAGAGGGGTGTAATATTGATATCTCTCAGGGGAGGGGAGTGCATTTTACTCTATTTCTTTCAACCAAAAAAGAGTATTAAAAAAATATATAGGTCTCATTTTTATCGGATGTCCATGAGGGTCGACATTAAAAAAATAGATAGAAATAGAATTTTTCTCCTAAAATAAATCTCATGCAGCAACTAGCAAGAAATTTCTTCCCTAGTGACTTGTGGGAAACTCACACGATCAGTCACTTACACATCAAAATAAAGTCCAAGCAGCTAGCAAGAAGAATCTTGGAGTTTCAATGATAACGAGGGGAACCAAATTTCCTAAAGTTGTTGGAAACTTGTGAATGTGTGGAGAATTCAACGTAGCCGGCAAATTTTGCCGCAGTCGTATTTTGAATACTTCTTGTTGTGTGTGTCTGATCGAAATCATGCAAAACCATGCATATGGAACATAATAAATGTCCGTTCAGCCTAGCTTAGCAACCCTTAACCTCTGGTTAAATTGAGAGAGACCCGTGCTATTTCACTCAAGCCCCCAGTGATATATAAGATCAGTTTATTTTGTATTAACAAAATCTAATCTATGACGTAAAAAAAACATATAACCTAAAAGGTTTTGGAGTGAGTATTTTCTAAAAGGCTAAAATATGTTTTTCGTCACTGCAATATGACCCATTTTTGGGTTTAGTCCCTCCAAAATATTTTTTTGGGTTTTGATCCCTCTAATTTATTAAATTGTCTATTTTTGTCCCTGTCGTCCATCACTGTTTAAAAAACCATGACGTGGCAAACGGAAGTCCACTTCAGCCACGCCATGTCACTTACTTATCACAGGTGTAAACTGTAGCCCATCCTATTCACGGTCAAACCCCAATAAGTCAAAGCCACCTCAACCTCATGTTCATAGCTGTGCAGCACCACTCCTTTGAGCCATTCCACCCCGGTCTTCAACACCATAGCCAAGCACCCAGAACCATTCCCGCAGAGGCCCACCACCAACCACCGTCGCACCGCCCATTGTGGTGGATCCCTGATGCTTCGCGCATTCCTCTTCCCTTTCAAGCCGCTTCTGCTTGACAACCAGGTCCAAGGGCAGCACCTGCCACCCCCCATTGGAACCATACATGTTGGAGCAGCGCTACATCGACGCCGCTTTCCCTACGACCCCTTCCAACTCCTCCACCAGCTAGCCTTGGCTGAACCCCCTCCTCCACCCCTTCCTCTTCACCAACCCCGCTCCTTCCTCCATCAACACGACCACGATGACGAAGACGAAGACGAAAACGATGTTGTTTCGTATTCCTCCTCCCTCGACCACCGCCCCTGGCTGATCTCGATGGAGTGGCACAACCCCTCCAAATTGGCAACAAGTGTGTGCTAGGTCGGGGTGACTTCGGGATAACGTACCTGTGCACCGACAAGGACACGAAGCAGGAGCTAGCATGCAAGTCGATCTCGAAGCGGAAGCTGAGGACGGCGGTGGACGTGGAGGATGTGCGGCGAGAGGTGGCGATCACGTTGACACTACCGGAGCACCCCAAACATGGTGAAGCTGAGGGCGGGGGGCAGATTCAACCTGTCAGTAAAGGGACAGAGCAGTTGCAAGGCCTGCGATCCCACCACCCACTTTGTATTTCTGATTGAGCCTTGTTGGTTTAGTAAATTCTGCGAGATGATCCAATCCCACATTAAAACCAATTATTGCACGTGAATGTTGTGGTGGGACAAGGTGGTGAGCTACGAGATTTTAGAAACACTAAAAATGAGGTTTGTGGTAGCCATGGATTTCTAATTCAGTTGTGATTGATAGATGTTATATGCAATACACAATTGTGGACCCTCCTTTTGTTTTCACTTAGTACCCCTCGCCAAACAAGGTCACCCGTCGGAGTTGCCATGGAAACCAGCGGCGATCTGTCGACAGCGGTGGAGGAATGATGGCAACGGGCTTCGTACTTGATGTTGGTGGTGAAGCTGTTGGCAGCGGCAGAGTAGCGGTGACGGTGGAACTTGTCCCTGATGTTCTCGGCCGGTGAAGGAAGAGGAGAGTGGTTGTTGGTGGTGGTGAATGGAGAGGAGGGATCGAATGTGGAGGAGTCCCTGTTCGTGGGTTTGGCGTTGGGAGGAAGGGAGTGAACAAGAAAAACAAATGTTTTTTATTTTTTTCCAACTAGCATTTAACAGGCCACGTGAGATGTCCAATCACGTTACACGTGTGATTAATAATTGACGTGGCGTGCGTGATGTGTACTTCCATCTGCCATGTCACGTTTTTTGAAATGGCGTTAGACGATAGGGACTGAAATAGACAATTTCAAATTTTGGAGGCATGCAATCCCAAAATTTTTTTTTGGAGGGACTAAAGCAAAAAACCAGTCATTTTACAGGGACATCTAACATATTTAAGCCTTTCTAAAAAAAAAATCCAAAAATAATCTTTACCGGCCTTGTACATTCCCTTTGTTAAAGTAAGTACCTCTATGTACATATATATAATCATATGTTGAATCTAAAATCACGCAAACTATTTTATCAAATTATAAAAAGGTTGAAGATATAACGGTGGCGAGCTAGCAGAGGCTGCACTAAAACATCAATTTATCTTGTGTGGACGACAGCTAGAAATTGGGTCACGGTCTTGAAAGAGGGGATGAAATGAATTAACCATATATTTTGAGAAAATAAAGCGTGGCCAAGAGCAGTTGCTAGATATTAGGGTCCAGTTTGGATAAACTTCTCTATAAACACTTCTAGTATGTATTTTTTAACTAACAATTTCTCATAGAAGTTGAAATTATTTTCTCAACTATAGCATGTATCCAACATGGTGGGTGTGGTCTTTACTTTTCAGTGAGTAAAGTAGCTTATATAGTGCTCGCTTATGAAATAGACCCTACATATGGTTGCACTTGCATGGGCTAAGAAATTTATCCCAATTTCTTTTTTTCTTCTTTCGATACAACGGAGCACAATGGAATGGGGATCCTCTCCCGCAACTAGTTTCATACATCTCCCTCCTGCAGCACTCCTAGCCGTTAGATTAATCTAACAGTTGGGAGATTTAAAATGAAAAAGTGGAGCACGCAATCAAGCTACATCCAATTTTATCCCTATGAGCGAACAGTCCCGCATCTGTTGTTAAGGATAGGGATAGAATTTCTGGATTTCGAGGACCAGAGACCTCCTTAGCACAATAAAAATGGCAATTACTTCTCTGCCTTCTTCTCATTCATTCATAAAATATATAAAGGAGCTACAAGAGCCAATCATTGGCTGTCCGCAAAATACGGAAACGAAAAACAGAATCTTACAAAATGAAGATACGATCACAAAACGAAATATATGATGCTAAAAAGGAAATATGGCAGATATAACAACTTCCTACTAGAATGTTCATCAGCTACACATAGTCATGTAGATAATTGGGCTTCCTAGTATTCCTCTTGGGCCTCTCAGTATGGGATGGGATAGTATCATTACCCTCCACTGGGGGAAGCACCTTGTCCTCAAGGTGAAACATAGTGCGAAGATGATCCCAGTTTTCCCAGCTGGTTTCTTCAGGTGCCAGTCCCAACCATTGTACCAAAACCATCATAGTTGGGGGAGAAGTGTTGTTATCCCATTTACTTTCAAGGATTGTAAGAGGCTCTACAAGTGGATGATTCTCATAAGCATCTGGGGGTAGTAGAGATTGTGGGGAGGTGAGAGGGCCTTGATGGAGTTTGAGCAGTGAGCAATGAAAAACTGGGTGTATTTTTGAGGTTGCTGGCAATTGTAATCTGTATGCCACCTGTCCTATGCGCTCGGTGACTTGGAATGGCCCATAGAAGCGCTTGGAAAGCTTGTGGTGGGAAGTTCCAGAAACGGAGTGTTGTCTGTAGGGGCGGAGTTTGAATTAAACCCAGTCACCTACTTTGTAAGAAATATCACACCTCTTTGAATCAGCATTGAGTTTCATTATAGCCTGCGCCTTAGTAAGTCTCTTTTGTAATAAATTCAGCATGGCTTGGCGTGAAGATAGTAAAGAATCCACTGCCTCAATTGGTGATGAACCAAGCAAATATTGAGGAATAGAAGGTGGGGGCTTACCATAAGTAACCTCAAACGGTGTGAAACCAGTGCTGGAATGTATGGAAGTGTTATAAGACCATTCCGCTAGAGCCAAATACTTGCACCACCCAGATGGCTTCTCATGGACAAAAGCGCGCAAATACTGCTCTAAGACCCTGTTAAGCACCTCCGTCTACCCATCAGTCTCTGGATGATAAGATGTGCTCATTCTGAGCTTTGTGCCACTCAGTTTAAACAGTTCACACCAAAAATTGCTCATAAAAATGGGATCACGATATGAGACAAGGCTGCGAGGAAAGCCATGATGTTTGCAGATTAAGTCCAAAAATAAACATGCTACCTTGAATGCCGAGAAGTTGCTAGGGAGTGCCCCAAAATGAGCTCCCTTTGAAAAACGGTCCACGACCACCAATACTGCAGAATTCCCCTGGGACAAAGGTAGACCAGTGATAAAATCTAAGGATAAATCTTCCCAAACGGCTGATGGGATAGGTAGTGGCTGAAGTAATCCTGTTGGTCTCTTTGTTTCATACTTTGTCTGTTGACAGGTGTGGCATTGAGCAACATATACTTGAACATCTTTCCTCATTCCTTGCCAGAAAAAATTGGCCTGTAATCGCTGCAAAGTTTTGTTGATGCCCATATGACCTCCCGTAGGTGTATTATGAAACTCATCAAGTAACAAGGTCCTGAAGTCCCACTGAGGAGTGAGCCAGATTTTGTTTTTAAAAAATATCAGGCCATTATGCATTTTGTAGTCTGCATGGGATTGTGGGTTGTCTTGGATTTTGGTAAATAGGGACCGAAAATCAGGATCAGTGGTTAATGTTTGGCGCAGTTGATCCAAGAAAACAAAATGAGGCATGGTAAGGACAAAGCATTGTGCATCTGTGACATCAGTGATACGGGAGAGGGCATCGGCCACCATGTTATGTTTGCCAGCTTTATATTGAATTGAATAATCATAACCAAGGAGTTTGGATAAATATACCTGTTGCTCAGGTGTTTGCACTACTTGGGCCATCAAATCTTTGAGGCTCTTATGATCAGTGAGAATCACAAAGGAATGCCCAAGGAGATATTGGCGCCATTTTCGGACCGCAGTGGTGATAGCATGGAGTTCACGAACATATGTCGAAGCTTGTTGGAGGCGTGGCAAAATGGTTTGCTAAAGAAAACAATTGGGTGATCCCTCTGCATCAACATGACTCCCATTGCCAATCCAGACGCATGTGTTTCGAGTACGAAGGGAATAGCAAAATCCGGCAAGGCAAGTACTGGGGCCTCAGTCATGGCCTTTTTTAGGCTTTCAAAGGCCATTTGAGCTTCTAAACTCCATTAATCCTTCTGGAGCAATGCAGTCAGAGGGGAAGCAATGGTGGCATATCCTTTGATGAATCTGCGGTAAAATCCGATGAGGCCCAAAAATCCTCGCAATGATTTAAGGCATGACGGAGTCGGCCATTCCACTATTGCTTTGATTTTTGAAGGATCAGGTTCGACACCTTTTCTAGAAACAATGTGTCCAAGGTACTCTAATTGGCGCTGGCCAAAGAGACATTTAGAGCCCTTCAGAAAAAACCTGCCTTCCAAAAGAGTTTGAAAAACACAATTTAAGTGAGTGATGTGCTGTTCAAATGAAGAGCTGTAAACTAAAATATCATCAAAGAAAACAGCAACAAATTTGCGTAAGAAGGGTTTGAGGAGCTCATTCATTGTAGCTTGAAAGGTGGAGGGGGCGTTGCACAATCCAAACGGCATCACCTTGTATTCGTAGTGTCCCTGATGGGTACGAAATGCCGTTTTGTGAATATCGTCAGGGTCCATAAGTATCTGGTGAAACCCCTGTCGTAAATCCAGTTTGGAAAACCATGTGGTGTGGCCGAGCTCGTCCAACAGTTCATCGATGGTTGGCATGGGAAATCTGTCTTTGATAGTAATCGAATTAAGTGCTCGGTAGTCCACGCAGAAACGCCAGCTGCCATCCTTCTTTTTAACTAAAAGGACTGGGGAAGAGAAAGGGCTTTGGCTTAGTTGAATCATACCCGATTTGAGCATGTCTTCTACTTGTTTCTCGATCTCACATTTCTGAAAGTGGGGGTATCGATACGGGCGTACGTTTACTGGGTTTGTGTTGGGTAGGAGATGAATTTTGTGGGTGATGTGTCTTGGTGGCGGGAGGTCTTGGGGTGGATTGAAGAGAGCTCTAAACTGTGTGAGCAGGGCGGCTATCTCAGGCACAGGATGAGCGAACAGGGAAGAAGGTGGGTCTATTTTGGTCTCTGGTTTGGGCTCGGGTTGCGGGTTTGGGGTGTGTGAAATAGAGAGATGGAAAAGAGCAGAAGCAACGTGGGTTTGTAAGAGCCTTTTTGCCTCTTGGGCCGTAGCGTCAGTGGGGGTTGTGGGTGCATCAGCCCGAAATTCTATCAAGTGGCCCTTGTGAAAGAATTGCATTGTGAGTGAGTCATAATTTGTTATGATGGGGCCTAGTTGTTTCAACCATTGGATGCCTAGAACAACATCAGCACCGCCAATAGGCAATACGTGTAGATCTACGTCAAAGATTTGTCCCTGAATTTCCACTGCAACATTGGGGCAAATTTCATCGCAAGCGAGAACAGCGCCATCGCCCACCATGACCTTTAGAGCCTGAGCCTTAGCGGTGGGAAGTCCCAAAAACTTAGCCATGCGCGCATGGATGAAGTTGTGAGTACTGCCGCCATCGATAAGTATTGTGACCTTAGATCGAGCCACTGTGGCAAACAAACGCAAAGTCTCGGCGGCTGATGTGTCTGCGATGGCATTGAAGCTGATTTGAACGTCAGATGGGTCTACGGTTGCTGGAGGTGGTGAGTCGACTGGTGGAGGGGCGGGGTCTGCAACCTCGTCGTCATCGTCCTCAGCTACGATGAGGAAAAATCGACCCTTGCATTTGTGGGAGCTGGACCACTTGTCGTCGCAGTTATAGCAACGGCCTTTTCGCGGCGAGTAGCTATCTCCTCCGGTGAAAGTTTCTTAAATTGAGGGCGGGTATGGGTGGGGTTGGTTTGTGTTTGGGATTGAGATTGGGGGGGAGAGAAAGGTTTGGTGGTGTTAGAAACAGGGGTGATTGGGGATGAAAAATTGCCCTTGCTTTTGTAGCCGCGTTTGCGATCTTCTGTCTTATCCTCTTGGAGTCTGGCTAAAGTTGTGGCTTGGGGTAACGAGACTGGTTGTAGTGCCTATACTTCACGATGTATTTCCGGGGGTAAACCGGAAATAAAGCAGCTGAGGAGGGAGGATGGATGTAACCCCACTATTCAATTAGCCAAGCGTTCAAAATCTGTGAGATACTCATTCACAGATCCTTTCTGAGTCAGTTTGAATAAGGCTCCCTTTGGGTCATCATAAAAGCTAGGAGCAAACCTAATTTCCAAGGCTTGGAGGAGGCCTTGCCACGATGTAATCAGTCCATTGCAAAACATCCACTGGTACCAACTGAGTGCTGGACCATCCATGTAAAATGAAGCCACAGTGATGCGTTCTTCTTCAGGTGTTTTCTGGTATTCAAAAAATTGAGAGATTTTGAAAATCCATCCCATCGGATATTCTCCATCAAATCGTGGTACCTCTAGTTTCATAAGGGGTCGGTTACGAAAGAGAGGTGGGGGTGGTGGTGGGGGTAGGGTTGGGCTATGGGAAGTTTTCACGGTGGAGAGGGTATTGAGTTGTTCAAGGATTGCATCTATTTTGTGAGATAGGGTTGTTTGGTTCTCTGTGAGTGAGGTTTGGTTTTGGGTGAGGCGAAGGACTGCCACCTCAAGGCGATTGGTGGCCGTTTTGGAACGTGTATTGTGTTCTGTCATGGGGGTAGGTCGGACCAATTGTTAAGGATAGGGATAGAATTTCTGGATTTCGAGGACCAGAGACCTCCTTAGCACAATAAAAATGACAATTACTTCTCTACCTTCTTCTCATTCATTCATAAAATATATAAAGGAGCTACAAGAGCCAATCATTGGCTGTCCGCAAAATACGGAAACGGAAAACAAAATCTTACAAAATGAAGATACGATCACAAAACGAAAGATATGATGCTAAAAAGGAAATATGGCAGATAGAACAACTTCCAACTAGAATGTTCATCAGCTACACATAGTCATGTAGATAATTGGGCTTCCTAGTATTCCTCTTGGGCCTCTCAGTCCTGCATCCAATTTTGTACTTGTTACGATAATCTTCTTATAATCTTCTTTGGATCAACATTAAATGTAGCAAGCTGAATACTTCACCTCTTTTTTTTTGACTAATACTTCACTTTCTTTGAAAACTTAAGGCTTTAACATGTTTTTGGTCCCTTTAAATATCGGCGTTTTGAATTTAGTCCCTCTAAAAAAAGTCAAAGTTTTTTGGTCCCTCAAGAAATCAATTTTTTGATTTAGGTCCCTCTTTGGCGTTGACCGCTAATATGACACACTGAGGTCCCTGTAAAAATGCTGACATGGTCCTTCTAAATATATTAAGTTTTGATTTTAGTCCCTCTAAATATATTAAGTTTTGATTTTAGTCCCTCTAAATATTAAGTTTTGATTTTAGTCCCTCTGCATGTAAGTCATGTTAACATTTTTACAGGGACCTCAGT
Source organism: Glycyrrhiza uralensis (assembly GCA_030159175.1). Taxonomy (NCBI): domain Eukaryota; kingdom Viridiplantae; phylum Streptophyta; class Magnoliopsida; order Fabales; family Fabaceae; genus Glycyrrhiza; species Glycyrrhiza uralensis. Next base: position 6,593,261 of record BRZY01000006.1, read on the forward strand.
GTGCCATGTCAGCAGTCAACGCAAAAGAGGGACCTAAATCAAAAAATTGATTTCTTGAGGGACCAAAAAACTTTGACTTTTTTTAGAGTGACTAAATTCAAAACGCCGATATTTAGAGGGACCAAAAACATATTAAAGCCAAAACTTAATTATGTTTAGTTTCTACTATGGCCTCTGTTTGTGATCAGTTTCTAACTATTTTAGCAAAACATTAAGTTTCTTAACCTCTCTTTATATATTTAATTACTGTATTATATAATATCCAACACAAAATTTATATGTATATAAAAATTATATACAAAATTGAATTATATATACATATATATATATCTACATAAATTTTTTATATAATTAAATTATGTATTATACTCTGAGTTATATACTTTTAATACTCTATCGTAAAAATCTAATAAAATATAATTTTATATTACATTCCTCTTATATACATTTTAATTTGAGCTAATTAAAAACAATTATTTTTTGTAGTGATTAGATATATTTAGTTTCATATTTATTTCTCTAATTTAATAATTAAATATTAAATATTATATACAGTAATTAAATAAATAAAGAGAGGTTAAAAAACTTAATGGTTTGCAAAAAAAAAAAAATTAGAAACTGGTGACAGCAAATAGAAGCCATAGTAGAAACTACATAATTAAGTTTTGAAAAGTGAAGTATTTAGTTTGCGGCTCCGGCTGTGGTGCGCTAGTGTTTAGGTGTCTTACCGTGCGCGAGACACTATTTGGAGATGTGCACCGTAGACCTTCAGGACGTGGACCGTGGCAATATAAATGGACGCGTCAGATTTAAGTAGGGTTACCGAGTAAAATAAAAGATGTTAATTTAATTGTGTGTCCCGAAATCAACAGTAAAGTTATAGAGGCAAACGGTGTGGTGTTCTGAAGTTGAGGGGATATCGAGTGAAGGTTGGGAAGGGTGGCCGTTGGTGGATCTCGATAACCAGAGATTATTTTGGCCAACTCTTGTAGACGGTGTTACCTTTATAAATTTCTCTACACGCGATATAGACTGAACCATGTCGTTCGTGACATCATAGTGTGTGTGTGTATTTGGCATTACATTCAACAGATCTGGTCGCTATTTTCGTTTTCGTTGCAGAGTGTGAATCCCCTTTTTTCTGTGATGTACTTGTGTTCCTTCCTTTATTTTAAAAAACGTGGTTTTGATTAGCGAAATTGGTTTAAGTTTTCGACCAAACATCGTGAAAATGGATCATTTGGTGGTGGTGAGCTGTTGAAAATGTCTGCAGTTAGAGATTTGTAATAATGTGAATAGTGAACGAAATGTCCAGGGGAAGAAGACGGTGAACAGGGAATTAAAGTTGACCCATGAGTATAATGTATGTTCAAAGTGACCCATGGTTGGTCCAAGACCAAGTGACCCATTTGTTATTTTTGTCCAAGTGACCCATCAATTGGGCTGAAAATTTATATTGAAATTGAACGCCTTCAAGTGCCTTCCAAGGAGTACCCACTGTTTGTAACTTTCAACCAAGAAAACAGTGGGTTCAATTATTTTGCCCCCCTTTCGGTCGATTACCCCCTTTCTTTTAAGCAATGACACTCTGGAGTCAAGTGTCATATTTTATAACATTGCAGGGACCTCATCGGTAAATTTAAAAAACCTGCAAAACAGGAGATAACAGGTTTTCCTGATGCAGGTCTACGGTGCACATCTCCAACAGTGTCTCTCGCATGGTAAGATACCTAAACAACTAACACACCGTAGCCGGAGCCACATTCACTGTTGGTCCAAAGAAGATTATCCGAACAACGAAGCACACGCGGGATGACTATACGCTCACAGGGAGAAAATTGGGTGCAACTTGTTCGCGTGTTCCATTTTTTCATTTTGAATCTCCCAACCGTTAGATTAATCTAACGAATGGGAGTGCTGCAGGAGGGAGATGTATGAAGTCAACTGCGGGAGAGGATTCGCATTCGAGCACAATGGCCAAACTAAGCACCTATCCCAATTTCTCTATATATATTAGAGTATTGATTGGTATTTAAATGATTAAATAAAAAAGTACGTTCAAGTAAATTTTTATTATTATCTAATGGAAAATTTATGAATTTATAAATTTTGGTATTTTTCATGTGCAACTGTGAAAACTAATCCCTCAAAGTAATTGAACCCCTGACATCATGCTCATGAGACTCTGGTATCTGCCACCCGTATCACACCATGTTAGTGATAAATTTTTAGTATTTATCTTTGGATTTTCTTTTTACGAAATTAACTAATTGGGTCTTTTAATGAGTCCCATGAATATTAATAATAGTATTAAAACTAAAAAATTTATTTGTATTAGTGTTTATAAAACTAATTTTTTTTTCATAAGTGACTATTCGTATATCACTCCGTAGAGTGCGGCATGTCACTTACATTTTGTCATAAGTATGTTTTGCGATTAACAAGTTACACATTTTAATACACACAATGTAAAAGTAACATAAAAAATTATACTTAATTCATTGTAATATATTTTAGGCTTAATTGCATTTTCAGTCCTCCAGTTATTGCGTTTGTGCGATTTGGGTCCCTCAGTTTTTAATTGTGCGAATTAGGTCCCTCAGTTATCTCAATTGTTGTAATCAAGTCCCCCTATCACTATGTCATCCAATTTTTAACACCTAGAGCCTATATGGCACACGTGGGGATTGATTTTACACTAAATCGGATCACCCTGGCACTGAGTCGGGACATCCTGGCACTGATGACATGACAAAGACTCTCAAAAGTGAGAAATTTTAAGCAACATGTATTGCATCATGTGTTCCCCGACTTGCTTTGAAAAATCTTCTAGCTACCTACATCATGCCAATGTGACTTGATTTGGTATAAATCAGTCCCCACGTGTGCCACGTAGGCTCCAAGTGTTAAAAATTGGACGACATAGTAATAGGGGGACTTGATTGCAACAATTGGGATAACTGAGGGACCTAATTCGCACAATTAAAAACTGGGGGACCAAAATCGCACAAACACAATAATTGGGGGACCAAAAGTGCAATTAAGCCTATTTTTTATTAGATGATAATATTTTTATATTAAAAAATAGCAATATTTGTTTTGATTGAAAGAAGTGGCACAAATTTTATTAATAGAATGATTATTATGATTATTTATTAAAGGCTTAAATATCTTTTTGGTCCCTCATTTTTCACTGAGTTCCATTTTTAATCTCTCAAAAATAAAATGCGTCTTTTTAGTCCTTCATTTTTTAAATTTGTCACTTTTAGTGTTTGGGACCATATTTTAAATTTGAAAAATATTTTTTAAATTTATACTTTGACCCCTCCTAAAGTTTGATTCTCACATTAACCCGTTTTTCAGTTCTCCTCCCCCTTCACTGATACACCGCGACCCCCCATCCCCGCTAGGAGTAGTTCCAACGTCCTCCCTCGAAGCCGCCACGAGATGCGGCCTCTCTCTCGTTCTCCTCCCTATGCCACCTCCCTTCCCGCCATTGTGCGCAACCTCCCTTGGCGCGCGGAGCTCCTCCCTTGGCCTCGCGGGGATGGGGGGCCGCAGTGCATCTGTGGAGGGGGAGGAGAACTGAAAAACGGGTTAATGTGAGCATTAGGTTCTAGGAGGGGTCAAAGTATAAATTTAGAAAATACTTTTCAAATTTAAAATATGGCCCCAGGGACTAAAAGTGACAAATTTTCAAAAATAAATGACTAAAAAGACACGTTTTATTTTTTAGGGATTAAAAACGGAACTCAGTGAAAAATGAGAGACTAAAAACATATTTAAACTTTTATTAAATTAAAAGTTTTTTTAAAAAAATAACATCTTTTCATATTTAATTTCTTCTCATAAATACATAGAATCTAAGAATAGAACCCAATCTTGTTCCTCTATCTTTATTGGGTAATAAGAATTTCACAAGGGTGGTGAACTTATCACAAGAAAAATGTTATCATCTCATTCAAATTAATTGTGCTTACACTTCTCTCTTCACTTCTACCATAGCCTCCTTCCTTTTTTCTTTGATTTTTCTTCTTAGTGTCATGTTGAAATCTCAGATTTTTTGAAGAGAAGTTGAGGTATGTCTTTCTCATTCTCCATATGTTGTTATCTTTGACTCTATCTCTTTGTCATATGTATGTGTGTAATCATGTTTATTATTATTAATTTTGATCTATTTCATATATTATATGTATTTTTGTATGCATTATATATTTTATGTTTCATTCCAATACTCAACCCCCATCAAAATGTGTTTTCTAGTTTGGTTAATCAAGTCCTCAAATTGGACTTGGAGAATGAATGAGTGGATCATGACAATCCTAATATACTTTTCTTCATAGATAAGTTAAAAATCAAATGTAATAATTCTATATAAAAATTAACCTTAATGCTAAATTTTAAGGGAAATATCTCTACTACCAAATTCCAATGGTTATATTTGTTAATGATGTTTAGAGTTAACTTGAGTACTCTACATGCATGCTCTGTGTATCACTGTGTATAACTTGAGCTCATAGCATTTTATTTCATTTCCATTAATACTTCTGTTATATATAAGGTTAATTTTTCATTATATATTTTTTCTTGTCCTGTATATCTAAAGTGATCAAAGAACATTTCAAAGTTCATAACAACAATATGGATCAAAACCATCATAGACACAAGATGGACTATTCCAACAGAAGCAAATGGCACAACCAATATCAACCTAACCACATGATGTCACCCACCCATTCTCAAACTCAGACAAGTCTTCATGCCCTCTTCATCCTCTCTGAGTGAGCAACAATATGTTCACCAATACCAACCACAATCACAAGGGTTACAAGAACTAGTCAACAACTTCTGGACAAAACAATACCAAGAAATTGAGGAGACTACTGATTTTAGAAGTCATAGATTGCCTTTGTCTAGGATTAAGAAGATTATGAAGAAGAATAAAGATGTGGAGAGTGTATCAGCTGAAGCTACTTCTATTGTTGGCAAGGCATGTGAATATTGTTCATCAAGGAGTTGACAATGACAGCATGGGCCAATACAGAGGAGAATAGAAGGAGGACACTTCAATAAGATGACATTGTCACTACAATCGCAAGGATTAATGACATGTTTGATTTTTTTAGTCGATACTATTATGAGGATTCACACAATGGATCATGAAGCATTTGCAGGCATACCAAGAGGAAACAATTCCCAAAATGACATTTTTCCTTATATGCCTCCGCAACATATTGTAGCCCCACCTCATGGTGCTCCAATAACAATCATAGGAAGGTCAATTTTTGATCAAGCTCATCATGAGAACCACACTTATCCTTTTGTGGCTCAAGTGTGTCACCACAACCACAATAAAATCATTCTTTGAATAGAAATGATGGAGAAAATAATAGTTACTTAGAGAACAGAATAGTAAGAACACATGTTCATTGTCAAATGAATCCAATCAAATGCATTAAGTAATAAGACATCCTGTTTTTTATGATGCGTTATGTTAATATACACAATTTTGATGTGAATGAGAAAAACTTGAAATCATTCTTTTTAAAAATAGAATGAGTATTAGATGAGTATTAAAAATCGATAGATGTTCAAATATCACTGTCCTTTGGTAAGAAGTTAATCTTACTTTGGCAATTGACTTTAGTCGTTGACCGGTCCCCACTTTCCTCAAGTGCAGTTCTTGTTTATTGAAAATTCAAAACATTTCCCACAGCGAAATGACCCTTTTGCCCCCAACGGCAATTCAACTTTTTAGAGCGCGCAAAAACCCCAATCCCAAGTCACCTTTAACCGAATCAGTTTCAGTTTCAGTTTCAGTTAAACCCCTTCTCTCACTCACTCTCTGTTTCTTCTTCTATATGTCTGTCTGTAATCTATCTCCGAGTTGAGCTGCGTTCTGTGCATGGAAACAACACGTGAGAGTGATAACAACTCAAAGTGCAGTGATCAAAGCTGATATCTTTTTCCAAAACAAGGACGACCCACCATGTCTTTCTCTCTGATCGAAGCGTGTAAGAAGAGAAAGCGATGGCCCAAGATTTTCAGGTTGCACTCTTTCGCCGACCCAGGTGTCCCCATTGCACCTTCGGGTCCTTTCCGTGACAACGTTCGGTTCTTTCTTCAAGAAGCTGGTGAACTCGAAGATTACAGTGTATTGGGTAACCCACTTTGGTGCACCCTTCTCATTCATGAAAAGACCAACCTTATGGCACCTTTCTACACCCTTGAAGAGGACGTTTACAACTCTTCACACCCCTTCTGTGATCACTGCCGCTGTGTAGGTTCGTCACCAATTTCCAATCTTTAATCTCTTGGGGTTTGGTTTCTTGAACTGGGTTGGTTTCAATTTGCGAGAATTTTGATTTGTCTGTTTGTTTTCTGAACTGGGTATGCTTCAAGTATGAGTCTTTTTTGGTGTCCTGAAATAGGTCTCTTTCTTTTTTTCTTGATAATAATGCATGCTGATATGGGTCGTTTTTGCCAAATGTGTGCCAATTTTGGATTTTTCTATCATGATATAGACTTAACTGGTGGTTTGTGAAAATGGGTCAGTTTTAGTATTCCAAGAATCTTGATTTGTTCTGAAAAGGAGTTCGTTTTGGAAGTTTGATGATTTGCATCGTCGGTTTTTGTTGTTATGATTTAACTGAAATGGGTTGTTATTTTTTTTTACTGATAATAACTAGTATGTGGTTTCGTTTGTTGGTTTGTGATTGATTTAGGTTGGAGTGGCCATTTTGTGTCGAAGAGAAGGTACCATTTCATAATCCCAATGGACAGCGGGTGGCACAAACCCTTGAGTGAAGGTGCACTTGATAACCAGAGTCACCTCTTGCATGGGGTGATTCATTGCAATGGGTATGGCCATTTGCTCTGTCTTAATGGCATTGAAGGGGGTTCCAAAATTCTAAGTGGGAGAGAGATCATGGATCTCTGGGACAGAATCTGCACCAATCTTCGAGCAAGGTAAATGTAATCAATCAATCAATTACTATTATAGAAAATTAAGTCCACACTTCTAAGTTGCGACATGTGTTCCACAGTTCTTTTTAATTTTCAACTAAACTTGTTTTATTTGTTGAATTTTATTTATTGTTTTTGTTAGAGAAAGTGCACGAGTCAGGTCTAATGACTAGTGATTAATGAAAATAATAACCCATCTGGATATATCCAATGATTCTAGTTAGTACTTAGTAGTGAACATTCTTCAATGAAACGTTCTAGGAGTCAACAATGTGTTTATTTGACTATTTTTCTCTGCATTGCAGGAAAATTGCAGTGGAAGACACTTCAAGGAAAAGGTCTATGGATCTTCGCTTGCTTCATGGAGTTGCCTATGGACACTCTTGGTTTGGTAGGTGGGGCTATAGGTTCTGCCGTGGAAGCTTTGGGGTCACAGAGGAAAACTACTATGAAGCAATTGAGACTCTTGGTTCATTGGCGCTTGATGAGATTGTAAGAGACCTAAGCAAAACCAAGTCCCATAAAGAAATCAAACAAATGATTCGCTGCTACAGAGATATGAGTGAAACACAGATCCTCACAATAAGGGAACTTCTCAGGTTTATGCTCACTGTCAAGTCTCGTGCACCACCTGTGACTAAGATAACACTCACTTCATGTTCTCCTTCTGCTGGTGGTACTTCTTCTTGTTCTTCTTCTTCTTCAGCATTCATGTCAAGAAATTCAACCAAGCACACGCTTTCGAACAGATCGAACAAGGAGAAATCCGCAGCGAGGTACAAGAAGTTCAGCACCGCAGTGGCAAACATGGATAGCAGGTGGCCAACAAGGAGGCTAGAGTTTGCAGCACAAGTGATTGTGGATGCACTGAAAGAGGACAAGGCTGTGAAGTCAGGTTCACATTGTGGCATGACAAGGCAAGATGTGAGGGATGCAGCAAGGCTTCACATTGGTGACACTGGCCTACTTGACTATGTGCTCAAGTCACTCAACAATGTGATTGTTGGGAACTATGTCATTCGCCGCATGGTTAACCCTTCCACAAGGATCCTTGAATACACCATCCATGAGATTGGCAAAGGGTACAATTTCAAACCCAATAATGAAGTGGAGGTAATGCCAATGTCACTTAATGATGTTTACAATGATGTGGATCATCATTCCCATAATTCATCGCAAGTGGACCATCATTCATCATCATCATCATCTAATTGGGTTCCTGGTAATGATGTCTACAATGATGTGGTTTATCTCTACAAGAATGTGCTATTGGGGTACCCAGATTCTGAGCCAGTGGATTTGGCAGTTCAGACAGTACTTGATAGCAGGCACTTTGTGAAGGAATGGGCTTTAAGGGATGAAATGGAGCAGCAAGTGTTGACTTTCATTTGCAGGTTGAAGCCAAATTTTGTTGATCTTAAATCCGAGTGCTTGAAAGGTCCAACTTGTGGTGAGGTTGTGGTAGTTCCACTTCATGCAACTGTTGGTGACTTGAAGCTAGCTGCTGAGGCTGCAATAAGGGACACATACTGCATTGCTGAGAGGCTTATTGTAACAGATATAAAAGAATTGATGGATGCTAGTGATGAGGAAGTGCTGTTTGGGGTTATTGAGTCAGGGGTGGAACTTTGTGTGAGAGGGCTTAGTATTGATTTGTGTACCCCACTTAAGTATCAGGGAGGTTCTGATAACTGGAAGGTGAGGTGTGAGTGTGGGGCTCAGGATGATGATGGGGAGAGGATGGTGGCTTGTGATATATGTGAGGTGTGGCAGCATACTCGTTGTTGTGGCATTGATGACTCTGAGACTGTGCCACCACTGTTTGTGTGTTCTGGGTGCTGTGACTCACTTGCACCCCCAAGGATTGAATCATGCAGCAGCTTTGGCAACATGGAATATTGTGCTGATGCTTTTCTGATTTCACCTGAGAAGCAGCAACCTACTACCCCCTTGCTTGAGTATGGCTATGGGTACTGAATCATGCATATATGCTTGAATTGTATAGTATAGGAAGAATAGAATGTACTATTGTCATTTCAACCCCCCTTCTATTGGTTTTCAACACTTTTTGAAACAAATTCATTTTTTGTAGGTGAATGAAAGTTGAAATGTATTCATCATTTTATCTTTTTTCTTTTTTTTTTCTTTTGTTATGATTAATTTGAAACGTTCAATTCTGAGAATTAAGGAAAAAGATTAAGAAAATATATGGAAGGAAAAGGAAAAAAGGTTCCTTTTGTTTTGAAATTAGATAGTTGTAAATATTTTTGAAAATAAATAAGATTATTGGAAGTTTTATATGATAATTTCAATCTTATTTCTCTCATTTTAGAAAGTTTACATATAAAAATGTCTATTTTAAATAAAAAAAAGTCTTCTCTACATTGACAAATAAATGAATTTTGGAATGAATCATAATAGATGCATAACCTATAAACCATCATAAAATTGATAGTATGTTTGGTTTCGGTCGAACTGAGTTTGATAACACTGTTTATAGGTAACCTACCTTATTTCTCTAATTATCTCAGCCATCACTAACTAACCAAATCTAACTCTCTCAACTAACAAACCTATCAATACTCCTTCCCTGAAGTCTCACCTTGTCCTCAAGGCTCAAGGTGAACATGATGAATAAACCCAAAACAATCCTACTAGTGTCCCATTACAGTTAGAGCAAGATCTTAATTTGTTAAGCAGTCGAGTCCATTTTAATCTAATGTAGTTGTTCACCGCCCCTTTGACTCCTAGTCTTGCGAACTCTTCATGCCTACATCCTATATCTCAAACTTTATCTTGAACTACCCGAGTAAGATATAGTAGAATTCAACATCTACTTGGTCAACTCTTAAATGTTGAATTATAAAGGAAGCCATTCCCATAATTCTATCTTATCTTCCATCAAAGCGTGAGCTTTAGGGGCTAATCCCTCTAAATTACAATCCCATAACCTATCTTCATGTTTGGCAATAGCTTAGGCCTAAGCAGAAATTTGTCCTACATCAAAGCATGAGCTATAGGGGCTAGTCCTTATCAAATACAATCCTATACCTATCTTGGCACTAGATTGGACCCGAGTCTACACGATGTTTGCATTCTATCTTATATTTGAAAATCCTTGTGTTGTGAACCACCAACACAAGGATGTTCTAGAGTTTTGACAAAAAAAAAGGATGTTCTAGAGTTGTGAAATAACATCCCTATCCACTCTTTTCTAGTTGGAACCTCTTAAACACTTCTTTCTCAAAAGTCCACCATGTCTCATTCTAGTTGCTCCCTTTGCAACAAAACTACCATTTGTGAATATCCCTTCTCAATGCCACTACAACCCATGATAGCTTCTCTTCCTCAGGTACTCTAATGGCCCCAAAATATTAACCTACATTGATCAGCTACCAATAAGCTTCCTTTCATCAAATGTTGTAATCATTTTCAAGGACAATCCCCACAACTCCAAGATCAGATTCTGGTACCAGTTGATGAAATTGGTATTTTATTAAAAAGAAATAGAGATAAACCCAAAGATTTAATAATGTTTTTAGTCCTTCTAAGTAGAGTAAATTTCACTTTTGGTTCCACAATTTTAAAACTAGTTGATCCCTCATTTTTTAAAATAAATCATATGTAGTCCTACTGAGGGTATTTTGTGGGATTACATACGACCTATTAAGGGGACTACATATGGCATATTTTAGAAAATGAGAGACCAAATAAGACGTCTTAAAATTGGCAAACCAAAAACACATTTTGTCCTATTTAAAGGGACTCAAAACATATTCAACCCTATTACAAAGATCGAACATCGCAATACTTCAAGGTTCTACACCTCCCTATACTTAAAGACCCCATCGTTTGGTCTCACATAAGATATCTCTCCCTCTCTACCCATATTATTTATTGGTAACATGTCTTATTTCTCTAATTATCTGAGTATCCACTTACTAACTCTAACTCCAACCAACAAACCTATTAAATGGTTTGAACAATATGGGTAATTAGAATGGCAAGAAGTACAAAGATCATTCTCCAACTTCCACAATGGAAAAGAAACTAATCCCTTATCTTGCTTTGATTCCAACAAACAGGAAGCAAAACATGTTCCAACATTTCCCTTTACCACAACAAAACTACGTCTAAGAAGCATATACCATGAACACTTGTTTTATTAACTTCTCGACACCAACTAATTTCTCCAAAATTGTGAGATTTGAAGACTATAAGTTCAGTCAGCCACTTGATCAATTCATATTAGGTTTCTCTAAATGCAAGAGTAGTTTAACCATGAACCATCACATAACAAATCTTAAATGCCAAAAGGATATTGATTATTTTCAGATTGAAACATCAAATCCTAATCCCCACCCCTCCCAAAAAAATTGCCAATAAAAAGTCAACAAAGTTGAATGTTATATAAAGCATCACGATAAAGTGCCAAATGATGATAAGTACAAGCCACAAAAGACCACAATCCAGAATATTTATGAACTTCAATACAACATGACTAATAAATTCACTGTCTTAATTATATAAACTTAATGAAGTACTTTAGTTCAGCATATTCAAACCATCTAAGGGTATGTGACCCACTTGAGGCTCTTAGAAGAAGGGAGCTCTATGCGGTGTTCCCTTTCTTCTCCTTTTTCGCTTTGGAGGTTCAGAAGTCTCCTCCTGTTTAGGAGTTTCCTCCTGTTTAGGAGCTTCCTCCTGTTTTTCCTGAGGTGGACTTTGGTTGGAACTGAAGGGAGGAACTGAATCATTAGACTCCCTTAAAGAAGCTTTGACCTGAAAGTTCAGATAAAAAAGAACAGAAAATAGTAACGATATGGGAAGAGTGCGATGAAGAGAGGCAATAAATGGCTGTGATTATCAAATTAGTCATCACCTTGCAAGAAATGGAGCAGTAGCGATATAAATCAGGTTCAGTCAGCTTTCTACTGCACCTGTTGCATGATGCCTCATCACTTACTGCTGATCCACAGTGGGGGAGAGGATTCAGCGAAATAACCTGCCGCTTGTTGCTTTTGTAGGGCTGCAACCAAAGAGGAATCAAATGCAGACATAGTAAAGAATTTGGTTGAGAAGATATAATTATCTAAGCCCACTATTTAAACTGTTTTAGGCATACAGAATTGCAGTAAGGATTTTTTAGGTAAAGGGGATGGGAGACATACACACCCCTTAGAGAATTAAAGTTAATACTGGGTTTTCTAATTAATAGTAAAGAATACAAGATGTCTTGTATTAGTTATTTATTCCATCAGAATACTTATGTAATGTATGCACACTTATTTTGTGATAGTATATGTCATGCAAGAGAACGAGACAATGACAAATAATGAGACGCCACAGGAAAGGATTTGACTCCTCTAAAGTGGGCAATTCACTTTAAAGGGTAAAGTAAATAATCTCATCCATTGATGAGAAAATCAACCGTTAATATTCTAACATATATATTTGTGATTTGCAATGCATGTACATGTAATATTAACCGTTGATTTTTTTTTTTATCAACAAATGAGATTACTTATTTTACTTTCTAAAGTGATTTGTTCACTTTAGAGGAGCCAAATCCCACATAAAAACATAAGCTAGAAGTCCTAGCAAACAATTAGCAAAACATTTATTGATTATTCAGTGTTGTACTATATCTATCTATGTCATAAATTTCCATGCCAAAACTATATTGATACGAGTTGTTTATAATCATTGGTCTCTTAATTATTTTCAAGGTCAAAATTCAAATAACATGACTAAGCTGTCAAGTCATGCTATGAAAGAGTATCTCCCAACATCGCAACTAAAAGGAAAATCAATAGTGCATTTAAATCAATTTCCACTCTACGTCTAACCTATTTTCTTAATGTAATTCAAGACTTATGATGATCTCTTACATGTTCCCAATGTGAAGCAACTAAGGTTAGTTAGCAAACAAATTCATAAAAAGCACACAAATTTGCACCGAATCACATTAGTTTTAATACGTAAAATGTTTTGGTCACAAATTTTAAGTCAAGATAAGATATAATATCATACCTGGATTTCTGAGCAGTCAAAATACTTTTCCATAGCAGAAAGGGAGATAACATCTTTGTAAATATGTCTATAGATTTTAAGCATCTTGTGATGCCGATGAGGACCTGCTGATACACAAAATTGGCAAGCAGACATATTGCAGTTTATACAGTATTTATTTAACTCATTCCTACGAAATGGATGAGTAGTACATGAGTCAAAGAAAGTTTTTCCCAGAAAATCCTCAAGCCAGCTTGGCTGGTCAACTTTGCACTCCGCCACTTGCTCATCCTACAAACTAAACCATGTCAGTAAAGTTTATATTGAAAGTTACAAGAAAAAAAGAAGAAGAAATGTTCAATAAATCATTGTTCGTCCTTTTCTCTCATTGTTAATTTTCAATATTTATTTTTGTTTTTTACTTTCATTTTCACCAGCCACCATGCATAAATGTTGGCATACTGCAATTGGAAAATGATGTCATTACATTTTGATGCATCAATGTGTTCAAAACACACTTTGTCTCTTTTCAGTGCCTCCTTTACTTCTTTCACCATTACGACAGCAAAAACCAGTACATATGAGCCAATCACAAAACAAGGTAATCTATTAATTGTAAATGATAGGCCAACCAAAAGTGATATTGGCATTTCCTGTTGCTACATGTTTTTTTCAGATAAGATCTTGAATGATATTAAATGCCAAAGTTCCAAGTGGTTTATTGTAGAACAAGACAGAAACTATAACTAGAGAATTAACTATGCTAATAGGGCTACTTTAGAAAGAAATTATTTCATTTAGTAGCTTAGCTCTCCTGCTTCAAATAGAATTGGCTATAATAAGACATCAGCGCAAGCAGAACCAACGTGATGAAAAAGCTTTTAGATTTTCAAAGATAAAATATGGTAGCAATAGTTTATTCCACAGAACAAGTATTCCATGTAAAAACATATAAAGATGAGTGAGAAGAAACCTACAAGATAAAGGTCAGATTCAATGTAATATATATGAGAGGGTAGCGTATGATTAAAGATGCTTAATTGCAAAATTCTATCGGTTTATACTTGAGAGAATTGTTCCTTATTCAAATGCAACAAAAGATAAACTATTATCTAGGTTTTAAATTGCGGTCGGCAACTGCGATTGCAGCAGCAACATCAAGGTTTTCGGAGTCTCCGAAATTGCATCACGACCACAATTGCGGCCGCATTGGTCGCATTTGTCCGCAATTTCCTACAATATCAAGGTTTTCGAAGTCTCCAAAACCGAAACTGCAATTTAAAACCTAACATCCATCTCAAGGTTTCCTTGAGTAAATTTTTTTTTTGGGTTTCCCAAACTATCCTCCCACCCGATAAGCAAGAGACTAATATCCCAGGGTACAATCAAGTGCCAAAGGCAGGACCCCTCCCAACAACATTTTTTCCATACACATGAATCCGAGGATCAATCAAGGACCACATGCTTTAAAAATTAAAAATATTAAAATTAGATTGATACCTCTATCCTCTTTTATGGTTTAACAAGCACCAGAAAACAGTGTGCCATTCTTAATGAAAAGAGCTCATCCTTATCAAAATAACAACTTAAATTCTCACAATAATTTACAGTATTTTTTGTGAAAAAGAACATGCAAATAGTGTGACTAAGAAACCAAGGAGAATTAAGTATTTGTTAAATACTGCTCAATTTAAATTGTAGGAAATATACAGGCAAAACATTTCTGGTCAATTACCTTGTTCATTTTTCTGGAGGAAGAAGCACTCATCGTTCCCCTCTTGCGGATTAAAACGGAGAATCGGATTTAATATTTCAGAATGAAAAGATGTTTAAGGAGGAATTCCAGACTCAATTGGATGAGTCTGACTAATGGACAAGAAGCATAGGAAAAGAGGAGAAAGGTTAACCCTAGAAAGCGGCCGTTCTGATACAATGCTTGCTTTCTGACCTAGAACGAGTTCATATACTCGGTCAACAAAGTCAAATAGAATTCAACGAATACTACGCGGATGAAATCGAAGCGTTAGCGCTAAACTTCCTTTTTCTTATTCAAAAATTGCAGGACAGGTGTTCAATATTTAGCAATGGTATTACCCAGTCTCAGGAGTCAAAAAAATAAAATTGTCATTAGCGGAGTCCCATTTCATCTTTATGACCCTAATTACTATCCTTTCTTCGAAAGATATAATAAAATCCAAAAAAAAAAAAAACATTTCAAGGATGTAAATATTTATTAAGATAGAGAGTACAAGGATAAAAGGGGTCTCGTCTGAATGCAACCACCAAATTTGGCAATGCCTTATCTTATTCAAAATGTATATACACTCACATACTCTAAACTTCAGTTTTTATCATTAGAGTATCAGTGAAATAGGTTTCTCAGTCTCTTACCATCACAATCCCAAACCTTTACATACAAAATTTTCCATTTTTCAGAAGACCCTGAATTTCCAATAAAATGTCCATCAATTGAATCAGCTACTACTACATTAAATTCTTCTGTATACCTATCAATAGCATCCATGGAAGTTTGCACTGATATTACTTCACAGTTCACACAGCAATACTAATGCTCATGTTTTAGCTATTCTTCTCATACTTGCTATTAATTGCAATTGAACATTCATATGCCAAATTTATCACTAACAGAAATAGAAACAAAGGTGCAAACTTTATGAATGCGATGTTACCTTGCAAACACACACCCATGAGAAGAAGAGAGCGAATTTTGATGAGAAACACCATTATAAGGAAGAAGCAATGGTGCAGCTATCTCATGCATGGAAGGTGCAGTGTAAATGGACATTGGATGGGGAAGAATAGAGGGAGGGAAAAGGAAATGTTTGAACGAACAGGAAGGAACAAATAGACAAACAAGGGTTTTCTGGGATGAGTACAAAGTTGATGATGTTCCAGTTTCCGTGTGGAAAGGAAAAAGACAAAAAGAAAAACAAAAAAAGTATAGTTTTTCTTTTGTGGGCTTGTAATTGGGTTGTGTTTCTGTTTTGGGCTTCTCATGACTAAAAATGAATGAAATAATTAAATTAAATTAAATACATAATAATCTGAGCAAATTAAAAGTCTGTGGCTTTTCCCTTACTTTTTCTGAAGAAACATCATTCTTTTCTATAATCATAAAGGATAATAGTAACATTTAAAAAAAAATAAAAAACTAGCCGTCAAAAAACTATTTCTTATGTAAATAAGGCATAAAAATGTCAACAAAAAACCCTTTAAGATTTGTCAAATGTTACATAACTTATTACATGAAAAATGTTATCATGTCATTAAAATTACTTGCTGACAATTCTCTCCTTCGTTTAGACCATAGCCTCCTCACTTTTTTTTATTTTGATTTTTCTTTCTTTAGTGTCATGTTGAAACCTAAGATTTTTTGAAAAGAAGTTGAGGTATGTCTTTCTCATTCCCCATATGTTATCTTTGACTGATCTATCTCTTTCTCATATGTATGTGTGATCATGTTTTATATTATTATTAATTTTGATCTATTTTATATTATATGTGTTTGTAACTTTGTATATGCATTATATATTTTGTGTTTCATTCCACTCCACCCCATGAATGGGAAAAGGGAAAGAAAGGAGTTTGTTCATCATGACTCATGAGTTTGATTTACAAAATGGCCACATTGGTTTACTAGTCTCAAAATGTGTTTTTCAATCAATTCCTCAAACTGGACTTTTGGAGAATGAATGAGAGGATACATCATGACAATCGTAACATACGGTTCTTCATAGACAAGTTAAAACTAAGATTCACGGTTGGTAATGAATCAAATGACTTAGAGGTGTCAAATCGGTGGCCCGGCCCAGCCCGTCTTGTCAGGCCAAGTTGCAAAATGGGTTAGGCTAGGCCAGTTCGTAATATTTTGTGCTACATATTTTTTGTTTAGCTTGACCTAAACACACTGGGACGGGACGTGCCCGGCCCATTCTGAATTTTTTTTCAAAAAAAAAACTCAAAGTACTAAAAAATACATAAAATGTGGGCTCGGTCCGTCGGGCCAAAATAACATAGTGCCTTTCAAGCCTACAAAATAATGAATCCATTCCAGTCTAAAACATGGGCCCAATGGGCCGAGCCAAAATTGACACATATATCAAATACAATAATTCTATATAAAAATTCCCTAATGCAAAACTTTAAGGGAAAACTCTCTACTACCAAATTACAATGGTTATATTTGTTAGTTATGTTTAGAGTTAACTTGAGTACTCTTCTTGATCTATGAACTATGGAACTCTAGTACATATACATGCTCTGTATATCATTGTGTTTTGCAAAAATGTTAGTTTTTTTTTTTGTAGCATTTTATTCCACATCCAATGTTAATTATTCATTATGGAATGTTAAATTTTCAATTATATTTTTTTATTGTCTGCCATATCTGAAGTGATCAAAGAACATTTCAAAGTTCATAACAACATATGGATCAATACCATCATGGACAACCAACAAGATGGACTATAACACCAACAGAAGCAAATGGCACAAACCAATATATACCAACCTAACCACATGATGGCACCCACCCATTCTCAAACTCAAGCAACTGGTCTTATAATGGCCTCTTCCTCATCTCTGAGAGAGCAACAACATGTTCAGCAATACCAACCACAATCACAAGGATTACAAGAACCAGTCAACAACTTCTGCATAAAACAATATACCAAGAAATTGAGGAGACTAGTGATTTTAGAAGTCATAAATTGCCTCTGTATAGGATTAAGAAGATTATGAAGGAGAATAAAGATGTGGAGAGGGTATCAACTGAGGCTAATACTATTGCTGCCAAGTCATTAACACTCAAGGAATGACATGTATGATTGTCTAATCGATGCCACCTCAACATGTTGTAGCACTACCACAAAATCATTCTTCGAATAGAAATGACTGAGGAAATAGTAGTTATTTGGAGAACATTATAGTAACAACACATGTTCATTGTCAAATGCATCTAATCAAATGCATTAGACATCCTGTTTTTCTTTTTGGCGCTTTATGTTAATGTACACAATTTTGATGTGAATGGGAAAAGCATGAAGTTTGTGTGTGTGTACGTGTGTGTGAAGAGAGAGAGAGATGTTTCAGCACAACAAACTCATAGTGCATTGCTAGAAAACCAAGACAAAATAACCAAAGGGCCAAGACTACCCAAGTAGACTTATCCATTTATCTAAAAAAAGAGAAATTTAAATTAATGATTAACCTATTACTTGAGGCAAATAATGTTAAATTATATTTTTTATGAAAGGATATGGTCACATTAAATGAAATATAGAGGTCCAAAGTGTTAGTCACAGTAATAACAAGTTTATACATTTATTGAGAATTTTAATTTTCTTTTTGTAGGTTTTGCTTTTGGTGGAGTCTTGCTTATAAATCCTCTTATCAATTTTTCTTGTGCTTCATGTGTAATTTATGAAATTTGATTGGCAAAAAGAAAAGTATTCAAATAATTCCCTTTGTTAAGTAAAAGTATTATTGCAAATTTGGACACTCACATGCCATGATAGTTTAATGACCTCTTTGGTTAATAACGAAAATGACAATTGAACAATTGAGTGTGTTTTGGATAAATTTAGAGGTGAGAAACTTCAATTATATAGTAAGTAAAATCGATTTTAAAAGAAGTAAAAAGTTTAAACTTTTTCGATAAGTAAACTTGATTTTAATTATAAAACTCATAAAAGATTTCACATTTGTATTTTGAAAGTGATTTTACTTTATCAGTTAAAGCAAAATTAATTCTTTTAAACTTACTTTTAAATATCATTCTCAAATACAAATAAACTTTTTAACTTCAATTATTTTAAATCTTTATTACTAATATTTTCAAAACTAATTCTATCAAAATATAAAATAAGTGGAGCCATAAGATTTGTATTTTTTTTAGTAATAGAGGTTTTCAATTCGTACAAATTTATACTCGCAAACTCTTTACTTCCTCACATATAAATTGTCATATAATTTTTTTATTAATGATTAAAATTGTCTAAGCATTTCCCTTTTCCCCTTATTATTGCTGCTGTTCATAAACTTGGGCTGTTGCAGTAGGTTTTTTTTTTGGTCCAAAGTTGCAGTAGTTTTTAGTTATAAAGTAAGACTGAAGAAAGCTAATGGGCTAGGCCTAAAACTTCCTTCTTGGTTATATTAAAAAAAAACCATCACGGGCGAATCCGGAAAGAATTAAAAAAGATAATAAAAGAAGAGAATTGGTAAATATACTCCCGTGTATTTGCCATCCACCTCACTTGATACTATTTCAAACTTTTAATCCCAAATTGCTCTTTAACCGTTTCTCCTTCCCTCTTCGTTTCTCCTTCCCTCTTCCCTCTTGTTTTGAAAAACATACACCTCACTTGCTGAACACGGATCCTTTCCCCATTTCCCTTTTCCCTCTTCGCATTTCTCCTTTCCCCGCTCCACTGAAAATTGTTTCATCGTAGATCTTCTTTTTGCAGAGCACCGCGGTTTCCATTTTCGGACAACAAAGCATCGCAGATCTTCTAGGTTCGTTTCGGGTTCCATTTTTTCCTTCCATTGGTTATTTTCTGGATTATTTTGCGTCCCAATGAGTTGTGTTGCGTTTGTATTGTTCTTGTCTGCATTTTTTTCTATGAAAATCGTCCAGTTCTTTGCATTTTTTAACCGAAAATTTGAATTTTCGGACGAAGGGAAATTGAATTTTAATAACTACCGAAAATTTAAATTTCTGGAAATTTAATATTCATTTTAAATTTTCAGAAATTTGAATTTCCGGTAGTTATTAAAATTCCATTTTCCTTTGTCTAGAAATTCAAATTTCCAGTAGTACAAAGTTCAAATTTTGTGCTACCGAAAATTTAAATTTCTAGTAGCACAAAATTTGAACTTTGTACATCCGGAAATTCAAATTTTCGGTAGTATAAAATTTCAAATATTATATTATTCTAGACACCAACAAATTGTTTTCCTTTCTAATTGTATCACTTGATTTTTTTCTTCTTTAGATATGACTAGTCGACGACGACCTACTGCATCTGCACGCAAAGAACGTGTTGGGCAACATATACATGAGGAGACACCCATACCTGTACCTCCACCTCCACCTGTGCAGCCTCAGTCATATCTCGGAGGGCCCGAGGATTTGTTATTGCTGAGTTCATATGAATCACATGTTGCTTATGATATATGGAATGGAGTGGTAAGTAAAATAGTGTTAAGACTATTTGATTTTTTTGTATCATTATATTTGATTTTTTATAAAAATTTGATTATTGCTTAATTGTGTCAGGATCATGGAGAGTTGAAGACCGTGACACATGGTCGAAAAGTCTTAGAAGCCCCTGTACCGTCCTCGGAAGTTAGGGATTTTGTAGTAGATGCACAATTATCCGGACTCGTCATGTGCAATTACTCATTGGGAGATAAGGGACTTGTCTCGACATTTGTAGAGCAATGGCATAAGGAGACTAGCTCATTCCATATGTCATTCGGTGAGATGACCATCACTTTTGATGATGTGTCAACACTTCTCCATTTGCCGATTACTGGCACAATATGGAGAGAGCCCGACCTTGACAGAGATGCTTGTTGTGCCCTGATGACTGAACTCCTTGGCGTCACACCAGAGGCTGCATATCTAGAAATGGAGGCCACACGAGAGTTACATGTCCGATTGCACTGGCTGCTGGACGTGTATAACGATAGGGCCAAGGAGGAGGAGGGGGGATCGCTCTACCCAATGAGAGATTGTTTTATTTACTTTATGGACTCTGAACACTATCGAGCTTAACTTTTTAGCATACACATCATGACTTATTTAATTTTATGGAGTTGAAGTTTTTATCTTTGTTTTTGTTATATTTAAAGTAGAGCTAGGATGTAATTATAAAATATACAAATTCTAACTAAAAATGACACACCTTTTATATGCACAAATAACCATTTATATAATTAATCATCAGAAAGGTTAACATGAGCTGGTGTCTCTCGCGTAAAAAGTGAACTATAATGTTGTTGGCGATGACAAAATGCTAATTCCCGGGGTAGACATACTTATCACGTTCCAATAAACTAGACCAATAAACATACTTATCACGTTCCAATAAACTGAGTGATTGTTGCATCTCTGTCTTTCTCCCTTTTTGAGACCGACGAAACTTCTTCTGCTCATTATAAATATGATTGATTGTACTCAGGTTGGACGCATTGTTATCTTTTACGATTAGCAGTATATTCCTAGGCTTGACCATGTTTTTTGTCAAACTATTAACTAACAACCTCTCCTCATCATTTAGGCGACCAGCATATGAGTGACCAACCAGTGTCTCTGCCCGTCCATGGTTGTGAGTTCCATTCACCACATTAATATACCAACCTTGACCATTACTCAAGGATCTTGCTCTTAACCTGAATGGACACTCGCACTTTTGTGTAGCAGTTACCTTTTTCGATAATTTGTTCTTGTATGGCCTATATTTTCCACTTCTACTACAAGCCAAAACAACAACTGTCTTTCTTTCTAGGCCTTTATCCCCGTCGTTTGATCTTATTATGACAAGCACAAATCCACATTCCATGGCAAGTGGTCTAGCCGAGTTCAATAAATCATCTTTAGTATAAAAGACCTGATAGTGGGCAATGAAATACATATAAATCACCTTAACAATCACAACAACATTTTTAAAAAAATTTAAATAAATACCTAATTAGTTGTGAATTCTTCAGTGCAGTCAAATTTATTTAGTAATGAAGGGAACACGTCA
This sequence comes from Glycyrrhiza uralensis, assembly GCA_030159175.1. Taxonomy (NCBI): domain Eukaryota; kingdom Viridiplantae; phylum Streptophyta; class Magnoliopsida; order Fabales; family Fabaceae; genus Glycyrrhiza; species Glycyrrhiza uralensis. The sequence continues at coordinate 6,615,010 of BRZY01000006.1, forward strand.
TAAGGATTGTCATCTATTATGAACTGAATAGCACTACAAAAACACACCTCGATTAGAAGAATTTGAAATTGGAATTTTTATAAATTTTGATACTTACCGGAATTGGAATTTCCGGTAGTTATAAAAATTCAATTTTATAACTACTGAAAATTCTAATTTCCGGATAAAAATAAAAATTTAATTTTGATACATACCAAAAATTCAAATTTTTGGTAGTCAATTTTATAACTACCGAAAATTCAAATTTTCGGTAAGTATCAAAATTAAATTTTTATATTTATCTAGAAATTCTAATTTCCGGTTTAACTAGCAGATTTTAAGAAAAAATAAAATTTACCTCCACGTCTTTATAGCTTTACTAGAATTTTTTATTTAACTAGCAGATTTAAAAAAAAAAAATTTACCTCCACGTCTTTGTAGCTTTACAAGAGAATATGAAGAAGAACTTGAAGTGGAATGATGGTGGATTTTTTTTAGTTCTTATGCTTTCTCTCTCGTCTCTCACCTCTCTCAAAATGAAATGGAGTAAGAAGAAGATGAAGGTTTCGATCACGGAGGAAAGAGAAGGGAAGAAGAAATTGTCAGAGCGAAAGAAGAAATTGTCAGTGGGGTGTATATTCTGAACTCGCGAGAAATGAATAAAAATAGAAAATGTCATTTTCATATTTTTACATTGATTTAACGTTTAAATGGGGTGGATGACAAATACATGGAGGTGTATTTACCAATTCCCTAAAAGAAAAACTTGCAACTCTATCAAGGTTTAGGAGAATGTGGTTATTTGGCTTTTGTTGTTATTTTAGGATGGCTAATTTGGTTATTCTAGAGTATGTGTGTCTGCTTTATTATTGCTTATGTGTTGTGCCTTAATACTCTTTTTAGCATCCTAATCATGTAAGTGGCGTTGGGCTTTTCATGAATGAATGATACTTTGACAAAAAAAAACCATCCCGTGTGTTATCAAATCTCTTTCTAATAGAAATATGTGTTTATTTTAATTTTTCTATTTATTATCTGAGGATTGTTAATATATTTAATTTGAAGTATACGTATCTGATTTGTTATTATTTATACTAGTGGGTAGACGAGCACTGCCTATTTGCATTTTTTATTTTTATGTAAGATATAAAATTATATATTGATATATAAGTTTTTTTTACAGTAAAATAATTTCATTTATATGAGTTAGCAGTTTTTTTTTTAAATCTACATTTTAATAGTTAAAAGAGGATGAATAAAAATGGATTAGTAGTTATTAGTGGTTATAGAGGTAAAATAGGTAAAAAAAATTGTGTACATCAAAAAGAGATATCCCCTTTATTATAGTTATAGATTATAGAAGATTATAGATTATAGATAAACTTAAATATGTTTTTGTCCCTATAATATATATAGGAGTGTTTTGCTTTTAATCTTTAAAAATTTAGTCAAATATTTTTTGTCCACATTATTTTTTTTTGTTTTAGATATTTAAATGAGCTGATTGCTGATGTATCACATTTTGAATCTAGTAGCATTTATACGTGGCTAAAAATATTGCCACGTAGGATGCCACGTTGGTTTTTCTCTCTCCTCCCTTCTCCCCCCCCCCACCTTCCCCTCCCCCATGACGACCCCCTCCTCCCTCCACCCCCACCAACTCCTCCCCCCCTTCCTCCTCCCCCCATTAACACGTCTAACATTCGAAAACCCTAACCAAAACAAAGCCCCAAGTATGATGCATGCAACCAACGCAATAATAGGAACATGGTAAGGTAAATGCAAGCATAACATAACATGGGAAAAGAGAAGTCACCGAAATACTACACCAAAATGAAATGAAACAACAAAATAAAGGAAAAACTATGAGCTAATATTATTAGAGAGAAAAGCTGGGCGAATATGAACAGAAAAATAGCAGGGGAAACATAATGGAGGGTGGCATTGGTTTACCGTGAGAACCTTGTCGACATTGTTCTTGGAAGCAGCACTGGGTTTTCGACCCATTTTTTGTGCGGCAGAGAGAGTAGAGACGAAGTGAAGAACACGAAAGGGAAAAGACGCCAACTTTATGAGGGGACTGGGAGTGTGCACTACCGTGTCATGGAGAGAGAAAGGCTAATGTGACATTCTATGTGTCAATATTTTTAATCACATGGAAGTGTTAATTAGGCTAAAAATATGATACATTAATGATCAACTCACTTAAAAACTAAAATAAAAAAATATAATAGGACGATAAATATTTGACTAAATTTTTAAAAATTAAAAAAATACTCCTTATAAGGACCAAAAATATATTTAAGATTTATAGATACTATACACCAATACTCTGTTTTAGCAACATGCAAATGTCGTTGGATTTTTTCATTAATGATCTTTGACCAAAAATTAATTACCACCATAAGCACGTGCAACGTGATCCTTTTTTTTTTTTTTTTTCTGAAAAGGAACGTGATCCTATTTTGACCATCTATTCATTCTGGCAATCTGCAACCAAGTTGGACTGAAAATTTTGGACTAAGTCATGATTGGTTGTCTTCTTTCACATTTGCCTGTTTGTCCGTTCACCCTGAATATCCCAAATCCCTAGACTCTTGTCTTGGCTTGTGTTTTCCAAATCAAGAAGAAAAAACTCTACACAATCTGTTTCTTTGTTAAAGTAAAAATTACTTATTTTGCTTCTTAGATCTTAACAGTGTTGTTTAAGTCAGTTTTCTATTCTTGTTTTTAAAGAAAAAAAGTTAACCACTAGCCAGTCTATGACTTCCTTATATCTTAGTTTAATATTAACTTCTATCAATTTCTTTGTAGGTGCTTTCAGAAATCCTTAGTAAACACATACATACATTACAATCCCCAATTTGCGAAATCCACCAGAACATTTAGTTACTATAGTTCTGGATTTCTGAATCATAAGCATTAAAAAAAGGGCAGACGAAATTTATAGCATCTCCTTATCGTGTCTCGAAATCAAAATTTCCAAAAAAATTGAATTTCAAAACTTCAATTGAAATGTTAGAGATACAATTTGTGTCCTTTTGTATGTGTGACTGTGTGTCTTTGTACAAAAGTATAATTCTGTTTTCTACCATATGACCTATACAAAAAAAAAAGAAGGGGAAATCAAATCTCATATCCTGATTATGGATCAGATCAATTAGAAGGGCTTCTTAAGGTGCTTGAAATCAAGTGATGATGAATCAACACACTCAGCTTTGCTCCTATAACCATTCAACAACCTCAACAACTCAGTAGCCTTCTCCTTTGTACCCTCATCACAACCCACCTGAAGCAGAACAAGTAGTTTCTGAAACACCCCAACTTGAAGTGCCTCAATCAAAACCCCTTCCTCAGCACCATCACAAACCTTGTAAAGAATAGAAACCGCAAAACTTGAACTCAATTCAGATACCCTCAAGAGCTTCTTAATCACAAGAGGTAAAGTCAAAGCATTTGCCTTAGCAATTTCAACCCCACGTTTACTCACACAAAGAACACAATCCAACACCCCTAAAGCCTTCTCACACACCCCTCTCTCCGCATCAACAAGTGTCTCCAATAAAATCGAAACCAAACCCAATTCCACAAATCTCTCCGAGATCATTGCCTTTCTATTATCCCCTTCTGATGAGGAAACATTAACCAAGTGAAAAATTGTTGACAAACATGCTTTTGTACCAACAGGGTCTTTAATCATGTTCACCAATGATTCAACAATCCCTTCTGTTTTTGCCAATGCCTCAAAAGGCATCTCCTTTAGCAACAAAACAGAACTTTGCTTAGTTGTTGAGAGGTTTTTTTGTGTATTTTCATTTAGGAACCAAACCAAGCAACTAATAGAAGTTGGAGAAGAACCCAAAATGGATCTACCCTCTTGTGAAAGAGGACGCATCCACGTCAGCACCCCCAGAATCTCTTCCAAAACAACAACAACAACACTAACACTACTATTCTTGTTCTTACAGAAAGAGTCAAAGGCTTTGACCAGCACAATTGGAGCACCATTGGCTACAATACACCTCTTGTTCCTCTCACTCTCTTTCCCCCAAGCCTTCACCTTCCGCACGTGCGCCAGGCACGTGCCCTCGTCGCCGTTTTGCGCCGCCGACAGGATCCTCGTACACGTGTCGGTTACCTCGTAGGGGGTTACCGGGATCCGAGGGGTTGGGATCCTCTCGATCCCGTGGGAACGGTGCTGAACGCACCATTCTTGAATCATTCTACGAAGGGCGTGGTTTGGGATCATGTGGTCAACGCTGGTCAACTCTCTCTTTGTGACAGGGCAGGTTCTGTTCCCTGCTTCGATCCATTTCTCGATGCTGTCTCTGTCGTAGGTTATGCCCGTGGAAATCGTGACGGGGTCTCTCATTAGGTCGAGTGTCACCGGGCACCGGAAATGTGTTGGGATTGCAATCTCCACTTCCAAATCGCCGGAGCCGGTGCCGGAATTCAACTCTTTCGGTCCCTTCCGGGATCGCCGGAAAACCCTCCCTCTTGTCCATGACAAAACCATATTGTTGGTATATCTATTAGCTAGCCACTACCCCACAAACACAACACAGCAAAATTATGATCTTTTTTGATTCTTTTGTTGTTTTGGGTTGATGGGTATGCGTGTTATGTAGTGGAGGATTCGTGATGAAGGAAACTAAGTTGTGGTGGGGATTGTTTATATATAGTGGAGGGGTTCTTGTTTGGCACACGGGTCAAAGGTAATAGTTTATAGAGACTGTTTCAATTCAATAAAGGCAAAAAAAATGAGAGAGAAATTAACGAAGGGTCTTCATGTTGTTATACTAGTAGCAGTATTTTGTTTTTTTATTTGTTTATTTTGTTATTTTTGTTTGCGTGTGTGTGCGTGCGTGCTTGAACGTTGAACGTTGAAAGTTTGAAAGAGTCCTAAAAAAAAACTCACTCGGGGCTCGAGGTTTTTGAAATGAAGGGAAAAGGGATATATCATTGAGGAATAATTTAAGTGGGGGAAGGGAAGTAGTATAGTAGTAGTAGTAGTTGTTGTTGTTGGTTTGAACGGCGTGGGATGGGAGAGCTGACTCAGACTGAGTCAGCTGGTCGGTGTGCTGACTTGTGAATTGTGATGTGCGCTCCAATTGCATGGCCTTTTTTATTGGGTTTGGTTTAGTAGACTGTATAGTTGCACACCATGGCATGGCATGGAGTCCTCTCTACTGTTTTTTTTTGGTCCGGGGGGGGGGGGGATTTGGGGGAAGGGGAGGGGGAGGGGTGGGTGGGGATCGATCCCCCACCCTCATGGGATATCACCCCAGCACTATCCACTTGTGCTACAATGGGGGATGTCCTCTCTACTGTTAAAGCATGCCAATTGCACGCGTGCGTATTTGTACCAGCCGCGTAGGAAACATGATGGGTCGGTGCTTCTACTTTTGAGTTCTAAATCTAATCCTTTCATTTATAGCATCTCCAATGGTACAATTTAAATTGGATTGCTTAATTCATTTTAGTGAGTCATATAATGCCACATAAATTTTAAGTAACTCTCATTAAATTTTACTCCAATAAGAGTTGCTTAATATGAGTTGCTTAAATTATTTTTGCGGGTCCCACAATTGATCCCACATATCTATATTTTAAATTTAAATTTATTTTTAATTCAAATTAAAATACTTTAACATTCAACTAAATTAAATAAAGTAATTAAATTAAACTCAATGGTACAATTAAATTAAATTAAATTATTAAAATCCAATTACATGTATAACATCACATCGGCGGTTGGGCCAAAGTCACCCCGAGTTGGGCTTTGAGTTTAAATTAAAATTTTAATTAAATTCAATTAAATTAAAAATGATGGAGACAAAATGGTCTAGAACCATCTAACAAAAAATCTTTCCCATTCTATCACACTCTCTCATTCTACCCCATCGTTCTTTCACAGAAGCCTTCTTTCTTCCCAAATCACAACACCCCAAATCCTTCTTCATTCTCTTGCAAAGCGTGACAATCGTTTCAGAACAAAGCTTTCCCTCATCCTCCACACCAACAACTCCCACAGGTCTCACAGGTCTCACCCCCTCCCCCTCCAAGTGTTTCATATCTGTGTCTGTTTGATTCTGGACCTGTTGAAGACTTGAAGTTGTTTCTTATTTTCCCTTTCTATCTTTTTTTTTTTGATTTTATGGATCTGTGTTTGTTGATTCTAAATCTGTTGAAGCTGTCGGTTGCTTTCCCTTCTCATTCGGTTGCTCTTTGGATGAGTTGAATGTAAAAAATTGTTTTTTAATTGTTAAGCTACTCATCTTATATAAGCAACGTATCTTAGAAAAATAAGATAAGGAACGACATGTCATCATGCTCCAACGGCAAAAAACTTTAAGCAACGTTGCTTAACTTTAAGGACCAGTTAAGCATCGAATGTTAAAGGTGCTCTAAGTCAACGATATTACTAGGCAAAATGTGGGGTTTAACATGTTTTTGGTCTCTCTAAATATCGGCGTTTTGAATTTAGTCCCTCTAAAAAAAGTCAAAGTTTTTTGGTCCCTCAAGAAATCAATTTTTTGATTTAGGTCCCTCTTTGGCGTTGACCGCTAATATGACACACTGAGGTCCCTGTAAAAATGCTGACATGGTCCTTCTAAATATATTAAGTTTTGATTTTAGTCCCTCTAAATATATTAAGTTTTGATTTTAGTCCCTCTAAATATTAAGTTTTGATTTTAGTCCCTCTGCATGTAAGTCATGTTAGCATTTTTACAGGGACCTCAGTGTGCCATGTCAGCAGTCAACGCAAAAGAGGGACCTAAATCAAAAAATTGGTTTCTTGAGGGACCAAAAAACTTTGACTTTTTTTAGAGGGACTAAATTCAAAACGTCGATATTTAGAGGGACTAAAAACATGTTAAAGCCGCAAAATGTGTCTAATATGTCACGCTCCATTGTAATTGAAATTGATAATGTAACTGAAATTCACCAACAATTTAGCTTATTTAGCCATGCATGTCAATATGCACCATTGTAATTGAAATTAATAACATATAATGGGCACGTAAAGTCTTTATCATCTATCTTTAATTCCATTTTTAGGATTTCATTTTATTATTGAAAATGTTTTTTGTTTTATTGTTTCTTCATATTATTAAATTATTAAAAAACTCATTTATCACAATTATTATCCAAAAAACCCAACTGGTTTAACTATATGTAAATATATTATTGAATGATAGTATAAAACATTTTGTTTAATTAACAATTGATCAAATGTATAAACTCTTTTTCATGCGGACTTGATTTGTGGTGTCTACTTTTCTTGCATTACTTTCAAAAGCATCGACCTTTGACCTTTGAAGATGGAATTTCAAAATTTTATTAGCACATTTATATCGTTCAGATAATTATTTTGATTTTGAGTGATTTCTAAGCTTTTTAATTCCTTTTTATTTTTAATTCCTTTAATTAATACGAATTAGACCATATGGATTCACTTAATTAGAACTCTCAATTTTTTTCCATTCATAAAACTTGAGTTTGAGATCTTAGTTGACAGAAACTAATTTTTTTATTGCATGTGTGTAGAAGAAATGTAATTATTAATTTATATACTTCTACAAATATATAAAATATAATCCTCATTCTATAAAATGAGGTGTATTGTGTCTAACATATAACATAATGTAATGAATGTTTTAGAGAGTAAAAAATATGTATAATGATGTTCACACTGGATAAAAATTTTACTCAACTTGACATGTTTATATATATATATATATATATATTAATTTTTGCTAGTTGTTCCGTTGCTCCTACTTGGGTTGAATTTTGACTCCTGCCAGACTATTATCATAGTCCCATTACGTAAGCACTTTAGGTGAACTATGAACAGCTACAAAGTCTTCATCTAACAACCCCTTCATTCCTAATCTCGTGTATCTGCCCCACTGTCCTTACTCACCAATTAGTCTAAGAAATCTCCATTTCAGAATATATAATATAATATATATACATGCATTTTAGTTTTGAATCTATCATTCAAAACACGCGTTGGTTGAACTTCAAGCTTGGTGCATTTCAGGGATTTTATAGGTATAGCTGTGGCCCAACAGTAGATATGATGGGAAAATAATCACAATTAGACATGGTAAACAAGAGAATCAATAATACACTCCTTCTAACATATTTTATGTGATTGATTGAAATCCATAACTGTCTTACTAAATCATGTGGGTATGTCTCATGTCTTATTTGGAGAGACCTATTACTAAAGTGATATGGCCTACATAAATTTCACCTATAATAAAGAGTATATTGAAAAGAATGTGTTAGCACGGTTTCAATTTGTTGATGGTTTCCACTTTTTATAATGTTTGTTTATTAAACAACCATCAACAAATTGAAGCTCCTTATTAACTTCAAAGGTTAAAAAGGATCTTCAATTTGTTAATAAGAACGGATCTCCAATTTGTTAATATGTTGAAACCATCAACAAATTGAAGTTAATAAGGGCATCTTTAATGCTGAGTTCCAAACGCCTTTTCCCATTAAGCACCGGTTCTTGCGCGTTGGAGTTTTGACACGCTCGGGTAGCTAATAAACACCGGTGCTTGCACTATTTGACACTGTTTAGTATTGTTTTGTAAGTCTAATTGTATTTTATAAATAAAAATGGGTAATATGTGATTATTGATAGAGTCCATTTAAGAATTTTTTTAGAGATACTGAGTTGGAGGGGTTGGGTGCTTATTGGGTTTGTGTTGAAAAATGTGAAAGTGAATGATGTGGTCATATGAGACCATTTAAGCACCCAAAATGGGTTCTCCCTTGGAGATGGCCTAAGGATCTTCAATGTTGATCTTTTTTTTATTATTGTAATAATGGCCAGGTGGTAACTTTTAATTAACTTTAACTTCAAAGGTTAAAAAGGATCTTCAATTTGTTGATGGTTTCCACTTTTTATAATGTTTGTTTAAACCTAAAAAAGATAAGAATAAAGTGACTAAATGGACGCCAGTTGGAAAGGGTGGCCACATCTTTTGGCTTGACTTGCACATGCATTTTGCAATATTGTCTCTATTTTTTACAAGGCAGGTAGCAACAAATAATATTTGATTCCTTCTTTAACTACTTCCTCACCTGTCCATTTTCTCCTTTTCACAAATTCATGCTCATCCAAAACTGGTTGATACTTGACAGATTCCCTGTAACATTGAAATGATAGCAACCTTGCAGGCTTGTAGTAACAAAATCCCTTCACAGAATTTTTGAAATCTCCCTCGCATACACAATGAAACAGGTTTATATATGTTGCAGATTTTCAAATGATGCTAGATGTTTTTTTGATCCCCATGTGTTATTTGTCATCTACATGCATGTGATAAACTTGCAACCAGTTGATTTAATAGATTGTAATAGAATTAAAATGAACTAATCAAAACTAGTATCTAAAGCTACACATCTCACTCAATATTAACTGAAAGGGGAAAAACATGAATCTCTTCCCAATTTGTTAGCATAACTCCTTAGCAAAGTGCTAAAGAGAGTAAGAGAACTACACCATGAAAAAATGATGACCAGGTTCACATAGAAAAAGCCAACAACAAGCAAGGAGAATGAACATGAACATCATAATACACACTAAAGAACCACCTTTTATAATTATGTACAAAACCAAGCATATGATCACCTACCATCTGCTGATGTGAAAGAATCGGCAAATCCATACGGCCGAGTAGGTATACTTGTCTGTGTGTTATCCAAGCTTGGAAGAAGGGAAGAAGAAGATGATGATGACTCCATTTGGCTTGCACCTTCATAAGCCTGCCACTTCTTAAGTGCTTGTGGCAAAGACATGTCAAGGTCAATACCATATATATCTTCATTGCTCTGATCAGATGGTTTCCATAGTTCTACAAGAGAAGAAAGCACATTAACAGCATGACCCATGTCAGGCCTTTGATATGGCTCCCTTGCACAGCAGTGGCCAGCTAACTCTGCTACGGTGTGAATACTAGCAAGTGTTTCCTCATTGAGCTCGATCGCGGGGTCAATGGACTTGCGGAACGAGTCCTTGTTTATGTACATTCTGCGGAACCATGTTACAAGGTGCATGCTATCCTCGGGTTGGGTCTCGTCGAGTGCTTTTCTTCCGGTTGTCAGCTCCATCAATATTACCCCAAAGCTGAACACATCGACTTTAGTTGTCACACGGCCGGTAACTGCAATCAGATAGCAATTTGTATGGCAGTGTTAGAGACGTTTGGCCACAAATAACACAAGCATTCAGAATTTCAATACTATCAAGCAAACAAATTTAGATGGCACACATCCATTCAATTCAATCCAAATACACCACACAATCCAAGGGAAAGCCTGCTCAACAACAAAAGCCTTAAAAGTGACCCCACGGCCATTTTTATGACTTTCTGGTAACAGGATGAAGTTGTAATGAAGGGTTTTGCTTAAATTTCTCAGTTAATACAGCCAGGTCCAATTAAGGTGGTAGAAAATAGCTCTTCCCCCTATTTCTTCACTAGTGAATTGCCCAAACCTTGACATTTCTACAAAGAAATGAATTTCTCCGGTTGCTTTTAAATCATTATGGATCCTAGCTGGTCATAAATAAGCTGATCAAAGTAGGTTTTATGATATACTTTACACTGTGATACTAAGGCACTTTGAGATATGTAGCTAACGTTCAAACCAAACCAATATCTTGATCATGGTCTTAACTATTTCTACTTGTTTATTTGGGAATACTAATTAAAAAATGGCATGGCTCACAGAGAACTAGTAAGGTGGATGGAAAGATACCTGCATATTCTGGTGCCAAATATCCAAAAGTTCCTGCAATTCGTGTTTCAATTGAGGCTTTCCCTTCTGGGGCAAGACGCACTAGACCAAAATCTGCAACCTTTGCCCTCATATCATCTCCAAGGAGAATGTTTGAAGGTTTCAAGTCTCTGTGTATGAAGCTTTGATGAGCCAATCCATGGAGGTACTCAACACCCCTTGCCACATCTAAGGCAATGGCCAACCTTCTATTCCACCCCAGTGGTTCCAGTCCTTCTTCAGGCCAGTTAAAAAGATGCCTACTTAGGGTCCCCTGAGGCATGTACTCATACACAAGAAGCTTCTCATTCCCATCCAAGCAGTAACCAAGGAGAGAAACCAGATGCCGGTGACGAACCTTTGTCAAAACAGAAATTTCAGACTTGAATTCTGCTGCACCCTTTCCGGTTATTGCCCCGGACTCCATTCTCTTCACCGCAATTCTTGTACCATCGTGGAGTTCACCTTTATAAACTGTTCCAAAACCTCCTTGTCCCAATATATTTTTCTCACTGAAGTTGTTTGTGACATTCTTTAGGACTTGTATAGAAATGACCATATTTCCTGCTTCAATCATTTGAATATCTCCCGCCTCATTGCTGCTTGGTACAGTTTGGGTTTCACTAGCACTTCCAACACTGACACTTGAGCCTGCAACTGTTATCTTCACACTTTCATTATCCGATCTAGAATGCTGAGGGTGAACAACTAGTGCATTCGGGCTTTGGACCCTGCTTAACTTCTTCTGCTTCATCTTAAGCAAGCAGAAAATCAAGAAACCAATCAAACAAGCCACAAACACAGCCCCAATCACAGCAAACACAATCACTCCTACATGGGAAGAAGACTTTTTGCCACCACTTTCTCCACTCATATTGGGAGCCGCTGGAGACAGCGGACCCTGAGGGGTCGACTGGCCACTTCTATCCTTCCCTAAATCGTTGTTCCCACTAGTACTCACAACCACATTTCTCCTAAAACTCGGTATTTTCCCATAGAGCCGATTGTTCACGACATTCAATTGAGTAAGCGCGGGCAAAGTAGTCAGCTCCTCAGGAATCGAACCGGTGAGATTGTTATCAGCAAGAACAAGTCTTTGCAGCGACTTGAGCTTAGCAAACTCCGGGGATATCATACCGGTAAGCCCCATCTTCTGAAAACTGACAACAGTCACATTCCCATCGCTACAAGTAATCCCAACCCAATCAACACACGGATCATTCCCCTTCCAACTCTCAGCAAACCTCTTAGGATAACCCATAAGCCTAACAACAGAAAGGAGAACCTCCACCCTAGGATCACAATCACCAGGACCCTGCAAGCAAAAACTATTGGAACCCGAATCCCCACTATTATCCACCTCAACCCCAGTACCAAACACTGGCATTGGACCCTGAAACAAGTTATTAGTCAAGTTCACAACTTTAAGTGACTTAAGCCCAACCAAAGAAGCTGGAACAGGACCAGTAAATGAGCTATCCCTCAAGTTCAAAACCTTCAAACTCTTCAACCCTTCAAAATCAGGCAAAGGACCAGTAAAGGAATTAGAATGCAACCAAACCTCAGTCAAATATGTCATGTTCTGCAAAATATCAACAGTCCCACCAAGCTTATGATCACTCTTCTGGCCATTCAACCACAAAGACTCAATCTTTGACCCTGAAAAGCTCAAGGGCAAGCCACCCTCAAGGCTATTGAAGGCCAAATGCAAAACCTTCAAGCCAGGGAACACGTCAGCACCACCGAAGAAACCTGGTACATTACCTTTTATGTTTGCTGAGTTGGCAGAGAAGTTCTGAAGCGCAGAAGCGTTTCGGAGACTCTGAGGAATCTCCCATGGCTCAAAGGAGTTGTCGTCGATTTCAACGGATACAAGCTGCGACATGCCGGCGAAGAAATCGGCGGGAATTGCGGTGAAGCGGTTATTGCTAGCCATGAAGACTTGGAGGGAGTTCAAACCGCTTAGGCTAGGAAGTGGACCAGTGATGTTGTTGAATTGAAGCTCCAAGTGCTGCAACTCTGTTAGCTTCTGAACACTCTCATGGAGCGTGCCTTGGAGATTGCTTCGCCCGATTTGGATTCGGGTAACCCGTTTGTCTTCGGAGCAAGACACGTGGCCCCATTTGCATGGGTCCGGGTCGGTCCACCCGAGTGACTCGGGTGGGTTCAGGTTGGCTTTTATGGCTTGCATTACTGAAGCGTCGTCGTTTTGGGAGTTCGCAGCACCGCAGAGGGTGGTGATGGAGAGGAACAAGAACAACCCACGTGGGAAAATGGTTAAAGGCTTGGGATTTTTGAGGTGGGTCTTCATTTTCGTTATCATCATGTTGTTCTAGTTGGTTTGTTCCTTGTGGAACAGAGAGGGAGGGAGAAATGAAGGAGAAAGTGGGTGAAGGGGATGATGCAGTGAGTGTAGAATATAGAGAGAATGGAAAGGAGGAGGAGGAGGAACGCACATGCAGGTGGGGTCCATGTATCTCAAAGCTCGGGTTGTCGTTGTCAATGACCATTGCTCTGGGGAAGAGAGATTGAGAGGCTGTACTGTCATGTGTCCGTGTGAAGTGTGATTCTGGTATAATGGGGCCACATTGTTATATTCGTATAAATATATATAGTTTTTAATATTAAATATACTCCTAAATTTGACAATCATTATTATACTTTAAAAATATAGATATTGAACATATTATTAGTTATTCATTTCTTATACATTAAAAAGGTGTCTAATGTCTAAGAATTAATAATATAATGTTCAGTAAAAAAAAAGAATTAATAATATAATGTGTTTGTTTTTAGTTTCTGTGCTAATTTTTGAATACTCAAAGTTTTTTAGATTGCTAAAGCGAACTTGATAATTATGTCAAGCTAAATCTGACAAATAAAAAAATATTTGCCTTATGACATCAATGAAGTTTTTATAACTTAATGACTTGCCTTTCATCTTCACACATTCAGCACTAAGACTAATCTCAGCACAATATATCCATTACTTAAACTCTGTTTCGAGTATTTCTGTTTCGAGTATTTTGCGCATCAGACATTAAATTTTTTATAGATGAATTTGAACTTTATTTTTAGTAATTATTACTATGGCCCCGGCCAGAAGAAACAAACGGATATGAAAAATAGATATTTTTTTCAAATTAATAATCCGATCGATCCTATAGTTGTTTTCCCAATTTAGACGTATCAGCTATATAATATATCTGTATATATATATATGACTTACAACCTGCAGCCTTATCTTACAAGATAAGTACATATATTATATATATAAAAAGCTTGTCTAAATCTTTGTCATCGTAGCTTAATTCTGGGGCATGAGAAAGTATATAGAATGTTAATATAGCCCACAAAAAGATAAGGTGTGATCTGGAAAGGAAGAAATAAAATAAACTAGTGATAAGGTTGAATGGGCAACGGAGGGAGCTCCCAGATCATGAACCTCTTTCGTCATTGTTGCGCTAATCTCTCAATATATTAGCTGGAGGGTGAGTGTATATCGCTGGCGGGTAAGAGAGACTTGAAGGTTGCCTTTCAACCTTTTGAGGTAACAGAAAAGAAAAAAGAAAAAAACACTTTATAATATGCCCCCATATATATAGCTGGAGAAATAACGTTGAAGGAAAGTAGATATTAATTAATTACTCGTGTACGTTTCTAAGTTTTCAAACCAATTTTGCGTGGATTGGAAAGGGACAAATTAAGTATTTGTAGGAACTATAAATAAACTAGTTACGTAAGCTATATAAACTCATAAGTAACATAACTAACACTTACTAAAATTTATTAGGAAAGTGTTAAATATCAGATTCATAAATTTAAGAACTCTGCAAATTCGTATTTGGTATTCTCGACTTTACACCGGAGATGTTAGGTTTTTCACAGCTGTGGATTTCTCTGAATTCTACTCTACATTTTTGCATTTGGGTCTGACAATTTCACGACGGGAGTGGGAATTTCTCGACAATTGTGAGCTGCTCTGGAATATATTTGCATTTGGGTCTGACGTTTTCACATCGGGGGTGTACCTTTTTTCACAGCTGTGGACTGCTCCGATTGCTACTCTGCATTTTTGCATTTGGGCCTAACGTTTTCAAGCTAGGGGTGGGAATTTCTCCACAATTGTGAGCTTCTCTTAATTATATTTGCATTTGGGACTGAAGATTTCACACCGAGGGTGGGAATTTATCCACAATTGTGAACCAATCTGAATAGCTCTATGTAATCTTGAACTTGTTTGTTCGTCCTCACACCATGGGTGGGGTTTCTCCCACAGTTGTGAATGGCTCTGATCTTCCTTGGTGTAGTTTTCATAGGTTGGGGGTGATTTTATTAGCTACTCATGTGGATTTGGCGTGATACAAATGATAGCTAGGGTCTGGGTACCAATTTAGTTGAGATATCTTTCTCTATAATAATACTTTTGCAAGTTAGCTCTATTGTATTAACGGTAGAAGATCGATCGTTTTTGTACTGATAACAATTTTATTATTTTTTTGTAGCTAAATTTAGACATATTTTATGCTCTGATTTAGTTGTTTTCTTGATAAAAATTATGCTTATCCAAAAACAAGAACCGGTATTTTACAAGCAATCCGTTTCAAACAATAAAATATGATTTTTCTATGGAAAACTAGGTTGTGTCGGGATATTTTGTGGAAATTTAACTCCTATATAATGGGCAATTCTCTTTAGAAGGTAAAATAAACAATATCAACCGTCAATGAGAAGATCAACAATACATCCATTCTTTGTTGTACACCTAATATATACTAATCATTAATTTTCTTATCAACCAGTAAGATCATTTACTTGATCACCCTAATTCGAGGAGACATCCAACTTTTTGGGATCCAACAGTTACACCACTAGAGTATGAAAAGTTGCTGAAGTTCTTAATATGAAAATTAAGTTCTTAAAAAAAGGAGTTAAAGCAAATCAAAGGTTCACCACGGGAGATGCACTAAATTAATCTCTTTGTGGATTTATTATGATTATAAAGCTCCCATCTGGCCCTTTTGCACTGAGATATATACAAGTTTGTGTATCAACAGCCAAGATAAGCTACTTTTCATGATCTGGTTCTTACCACATCCACCTATGACTATTTTTTAGCTTACTCCAATAAACTCTTTCACTATGTCCACCAATGATCGTGTCCTAATTTAGTTGGCCCGCTTTTGTATCCTTTTGGTCCCTACCTACGGGGCTTTTCTTTTCACACCTTCTCCTTTTCTTTTCTTTTTTTTTTTTTTCATAAAATGATGACTTTACCCCTATGGTTTTCATAATGTATTTTGCATTACAGAGACTTAGTTTCTGTACTACATTCTAAAATTTTAAAACACTACGAAAAATTTCATACTGTATTAAAATCTCAAAATACATTACAAAAACTAAATTTCTATAATGTATTAATCGTAAGCGGTAAGAAATCAAAATAAAATATTTGCAATGAAGGCCAAAATTTCACTGTGCAATGTAGAGAAGACAATGAGGAGCAACAAAGGGTGACGGTCAGAGAGTGTGGAGAAGAGAGGGTGAGAGAGTGAGGGAGAGAGAAAATAGGGGTGGGAAGGAGATGAAGTGGGTGAGGGCATTTTAAGAAGTATTTAATTATGTTTGGGGGAGGGGTGGGAATAGAAAAGAGGGGGTAGGAAAAGAAAGGGCCCTATCTATGTCCCCAAAGTTCTTTTTTTTTTGGTCGAAATGTCCCCAAAGTTCTGATCATGAATGCATTGAGGCAATTTCTATCTACACATACATGTTTTTCTATCAACACATACATGCTGCGGAATTATTAGTTTCGCAGGTGTATTTTTTTTCGGACACACACATACCGCGGAACTATTAGTTTCGCGCGTTGTAATTCAATTTGGACACACACATACATAATGAATAAAAAATGCTTGCGGAACTATTAGTTCCGCGGTATGTGTGTGTCCGAAAAAAAATACATCTACAGAACTAATATATGTGTTGATAGAAAATCATGTATGTGTAGATAGAAATTGCCATGCATTGATCTATTATATGAGGTAATGGGTCGTTTTTTTTTTGGTCAAGTGAGGTAATGGGTCTAGAATGCAAGTCTATACGTTTTGTTGTACTTTGTTTTTTTAGCACAACCCAATTTTTGTAAACCTGTTACAGCAATGGTGAGAGTTTGTTTTAATCACTCTAGTGCTTTCCGAGCTAGCACTTGGATAGGATTACTACCCTTTACAAATCTTGGCATAACTTCTAAGGATTTTTTTTTGGTCATGGGGGTGGGTGGGGGATCGATCCCCTCACCCTTCATGTCCCACCTAGCATCTAACCACATGAGCTATAGTGGGGGGGACAACTTCTAAGGTTGATTAGGATTTTTAATTTTGTGTGGACCGTTAAATTTGGGCTTCCCGTTGCGTGGTTGGTTTTCAATTGACACGGGTTCCAATCCAATGCTCCGTTACACAAAAACACAAAGAGATGGTTAGTGCTGAACATAATAAGTTCAGCTTATCTCAACATTAATCCTAATGCAAGTTTATAGTTAAACCATTCCTGACAAATTGCTAGTGTTGATAATAGCTAGTGCGAATTATTACATACTACATGCCCAAGAATTTTTATATTAAAAATCCGTATGTCAAAATAATTTTTTTTTCAAAGGATCATTATTAAAAAATGCCCAACGATACATACAAAATCACAGAATTCTAAAAGGGGAGTATTACAACAGTGCGCAAGATATAAACAATAACAAACCAGACATACATACTCCAAATTAAATAGATTAGCGTCTTGAAACAATAAATAGAATGCCAAAGTAATCACATCCTTCAATTACAATTTCAAAATAAACCTTGATAAAACTTTTTTTTTATTCCTTTCGGAACGGCACATGCCTAGTGGCAACTCGTGAGATAACCCAAAAACAACCTACAACAAATCTGAGTATAGCAATGTTGTGTAATAGAGCTCTCAGACAGCATATTTGAGTAGAGTAGTGTTGTAAAATAGACCTCTAGTGATTAGCATATTGTTGTAAAAAGTGGATCTAAATTAACAAGTTTAGCTGGAAGGGAGAAATGTGATGGAAGAGAGCTAGAGCAAGAGCTAGACAGGAGATGAAGGTCGAAAAAGAGAAGGAGATAAAGGTGGTGGAGACGATGGTGAGTGGAAGAGGTGGAGATGGAGTGGTGGTGAGAAGAAAAAAGGAGATGAATGGAAGGAAAAAAACTGCTCACTATAGAGAGAAAAAACCCACCTAAAGTGGGAAGGAAGACCTCACTATAGATTTTCATTCGCCCACTTGTTTGTGAAAATAGTTGGAACTGGAAGTTTGTTCATGAAGGTCTTGTTTGGTTCAGAAACCCAACTTCTATCTCATGGAGAAATTATTTAATAGTTAGATAAACTCAAATTTAGATAAACCAACTCTGAGCAATCTATGGAGGAAAGCCAGATGAAGGGAGTAACTCTGGATCTTACCCTTCCTTTGAACGACTTTGGATCCCCTAGCTTTCCCTAATTTTCTTATGTTGGTTTATGTTCTTTAGGAAGTGTGTCATACACAGTACTAGAATTAGATAGTCTTTAGATAGATTCTCTTTGGATATGAGTTTTTTTTTTTGGTCCAAGGATATGAGTTTATATAATCCAGTTGTCCGCCTTTATCTTGTGTTTTGTTTTTTGGTTGAATCTTGTGTTTTGTTTGGACGCGTGTAATCTGGAGTGAGTGGACGCGTGTAATCTGGAGTGAAACGTTTTTGTCTCTGTTTGGGCTTGGACTTGTTCCCATTTGTTTAATCCAACGACATGTTAGTGAGTTAGCGAAGTCCAAACCACTTTTGTGTGTATTAAGGTTTAGGGTTTAGTGTATTAAATGTCTACTAATCACACTACACTCTCACAATTTTTATTTTTGCACATTGTTTTGTGCTAATAGGCCATGCACATGTCTGAAAATTCATGAGTGCTCTAGAAATTACGCCACAATCTCCATACAAACAATCTCATTTAACACTCATATAGGTGATTTCATCGATTGTATGCAACAATCCATACACTACCCATGAGGGACATAAAAGTCATTAAAAGTTTTTAATCTTATCATCTCAAAATGATGTTTAACACTTCTCATACCATATTAAGGGGACAAAATTAATAGTGCTAGAAAGATTAACACCAAGCAATATGAGACTCAAAACTTTTGAAATATTTTACAATACGTATAACAATATTTTGTTTCACTCAAAAGGGTGAAACCAAAGAGAACAGAAACAAAACATATTGTTGTATTCCATTCTATTTGTACCCCACACACCACTCATAATAATTTTTTATTCATTAGTTAGTGTTTTTAAAAAACTCGTTAGAAAAAGTATTTTAAAAATAAATAATTTTATTTGAAACAAAAAAAACACTACACACAAGTTGTATCACCAAAGCCTACAAGTATGCATTATATTTCCGCAACAACATAGCAAAGTACAATGCTTCTACAGTAACCGGTGTTGTTTGTTTTGGGCAACATGTCAGCATTTTATAAATGGCCTTATTACCAATAGCGTTTGCTTTCCCATGAGCTTCTGTGGGTTACATATCCTCCCAATAGCAAGTACAATTGGTGTCTGAATAATATTAGTTAGTTTGGTATCTAAAATTCAAATCTATTAGTTAAGTGGTTCAATTATGGCAACAACATAGTTAGTTAAATATTATAGAAGCTTACTAGGCAAGCTCTCCAATTAATTGGAATCATGAACAAGTGTTTGACACTAATTTTGACACTAATTAATTTGAATAATATAGGAAAAGGCATGATCGATCATGAACACTTATCAAAGTGAGCATATGCGATTAATCCTTGACGTCTCTGGTGGACTCTATACTAATAAGCACTAACTACATGTTTATGGTAAATAATTGTAAAGTAAAGAAGCATCGAGGATATATTTAAATGTCACCAAACCAAGTGGATCAAGAATTTGCTTTATAATATATGTAAGGGCCCAGATTCTCAGCACTAAGCAATTTCGCGAATTCATGCAATCAGCGAATTGTAACTATTGGATCACGATCAGACGGTTCACAGTCTCAGTTTATATTTTAAACCCGATTTTACTTTTAGATTGTGAGTTATCCGACCTTGATTCATCGATTACCATCCACTGATTGTAGAGTGTAGGGAATCAATTTCCCGGTAGTCAGTAGAGAGTGTAATCATCATCACCAAGAGTTATTATGCATATTCCTCCCTACATTGCAATATACTAATACCAATTAATGCTGATTAAGCTATATGCATTATTTAGACTTTATAATAATAACATAGATATGAACTGGGGTGTGTGTGATGGGGGACCAATTTGAGGTTGTTTTAAGGTGGTGACGAGCGGCGTCTTGGGAGCTGAACTAAACGACGGAAAGATGGAGTACTTGTCTCTAACTGCCATGACCAAAAGGTATAGTGTCACTTGGTCACGTGCCGTTTAGGTGATAGTGCAGTAAAAGCAAACAGAATAATATATATATATAGCATAGACATGATTCATTAAATTGTGTTGTCTTTGGTTGTGTCTTATACTTCCTGTTAGTTTCCAGAGAAAAAAAGGACTGTTCTATTGTATTGTTTATTTTTTTCACACTTTTTATATATTTTCCTGAAGAGTTTTTTGATTGGACTAAGATCAAACAGACGTGGCTAGGTTGCATTCCTCATGATGTTTTTTTTTCTCTATAATATATACTTTTTTTACCGCGTATTTCAGGAAAAAAAAGATACATGAACTAATTTGTATTCGGTCAGAAGGTAAGTAAAGTCTGGTCACAGATTGTTCCATTACTGAATTTTGAATACGAGTACTATCTGAATCTGTTCCCTTAGATAGAGCACATTAACCATTTGTGTCTAACCTCATGTGATTAACTATAATATACATTTATCTCATCACTCTCTGATCTAGTAGTTGAGAAAATCACTAATCTACTTTGTACACATGTGCTTAGGCCTTAATGGGCTAAGTAGTAGGTATATATTATATATTATATATTATATATATAGCTGGCCCCGGCCTAGGATTATTCTTTTTAAGTGTATGAAGTGTATAGAAAATTTGCATTGATTTGAGAAGCATATATATAGGCCCTTTCTTTAATTTCTCCACTACACCCTGCTACTTTTTTCTATCTTTTTGGAGTGTTAAAAGACTAATCCCCTTTGAACATGTGCTTAGGCTTCTAATGCCCCGTTAAAATATAATATTATGGTTTAACTTATGCTGGTTCAACCCCAAAAGCATGATGCAGGATCCAATTTTGCAAAGATATATATTCTTCATAAAGCACTTTTTGTAAGATAGGTATAGTTCAGTGTCGGTAAGGCTAAATACATGTATGGGCCTAAAGCGAATTTTAAAGTGGGGCCTTTTTATATATCAAGGTGGCGATAAATCGCTATAGATAAATGTTTTTAGTTTTACATATACTATTAGTAAATAAAATTTTGTTGGTAGGCCTAAAGCAAAGGCTTGGGTTGCCTTACCCTTGGGCCAACCCAGGTATAGTTCTTTATAAGCCCTGCCTTGTTAGCCCTTTAGACAAGTGCTTCTCTAATATTTTTTCTCCATTTGTACTATTGCCCCGAGTTTCCCCACTTGTTTGGGCAAACCTTTGTCACTAGGACTTTTGGCCTCAAAGGCACCTGAGATGTCTCCACGGATTTAATCTTTTGGGTCGGCTATAAGATTAATCTCTAGTTTGGGGTTTAGTCACATTTAAAACTCATCGTACCTATGTAAGTGTGTGTGGAGATCGAATCTTGATCCTTCTACCCACCACAAACTCAATGTGTGTTGGCCACTTATCCATTGAGTGTTTTTTCCCTCTTAATTTTAACAAATATTCTTTGGCCAATGCATATATATGGTTGGTGTGCTTTTAAGATAAACAATTAATGAAAGCATAATCCTGACACCAAGAGCTTGCTGCCAAGTTTTAATTTCTCCGTGTTTGAAGCTTCTGCATGCACTAACTTCAGATGGGGATCCTATGATCCATCTCAGTGTTTTGAGAATGACACATTGGATTTTATTAAGATATTCTTGCTTTGATGAAACAACCCATGAAGCAGGGAGGGCTACTAAAGATAATATCTCGGATATTTTTATTTTTATCTTTCAAGTAGTGGAATCTTACAGTGACAACCTTAAAGTAAACTCATCACTAATTTGTTATAAACCAATCAATTCACGGAAAATCTATTCAACCTAACTATTTCATACATGAACGGATTAATTGAGAGGGACAAGCATAGCCCTGACACCCTCTTTAATTTTTTTCCCAGAAATTGTGTGTAGATTGTAGTTTTAATTTACAAAAAAACTTATTTATTTTTGTTACTAATTTTCAGTCTCCAATGTTGAAAATATACCCGGTTCTAAGTCTTTATAATAAAAGAGCATGGACTTATTAATGCATATCCTCACTTTATAGGCAATCATCACCTTACAAGTCGATTTTTTTTGGGTATTTGTAAGGTGAAAATTGTCCAAATCTTAGAAAGATTGCATTGATCATATCTCTAATTAATGTTGGACTCTCAACAATCATTTATCATCAGCAAAAGTTTAGCTTGTTTATCATTTAAATCATTTCAGTGGGTAGCCTCACAAGTCCCCTGCTCAGACAATTCCATGTGCATGTCAAATTGTCAAATATTTCAACACATTAATTTATATATAGGATTTTGAATGATGACATTGTTAGATAGTTTACCATGATGGATTTGTGAGACCCATTTATTCCTTCTCGTGCTTACAAGTTACAAGCAATAGGATCACAACTCGCGTGGCTGAAATTGAAGATCAGTGAAAGAAAAGGGGTTCTTCCTTGGATTTATGGCCATGATGCCTCCATAATTTCGTGCAATTGGAATAATGGACCATCGCATTATTTTATCTTCTAAAAACTTGTCAGGTTAATGATGTAGATTGAAGGCCTTTGAAGAAAACCCGATCCAATCTCTTTCCTTTGATAGGTTGATTATATGTCCACTTGGCTTCCCTATGTAATGGCTCAAATTGTTATCCTTTTCCTTGAACAAAGAAGCACACATGTTCAAATTCTGTTTTAAATTTGATTCCCGGTATTTCCTGGAGTGTGTTTTTTTTTAATCAATTCCTAGAGTGTGTTTATTTTCAGCTATGCAAAATTGTTCTCACAAAAGTGAAAGTGAGCAGCTTGAAATTATAACATTTTCATATTTAGTACAAGCCGTAAAAAAACTAAGAGTGACAATTTTATATTTCCATGAGAATAACTTTCCACTTCCACATCATTTAATTATATTTTTTCTTTTGAATTTTTTACTTAACTGAAAAATTTAAAAACGTTCATATGAATATTGAATAATTACTAAACATATTTATGAATTACATCTGAAAATAATATATATATATATATATACACACACACACACACTAATTACTAGAGCTATTCTCAAAAATATCATTTTTAAAAATACAACCATATACCTTTAAACAAACGTCCCAATATTCTAATATAGTATTGAAAAGTAATTATAAAGTAATCCATGATTTCAAAACAAGAGTGGTCAAACCTTGCTTTACTAGCCATGCTTTAATTGCCGTCTCTTTATGGTTTAATCTTGAACTGGAAAGAAACACTACAAGAAAAATTAAGAAATTAAGAAATTTGCAAGGATTAAAAATCGAAAGAAAACGGGGTCACAAAATTTCATAAATATAAAATGATATTGTTACAAGAAAGATAATTTTCAAATTAAATTTTTTAACTCATGGTTTAAATATTGTTAATTTGCCAATTTATTAAGATAATAAGTTAATATTAACGATTAAGCATCTATGTAGCGTTGTAACTTTTGTTGAAGTTTCGAATTGAACTCAACGCTTTCATACCCCAGGTGTAAAAATCCCCGCATGTCATAGCGCAATGCATCAGCACAAGTTGTGAGTAGGTTAGATATGTTCACATTCCCAGTGTTTGATTTTTCACAACTGTGAGCCAAAATTTCATTAGTTTTATATAGTAATTATAACAATCAACATGCTTGCTCTGTGATCAAGAAATTATTACTAAGTCTATGAGAAAAATTTGTTATATGATAAAGGTATTTTAAAAATTATGACATCTATTTCTGGGAATATACATTGAAAACCAAACACATTTTAGTTATTCCAGGAGATTTTTAAAAAATGATTCTAATAAATTAATAGCATTAACTAAAAACTTTTTTAAAATTACACAGGATTTGGATTCATATCATTATTCCCTACAAGAGTTATTTCTGGGAGTAAATTGTTGGATTAATTATTTAGTCAATCAATTATATTGGATTAGCATTAATCAATTATTATAAATTACTCTTTTAATTATTTATATATTAATTATGGTCAATAATTATTAATATAACACTTAAAGTAATTGATGGATATTACTGGGCTTTTGTTTGGGAATGACCCTGTGATGGGTTGAGCCATTCTATTGTAGTCCGTTGAGAGGTCCCTGGTCTCTGCTGGTAAGTTAAATACTGCCTCTCCATTAAGCAGTATTATTCTGACTCATACGCTTAACCAGTGAAGAGAGCAGTTTACTCTCACTTCAACTTCCTCTCAAGAGCAGTGCTCTGTTCAATCAGCGAACCATGGATCCTACTATGTCAGGTACACACATCTTCGTCTATCACTCATTAGTATGATGATTAACATGCTATAATTTGTATCTATCTATATTATAAATTTCATCAATTGGTATCAAAGCCTGGTTAGATACATGTTATAGCTGTTATGATTGAATTGGATCAAGAACTTCTTTGAAATATACCAATTGCGTAATTCTTTCTTGTTTATTGAAATTGGGTATGGTGCTTTATTTCTATACAAGTCCAGAGCATCATACTAAAGAAATTACACCGTTTTGATTTCGGGTTCTTTATATCTCAGTTTTTCGATCTTGTAATTCTTCAATCTCCTTTAAAGATTCTTTAATATTATTGAGGGGTTTTCCTTTCTAAATATAAACGAACACTATACTTAAATGTCATGAGATTCCATTGCGTACTTTGTTGAAATTGAATGATTGAACTTTCGTGTGTTCCATCCATAACCGTTTTTGCGGGTTCATGAAACCAAAAATCAGTTTGGGGCTTCTCTTCATCACAGTTGTGAGATCATATACCTGTAACATAGTGCAAACTGTTGATCCAGTCACGAGAATCTGTCAGATTACGTTTGCGGGTTCATTATACGGTTTTTTTTTTCTCAATCTGGAATTTCTCTAGTTATCTTTATTGATTATCAAAATTGATTGAGGGCTTCAGTATATCGGCCAGAGGAGATCAAAAGCCCTCAAATGACATACAAAATCGACTCCTATACCGGGAGAACGAACTGGGTCTCCTTCGGGTCGTTATACCCGTTTTCAACATTCTGGGCAAGGAAGATAACTTTTCTTGCAATGCCCACTCGCGGGCCTGGCGAGTGGCCGCGCGTGGGCCCACTCCCATGGTCCATTTTTTTCATTTTTTACCAAATAAATATTATTTAATATTTTATAAATTTTGGTATATTTTGTGAAATTTCTTGGACACAGAAAGCAATTTTATTTTAATTAATCTGAGATTAGATTTTTAATTTACATGTTGTACTCTTGGAGTTTTTGTCTGAAATTTTTTGTGCTTGTTCCTTATTCTCATAATGACATTTTTAGCATATCATACTCTCTCTGTTAAGATGTCATTATTATGGAATAATTTTAGGCTTTCATTTGAATTTAGTCATGTGTATTCTATATGCTATCTTAATATTTAATTATATTTATATAATTGTAGCGTAATTCTTGCATGACTATTATCATTTTGTGTAGTTGTGAGCTCACCTATCGTGGGTACAGTTATACAAAATTTGTGTTAGCTAAATAATTAAGTCTTACTCTTAATTATGCATGTGTTATATTAATAATAGTTATACCCTATCGGTGTACTATTATTGATGTAATTTGTTGAAAATACAATATATATTGTCTTGTGCTTATGTCAATTCGTGTTTTAATTTCACATACCTTATCAGTATTGAATTTTTTTTTGGTGATAGAAGTTTATATATTGTATTGTTCTTTTATATTTTTTATTTGTTATGATTCGGGACCTTTAGGCGGGATTGTAATAAATATGAAATTTTTTCCATTAAGGGTGTGATTGGCTGAAATCATACATATATTTTGGAATCATTTTCTCTGTTATTACATGAAGTCTTTTGTGCATAATGATTCTTTGTTGTTTCTTGATTCAGTTTCTTTATCACATTCTATCAAAACTCTTAATGGGATAAACTATGAGAATCGGAAAGAATCTCTAAATCTCTATCTCGTTATCTTCTTGTTAATGTGATTGATTAAATTAAAATATAATGGAATGACAATATTGTTATCCTGCCAAATTTCTTCTTCTTCTTGTGATGATTAAAATTGTTAAAATTTTAGCCTTAGATTAGTTTTTTAAATTAACTAAATATATTGTTTTTCACTACCACACTAACATTGGATCCAAAGTTTTCTAATTTATTATTCTTATATTTGTGACATTTGTATAATAGATACTCTCTCTAATAATGTATCTTAGTCACAAAATATTTTTTTTATTTGGATCATAATATAGGTTAAGCCTATATACTTTGGATTAAATTAATGTGTGAAGTGAATGATGCAATTTATGTTATTTTATACCAATCATATGTTTTATATTGCCTCATTATTGCCTCATTTTTAAAAAAAAATAAAATTAATTGTCCACTTGGAAAAGTTATTATTAAAATGATTTTTGGGCATTTTTTGAGGCAATTGAAAATTATATCGTCCTTGTGTGTTTCAAGTTGATTTATAATTAGAGCCTATTATATTATGATTTAACATTAATTTGTGAATTATTTGAGATAATTTTAATATAAATCCAATGATGTTCTCATTGAGTTATCAAATCTTTATTGGCAAATGAATTACGACACACTCTTTTGAGGTTAGTATTGAAATATTTAACCTATTGACTTATTATATAATTGCATTTAGGGAGAATTTTGTTGACATATATTGTTCTCCTTTTATGTTTTTTTTTTTGAACATTGCGATTATATATGAGAGTGTGGTTGTTTCTTAGAATATTCTGTGTGAATTTAGTTAGATTCTATTAGGTATAATTGCCGATAATTTGTATAATTGTTAGCTCACCTATCGTGGGTACAAGTATGCAGATTTTGTAATGTTAGATAATTAAGATTTCTCTTAATTATAATTTGTATTATATTGATAATAATTACACCCTATCGGTGTGTTGTTACTAATATAATTTGTTGCTATACAATGCACCATGAGATTCATGCTTATATCAATTTTTTTTAGTACCCTATCGGTATTAGAATTTTTGGGATATAAGATTTATGCATTGTATCTCTAATGGGCATATTTTGACTGAATACATGTGAAATCAATTAACTCTTGAATTATGTGATAACTTATGCACATTAAATGATTTCTTTGTTGTTTTAATATCAGTCTACTTGCCTATTTTTTTTAATTAATTGGGCATCACTCTTAAAATTTTGCACTTGCCTATCGCAATGCAAATTCTTGAATCCTTTTTTTTTTGAATGGATTGTGATTATCCTCGTATTATGTAAGAAATGGACATACCCTATCGGTATGACATTACTTGACATGATCATTGTGTGATAGAGAAAAATAGTTGAATATTTATTTTGAACTTTCTCATTTTTTTATTATTAGTTCAACTATCATTCTCTATCAAGTGGGAGAATTTTGTATACTGAAAGTAATGTCTCACAAATCTCTACTTTAATTAAATGTCCAATTAACTATACATGAAAAACAAATACAATTATGTTTGCAAATATCTCTTGATAAGTTTGCTAGCTCTTCCATTCGCATGTTGTTTGTCATTGCTTTACTGTCGGGATCTATGTTGAGGATGTTGTCATAGTCGATCTCCTAATGTGTTTTACACCCTCTATTGTCTCGTTTTATTAGCGAACAACAATCTTTGTGAAGACAATATTTTAGAATCTCAAATTATCTTTGAACATTTTAAAGAAAAACATTTCTATATTCCCATACCATATTTTATATTTTATATTTATTTTATTTTAAATTAATGTTATGGTGGGAGTTAGAGATTATTTATAGACAAATCCTCAATAGTTATTAAGTGTAGGTCCTACGTGCTTCCGCTGCTGGTAACTAAATTTTGTGCTCCAGTGCATTTTTTATGTTATTTATAATGTGACACTAGAGTTTTGAGTGGGTAATTGAAAACTTGTATATATATATAATCTCATATTTTATTTAAAATATTAGAGATTTTGATCTCACTCAAATGTTTATAAAGTGAAAGTTACCTTATTTGTTTGATCCTTTAGATGATCAATTCTTGTGATGACATAAGAAGATTTTGTGCTATCAAGTGTCATGCCAACACTTATAATCTCTTATTTTTTTGTATGCAGAATATGTGGTTAATTATGAAACCCAGATTTGGTAAACTTTATGATTGAGAAATCATATGTCGGGTTTCCTATTGTCTTTCTATAACCACTTCTCTTGACAATTCTGCACTAGTCTGTTTCTCTCAAATTTGTAATTCTTAAAGAGAGAGTTTTGGCTCACCTTATTAGGGTGTCCTTAAAATTATTGCTTCTGCTACTGATAGCTTTATTTATGCTCAAGTTTTCATTTATCTTGATATTGGTTTTGCTAGTAATGCTTTAGATATATACTTGAGTAACCCAATTTTGGTCTTTTGAAAGCCGTAAAAGGTCATGGGTTTTATGGAAAACAAAGGATTGTATGTTGACCTATAAGAAATCTGATCAACTTCACGTCTTTAGTATTATGATTCAAATTCTGAAAGTTTTCCATTGACCGATAGTCTACATTTGGCTTTATCCTTGTAATTGCACCTTGAGTATTATATCACAAGGTTGTGATTCCACTATTGAACTCATGCCATGAAAATCTGAATCTTATTTTGATATCATGGATTAGTGGGAGTGTGTAGACTATCATCATATCTCGAGACTTGTTGATTTTATATTGCCATATATTTGTGCGCGCATTTTGTGATTATATGGCATATTCCAAAAAGGACTTTGTTATTATTCTTGTCCTATTGTACTGAGAGATTTTATATAAAATCTGTTGAATCTCAGTAAAACATCTTAAGTAGATGTTAAGGCTATTTTGTTAGGGTTTGCACATTGTTATCTTTAGCATGCAATTATAACGTGTTTCTCTTTTACCCCAAATACCACATTCTGATAGGTCACAGATATATAAGTACTTTGCAGATATATTTAGAACTCCTATCGAGTATAATTTTTGCACTCTTAAAGTACTTGTAAATCTTATTTTTCGACCAATGGTCTTAAGTGCTTACTCATTATTGACATTCTTGCGGCCACGTTAATCTAGAGTGTAGTTCTATTTGAACTAGGTGTCTATGACGTCCAAGTAGGAGATTCTTGAATTTTCGAATTGTTTCTGGATTTGCATAGTCACTTATTTAGTGAAATTCAGATTAATTGAATGTCAATCATTTTAGAGCTTTTGCTTGGCTAGCCCTATGTAATTACGGTTGTTATTGGGCTATTATGAGCACTTAAGTATATGTGGTGGTTTTGGCCTTTATAAATTTCAGACTGAAAATGAGCATATTATTTGCTTGTAGGTCCACTACCTAAAGATTTAACCGTTGAAATTTATCTATATTATGTTACTTAATTATGGTTAAGTCTTATGGTGTTTTGGGTTAGTGGGAGTATGAGATTTTATTATTATGAGACATGTTATCATATCTCTTATAGCATTTTAAGATGTTTGGACTATTGTTTGGGATTTCATATTTCTCTTAAGTGATAATATTATCCCTTCCCTTATCCATCATTTTTTGTAAGATATGAGCTTCTTAGCATGTATGATTTATGTCTCTATCGCTAATATTTCTACATTGTTGGGGGTTTATATTTCTTTGACTTTTAGTGGTGTGTGCATTGACCATAATTGATACTCTAGTCTTAAAATTTCTATATTTTGATTATTGACTAATGCTATCCAAGTGGGAGATTGTTGGATTAATTATTTAGTCAATCAATTATATTGGATTAGCATTAATCAATTATTATAAATTACTCTTTTAATTATTTATATATTAATTATGGTCAATAATTATTAATATAACACTTAAAGTAATTGATGGATATTACTGGGCTTTTGTTTGGGAATGACCCTGTGATGGGTTGGACCATTCTATTGTAGTCCGTAAAGAGGTCCCTGGTCTCTACTGGTAAGTTAAATACTGCCTCCCCATTAAGCAGTATTATTCTGACTCATACGCTTAACCAGTGAAGAGAGCAGTTTACTCTCACTTCAACTTCCTCTCAAGAGCAGTGCTCTGTTCAATCAGCGAACCATGGATCCTACCATGTCAGGTACACACATCTCCGTCTATCACTCATTAGTATGATGATTAACATGTTATAATTTGTATCTATCTATATTATAAATTTCATCATAAATTTGATACCCTAAAAACAAATGCCTCACAAGGAT
Source organism: Glycyrrhiza uralensis (assembly GCA_030159175.1). Classification (NCBI taxonomy): domain Eukaryota; kingdom Viridiplantae; phylum Streptophyta; class Magnoliopsida; order Fabales; family Fabaceae; genus Glycyrrhiza; species Glycyrrhiza uralensis. The sequence goes on from BRZY01000006.1 coordinate 6,645,433, forward strand.
TTCTAGGTAAAGCGATAAAGTAGAATTTATAAGTAATTTAAGGTGATTATAACAGAATTTGTCATAATAGATATTATCTCAAAACATTTAGATAAACATGCAGCAAATACATTTGTTAGTTTAGGATTAAAGTATACTCTCCACAAAAAGTATAAAATTATAGTCACCACATATTGTTTTCCCCGTGCAACACATAGGTCCATACACCACTAAAGTTATTCAAAACTAACAAGAGTGGCCAAACCGTACTAGCATGCTTTACTGCTGTCTCCTTATGGTTTACTCTTGAACAGTTGACCTAGAAAGAAAAGGAAAATGACCATTCGAGTAAATTAAGAAATTTGCAAGGATTACAAGGATTGAAAAAAAAAAACGAAAGACAAAAGGGGTCACAAAATTTCATAATTATAAAACAGTTGTTGGGAAGAGAAGGACATTTGGTTTTAGGAAAATGATTCATAGACACCCAATATCCATTTAACACCCAGAGAGAGAAAGAAATAAAAGAGAAATAAGTGATAGATGTGATAGATAAATGATGTGATAGGAAGAGAGAGATAGAAACAAAAATAGGTGTTGGATGGGTGTGTAAAAAAAAGTGGGTGTTCATGTATCATTACCCTTGGTTTTATTATTAGTAGTGAGCGCAGTTGTTAAGAGACAAGTGATGTTGTATCATAGTACATACTATGAATAATCATATGTTTTGGTCTGAATAAGATGAAGAGAGTAGTTATGCTGGAGGACGTGATTGATGGAACCAAATATGAAACTTTGAAAGCTGACCCCATGCACTGTGGTGTTATCTGAAGCACTTTTTGAAGTGGGGGAGCCAGAGAGAAAGAGGGGAGGCTAGAGAATCATTGGTGGGAATAATTAATGACCACACTATTGTTGGCTTATTTTTGGTTCTTCCTTGCTATCTACAATATAAATCCACTTGTAGATTGAACTTAGTAAGTGGGGAAAGCAGTTGTTACTTGTTAGCTTTCTTGAAAAAAGCCTAAAATTGCAGAGAAAAAAAAAGGGTATCTTATGCTACTATAAAACTCCCACCATAACTACCACCAACTAAACACTTATAATCACAAGAAAAAAAACCTCAACTATTACTTCAACTAGTTGATAGACCCAACTGGTATAAAGTATGAGTTTTTCCTAATAAAAACAGTAAAAAAAAATTAACAAATAAAATAATTTTAATTGTAAATCAAAAGAACTAATAAAATGACACTTATTACAACATGAGAGATAACACGTGTCATAGCCTGCCACGATCTATAATTGAAGTTACCCAAAATTGTTGAAAAAAACAAAAGTATACTCAAATGACTGTAGCATATTTGATGCATATCTTTTCACTCCCACTCCCCTTTTATATATCCCAAAACCTCATTTTCCTCCCCCGACTTCTCTGTTCCCCATCCCTCCACTCCTTTCTTACCTGTTCCTTCCCATAATCAAACATCAATGCCCACCATCTCTCTGTCTTTCTCTCTCTCCCCATTTACTCCTTTACTTTTGATTCTTTTTTCTGTTAAACTTCTTAATTAAAAAAATATTGAAGTTCTCACCTTACCCTGTACTAGTCATTCAGAAACATTGAAAACCCAAGGACAAGTTTTGTCTTCACATAATAATCAGTCACAGCAAGAAAAAGCAACACTGGAAACACAGATGTCTCCAATTCCAAGGCAGAGTTTTTAGGTGATTTTCAGAAGCAAGCCACTTTCACTTGGTCTTGAAATTTGAGAGGGTATGCAGCAGTTCTCTTTTAATGCCATCATCTCTGTACTTAACTACCATCCATTGGTTGTTTTCTTATTTTTAGCTGTCCACTTGCCCTTATCTCAAGTCTTTCTTGGCTTTCAGATAAGTTGGAATCACATAACAAAGGAAAAATGGTTTGTGGATTTCACTTTTGCCCCCACCAAACTCTGCCTCTCTCACCAAGGCTCCCAAAGAAGTGATTTTTCATCTCTAAACTGTCCCAAGTAAGCCTTTTCTTGTCAGTGAAACTCTGTGTTTGTTTGTTCTTATAGAATGAAAATCTTGGCAGATTTTATTTTATCCTGAAATTGGCAAGGATGAAGATGAAGCAAGTATCTGCATGCAATTATTTGTTATTTTGGATATGTTGATGTTGTTAGTTCTCTATATTAATATTTTTATTTTTTCTTTCTGTCTTGTATGCTGAAAATGTGGCCACTCTACCTCTTTTTGTATCTGAAACTTGACTTGAACTTACAAACTGATAGAGTTCAAGTTTAACCTGGCTGCAGCTCTCTCTCTCAGTAGGGATCTAAGAAGCACTCAATTATGGTGTTCAATCTTCTAAGTCGGTTTGGTTCTTAGAAATATATAGTCAGAAAGAATCTCCATAAGAGATTCCATAATGATTTCAGATCAGATGTTAGTTGGTTAATAATTGGAGTAAACAATGAAAGGAATTTGATTTCATGGATCATTGATGATATTTAGGCCATGATGATACTTAGTTCATAAACTTCATGGCATGCCTCTTTGCTACTTTATTCTACTTTTTAACTCACTTGGTAAAGAGTATGAAAATATAACAAGCATTCGTGAAGATTCAGTCAGGAATAGTTCCAGTCATACATTTGTATATGGGATGATTTTGAATGTTTCATATTAAGCAATCAGCATTCTTGTTTTGCTGGATTTATTCTTAAAAAGGTCTGAAAAAATTCATAATAGGTTTAGGGATGTTGGGTGTGGTCCTGGATGAAGCGTGTAATTAATTCTTGATCCAACCACAATCCCCCTCTGGATCCAAACAATAGGATAGTTTTGGATTTTGTTTTGAAAATGATTATAACAATGTTGACCATTACATTTTCATTATGGAATCTATCACAAGTCAAATCTTCATAAATTCAGAAGGATACAAGAAAAAGTTGGTTTTGTTGGTATTTTTAGATATGGGATTATGGCCAATTCTATGCAACCCATTTTATGGTCCCAAAAACTTCAACTGTATATAGAACCTATTTTGCCTTCAAATGGAATCACCCCACAATTTAGTGCTTGTTTCTTTTACATTTAGGCTGGCCAAACATATTGTAAAACAAACAAGTACCTGGTAGGAATGCTTTTTCAGCAGCAAAAGTCAATTGTAAAGGCACATGAATCACAAAACATGGTACATGAATGTGTATCTATGCCAGGACTAATTGGCTTTCACAAGAGGAAGTGACAAAGCATAGGTTGATTTTGTTCAGTAATCTTTCACAGCATCAAATACCAATATAAATCATTGACACAGGAATTTCTTGTTTTGTTTTGATGATTGCTAAATATGAGCGGATGGGTTATCATGGCTTACCTAATTGCAGGATAAAACAAATCTTGTTCTGATTGTTCTGGTGGTTGATTGCTGCAGCAACTATTCTGTAAATTAGCTTCTAACTTAACTAACTCACAAGGCTAAAGCATGAAACCAAACATTGATCTTGAGGTGGAGGCCTGTGCAGAATATGAATCTGAAGTTACCAGCCAGGTTGCCTCCAATGTATCTTGTAGTGACAGCCACACCAACAACTCTTCCAACATCACAAATCCAATAGGGTCTCATCCTAATTCAGATGATGTCTCTCTTGACTTAACTCTCAACTTCAAGAGGGCAAGAGATTCAATGGGATTCTCATTCTCAAGCACTTGTGAGAGTAGCAATGAACCTGCCTCTCAAACCACAGCAGCAACAACCACAACGCCACGAGTTTTCTCTTGCAATTACTGTCAGCGCAAGTTCTTTAGCTCTCAGGCTCTTGGTGGACACCAGAATGCACACAAGAGAGAAAGAACATTGGCAAAAAGGGCTATGAGAATGGGGTTTTTCAATGAGAGGTATGCAAGTCTAGCATCTCTTCCTTTGCATGGTTCTTTCAGGTCCTTAGGGATAAAGGCACACTCCTCACTGCACCATGGTCCCTCACAACCAGTAGTAACAACAATGAGGCCTCCTGAGGTGAAAAACAATGCAAGATTTGAACAAGGGTATCTTGGCCCTCCAATATTCTTGGAGGATGATGAGTCAGATTTGTTGTGGCCCGGTAGTTTCCGTCAGGTTACAGAAGCAAAAGGTGATAATAGCAGCCATCAGAATTTCATAATGACTGGAAGTTCAGATTTGAGTTTTGCTGAGGTGAATCCACATGTAGTAGACATAGAAAACTCAACACCAGATTTGACATTGAAACTCTGAAGGAGGGTGTTATTTGGTACAGATTAATTTGGCCTTGATCAGTTGTCTGCTTTTATTGTTATGTTCTTGTACAGTATGCAAAAAGGGTCATGATTGCCAGATTGATTAACTACTACACTTTGTTGGATTTCCTTTTAATTTAGTTTTGTATTAGGAGCCCTTTGCTTTGGTATTTTGTTCTGTATGTTGTCTCATTGTATAAGAGCTCTAGGAGGACAATTTTGGAGCTTCTGTGTTTGTTATATAAACCATGTTTTTTGTTCACTGTAAATTATTGAGTTAATTTCCTGTATTTTTTCTGTGTCTTTGGTTTCATATTGACCAATAAAGTCATCTTATTAGAGGTGGCCAATAAAGATATGGCATATTGTTGTATCATCATAATAATTTGTTGTCAAACCAAGAAAAATGAAACATACCAAATGTCCAAATTGGAAGTAGAAAAGAGAATGCTCATTGCTCAAGTCAAGAGTTAAGAACCACAAATAAATTTTCAATCTCATTTGTATAGCGCATTGGAATTAGACTCATTTGTCACATCTGCTTCCAATATATATATATCATTAATGTTACACACACCCACCACACACCCATCACACACCCCATTCTCTCATTTTACTCATTGGAGTGGGGTGTCATATGGGTGTATGGGTGTCCATGTATCATTGCTCTATATATATATATAGGGGATTGCTATAATACTCCCACTTGCTTTTATGAAGGCGTAAGTTAGCAACCTACACCTTTTTAGTTTGACAAAAATACCATTTTGTTTTTTTCAAAAGAAAAACAAATTAGTGGGTAACAATGTAATTTGCCACCTCTTGGGCTGCTCTTTCGTCCTCGGTTCTCTCTCTCTGACCAATCCTCTCTCTCACACACATTAAATTAAAAGAAAGAAAAAACAATCACCTCCTCTCATGGACTTTCTGAGAAGAACCGCAACATGAAAAGAGTGACTCTGCGTGGAAGTCGAGTGGAGGCTCAGCCTCAGCACACTAATGGCAGTTGTGGCTTCGTTGCACTATTGCGTTTACCTTCAATGTTGATTCAATCGAATTTGTGGGTTTGGGCTTTGGCCAAAGTAGCAGCTTTTAACATTCATGTGATTTAAGGAAAATTGCTCTGAAGTTAGATAACAAACCCAGGAGAGTTCAAAGTCACAGCCTTTTTCATTAGTCTAGGAAGAAGAGAGCAACAAATTAAAGTCAAGAAGATAATAACAACTCAATAGAGTTCAAGGTCACAGAATTTTCATTTGCAGAAAATGGACGAAACTTCATTATTTGAGGATATTATAAATTTTCATTGAATAATTTTGATTCAATTGTGCCTTTTTACATGTAGTCATTGGACCGGAAATGCCACTTGTTTTAATAAAATCATAAGAGTGAATGACTTTTGAAAATATTTTATGCCTATAGATTTGCTCACTGTCAAGTGGTTGTATTACTAGTAAGGTATGTTGGTACAGAGTATAGATGTCTTAGCATAGTTCTCCATGAGCAAGCATTTGTTAAATGACATTGATACTGTAAAACCCATCACAAATTGTTGTTGAATCTGTTGAATTAATAATAAATCACAGAAAAAGCACTCTACTTTTTGGTGCAAATTATAGAAATACAAGAATGAAAAACGAAGAAAGAGGGAGAAACAATTGTTGTTGCTGCAATGTTTGAGGGTGGGAAAGAGGGATGAAATATGCAGAAATTAAAGCCATTAGAGAGGAAAGAGGGACATCCGTGGAAGAAATGACGTTGAAGAACAACCGAGGAAGAAAGGACGTTGAGAAATTACATTGTTACTCACAAATCTGATTCTTTTAAAAAAAGAATAAATGGTATTTTTGTCCAACTAAAAAGGTGTAAGTTGCAAACTTGCACCTTCATAAAAGCAAGTGGGAGTATTATAGCAATCCCCATATATATATGGATTTTGTGTGCCATTTTGTTGTCAGCCTAGTGTAGGCCATGCCACATATGTCTATGCCCCTTTTTTGGAAGACCAGAAATCAGAAAGAATACATTGAATTGCACTAATAGCTCATTTAAGTAATTCCAACTAGATATGCACCAACTAATAAGGATGAGAATGATTCAAAAACAGCAAGCCAAGGCAAGCCAATGCATATTTTGTGTTTTATTGAAGGGTTGCATGCATTTTTTAAAACATAAAAAGTCTGATATGAAACCAGCCTTACACAGAACCAGTGCTGACCCACTTGGGTTGCACCTCAAATTGAATAAATTTATCATACCCATATATGCTATAAAGAGGTTTTGCTTTGAGCAATTGAGCTTGGAGATTATAACTTTTTTTTAGTCAAAGAGCTTGGATATTATAACTTTTTTTTGGTCATGACTTTTTTTTTTGTCTAATTTTTTGGTCATGACTTTTTTTTTGGTCAAAGGTGAGATATATTAGATCAGGCCAAAGCCTAAACATTACACAGAAAGAAACCTGAATACATAGGCCCAGAAACATATATGTTATAGCTAACCCATACACAATAAACTCAAGCTATGCTCTGATTGAGCCTAATCAGTTCCCAACTGCCCAGCTAAAAGCAAAGGAAAAACACAGAGAAAAAAACAAATGAAAAAACAAAACAAAAACCAGAGACACGACCAACCATACACCACAGACAACTAAAAGGATATTCTTGAGCAGGATAAGTTTGGCCCATTTAGGGCACCCAGAGCCTTCTACCTCAACCAAGTTGCTCACATGTCATAGAACCCAAACAACCAACCAGGCCCCAGTCCACCAGGACACAGTCAAGGCCGGAACGGGAGATGCTGGAAGCAGAGCGTGGTGGTGGCCACAGCAGATGCACGACGGTGCAGAACGCCGGCGTAGATGTCGGTCACGAACCTGGCCCAAAGAGAACAACAGAGAAAAGCAACAACAGAGAACAACACCAAACAGAATAGAACATCAACAACACAAGCACGAAAGCCAACACAGAACAGAACGAGAACAAAAAACGAAAAGAAAAAGCGAAAGACAAAGGGACGAAAACGAACAGCAAAAACGCGAAAAGCTACAAACGGCCAACATCAACACACGGCCAATCAACCAAAACGCCCAAACAGCTACCCACAGCAAACCTCCGCAGCAAGCAAGGGCTAAACCCTAACCACCAAGCACGCCAAGAGGAGCCACAAAGTCGAGAAAGGAGGCGGCAGGCCACTCTACCAAGGGCGGCGCACGTCCGAACCCTAGACGAGCCATCTGCCTCCAACCCGAAGCAGAGCTCCCACACGCGGCGCTGGTGTCATCAAAGGCAAGCATATCGTTTGGATTTGGCGGGGAAGACCAGCGGCGGCGGCGGGAGGAAGTTGTCTGCAAGAGGAGGAAGTTGGGCATTAACGTGCAGAGCAAAGGAGAAGCTATTTTTGGTCATGACTTGGATATTATAACTTGGATGGAACTGGAACACATGGCAAGTCACAAAGGTTATTGGGTAGTTTGGTCCACTATGATGCATTTGGGCCATTTTATATGGACACACCAACATGGAAAGCCCTCTCTTGTGTCAAATTACTTTGTTGACTTGGACCTTACGGTTTGGCGCAACACTATAGTATATAGACTATCTATGCCTCACATGACCAAAAAAAAAGACTATCTATTCTATGCCTCACCTTTAATGATAACTCTTTGCTTTGTTGACCAAAAAAAAAAGAGTATCTATGCCTCACACAAAAAATTACATTATATATACAAGATTCACAATTCTATCATTGAAGAATATTGGAGAGAAATTGAGACTGACTTGCAAGGATAACAACCAAAGATACAATGACCAGCACTTACTGCAAATTTCATGATTGGTTATAACTTATAATACAAATGAATATTTCCTTGCTAGGCCAACTAATCCCAGAAAACCATTCTCACAGGCTTCACAGACTGAAAGACGCATACGTTCATATTGGGATTTGGGCATCAAGACATAATAGCAAAGATGTGTTCTCTGTTATCTCTAGGTTTTCTTTCTTTTTTCCATTTTGAAGAAAAACTATTATCCTCCCCATTCTTTCTAATCCTCTTCTCTACATCTTCATGGAATTCTTCTTTTGTGAATAAAAAAAAGAATACACATAACAATTGCATTGAACATTTTGCCATATAACTAAAAAAAAAACTTTTTCCAAAAAAAAAATTGCTGATGTGCATGAGAGCTATTTTAAGACAAATAAAAAGATCCAGAATATTAAGGGTGAACTAGCCAATGAGCTAATAAGGTGTGGTTGATTCCAAGGGTTTGATTTATGTAACCGAATAAGAGAAAAGATTATGAAGGTTGATCTTATGTTTAATCAGAAAGATACTTAACCAATCCATAGAGCTCGCCTCTTTACATGAGTAGATTACATTGAATTTACATCTTAAGGTATTTGAATATGCTGAGTTAAAGTAGGCTACTATCTTTTCCTTTCTCTAAGTGGTAACTTCCTAATTTCCTTTTAGAAAAATTGTTTTATATACTGATAAATTAAAATTTCCTGCCTTCTTATATTACTGAAATACCACGTCATCATAGTTTAACATGATCTTCATCAAGAGGTTATTCTCTAACGTATCTTTGCGGAGATTTTGGCCTGACCTTAGTGACATGAAATTAGTACAATAAATCAATTTCACATGATAACTACTATAATTTACCCGAACTTATCTTTCTTCATCTTCTGTACTGTTTTTTGACTTTTTATTTTTTATTAAGCTCGCAGGTTGGCTCATTTAGCGGGTAAGTGAACCAGAGGCCCATTAGTGTCACCGACCGTCTTGGCCTGATTCATTTATATGCGGGTCACTTTTTAACCGTACTTAAACGGGTCAGGTTGACCCATATATCCATTTCTAGTGGTTATAATGCTTCTTGAGTTGCCACATGGCTAACTTTTGGATGCGAAATTACCATTATATGTGACATTTATAAAGTATGAGATCAAAATTGAAAAATTAAAAAATACAGAAACTAAAATCATTCTGGCACTGCACTCTCGGAGATCATAAATATACTTCTTCTGTTTATTTTTATCTGTTGTTTTAGGTTATTTTACTATAACCAATGAATCAATTAATTGGTAAAATTTTTTCTATCATATCTTTATTTAATTAGTCTTTGGGAGTAGATGAATCAATTAATGTGTTTCATCATTCTAATTATTTTTAACCCCTTATTCAATTAGTCTTAGATACATTCACATTCACATGTGTGTATTGGTAATAAATTTATGTTGTTGGAAAGTAAAATAATTTTTAGGAGTAGATGTATCATATTTAATTAGTCTTTGAAATTCTCAATTGCTATATTAATCAATTTATGAAAAATGTATAAATAATTAATAGGATTAAGGGTATAATTGTCAAAATATAATCTTAAACTATCAAAATGATAAATAAAAAGAAACATTTTTTCTTAAAAACTCACAGTTAAAAAGGAACGGAGTGAGTAATTAACATCGATCAATATCGAACATTCGAACCAGTGTTATTAAACTCGGCTCGGACCGGGCGGTTCGACCAAGAACCGGTGGTATAGCCTGTTCGAGCTGAGTGTTGGATCATAAATGTCATTGACTCGTTGCGAACCGCTTCGAACCGGCTGGTTTTACTAATAAATCAGTGACTCGACATGTTAAATTGACCCAGACCGGTATTACGCGGTTTAATTTTTGAAGACCAATGATGCACGTTCTCCAAGGCACTTCCTGATGCATGTGCGCACGTTTCCCAACAGTTGGCTACTACACTTTAGGCCTGCTGTAGTTGTTTACTCTCCCAAGGCAGCCTGCTGTAGTGCTGCTCGCTCTTATTCCCGAATGCTTTATTGGGTGAAAGTGTAATCTATACCTATATATAATGAAAACACACCAAAATAATTACTTATTTGGTGTCCTATTTTTGTTTCAATATTACCCTTACGTAACTTACTTTTCAAATTTTAAATTTAAACAAACACACTTCTTAAAATTTAAATTTAAACAAATACATTTTCTCTTAATAATAATAATTAATTGATAATAATAATTAATTAATCTATATCTATATATAACCAATCAAGTTTATACATTATATGATTTTTATATTAAACAATAATAGAAAAAGCAAACAGACGGCCACGGTGTAAATATAAAAAAAAAAGCACCCAAATTTACACCAATGAATATTGAACCCAGGTGCTCAAGCTTTGGAATATTACCACCGTACCAACTCTATTTGTTGTTTAATAAACGAAAAATATAATATATAAATGTTTCTTCATTAAAAAATTAAATAAATTAAATATATACTAGTTCATGCAATTCAACTAGTGACCCATTGGTTCGACTAGTAACCTACTGACCCAATACCTCGATCGAATCAATAACCGGGCCGAGTTTAATAATATTGATTCGAACTCATTATTTATACGATTGTATTGATTAATAATAATAATATTATAGAGTTAAATATATTTTTAGGTTGTAATAATTTGAAGTTTGAGTTGACCCATGGCTAAAGAAAGAACGACACTTGTACAAGATGAAACGCCACGCAACAATACGACCGCCTACGTGGACCAAATCACGTGCCTTGCCTCTCTGACGTGTCACGATCACATTAAATAAAATAATAAAGTAAGTAATAAAATAACGAGTCACGGCTAAAACGCGGGACGCACGCAGGCAGAGCTGTATGTAGCTGTTCCAAGTCTTCAATCTTCACTCACTTTCTGTCTTTGAACTTTGAAGATTTCCATTCTCAAATTTCAGTTCGATCTCGAAACAGAAGATGGCAGAGAAGCCAAAAGGAGTCGGAAAAGAAGAGAGCTTCGACAAGGAGAAGAAGACGAAGGAAAACGCATACGACGCCGTTTACCGTCTCATATCCGAACCCGGTTACAGTGCAACTCAGCTGCACCGGATCAAGACCTCCCTCGCCCCTCTCATCCCCGAAGCTTCTAGAAACTCCGCTCGCAGCCTTCTTCTCTGGTCTCGTCAAGGCTCTCCCCTCCGTCCTCTCCTTCTAATTTCAGTTACTCTCTCTCTCTCTCTCTCTCTACAATGCCTCTGGTTCGTTCATTTCTTCGTTAATGAAGTTTCATTACTGGTGTTACTCTTTGTCTGATACTTCTAATAAATGCAATGTTGTGGTAAATGGTGTTGATGATGTGGTACAATATATAACTTATACTAACATGTAGCTAGATGCCAGTAGTAAGCAATGTTTTAAATTGTGGTCGCGGTTACTTCGCGATCATTGATATTGTGGTATGATTTGGTTTCGGAGACTTTCTAAACTATTATTTTCGGACCTTTATTTAAAACCTTGGTAGCAAACGTGCTATTCAGAGAGGTGATTAGTGATTATAGAAGAAGGCTCCTGATGATTTTTTGTCTTAGTAAAATTAGTTATTCCTCAGTCATATACCATCAGATCATGGAATTAATAATGTTCCCAACCGTAGGATTTTAGAGATTAAACTGATTGACCACACATTAAAGATTAATTTGACATACAAAATATACATTTAGGAATTGATTTACAGTTTAATTACTATATATTGACGTTGTAAATATGTTTTACGTAGATATCCAATCATATTTCACCAATTTGTCATATCGTAATATTACTTCTTAAAATCCATTGTGGCAAGAAAAGAAAACGAAATATAAGTGGACATCTGTGTAGAATTTGTTTACCCTGTCGGTATATAGTTACTAAACTCATTAGTCTAATCAACAAAATTACATATAAATTTATTGGCACAATGTTTATCATTTAAGGATTAACATGACTAACATTCTGTTTTTCAAGACTAAATTAATTATTTACTATGCAAGATAGAATGGTCATAATTTAAAACATGGAATGGAAGTTTGTTTTGTTTTCATTCTTTTGCCTGTAGGAAATTTGTTTGTTTTCATAATTTAAAACAAGATACATTCCACAGTTTTGAAATCGTAATAATGATATAGTTTCTATACCAATTGAAGAGAAAATGTCTCTTCTCTTATCTGCCACCTCTAAAAGGAGATTGTTAAGCAGCACAGATATCCATCTTTTTTGTGCAATCATCATGTCAAGAAAATGTGGTATCTTAAATCTATCCTTTCATTTGATTGTTTATGGTTTGTCTTTCAAATTGCTGCAGGTGGGGACAATTACTCTTGTTGCTTTGACAGGACTTCTTGCCTTTATGCTTTTCCTTCTGGTTGCGACTATAAATGCCATCGTCGTCTCCCTTCTCATTTCTTTGGCCGTAGCAGGAGGATTCTTGGCTCTTTTCTTTGCTTTCATAGCAGCTATATATATTGGTGCTTTATCAGTAGCCATATTTGCTATTTCCACAGTTACGTTTTGGGCAATTGTGGCTATTGTGATAACTTCAGGTAACTAGCTGTTTGACAGCCTTATTCTTTTTTGAGTTTTTCTTTAATTGCCAGATACTGTCTTAATCTTTCAGGTTAATCTTGTTTGCTATTAAACTGTTATGAAGATTTTGATAGGTTGTGTTAGTTTGAGTAGAGCTATAGATATGTATGTTTTTAACAAACTGTACCTATAAACAGGACTTTAATATATGCTGCCTAAGATTCTGAGTTTCAATTGAACTGCTTCCTTTTGTTGAAATAGGAAAGACTGACATTATTTCAGATAAATGATTGGGCAATTGCATGTAATTATACCAGTGATGAACACATCTTCTTGACAATGACCTCAGAACTCCCTAATGTACATGGGAGGTTAAATGGGTTATACTTATATGCCACTTATTTGAATGCCGACTCATGTGCCAGTCAAAATAGTTGCTACTGACCAAAATTGCCTGATGGACTTCTACCTTTCAATCTCAACTCAAATTGTATGCAGATTCTAGCCACCGCAGAGGTTTTATGGCAACTATAACTATCTTATAGACAATAGATTTGGTCCTTTCAGGGGGAAAAATCTAATGCAATGCTTTAAGTTTTCCAGAATGGATTTTAATACAACTTTGATCTTTTATTTTTTCTCTTTCTTCTGTGGACTCTAACACTAATATTGCTTGGACATGAAAATAATACGAGCCAGGATGGATTGGATTCTTTTATACCGTGTGGTTGGTAACTAGAAAGAGCCTCGAATTTGCAAAATGCTCATTGGGCGTGGGAAGCTCTGCAATTTCAACTTACTCTGCTGCTTGGGGTATCCGCAACGTTGTACACAAAGATTCCAATTAGGTGCTGATCACATGTAGAAGCTTATGGGCACTTCTAAGGTACATGCGCATGTTTTGAAATGGTACACGCTTCATCTGTTGACTGGAAGAGCGTGTTAGTCCTAGATCTTACCCACGGTTTGGTTTTGATGGCTACTAGCCTATTATAATGTTTTGAGATGGCAGCAGTGTTGATAAAAGATGCTGGTTGTATGTACTGTGTTTCAACTAAGTTGGAAAAGACAGTGGCTTTTCTTTGTAAGCCTACGTTAGTACCTGGTATTGTACAACTTATAGCATACATGGAATTGCACTTATGTGGCTAATAAGGTAATTTTGGAATGAGTTGTAGATGCTGTACTTGTATGAACAAAGGTGTCTGTGATATTAGGGTAGCTACCCATCGCACAGCAGAAAAATTAAGAACATTGTGTATTTAGTTGAAACCAGAGTACAGAGGGTCCTATAGTAACATAACATGTGATTATATCATTTAACATAGCTCTTATTATTGTTACTTATTAAGAGTAAAACATTAAAATATTGGTTCCAAATTCCAATATGCCATTTTGGGTGTGCAAATTTTATGACTGTATGTTTGAAATTGATCTGAAATGGTGCAGAGTTCACAAATTAAACTCTGCCAATATGATTAGGATAGTGTTGTTTGATGTTTCGACTGTCATGGCTCTCTTGATCACTATTTCAATACTATATTTATGGAATGTTGCTATTAATGAAGATATCCACAGTTTGTGCACTGAATTCTATCAAAAAGCTTCCAATTTTAAAGAGTTTGAATATATTTTATCTAGCTTTTTTATGCCTTTCACGGTCGGCTTAAGGGTAAGGTAGTCCAAGCTTTTACTTAGTGGTTAGTAGCATATGTTTTAACTATGGGATACCCTGTTCGAGTCTTGGGAATCGAAAAATTATATAAGGCCTCTAACATTTTTATTGGCTTTAAAAAGACCTCACTTCAAAATTGATTTTAGGCCCACAAATGTGTCGTATCGGTCCCGATGCCCTTTTTAGTGGAACATAATAACCAATTAAATAGACAATAAAAAAATGAAATAAAGAGAAAGGGGGATGAGAAGTAATTCACCAACATGACAACTTTTCTACACTGCTTTGTCCTCCTATTGCCAGCTGCATCTTAACTTCTTTAATAAACTGGTCTCAACTTCTTTAATAAACTGGTAGTATAAAACTAGAATAAAATATGGCTTAAATATATTTTTGGTTTCTATAATATAGGGGTGTTTTGTTTTTAGTCTCTATTAAAAAAGTCAAATGTTTTTTGTCTCTATAATTTTATTTTTTTGCTTTTAGTCCTTTAAGTGGATTGATTGTTGATGTGACCCATTTTGATCCCACTCATCACGCTTACGTGGCTAAAAACATTGTCACGTAGGATGCTGACATGACATCCTACGTGGTAGGGGTGTCAAAACGGGCTAGGACGGCTCGCCAAAAAATGGGCCGGGCCAGGTCGTCAAGTGAAAGTGGGCTCAAAATCATTGCCGGTCCCGTTTTAAGGGAGGGCTGGCGGGCCGACGGGCCAAAAACAGGTTGGCCCGCCAAAATAATATTAAAAAATAAGAAAACATTATTATTTAAAAAAAACACAAACGTACTAAACGGGCAGCCCGACCCGTTTTAGTCTTTTTTTTGTTGGCCTAAACGGGCTAGGGCCTAAAATATTGGCCCATTTAGCCCGTAAAACGGGTCGGGCCAACCCTTTGGGTCCAGCCCAAATTGCCATCTCTATTATGTGGCAATGTTTTTTGCTACGTAAGCGTGTTGACTGGATTCAAAATGGACACATAAGCAGTCAATCCACTTAAAGGGCTAAAAACAAAAAAAAATTATAAGGGACCAAAAGCGTTTGACTTTTTTAATAGGGACTAAAAACAAAACACACCTATATTATATGAACTACAAACATATTTAAGCCATAAAATATAAACAAAATTGTTCTTGAACTCAAAAACACCTCGGAAAAGAACACATGCAGAACTACGTAGAGAGAAAAACTTGTGTAGTCACAGCTTAACAACTCACTTTTAGTCACAACTAATTAAAAAATTACACATCATTAAAATAAAAACAAAAAAAGGCAGCTGTAATGGGGGGTTATTTTTTTTCTCTCTCTCCCAATATCCTCTCTCTGTCTCTCCTTCATAATAGTAAAACACAGACCTAATACTCGCACGAACTTGATTATCGATTGACATCGCGTTTAAAAGTGGGTTCCCCTCACAGTATTTGGCGCCTGTGTTATTAGTTCCTCTTTTAATTATCCATCAAGTTGAAAGATTTACAACTCTAATTGGGCAATGGGCTTCGGATTATGCCAGGCTTCAAGGGGAGTCTTGTTGCAGACAATTAACTTCGGTAGGAAACTGATTAAGAACATAGATTGCAATATTCACAGCTGCCCGGTAATCTGTTTGGGAGTTCTATGAGTTACGACATTTCAAATTTGAAAAAAAAAATGTGATTTTTCTATTTTAAATTGAAATTTAAAACCCACCCAAAAGGGTTTTTTATTGAAAAATATAGAAGCGTTAAATTTGAAACAATGGGAAATGAATGGCTTACAGCAATTTCTTGAAGAAGAGCTTGAGGGTCAGGTCCTATGGATTTAGGCGAGTTGGACTCTGTTAGAGCAAAACGCACAGAGAGAGGTTTGGGAAGAGAAATGGTATTGGTAGAAGTAGTAGCACTAGCAATGGCCAATCTGAGTGAGGATATGGAAGCGAATGGATGGGTGTGATGGTGGGAAAGAGGGGCTATTGAAGACCAGAATTTGGAGAGAGACGGAAGGAGATGAAGCAAAGCTGAAGAAGCCATTGTTTTCATCCCGATCGACCTCAACTACGCAATGAAGGAGAGAGAGAGAGAGAGTGTGGATATTGGATGGAAGAGAGAGAAAAAATAACCCCATTACAGCTGTCATTTTTTGTTTTTATTTTAATGATGTGTAATTTTTTAATTAATTGTGACTAAAAGTGAGCTGTTAAGCTATGGCTACACAAGTTTTTCTCCTACGTCGGGCTCTTTCTTCATCTCCTAGGCACTAATTTATATATGAGGGGTGATACATGGACACTCTATCACTCCTCTCACACCTCATCCCAATGAGATAAGAGGTGTGGGGTGGGTGTGGGGTGGGGGTCCATATATCATTAGGGTTTATATATATGTATCTAAATCTAAATACCACCTCTACACATTTCATAAAAGATGATGAAGTTGCCCCCATGGGTTATAAACAAAATGCAAAATTAAAAGATAACAATGGAACCGATCAAAATTAGACTTGTGTTTTGCCATCCCAATCTGGTCTGCCTAACGTGAACTCCAAACTCGGGTTCTTGTGCTCCAAATTAGAACTTGGCAAACTGTTTTTGAGTTGTGTTGAATCACAGTACTCCTGTAGGGTTATTTGTCATTAGTATTGTGCTAGCATAATATATATAATTAGGAAACGAACGATCACTTTGTAATGAGTTGATAAACAAATTAGTATCCATGAGTACCTGAATTTGATGTCCTCCTGATATTGTTTGTGAATGGAGGATAGGTGATCTGGGCCCATCTATGTCGTTTGATGTACTTCGTAGCCATGGCTCTCCACAACTGATAAGTTAATACCCCATGAGATTCAGAAAGGCCATATGTTAACCTAAATTAACACCAGTATAGAATATACACATTCCTCCAATAATTTTTTTTTATAGAAATTAAAAATGAACATATTAAAAACTTAATGCAAAACTTTAATTAAGCACAAGATGTGCTAAAGTTTAGCAACAATAATGAAGAAGTCCTTATACAAGTAACAACCACCAAAAACCAGAAAACAGAAAGGAAAAAAAAAACCAGATACAAAACAGATTTTACAACCTTGCAACATCTAACGAATAATCCCTAAATCAATTTTATAAGCTCCCAACTGCAATAATATATATGGTACATTTTCAATATCCATTGTTAATAAGAAGGAATTGAATATTTGAGTTTTGTTTCACTAGTGGGGATACAAAATTAGGTATGATGATCAAATAAGTATTAACTGTAGCTAGTTAAATAATAATATTAAGATAGAGACATAAAGGAGAAAAAAAGGAACATGAAGCTGTGGATGCTTTGCTTTTATATTCCTAATTAACGTTTGATTATATGTGAGCTTTTAGCTTTCCTTTATTATATATACCCATCAAAGCCACACACACATCTGAAGCAAACAAATTCGCTAAGGTACAAAAGATATAGAAAAGAAAGAAAACAACCAAACACAACTACACAAGTAAAGCAAAAGCTGACACAAGAACCCTTTTTAATCTTCATAGAAAAGAATACTGTGGACGTGGGTTTGCATTGCATTGATATCCAAGATCGATACACCATGCAAAGGCAAAATGCGAATAAATTAAAGCACACCATCACAAACATGTACGTCTAGTAGATTGCTGACACACAAGAATTAATTAACATGAATTAACGAGTGAATTAACAAAATCGTCCTTAAAATTGTAACGCACCATCAATTTAGTCTCTAAAATTATTAATTATCAATATTTCAAATTTTAAATTAGTTGTCCAAATTAAAAATTCTCCATCACATTAGTCGTTTAAGCAGTCAATTTAGTTCCTGAAATTATCTGATGGAGATTAACATGATTAAAGATTTTTCATTTTAGAGATTAATTTAAAATATTAATAATTTTAAGGACTAATTAGTTTGACAATGTCCAACAATTTTAGGGATTAAATTGATAATTCACTCAAAATTAATTTATGGTCTCTAATGATATTATATATATATATATTGAAAGAGGAAAAACTGGTAATGGTACCTTGAAGAGTTACTCCATAGAGTGGTGGTGGAAGAGTGTTCCATCTCTTGTTGCATTGCTCGTTCCGGTCTACCTGTGTGGTCTTCGAATTGATGCAAACTGCCTCGGTCATTAATGCTGCCACCCAATATTGGAGACAATTCATCTTCTCCAGATCCCTCTGAATGGCCTGCAAGCAAATTAAAGCCTTTATTATATGTACACATACATGCACCTTAATTGCATAATGTATAATTTATTTGAATATTTAGAGAGAATTTGGGTAATTTTCCCACTAGTACTTATAGAAAAAGAAATCTTATAAAAGAATCTTATAATAATATTTTAATTAATATATAGTTTTTCGTATAAATTAAATTAGCTTCTATATTTATATTAAAATAAAATTTATTAAGTTTTGTATGATTAAGAAAATAAGGCTGCTAAAAAATGGCTGAAGATTAAGCAATACGAATTACCTAAAGAAGCTGCAGGCTTGTCAGTGGTCTTAACAGTTCGATACATCTGGAAAGTCATGTACAAAAACTAAGGCATTATATAAAGGCTTTTCCATGCTTGGAAGAAAACCATTACCCTTACCACTATTAGCACGTGTGTGTGTATGACAAATTAAAAGAAAACAAGAAAAAATAATTTATCTATTACATAAATTAAAGAATATAAAATTGAATCGTATATATATTTGCCTCCATTTTTCCAACGATTTTACTTACTAAAATTAAAATTACAATGTAGCATGTGTACACTATGGTGATTGAGTGTCCAAATATCGGAATCCTTCCAATAATGATGTTTGAAAACTCACTCATTTTTTTCACTCATCTAACCCCTAACCTAGATTCCCTGTAGCAAAAAAACATGCAATTACCGTAGTCAAGCGTCTCAGACCGTGGGATCGAGATTAAATGACTCATGTTTGGACATTGTAAATGATCAATTTCAAAATTCAAACTTAGGACATGCGTTATTCGATCTTGATCCAACAATTTAAGATGCTTGACTGCGACAACTCCATGCTTTTTCTACTGCAGGGAATCCATATCCTCTAACACCACCGTCCCTCTTTCAATATTTTTCTCTTTTTATCACATCGATCACTTCTATTATATATATCATTTTTTCTCTCTCTTCTATTCTTATATTTCACCATGTATACTGACATATGGGTGTACAAAAAATCATTTTTGTTTATTATTCTTTCTCTAGATCTCTCACTCTTAGTTGGCTTCAGGGATTGTCGACTAGGTTACCTCATTAATGTTTGATGAGGTAATTGTAAATAGAGATGTGTATTATTGGGAAATGATGATCTTTGTCTGTTCTCTCTCTCTTTCTTTCAAATTAAGCAGCAGAGATCTAAGCTGTTTCTGTCTGGTCGTCTCAGACCTTAAAGGCTCCCTACTAATTAGCTGACAAAAGTCTAAAGACTTCAAATTCATCCCACTCCCACATAATACATTCATTCACTGCTTTCCTCATCGGTTACCGTGCCCGGCCACTAACATAGACCAACACCACCACCCCCCACATGAGAGACAGAGAGAGAAGACATATTCAATCAAAACTACTACTATACCTGCAAGTGGCTTTTAACATGAGCTAATGTGAGATCCTTCGTATCCATGAGCTCAAGAACTGACTTTGGAGTAGCCCCTAAATAAAATTCACCATGCATTAATCAGAGAAGAATAGGTAAACTATACACAATGTCATAATCCATTAGTTAAAGAAAAGATCAGAGGATATGTTGCAAATTAAAGTATAGTCAAAGTTCAAATAAAAAATCAAGGGAAAAAAAAAAACAAAAGGGGTTGAAAGAAATTGTGGGAGGAGGAGGAAAAATGTTTACTTTCATGGCCACCAAGAAGCTCAACAGCATGGACAAATCGAGCATGGAGGGTGCTTGTCCACCGCATTCTGGGTGCTCTCATGCTTCTCTTTGTGGGAAGCTTAGGCAAAATTAACCTTGATGATCTCATTAACCCAGAAGAAGAGGCCTCAGAATTAGAACCAACAACCCCATATTGTGATGATGTTGAGTGGTGGTGCAATAATGGATGAGATTTGACGAAAGGTTCAACAGAAAATCCATTAACTGTGGCAGTGGGATTTATACCCGTTGCAAAGTATGGGGAAGGTGAAGGAGACAGAGAGGGATAACAAGAAGAAGGCATGTGATGATGATGATCATGATATGATGATGAGCACATCCTGTGATGCAGGTAATGAAGATCCTTGTTGTCTTTGAAATGATGGTCCAAGGGCAAGTAAGGGAATGAACGGTTGTGATGATACACTGGAATCCCTTTGATTGGCCTCAAGTGGCCGTCTGATGATACATCAAGCAATGAAACTCCATAGTTTATGTGATTCAAGGGAGTGGTTGTAGTTGTACCTCTAGTACTATCACTATTATTACTAGTACTATTGTTGGAGTGGTGGTGAAGATGAGGGAAATAATGATAAGGGTGGTTATTTTGTTTGTGTGGTGTTGTTGATTCCTTTGGACCTGCTTCATTCCTTATTCCCAGAGAGAGCTCTGTACTATGGGCTTGAGATTGAGATAGTGTTGTTCTTGAATTAGTGATGAACTTAGTGGCTGAATCTTGGGACTCATAATTATTGATGCCACCTGCTATGATGGTGCTGCTTCTGTTGTTGTTGGAAAGCAAGGAAGAGGAGATGCTTGGTGGGCTTATGTGAAGAGAAAGATCAGGAGTTGAAGTAGTAGGCTCAGTGAAAACCCCCTCCAAGCTCATCATATATATAATATATCTATCCTCTTTATGGGGTTGGCTTGGTGGTTACAAAAATATATGTATCTATGAGAGATAACTTCTTTTCCTTTATTAAAAATCAGATTTTGATATATTACAAGGAAAGACAAAGCAAATTAAAGTGCAATATTCACTGCAAGCTGAGAAAGGGGAGTACTGTGTGTAATCCTTTCTGTTCTGCTCAACTCCTTCAAGATATAATAATACTCAAAGAGTTTAATTTTTCTCCCTCTCTCTATCTCTCTTTTACTTTTTCTATTTTAATTAAGCCTTTTCCCTGGAAAAGAATCAGTGAAGGCTAAGCTATTGAAAACTTAAAGAGAAGAAGCAGCTTGAAGTTGAAGGGAGAAAGAGAGGTGGAGATAAGAGAGAGCTATGAAGCAAAGGAACACCTATTCTTTGTTGATCCTTATACCAAACACAAAACAGACATGCTCAAATGATTGTGAATGTGATGCTGAGACTGAGAGGTGAGAGAGAGAGAGAGAGAGAGAGATAGGGCAGTGAGGTAGAAGAAGGAATGGAATTTCAAGAGGGGAGAATGCAGTGAGGAATGGGAAGGAAAAACAGGTGGATTTGGGTTTTGTTTTGTTTTGTAGTTCCCTCTCGGAAAAAGACACAAGAAAGAAAATAATTAAGCAGGGGGGTGGAGAAGAAGATACACAGCAACAGCACAAGGTGTCTCTTTCTCTTTCTCTTTCTCATGAGTCTCTTTAATATTCTTCTCTAGTCAAATTATACCCACAGTTAAAACTGTACCCCAAAAAAAATAGGGTCCCTTTGGTTTACTTCCCTTCAGCGGGGTCGACGGGATAAAAAAACATTAGACAGAGAAAAAGACAGATACCCTCATCATCACTCATGTGTGTGTGTGATTCCTTTTCCCCCACTCTCTTCGCTTCCCAGTTCCCACCAACCATCTCTTTCTTCAATATGTATACATCAAAAACCAATATGGTGTCTCATTTTCTTGCTTCAAATGGGAATATGCTAAGCTATAGTAGGACAATAATTATTTTTTGTTGTTATTACGGTTTTAAAATTCTTTGGGGCATTTTAGATTGACTTAACCAAACCAAAGCAAACTGGTGTGTGGTCTGAGTGAGAAGCAGTTCTGGTCCCTTAAGCATGTGATCGAGGTACGATTCCTGGTTCATGTGTATGAAAATTCACCATTTGGTAGAGGTAGCCTTTAAATGCGCTCCAAATCCTCGAAGAGATTAGCCTTAGTAGTTATACGCAGAGGATATCCTGTGAAACAAAAAAAATGACTTTACTAACCCCTATGATTAATTGCTGACACCGTAGATGACAAATTATGTGTTGCTCTAAGCAAGGTCAGTTTTTAATCAATCAGTTAATTTAATGAAGGTTTATTTCTATCATCATCACTCCAATTATTGATGTAATTAAAGTTCTAATTACCCTCAATAAGGGACATGATCAGGTGGACATTGTTCACAATTTCTCTTAATTATAAACGCACAATCAGCCAGCAATATTCATATCATGGTTTCAAATTGCGGTCTGCATCACCGCATCAGGCCGCAATATTGCTGTTGCGGTGGTGACCGCAACCGTATCACACCGCAATTGCGCTGTGTTTGAAAATCACGGGAAAAACTGCAACGCAACGCCGCAACAGCCGCAACATAGCAGGTGGAACTGCAACACTCTTTCTCATAAAAGAATATCACAACATAAGTAACCTGATTATTGAAAATAAATATTGTTGATCTTCATTTTAAAAGAAAATTCTCTTTTATGTATCTCAAGTCAATTTCGAAAATGAATATAATTTTTTTTTATTTTCTGAAACTTATTTTAACTTGAAACTCTCACTTACGTGATTTAGATTTCGAAACTCATTTATGTCGTAACGTATTACTGAAAAAATGAGATAAACAACTGCGGATTAAATAACATACATCATATATAATACTAGTCCAAAATATATAAGTACAGTCATCCAAAATATCCCTAAACAAAAGTCAAATCCGGTACAGAGTCAGTCTACAAAACAACAAGATAAGATAACGCAACAGCCCGCGCTATGTCAGCTCCTACACACTACCCATAAACTCCTCTGAAGGATCACTCTCCTCCTCCACTATCTGCTTCCCTTTCCCTTTACTGTCATTGGCCTCCTAACGAGCTCGTGCTCTCCAAGATGGCATAACAGTAGGGGGAAAAGGCCTCGGTCTCCCACCAAGTTCTGCAAAAGAAACAGGAACGGCTGGAATGGGTCTATCAGACTGTATAGTAGGTGTCCTCTCAGTAGGCACCTTCATTGCTGCTGTACCTCCAACTGGATGAGAACGACGCACAGTACTCTTGCGCGCGGTATGTCTCCATCTACCAAAATACCTCTTACAAGGAGGAGTCTTAGGTCTCTGCTGTGGCTCTGCCTCTGGCCTTGCAGACTCCTGTTGCACGGGCTCAGATCTCTGTGCAGGCTCCTATTGAGCTACCTGTTGTCTCTGTCTCTCTCTTTCACTCCAAGTATCCCAAAGTTCCTGGATTGACATCTTTACATCTAATATCATATCCTCTACCGTCCAACGATATGGTCCCTCTGCAGATGTGAAGTAACATACCCGAGGTATGTACCCCACTGGGTTTCGGGGTTCACTATCTACCCCTCCTCATCAGCCCCTCGGGGCAACAAGCTCAGTCTACGGACTTTGGTCAGCCCCTCCGGTGGGCGGTCCATCTATATGAATCATGTTCAAAAGAGAGCACAAAGCATATAGGCAAGGGTGAAAAATTATCATACACAGATAATGAAACATAGAGACAACAAATAGGAAATGAATCATACTTATCAAACATATTTATATTAGGAAATTATCTACCACTTACCCTTCTCAACACAAGAGTATATAGTTTTCCTGCAAATAAGATATTCTCACAGACACAATGAAAATCATCACAGTCACAACACATAACTCAGCATCAAGCAATATATCATCAACTCAGATATATATCATAATGCATGTCACTTCTATTTCCCTCACATCACCCTCATAGTGCTCCAAGGAGACTTCCCTACCTCCAACACCATTGAGCGATTGGTTGTAGCAAACCTACCAGACTTATCAGAGAGTCCCTCTAGACTTCATAATAATCATTCAGATAAGCTACATCTCACCATATCATGAATAGTCAAGTCCGTCAGATTTATCCAAGCAGGGTTGTGCGACTTGCCTCGGCTCAGGGGATATCGCCTACTTGGCCATTTGAGGGGTTTCACAACCTGGATAATCCCAGTAGGCAGCTGTGGCCAGACTATCCCTATTCTCAACCCTCTCTGGATTGTAATGCTCATCTCATGGCCTCATGTCAATTCTTTTTCTCTTTATGCAAAATGACACATACATTAAGCATACAAAACAATCATCTCAAGCATTGATAAACTTTGGTTTCTCTTGTAATTGCATTAACCTCTTCTCTAGGTTATCTCTTGCACAATCGCATATAACCTTCACTCTTGGTTATAGCATTCTTATCTCTTATGATATTCATATCTCTTTGTGCATATTCTCAATCAACATGACTCTTCCTCTTTCATTCACACTCTTTATAAATCTGTCTTTTTAGCCAAAATGCATTTTCCAAATCAATTGTTTAAATTCCAAAATAAATTAACTAAAATACTTACCCATCTTTAGATTAAAAATGTCATTTTTCTCTTAATCATAATTGTTTAAAAAGCTAAAAAAAAAGTGATTTTCGCAAAATCATTTGCTGTTAAAAGTTCAAGATCCAGAAATGTTCACAGGCTCGCTGATTTTCACACCCGCGGTGCAGACAGTTCTGTCCCCTGTTTTCCAGTTTTCCACAACTTCGAAAATTTACACACCCGGGGCATGATAGAAACTCGATTTTTCAAAGTTCAAACCAATTTAATCTTTCCTTTACATAGTTAAGACCAAATGAATAAAAATGAGCAAAATTTATCATCTTTGGATCAAGCACAAAGCATAACCATTCAACATCAAGCCATGGTTCCAAACTCATCAAGGCATAAGCAAGATCATCATACACCAAGCATATTATTCTATCACACCAAGATCAAATTAATCATACCAAGCTTGAGAAAATAGTCACAACAACAACCTCTCAATCACTTCAAATCAAGCATGAGACAAGGATCATCATGCATCCAACATAGAGCAATCCACATCAAGAACAACTCAATCTTATTCACACCTAGGTTAATCAATCCCAAAACTATCATCAAGCAAAATTTTCACAACCAAGCCTCTTCAAGGGAGTTTATATCAAGCATAAGACAACTCTTGGCTCATCCATCACCATAGGAACAAAAGAGTACATAGCTTACTAATCAACATGAACCCTAAGTAATTTTAGCATCATCTTAATCAAACCAGTACGTACAAACATGACACTCATATGTCAACTAAGCCTTAAGAATCTTGTATAAGAAAATTTTCCCTTACCTCCTTCCTCTTACTTGGGTAAGAAAACCCTAACCTCCAACCCTTCTTCTTCCTTCTCCTTCTCCTTCTTGATTGGTTCCTTGTAGCTTGTTGATCACAAAATTAAGAGCAAACCCTTGGAAATTGTCTAACTTGGATGAAAATTTGGAAAGAAAAACTTGGAGTATGACTATGGTGTAAGAGTAAAATGAAGAAAATGAACAAGAAGCTCTCTTCCTCTCCTTGCAAAACTCGGCCTCCCCCTCTCTTTTCCTACTCCCCAAGATTTTTTTCGTAAGTCATGATTACACTACATGAGTCATAAACCTAATTAGCTTGCTTGGATTAATCTTATTGGCCAAAAACTATGAGTCAAGAAGTCAAGAATTTTCCACACTCTTCTCCTCTCAATCTGGCGCAGCAGCTGGTCCAAGGCTGGGTTAAAATAATTTTTCACCTTAACCATGGTAAAAGGTAAGTCTCCAAGGTAATTAAATGTGGTAACTTTTGTATTTCATAGTAAAAATTGTCCAAAAATAACCTATTGAAGTAAAAACTCTCATGAATCTTAAAATAAGTCTCAGGCCATGAAAATAAGGTGTCACAAAGGTCTTGGTTCATAAAAATCAAATTTAGAAGCATCATGGTAATTTTCGATTTTTACCGTAACCCGTAAATTAGGGTAAAAATGAACTTTCTCAGAAAAATCTCAGAAAATTTCTAAAATTCATAAATATTATAAAAACATCATTGGTCACTCTTTTGGTTGATTTTGGATCATTTTCCAAGCTACTGACATTCACCTGTTCTCTCAGTTATCGTGTTCTCTCAGTTACCTTGTTCTCCGTCTACAGGGACCAAAACTGCAATTCTTAATCTGCTATTCTAAAAATTCCTAAAATAAATTCTAAAATAATATAAACATCATTTGGGATCTCCAAAAATATTTCTCAACTTGTTTTGGTCTCCAAACCAACTCCCAGTTCAACCTAGTCAAACTACATGACCAAAACGGTAACATATTTATCCATTTCTCAGAAAATTCCCGAATAAATTTCTAAAATCTCCAAATATTGTAAAATCACTATTTGTACCTTCAAATCTTTTTCTTAGAGCAACTCCAATGGAGTTGCTTAAGCCGTGTCTTAAGTCCTAAGCAACGGTGCTTAACTAAATCTACCATTGGAGCAAACTGACGTGGCGTTGCTTATTTTCAGATTTAAGAACTGTTGCCTATATAAGCAACTCTGCAGAATGGTTAAGCAATGTTGCTTAACCAATAAAGAAACAATTTCCAGCAACAAACAACAACCAACAAGCAACAGAAACAACCAACAAGCAACAGAAAAATAGAAAAATGGAGGGAGAATCACAGAATGATACATTTCATACCAGAACAAATCAACAGATCAATGAAATTAAAATTAAAAAAAATAAAAAAACCAAGAACAAAAGACCCAAAACAATAACATCACCAGATTCAGGAAAAAAATTAAGAAAAACACGCTCAGGCACCACCACGCTCAGGCCACCAGCACGGGAAGGCCACCACCACGCTCTCACCATCGTGAACCTCCTCGAACGCTGCAGATCTTGTTGAAAAGGTCACAAAGTTGTGACCTTTAAGCTCCAATCATAAAGGGTGGGGGCGGTGTTCTGAAGAAAGGGTGAAGAAAGTTGTGACCTTTAAGCTCCATCGCAGATCTTGTTGAAAAGGAAGAAGAAAATGAAGAAATGGGAAGAAGAAAGGGTGGGGGCGGTGTTCTGAGATGGGAAGAAGAAAGGAAAAGGGTAGGCGGTGCTCGGCTCTGAGATGGGAAGAAGAAGGCAGTGTTACCGTTTTGGGAAGAAGAAAGTGGAGAAATGGGAAGAAGAAGAAAGGGTGGGGGCGGTGTTCTGAGATGGGAAGAAGAAAGGAAAAGGGTGGGGGCGGTGCTCGGTTCTGTCGTTCTGAGGTGGGAAGAAGAAGCAGTGTTACCGTTTTGGGAAGAAGAAAGTGAAGAAATGGGAAGAAGAAGAAAGGGTGGGGGCGTGTGTGTGAGAGAGTGGAAGTGGAGTGAAAATGTGAAATGAGAAAAGAGAAAATGAAGGGTGAAGCTGATCCGTGCGTGAACATGAAATTAAAACCAATTCATTGCTAATTTTGTGATCCATTTTTTCTCAAAAATGTTACCGTTCCAGAGAATCCAGACAGTTGAAATGTTACCGTTTTTTATTTTTCTCAACAAATGTTACCGTTTCAGACAGCTGAAATGTTACCATTTTTTATTGTTTCAATCCATTCTTATAAATAGCCTGATCAGTTAATTGTAATATGTTTGATTTCATCTTCTCTCAATTTTTTTTCTCATCTTTCTGAAAATTTCAATGGATCCAAGACAGTTTAATATTGAAGGTTGGAGTGATTTTGTGCAAAATTACCCATCTATTCCAGGTGAAAATTCTCAGTATCCAGACTTTCCAGACACTAATGAGGAACTCGAACCACCAATTAGCTTTATACCAGAGTCTCAATTTCCATAATTTTTCAGTCAAATTGGTCTAGACAGCATTCCTTTAGATGAAGAAGGACGCAACATCGGTAAAAAAAAATCATGAGTCAGATTTTCGCCTGAAGAGGATAAACTTCTGATTCAATCGTGGCTAAACGTGTCAAAGGATGCAGTGGAAGGAGTTGACCAAAAAGCAGATTATTTTTGGTTGAGAATCAAAGATGGGTACAACACCTATCGCGGGGAGATGCAAAAAAGGGAGTCAGGTCAACTTAAATCCCGATGGCATCGACTAAATCATGTTGTTCAAAAGTTTGTAGGGAGTTACAAACAAGCTGTCTCTCAGAGGAAAAGCGGGTGCTCGGAGAATGATGTCATGGCTGAGGCATATTCAATTTTTTCTCAAGATGAAGGTGAGAAATTGAAATTTGAGCATGCATGGCGGTTGTTGAAAGACGAGCCAAAATGGACATCTGACACAATGGATAGTTGTTCAAAAAGAACAAAAATTTCTGCTTCTGGGCAGTACTCATCATCTTCTAACCCAGAGACTCCAAGTAGTGTTGGCTATGACCCAGCATCACCTCCAGTCTGCCCATTGGGACAAAAGGCAGCAAAAAGGAAGGGCAAAGCAAAAGTAGCTGAAACTGCATCAAAAGACATGGACTACTCAGCTATAAACGACAAGGTTAGTGAAAAACTTGCACTCATGGCAGACTTGGCACGTATCCAGGAAGAACTATCTAAGGCAACAAATGAAGCAACTAAGGCGAAGAATGAAGCAACTAAGGTGAAGAACGAAAAAAATAAGTTAAAGGAAAAAGAACTGCAATTAAAGGAGCAAGAGATGAAGTATCAGCAACTGCAAATTCTCTTCACGGATACATCCGAGACGTCAAAGTTACAGCTTCGAGATCATCTTTTGTTGTGCAACATGATTAGAGAGCAATATGGACTTAATTAAATTAAGTTTTTATGTAATTTTAAATGTTATGCATTAAATTATGTTATGTATTCAATTATGTCATTTATTTAATGAAATTATGTTATGTATTTTATTCAAAACTAGCCGTTATTCAAACTAGTCGTTATGTTGTCTCCTATATATACTCTTAACACGAGAAAATTTTCCCATTCTCTCATATTCTCTCATATTTTCTCATTCTCTCATATTCTAATGGATCCAAATCGTTCAGAAGACTTGAATAGTCTCTTATGGCAATTCATGTATGATGAACTTATGGACGACACTGATATAGAATGGATGAGGTCAGCACTTGAGAGGCAAAGACAACCATAAGCCGACAACACTACTAGGCGCAAACGTACAAGAACTATAGTAGATCGGAATCGTCAACAAGGAGCTAACCGTTTGTTCAATGACTACTTCTCTGAAACTCCGGTGTACACAGAGGCTCAATTCCGACGAAGATTCCGAATGCAAAGACATGTGTTCCTTCGAGTTGTAGAAGCCCTTGGCAACCATGATGAGTATTTCCAGACGAGGGTTGATGCGGCTGGTAGAGTGGGTCTTTCACCTTTGCAAAAGTGCACTGCTGCTATTCGTATATTAGCATATGGATCACCTGCTGACAGTGTAGATGGCTATATTAGAATTGGTGAAACTACTGCATTGGAATGCTTAGAGAGATTTGTAAGGGGTGTGAATGAGATTTTTGGGGCTGAGTACCTGCGAAGGCCTAACAACAGTGACATTGAACGCTTACTGCAAATAGGGGAGGTACGTGGCTTTCCTGGTATGTTGGGTTCTATTGATTGTATGCATTGGGAATGGAAAAATTGTCCGGTTGCGTGGAAAGGACAATTTTCTCGAGGTGATCATGCCAAACCCACCATCATGCTTGAAGCCGTGGCATCACAAGACTTATGGATATGGCATGCATTTTTTGGCATTGCGGGTTCAAACACTACTAGAATTTTGGCCTGTAGCGTCGGCCAAAATCCGACGCTAAACGTAAAAAACCGACGCTAATTGGCAATTTAGCGTCGGCCTTGCGTCGGCCACGGGGCAGACGCTAAAACATTCGTCGCAAAGCATTAGCGACGGTCGTCGAATGGCCGACGCTAGTTGCGTCGAAAAAGCCGACGCATAAAGCCAATGTCTAATGGCCTACGCTAATTAGCGTTGGCTAAGCCGACGCTAACAAGCTATGTTCAACGCAATACATGTTCGTTGAGCATTAGTGTCGGCCTTAGCCGACGCTAAATAGCGTCGGATAAGCCGATGCTACTTTATTCAATCATTTATTTTTTTTTATTTTTTGTAGCGTCGGCTAAGCTGACACTACTTTATTTAATCATATTTTTTTTCCAAATTATGTAGAATTCTTGATTATGAGAATGAAAGACATTTCAATTAGGAATAATGATAGCACAATAACTCCATAAAACATAATCCATCAATTCAAAGAAAAACATACAAAAGTTCTAAAAGGGAATCCAATAAGACACGTTAGGATGAAATTCCAACCAATACTACAAAGTAATCCAAATAAGACAACTGAGTAAAAAATGTCAATACAAGATACTCATAATTCTTAACTCTTATCATGTAACTTAAGTTAAAATCACAATAAGTACAAACTTTTGTTTTTTGGGTAAGAGTCCAAAAGTATAGACTTAGCACCAATATGAATATGAATTACTATTAATTCAGTTGCAATTTACCTTAAGCACCATTCAAAACAAGTTTATGCAGGCAGGTATTAGATGATTACCAAAATTGAGTAAACGACAAAACTTGAGGGAAAGAAACAGAAAACTCAAATACGTAACAAAACAAAAACAGTTAGAAAATGAAAGACATACTCAATCCAGTAATAACATCCACACTAACAAGAAGAAACACCCCAACTGGAAATGAAGTAACACAAAAAAAAACACGTGCAACTTGCTAATTAGAGTCAACAATGGAAGCTTATCAACAATTGTTTACCTTTAACTCTCCTCAAGAAACCAAGAATTGATTCAAGCCAAATTACACCAGCAACAAAATCACAGAGCAAAGGAAGTTTCAATTTATGTGCAACTGATTTTAATTGACCCTCATTACTTCATTGGTAAATATTGTTAGAGACTATTTATTGCACATAGGAAATAATCAGAACACATGCTTTTTAGTACAAATCAATCAATACTGATATTTGAAAGTAGGATACTACAATTATGCCTTTTAAGTGATCGACATCACAATCCTTGAGCAATGATAACATGGAACGTTTTAGTTGCAAAAAATTTATATATGTGCATAGCAAGCATCTAAAATTGAATTTATATGGCATGATTTGTACAAATTCTAAATTTCAGTCCATATATGCTTCTTATTGTCTTTCATGATTTTTTTCACCTCCTTTGATGATAATGTCTTGTTTGAAATTTAGCTATAAATAGCTGAGCAATTCTCTATATATATCCCCACCCACAATAAAGCTACGTTTAAAAATACAAAACTCACAAATTTCCAGTGATGTGGAAATCTTAAAATGCAATGTTCTATTGTTGTTGCACTTAGCAAGTGTCCACAGTCCACACACATTTGTTGTTACTCGAGTAACAAGTAAACCACATATAAATTCATGAACAAATTACAAAAGTAAGATCACCACCTTCTGTATCAGCACAACAACCATTTTACAACTCTCTGGGATGCCATTTTTTATGTATCAGCAAAGCAAATCTTTAAATAAACCATTGTTGATATTATTAAAGAGAAAAATTAAGTAAAAGCAGTGAAAAACTAATTGTGCCTGAAAATGAGCCATCTCTTCCCAAACCTTCTCAGTCCCACCCCATTCCTATTCACCCACCACAATCCCTCTCTCTCATTTCCTTCTTCTCCCTCTCTTCTCCACAAACCCACCTCTCTTTTTTGTTTCTGTTTCAGCTATTCCTTCATCGTGGGGGGCATGGCTGACCCACCTCCCCCTCGCCGAACTCACCACCGTTGCAGAAACAGAGGGCCCCATCAAACTCATATTTTATTCCACCCAAAAAAAGCCCCAATCCAAAACCTAAATCAAGATACTTAATAAAATTGTCCTTACCAAGAGAGACCACCGCCGAGACCCAGGGACGAGCAACAAGTTGGATGAATGACGCCTTCAACAGGGAGAACCACCACCGCAACAGGGAGAACCGTCGCTGCAACAGGGACCAGCTAGCTACGAGGACGAAAAACGCACTACAGGGACTTGCTACAGGGATGAACGACGCCACAACAAGGAGAACCACTGCCGGAACAAGAAGAACCACCACCTCGACGCCGAAATCCTAGCCACCATCGTCTTTGCACACTGGTTTTTACGCAGAGACTGAGAAAGAAGAGAGAGAGAGCGGAATCTATCAAAATGAAGGAGAAACGTTTAAGTTTAGAAAACTCAGTTTAGCGTCGGCTTAGCCGACGCTAAACTCAATGGGACAATTCAAAACTAATGCACAACTTTGCGTCGGCTAAGCTGACGCTACTAATTTTTAAAATCTAGCGTCACAAAGTTAGCGTCGGCTAGGCCGACGCTAATCCTAAAAAATTAAAAAAAAAATTCAAAATTAGACGTAGCGTGGGCTAGGCCGACGCTATTAATTTTTAAAATCTTGCGTCAAAAAGTTAGCGTCGGCCTAGCCAACGCTAATCCTAAAAAATTCAAAAAAAATCAAAATTTGTCAAGGCCGACGCTAAATTCTGACGCTAGAACAGCACATTCTAGTAGTGAAACAACGACATTAACGTGTTAAACCAATCCAATGTGTTTAATGATGTTTTAGAAGCACAAGCTCCTGCGGTGCAATATACAGTGAATAGAACCTCATATAATATGGGGTACTATCTAGCAGATGGTATTTATCCGGAGTGGGCAACATTTGTTAAGACCATCCCAATGCCGCAAGGAGAAAAGAGAAAATTATTTGCCCAACATCAAGAATCAGCAAGAAAGGATGTGGAACGGGCGTTTGGAGTGCTCCAATCTCGATTCGCGATTGTACGTGGTCCATCACGTTATTGGCACATTGATGCAATGAAACATATAATGTATGCGTGTATAATATTGCATAACATGATTGTCGAAGACGAACGGCACACATATACTGGTAATTATGATTATGATCATGGAGAGAATGACATCTTAACATGTGAGGTAACTAACGGTCCCCATCCAGATTTTACAACATACATGCAAAGGAGAACACATCTTCGAGGAAGACAAATTCATTGTCAACTTCAAGCCGACTTGGTGGAACATGTTTGGGAACGTTTCAGTTGTGACAATAGTCAAAATTAGTTTTTATATTTATTATTTCTTATGTTTATTTAATATTATGTATTTCTCATCATTTTAACTTTTTGTGATAAATAAATTAAATTTGCAATATTTATTTATTTTTTGAATTTCTATTTTTCAAAATCAGAATATATATAAATATTTATGAATTAATATTTTAATTTGAATTAAAAATATTTTAAATTTAAAATATAAATATTTGGGGTCCATTGTGGGACCCACTTAAGCAACTCATTTTAAGCAACACCCATTGGAGTGAAAATAAGTAGGTGTTGCTTAAAGTCTATGTGGCATTGTGGGACCCACTTAAGCAACTTAACCTATCAAAGTTAAGCAACCCCATTGTGGGTGCTCTTAACCTAAATATAGGGTTTCTACTTCACAAAGTCACCATTCCGTCTATTTACGGTAAACAGAACTCTGTCTGTATCTAAACGTCGGACTTAAACTACTGTTTTCTAATGTCAGGGAAACTTTGTCTATAAAATTAATCTTACTAAAATATATCTAACATGCATAAAACACATGTCACACACATAAAAATAAAAATAAAATAGAATCAAAATTACGGACGTTATAGGAACGACCGCATCAGGCCGCATTGGACCGCATCAGGCCGCAATAAGCATTAAAGTCTCCATAAAAAATATTTTTTATTCTTTCTCTTTCTTTATTTAGTATACTTATAATGAATTTTGAAAGGTTGGAATATATTAAGATGATAATGAGCTAGTGATGAGGGAGAGAGTGGGATTTGGGAGGAAAAACTAGAGATGTGAGATTTTAAATATTAGTCATAATGAATTATATTAGGCGCAAACTAAAAATATATTCACACCGCAATGGTCGCAGTACGCGTCACAGTAGCCGCAATACCCACAATCGCAGTAGCCGCATCCGCGACTACAACCGCAATTTGAAACCTTGATTCATATATATGCTCTCTCTGCCTACCCTTGATTTCCTTTTCCATAATGTTTCCTTAGTTACTTTCTTATAGCAGTAAATGGCAAATGAAGGTTCTACTTTCTTTGATTTGGACAAACATCATCAATGCCTCGTATGAGAGGGCATATAATCAATGTTAATATTGGTGACTTTTATTTCTATTTTCATCAGCTTCCTCATCAGAGTGTGCATGTTTCTCTGTATAATCCCTGTGATAGAGAAAGTCAATCCCTTGTACAATCAACACGTATGGTTTCATTCTATCAACAGTTGCTTTTCATCAGTACCTTCTTCATAAATGAGAAAATGTATAGTCCCTATAACATTAAGAATTAATAAATATATATATAATAATAAGTAGCGTTGATCTTTTAGTATACTATCCATATAAATTACTCTTTCTGTTTTTTAATATCTATCATTTAAGGTTGTTTCACACTAAAGAATAGTTTTGTTGACAAAAATTCTTCATTTTTTCAGTATCCCACTTTTCTATATCCTCTCTCTGTCTACATTAATAAAAATATAATTAGTAAAATGTAATCTTAAACTATTAAAATAACAAATAAATAGAAACTATTTTTTCTAAAAAAATGTACGGTTAAAAAAACGGAGGGAGTAATTAAGACTACCAAAGTATATTATCTTTTCATATACTCCACCCAGCCACCTTCATAAACTATTGAACTAATTTTTTCCCAAATCTTTATCACATGAGATAGAATTCATAGCACACTGAGCTAAATTATAAGCTGTTGGAATAGGATCAGCTATGTAGATTCTTCTCCTAGATTCCAATAATTCTTAATATATCACAGCTTCATTAAACACTGAACAAACTAATTTGATCTCACCCTAGCGCGCAGGAGCAGCATATATATATATATGTTCTACACACACACACACACACACATATATATATATATATACACGTAATGGCAATAGATATTCATTTATTAATTAACTTTAGATTTAGAAGACGGAGAGAGGAGAAAAAAAATAGAAAGCTTGAGAAAGACATGTCAAAGTGATCTACTTTTGTTGTGAGATTTGAGGAATTGAGGAAAACGAAAATGGGGTCCAAATATATTGAAGGAGAATGGCCACCACCTAATTAAGAATGTACTTAAAATTCCACCTCCTACATGCCCAACCCAACCCACCCCACCCACTCTCCCATCAAATCACACCTCTTTGCCCTTTTTTTGTTGTAACTATGTTGTTGGTGCGAAGTATCGTTTTGCCAATAACTAATCTTTGCCAGGGAATCTGACTGACCACCTTTAGTGAGGTCTTCCCTTCCAACCACGTTTTTTCAATCCACGCCTCTTTGCCCTTGCTACAGTGTATCTTAATCTAACATCCAAATTATAGCCCCATTCAAATGTATATCTTTTATGCCAGTAATTCTCAAGATTATGTCCAACCAAAATTGGCAAAATCAAATTGTAAAGGGGCAGAGGAGGATATGCCAAATGTGTAATATACACGCGCTGATAAAGGGGCAAGGAAATAGAGAGAAAAAAACTGCAGCGATGAATTGGCCTAATCAACTAATTGGTAATAAAAATGCATTTTTTTCATGCTCTTGGGGTATATACACCATCACGAAAAATAAAATTATAAATATAATAAGTGATATAATGAGAAGAAAAAACATAAATACCATTGAATGAATATAAAAATTGAGATATATAAAATTAAAAATAAAGTTGAATTGAGGAAAATCATAGCCATCGTACATTATTCAAATTGACAGTTGGAAAAGAAAAAAAAAAAGTTGTACGATCTGAAGTTTTAATTAGAGAGAAAGGGAAAGGAATAAGGTGGTAATGGTGGGGTGAGCCTATTATGCCCGGTTAATTATTCGAAAACAAAATAAAACACTGACGTGCAAAGTTTATTTAAATTTATTTACTGATATAAATACTTATTAGTGTGTTTAGTAGAGCGCTGATTAAAGTTGTTTAGGCTTATTTTGATAAGTATTTTATGACAGTTTATCAAAATAGCTTATAGTTTATATGAAATTAGTGTCACTATTTTTTCTCTTTGATTATAAAACAATTTATACATAAATATTTATGTTATAAGTGTTTAAATAAATTGTTTATCTAAACCAACCCTTATCTTTTCATCACTTTCTATATCTTTTTTCTTGTCACATTATATTATTATTTCTTTTTCTTCTATTTCTTTTTCTCTCTTTATGTAAACACTTGTTGGAATTAATGTTTATGTAACATTTTTCAATAGATTAATAATAAATGCAAATGGTCGTAAGAAACATTACTTTTTTGGGAGAACAAAAAAGAGGGTCCCGATGTGAGAGGTGAGGAAATGATTTTGTTATCGATTGCTTTATGATTGTTGAACACTGAAAAAAGTATGCGTTTGACAGTGAGAGATTAAAAAGCTCTATTATTTTTAACTTTTACTTTTTCAAAAGTGACATGTCAAGAAAATTGACCGGAGAAGAGAACTATATTAATTATGAGGTTATGATGACTATGCATTCAAGAGTCAAGAATGCAGAGCATTCATGCATGCATGGCTTCTTGCCTTGATTAATGCACACTTTGTCCTCTGCTGAAAAGGGAGGAAGGACTGGACTTTTTAATTTAATTACCTTTTTTCCCTCATTTTCTTGCTCTATAGAACCCTACAGCTATAAGCTATATATGCTGCTCAATGTAAACTAAAATTCAGGAATAGAGACAAGAGTACCGAGGGTTATGTTCATATTTTTATGTTTGTATCTGATGTTTTTGGAGTATATGTTCATATTTTTCAGTCATGTTATATGAGGGTTGGGTTGTGTAGGCTTTTTATGATCATTTATGGTTGACAAAAAAATTATTATTCAATTAGATACCAAAAAGCAAGTACGGCATTAGTTTCATATTCACTGATCACGAGTTAAAATTTTCTTAATTATCTTAACAATGTGATTTTTTTTATTGAATTTCTGCATATGTGAGATTTTTTTTTATTACTAATGTGAGAAAAACAATCTTAGAATTTGTGGGCCAAATTCATTATTTCTTCAATACGCTGTGAATCTATGATACCATCTTAAAATCTGTGGATCTAACTTATCATCACTACAGAATCAATTTGTAAAGTAATAGATGTTTCTACTATATATTTTTTATTTAAGTTTTATCTTTAATCCATGTGAGAAATGAGCTTTTCTCCCATAAATAATAATTAAATACTTTTGAGTAATAACTTAAAAATTTGAATCCTCTATATTGTGGACAAAATTCAATAGACAAATATTCCACCTTCAGTAAAACTAATAATTAACCAGTAATTAGCATGTTTGTGGGCATGCGTGTCGTGTGTGTTAGAGTGGGATCATGAGAGACTGAGCTTTCGCATCATGCCTCTGTTAAAGGCCCTGAGAGAGAGGTGAGGCTGACATTGTCCTTCACGAAAGTCATCACTGACTCTATTGTCTACTCCCGCATTTAAAGCGCTCTCTACCGCCCAACTGTGTCTAACTATCTCAACACTAGAGATATAAACGAGTCGAGCTATTCGGGAGTTATTCAGGTTCAGCTCGTTAATTATTTGTTTAAATTCGTTTGTTTAATTAAATAAGTCAAATTTAAACTTAAGATTGATCTCAAATATTTAAATGAGTCAAACCCAAACCTTACGAGTTCAACATTAAGGGCTCACAAATAGCTCGTTTATATACATATAAGGAATATATGAAGTGAAAGAAATTTTAATATGAGAGAATTAAATCTGGACCACACAACCATACATGGATGGTTGAAATTAAAAGTTAGAAACCGATCACATAACCACTTAAACAAGTCATGTGATTTAATGTTAATATTAACTATTCATAATTTGATCTTATGACTATAATATATATAATAATAAAAAATTAAAATTACATAGATCATACATTTTTGTATAAAAACACATACGTCCAAGTATTGATTTGTGGGGCTAATTAGATACGTCATAAGTCAAATGTATGATAATGTTTTCATTTGGTTTATTAAATTTATTATTGAGTTGAAATTATAATATTTAATAGTTATATATTTTTGTATTTTATGAACTCAGAAGGACAATATTTTGAAAGAGACTATTCTACTAATAAATTGACGATGGAGATTTTATCAACATTTTTTATTAATATTATGAAAATATATAGAACTTTATTAAGTGTCAATCTTAAAGTTTTCTTTTTGTAGTAATCAAGAAGTTTAATTATAAACTTTTTTAATTAACTAGATTAACTAAATGTAATAGTCTAGAACTTTTGAATTAAATATATCACATATTGAGCACTAATCTTTATTAAATACTAAATCGATAAAGTTTAAAAATAATTTAGAATTCAAAAAAAATAAAAAAAAATGCAAAAATTTAAGTTATAAATGAGTTTGCAAATTAAACCCAAACTTTACTTTTTTAACACCCAAGCTAAAGCTTTTAATTAGGCTCGTTTAAATAAATGAGTCAAACTTGAACCACTGATTTTTTTCACAAGCCAAACTCAAATTTTAAATACTCAACTCGGTTTGACTCGTTTACACCCCTACTTATATCATAGCTTTTCTCATGAGAAAAAATGTGACTTTTAGAGCGTTTTTGGATTTTTTTTAATAGAAGTATAAAGCTCTTATAAAACAGTTTTTAGGAACTATTTTTAAAAATAAAAAGGCGTAATGTAAAAAACTGTTTGGGCCAAAACATTAGATGGACTTGCCATTAGAATCAGCCCAATAACTTTTAATCATGGATCCTTGACGGATTCATTTGATTGAAACATTTTTTGACTTCAGACAAAAAAAAAACATTTTTTGACTTGGGCACAAAATAGTATTAGCAAAATGGTCCTGTTATTTGGACCTCTCACCGACCCCACTACCACGGCTGTGCCCAAATGGCCCAATATCTGGACCCGAGACTGCTTCTCTTCCAGTCAAGTAAATCCATTGGGCTCACAGACGAAGCAAACAAAGACACGACAGGAACTTTACCTTTATTTTCATCAACAATTACAGTTTGAATACCAATTTTAGTCTTTCTATTTTGCTATAATCAAATTCAAGTTTTACCAGGTGCTCCTGGTTCAATTTTCAAGTATTATTTATATGATTATTATATAAATAAATATATGCATCCATGACACCAGTCCACTAATATTAGTATCATTGGAAGATGGACAAGACATCCTTAATTGAGATTGCCTTGAGAATACATATTTAAATTACATTTGTATTGAGATGCCAAAAGAATTATATATAGGCATGACCAACTATATAGAGACACCAACTTTTAGCATGCTCAGCCCTTGAAACTTCAACTGAACTTGGGCAAACCTAATTGAATTAAGATAATATAGAATGATTACTAATACCCGGGGTGCTTTTGGGAGGATCTCTTGCATTATTTTTATCAAATACTCCACAAAATACCAGTCCTGCATGTTTAAACTTAACCTTTTCACAACTAGGATGCTCCTATATGCCTCCTAACACTGCAGCATGCTGCAGACTCTAACCAAACCTGCAACAACCTCACAGCAATCACCTACAACATTAAACACTGTTAGACACGTCAAACAAGGATCACATTCCCCTGTCCCCAACTTTGAACCAACAATTTCCAGCAATGAAACTCACATGGAACAGTGTCTGAGCTCTCTAGAGTACTAGGGTCACTCACAATCACAAAGCCACACCTACTTTAAAAGGGGGGCATTCAGAAGAGCTTATTTTAGCTTATCTTATCACATAAACAGTTGTGTAAGAACTTATCTTATGACATAAAGAGTTGTGTAAGTGTTTAAAAGAACTTATAAGAAGAACTTATAACTTTATAAGATGTTTTCTGCTTATTACCATACACTCCCCTCAGAAAAGCTCAGCCAAAGGTTATAGAGAGTTTAGTCTCATCCTATCTTCCAATTGTAAATACATCTTCTACATAAGTTCTCAAATATATAAACACTTGACTAAACTCTTTATCCAAACGTCTCCTAAATTTACATTAAAAGAAAAAATAACCACATTTTCATTTACCCACCAAGTCTTCCCCCATTGTTATATTCAGTAACAGAACACAACACAACACCATGAAATGAGCCACGATTCTTCATAAAGACACATCTAGATTAAAAATAAATTACAACACAAAAGGAACCATTTTCTATTCTATTCCCAATCAATCATCTTCATTTTTTCCAACATTAAAAAAAAAAAAGTGGCAAAATTTAAATTGAAAGTAAAAACAAATCTAAGAATTACAAAGCGAAACCCTTCAAGTATTCAGGGTCACGCTTGGCCCTCTCCTGGAACTTTTTGAACCACCGATCCAAAATATCCATTGGAACAACCAATTTGGAACCATCCACGCCGCAGAAGGATTGCATGAAGTTGAATAGGTTCTCCCCAACCTTCATCGCTAAGCGCTCGATCCGCTTCTCGCCGGCGACGTCGAGCGACGGCAGCGACGCAAGGTCCTCCACCGACACGCCGATCTTCGCAGACAGCGGCTGCGAGTCCGCCGTCAACTGCGGCATGACGGAGCCTCCGCCGCCGCCGGGCTCCGGCCACTGCAGGGAGAGCACGGCGGAGGGACGGGCGACGGTGACGGCGCCGCAGAAGACGAACGGCGATCCCGGCGACTGGATGTAGACGGCGAGCGCCTTGTCCGGCGGGAGCGTGAAGTTGTTTAGGAGGAAGATGCAGACCTCGCGAACCTGGTCGTACGCCTCACCTGCGCACGTTAGAGGAAAGCGTTAAGTTTTGGGGGATTTGAATGCGTTGTATGCTAAAATGCACCGGGTGTGTAATTGTAACTTACCGACGAAGGTGTTCATGTCGAGGATCCAGTGGAAGGTGTCGATTTGAGCGAAGGTTGAGATGTCCATTGGGAAACTCCGGTTTGGGAAAACCACTCCGAACATTTTATTTATTTTTAGTCTCTCTTTATATGTTGTGTTGTGTGTTTGTGCTACTGAGAAGAATTTTGGTGGTGGTTCGAAATTGTGCAAGCACATGTCTAAAGCGCTCCTTTTTCTGTACCAGCAAGGGAAAGGTAAAGAAACTAGAACATTCTGGATATACCAGGGGACAGATATGTCTTTTCAATCTTTGTATGGGAAGAAACTAGATTCTAGTTCTTCACAAGGAGTC
Organism: Glycyrrhiza uralensis; assembly: GCA_030159175.1. NCBI lineage: Eukaryota > Viridiplantae > Streptophyta > Magnoliopsida > Fabales > Fabaceae > Glycyrrhiza > Glycyrrhiza uralensis. Next base: position 6,686,847 of record BRZY01000006.1, read on the forward strand.
AGATTTTCATTTGCCCCAAACGCTGCACCCACCGTTTGGAGCCGAGGCCAACAACTCCGTTGTTGCATGAGACATAGGACCCATGAAAACTAGATCCCATGCTCATAAAAATTATTAATCACTAGGACTTGTATAAAGCATGAATGAGGTTTTTTTTTAATGAAAACAGTAAAAAATTCTAACAAGCAAAACAATTTTTGTACATGTATTATTGAATTTAATTTTGTTTATACATTTAATAATTAAATATCCAAACATAAATCACTTCACTTTAAAACTTAATTTTAACCAAACTCATTTTATAAAATTAAGGGTACTAACATAAATATTTGTCAGAGTGTTTGAGAGAATTTATGAAAAGAGCTCGTGACTGGTTCATGAGCTATTTCTGACTTATTTTTATAAGCTCTCCAAAATTGCTTATCAAAACAGTTTATATGAAATCTATTTAATCACATTCATTCTCTGATTATAAAAATAAAAATACCTCATACATAAGTACTTATATGATAAGCACTTATGTCATAAGAGCTTAAATAAGCTATTTATCCAAACAGACCCTAAGTTCATTCGTAATCACTTTTAGGTTAAGCTTAATGCAGTGTCTCAAATAGCCCTACTAATTAGCAAAGTCAAGCTTAACACAATGTCTCAAAAATATTCTAACATCAGTTCAAATAGAGCTGGCAAAATGGGCTCGCCCCGGCCCTGTCTGAAAAAATACAGAGCTCAAGCACACAAATTTGAGTCCGTTTTCAATCCAGACCTTTTTGGCCCGAGTCCGATGCGGGGCGGCCCAAAAAAAACAACGTTAAAGCCCGAGCCCGATGTGGTCCGACACTATGCGGGCTAGGCTTGGACAACTAAATTAGAGTCCGTTTTCAATTTGGATTTTTTTGACCCAGACCGAAGCTCGCCGGGTAGCTCGTTTGCCAGCTCTAAGTTCAAAGACACACGACTAACAAAGCCATAACACATAAAAACAAAATAGAAAACTAAAAGAAAAACTACCAACAAGCAATCCTAAACCAACAAAAGAAAAAACAAAAAATCACATCCTCCTATTACAATAAAACATTGACAAGGCCATGGGTTTTTCCTTCCATTTCTTAGATCCTTTGGCTTTCTTTTCTTTTTTATTCCTTCCAGATCAGCACATACGCGCACAACAAAAACTCATGAGACAATCGCAATACAACCCACAACAAATCTGATGAGTGGAACAATGTTGTGCATGAGTAGAGCAGAGCTGCAAAATCGACCTCAACAAGTTTCGTTTGAAGGGAGAAATATGATGGAAGAGAGTTGGAGCTAGAAAAGATGTGAGGGAGGTGGAGAAAATGGCAATTGGACGAGGTGAAGATTTTGACCAAGAAAAAAAAAAGGTTGAGATTGGTAGTGGAAGAAAGAGGCAGTGGAAAACCCACCCAAGATAAGTAAAAATCCTTCATTTTTTTTGTAAAAAAAAACTCTCCCAGTTGAAGGGGAAAACCCTCCCATTGGAGGGAGAAGAAAGCCCACATAGGAGTGTTATGGCTCTGTTTCTCTAGGTTTTGAGGAATCTCAGAGTTAAATGTAATGTGGGTGTAAATGATACAAGTAAACTAGATATAAATGATACAAAATTTTAAAAAAGATAAAAGTGAGGCAATCTGGCTTGATTTGGGTTGAGCATGCATTGGTCCACGGAATAAGTGAATTGGTCAAAATAATCCAAGAAAACTTTAGTTAGTTTTACTGACAATCCACTAGTGAGTCGAGTTGAGTATGGTTGGTTCATGGATTTTAACTCATATTGACACTTATAAGTTATACCTTTGTGAGTCTAATTTCTTCTTCTTAAATTTAATTGTGTTTTGATTAAATTTATATAATTTTAAATTTCATATAATGGTATGGTTACATGTGCTTATACAATAGACAATGAAATACTTGTTAAAATGTATTTTTTTGATGAAAATTTGTTAAAATGTATTTAATAAAAGTAATTAAAAATATACTTTTTATAAATTAAAAAAAATATTTCATAAAATGTTATCAAACAGATATCAGAAGGATAAAATACAACGGTTTGTTTGGAGCCGGTCCGGTCCGGTTGGAATATGAGCGATTCGGTATTTTTTAACATGTAGGTAAGAAGACACCTCCTGTTACGGGTTGCGTTCCCCGATTTCCAAACCTAAGCCTCAGAAGCAAGCTAGGGTTTGTAATCACGCTCGCTCCAACCTTCTTCCTTTTGTCTTCTACCCACAGCTCTTAACAATTGGTGCGTATTCTTCCCTTTTCAGAGCTCCTTCTTCTGCGTTTGTTTTGTTTCTTCGTGCGTTCCCATTTTGCCTCTGCATCGCCTCGTTTCTTCGAAAATCCCAAATCTCAATTTGTAGTACCCAATTTCAAATTCGAATTATCAAGGGCTTTTTGTTCTCCCGGATTTCCCTTGTTTGGTCCTTCGCGCACCCCAGCCCCTTTATTCTTTTTGGTTTCCATTCACGTGCTAAAGGTGGTTCTGATTTCATTGTTTTGTTTATTCGTCACAGTGCACAATTATTCATGGAATTATTGGTACAAGTACTGAAATTTGGTCTCTCTGAGCGGATTTATTTCAATGTAACATGTGAAATTTAAGCAAAAGAAGAAGAAAACCCTCTGTTGTGTGTTAATCCTTTTTGAAGCACTTCCGTTTCCTCTTATTTGCTAAAAATCTCTTTGGAGAAATTGAGCTTTCTGCTTTAAGGATAACTAGTTTTTATCGCTCTTTAAATAGGTGTACTTATGATTGAAATGAAACTGTAAGCTATTTTCTTTTTTTTTTTTGCTTGTTCCGTGCACCATTATGTTATTCTATCATCATTAATTCATTAGAACTGTTATTTTTTAATTTTCACAGTCCTATTTTTCCCTTTGTTGTAGGAATGGGGTTGTGACTTCATTTCGGTGCTGGGAGTTAAACATTTTGATATTGTAACATTGGAATAATAATACATTTTGGTGACCCATCATGGAGATACAGACTTGTGGCAGGCCAATTGATTCCTTGCTAGAGAAAGTCCTTTGCATGAATATTCTGTCATCTGATTACTTTAAGGAGCTCTATCGATTAAAAACATACCATGAAGTTATTGATGAGATCTACAATCAAGTTGATCATGTGGAACCATGGATGACGGGAAACTGTCGTGGTCCTTCAACTGCTTTCTGTCTTCTTTACAAGTTTTTTACTATGAAGCTCACTGTCAAACAGATGCATGGGCTACTGAAACACCCTGATTCTCCTTATATAAGAGCGGTATGTAGAGGTTTCTGACAATGTATATGTGGCTTTTGTTGTTTGTTTGTTTTTTCCATTTAAGTGGTGAAATCATTGCATTCATTGTGGTGCGTGTGTCTTTGTGCATGTTATTTTTGTTGGTTTGTATGTGAATATCTTTTTCATCATTTTATATTAAGTTTAGGAACCGGTGAATTTATACTTACCTTCATAGTTGGCCATCTTGTATATCAAGAGAAGATTAATGCACCTGACACAATTTGATTTGATTGTATAGGATTCACTTGTTTGTTATATAATATATCTTAAAACTTAAAATATCATAAAGGAGTCTGATCTCAGTATGTTGGTGGATTTTGTTGAATTGTCAATTGCAAGGTGGTCAAAATTGGGGGATGGATCGTAGGATCGTATGTTTCCATGATATTTTTCTTCCTGCTATGATCTTGATCACACCTGAAAACATGATTTGGTGTGATCGGTTGGGATCACTTTGCTCCATCTTGCCCATTTCTAAAAAATAAGACCTGAGCCCACCTGAAACTTTAAGACCGAAGCTCCATGACCTCATTTGTCTATCTCCTCTCTCTGCTTGTAATTGTGTTAAATTATCATTTAGCAACATAGAAAAAAATATTTTGTTTCAGAATCTACATAATGAATGAACAGTCTTCTCCCATCTTTTAAGTTGCTTTTGTGAATGTGATATAGTCATTGAGGATAAGCATGTAAGGAATTTTTATATAATTTATTTTAAAGAACAAAATTTTTTCTTTCTTGTAATAATCAACAAACATGACCTTTTACTTGCATTTTCTTTCTTGTAATAATCAACAAGCCATATCCAACAAACATGCCCTTTTATTTCACTTCTAATTTTCGTGAAGCTAGGAGTACACTAACTTGCGTCTTGTATTCCTTTCTATTGATCTCAAGTTTTGTTTAATGAGACAAAGGATGGTTTGATTACATTCTGCTTGGCGTCAAAATAAAGAGGTTATGTTCTGTTGCTTACAGATGATCCACTTTTTTCGTTTTTTTTCTTTTTCTTTTAGGTCTATGTCAACATTCTTATTGTTCCCCCTAGCTGTTTATCTTGTGCTATGAATTGATTTCTTATATCGTTTATAGATTGGGTTTCTCTATCTGAGATATGTTGCTGATCCGAAGACTCTGTGGAACTGGTTTGAGCCATATGCAAAAGATGATGAGGTATGAGGATATGATTTTGATTATGATATTTATGACTCTGGAAGTCTCTCATCCAATGGCATTTATAAAGTTCCTGAGCTATTGTCCTTTTCTTCTTACTTTATTTTGATATTTTATTTAATTTTTTTCTATGTTGTTACTTAAAATTAACAGTATTGCCTTTTGCATTTACATGTGCTTTCCCCATGCCTCAAATTTTATTTTATCTATGAAGGGTTTTGATCAAGGTGCTGGAGCCTCGATGTCATGCACTTTTTTTCGTAATATTCTATTTTCTGCTCGTGTAACCACTTTATACCTTTGCTTGTATGGAGCTATGCAAATAGTATATTTTGTCAAAAATGATTATAATATGACATGGTCATAACTGTTAAACAAATCTATCTTAACTGTTAAACAAATCTATCAAGATTTTGGTATTTATTGTACATTTTGTGCCTATATGGTCCTTTTCTATGAAACATAGTTAATTGTTTAGGTTTCAGTTTTCTTGAATTATCTATTCTTAGGATACCATTTAAAAGTGTCCCCTTAAATAACATGCTAATTTTAATCATATCAAATATCAAATTGGGATGCTGTATTTCAGGAATTTTCTCCTGGATCCAATGGACGAATGACTACAATGGGTGTATATATCCGTGATTTGCTCCTTGGACAGGTTCGTTATCAAATCTATCTTGCTATAATTTACATGAGAACATGCTTCCTGGTTTACTTAATTCCCTTTGAACTCATGCTTTCATTTTGCTTGTAGACAATGAAATGCATTTACATTATCATGATAACAGCAAACCATACTCTGACCCCTTGATTTAGAGATTTTTAAATGTAATGCTTTACAAGGGCTAGGGAAAATAATCATTTGACTCGAGTATTGACTAGTTAAATTGAGAATTTTCTCATCAGAGCTCTCCTACCAGAATCCAGCTGCATCACAAGATTGCAAATGCAGATATGTTCCTCATCATCCCATAATTTGGAGGAACAGTATGAGGTGCTTTCAGTATCTTTGGACATAAACATGTTACACCTACCAGTAATTTCTGATAAGTACTAGTTCAGAAGAATCTTTTTTTTTTCTTTCGTTCATGATATCTATTTGTTGTCTGCTTATTTCTAAAATCACTGCACTTTGTCCTGTAAGAAATCGAGTATTTTTTCACATAGTTGCTTTAGAGTATAACTTATTTTAGTCCTTGAAAGACACACATGTTATCAATTTAGCCCTTTAAGATTAACTTGATCCATCAAAGTTCATACCGCCCTATACTTTAGTCCCTCAATCAAGTCTGGTTCACACATAAAGATAATTTTACCCTTATAATAGGAAGGAAAAATAAGGAAATGAGGATGAGGGTATCAATGACAAATGTTACATTTCCCTTTTATTTCTCTTCAAACATGGAGAAAAGTTCTTTTTGGTGGACCCCATACAAATTTCTTTCTCCTCTCATTTCTCTAGTCTTCAAAACAAGAGAAATACTGAATTTCTCCTCCATTTCCCTCTTCTCTATTTCTTTCCATCCCAAATCTCTTCATCCAAACATTTGTGAAACTATTAAAAGAAATATATTTTCAAGCATGAGGTTGAGTCTAGCTTTTTTGTGTGTGTGAATCAATATTGTTGCCCTGAATGCTGGATGTGTCCTGCTTTGGTGATTTGTACTTGTTTCAATTAAGCTATGCTGCTAGACTGTTATTGATGACTATCAAAATATAATCTGTTTTTTGTTTGTCTAATTGTAAGTGTGTTTTGGAATACTTATTGTTTACTTTCTTAATTAAAACACAATATGCTATGAACTTTGAAGCAATACCAAGGATTTATGCAGACCTTTTTCCCTAGATATTTTTTCTGAGGGTAGGTGTAGGTAGGGAAGTTGATGGACCCCTTGCCCATTTTCTCCCACGGGAAAGGGGGTGCTTTATGTTCCTTCTTGTAAGATATCTTGAAACTTTCGATAGTCTTGGTTTAAATAAAGAAGGAGCAAGTACAAGAACTGAAACATCTGATTATGTTTTTAATTCAAGAAAGGATTCTGGAGAGAATTTTATATGCTTCTAGTATGCTGTCGTCCCATTTGCTTCCCGAAAGCGGAATTTCTTTATCCCATGCTTATTTTTTTGATGATTATCACATGTATGGATTGCATTCATAATCGCTTTTGCTTATTATTGTTTGACTTTATGGTGAATTATGGTTCCAACTTTTATGTTGTCACAAAACTTATCCTAGTAACAGCACATATACACAATCTTGTTATTCCTATTCTTTCTATCTTTCATGAGTAGCTAGTTTCATATCAATGCTTGTTGTTTCTTTGGGTTCTGTGGTTTAGCACATCTTCATGGCAGTTGCCAGTTTTCTGTTGTATTAGTTATTTTGTATGATTTTGGGCACTTTGTGCATAGTACACAAAATGTCTTCATTAACCAAGTTGAATGCTGGCAATGCATAATTTTTTTTGACCCTTTTCATTCCTGATAGTTTAACTTTTCCATAAGAAAGCATATTGATGATTCTGTTCCGGTGGTGCAGTACTACTTTGACACACTCTTTCCTCGCATCCCAGTTCCTGTAATGCGTCAGGTTGTGTCTAATCTTGAAAAGTTGAAACTCCCCACTACACATTCTGGCACAACAGGGGAAACCACACGCCACGGTTCTGATGACACTGCCCGTAGACCACCTTCTGTGAAAGCTGCCCTTTCAGTCTCTTTTGGCCAGCGGGCGCCACATCGTGCCTCCACAAGGGATTCTTCACCCGTCCGCCGTACATTGCCTCTTCCTCATGAAAAAAATGGCAGTGATGACATAAGAAAATCTCCAAGGAGTCGCCGCAGCCAGAGCCGGGAATATTCTGATAGGGATAGGGACAGAGACCGGTCGCAGTCCAGGGACAGGGATTGGGACCGTGAACGGGACAGAGGCCGGGACCGTGAAAGGGGCAGGGATCGGGACCGTGATAGGGACAGATATTATGACCGAGATAGGAACAAGGAGTGGGACAGAGAGCGAGACCGTGAAAGATACAGGGATCGGGACCAGGATAGGGATTATGAGGGGGACAGAAACAGGAGGGATAGGGAGCGGGAAAGAGAGAAAGAGCGAAGTTATGATTACGACAAGAGGTCTAAGTACACAGAGAGAGAAAGAGAAAGTAGTCGGGATTATGACAACAGCATCGGCAATGGTAGTCGGCACAATCGTAGTAGGAGCAGGAGTCGGAGTAGAAGCAGGAGCCGGAGCCAAGCTGGCACTGCACGGTATGAATCACGTTCTAGTCCACCGAGAGATGGAAGTAACAGGACTTCTGCATCCAGTAATCTAGCTAAACTTAAAGATATGTACGGTGATTTAGGTGATAATAAAGGAGATGCCAACATGGAAAGAGTTCCTAGAAGGGATAGTGGAGGCGAAGAGGTTATTAGACTTGGTGGTTCTTCTTGGAAGTAATAGAGAGATATCTAGGAATGCTTGTATCAGATGTTGGGCAACTTTTTCACTGAAGAAAACATATTGGATCTGCCCTTTCATAATTGCCTTGACTTAAGTTATAGGTTGACGAATGCTATCTATATTTAGCATATATAGATAATGTATACTACAATTTATTTCCGGTGCATTGAATTTTCTGTTCTGTAATTGAAAGTTTTAGACCGATCATTCTATGTAGACCTAAACTACCATGCTTCCATTGTTTAGTTGAAACTAAATTGAAACTAAATGTTTTTACCGCGTTTACGTACGGCTTGATAATTAAAGGGTAATGTTTGTAATTTTGCATCTTGCGACTCCTTTAGGAGGTTAAAGAAGATAGAGGCGATATTCTGATACCATTATAATGTGCTTACTGTAGGGCAAGTTGCTGTCTAGAGGCCATTAATGGAACGGTAGTGGCTTTTTTTTAATTATTATTAAATTATTAAATTTTGATAAACAAGCATAAAATGAACTTGCATGTCACTTTTTCCTCTCTTTGGCTTATATTTTTATTCTTCTCAATTCCTTTTTAGGACAGTATATCAGATTTCTACACAGGGGAAAGCTGTTAAGTTTCATTATCTTTGCCAAAATGAAAAACAAACAGCACACAATAAATAAAAGGCTCCCGAAAGAACCATTTCCTCAATTAGGATGCAAATAATACAATACTGAATGCTTCTCTTCTATTTTTTCAAGAATTTTTTTTTGTGAGCTGCACTACTGTAATACATGTTCTATTAGACTATCTGAAGAAGTGCTGAAATCTTTTGATTCAGCAACTGTGTTTCAATTTTCCCCTACTATTCTTTGCAAGAGGGCTTTCTTATCTGTATCACTAAACGAAGGAAAAGAAAGAGAATGGGTTTGGTGCCAGAGAGGTTCTGGCCTATTCACACTTGATGGAACGGTATATGTGACGGACAAAGATTAAAGCAGCTCGGAAACCAACAGTTCCAAGCATGAGAAAGAAACCATAGCATATGCATGCCATGTAGCCGAAAAAGAAAGAAGTTTGCATGAAACCATACATATCTGATCTTGCATGGTAGAAATACATGCAGTACCCGTATATGAACAACCCAGTTGATCCTCCACAAAGGAAAGACCTAATATTACACCAAAAATGAAAACAAAGTTAGAGAAAGGAGGGACATGAATTACATCAATGTGTAGCCTAAGAACAAATTAAATTCTCAGTACTCATGCAGTAATACTGAACACTCAGTACTCTATATTATAACTGTGTTGTTTTGATAGTTTTTTTTCTTTTAAAATCAATGGATCCGACCCTTCCTTGAACCCCGTATGGCGGGAGTTTTGTAGCACCAGACTACCCTTTTTGAGTTTTTTTAAATCAGTTAGGGAAAACTAATGGGTATTTTTTGGGTGCAAAGCCCGATTTCTAATTTATGAAGTTAGCTTTACTTTTGACCCAAAAAAAAAAGTTAGCTTTATTTTGCATTATTATTTTTCTCATATATAGAAAAGAGAAAAAACTGTTAAATAAATAGATAAGTGCTCATAGAGAAGCTAAAAAAGAGAGCTTTTGAAAAAAGTTAAGTATAAAAGCTGATTTCAACTTATATGAAAAACTATTAGTTAAAAAATTCATATGATAAGTGCTTATTGAAAAAATTATCCAAAGATTCCCAGTCATATATGTTAGGTGTTTGTGTTTGAATGGAAGGAGTACATACTACATACTCCTGGAGTACTGAATTTTTTTTTTTGTAGCCTAAGTTCTGATGGATAAACAAGTGAAAGTAGGGAGAGCACTCAGTGGTACATTTTACATACCTCCACCACCATTGATGATCCTCAGCAGCAAGCTGAAAGTATGTCAATGCCACAGTGACAAAAGCAGTGACAATCAAGAGGATGATGAAAACAATGAACAAGATGCTGTATATGGTGTAAATCTGGTGACCCCACACACTAGCAAATATGTAGTAGAGTTCAATGTAAATGGCACTGAAGGGTAAGAATCCTGCCATGGCCATTTGAGCAAGAGTTGTACGGTACCAAGGTAGTTGTGGGATGTCCCTAGGATACTTGGTGGTTCTACAAGGAGCTTGAAACTCTGATCGGCTATTCTTACCAGCAATCCCTCCCAATACCAGTAAAGGTGAGGTTACAAGGGTCCATATGAGGAAGATAACCACAATTGTTCCAAATGGCAGTGCTGCAGTGGAGTTATAGGCAAGTGCAACAGTATTGAGAAAGCAGAATGTCAAAAACAAAGGTCCAGAGAACAGACTTCCTGTCAGCACCAAAATCTTCACCTGCCAAAGCAACATACCAAGACTTCAAGTATACTCCATTTAGGTTTTGTTCTTTCTGCACTATACTTTCAATTGTTTTAAGGCAAAGGCAACTAGATAATATACATTAGTTTAGAATTTAATTACTATACGCTGACACTGCAAAAATGTTTTATATAGACGTCCAATCATATCTCATTACGTAGATATTTGTACAGATATTTTAGGAAGTAACGTTACGATGTGACACCATGATGAGATATGACTGAATATCTGTGTAAAATTTTTTTACACCGTCAGTGCATGGTTATTAAACTCTGAGGTGTATAGTTCAAGAATCTGTTTGGTCCATGTGGAGTGTTGTGTTATGAAGTTTCCAAGCCAGTAAACTAGACAATATATGTTGCTATCAGAAAGAAATTTTAGCAAAAACTTCTAATCAATCAATTGCATTCATGAGTTACTTAGAGACAATGAAATGCATAATTGAACACTACTGGACTAAGATAAGTAGTCAAAAACAAGTATTGAGTGGAGCACCAATGGAATATATGCTGTCTAAGGAGTGGGAATGTACCCAATTTTTCCCTTCAATCATGTAATAGAAGGAAGCTGCAGAGTAACCCGCAATGCCAGAGGTTAGTGCATATATGACAACCAGTGCAGTAAAGAGAGCTCCTCTGTTGTATGGATAGAAGACACCAACTAGAGCAAGCATAAAGATGAAGATTGCACTGAAAACAGGAGCAAAGATACATGGTCACAAAAGAGCTGAACAATACAAGGGCCAAGACTGGAAAGTAAAGGAAACACCTTTAAAAAGGTTAGTACTTCGAGAGGGTAACTCACTCACAGTGTAAATAGCTGGGAGCCTGTTCCAAGTGCTGCTGCAAACAAAGACTTGTATCTTGGGTACCTGAACACATCACCATGTATATACTTCCATCCACTCTCCTCTTGGTCATCAAGTGCCTCCTCATCAGGAGCAAACCTATATCATATTTGCAAAAGTGTATGCAATAATTAAGTGCCACAAACTAAAAGGTCTAAATCCATCAGAATAGACACTGCTGTTTTAAATCAAGGAAAACAACCACAATTGCGGCCGCGACATCATGGTTTACGGAGTTTCCGAAACCGCATCGCGACCGCAATTGCAGCTGCATTTATCTGCAATTTTCCCCGATATCAAGGATCGCGACTTAACTGCGACCGCAACCTTGATTTATCAATAAATAAGAAGATTCTTACTTAACAAAATCATTCTTGAGTACACGCATGAGAATCATGGTAAGGAATCCAGTCAAGAGGAGAACAGTGACACAGGAGTTAATAATAGAAAACCAATGGATTTCCAAGTGGTGTGAGAGTGAGGATGTCTGTGAGTACTTCTCAAGCCTCTTCTCAAATGGGATATCTGTTTGAGTCCACTTGACAGAATATGTGAAGTCCACATTGACCTCTCTATCTTCTGTCAGGTCCACAACTGCATTTGGATCATTCCTAATGAAAACATCAATGATCCTGTCCTTATTGTAAAGTATCTCAAAATGGATGTGCCTAAAGAGATAGACTGTGGTGGCCCCAGTTGGGTCATCTTTGTTGTCTTCACTGTCAAACCTTCCAAGGAAACCCCAAATGGGCAAGTCATCATAGTACATTTGGAAGAAATAGTCCTTCAACACAGCAACTCTGAATTGAGCAACCTCTTTTCTTGTTAGCTTCTTTGTGCAGAAGCTCTCAGGTTGTTTATCAATCAGGAAGTCCATTTTGTAAGGAGCAACGACTAATCGATCCCCATTCAAAACTTCACCAAGATCTTCTTTCTTTTCTTCCACATTAGCTGCAACCAACAAATTTTGGAATTATAAGGGATAGGAGAAACAAGGAATATAATAGAAATTATTTAACTAACCTGGTGAGCAAAAGGGGAGATCAAAATACCGGTATGTCTCACTGTGGCATTGAAAAAAATCAGGGAAAGCACAAAGAATAAACAAAGTCAGTCTATTGTAAGGAAGAGATTCATGATAATGCTTTAGAAATTGATAGGTGTATTACACTACTTAGTATCCATTCTTATATATAGCCCTTTAGCTAATTATCTAATGCAAAGTTCATGAATTCATTAGTCTTTCAGCAAAGTAAGAAATGTTTTTTTTCTTGGCCATAAAAACGTGAAAAATCAAACTTAAATAGAAGGAATGAAATGAAGAGTTTAATAACTATATACCGGCAATGATTACCTTGGGTTCTTTCTAAATTTCCATTTAACACTATCCACAATTTCTGATGTTGACATTGAAGCAGAGAAAAGAAAACTATTATATCAGATTTTGAGTATTTTACAGTGTAAATTAAAACTATGCATAACTAATAGTACAACTTCTAAGGCACAATCATTTCCTCTTCATCCACCTTGAAGAAATGATTTCCTTCATCACTCAATCAAATTAGCTCTTACTGATCATAGAAAACCAGAATTCAATCCTTTGCTTTGACACAGGTTCCAAATCAAATCAAAAACCAAAGATGAAGTGGTTATTGAATGATCTTCATTATATATATTATAATTAAATCAGAACAACACTTGTGGGGTGATTATGCAAGAGGAAAGGCACCCAAATTCCGGAAGAAATCTCAATCATGAATGGTAATATAACTAATAACCTGGTAACCCCATCATGACACAATCCAAAAAAAAGGCCTTTTTCCCACTACTTGTTTATTAATATCTTTTGAGGAGCATTGGGATCGAAATATTTTGATGGGTACATACAACATGAAAATGGTGAAAGTGAAAATCTGACCTGGGATTGTGAAAGGGTCCCACCTTGTTGGCATAAAATGGAACGGAATCTCCTTCTTTGTAACGATGATCTGATGCATCAGATGTGACATGGCTTATGCTGAAGCAGCAGCACAGGATCACAATGGCACTACCCAAACATGCCGTTGACTTTCCCATAAATACAGAACCACATACAGAGAGAGAAACAGAAAGAGACCCTGCAATTGCAATGCAATGGCTTCTTCCTATACTTTTGAGCCAGATAAGTACTTTTAAGAGAAGAAGGTTTAAAAAAAAAAAAAGAAGAAAAAGAAGAGAAGTTTCAAAGATTTGAATGGTGATGGTTGTTTTATTTTCTTTTCTAAGGAGTTGAAAAGGAATCGTCTTCGTGAATGGTGAATGATGGATGACAAGTACTACAAGTACGTGTCTGACATAAACAAATGGCACAACCTCGATGACTCTCCTCTTTTGCTTTCAACGTAAGTGTATATATAACCGACCACTTCTGGTTTTATTTCCTATCGATCTGGTAAATGTTTATGTTAAGGTTCCTCTCATTTATATCATAGGACAAGATCATTTATTAACTCTTAGATAGTCAATATATTTAGCACCTTAGATCTAAAGAAAATGTGAGTATTGTAATAACTAAGTAACTAACTCCCTTGGATTCAAAAGCTTGATTTACTTCTTTTTTTCAAAGTAAAAAGTTTGGTATTCTAGCTTAGTTTGTGAATATATGAGTGGAGAGTTAGGTAATTGTACATTGATATTAAATTGGAATTGACCAACATGGTGTGGTGAGATATATCTGTGCACACAAGTCTCTTAACACGTTATATATTATATAATATTTTATTTTAAGAGTGTTGATATTTAAAAAAAATATATTTTCATATGAAGAGAGTAATGAAAGACACATAACTAATTATCATTTGGATTGGAATACAAGAGAAGGAAAAAAATGTTAACCATTTATAAAAAAAGGGGAAAAAATTTTAACCAACTAGGTACATATCTTATTGACTTTCGTGCAAAATTTTCATACTATTAATTATTTCCCTCATTTTACATATTTATTTCTGACTGTCATTAAACTTTTTAACCAATATAGTAGTATATTATTAAATGGTAATGTAAATTTTACATTACCTTAACATTAACCATCAACTTGATCACCAATAATTTGTCAAAAAAACTTGATCACCAATAAACAAATGAAACATAATACCAGTACGCCTTTATCTAGAAAGAAGATAAAACAATAAAATTTTTTATGCATTTCTATATTTTTCCATCCTAAAATAATGTATTCTTTTTTTTTTGTTTGTCAATCTAAAATAATGTATTTGAAATATTGAATTTTGTTTTTGGTCAAGGAAATATTGAACTGAAGTAACTTTTTTTTTGGTCAACTTGAACTGAAGTAACTATGTCCACTAACATGCGCGCCTGCAACCACTTTTTTTGGGCAAGGCCTGCAACCTATGATTCCCAATAAACAATAATCTTTGTTTTTTTTGCCTGGGACGAACCAATAAACAATAATATATATTTTTTTGTTCGAACAATAAACAATAATATAAGTAAAGTCTACTGGCTTGGGTCCTTGTTGGACATGGACCCAACTCTTTCCGGCTTCAATGGGTGTGTGGAAATGGACCAACTTAGCTGGCTCGGGATCATAGTTAGGGACAGAGTCAATCAATTTTCCCCTCTACATGTAGATTCCTTCTCTCTACCCATCCCCAAACTTTAAGGGATACTTACTTAAAAATTTTAAAAAACCTAATGATAAATGGACCCCCACCCCACACCCCTCACCTTATTGGGATGAGGTGTGAGAGGGGTGGTGGGGTATCCATGTATCACTCCTCTTTAAAAAAAGAGAGTAAAACAAATCCATATAATACAACTATGAAGTTGGGCACAAGTGGTTAACGTCTTCCATCTAAGAGGACGAGTTCGGCTAGTACTCGTGTTCGATCCCGGTGATAGAACAATCTGTGATAAGACTTTATTTACTTTTCAGTCGAACACAGATTAGTCCAAGAGTCTCTAACTATTGTGTATTCTTATCATTTTTATTTAAAAATTAAATATATTATTAAAAAATTAAAATAAACAATGTAAATAATGTAATATCAGAAAATAATAATGAGAAAAAGAATAATAAACCGTAAGTTATTTTATTTCAAGTCGGATACAAAAATGCTATAGAGTGGATTAATAAATACGTCTACTAAACACTATTATTTTGTTTTCACAAAAAAAACTATTATTTTGTTCAAATAAATTTACATAAATTAATCAAATAAACTATAAAGTAAATGAAATAAATAATAAATAATTAAAAACACTCTAAATGCACGCGTTGATTTTTCTTTTCAGTTATTTTTTTTTTATTATTGCAGTTTGTTACCAGTAAATGCATTCGTTGAACATTTTGACACTTTCGAGTTACGTCTAGCGATGAATCCAAATTCAACCACGTACTTAATGACCCGCGGGGGGGGGCGGGGGATACCCACTAGGCACTAGCTAGCTAGTGCAGTTCTTACACTAGCTAGAGAATTGGCCAAGATTTGACCCAACCTTCAAATAGACGTTTTACCCGACGTCACTCAATTGCCGGCAGCTTCTTCTACAATATTTGCCTTTTTCCACAATTAAATATCATTTTTAGTGATAAGGTTTGTTTGTTAAAAATTAATTTCTAAACGTAGTAAATCACGATGTTGCATATAAATGGTTAATGTGTTTTGTTTAAAGGACAGACTCAGTTACTATTTGAGTTCTTGACGATTAAATAATATATGGTCAAATCTTATTTATCTTTTGACTGAACACATATTGGTTCAAAGACTCTATTCCCTAAATACTATAAATATAAACAAAAAAAAAAAAAGAGAAAGAAAACGTAGTATATTGTATTATACATGTTTCCGCAAGCCGAACATCTCATGACATCAAAGTCCTTGGTTTATTTCATGACAACGACGGGAGAAGTAGTTAAAAATATGGACTTCCAATCAAACATAGAACCGGTTTTCAGGATCGTGTTTTGCTCAAACATGCATATATATGAACTCTTGATAAGTACTGGGACACCCCCGTATATGATCCCTTCAAAGATTCCCGTATAAGTTTTGAGTGAGTCAATATTGGAAAAGACAAAATGCCTAAATTGATTATTTTCAAGATTGTTTAATTTTACTAACTATTTTTTCTTCCTTCCACAATATTTAAGGGGGGAAAATTCCTTGGACTATATAATCTGTGTTCGACGGAACCTATGCATTCAAGTAAGTAAAGTCTGATCGCAAATTGTTCCATCACCTCAGGCTATCGATTGCCCACGTATATTATATTTTATTATTTTTCAACTTTAGATTTCTATTATAAATACAATGATTTTGTGTGGAAGTCACGTTGGATTCCAACTAATTCCAGTTGGGCCAGATGGATCTATACATGGTTGCAAACCTTTCTGTGTCCCAATTTTTTTTTTTCATTTACAATATTCGAAGACAAAATCTTCTTACCACTTGGACTAATGGAAGTGGATGATATTCTTTTATTTAACCTCAACATTTTCTTTTCAAACGATATATATATGGAGAACATTTTTTTCCAGATAAAAGAGCCCTTTTGTGGAATTGCTGATTTAGTGGGTACTTTCACTTGTTATTATCAAAGCAGCAACTTAAGGAGTTCAAACCTATCTATTTACAAGAGTGTCTTCACAACATAGCATAACTTCTCATTGGAGTTTATGAAATAGCAATTGAAAACTCTGTTTCGTTATGAATTTGGGAGATTTCCATGACTATCTCACCAAAATTGTTGAAGTCCCACATCGGGCAATACCATGGTGTCTATGCAGTTTATAATATTTTGGGGAAAAAATGCAAATTTTTCAACCTAGCGCAACATCTATTTTTTATTATTTCTAGTCAAACCGAGGTTTAGAAACTAAATCAATTTTGACTGGTAGTAACCAAACATCTATATTTGCACTGAAATCACGTTTAACATGAGACTAAATCAATTTTGATATTTTTTACCGTGAAACCATACACACACTTATACCGCAACTAACAGATCCTTTGGTCGTTTTGTCATTGCATTGTTGCATATTTGGTATAAACAATGAATGCATCACTAGGAGTTTTATTTTATACAAATAACTGTGTCTGTTGACATAAATCAATTCTTGGTTCTGATAATGGTAATGGAACCTCTACCCTGGGTGGAAATCCTAGTAAGGGATACCACTGCTTTTCCTGAAATACCAAAACCACGGGCTAATGTGCATGGATGATGAGTCACAGAATCTTCAACAAGGTGTGGAATTGGCTTTGATGCTGATGCTGATGCTGATGATGGGGTCATGAGAATCTGGTGGTTTATGTCTCTGAGTGTTGTTTCCCCTTCAACTCCTCCTGGCTTTACCAACTCAAATGGGTAAGCAATTTTCTTCCAATCACCTTAACAAAACACCATAAGAAACAAAAAGGGACATTGTAAGTGAACCATTACTTTGAGAGCAAGTGGAAGAAAGATAAAGGAGCTGCATAATAACAAGAAAAAGGCCATGCTAAATCAAGGGTGTTGCTCCTTGACAATGCAGTTATTATTAAACAAAATCAACATTAGATTTGAAAAAGATACCAAGACTTACCATGAAGGGGTTGTTGAGATGTTGTGGAACATGATGGAAATGAATCTACCTGATCATCCAAATAATGAATAATACTTTCAGTTTCGTCCATAAACTAAATTAAACATGGCCTAAGGTTTCAAAGAATTTCACAATTAAAAGAAAATTTTGAGAAGATAAAGCCTGAATGTATAACCTTTTGATCCTTAGAGCAGAATGGTAAATTTTGTTCCTTGTTGCACCTAATATTATCCTTGCCCACAATGGCATCTTCAAGGTACCCAGTTGATGAATCAGATTGAAACCAAGACTCTGCTGCAGCCTCAGGGCAATCATAAGCAAATTAAGACCACAAACAAGTAGAACTAATTAATGGGGTAGGTCAGTAGCATTCTTGGAAACAAAGGATGACCATAGAAAAATATTGAAAATGAAAAGGCATATAATATACAATAGCATGTATAATGCTTACCAAGTGCTAGATCTGAGAGAGTGACTCCAATCTCCAATTCCATGGATCCAGGGAGGGTAGTCACAGCACAAGCTGTTTGAGGTGTGAGTGTGACATAGTGGGAAGGCCCTCTCTTTATCCAAGTTATTTGTTGAAATTTTAAATTCATATATACTGATGAGACGAGTATCTATTTTTTAATTTAGAATTTAGAGAGACAAGGTTGAGGATCATTTTTAAAACTGAAAAGGATATGTATAACTAAATTGAAGAAGATTTTAATTTTCCTTTTTTTAACATGTCAAGTATGACACCTATTATGCTTTTTTGAAGAAAGATAAATAAAGACTTAAGTCATTTTCAAATAAATACATTCTAATTTTATATATTAAATTAAATAGATATACATGGGTAAAATGGGGCTACAACATTTCCCTATAAATTTTTAAAGGAGAGGAGACCAAAATCCCTCCCCACTTAGCATTTACTCCTCTCCAATATTAGATTTAGAGAGAAGATAAATTCAAAATACATGTACTTACTAAAATATCCATATATAAAAAGCAATGTAAAAAAATCCATATATAAAATGCAACATAAAAAATTATAAAAGTATAAAGAGTTGTCCCTTACATTAAAGGAAAAAGTTTGGTGGATATCTTTTGGGTGTCTATCAATAGAGTGAGAAAGGAAGAGAAGAGAAAAAATTAATAAAATAACGAGTTATGTAATACGATAGTTAAAGAGAAATAAAAAGAAAAGAGAAGTGTTATATAAATGAGTGAATCTAATTTTGGGATGTTCATAAATCACCACTCTAAATTAAAATATATTTCTTCACTTGTGGTTAATGTGCTCCATTTAAGGGGACAGACTCGGCTAAAACTCGTGTTCGATCTCCGATGATAGAATAATTTGTAACCAGACTTTACTTACCTCTCGGCCGAACACAGATTAGTCTAGACCCCTTCCCCTGGGATACTGTGGGTATTAAAAAAAATAATTTGTTTGGGTCGGATTTTTTTTTTGTTTTAGTCGTAAACTAGCTAGTTGACCCGTGCTTCGCACGGGTCTGTCGGTTGGTTTCTACATATGACATAAAATAATTAATTTATATAGTAATAAATTGATATGTGATACATTTTAAATTTATAACAAACTAATAGTATTGATTTTGTGACATTAAGCACGAAAGAAAAATAGAACCCATAAACAAATACTATCATATTGATCAGAAATAAAATCGGAACAAAACTAAATTTATAGAATGTAGAAAATTATTAGAACAAATAAATAAGTGAAACATGTAAGGAAACACCTTTTGGTGATCGAAAATAAAATCAAAAAATAAATAAATTTATAGACCGTCGAAAGTTATTGGAACAAATAAAAGAGTAAAACCTGCAAGTAAACACCGTTTTGGCGATCATAAATAAAATCAAAAAAAAATTATAGTCAATAGAAAGTTATTGAAACAAATAAATGAGTAGAACCTATAAGTAAACACATTTTATGATCAAAAATAAAATTTGAAAGAAAAATAAATTTATAACCCGTAGACAGTTATTGGAAGAAATAAATGAGTGAAATATGTAAGCAAACACCGCTTTGGTGATTAGAAATAAAATCAAAAAAGAAAAATTTATAGCCTATAGATAGTTATTGGAAGAAATAAATTAGTGAAACCTGTAAGCAAACACTGTTTTGGTGATTGAAAATAAAATCAAAAGAAAAATAAATTTATAGCTCGTAGAAAGTTATTGGAAAAAATAAATGGGTGGAAATCATAAGCAAATACTATTTTGATGATCGAAAATAAAACGAAAGAAAAATAAATTTATAACACATAGAAAGTTACTGAAAGAAATAAATGAGTGAAACTTGCAAACAAACACCGTTTTAGTAATCGAAAATAAAATTAAAAGAAAAATAAATTTATAGACCGTAGAAAGTTAATGGAAGACATAAATGAATGAAACTCATAAGCAAACACTGTTTCGGTGATCGAAAATAAAATCAAAAAAATAAATAAATTTATAGCACGTAAAAAGTTATTGGAACAAATAAATAATGAAACATGCAAGCAAACACCGTTTGGTGATCAGAAATAAAATCGAAAAAAAAATAAATTTATAACCCATAGACAGTTATTGGAAGAAATAAATGAGTGAAACTTGTAAGCAAACAATGTTTTGGTGATCAAAAATAAAATCAAAAGTAAAATAAATTTATGGCCCGTAGAAAGTTATTGGAAGAAATAAATGAGTAAAACTTGCAAGCAAACACCATTTTGGTGATCGGACATAAAATCGAAAGAAAGATAACTTTATAGCTCGTAGATAGTTATTGGAAGAAATATATAAGTGAAACCTGCACGCAAACACCGTTTTGATAATCTGAAATAAAATCAAAAGAAAAATAAATTTACAGCCCATAGAAAGTTATTGAAAGAAATAAATGAGTAAAACCTGTAAGCAAATACCGTTTTGGTGATAGAAAATAAAATTTAAAGAAAAATAAATTGATAGCTCGCAAAAAATTATTTGAAGAAATAAATAAGTGAAACATGTAACAAATAAATTAGTGAAACAAATAAATGAGTGAAATCTTTAAGCAAACACCATTTTTGGTGATCAAAAATAAAATCGAAAGAAAAATACATTTATAGCCCGTAGACAGTTATTAGAAGAAATAAATGAGTGAAACCTATAAGTAAATACCGTTTTGGTGATCGAAAATAATATCGAAAGAAAAATAAATTTATAGCCTGTAGAAAGTTATTGGAAGAAATAAATAAGTGAAACCTGTAAGCAATACTATTTTGGTGATAAAAAATAAAGTTGAAATAAAAATAAATTTATAGCATGTAGACAGTTATTAGAATAAATAAATAAATAAAACTTGTATGTAAACACTGTTTTGGTGATCAAAAATAAAATCAAAAGTAAAATAAATTTAGAGCTCGCATAAGGATATTGGGAGAAATAAATGGGTAAAACTTGCAAACAAACACCGTTTTGGTGATAGAAAATAAAATAAAAATAAAAATAATTTTATAGCCCGTAGGAAGTTTGAATAAATAAATAAGTGAAATCTGTGTATAGCTTGTAGGAATTTATTAGAACAAATAAATGAGTAAAATTACTATAACGATTTACTGTAGCGATTGCTGCATCAAAACAAAAATAAATTTATAGAGTGTAGAAAATTATTAGCACAAATAAATGGGTGAAACTTGTAAGCAAACATCATTTTGGTGATCAAAAATAAAATAAAAAATAAATTTATAGCCCATAAAAAATTATTGGAACAAATAAATGAGTGAGACCCTAAACCAAATCCCGTTTTGATGATAGAAATAAAATCGAAATAAAAAAAATTATATCCCGTAGGAAGTTATTTGAACAAATAAATGAGTGAAATCTGTAAACAAACACTGTTTTGGTGATCAAAAATAAAATCGAAAAATTTTTTATAACCAGTAGAAAGTTATTAGAACAAATAAATGAGTAAAATTATTGTAGCGATTGTTGTATCGAAAATAAAATCGAAAGAAAAATAAATTTATCGACCACAGAAAGTTATTGAAACAAATAAATGAGAGAAAATACTGTGGCAAAAATAAAATCGAAATAAAAAAATTTTATAGTCCGTGGGAACTTATTGGAACACATAATTGTGTAAAATTACTATAACAATTTACTGTAGCGATTGCTGTATCGAAAATAAAATTAAAAGAAAAATAAATTTATAGACCGTAGAAAGTTATTAGAACAAATAAATGAGTAAAAATACTGTAGCAATTTAATAAAGCAAAAATAAAATCGAAAAAAAAGTAAAAGTATAGCCCGTAGAAAGTTTTTAGAATAAATAAATGAGTGCAACTTATAAGTAAACACAATTTTACAAAAATAAATCGAAAGCATAATAAATTTATAGCCCATAAAACGTTATTTGAACAAATAAATGAGCAAAACTTATAAGCGAATACCGTTTTGGTGATAGAAAATAAAATTGAAAAAAATTATTGTTCAAAGAAAGTTATCCGAACAAACAAATGAGCGAAATTATTGTAGCAATTTACTGCAGCGATTGCTGTATCTAAAATAAAATCGAAAGAAATATGGATAAAACTCGTAAGTAAATACTATTTTGTTGATCAAAATTAAGATTATTTTTGTTTTGATTTTAAAGAAAAATAATTTTATAAATCAAAAATAAAAAAATATGAATAGAATGTGTAAGAAAATATTAGTTTATGTTTAAACAAAAATCAAAAGAAAAATAAATTGTAACTTGAAAAATTTATTGAGAAATTGTATTTTTCTCCCATCAAGTATCATCGTTTTTTTTTCTCTAAGTTGCTAAGCATTAGCTTTTGTTGAGGACCAATTTATAGTGAATGACACGTGTACATAGAAAAGCAATGATGTAGATGAAACTGATTTGCTTTTGAGCGGGAAAAAATTTGACAAAATTGTGCCACGTGTTGCCAAGGTTTATTGTTTTATATAATAGTAAATAGATTTTTTTGGCAAAATTGCTCTTTTGATCCTACAATTTATTTATTTGTTTCAATTTGGTTCTATAACTTTTTTGTGTCAAGTTGGTCCCTTAATTTTACGAGTGTTTGATGATGATTTTTAGTGTACATATCTCTCTGTGTGCTTATTGAAATATTGTGTTTTTTGTTTCATATGAAAGTAGACAAAAAATTATTTAAATTTAGGCTTTGGAATGACCTAATTTGAACATGTATTGGATTAGAAATTGTTCTCTCAAGTTTCGGATGAAGAATAAATTTCTGATATGAAGTCTCTATTTTTCTGGGACTACCAGCATCTGAAAAAGTATATATATCTAACTTGAGAGAATAATTTCTAATCCAATATATGTTCAAATTAGGTCATTCTGAAGCATAAATTGAAATACTTTTTGTCTACTTTCATATGAAATAAAGAACACAACATTTCAATAAGCACACAGAGATATGTGTACATTAAAAATCATCATCAAACACTTGTAAAGTTAAGGGACCAACTTGACAAAAAAAATTATAGGACCAAATTAAAACAAACAAATAAGTTGTAGGATCAAAAGAGCAATTTTACCTTTTTTTTTACTAGCTAACAATTTATTCATTTTGACTAACACTCAATCCATAGCAATTTGTTTGAGTCGGATTTTTTTGTTTTGTTTTATTCGTATTTTTTTTTACTAGCTAACAATTTATTCAAATTTATTCATTTTGACTAACACTCAATCCATTCCTATTTTCTTCTTTTGTTATATCTAAACTCAATTTGAATCGGTTTTAATTTACAGAATTTCTCAATTGTAAGTATCTTATTTTTAATTTATGAAAAAGTTAATTCATGTAAACGTTCCATATTCGAAAAAGTTCAAGGTTCAAAAATTTGTTTTAACTTATACGAGATAATATAAAAACTTATAATTATTGAAAAATTATTTTCATTTTTCTTTTTTATGAGGGTGTGTACGTTAAAAATTCATCCAAATTAACTTCTAATATATATATTGACACTTGTTATATTCTTCTGGAAAGTCTCTGAGCCATACATTTCCACCTTTGATTTTCCGCCTGACCTGTTGTGTGGAATCGAATTTTCTTTCTGAAAATTCAACTCAGTCGCCAAACTTACATTGTTATATTTTTTTAGCAATAAATTGGTTAAATTCGTTAGCTGAAGCTATAAATTCATTTATACGATATTTATTAGCATAAACATATTAATCACATAATCTAAAATTTCATGCTTTTTATATAATTTATCAGAAAGCTAGATCATTATTTTATATAAGAGCATTTTTCTGTATATGGTTTTGAATAAATGATTAAAGAATCAAACACTATATAGGTAATCAAATACTTTATTTAAAACACATATATTTTGAATAGGGATTACTTTATATTACCCAAATTAAGTATTGATCATTTAAATAAGGTATATATAACTATTAAATAGATATGGATATACAATTAATTTCACAGCAAATCATTCATTTAAGTAATATATATAAAATGATTTTCTCACTATTTCTAATAATTAATAATAACAAAAGAACCTTTAAGGATTATTTCTTCTCTTTATTCTTTACATCTGTTTTATTTTCAAATTAAAAAAGAATAGTGATTTCAAGAAGAATAACTTTCTTTTGTTCATTTCTAGCAATGTCTATTTTGTCAACTAATTAATAAATTAAAGCAAGCAATTAAAAGATAAACATAAAGGACAGGTGAATAATTGGCAGGTACAGGACATGACATGCAGATACACCTGTTTGTATATGTGTTATTCTCTGTAGGGAAAGCAGAGTTCATTGTCTTTGTTCCATTCAACTTTATGCCATATTCCACACTAGCTTTGTCACAAATCATAATTTCCTAATTCACACCATCCATCTGATTATTCCTTTCCCTCTTTAATTTTCTGGAACATTCTTCTCTTGTACTACACATCTCAAAAACCAGCAACACCAGCCGCCAAACAACTAATTCCCCTTGAAACCAAACACCAACTATAAAAAGAGGGGAACTCACCCTTCAATTTCTTGATATAGGAGCATCAATATCAGTTTCAATTATTAAGATGGCAAAGGCACACATAGTTGGAGTAGCCATGGATTTCTCTCCCACTAGCAAATTAGCACTTAGATGGGCCGTTGATAATCTCATCAACAAAGGTGATCAAATCATCATGATCAATGTTCAGCCTCACACTGCTGATCACACCAGAAAGGAGCTTTTTGAAAACACTGGTTCACGTTAGTGCCCTCCTCTTTCCCTTTCTTTAATTTCATAGATATTATGGCACATATATACTCTTAGATTTAGTGGAATTTAAATTTATGGGCCTAACTCAACCCTACAAAACCAGCTTGTAAGGTGAATGGTGGTCATGTTTTATATATTCTATTCAGGTCTTATCTTTAGCCAACGTGTGACTTGGGTTTTTCCCAATACATACTATATATTATATAGGTTTTATTTTGGATATGATAAGTTGTGTGTGCTTAATGTCTATGCATGACAATTTTTTTGTTTTTGTTTGGTTAATGGGTTTTCAGCTTTGGTGCCTCTGGAGGAATTGAGGGAGATAAACTTTACAAAGCAATATGGGATTGCCAGGGATCCTGAGGTCTTAGATATTCTTAACACTGCCTCCAAGACCAAAGGGGTATTTTTCTTCTTGTGTTATTTTTTTTCCTTCTGCAGTTACTATAGGAAGAAAGAATGAAAAAGTATATTTGGTGTAATTGACACAAATATGGTAAAAAAGAATTGTTTTTTTGTTGTTGGTGTTTTGAATCAGGCAAAGGCAGTGGCAAAGGTGTACTGGGGTGATCCAAGGGAGAAGTTGTGCAGTGCTGTGGAAGATCTTCATCTTGACTCTTTGGTTGTTGGAAGCAGGGGTTTAGGTCCCATTAAAAGGTACAATTATTAATTTGAGGAATTTTAGAGAATTAATTTATCTGTTTAAGGTTATTGAAAGAGATATATATAGTTTAAACAATTTAACTTTTTTTATTTTATTTTGCTTTCAGGGTGTTGTTAGGCAGTGTAAGCAGGCATGTGGTGACAAATGCTTCTTGCCCTGTTACAGTGGTTAAGGGAAAGCAACCTTGCAAGTAAAGTCCCAGTAATTGATCCGGTTGTGAATAATTACTTTTGTGTTTATACATATGAAGAAATTCTGGAACTGTGTGATTGATAGATGCACGTGGACAGGGAAATGAATCACAGAATCACAGCTTTGATGAAAGAGAAGTACTGTACTACTGTACCCTTGAAAATGATTTGGCTTTAATAATAGTTTTTTGGTTGTTTTGTATGTATAAATAAATTTAGTATATTAGAAACCATCACCACTTCATATAGTGATACTGATAGGTAGCTGTGTGTCATATTTGGATAAGAGGCTTGGTTACTATTAAATAAATTGTGTGATTGGATTGAGTCAAATATTTGGATGAGAAATTTGGTTTCAACTTTCAAGTTTCAACAAAATAGTATATATGAGAATTACATGACAAGTGTCCCACCGTATTAGATGAACTTGTAGCTCATCCACGTAGGTTTGGGTTAGAAATTTTCTTGACCCTTATCTATATTGGTTGATCCGCAAAATGTGTAGGTTAAACAAATTTGGTCCTTTGACCTAAACAAATTTGGTCCATATATAACCCCTATCAACAATACAATGAACAAGAGATAATCTTTAATTATTTAAAAGTAAAATAAAGACATAGGTAAAAAAAAATTGGCATGCATAAAAAAATATTTTTTGACAAAGATAAAAGAAAATTTTGGTCATGAAAACATCCAACAAAGATAAATTTTTTAATAAGGAAAAAATACGTGGATTGACCCACTTAATCCGGGGATCTATGTGGGTTTGTTAAATAAAAAGGGAATTGGTAAATACACCCCTAGATTTTTGCCATCCACCCCACTTAAAGGGTAAAAATACAAAAATACTCTTTTTTGTTTTTTTATTTTCCGCATACACCCCACAGCTTTTTATAACTACCGGAAATTAGAACTTTCGGAAAATTTAAAAATTTATTTTTTCGAAAATTGAAATTTTCGGTAGTTATAAAATTTAATTTTTAATCGAAAATGCAAATCTCCGACAGTACAAATTTTTCACTTTGTACTACCGGAAATTCGAATTTCCGGTAGTACAAAAGGTGAAAATTTTGTACTACCGGAAATTCAAATTTTTGAATTTTTCACTTTGTACTACCGGAAATTGGAATTTCCGGTAGTACAAAATTTTCACTTTTTGTACTACCGGAAATTCAAATTTCCGATAAGATATAAATATATTTTTCTCCGGAAATTTGTATTTTTGGTTAAAAATTTAATTTTTTTATTTACCGGAAATTTGAATTTTCGGAAAATTAAATTTTTTAAACTTCCCGGAAATACCAATTTCCGAAGGGCAAAATGGTGTTAAAATTTTTAAGGGAGGTGGATGGCAAATTCTTGGGGGTGTATTTACCAAGACCCAATAAAAACCTATTTAACCCATGACCTATACAAGTGGCTATTTAACTCATGGGATAATGTGGGTCGATGTTAACTAACCCAGCCCACACCACTAGCCTATGACAACTTCTCAAGCCTTTTATTTAATCTCTATGAATCGCAATTGCTTAATAGTTTTGACTTTTGACTATTCACAATTGAACTAATCCAAGTATATCCTAATTATAGGCAACGATTGCATGGAAAAAGTATATAGGTGGTATTTTTTCTTTTTGGTTACATATAGGTAGTCTACTGTAGACTAGTTTTAATTTATATATTTTTTGCTTTTGTGACACTTGAGACTGATGAGTGTGAGGAGTGATCATCGGTGTAAAGAGACATGAATAAGGAGTGATTCCTAGCAAATTTCTAGGTGAATTGATCAATTATAAAATTAAGAAAAGCTTAGTAAAATTGATCAATATTACATATACTAATAAGATGTATCCTTTTTCAGTTGTCCATAACTTAAGAACTCCAATATTAAATGTGTTTGACTACATTACAACTTTTAAGTCCTTCAGTTTTTCAAAATTTTGAAATATTACACAAAATCTAATTTTTCCTAAAATTGATTCACCATGGCTGTGGGACCTACTAGAAGCATTACTACATCACAACAACGTAAACTTCCCAATTGCATTTAAAAACTAGGGTTGTGTTTGGTTACCGCATCGGAGTTTGTAGATCAGTAAGAAGGAGCATAGATGAGAGGCGAATTGCAAGCTTGTACGTGAATCTAATGAAAGCTTTTGCTTTTCAAGAGCTTTCATCTTTCTAATTCATTATTTTTGTGTTAGATTCACGCACAAACTTGTCATTTTTCCCTTTCTTAATTATTTTTCCATCAAACACCCTTTTATTGATTTGTTACATTCAACTTCGAGTTTGGATTTAGATTTCTATATATGTTTGTATCTTGCAACTGCATAACTTTTGGTTATGGTATGGTATGACATCTTCTATACTGAACCCCCATTTTTTCTCCTTTTATTTTCTTTTTAAATTTATTTTCATACTTAGGTTTTTAAATGGGTTACAAGGATTAAGATTATTGTCAAGGGTATTAGTTTAGTTGGTAGCACATAATATTTGTAGCCCTTACACCTGAATTCGAATTCTCCCTCCCCCACTCAAAATAAAAATAGAATTAGATTATCACATGATTATGTTGGGGAGTTTTGCTATGAGAAATAGTGTTTGGATTGTGTAAGTAAATCTCAATTCCATTTACCTCTATACCAGATTGGTAATATTTGATTTTGATTTGAATCAAGGAGCTTTTGAATGCAATTTGCATGTTTGTCATGGTGATTTGATGCCACAAGTTCCTTGTTGCTGCCATGGTAACACCGTTGGGATTGGGATTGAGAAAATTAGGTTTTAGATAAGATTTTGAAAATTTAAAATATCAAAGAACTTGATAGCAATTAATAAAAAGATTATAAATTGGGGCAGGTCTATGATGGACCACCTAGCTATTTTGTCCATCATAGTCAGCATCCTAATTATTATAATTATAAACTAAAAATTTTTTAGGGCAGTACATCTTCACCTTTTCATTTTACACAAATTCCCCTAGGGGTAGGGTTGGACAAAAACATTTGACCCGAACCGAATCCGAACAAGCCGAGCCCAAGATCTTGTTTTTGGGGTGGGTTCGGACGGGTCAACATTGTAAAAAAAAATATGGGTTCAAACTACTTGTGATGGACGAGTTCAATTTCGTTTCAAAATTTTCATCGAAATCCGAACCTGACCGCGTTTCTATGTTAATCTAACGGCGGGGAAGCTTTCTTATGCGTAGACCTAATGTGACTTGATCTAACCCTAAAACCCAACCTTCGCTCCTCAAAACACATCAGCGCCACCCACCTTCTTCATTTTCCATTTTTTTCTTTCTCATCCTCTCTCATTCTCTCTCTTTTCTCATCACTTCCGCCATCTTCCTCTCCATTTCCGGCCATAATGGACCACAAAACGCCCATCCCAACTAGTTAAAACCTTCCTCTCCTTCATATTTTCGAAAGCCCTCAATCAATTTTGAGAAAAAAATGGAAGTTGCTCACAAAAACCCAACCACTGACAGGCTTCTTCTTTGTCCACTGACATGCGCTGCCGCCACCTGAGGATTCTTCTTCCCATGTCGCCGCTAGGCACGACGCAGATCCTAGGTCGCGAGTTGCTTCATAGATATGGGTTCAATGCTCAACGGCGAGAACTAGCACGGCCATAGATCCGCCGCTGCACCACTGTGCGCAGTCGTTCTCCCATGCGTTCGCCCCCATCTCCTTGAGTCTCCTTGGTTCGTCACCGCTGCCGCATCAGGCTTCATGTTTCTATTTTTAGATATCTAGGGTTTCAGACTTCAGTTGTTAAGTTGGGAACGAGGCAAACCTGTATAAGTTTTTTTTATGATCATTTGTCCACCCTACTGTGTACAAATGTTAAAAGTTATTTTTTTAAAGTTAAATTTTATTTGGATTTTATTGAAAGTTTCTGATGAATTGTGTATTGTGTTTTTTTTTTTGGAGAATCTGTGTGTGATGATTTGAGTATCATGGAAAAAAATCTTGGTATATATGTTTTTTAGATTGTTTCTGTTTCTTATCCCAACACGTGCCAACCCACCCATTGAAACCGACATCCAACCAAATCGGAGGTTCAGACGGACGAGAATGGGTTCACATACGAGAATGGGTTCACATTTAAGCATGTCAGTTTTAGTCAGTTCTAGGGGAGTTTTGAAGAAAAAAAATGACAAAACGAGTTAAATTACTTTTTGCAACCTTTTCTTTTTGTCAAACTTTTTGCAACCCTTATGTGCATGGATCATGTGCTAGAGGGTAAAGCGGTAAAGATGTAAATAAGAGAAACTGATTTTGAGCCTTGGACTCGACTATTGGGTCTTGGTATTGGGCCGACAAATAATTGACCAAAAAACACCGTCCCAACAAATAATTGACCAAAAAACACAGTCCCAACAAATATTAATGTTTGCTTAAATTTCAACAAATATTTGATTACTCCATTCGGTTCAAATTTTTGGTTGTTTAAGGTTTTAGTACATAGATGAAGAAATAATTAATTAAACAAATTTTAGACTAAAATGATCATATTTATTATTCATTATTCTCAATTATCCTAATTATTTCTCTACTCAAAACTTATTAATTATATTAAGGGTATAGTTGGAAAAAGGTGATAAATTATCTCTTGAAATCCTAAAATAACCAAAGTTTTGGGACAAAAATAAAAAAGCTAAAACTATCAAAAATTTAGACTGGAGGGAGTAATGATTAAGAGTTTATTTACTACTTGTTGTCAAAAAAAGAGTTTAAAGTAACTAAATAGTGATAGAAAATAAGTACTATCTCCGGTCCTACTTATAAGAAACAAAAAGTAGTTTTTCTTTGGTCCTTTTTATAAGAAACAATGTTTTGTTTTTAACAAAATTAATTGTTTCTTTTCAATGTTACCCTTATTAATTATCACACCATTCAATTATATTATGTCACCTTTAGTCATTTAATGCAAGAGTATTTGTGTAAAAGAATTTAAAATTATAACATTATTAATAAAAAATAACACATTTCGATGTGTTCCTTGATGTGTGTGATTTTAGTACGATATTTCTTATATATAAGACCGGAGGTAGTATATATTTTACACAAATATTCAATTATTTCACCGTCTCGACATACTGTTTACATGGATTGATGAAAATTAAAGATTAAAACAGCTTATAATTTCGTAATACCGCTTTTAATATTATTCAGCATTATTGGCTTTTGTAAAGTGAACCGGTTTTGCAAGTCCCGTGGTCATTATCTCGTTGGACCTACCCATAATATCATAACCAAAAAGTCAATATTTAGTTTGCTGAAAAATCCACCATCTATTTGTTATGCAGACAAAGCCCATGGCCATTGGGGGTCCACCTCGATATACACCGTAGGGAAATGGTAAATACACCCCACACTTTTTAGATATACACCCCACTTAATGTTGAAATTTCAAAAATATCCTCAAAATTCGCGTGCATTCCGGAAACTCCAGTTTCCGGAATACAATTTTACATTCCGGAAACTGGATCCAAAATTGCATTCCGGAAACTGGAGTTTCCGGAATACAAATTTGACTGGAGTTTCCGGAATACAAATTTGCATTCCGGAAACTAGTTTCCGGAATACACCCCACAATTCAAAAAATTTGCATTCCAGAAACTGGAGTTTCCGGAATACAAAATTGCATTTCGGAAACTCCAGTTTCCGGAATATACGTAAAAATGGAGGGTATTTTAGAAATTTCCATAGTTAAGTGGGGTGTATGGCTAATTTTTTGTGGTGTATATACCAATTCCCTACACTTTATTATTGAAGAAACTTCTTTTTTTTTTGTCAAAATTGAAGAAACTTCCTTATTTAATCGAATTCAACAAGAAATGTCCTGAAAGCTATCTTTTAAAGCCCATTATTGTTGTGTCTTTTAGAAGTGACTTCACATCAAGCATGCAATTAATCTAAAGGTAACGTGGAAGCCAAAGTGGAAGCATCGA
The DNA here is from genome assembly GCA_030159175.1 of Glycyrrhiza uralensis. Classification (NCBI taxonomy): domain Eukaryota; kingdom Viridiplantae; phylum Streptophyta; class Magnoliopsida; order Fabales; family Fabaceae; genus Glycyrrhiza; species Glycyrrhiza uralensis. Next base: position 6,718,599 of record BRZY01000006.1, read on the forward strand.
TCATTTGGCTCCATTACATGAATTAACCACGATTGGGTGAGATCTCAACTACACAATTTTTTCGATTAATCAAAGTGGTTGAAGCCATTATCAATATAAGAAAAAACAGATCCTTGCAGCGCGTTAGATTTTTGTTAGGTTTGCCTATGTTCTCATATGTTCTTGCATCAGGAATGTTATTAGTAAGAGTTATGATTTTTGAACACTCTTCATTTTCTAATACTCATACAATATTTCTTTTTTTTTATTTGTTTCTTTTTGTCACATCACTCATCTATTACATTTTATCTATCTTCTATTCATATATATTTTTTCATCCTATATTATTTGTTGTTTAAAGTTGTGGGACACGAACTAAGAAATACAATTAAAAGTTAGAATTCATAAAAATTATTTTTGTTTTTCTTGATTTGCCCTTTGTTATTCTCTCTCTCTCATAGTAATTGACAATTAATTACTCTCTCTCACATAAAATTATATTAATGCTTTAAGAGTATATATAATAGGAAAAAATATTAAATGTTTCATTGATATTGTAAAACAACAAACATATAATATGAGACAGAGAGAGTATCTATCTAAGTGTAAAATAGAGATTTGGTGTCTAAAAATCATTTTTCTAAAATGAATATTAATATATGCATCACAAAGTTTCCACATGCCATGATGCCTGCCCAAGAGAACTAAAAACAATCATATTTAATTAATGGTTCAAAAATTCACGAGGTTGCATCTGGAATTGATATAGTTGGAAATCAGCAACAATTTTTAACACGTGTTTACACTTGACACTACTCTCTTCGGTCTCAAATATAAGAAAAAAATACATGCATGTACTTTTTTTTTTTATATTTGAGACTGGAGGCCAGATGCATGTACTTTTTTTCTTATATTTGAGACCGGAGGAAGTATCAAGCAGTAGCAAAATTGCAAATAGCAAAGGCCAATATGAAGGGGAAGACATTGATCGAGGAGGATTATTGGTTGGGCTAGCTTCCTCTTAGTCTGTGGCCAAGCCTTAAAACAAAAGGGTGAAAAGTCCCATTGTCGGTTGTTCCAACTCCCACGTAGCTAGCTTAATGTAACAAATTTCAGAATACTAGAAAAATGATTTAAACAATTCCCCTTTCCCCCACAAAGAAACTTCTTCTCCAATTCCTTGACCACTCCTAATTAAACCTCACTCTAGCTACCATCACCTCATGCTATTCAAACATCATTTTTTTGGAATTGATGGGTATTCAAATATCATTACTCTATTTTTAAGTGATATACACTAAACATCACACTCTAACATAAGATGATAGAATCTAAAACTCCAGATAATTAGCTTATGCCTCAAAGGCATATGACCTAAGAGTGAGACTCTAAAATATAAAATGATAGGACCTAAAACTGCATAACATAATAATTCAAAGCCTATTGCTAAATGAGCACTAGGAATAACAAGTAAGAAATAAATTCACTCAACACAATGAATCCACTCATAGGATAACCAAATTAATAATGTAGAAATTAGAATGCAATTCCACAATTCCATATATATATATAACAAAGCTGAGAATCAAAGTACATATAAAACACCAAAATATATATTGACATCGATCATATATATATATATATTCCTAGACCATAACCATAATTGTCATACATACAACCCATCAAATCAAGATCAAGATCCATGGAACTCATGGTAGTCCATCCGTGCAAAGTAAAATCAGAAATAGGACTGGGTATTGGTATGCTTTATTTGTGCGTGGAATATAGGTGAGGTGGGCTTTTAGATGAAGTAACCTAGTTGTCAAAAAAAGGCATAGAGTTTGAGTAGAAGTTTGGTAAAGTTAGAGGACTAAAAGCGTTGGCTCCATATACATGCCTTTATGAGTTGTTGCGCTGTGGGAAGAGCATCTTATCTATACTAACATAATTATAATTAAACAATGATATCAACATTGAAAAATAGCCTCTCGACTCTTCTAATCAATTACTAATGATTTATTATAACGGATCATTTGTCTCATGTTATTATTATATTGTTAGAAACACCGTTGCGTGTACATCAATTCTCATTAATATTTAATAGATCGAGTATAATTACTATGCACCGTAGAGTAAAATATTTTTACACATGCATCCAATCATATATATCTGATCACCATGGTTCCATCTAATAGTATTCTTTTCTAAAATATCTGTATAAATATCTACATAGTGGGATATGATTAGATGTCTGTATAAAATCTTTCTAGACTGTCCATGCATAATATATAATTAAATCGTATTTAATATAGTATTTATGTATGTTTTCATTTGTCCACCTTCAAACAAGCGTTTCTTGAGCAACTTTTCTCGGTTGGCTGTTTTGTTCTAAACGTGTTTCTATTGTCAAATTTTTAGTGTTTATTGATGCTTTCTTTCCTTCCTAAAGCTTTCCCTAAACTTTCTGATAGTGTAAAATGACATATCCTTATCAAATTTAAAGTGAAGACATCATTTCCAACGGAAAGGAATAACTAAAGAAAGAAAAAAGTAACAAAAAACAAAACAAAGGGCAAATTCGTTTCCAATTCCACGGTTGGATCCCTGTAAAATCCAAAAGCAAAAAATGAAGTCTTTATTTCACACCCTTTATTCCTTTCTACTCTGATGGTATTTGGTAACAAGAATCTGGGCAACATTCAACTGTAAGCTATTTGACGGATAAATTTACGTCACACACCTAATTAAGAGAGGGAGAAAAAAAGTCATCTAAATTAAAAAGAATGGGTCTCACGTCTTGATCAGATTGAAATTTTATATGATCTGTCTCTTCATGAACATTATTAATCATTAATTGAATTTAATATACTTAATCTTAAAAAAAGAGATGGCTAAGGAATTGACTTATAATTTGCATGAAGTCATAGATTTGAGTGTTATTGCCACTATTATATAAACAAACAAAAAAGATATAGATATAAAATTTACTTTTATTTGAATTTTTAACACAGACGATCCAGTCACTCTAAAAACACAATTCAAATGTATATGTGTAATTGAATGTTACTTATATGTGTAAATAATGTAAACAAAATTAAAAAAAAGTCTTTTAAAATTAATTTTTTAGGATAACATTTTTATGACATATAAAAAAATTGTATAAATTTTATTAGAATTCTAACTATATTTTGATAATTTTTTAGGATTTAATTAAACTTTTTTAAAACTACCCTATAAATAGACTCAAATGATATATATTTTGCAAAGCACTGTGGTTGAAGATCAAGGATTAACCAATAATCTTCTCTTCTCTGGATGAACATTGACCTATGCACCCTCGCTAAGTTCCACACAAGCATGTATATGCACAGCACACTCCAATATCCCTCACGTAAATAAATTTTACTTCCACTTTAATTTCTGCGTTTTCATAACATAATATTCTTATTTGGAGCATCAGAATGTCACTGCAAGTACATGTCCCGCGCCACCAACATGCTGCTAGCTAGTATATATTTAAAAGGCACCAGAATGAGTTGGAGCATCTTAATTTGCAGTTTGCACCATCTTCATGAAATTCATTATTAATTAATTAATTTTAGATCATCAAATATTTCATCTCATAAATTATTAGTGATATTGAGAGAGTTCATTTCAAATTTATTTATAATATTATTAAAAAAGAACTTACTCAATGTTACAAATTTTATTCACATTTTAATTTATATTGACAAAAAATGGTCCAATTATTTAAATTTAAATTCACTCAAATATATTTTTTATAAATAAATATACATATGATAATCACATAAACATATAAAAGATAAATATATAAATATGATTGGTTAATTTCAACAAACTTATAAATAAAAACATAAATGTGTGGGTGAGTCTAGTTCGACTTAAATTAATTATTTTAAATTGAGATTAAAAATAATTATATAAAATAATTTTGTCTCCTTCTTCTTTTTTTTCTTTCAATTTTCAATAGATTCGTCCGTTCATGAAGACCCTTATTAACACGTGAAAAGCTAGTGTTCCTTAGAAAATGAGGAAACAGGGTATAAAATACACACACACATAATAGAAGACGTACTCAGAAAAAAGGGTAGATACATTTGCAAGTGCACATGTCCGTGATGGGGAGAGAGCCTTTGACTTGAGGCAAGAAGAATTTGTCTGCAATTGAATTAACGCATTCATACGCAAAGCAAAGCCACACTTTATAGTTGATAGCTTAGTCATGCTAAGTTTAAGCTTCCTTAAATATATTGTAATAATTAAACATAATTAATTATCTTAATTACTACCCTACAAGTCACTCGAACAGTACTATAAACTGATCAAAACCTAGACAATAATAATATTCGTAGCTTTATATAGACATAGTTAACGTAAATATACCCACTACAAATTTAATTATATAGGTTTTTTACTGAAGCTTAACTCTCTTGTTAAATAAATATTGTTCAATATTAAGTAATATATTAATAAATAATAATATTTAAAAGTAAAGACATAGATTATTATTTTTATTTCTTAACCTATATACACATTAGCACTTTTCTTTTTGCTTTCTCACCAAGATTTCCTTTGTACTAGTAACATCTTTCTAAAAAACTATTTAATTACATGGCTGCTAACCATACTTTAGCCAAAAGGCCGAGAAAAGTATATATATGGCCGCCAACCTTAAAAGCACTAAAGACAGTACCTCCATTACAAATTATGTCAAAGCCTCGCTATATTAGTATACTCTAAAGTTGTATATATACTTTTTTGAAAATAATTTATAAAAAAACTAAAATCACAAAACTTATCAATCCAATGTAAAAATTTTATACACTTACAAGACAAAAAAAGATAGAAATAGAGAGAGAGAGAGTGTGTGTGTTAAAATAAATAAACAAACAGTGGTATAAGTAGGGGTTTTCAAAACCATCGATAAAAAAAAAATAACCGCAGGCCGATTTAAAAAATTAAAAGCTAATCAAAAATTGATTTTTTTAAAATTTTTTGGATGACTATTTTGAAAGATCAAGCTGAATCGCACGAATTTTGGATCTCTTTACTAAAATTGAGTCGAGTCGAACCGTAATTTGCAATACTATTTCTTTTAGACTTGCATATATAGACTACTAATCAATTGTTACATTGTGTATTTTTTTTAGAATTTGCTTTTGCACATAACCTTTATTTTAAATATTAATCCACAATAACCTTTGTGTATGTTAAATATTATTTTATATTTTTCATTTCATTTGTTTAGAATATAATTTTGCAAATACTATTTCTCATTAACGTATTTTTTTTAGAAATGACATTTTTGTGTTTAGAAATTGACTTTATAATTGATAATCCATCAAAAATTGTTAAACAAATGTCATTGAGGTGTACTCGGTAATATATTAAAAGTGAAATAAAAGGGGTATCACTTTGGTTGATATTTATTTTTTGTTAAAATTATAACCACAAAAAATCAAAAATCGATCCGATATAAACCATTTTGGATTAGATATTTTGTTAAAAGCCAACCAATTCGAGTCAAACCGCGTGCTATTTTAAACTTTAAACTGAATGATTTTTTACCTCAAAATAGAACCAAATCTAGCCGCGAATAGTCAAAGTATAAGATTAAAATCCCCCCATTACAATATAAACTTACAGAAAATTAAAGTTAATGTTCAAGACTCTAAAAAGAATCAATAAAACGGAAACAAAGAATATATAACACATAATAATATATTCCACTTCCCATTATACTATACTCGTATAGATAAAATAAGCGCATTTGGTAGGCTTACATGTTATGGATAATTGGATGTGGAGAGAATGAGAGAGAGAGAGAGAGAGAGAGAAAATAACCGTTGAGAGAAGGTAGACACGTGGCATCGTAACCAGCCACCTGTCTTCTTCAGTTTCCCATGGGATTCTCTGCCACTTCGTGCCATCGCTCGTTGTCTTGTTCGGTTTTCGCTTCGTTTTAGTTTCTGCAAAAACACACAACACCACTCTCCTCTCTCTCTTTCTCTTTCTCTCTCTACCCGTGAATCTTTCACGCCCTTCTCTTTCGCTTTCAGTGGCTGTTTTTGGGAACGAAACAAAACCAAAAAAAAAAAACACAAATTCACCAATTGAATTGAATCAAAAACACTACTCTTAACACACACACACACATACACTTTTACCACTGTCAACTACTACTACTTCTACTACTTCACATTCCCCCTTCGTCAATGTCGCTACTTTCTTTCTTCTCATTCTTCTTCTGGGGTCTCTGTTTTTTCAACGGTGTAATCGCATCCACGGAATTCGACTTCGGAACCTTAACATTAAGCAGCCTCAAGCTTCTCGGCGATGCCCATTTGAACAACGGAACCGTGAGTCTCACGCGCGACCTCGCCGTTCCAAACTCCGGCGCCGGCCAGGCCCTGTATTCACGTCCGGTAAGGTTCCGGCAACCGGGAACCCTAACTCCGGCGAGCTTCACCACCTTCTTCTCCTTCTCCGTGAAAAATCTGAACCCTTCCTCCATCGGCGGTGGCCTAGCCTTCGTAATCTCACCGGACGAGGACACACTCGGCGACGCCGGCGGGTTCCTCGGCCTGGCCGGCGATGGGTACGTCGCCGTCGAGTTCGATACCCTTATGGACGTTGAGTTCAAAGACATTAACGGTAACCACGTTGGTGTTGACCTCAACAGTGTTGTCTCAACCGAAGTTAGTGACTTGGGTTCTATTGGGATCGATCTCAAGAGTGGTGACACGGTTAATGCGTGGATCGAATTCGATGGATCCAACAAGGGGTTGAATATTTGGGTCTCTTACTCCAATCTCAAGCCAAAAGATCCAATTTTGACCATGAATCTGGACATGGGTCAGTACCTTAACGATTTCATGTATGTGGGGTTCTCTGGTTCAACACAAGGTAGCACAGAGATTCACCGTTTGGAGTGGTGGAGCTTCAGCTCCTCTTTCGGGTCGGGTTCTTCGCCGGCGGCAACTCCTCCACCGCCGGCGGTTAATATGATGAATAATACTGCCAATGCCAACCCAGTGAGGTCTTCTTCACCACCTCCTTCTTTGGCTCCTTCTGTGAATTCATCTAATGAAGAAAGGAAAGAGAGTAATAAGTCTTCTTGTCACAATGGGTTGTGTAAGCAAGGTTTAGGTGCTGTTGCTGGGGTTGTTACTGCTGGGGCTTTTGTTTTGGCACTGTTTGCAGGGTCGTTGTTTTGGGTTTACTCTAAGAAGGTGAAGCGCGTGAACAACAACAGGTTTGATTCTCTTGGATCGGAGATCATCAAGATGCCTAAGCAGTTTAGCTACAAGGAGCTCAAGTCAGCTACAAAGTGCTTCAATTCGAATAGGATCATCGGTCACGGCGCGTTTGGGACCGTGTATAAAGGGGTTTTGCCTGAGAATGGTGACATTGTTGCTGTGAAGAGGTGCAGCCATAGTAGTCAGGGTAAGAATGAGTTTCTGTCTGAGTTGTCTATAATTGGTAGCCTTAGGCATCGGAATTTGGTTCGGCTTCAAGGGTGGTGCCATGAGAAAGGGGAGATTTTGTTGGTGTATGATTTGATGCCTAATGGGAGTTTGGATAAGGCTTTGTTCGAGGCGAGAACGCCGCTTCCTTGGCCTCACCGGCGAAAGATTTTGCTCGGTGTGGCGTCTGCATTGGCTTACTTGCATCAAGAGTGTGAGAATCAGGTAATTCATAGGGATATTAAGACTAGTAACATAATGTTGGATGAAGGGTTCAATGCCCGGTTGGGTGATTTCGGGTTGGCGAGGCAAACCGAGCATGACAAGTCCCCGGATGCCACGGTGGCTGCGGGGACAATGGGGTACCTGGCACCTGAGTATCTCCTTACAGGTAAAGCTACCGAGAAAACCGATGTGTTCAGTTTTGGTGCAGTGGTTCTTGAGGTGGCCAGTGGGAGGAGACCTATAGAGAAAGATGCTACTGGGGTTGGTAAAGTTGGGGTGAGCAGCAATTTGGTGGAGTGGGTTTGGAGTTTGCACAGGGAAGGGAGGTTGCTAATGGCGGCTGATCCGAGGCTTGGGGATGAGTTTGATGAGGTGGAGATGAGAAGGGTGCTCTTGGTTGGGCTGGCTTGCTCACAACCTGATCCATTGACTAGACCAACTATGAGAGGTGTGGTTCAGATGCTTGTGGGTGAGGCTGAAGTTCCGATTGTCCCAAGAACGAAGCCGTTTACAGGTCTCAGTACTTCGCACTCGCACCTCTTACTGAGCTTGCAAGATAGTGTATCTGACTGTGATGGTATAATCACCATCTCTACCTCCTCATCGGATAACAGCTTCAACGGCGGAGATATAGTATGATGGAAATGCCATCTTTGGGTTGGAGTTGGACCAGGCCATTGTTAATTATTGACTCAATAGTGTAAATAGAGAGAGAGAGAAAGAGAGAGATGTATTCATTTGTTCATGTATGTAAGTAAATGACAATAACATGATGAGGGCCTTGAGAAAGAAATTTTGGTTTGGGGTTTATATATGCAATTCTGCCTCTGGTACTCATAAGGCAGAGTGCTGATGTACAACATTTTGGGACAAATTTATTATTCAAGTGGTTCATCTCATGCTGTGGAGCAATGCAAGATGTTGGTGTGGAGTGTTACAGGCAATCTGGGGAGGGTTATGGAACTTTACATAGATCATTGTTCTTCTAGCTCTAATTGATGCCCCAGTTGTATAATAGGGCAAGTTTGAATTAAGTAGTAATTGATGCTAGACAAGCTTTCTTTGGACAATATGAATTAAGTTACCATGGTATAATAAAGATGAAATTTCTCTGAAGCCTTCTCCTTTGTTCTCTCCATTGCTTTCCAGGTTTTGTTTCCTCCACTTATAGAAAGTTAATTATATATGTGTGTGTTCCTTTTTCTGTTTTGGTATAATATATATGAATGCTAGTTTCAGGCATACTGTTGTGGCACTATAGTCTTTTCAATATCATTTCTCCAATTTGCTAAAAGCATTTTTAAAATTTAATGGAACGAATGGTGTGTATTTACTGGCATTTTCTGTTTGTGTCCAAAAATTGGCAATATCTGGAGACATGTGACGCAGATCACTCATCACTTTGAATCCATTTGTAATATCCTTCATTAGAATTTGCATCATCTAAAGTGAGCTCTCACTTTATAGTTTAGAGGGTAATAGTAAGATATCTCAGCCTTTGATGTAAAAACAACAGTTAATATTTTCACAAAATCATGATTTAGAGGGGCCAAATCCCCTTCATTAATATCTTCATGTCTCATGTATAATATTTTATAGTTCAGATTTTACTTAGGTTCCACTCTGTTTCCTTCCATCTTCAGTAAATTAAATTTAGGGTCTATTTGGATAAACAACTTATTTAAGCACTTATAAGTGCTTATGTATAAGCTATTTTTTATAATAAAAAAGTTAATGTGATGAAACTGATTTCATATAAGCTGTAAGCTGTTTTGATAAGCTATCATAGTGAAATTATGAAAATAAGCCCAAAACAGCTTATGAACCAGTCATAAGTTGTTTTCATAAGCCCTGTCAAACACGCTGACAAGTGCTTATATCAGTAGATAAGCCCAAATAAGTTCTGCATAAGCCAATCCAAACAGAGAGCTCCTAAAAATAATGCCCCTGCTTCTCGTGTTCCCTGGTTCTTGACACCTTGCTTACAAATTATATATTAAGTTGGAAAAGGGTATTGGTCGTTTCTTGTCTCTTCCACATTCTCACTACTTATTTTAGAATTTTGTGATTAGGATATAAATGGACAGTGGTCCTGGATTTAAAAGGTGTTGTTTCCTAATTTTCACGACGGATGGAGCACGCTCAGCACAGCATTTCACTGTAATAACTAGTAACAGCTGCTAGTCTATCAGCTTTTTTCTCATACCTTGTCCTTTTTTATTAAGATAGACAATCTGAACTTCAGGATAGTTTCACCACTGCATCTTCCCTTCTGCTTGCTTATCTACTAGGTTATACATCTTTGTAAAATAAAATAAAATAAAAATAAAATCCTTCATATTTGTATCTATTCCTTTTTTTCTTAGAAATAAAGTGAAGTTATACTGTGATTATTCTGTGTTTTTTTCTCTGGTTTACAGAAATTTATGTTAATGAATTTATTTAGGTTAACTAATTTTTATGTTCAATAAGCTACAAATATATAGTTACTTCTTATTTACTACTTTGATCTCTTTTTCTTATTGGGTATTACTTACAGCTAGTCTTGAATGACAAACGTATTAAGGAGTAGGCCTATGTCTTTTTGCCCTAGAATGACAAATGGTGATAACCAATGAATAATGCATGAGTTATTGGAGGGATTTATGTAATGATCTAGACATGAGGAAGTGTCACTGGGAGTTTTGTATATGTTTCAATTACTACTATATAAGAAAAATATAGGTCTTGACTGAGATACGTGTCACCTCCCAGACCTTTTTATTTCCTAGCTAGGACACATGTCTCCTCCTAACCTTTTTTATTTCCCACTAAAACTGATTCGTTTGTTGGTTTTTTTTATTGTTTATGTTAGAAAATATTTGTACTTTGTACGAGTCAGATTCATCGACTAGTTAGTGGAAAAGGAAGGTCTGGCCAGATTTATTTGTGGCTATGCCTTTTCCCTAATACTATATCCAATATCCAATGGTAAAATTTTGACAATATAATATACTAAACGCTTAATTTTAGTTTGAATATATTGTATGCACCTTTCCTTGGCCAGACTAATGTGACTGCACACATCTTGTATGATCTCTACTGTCTAGATTTCAACCCTCTGGTATGCAGTCAATAGCTACCCTTGTGAGAAGCCATTCTGCAGTAGAATACCTGTTTATGACCTGATTATCCTGCAATCATTCACACAACTCCTCTAGCAGCACATGGTGCATTTTCTCAGGTCAGAGTTACTAAAACTTTGGTGAGGAATTGGAACAGATCGAACACGTCTATTCGTGAAGGCGTTATCATCAGGCTAGTTAATACCACATACTACACACATAACATCCCATTTTCTATTCCTTTATATCCTCAAACTGAGACACGTGTCACATTTTAGGTTTTTTCATTTTCCACCAAAATTATTTTGTTTGTTGGATTTTTTTTTACTGTTTATGTCTGGAAAGGCAAGTACAAGTGGTTTTAGTCATGACACCATTCACTTGTTGAAATGCTGCTATAGATATGTGGTATTCAATGAAGGCTAACAGTGAAGAAGAGTTGAAGATGAATAAAGGAGACCAGTCACCTTAAAGTGACCGATTGAGGAAAGGTCAGAATATATCGCCTTTTGCGGTCACAAGTGAAGCATGAAGTTGATCAGTACAGGCAGATGTTGATATAAAAACTGAAGAATCCGATTCAACTGAAGGAAAAAAGATGCTGGAACTACAGCAACTAAAAGATAAAGAATGAGAAGCAGGCCACACAGGATTATGTTCAAAAGGAGTTGGATAAAGAGTTATTTATTGCTGCAGAGATAATGGAGTTAGAGAAGTCAAGCCTAGCTAATAAAGCTCAAAGTATGAGAAACCAGATGCTTTTGGATTTTGGTAATAACTCAAGAAAGACCAAGAGTTACAATGAGGTAATAGCAAAATGTGAGATGGTGGTGAAGATGAATGGTATTCACTTGAAGGAGCAGACAATCTTGAAGTTCCTATTATTTCTTTTGAAGAACTGTATTTGGAGATTGGTTTTTTAAGGATGATAGAAGAAGGGAACTATGAAATTGACATTGTTAAAGGGTGATATTCATGTTTAGATCCTATGTTGTTTATTGTTGGACAATTTTTGTGTATCATAATTTCTTGTTGTGAGATGTTTTGTTGTCCTATAATGCTTGTGGAACAATTTAATCTCTTTTTATATGTTATGTTTAGGAATTCTCTCATATTAGAATTTTATATAAATTTTTATGTGAAAATTTTATTTTAATCAATTTCTTCTTTTTCATAGGCTTTAAATAATTTAAACCATATCAAAATATATCAAAATAAATAAATATTCATGAAGAAAGAAATTAACACAAAATATTAACAAAAAGAGAGAGAAAATTGCACTCTTTTTTTTATGTCTTTTTGAATTCTGTTACGTTTCATATTGTTTATAGGTATTGAAATGTAATTAAGTTATTGATATGCAATTTTGCATATAAATGTGTAGTATGACATATCAGATTTTTAATGATGTGGCATATAAATGTGTAATTAAGTTATTGGACAAAGAGAAGTAGAATAAGTAGTATGACATATCAGATTTTTAATGATGTGGCATAAATGCTATTCTGTGGTTCACACAGATGATGTGTCAACACCAAGACTTTGAGGTCTATTTTAATATATTATAATAGATAGATAGACAATAGATTTGATAAGAGTTAATTGTCATTTTAGTCCCTAAAATTGTAAAGCAGTCTCACTTAGGTCCCTGAAACTAACGAAAAGGCAATTTAGTCCTTGAAATTGTAAAACGTCGGTCAAGTTAGTCCCTAAAATTGTAAACCGTCGTTTTACAATTTTAGGGACTAATTTGACCGACGTTTTACAATTTCAGGGACTAAATTGTCTTTTCGTTAGTTTCATGGACCTAAGTGATATCATATTACAGTTTCAGGGACAAAATGACAGTTAACTCATTTGATAATGATAAAATTTAAACAAAATTTTGGAAATATAAAAGAATAACTTGGAATTGGAAACACACATGGTAGGTTCTCTAGTCAATGAAAAATTGGATCAGAGAAATGGCTCGAGTCATTCAAATAAATTGCCATATAAAAAAGTACATAAAACTCAAGAAAATATTCTCTTTTTTTTTTCTTCATTCCTTTATTATTATGCTTCGGAAAACAAACGACATTATCGACACAGCATAATAGTAGAGAAAACCGAGAGAAAAAGAACTAGAGATGATTTCCACCCATAAAACTCACCCTTGTATATAATAGATGGCTTCAAAATCATCTAATAAATTAAAACAAGGCCCTTAACAAACACAGTTCATCTTCTTCCTCTCCATCACAAATTTCTTCCAAATCGAAGTGATTTCCCTTTGGGTCTCCAGATCACTCTTCTTAGCAATCATCACTTTATTGCCTCCCCCATTGTTTCCATCTTCTTCCGCATTAACCGTTATGGTGTTGTTACTGAGCACCTTTGCAGGAAGCAAATCGAGGTCATGGAGAACCTTGGTGATGTCATTGACAAGACGCTCCGCAAGGGTACGTGAGAAGTCTTCCCTGATCACAACACGGAGCACTGTCACGTGTTGTGCATCTGGGGGCATTGTGTATGCTGGCACTATCCAACCAAAGCGCCTCAACATGTCAGAGATTTGGAACTCATCATAATGGCCATGGTCCTTCAGAGTTAAGGCCACTAATGGCACACCATCATCTTTGGATACAATGTCAAACCGACCTGTTTTCTCAAGACCCTCCTTAAGCACCATCATGTTGTCTCTGCAGTTCTCCATCACATTTCTGTATCCCTACAAAACCCAATTGACACATAGAAATTATCAATAAATTATGCAACATCAATTTTGAGAAGAATGTTTATGCAAGTAGGATCATGTAATGCAATGTATCTTTAAAAGGATAACCTATATCCCACCACGGTGATGTGATATTTTTTTGTGTGGGTTATAGGGGTATTTTTGTTGTGGGTTGTAGAATATTTTTTTTTATATCTCGTGTAAGGAGTTTCGGGGGAACCCACATGTAGGGGATTTGCGCCAATGGGCCAAGTAATCACAATTTTTAAGACAAAGATACCACATTTTCACCTAAAACCTTAAGACATTGGGTATGTGGGTCTTGTCTCTTATATCTCTTCATTTGACTCATTCTTAACCTATGTGAGACTAACTCACACTTTGGATATTCCCAACACATGGCGTGGTGATCCAAGAAGGGTCGGAAACCATTGCGAGTCTAACGTAAATAGGCCTGGTTTGGATTAACTTTTAACTTATGAGAACTTGTTAATTAAAATAAGTTTATAGCCATGCATTAACGGAAAAGTCTTTATAAGGTTATATATGTCTGCGGAGAAGTTAAATTACAAAGTTTCTCAATGTTTTTTTTTAGAGAAGTTTATCCAAACTAATATGTTGTCTTATGTACCTTGCAATTTCAAGAAATTGATTCTATGACTCGAATATGTAACCTCCTAATCACATGACTACAACTCCATTGGCTATGCTAAGGCTCCTCTTCGATCATTTTACTTGTAACTTAAAAACAAGTTTGACTTTTGAGTTTGTTAGTCGTAAAGTGCAGAGTAACACTACATTGATTATAGATGGATGTCTTATTACCTCATGACCCAAACGAATCAGTTGGTAGTACTGAGCAATAACTTGGCTAGACCCTGCATTGCGTATTTAATGGAAGAAATCAGTATAATTAATCATGTATAAACTAATAAATAAATGGGGGTGAGACAAAGTGAGAGTAACTCAGGTCTATTTTAGTTATAGTGGTTAATTAGACCAATTGGGTGTATAGCGGGGGACATGCACGAATGGACCAAACAACCACACATGAGAGATAAAGACATCGCATCTTCACCCAAAACCTTAAGGCATTGGATATGAGTATTGTCCGTTATATTCTCTTCATTTGGCTCATTCCTAACCAATGTGGGATTAACTCACACTTGGATATTCTCAACATGTATGAGTCAAATGCACATTTACTACCTTTGGAGAAGTTGAGAGTGAAGGTGGGTTGATCAGCTCCGAGGTAGTTAATGTGGAAGATGAGTTCCTCAGGAAGGTCTTCCTTGCTTCTCCAGATGACCCAACCAATTCCAGCATAGACTAGACCATATTTGTGCCCGCTAACATTGATGCTCTTCACAAGTGGTAACCGGAAGTCCCACTCAAGCTCTGGATAAAGAAATGGTGCAATGAATCCACCACTGGCTGCATCCACATGAATTGGTGTGTCCCATCTACCAATATATCCATTAATTCACATGACATCAATTCAAGTCCAAACTTTAAGCATCAAATTAATTTGTACATTAACAAACACACACATGACACAATTAGATACACAGAGAGAGAGAGATACCCAGTTTCATTATTTTTCTCCACTAGGAGATCGTTTAAGCGTTTGACATCTTCAAACTCTCCATTTAGTGTGGAACCAAGGATAGCAGCAACACAAATGGTGTTCTCATCCACCATTTCCACAGCCTTTTCAGGGTCCATTACATAGTATCCATCACGCAGCTTTACCTCCTTCAGTTCCACCTCAAAGTACCTTGCAAATTTCTCCCAACAAACCTTCACATTACCAGCATAATTAAACTCGATTAATGACTCATTATGAAAATTAGTGCTAGAGTTAATTTTAATATCAGAAACAATTTTCAACAAAAGTGATTTGATGATGATCATGTAGAATGACAGAACAAAAAGTTTTTTTTTCTTTTCTAGACCACCTGAACATTAGCACCAGTGACAATGTTGGGGCTGTCAATAGGCTTCCCTTCATTTTTCCTTTTGTTCTGCCACTTCCTCTTGAATGCCAATCCAGCCAACATTATGGCCTCTGAGGAGCCAACAGTGCCAACACCAACTGCAGGTTCTGACTCTTCAAGTGGTGCATTGAAAAGATGAGCTATCATGTTAACACACCGATTCTGCATACATATATAGAAGTTAGAATGGTATATGTTGGATAAAATACATATATAATGTGCAAATCAACTTTGCTGTAATCTACATTGGTGGGGGATTTAAGGTGAAGAAGAGGGTAAAGGAAAGAGATGTTCATTAGTATCACAATTTTTTTTTATTGTTGCTAGTTTGGGTGTCCTAATTTTTTAAGATGAATGTATCTTTATTTTCTCTAAATTTGATTTTGATTGTCATGAGTATTAATTAAGATTGAAAATGTTAGACAACTAGATTCTTTTCAGAGAATTATTTGTCAACCTCTACCATTTTATATTTTATGCTATCCAACAACTCTTGAATCTAGTTGAATTCTACCCACTATGGTAAATAGATTTTAGAAATATGTTCAATTATATTTTATTATCCTGTAATATTATGATGCGCTAAGATAATAAATTACTCCCTCCATCCCAAAATAAGTGTCATTTAAGTAAAATATATTTGTCCAAAAATAAGTTTCGTTTTATATTTTCAATAAAGTATTAATTAATTTATTTCAATTTTACCTCAAATAATTGTAGTGCATCAATTTTTTAATAATAAAAATTAAACCTCACTCTATTATTTATTGCAAGGTTAATTTGGTAAATTTATTACTCTTACTCATTTATTTATTGCATTTCTTAATCTGTATGAAAAAACATTAATCGATACTTATTTTAGAACAAAAGGAGTATAATTGAATGTCTTATCAAATTATTTTATAAAGTCAATGTATAATTATAAAATTTAAATTCTAATAACTTTTATTTTCTTTTCCTTTTTATTATTTTGGTCAAATTTTCCATTTTTATTTATCCGGTGTACCAATATTGTCAATATTTTGACTAAGGACAAGTCGGTGCAACGGTCGAAGCAGAAGACCAGCCCAAATTACTTTGAATATGGGCTTGCCTCCTTTACTATATTGGTCCTCCATTATGCAAAATCAGTCGCATTAAGGCAACAATAAAAAAAAAAGGAAAGCCCACAGATGAGTAATTTAAAGAAAAATTTTCATATATTTTATAAAAAATGTAAAGATATAATTAAAAATTAATGAAATGAAATTTTCATAATTTATTTTATAATAATTTCTTTCATATGATCAGTTTTCTACTAATAATTAAGCCGTTACATGGGATGATGGGACAAAGAAAAGAAGCAGCCAGCTTCCCACTCAAAGCCTTGACAGGGACCAAAGAATAATTTAATTAGCATTTAATAGTCAAATAAATTGAGGAGCCAAATAAAATGCCTATTTTAAAGCGAACACCAATGAACTAGTGGGGGACCTTAACTATTCCTATGAATGAAACACTCTCTCAACAAAATTAAACCACTTACTCCCTCATACTCTTGTATAAATAAAAAAAAACTCAAATGTAGTGGTCCAAAATATAACCAAATCATAAATATTCTTAACCTATTTAATGAATTATTTTTTATAAAATACCTTTCATTTAATACAAATTTTAATTTTAATAGTTCTTTCATTAAGGCAATTTAGAGAATGGTGTCCATTTTTTTTTGTAAGATCAATAAAATTAAATAAAGTTAACTAAAGTTCTTAATTAACATGAGTTAATTTTTTTGTTTGTTTATACACGAGTTCAGAGGAAGTAATTATTAAGACAGGATTAATTAAATAGACGCTTCTCAGATCCTAATCCCATGGGAGAATTTGGTAAAATTGTTTTTAACTCGTTTATTTTCTTTTTAAATCTTAGTGAAAAAACCATAATAGACAATTAATTTGAAACTGAGGGAATACAAATTATGAATGATACATATATATATATATATATATAGGGGGACTTGCCTGGAGCTCGGTGGTGACAGGGTACTCGTCCATGTCGACGTAGTTTTTGTTGATGGAAGCCATGATGAGTTTGTCACATTCAGGCTCCATCCACGTGGTGACGAAGGAGGCCAGGTTCAGCCTCGGGTTTCCGTCCAGCATCAGCTCGTCGTTTATGATCTGGTACGCCGCTTCCTTCGGGATCGACGTCTCCGCCATCCTGAACCTGCACACGTACGCCAATTAATCAACATCAATAATCTTAATATTAATCAATTATTGCAAAATCATCAATCATGACACTCACCTGGGAAGGGAGGTGCGGACATAGCGAGATGCGAAGGTTGAATGGACAGAGACGTCCATTTGGGATCCGCAGGCATTCGACAGAGCCATGATTATATAATATAATATGGTTCAATCAATTACTCAGAGATTGATGTTTTCAGAGAAAGAAGTTGAGAGATCACATTCACAATGTGTGTGTGTGTGTGTGTGTGTAGAAGTGATGATTGATGATCAGTTTAATATGGCGGGTGAGGAGAGGATCCATCAGTTAAGGACTTAAATAGGATGGTGTGAGTGAGACGAAGCCATGTGTAAGAATGGAATAATGCTAGTTAGTTAAATTGTGAGAAACCATTAATTAATAATCAAACAAAAAGTTTCTTTGGAAAAGAAAAGAAATTCCTTCTTCACGTACTATACGCCTTTCTTTTCTAGACAACCCATACCCTGTTTTCATTCGTTTTACACTTGCATGATCATATGGGATTCCGCTTCCAGAGTGGTTTTTTTTCCGCATTTTTAGTTATGTACATTAATATTAAATATTAATTAGGACGAAATTTAGATTAAGTTTTCTCTTATATATGTATTTTTATCGTTAATTTTTTAAGTTAATTAATAATACGCAATTTTGATTTTAATATATATATATATAGCGACATATTCCATGTTAACAAATATATATCGACATATCATTTAATCTGATTAATTCAAGAACATAATAGTAATAATACAAAAAACTTGATGTGAGTTTCCTTTTATTGATTACAACATATAATATCTATATTTAAAATAAAATAAGGTTCTATGTAAGTTCGTGCAGTTGTGCAGGTTGATTGAGATGTTAAGTTTAAAATAAATTGAACTCAACTTTGGTAAAGTGGGTAACACTTATTGCATATGAGTAAAGAGAAATAGAATACTAATGAATAGCACCGTTGAATACTTATTGCCTTTCTTTTTCTTTCTGATGTGTATGGAATTTTGCTATGAGAATAGACTTTATACCTTATTTGCATTTGTTTTGGAAAGAGTAACTACTCGGGATTCTTTTTTTTATAAAAACTACTCGGGATTCTAATTCCCATAAAAAAAATTGCAGTTAATCTTTTCAAAAGAAGTGCAATTATGGTATAAATCCAATGTGGATGTGATATATTCTTGGTAGATAGGATGTGACATTCATTTGACCAAAAAAATAGGATGTCACATTCATATCAGCACATTTTTTTTTTCATGATGGCTCGGGGGAAACCCACAAATCAGCACATATTTTAAGTCAGATAAAATATAACAATAACATAATAAAAAAAAAAATTAAATCTGTTTTTCGTCTCTCGTTTATTATTAATTTTTTATTTTGGTTTCTCATTTTTTAAATTTATTTTTTTAGTCCCTCAGTCTTAAAAATTGTCACTTTTAATCTCTAAAAAATAAAACGCATCTTTTTAGTCTTTTATTTTTGAAAAATTATCAATTTTAAACCCTGGGCCATATTTTAAATTTAAAAAATATTTTATAAATTTATACTTTGACCCCTCCTAAAGCCTAATATTCACCTTAACCCATTTTTCTGTTCTCCTCCCCCTCCACTGATGCACCGCGACCCCCATCCCTGCTAGGAGTAGTTCCAAAGTCCTCTCTCGAAGCCGCCATGAGATGCGGCCTCTCTCTCGTTCTCTTCCCTGTGCGATCGCGGTGGCCCCCTCCCTTCTTGCCATTGTGCGCAACCTCCTTTATCCGCACGGAGCTCCTCCCTTGGCCGCGAGGGGATGGGGGTCGCGGTGCATCAGTGGAAGGGGAGGAAAACGAAAAAACGAGTTAAGGTAAACCATCGGACTTTAAGAGGGGTCAAAGTATAAATTTAAAATATAACCCCAAAGACTAAAAATGACAATTTTTCAAAAATAAAGGACTAAAAAGACACGTTTTGTTTTTGAGAGACTAAGTTTTATTTTTTAGGAACTAAAAGTGACATTTTCAAAACTGAGAGACTAAAAAAATGAGTTTTGAAAATGAGAGGCCAAAATAAAAAATTAGTGATAAATGAAGGACGAAAAATAGATTTAACCCTAAAAAAAGTATAATTAAACAAAAAGTAGCTTATTTTTCACTTCTAAATCTATGTATAAAAAACGGTCATTCTGCCAGTTTCATAACAATTAATAAGATTGAGGGATTAAATTTGTTAAAATAATTATTACATGACCAAAACCACCCTTAGCTATAGTTTAGAGACTAAAAGTATTATTAAGCCAAAAATTGTTAAAATAATTATTAGCTATAGTTTAGAGACTAAAAGTGTTATTAAGCCAAAAATTTATTGTTACCTTTTTTAAATTACATACTAAACTTTGGCACACCTTGTGCTCAAGTTGGCTTTTTAATATATTTCATCATTTAACTTTTCCAAAAAAAAAATTACATACTAAATAAATTATAAATTGACAGTGCATTTAGAAAAGCTTATTTTGATTTATCTTATGGCATAAACATTTATGTAAATGAACTCATAAGAATAATGATACATCCATAAACTATTTTTAGCTGATATTTCATAAGCTTCCATGAATAGTTCATAAAAACAGCCCATATAAAACCTGTGCAAAGTTTAAGCTCACAAGTTCTTTGATTGATTCAGACCAAAAAAAAAAAGTTCTTTGATTGATTGTAGTATTTTGTCAGAAAAAAAAAAGTTCTTTGATTGTAGAATCAATTTATATGCAAACTTTTATATGATAAATATTTATCAAATTAACTTTTAATTAAGCTATTTATCCAAACACTACTAAAGGCTTCAAATTGAGTAATGAAAATATGCAACTTTTATTATTCAGTCTGATTTTTTATTTTTATATAATTTTTATTATTCAGTTTGTGACATTTGACATAAAACATGCAATTTAAAATGGTAATATAGCACTCGCTTTTCGAGGGAAACACGAAAGTGGACCCCTATTATTTTGGCAATTTGCAGATTGCAAACTGCATCTGGATGGAACTCTTTCTTTGAAACTTGGTTTAGGGATAGTATACCATCAAACGAGCACTCGCTTTGGACAAAGAAATTCAATGTTTAAAACGATGCATTAGGACGCGTACATAAAAGAAGAAAAACGGAATGAACCAGAAGGCCACAGAAGTCACTACTTATCTTGCTATACAAGTAATTCAGTACATTCTTCACCTTCTGCCGCCAAGGGGTACCGTCAAAGGCACCTAATAAAGAGGGAAAAACAATAATAGTTATAGTCCAAACTTGTGGTTATATTTATAAATCAAAGTATAAGATAAAAAAAAAATTAAAGTATAAGTAGAAGTTCTCACCGATAAGGACCTTAACTAGGATGTGAAGATATTTTAACGTTGATATGAAACTGAAAAAAACAGCTTTCACAGCATAATCTGGAAGCATAAGAAGGTAACTTATTATGCAAGATCTTGACAATCAAGACAAGCATTCATATAGATTTAACAAATGACAAGGTAACTTACAAACGTTTGTAGTGGGCATTTTACACAATTCATTATCCAATTTTGGACAAAGACGACCATAGACCGCATATTTGGTGTAAGTTAGCAACCTGATGAGCCGTGAGACATCCATCTTTCTAATGATTGACCTTAACAGTGCACTAGAATGAAGAAGATATATTAAGCACATCAAGTAACATAAAATTTTAGCATCCAATAAAGTAAGCATGAACTCTGTTTCTTACTCTACACGCATTATAGCAATAAAATCTGGGGGCAGAGACTCCAGGAATGAAGATAAGTCCTCAAACAACAGAGATTTCAATTCATGTTTCATTGTCTCTTTTTCCTCGATTGATATTCCAAAAGAATATTTGCTGCAACTCACATGATAAAAGTTCCGTCATAATTTGTTATGCAAGAAAATTTATCAGATACAAATATTACGAAAACTAATAAGATATCCTTCCAGGAAAAATAAAAAGAACAGCAAGAAAACAAAAGATAGCAGAAACCAAACAAGCTCATTAACACAATAAAGTTCTTTCATCCTTCTACATATATCCGTCAATGAGATGAGACAACGAGTTCCTAGCAATAAACCATGGGCTGAGAATCAAAGAGAGGCAAGATATCCAATCATGCACTGCAAGAAATATGTGGAGAGTGTTTCCTCCTTAAATATATTCAATCATTCTGCTCTAACAAAAACAACTAAGCATGGATAGCATAGTGCCATTTTTCTTTTAAATGAAAACCTTCTTTTCTTCTGTCTTCTCCATTCTCTCTCTCAGCTTACTAAGATTATTATACTTCTTACACTAGCTCATTGGTCATTGACAAAGAAACTAAGATATCAATGGAAATTTAATCAATGAATGAGGCTCGTAATACAATAGGGAAGCTCCCACTTTGGAAACTATTCTTTTTCTCCTTCTCTTTCAAATCATTAAATGTTAACAATAAAAGGTATAGAAACTGTTATGAATTTGTATACATGGTTCATCTTTCCCTCCCCCGGCCAAGAAAAACCATCCTCTTTCATTGTCTTGAAAGTTTAATATTCCATATGACAAAACACCTAAAAACGGCTATGGGACAAAAACCAAGGAGAAACCAAGGCAACAAATTCGTCATTCTTTTAAATTCCTCAACTTTTTTAGGAAGCTCACTGCATTTGGATGCACCAAGGTTATATTTGTAATAATCATGTCATACATGATTTTTTCCCTGATAAAAATCTGGCATTTCAACATTTTATTCTGTGCACCTGACATTAACCTTTAGTGACAAAATTTCATCCACCAAGCATATTAAGATATGGAGCTGAATTTAAAAATCTTTTCCATTTTGGACAATGATAGTAGTCTTTTAACAGCCACACAATAGTACTACTTTACTACTTATAACTATAGTAGTGCACGACTACTTATCACAATAAATTTGTTAGACGCAAGAGTTGTGTACAGAATATAAAACCAACACAATACATAGAAAGATACCCCAATTGCAGTGGTTTGTGCTTTACAGTAGTAATTGTAATCCACCAACACATGAAAACCACAATAAAGAACTATAATCTTCAAAATGGAAACTTGAAGCATTTCTGTATGCATCACCAAACAGAAAGTTAAGAAGGGACCTTTCAATAGTTGTTCCAGTGAAAATGATAGGTAAGTATCGAGAATACTTCCCAGCACCAAATCGCTCACCGAGCCACATTGTTCTCTTTGAGTCCTTGAGAATCAAGGCTTCCCATAACTGACAAAAGTCTTTCCTAAATTCTTCATCCAATTCCCTGTAGACTGCATGATCTAGAAGAACTGCAAAATGATTGCAAAAAGAGGGGGGGGGTTCAAGGTTCAATTCTTCTGGTCTTCTAAGTTTCAATTATAATCCAATATTCCAACTAGTAAGAAACTGATCTCAAATAAACAAGTATCGTACATACCCAAAGAGAAACCATTATGACCTTCAGGAGAAACTAATATATTACCAGCATGTGGATCACCATGTATGTAACCATGCACAAATATCATTTCAGCAAACACCTCAATCAGTGATTTTGCTACCTTCAGTAACAGGTTTAGAATGCATCAGTTAAGTTAGCACTTATCAGTCAGTACTTCAAGTGTAGGACAAAAATGAATGAGATTTTCAGACTCTACATTCATCTGATTTTGTGCAGTAATCAATAATCATCAACAAATTGCTAATATTCCACGAGACAAATACATCCACCATAAAGAACAGAAAAATACAATTTACATGAGTTCACCATAGCTGTTACAAGTTAACCTTTTCTGGATCAACCCCAATCTGATTCAGAAAGTCCAAGTCATCAATCTGAAATTTAGTAAGCTTCCTATTAATAGAATGTAATATACAGAGATTTAAAGCATAGCATGGCTTGAATAGCAAGTTAGCAACATCACTACAAGCACACTGGAGAAACATAATACGAAATGGACCATACAAAACTGACTTTGTCAATTGGCATTTTATGTTTCAATTAAGATGAACAGAAGATTCATATAACAATCTTGACAATTTTCAAGAGTTTCCAGGCATCTGACCAAACGAGATAGTGGAAAGGATATGCAATAGGATGACTTAGCAAGAGCAAAAAGAAGACAAAATAACCCTTGATGCCTCATGCTGAATGATTTATCATGAGAAATTTGAAGGTAATACAGCAATTGCGGATATAGTAGAAGTCCTATCTTAAAACTAGCACAGTGACAGCCTTTTCCTGAAATAATCATTTATTGGCATTATAGATAAATCATACCCTGTGTCCCGTACAAAACTGCATGGTTAGGACTTGCCTTGTTGTCAACTCCTGCATGCATTAATATGATGTTGGTAAGTAGTATAATAAATATTATAGATAGCTCTTAGGAATTAGGACGGATGAAAATGCTCTCTATTATCATACCCAGAATACATGAGGGATCCTGACCACTTTGTTGTTTCTGAAATTTTTGGCTGCTCTCTCAGAATTCCTTGCCTCCTTAACAAAATCTGCAGGGAAGTAGTCAGGGAATATATTTCATTCATTCAGTCATCTCAAATAATGATTCAGAAGGGTAACTTACAATGCTAAATATTTATTTTTTTTTAAAAAAAACTGAATGTGTTTAGCTGGATTAATAATTTTAGACTATCTATCCTTAATTGCGTCCATAGTTTAAATTTAAGTACTAAACAATAACCACTGGCTGGAACATGAACAATTGAACATACAACACAATTTTCTGGGATTTCTACTTATAGACAATATGGTCACAGCTCATCAGACAATATGCCCTAATGTGAAACATACAGGAAAAGTAACAACACAATTATAGAATGCATTTCAGACAGAGTAATAGTCAGGCTATATTTATTAGGCATTCTTACTGACCAATTTCTGAAGACACAGACTTGGCAAACGCTAATGGTAGCCACTCAAGCCTGTATTGAGGGTATAACTGCAACCAAATGAAACAATCTTAAAATAAAGAAACAATAGCAACTAAAGAGTTGATAATACTACTTGTATAAAAATTTAACAGAAAAGAAGAGAGAATATAGACAGCATATTTTAGATCTCTTAGGATTAGTTTCCATATTTTTAGTTATTATCATAATTTGTTTCCCTATTTGATTAGAATTAGGATTAATTTTAGTATAAATAAAGGTCAGTGCTTAGTCCGTTGTATCATCATATCAAGCAATAATCAAAATTCAAAGTTTATTCTTTCTCTTCCCTTCTCTCTTTATCCAAAACCCTATAGCGCCTTCAACAAATCTGTGTAGTGGTATCACTTCCAATTATACAGGAGATACTCTTGCTAGTCCTATAATTAGTTTATTTCCAGAAATTTTAATGTCACTTCAACATTAGTGATATTGTTCTTGATTGAACAATAATGAATCTTGGGATTATAACACAGATGAATCAGCATTCAGATAATGTTACATTAATCAATTTCCTTTTGGTTCCCAATTGTGTGTGTTTTATTTTCATCCCTTTTTTCTATCAACAATCAACATTACATAATCACCATCATACAAGATGCTTAGAAATATCTAAGTATAATAAATAGTTACAGCATAAATTCTTTAATATCTTTCATTAAATAAGAGCTGTTAAGAGTCAGAGCATACCCATGCGATAGTTTTTGATAGGAAATACATTGTTCTTGTATCAAAATGCATCTGCTGCTCTATCCAAGGATATTGCACCTAGTTTACAGTGAAGAAAATGATTTTACAATTAAACAAGTGGTTTTCAAAATATAGATTACCTCAATTCAAAGCATGTGTTGGCAAGACGCATCAGCAAAATAATGACAGAAGTACAAAATTTTTAGCATTTTTCGTCCATGTGACATTACACTACCACATATGATCAGCGAAATAACAATATCTTCTAATTAACATAATTATCACAAATAATTAATTCCAATAATTGAAGGAATTTCTATCATCATTTTAAAATGCAATCCATGAAAAGCTAGTGCCTGTGACCTTCCACCCTGTAAATCATTTATAGTTATTCACTTATCCTTCTAAGCCAGGTTTAGACTCAAATAGCTAATCTTATTTTGATATTGTGCTTGCACATAACATGTCGTTCAAGTGGAGATGTAGAATCAATAAACCGTGTAACTAAATCAACAGATTAGACCAGGCCATGGAAATATTGTGATAATATTGTTATTCCCACCTAGTGGGATGTTTTCTTAGATAAGACACAGGATTCACAATTCAAATGAGACACTGCTTATAGAAGAAGCATTTTAGTAATTACAACAACCAAAGCCTTCTTACCATTGGGTGGGGTTGACCGTTGACCACGTGGATCAAATGACACCATGTCTTCATAAAACATGTCTATTGATATACCATTTAAATCCAATTCATTCTTAATGGTTTGGCCTATAATTTTCCTTGAGATAGAAAAATGACAGAAAGTGAAGGAAAGTGAAAGAAAGAGATCCAGAGCTTTGAGAGAAAATGTAAATCTGAAAACTGAAATGTTATTCTGAAAGATTGAATTGAGATACACTACATTAGTGTATTTATAGTTATGAGACTAACAGCCTACCCAACACCTAGCAGAAACATCTAATATAAGCTAGAAGGACATGAGCTGAGTTAACAACTCAGCAAAACAACTAGTACACCATACTAAAAACAGAATTACAGAATGCAAAGATATACAGAGTATATAAACTAAGCTAGACTGTCAATACTCTAATACCTTGATCTTCCTCTACCTCTAACTATTGAACTATCATTCATCTTATATTCCCTCCTTGCTTATGTTCCTATAGCTTTTCCACACATGCCCAAACCACCTAAGGCTAACTAGTACATAATAACAGCCATCAGGAACTCCAGAAACCACTAAAACCCACAGACAAACCTTGATTGCCACTTCGTGACCATTTTTCAGCACTGCATGGTGAACTTGAGCAATAGATGCAGCGGCTATAGGTTGTTCATCAAAGGACAAAAACCTGGAATAATGGAATTCACAATCATACAAAAAGTAATGTTAAAAAGAAGACCTAGAAATAGTTTCTGAAAGATACACGGTTTTTTAAAATCGAAATTCAGTTGGTATGTGCAACTTACAAATCAGGGAAATCAGGTCCGAGATTATCCTTTAACACTTCCTCAAAAACTTTAAAAGGAAGAGGAGCAACCTAGTTCATCAAGATATTCCAATTAGCAAGATAACCAACCAAAAAAACACAAGGAAATTTGAACTTGAATAGATACATTGATTGTCATTGAGGCACACCTGGTCCTGTAACGCAGACAAAGCTGATGAGTACTCTCTCGGAAGCACTTTTTGCGCAGCGACGAATTGTCCAGCTTTAACATAGAACCCTTTGTTGGCTTCGCATAACTTGAGGAACCTCTCCGCAGAGCGTTGATGAACCTAAGCACCAAAAAACCATCAACATCTCAGCGTAAAACCGAAGCTATTGCGACTAACGGCGGTCTCAGCTCGTTCACAGTCCTCGGCGCCGATTGAAAACGACGGAAACGAATCATGGCGGAAACCTGGGAAATCGCCTGCCGATACTGATCGGTGTGCCTTTGAAGGCCGCGCAAAGAGAATTCGTAGTCGACGACAGTGGAAGCAACCTGAAAGATCGGAAGAAAAATAAGCGAAACCGAACAACGCGAGGAGTTAGAGGAGGAGGAGGAGAAAAAAATTGCGAGCTGCGAAAAGAAAAAATGGAAAAAATCGAAGCGATACCGTGGAGACGGCGCGAGCGGTGCGGACGAGGCCGTGGATTTCGGCTCCGATTCTGTCGAATGCCGGGAGAGGGGAGAGCTCGTCGGAGTTAAAGGCGGCGACGGCGGCGGTTGCGGTTGCGGTTGCGGTTAGAAGGAAAAGTGCGGTTCTGCGTTTGGCGGGAAAGTTGAAAAGTTTTGGCGCCATTTCATGTGAGAGGGGTTTATCGCTGAATGGGTTTTACACTTTTACTGGTAGCGACGAAGGTCTAAGGCAGAGGCTCGGCTACCTTCTCGGGGGGGCTTCGATTAACGCGTTGCGTTTGCGGTCTATGTCCGTGTTAAAATATTAGTAGTAGTTTTATTGTTTTTAATAATTTTTACGCAAAATGATTTTTTTCTTTGTTTTGATTTTTGAATGCACATCATTTTCATGTGTGTTTTTTTCTGGGTGAACAATCATTTTCATGTGTTGAAGCTTCTCATAATAATTAGATGGGGAATATTGACATGACTGTGTTAACATTTTCCTAATGTTATTCTTTTGTGTGAGAACAAGTGGGTAGTAGTACGAATTCAATATGAAAGAGTAATTTCATCCATCATATTTGAAGAGACAAATATTTGCCAATTTATGTCTTATGAGGGAAATTGTGATTATAATCGGTAGATTATTATTTGGATGAATAATTAAAATGTTAGCTTTATATTTTAAAATAAGATATTCTACTATTTCCTGTTTATAGGAGATTAATTAAATTCAATTATAAACACACGCTGCTTGATTTTTACAATTGGATATAGCTAGTTTTTTTTATAAGTGGTTAGTCTTTATGAGGTTTGAATTTATGTCCTCATATAAACTAATCAAACCTGAAACACTATGTATGAGTTTCTTATTTTTCCTTTCTTTTGTGATTGAATCAAAATTTTGATTCTTGGTTAGAGCAAGGAGACATTGTTGGTTTTTGATAAATGGAGGCATAAATCCAAAATCTCAACGGTCTCGTACCTTACGAGCTCACTAACTTCACTTTCACAATTCATAGAAATGATATCCTAGTAAGCTATAGAGTTTTTTTTTGGTCATTGTAAGCTATAGAGTTTAAGTTCTATCTTTTGTTTCATATTGATTGATAACAGTTTGTTTGTCAGAATCTTCTCCAAAGGTGATCTTAAGACCTTGAATTCATCATAAATCTGATTCTCCAAAGACAAATCAATTCTCGATAATAAATTTCCAAAGTTTGTACAAATAGAAGTTCTCGATAATCAATTTTGAGTATTTACTCCCTTTTATCATCCTTAATTAAATTTTTAATCTCTGATAGAAGTTTCAGCTTGACGTGTTCTTACGTAATGGATAGCACCTAACCTTTTCTTTTCGCAAAAATGGCCATCGGTAATAAATTTCTGAAAGTTTAAAATTTTCTTAACTGTTGATTTCAAAAATTAACTTTAAAATAAGAGAAAAATGCTGATTGTTTCTCTCTGAGGATTTTCAAAATAATTAATCTGATTTTACAAGTCCCATACCTTGTTGGCCATTCAGTGTTCATTTTGATGAGTCACTTCAAGACTCGAAAGATTGTTTACCGTTTCTTTGTGGAGGTGTTATAAATATGCAGAATAACAAGCCAAACATGCAAGGTAAAAATCAGCAGAAAGATAGCAAAATCCATATGAGCTTCTAAGGAATTAGTTCAAAATTACAAAAGATAAATCAGTTCAAACAATATGGGGAAGCAGCCAACCCTTGCATTCCCACCCAACACACAAATGAAGGAAAATAGGTCAGCGACCAATGCTTCGTTTCCCTTTCTTATTTCTTCTGAAAGAGCAATGTGACCCCTTCAGTATCCTCATTTCTAGCCTGTCTGACAATGCCACCAAAAAACAAAGAAACAAAAAAGTCCTTTAGGTATAAGAAGCGAGATAAAATATATTAGAAAAATGCTAACAACACACTCTTTCCTACACATTCTCTAGGACTGGTTGAAATTTATGTGGACCCTACCACTTTGGGAATAGGTCCCACCAAATAGGATATGAGACCCATATGAATTTCAACCAATCATAGTGTGTTAGTAGCACTCTTCAATTATATGATATGGTGTTTATTTCCATGAAAATTTCAATGTTGTGTCCCAAAACAAAAGAACAATATGATCTGTTTCAATTGTGCTCAAATATGAAGGGAACCAAGTAACAACCTACCTAAAATCAAGCCTACGCAGAAAGCTTTACTTTAAGATCAGCTGCCACTGCATCGATGAATTCCTCTGTGTTCAAGTAGTGTTCCCTTGAAAGCCTAGTTGCAAGAATTATATATAACAAAAGAGTTAATTTAATCATGTCCAGTAGAAAAGCAAATGCATTTGGCCAATGCTGTGACAATGCCACAATGACAAGTTACGTACTTGGATCCATGAATAATAAGTGCCAAATCCTTGGTCATCTTCCCAGACTCTACTGTTCCAATGCAAGCTGCCTCTAGCTTCAGAGTGAAATCCAAGAGTGGAGCATTGTCATCCAGTTTTGCCCTGTCAGCATAGAAGCATTTTAATTCCCCGTTATCTCAATATATTATATCAAAGTTTATAAATGCAATGGGTAAAGCTTAGCACTCAAATTGCAAATTACACAGTAACATACCTGTGGGCCAGTCCTCTTGTCCAAGCAAAGATGGATGCTATGCTATTTGTGCTGGTTTCGCCTCCCTTTTGATGAACCCGATAATGACGGGTAACTGTGCCATGAGCTGCTTCTGCTTCTATAGTCTTTCCATCAGGGCAGACCTAAACCTCATACCATAATTCAATACTATCAGTCAGCAGGCAGACACCAAGAACTCTCACAGTAGCCATTTAAGAATAAGCATAAATCACATGACGGAATTTTATGATTTGTTATTGCAAAGGACTTTACTAACTTGATCTAATGAATAAATAGAAAATATGCTTCAATTCAATGAATCATTCACAGGAAATTGGTTGATTTCATTCTTAAAGAACGACTAGAGCAAACATAGGTAGTGTGAGAGGGAGGGATTTTCAATAAATGTGGATAATTAATAAGAATAAAAATCCCACATAAAGTATGTGTAAGGAGCAAGGACTTAGAATAGCACCTACCAATACAGATGTCATCAAACCCAATGATCCAAAACCTAACACAGTGTGAATAGGTATTAGTTAAAAGAGGAAAAGAAATTCATGCATCTGAAATTGCAAAAAGAAAGTAATTAATGAACAAGCACATCACAAAAACCTTGAGCTAAGAAATCACTCTGGACATCTCCATCATAGTTTTTGCATGCCCATACATAACCTCCTTCACTCTTGAGTGCATATGCCACCATATCATCAATGAGCCGATGCTCATACCTTTCAAATACATCAAATAAATGTAAACAATTGATTGACATGATATGAATAGATTTTTTGTCAAAATAAAAGTACTCATTCACTCACCATATACCAGCAGCTTCGTACTTCGATTTCCAGCTTGCCTCGTAAACTTCTTGAAATATGTCTTTGAACCTTTAACCAATAAAATGAATCTAAGTAAACCGGAGATCGACGTAGCAAATGTTTTTTTAAAATAAATAAATAATAAGCTAATAATAAATTGCATACCTTCCATCGTATTTCTTAAGAATTGTATTTTTGGTGCTCAGATAAAGTGGCCATTTCTTCTCATAAGCAGTTGCCATAGAAGCCTCAGCAAAAGAACGAATAGACTACATCACATGCAAAAAATAGATAGTTCAGTAATCAGCAGAGTTCATTGAAATATATCCAATAAAACTAATAGAAGACACTGCAGAACCAACCTCATCAGTGTTGTACATAGCCAATGAAACACCTCCTTGACCGGTAAAGTTGTAAACCTCCAATTCAGTCTTCTCACCTTGGCCTTCTGGAACTACAAGAATAGAAGAATTCATAATAATAATCTGTAGTTGTCAACAAAATTTAATACTGAAAAACAAGGTCCATGAGAAGGGAAAACATGATCAAGTACAAGTTAATATAATCTCAAGCATCCAAAATCAAGTAAGTATACCAAAAACCAGCTTCAGCTTTCCAGCTCCTTTAATTACTGTGTCAGTAGCCCGATATTGATCACCAAAAGCATGTCTTCCAATACATATTGCCTTTGTCCAACCTGGAAGAGTAGAGATATTTACACACCTCCATTCATCAAGGAGTAATCAAAAAGAAAATTTCAATGTAAGTACCAGGAACAAGACGAGGGATGTTTTTGCAAAGAATTGGTTCTCTGAAGACAGTTCCTGCAAATTTTTCAAACAACAACCGATAAGAAACTAATACATATTGCTACTAATCTACCACTCATTAGATACCAATGACAGACCAGAATATATAGACTAACTAGTATTTAAGCGTATAACAAACAATAATCAATGAAACTAAGTTAGGTTACCATTCAAAATGTTCCTAATTGTCCCATTTGGACTCTTCCACATCTGCTTCAGGCCAAACTCCTTCACACGAGCTTCATCTGTCAATTATAACACTAATATCAGCTCTGTCAATGTATAGGATGTCCACTATTTCTTCTTACTTATGAATTGAAATGTATATGAATTCACACAAGCCCATCTGAAGGTCAAAACTAAAATAATATGTTAAGATTTGGCTACGATACCTGGAGTGATAGTTGCACACTTGATTGCTACATTATACCTACATAGCAGTGCAACCATTAAAGAAATTAGGATAAAAACTCCACAAGAGCAGCATTTGACCCCTCTTAATTCAACATGATATGATATAGAAATAAGTATTAGAATTAAAAAAAAACCATTGTACTATATAATGCTAACTATATAGCCAAAACAAACAAATTTTGTCAGCTTCACATATACGAAGACTTAAAAATATGAGGTTACAAATATTCAAAATGTGAGGAAAGAAAATATGAGGGCTTAAAATTCATTTCCCTTTAAGAAGATGAAGGGGAAGGGGAGAGAAGGCCTACAAAATCAGCATATTATAATAACATACTTGAGAGTTGCTTCTGCACTTTCAACTGTCACTTTATCATCAGTCTCATCACGATAGGGAAGGCCTAGGTCAAAATACTTGATGTCCAACTCCAAGAAGGGCAAAATGAGCTATCCCATAAGAGAATGAAAGAACAATATTAATATTAGCATTATAAGCACTTTTCACAAAGATACAAACTGTGATGATCACATTAAGAGCAAGAAGATGATAAAATCACCTTGTCCTTGATTGACTTCCAGATAACTCGAGTCATTTCATCTCCTGCAATGCAGTATCCACAAAGTAACGATGTCAGGAGCAAGATAAAGATTGTCCCAAGCCCAACTTATAAACACAAACACCAAGGAAATTAATGTGAAAGAAATTGAATATTCTAGTTCTTTTCTTTTGGGCTGAAAAACACCCATCATTTTAGTAAACTATAAATTGGGTATTTTAAATTCAGGATAATTACACTGACATCACATGAGATTAGTGCTAACTACACCTACACCTTTTTAGTTTGAAAAATTACAACTGGTTCCCGTTTTTTATGTAATGTTCTTACAATTTGAGTATTTGTCAGACTTCTTTGAAAAAAGAAAAAAGAAATCAATATATCTCTTCTATTTGCAAGTAGGAATCATACACAAAGTCCCCTTAAAAATAACAAAGCAAGTGAGCTAGGTATAATTTTCCAAACAAAAAGGACTGCAAGTTCAATTAATGCCAAGCTCAAAGGAAGTAGCATAACTATCCCTTCAAAATAAGAGTACAAAGTACAAACCACAAAACCTCAGAAAGCCAGTGCATAATGGCAATGCGCTTCCTTGTACCAATACCAGTAACAATACAGTACAAAACTCAACTTTTAGATATCCTTCGCCAAAATTTCATTTTAACATTTTTTCACCAGAAAAAAAAAACACTATCGAACGGAAAATCTTGTAACCGCCAAAAACAAATGACTGTAACAGATCTCCATCCAACGCTTCTTTTAAACAAGAGAACACATCAACTATCAACTATACTCGGTAATAATAATAACAACAATAGTAAAAACTAAAAACAACATAATTCGATAAAATAAATCTAGACGCCTCAGAAGAGAAAAATATAAAAAATAAGACAGACAGAAAGAAGAAGAAAAAAAGCGATCTAGTATTACAGTTTTTCACTTTTAGGGAACGTATCCAATAATTGAAAAACCGGAAACAGAGAGTGGACCACAAAAATATCTAAAACAAAAAAAATATCCAATCGAAGCAAAGAAGAGGAAGTACATCGACACGACAATAAGACAGTAGCACACGAAAAGAAGAAAAAAAATGTAAATGAAATGAAAAGGAAATGAAGAGAAGAGATCGGTGAAATTGGGAAAACGAAGGAATAATAGGATCGGAACAGATCAGATCGAAGAAAGGGGGAAGAGACAGACCGTCCATCTCAACGATGGGGTTGGCGACCTTGATCTTCTGGAATCCCATGGTTGGGTTGTGTTGTGAAGAGATGCAGAAAAGAAAAGAAGAAGAAGAAGAAGAAGAAGAAGAAGAAGAAGAAGGAAGGTTAGGTGGGTGAGAAAAGAGGAGTGAAGAAAAGGTGGGAGAGCGAAGCGAGCACGAGAGGGACGGACAGAGTTCCTATGCAGCGCTCTATGTATCGTGGACCAGTAAGCCCAGGTAATAAAATGTTTCGGAATATTCAACCACTTTTTCACGATTTTATTTATTTATTTATTTTTTTGGTCAATTTTATTTATTATTATTAGTATTATACTCCTCCGTTTCAAAACTATAGTTTTTTAAGGTTAATGCACACTGATTAAGAAATATTTAATAGAAGTAAAATATAGTTATAGATAGACTAAAATACCCTTATTTAATGAAAGAGTATTTATGACAAATTATCTACAAATCTCTATATTATTAATGTCAACTACTCTCACTAGTAGTTATTAAATAAGGGTATGGGTGGAAAAAAATAATTAATGATACTTTGGAATTGTAAAATTGCAATAGTTTTGAAACAAAAATAAAAAGCTAAAAGAGCTATAGTTTTGAAACGGAGGGAGTAGTATTTATTATTATTGATCAATGATGATTTGATATATCCAAGTCCAACCAACCGTATGCTTTTGACCTTACCAACAAAAAAAAAGGGTATGCTTTTGTCACCAAAAAAAAAAGCGTATGCTTTTCTTTACCCTCCTGATATCTTACAATTACTTCTTTGCTACATCCTTCTATGCCTTTTTTTTATTAAAAATCCTTCTGTCTATTTCTATATCAATCCACGGGCGGCGTTAGATAAAGCTTTAAGCCTTTAATTGTATTTTTGTTGCTTGTAAATTACAATTGTGTAACTTTGGTTTTCTATATTTTAATCGTGCGATTTGGTCAAGATATTATGATGATGTAATTTTGGTATTAGGTTTTAATTGTACAATTTTAATTCCTGAGTATTTCAATTGCCTACACGGCACATGTGGGCCCAATTGGATGAGCTTGGATGATACCGTATGGTATTTCAATTGGATGACACGGTGACAAGCGACTCGATGCGGGATAAAATTGCACAAATAGAATTGGTGAATCAAAATTGCACCGTCTTAATACCTCAAAGTGGACAAAAAATGCAATTGAGCATAAATTCAATTGATCAAAAACATCAATGAGAATATTACTTGTTTTTTATGATAAAGATTTTAAAAAAATTTATCAATGTGTGTTGGTGAAAGCAGCGGTGAGTTTGATTCTCTTTAAGTAAGGTCTCGTATTTGAGTCTTATAAAAATTTAAACTAAATAAATAAATATGTGTTATTGTAAAATATTTTTTGAAATGATAGTATGAATATATTAATTTAGTTGATGATAAAAATATTTAAGATGTTACTATATAATAATCCGTGTAGAATCGAAGTATACTCATAATTAAAAAAATTACTTAAAAAATAAAATAAAATTATCAAGCATACATGCATCCTTTTATTTGTAACTAAAAAAATAAATGCCACGATGTAATATTAAATATTATCTACCAAAAATAAAACTATATATATATAATATTATTGTAAAATACTTCTAAAGATGGTAATGAGAATTTGTTAACTTAACTAATAATTGTAATATTTAAGATATTACTATAAGAATTTTATATAAAATCTGAGTACAAGGGAATTTAACAATTCTATGAATTTCAAAAAAGCACAAAAGGGAAATGAACAGGATAGAGAAGGTGAAGAGTTAAATTTACAATGGTTCTAATTTAAGACCTTAGAAATTATGTAAGATCACCAATGCTTGTTGATTCAAGTAAAAAAGAGTGTGATTTACTTTAAAAAAATGTATCAGGTATGAGTCTTATAAATCGAAAAAATAGGCGATAGAAGAGTTTTGCTTCCTTGTATGGGTCTACTCGGTTTGACTTAAATTAAACCAATAGTCTATACCAAAAAAAATAAAAATTATGAAGGATCAAACCAAAAGTGGTATGAAGAATTGAGACAAAAATTTGAAAGAGCTCAAAAAATGTACTAGGAAGGACTTTGAAGGATTTTGTAAGGTTTTAAAATATTTTTCACCTCTATTTATAAAACTAAAATATTGTCATAGGTCATCCCCTCCACTACTCTCCAAAAACACTCTCCCAAACAAAAGTGAGACACTTCTTATGCTTAAAATTGGATCCTTTCATCTTCAATAAAATTCTTTTTGTTTATAAAAAAAATTAAGACAATAAACATGGCATACAACACCCCCTAAATCCTCACTGATGATCATACGTAAAGGAGAGACCTGATCAACAATAGATAAACCAAAAGAATCCGAGTTCCTTAAATTATCTAAAAAAATCAGCACACTTTAAATAAATATCTTAAAGAATAAAAAGTGCATCCCTTTGTAGAAAAAAAAGTTATATCCCTATTTCTTTAACACATTTTGGTAACACTTGTAGGAAAAATAGAGCTAATTGAGAATTGTGTTTCTTTTGTCTCGTTACAAAATAAAGTAATTAATATAAAAATAAAGTAATAAAAATAGTTAGTATATAAGACATTGTAGTATATCTAACTATGAATTTGAGCAAAAAAAAAATATCTAACTATGAAATGAGTTAACAATAGGGGTGGCAATTTGCGCTGAGCCAAACGGGTCGGCCCGTTTAGCCCATAAAACAGGT
This sequence comes from Glycyrrhiza uralensis, assembly GCA_030159175.1. Classification (NCBI taxonomy): domain Eukaryota; kingdom Viridiplantae; phylum Streptophyta; class Magnoliopsida; order Fabales; family Fabaceae; genus Glycyrrhiza; species Glycyrrhiza uralensis. The sequence goes on from BRZY01000006.1 coordinate 6,755,283, forward strand.
CGGACTGATATTTTTAGGCCTTGGCTTGCGAAAAAATGGGCTAAAACGGATTGGTCCGAAAACGGGCCGAGCTGGCCCGTTTGGCCTTTTGAAATTTTTTTTTTTATTATTATTTTGGCGAGCTAGCCTGTTTTTTGCCGTCGACACGCCAACCCTCCCTTAAAATGGGATGGGCTATATTTTTTAGCCCACTTTTAAATGTGGGTCAGGCCAAGCCAGCCTATTTTTTGCACGGGCCGCGGTTCAACCCGTTTTGACGAGTTGGGATCCTCTTCATTTATTTTTCTCTCTATTTCCTCCATTACTATGATTTTAGGGGAAATAAATTATATAAATGTGATATATAAATAGTGAAGAGTGTCATTTATTGTATTTATTTCCCCAAAAATATAATAATAAAAAAAATAAAGAGAAAAACAAATGGAGAGGATCCCAACTCCATTTTACACCCTGATTAACAAGAATGTCATCCACATCATAGATAAACTTCCGAAATTAACATCAACTCACCATGCTCACCGTAGGAAAAAGAAAATGGGGTTTGGAGGAGGTAAGTCATGGCTAAAGTGTAAAATTAAATAGTGAATGGTGGCAAATAGAATGAGGATAGAGACATAAGTTGGCCCCCGCCGAATATTGTTTTGGTCAGCCATGATGTCTTGTCACCCAATTAGTTCAGTGGCTAACACTGTCACGACTCAACTGCCTCCTTATTCTACCTACCTTCCCAAGAGAAGGTAATCAATTGAATTTAAAATGGTTGTAGCGTTATTAACTTACTAGCATGGTCACCCGTGCATTCACGGGATATACGATATATTTTATAAAAAATTTATGAAAAAATATGTTTAAATAATTATAAACGATTTGAGTTTTTTTTTATTATAATTTATAAATTATATAACAAATTATGAATTATCGTTATCTATTAAAAATAGTTGATTAATTCATAACTTTAAAGTATAATACAACGAAAAATTATATAAATTCTAGTTAAAGCAATAAAATAGTTTAAATAGTTGTTGTGAGTAGGCATTATAAAATCAAATTCAAATGAAGATAAAAAAAATTATTACCTAAATTTTAAAATAAAATTCAAAGCAAGATGGAAGAGAACATTTTAATTTTTTATATAATCTTAAACGTTAAAATCAAATCTTTTTGAATTTTGCTTTTTTTTTTTCTAATCCTAAAAGGATCAAATTTGAACTCATCAAAGATATTTTTATCACCTAAAAAATTCAAAAAAAAAATTAATAATTTAGAGGCTATGAGAAAATAAATCAAGAATATCAAAATTTCTACAAATATTCCTCGGTAATGACATCTATCATTTTTAATTTCACATTCACTATTTCTACAAAATAAAATTCTTTCCTTTTTAATTTGCTTGCTATGATACACTTCTATTTGATTTACTACTACTAATATTAACTTGATATACAATTACAAATTAAAGACAAACCATTTACATCAAAGTAAATTTACCAAAATAGAAAATTTGAATGGAAAAACTAAATTTCTTATATATATTTTTTAATTAAAACAACTAATATAGTATTACATATATTTTCATGCTAAAAAAGTATGACATATATTTTCCAAAACAAACGTAGTAATATATATAATTATTATTATCCCGTACATAATTTATTGGAAAATATTGAAAAAATAAACAACTAAAATTTTCCAATTTATGAAGTTTCTTCTTGTTTGAGAGAGAATAATAATGTATCTACACAAAATAAAAAAATTAATCAAAAAAAGAAATGAAAAATAAAAAAACTTAGAGACATCAATTCTAAAAAGACAACTGATAACTAAAAATGATTAATAAAAAAAGAGACTCGCCTTAGAGGAAAAAGTTTGACTTGTCGAATATATAAAAGAGTAACGATGATCTTCGATAGATTCAGAACAAAAACCTCTTTCCCTTAGCTATAATGTTGTAGTTTGTTTGTTTTTTTAGGGCTTCGGCCCCGTTGAATTTCAAAAAAAATAAAACAAAACCCCTTTCTTGTTGGAGAGAGAGAAATAGTGTATCTGCACATAATAAAAAACTAATCACAAAAAAAAAATAAAAAACTTAACAACACAAAATATAGAAGCATTAATTCTAAAAAATAATTGATAACTAAAAATGATTAATAAAAAAAGAGACTCGCCTTAGTGGAAAAGTTTAACTTGATAAATATATAGAAGAGTAACTATATATGGTCTTCGATAAAATCAAAATAAAAATCAAATAACATCAATGGTTTGGGAGCTATAAAAAATAAATAGACACTAAAAATAAGTAAAAATGATAGAAAAAATAGCAATAATTACGAACTCATCTTATATGAGAAGTCAATGTTGATGAATAGAGGAATAATAATAATACAAAGGCTAAAACAAAGTGAACAAATAAAACATATCAATACATGCATATATTAAGATTTAAGATCGACTAAAAATATAAAAATTGAAACATATAAATGATTAACCAAAGTTTTAAGTGATAGTCACTACAATGAAAATTAATAATGAAAAAGAAAATGTATATGAAATGAGAAAAGAAAACAAAAAAGAGAAAAGACATGAGAAGTCAGTGTTGATGAATAGAGGAATAACAATAATACAAATGCTAAAACAATGTGAACAAATAAAACATATCAATACATGTATGTATTAAGATTTAATATTAAAAATACAAAAATTGAAACATATAAATGATTAGCCATAAAAAGAAAACAAAAACTAACCTTTAATTGAGAGTTTCAAGTGATAGTCACTGCAATGGAAGATAATAATGGAGAAGAAAATGTATATGAAATGAGAGAAGAAGAACAAAAAAGAAAGAAGACAAAAAAAGTCATACCAGAGAATGAAGAGTTGAAAAAACACGAAAGTTTATCAATGCAAAAATGAAAGAGTTGAATAAAATCTTAGAAAGTAATGTGGTCCTCTTTGGGATATAAACCTCTTTTTATTGAGGAGGCCAGGGGACATTCAGGTGGTATCTGGATTCTCTCTTGTTCAGATGATATAGTGGTTTCACTGGTGGACAGCTTCTACCAAATGATTACCTTGAAAATTCAGAGGCAGTCAGTTTCTTGGGTCCTCTCCGCGGTGTATGCCTCTCCCATTTTTTCGTTGAGGTGTGATTTATGGGATCGTCTTAAACATTTACGTGGACAGGTTTCTAGTGCTTGGCTTATTATTGGTGACTTTAATGAGATCATGCATTCTTCGGAGGTCTCTGGGGGCAGTTTCACCGTTTCTCGGGCCAATCTCTTCGCTGATATGATGACTGCATGCAATATGATGGATGTCCATACTTTGGGAGGGGTCTTTACTTGGCGGAAAAATATTCATAATGGGAGGCATGTTAGAAAACGTCTTGACAGGTGTGTTGCTGATGTGGATTGGTGGCTTGCTTTCCCTCATGCCTTGGTGGATGTTCTCCCACAACATGGGTCTGACCATAATCCAATCTTGCTGAGTTGCAAAAAATCACAGTCCACCAGAGACAACCTCTTCCATTTTCAGGCAGCCTGGATAACCCATCCGGAGTATGAAAAAATAGTTGCCAAATCATGGGAGCGGTCCAGGGGTGATGCTTCTATCAAGCTTAAGGAGGTATAATCTCAATCTCTCTATTTTAATAGAAATGTCTTTGGCAATGTGTTTAGGAAGAAGAGGCAGTTGGAGGCACGCATCCGTGGTGTTCATCGCCAACTTGATGTCCAGGCCACCTCTGATCTGATTCAGTTAGAGCGGAACCTTCAGAGAGATTATGATGCTATCTTAGCTCAAGAGGAGTTAATTTGGTACCAGAAATCCAGAGAGCAATGGATTAAATTTGGTAATCGTAACACCAAATTTTTTCATGCTCAAACCATGGTGCATCGCAGGAGGAATAAAATTACTAGATTGTTGGTTGATGGTACTTGGTGTACAGATGAGACTATGTTGGAGCAAGAGGCACGCTTGTTCTTCCAGAAATTGTTCCAGGCTAATGATTACTGTAACCCCTCCAGTCTTCAGCTGCAACACATTCCTATTATTGGCCATGATCTTTATGAGAGTCTCTCCCAACCTGTGTCTTTGGAGGAGGTGAGAGACGCCCTTTTCTCTATGAGCCCCTACAAAGCTCCAGGTCCTGATGGTTTCCAGCCGGTTTTCTTTCGGACCTATTGGCACATCGTTGGAGGGGATGTTTGGGAACTTGTTTCAAAGGCTTTTACTTCTGGTGCTATTGATCCTCCACTTGCTGAGACCCTTATTGTTCCTATTCCCAAGGTGGATGATCCTACTTGCCTCAAGGATTTTCGCCCGATCAGTTTATGTAATGTCCTTCTCAAACTTGTATCTAAGGTTTTGGTGCATAGAATAAGACCCCATTTAGATGGTTTGATTGGACCTCTACAGGGCAGTTTTATACCAGGGAGAGGGACTGCTGATAATGCTTTGGTGGCCCAGGAAATTGTTCATCATATGCACAAAAAGAAAGGGAAATCAGGTTACCTCATGTTTAAGATTGATTTTGAAAAGGCTTATGATAGAGTTGATTGGAACTTTCTTAAGCTAACCTTGTCAGACTTTGGGTTTCCGTCTAATGTGATTAATCTTATTATGAGTTGCACCACTTCCTCCTCTTTGTCTCTCAAATGGAATAACAAAAAGTTAGACAGCTTTGCTCCTACTAGGGGCCTTCGTCAAGGGGACCCAATGTCACCTTATCTTTTTGTCCTTTGCATGGAAAAGCTTGCTTTGCTTATTCAAGAGAAGGTAGAGTCCAAGGAATGGTTGCCAGTAAAAATTTCCAAACAAGGGCCTTCGATCTCTCATTTATTTTTTGCTGATGACTGCATTTTCTTCACTAAGGCTAAGGCTTCTCAGGTCCGTTTGGTCCAACAGGTTCTGGATTCCTTTTGTCAAGCCTCAGGTATGAAAGTTAATATTCAAAAATCTAGGTTTTTCCCTTCCAGGAATGTTCCCCGTTCTAAAGTTGATATTTTCGAGGGGATTGTTGAATTTAAACATACTTATAATATTGGGAGGTATCTTGGCTTTCCTCTCCTTACTGGGAGGGTCACCAAGAGTGATTTCTCTTACCTCCTAGATAAGATTAATATGAGATTGGCTGGTTGGAAAAGTAATCTTCTCAGTAGGTCAGGAAGGGTTACTCTGGCTAAATCAGTTATTTCTTCTATGCCTCTATACAGCATGCAGAACCTTTGGTTGCCATCGGGGATTTGTGCTCAAATTGATTCTTGTATAAAGAAATTTATTTGGGGAGGAAATCATAGTCATTGGGTGCGCTGGGATACTGTTACTTTGCCCAAGAGATGTGGGGGTCTTGGTATTCATAGAGCAAGAGAGACTAATGTGGCTCTTTTGGGGAAACATGTTTGGGAGGTGCTCCATCACCCTTCTAAATTATGGGTCCAATTGCTTGGCTGTCGATATTTACCTGACCATTCCATTCTGGATTGCCATATTCCCTCCCATGCTTCTTATACTTGGAGATCAATTCTGAAAGCGGCGGCTTTATTGAAAGATGGTTTTCTTTGGAGGCTTGGGAAAGGAGATTGTTCTCTTTGGTATGATAGGTGGCTGAAACAGGGGCCTATATGTGATAAGATACCGTTTGTCGACATTCATGATCTCTCCATGCGGGTTCGTGATGTGTTCCATGAGGGACATTGGCAATTTGATCGTTCTTATACTCATATCCCTCTTGATATTCAATTGGTCATGCGTAGTTTGGTACTCACTGATTCTTTAAATGATGTTCTTATCTGGGGCCCTGCTACTACAGGGAAATACTCTGTCAATAGTGGTTATAATTGGCTCCTTCATTTAGATACAGATGCTCATGATCAGCAAGCCTCTTGGACTTGGGTTTGGAAACTCAATTTGCCAGAAAATTTACGGCATTTTATTTGGCAAATCATGCATGGTGGCCTTCCTTGTAATGTTTTACGGGTACAGCGTCATCTTTCCTCTGATGCCTCTTGCCAGAAGTGTGGTGCACCACAAGAAACAATTCTTCATATTCTTAGAGATTGTCCTACCATCTCCATCACTTGGGACCGTCTGGGATTTACTCAGTTGACTGATTTCTTTGTGGATGATTATTGTCAGTGGGTTCATCTTTTTGCTTGCCATGATCGAGGCATTGTCTTTGTTGTTACCTGTTGGGCCATTTGGCTCGCACGTAATGATCATGTGTTTACAGATAATCAATGGTCTATATGGACCATTCTTCGCAAAGTAAGGTCACACCATGAGGCAATTGTTTCTGAGAATGGTATTCCTCGCCCTATTAGACCTGTACGTTCGGTGAAGTGGCAACCACCAACAGGAAATAGTGTCAAGTTGAATGTAGATGGGAGCTCAATTGGCAATCCTGGGCGGGATATGGCGGTCTATTAAGGAATACCCATGGGGAGTGGCTTCTTGGTTTCTCCGGCTCTTGTGGTCTAACCACTAATATCACTGCAGAGCTATTTGCCATTGCCGCTGGTCTCAACCTTGCTTGGCAATATGGATATAGGCATGTTGTGTGTGAGTCTGACTCAATGCTGGCTTTGGATCTTGTCAAGAAAGGCGTGGATATGTTTCATCCCCATGCTACGATGCTGACTAATATCAATAAGGTGATTTCTCGGGAATGGAATGTTGCCCTTATCCATACTCTACGTGAAGGAAATTCTTGTGCTGATTGGTTAGCAAAGACTGGTGCCTCTTCTGATACCGACTTAGTTATCTATGATCGTTGTCCTTCCCAAATGGCTCCCCTGGTGCTTGCGGATGCGATTGGTGTGGTCCATTTAAGGCCTTAGTGTAGTGTCCTTTTTGTTTTTGTTTGTTGTGTTTGCTTTATTTTCCTTCTGATCAAAAAAATATTCAATCAATAAAAAAAAGAATGAGATGATATTTATGAGATCTTTAGACATTATTTTAAAATTCATAAAAAACAAGTATTTATTATAAAAATCAATTAAAAATATTAGTAGAAAATATTAAATATAGAATTGCCGTTTATATAATATCGATTTGAAATACCTTCTAAAAAATTAAATACAATATCGAATATAATCAATAATTTGAGATAATAATTAGGCACATTAAATTTGAATCGTAGAATAATCAATCAATAAATATGTTCAAATCAATTCAATTCAATTACACCTTGAAATGCTCACAAAGCGACACATATAAAAATTGGTCTTGAGATGATTCATCTTTATATATATTATAGATTATATTTATTCAACAATAATTTTTAAATACCAATATATTTTCAATATCTATCTAACATCTTTCTTCTTTTATATCTCTCTCTTTTATTATAGAGCGGTGCTAATTTTTACAAAATGTTTTAGCATGAAATCATAAACAACCAATGAGATAAGAGATAAGATATAAATAAGTGAGAATTTGCGGGAGGAGAAAAAAATAATCCAATGGTTGTGAAAACTTTTGTTGTGATTCGTTCAAAAGTTTTCCGTAATAATAAGTATTTCCCTTTTTTGTCAAAAAAAAAGTATTTCCCTTTATTATATCACTATATCACTTATCGAAGCAAGTAACTAAGTAGCAAAGCAATTTTAATATGCGATAATTTCTCACCTTTGTGGAAAAAACCTTTTTATCAACCCAAATCAATCTAATTAAACTTAAATACTCTATATTAAAATTTTAAATTTTAAATATTTATTATAATATAATTATTTCATATTCAATCAGAATTAAAAAAATTAAAGCTTAGATCCTGAGGTCATGACCCAAATCTAATTCAAGTTAAACTGAAATTAACATTGATTATCCCATTCAATTTATATTTTCAAATTAATTCATCATATTAATCAGGTTGTTACGCTCATTTTCCTAATTCAAATTAATTAGATTAAATTCACTTAGTTTTTTGTGTGTCTAAATCAAGATATCATCGGCGTGCATACTGAGATTAATCTCTTCAAATCCAATAATATTTTTTAAGTGGCAAAGTTCCGTCACTCAGGATTTACGTTTAATTAAATTAATTTTTATTTAGAATTAACCTAATTTAACATGTCATCTTTCCTGGGAAAACACTGGGCAAAGGTCTAAATCAACCTTACTTTCTTCCATAATCTCATTATTAATGTCAAATAGTACAATGTGTCATGTCATACTCTTTCTAGATGCGGATAATGCGATAACAATAATATTGAGAAATATTTCTATTTTCTAAAAAGGAAAGTCTAAACCAATAACAAGATTTTTTTTTAAAAAGTCAAGGATGTACAAAGGTTTGGTTTGACCGTTGTCCTAGAATTAAATAGATGTTTTTTCTTTCAAAACCACACAAGAGTATTCTCCACTTGATTATAGAGACTAATTAGCCGGTTGACCCGTGAAATGCATGGGTCTATCAATTGATTTCTATGTATGACATTAAATAATTAATTTATATAATAATAAATTGATATGTGATATATTCAAAATTTATAATAGTATTTATTTTGTGACATTAAACACAAAAGCTTATAGGAATTAAGAAAGAAAAATAGAACCCATAAGCAAATAATATCATATTGATCAGAAATAAAATCGAAAGAAAAATAAATTTATAGCCCATAGACATTTATTAGAACAAATAAATGAGTGAAACCTATAAATAAACACTAATTGATGATCGAAAATAAAATCAAAAAAATAAATTTATAGTATGTAGAAAGTGATTAGAACAAATAAATAAGTGAAACATGTAAGCAAACACCATTTTGGTGATCCAAAATAAAATTGAAAGAAAAAAAATTATAGTCAGTAGAAAGTTATTGGAAGAAATAAATGAGTGAAACTTGAAAGCAAACACCGTTTTGGTTATCAAAAATAAAATCGAAAAAATAAATTTATAACTCGTAGAAAGTTTTTTTCAAGAAATAAATGAGTGAAACTTGTAAGCAAACACCGTTTTGGGATCAGAAATAAAATCGAAAGAAAAATAAATTTATAGCCCGTAGATAGTTATTGAAAGAAATAAATGAATAAAACTTGCAACAAATAAATTAGTGAAATAAATACGTGAGTGAAATGTGTAAGCAAATACTTTAGAGGAGAGAGAGAGAGCAGAATTTTTTTTCGAGAGAGTATGCCACTTGTGGGAATCCTCCACGCGCAACTGTGAAGACTAAAAACTTCAATTGTTTTTGCTTATTATAATTTTTTACTATACTTTTTTTTATTAATTTTGTGCAACCTAAAAATTTATCGAAACAAAAAAACATAGATAAAACCCGTAAGCTAACACTATTTTATTTATCAAAAATAAAATTTAAAAATTTGCAACATGAAAATTTATTGGAATAAAAAATATAAATAGAACCTATAAGCAAATCTAATTTTGTTAATCAAACATAGAATTAAAAGGAAAATAAAAAATAAATTCAAACTTGTAAGTTGTGGTTGAACCCGGTAGTTTGGTTGAACCCGAGTATCCTCTACGTGTAATTGTGAGACTAAAAACTTTAATTTTTTTCTTATTATAATTTTTTACTATAATTTTTATTAATTATTAATTATTACTATATATATTACATAAAATGGAAATGAGAGAAGAATAGTATTGTAGATGATTTGATGTTTTTAGGAGGGAAAATTGTTTCATTACGATTGACACGTGGAACATTTTTTTTGGAAATCATTCCAAAAAACGTTCCTTTAATAGATAGTATAGATATAGATCCTTTAATAGATAGTATAGAAGTATAGAAGTATAGAAGTATAGATTTTATTGAGTAAGATAAAACTTGTTATACGAAAATATTTTACCATATGAGATTTAAAACTTTTATATTTCCAAAGCTTGGATTCAAACTTAAGACTATTAGTTAAACTGAGAAAGACTCAAATCCCACGTGGTCAAATATGTGTTTTGTATACATAATAAATGTTCGACAAATGATATAATGCTTCCATAATTTTTAAATGTTACTCCCTCTATTCCTTTTTATCTGTCGTTTTAGGTTATTTTACCATAACTAAGGAATCAATTAATTGGTAAAATTTTTCCTATCATACCCTTATTTAATTAATCTTTGGGACTAGATGAATCAATTAATGTATCCTATCATTCTAATCATTTATTCAATTATCCAATTAGTCCTAGATACATTTACATTCATATGTGTGTATTAGTAATAAATTTATGTTGTTGGAAAGTAAAATAATTTTTGAGAGTAGAAATATCATATTTAATTAGTCTTTGAACTTCTCAATTAATACATTAATCAATTTATGAAAAATGTGTAAACAATTAATAGGGTTAAGGGTATAATTGTCAAAATATAACCTTAAACTATCAAAACGACAAATAAAAATGAACAAATTTTTTAAAAAAACCGACAGATGAAAAGGAACGGAGAGAGTAACATTGACCGATAGAGCTGATATTAAGAATATAAAAATAAAATACTATTAAAAAGGAAAAAAGACTAATGTTAATGGGAATCTTTTTTATGTGTACATTTGAAAAGAAAAAATTGTTATATTTATTTGTTCTTTTCAAAAATCCAATATCATATTTATGATTTTCTCAATTGGTAGTGATAGGAACTGACATAAGAATATTGGTTAAGAAATAAAAAGATAGAATTTTTTTTTTAAAAAAAGTATAACATTTACTGCTATCTGTGTAAAATAATGCACTTTCTAACAAAAAAATTAATTGTTTAATTTTTTGATCACTGCTAAGCATGGAAAAAAGATTAACTTCATTTCTTCTATTACTATGTTTTTAGGAAATAAATGATACTCTTCATTATATGTATATTGTATTTATTTCATTTATCTCCCCCAAAACATAATAATAGAGAAAATGAAGAGAAAAGAAATTGAAAGGATTTTTTCCGCTTGCAAGTCCCTTCACAATTATACACTCATATTCTCACGGAATAATTCTTAAGTAATACTCTATCCGTTTCAAATTTAATTTTATGCATTTGAGTCCCTTTTCTACCATTTTTTTGTGTAACACGTCCAAAATAGACAGGTAAGGTTCATATGCATGCAACATAATTTGTAGTAAGCTTCTGGACATCAAAACATCGGTTATTATTATTAATGCTTAATCCCACAAGAAATATGCTTCAAACCTGATAATCCAGTATGAAAGTAAATAGAAATGAAGAACAAAAGTAGAAAACATGCCAATTTATTCCTCAATAGATTCTTTATGAAAACATGAGATGCAGCTTTGATGAATGTACATATATGTGTGCAATTGGCTTCAACACATTAAAGGGAGCAAGTATGGTATTGAGTTTTTCAGGGCAGATTCGCATTTTGACAACATGCTCTTATAATGATGTCCAAACAATTTTTATACCTTCAGATCCTCTAGGATTAAACTAGTGGTGAAGGGTTTTGGTAGTCTGCATGATGGTATAGGTTTAAAACTCAATGCACTAATACTCACAAAATCAACAGACCAAGGGAATATTCGTGTCAGTTCCATCCTTGTATGATAACGTTCTTTTCTAATGTTTAACAACTGCATAGCTGAGAATGGAGTGTAGAGAGTAATTTAAATTGTTAGCAAAAAACTGAAAAAGTAGTCTTACACAAGATATATAGTCTATGGAATGGTAAGTTATGTCTCTTACTAGTTCCCTGATAGATGTTTGTCCAGAAAAGCTTTAGCCAAATTACTGAAGCTCACACTAACTTCTTCAGCTGCTGCATACCTCTTGATGATATCAACAACTTCAGGCTTTAAAATCTCTTCCTTGTTAGATTCATTACAGACATAATAAAGTGCCCCAAGAGCAAAATTTACCTGATATCAAGTAAATGCATTGGTTGTTTATAAATTGTAATTGGATCTTTTATGGAAGTGAATTAACATTAGAATGCACAAATCAATGTAAGAAACATTATTTACTCTGTAATTATCAGAAGCAATTTTGAGAATAAGTTATCAATAATGCGAATTTGGTAATTATAAAGATAAACAATAACAGAATGTTCTGAGAAATAAAAAATAGAAAACAAAAAAGCATGTTTAAAATAATTGAATTTTATACAAAAATCAAATAATTTTTTTCGTATATAAACATTAAGAAATTACATTTAGCGATGAAGTGGCAAACAAAAATCATGGTTCTTATCATGGTTTAGCAATATCCCTTTGGCCTCCAGGCTCAAGGGTCTGCATTCTGCAACTTGAGAGCCAAACACAATCAAGACCCAACAAAGTGAAACAATGTCAACAAGCAAGTTCTTATCCTTACAGTGTTCCTAACTGGGCTTGATAAACATTGAATGATAAGAGGTATCCCACCAACCCTTGTTACAATTGCAGCATTGGCCGGATCTGCAAAAAAAATCAATTTCTTTTTGTTGTCTATTAGAAAGATAATTAATCAAGTAGAAACCATGATATCACGAAAGGCAAAGCGGCCAGAATTACCAACACAAGAATTGCAGATCCCTCCAACACCAAATTCTATAAGCTTTTCATTGGGTTCTGTCATGCAGTCAAGGAAAAGTTCCAAAACATTGAGCTGCAATGTTAATGTTTTGCAAGGGCATCTTAGTTCATGTTGTAGAGTTTTACTTCATGCAAAGAAAATTGCCGGGTCCATACCTGGCGCAAGAAGATATAGTTGTAAGGATCATAGGCGAAGTTGGCCAAATTTGCCAAAATCTTCTCTTTTGTTTCTGCAAAACACAAGAAACACCAGCAAAACAAGGAGACAGTAAAAATACAAAATCCTACAAACAAAGGGGCTTGAAAGAGTGTTTCATTGATTTACAAAAACAGCTTACCATCCTCGGATGCATTCTGAAACTGAGTCACCAGTTCCTGAAACGACATATATGACACAAACACAACAGTATATTATTGAGTTGCAAATAAGAATGAAATGAAAAGAAAAAGAAGAAGAAGAAAATGCACCTGAAGGTATTGCAATCTGGGAGTTCCGTATTTTCCTGTTCGCTCTTGTTGCCTCTGGTCATTGGTGAACATCTATGCTGTTCTCTTAGCCTTTCCAACAATTAAGAACAAGAACACATAGTAGCAATTAAAACCAATCTCACTATCTAATGTTGACAAGATTATATTACTAGTAGAGACATAATGTCAAACACCCAGAATGCATGCTCTTGCAACATGTAGAAACTTGTAAACCAGAGATCACTTAAGACCAAGTACTACCTATGCTGAGTGCAACTTTCCTTCACAAGCAATTTTACCATGTACAACATGCATAAATCATCATGACCAATTATCAAACAGTTGGGAATAGCTACCCACTTATAAATAAAATGAATCCAATTCATTCAAGCAAAATAACAAACATATGGCGGTTCATCCCTCTTTAACCGCAAAAGAATGCAAACCAAAAACGATGAAGGTTTGAGAGATGTCTATAAGAGTGAGGAAAGAACGGTTTAAAGAAGAAAAATACCTGAGGGTTGAGGAGATTAAGCTTCGCGCGAGAGGGGAGGGAAGAACACAGAGTTTGAAATTGCACGTGTGGGTGCTGTCGCGAAGTGAGGCTTTTATAACGGGTCCCTTTCGCGTCTAGCGATGAAGACTTTTGCAGCATGAAAGTCTCCAACACAATATTAAAATTTGGAATTTGCTCAAGAAGTGTTACTCTGTTTAATTTTCAACAAACAGAAAGAAAGAGATTAATTAAACACTTTCTGTGTCTTTTCATTTGTAGCATGAGTGAAGTTTGTTTTGTTGGCCTTATTTTGGTCCAGATTCTGCCATTAATTTGATGATTTGATAATGCACGATGTTAATTTGTTCTACAATATTGTCCTATAATTTAGGCGCAAAAGAAGATTAACAAAAGGGCGAGGAAATGCCCTTAACAAAATGTTTTCAATATTATATCCATATTTTCTTGGTGACAAACTGGTTTCTTGGTCTGGTTGCTATTGCTTCTAACAAGTTAAAGAACGAGTTACCAGATAAAGGCCAAAAATAGTGTGGTTCGAGAGGTAAGCCGCAGATCCACTAAGCATGTGATTAGGAGTTTAATTCCTGGTCTATGTGTATTGAAATTCACTGTTTGGAAAAGATGACTCTTATAAATACGCTCCAAATTGTCGAAGAAATTAGTCTTTTATAATTACGCGTGGAGAGTACTTGGAAAACCAAAATGGAAAAAGATAAAGGCTGAAAACCAAACCCTTTTGACATCTTTACACTATGACACAATTTGAAAAAGCACGTCTAAAGAGAAGGGAATTTCCTTGTGGTGATTGATTTGCATATTAAAGAATTTCGTAGTTTGGCTTTGAAGGTGTCTCTCCTTCGGTATATTTGCTCTTATTACTAAGGACATGTTAGGATAAACAATTTATTTAAGTATTTATAACATAAATACTTATTTTATAAGTGCTTATGTGGTTAAAAATCCGAAATTAAACTCTCATTTTTTCCAGTAGTATTGGAGATGCTCCTGGTTTTACCACTTTCATTTTGAAGAAGAAAGATGGACATCATTGTTATGTAAAATGGCATGTTGAAAACTAATGCAATAGGGGAAGAACTCAAGAATTGACCTTGTCGTAGTTTTTGTTCAAAACAGAATTACAACCACCAAAGCTCCATACTAAGACACACTCGACAAAAAGCATTTTCTTATTTCCTTTTCCTATCAAACTTGACTGATATATAATTGAAATAACATAAGACTATCATGATTGTATAACATCTAAACTCATCAGATTCCTCACAGGTCCTCTGGGCCATTAATTTCCTGCACATGACAATTCAATCTTTAGGTCTAATAATTAGCATGACAATCACCCTATGACAAATAAAATCCATAATATATGGTTAAATACCTTGTTCGCAATAACAGCTCCGTCAGGAATTTCTAGCTTTACACTAGGTTTTGCTATATAATTGAATATCCCCCTGTTATAAGGCACCCACAAAAACAACAAATATCAAAAAGCAAAATAATTTAATTTTTTTTTTTTTTTATCTTCCAGCAGCAGAATAGGTCACTAGCAGTCAGAAAATAAACTGAGAACCTCGTCAAAATTGTTTCGGGTCAGTGCACCAGTTTTTGCTACGATACTGACTTTCCCCTGTTATGGCACCCACAAAAAACAACAAATATCATAAAGCAACTCCTCAAAATAGGTTACTAGCTAGCAGTTAGAAAATAAACTGAGAGTCTCCTCCTCAAAATAGTTTTGGGTCTGTTAGAGCATCTCGAACGAGAATTGTTTATAGGAGTTGTTTAACAACTAGAGTGCAAAGAGCAAGCATTTTTCTAATATCCATAAACAACTAGAGCCTTTTCCCTCTTATGTGGAGTCGATTACCGGCTTAGATCAATCGATATCATAAAACTTTGTATTTCTGTCACCCATAAAGTAAGCACATTATGTTAGGCACTTAAGTTTAAGATAATAATTTGAGGAACATTGAGTTCTAAAACTCATTAGAGTTATTAAAGTAAGTCTCTCACACTTAGAATGAAACAAAATGCTAAATAATAAGGATTAAATCCAATACCTTGAGGATGACACCAGCTCCAAACCATACATTGCCATCCACTTTTAGACTGTCAAGTTCAACAATACTAGGAATTGACTTGAAGCGGTTCAAGAAGTTGCTAACCTATGAAGGAGACTGACAAAATTAGTACTCTCTCTGGATTCAAATATAACGCAAAAAGTAACTTGATCAAGTTTGATGAATCTTAACAAACTTCACCATATTTAATGATTTTTTCTACAATATGCTCTTAATTTAATGCAGATTTTAATTTCAATGACCCTTTTTTATTAATGATAGTTTAGTGAATAAAGTTAATATTTTTTAAAATCAAGAAAATGAAACGAACTTAACTAACTTTTTTAATAAGTGTGAATTTAGGTATTTTTACTTATATTTGAGTCCAGATAGAGTACTATTAGTTATCATCATCTAATACAAAGTAATCAGTAATATAGATCATAACCTTACGAAATTCTTGCCCTAGTTCAATAGAAGGGTCTTCAGTATTAGCCCTGGTTTTGTTTCGAATGACAAATCCATCTTCCAAGGTGCAGAGGTCTGACTGTAAAAACAAGAGAACAAATAATGTCAAATTAGAGACTCAACTCAATTTCCAAGCAAGATTTCATGCCTTGTATTGGAGAAGCTTAGAACCTTGAGAAGAAGCAAATCTGAAGTTTCCTTCACTGGAAGGAATCGAGATCGAGGAACATTAATCCCAATAGCCTTGTCAAAGAACTGTTAAAAAAAGATATGAAATTAAAAGAACTAGAAGAAAGTTACAGCAGTGAGAATAATACAATTAATATGTTAATAAACACAGATCAGTTACCCTTATTGCTGCACCAGCTGCAGTTTCCAGCTGCAGAACTTTTAGTCCTATTCCTTCAACTTCCTAGAAATCCACAAATTTTGAGCAATTTCATAATTGAATATAATCGTCAAACTACTACTACTACCTCCCTCCCATATCTTTGGTGGTTTAATGTTTTGGCACACACATTAAAAAATGATTAATTGAGTAAATTTAAACTAAAAATGACCCTATTTATTATGTTACAAGTTTTCATATTTTTCATTATTTTTAACTATTCTAATCATTACTTCACTTATAGTTTGTAATTATAGTTCATACTATCAACAGTTGTCGACTGCTTGTAAAGCAAAAGGTGTCATTGTCATGCAATTGCTTTGACATAAGAACTCCTTATCAATTTTAATTTAAAAGAACTTTCCTTAGCATTAGTTACCATCCAAAACAGTTGACACTGTATATTATAATTACTTAAAATATCCAAATAATTTATCTAGGGAGAGGGAGGTGATCAAAGAAGAAGAGACAGATTAGTAGCTTACATGTTCATCTGGGACTTGTGCAATTTCCAGGAGCTGCATTAAAGAATTGAAGATAAATGTCAGCTGTCAACACTAAAGGAATAAGGATAACACCATTGAACTTTGGATGGATTTTTTTTTAAATTTTCTCAGATAAAAACCATGGATAGAATATATTACACAGAAGCAAGTTTAAAGAGAGAATTAGAAAATTTTCTATAACTAGAGTACTAAATTAATCATATAAAATATTGGTCGTGAAGAAACACTAAATCAGCAAAAATACATCCCTGAACCCTTCCTTCATAAGAAACCAAAGTGCCACACTTAACATCAGCCATTGTTCTTGGAGTCACCTGCATAATAAGCACAGAAAAAAATTATTAAACTGATCGATGTGAAGTCTAAAATATAGAAGAAGTTACTTACTTGATAACAACTATATTTGCTTACCTCCGTACAGAATTCATTCTTGTTGTGGATCAGATGGTTTAAGATTTCTAAATCAATGAGTCAAGCACACTAACAGAACTAAAGGCATACTACTTTTCATGTGTAAGTAACAACCAACACAGCCAAATATAATTAAAAAAAAAAAAGGAAAAAGAAAGAACCAATGCAAACATAAATAAGGATACTCAAGTCAACTATAGCTCCCAAGTTATCTGAATTAGCAACAAATACACACTCTTTACCCTGTAAGAAAAGGGACAAGAAAACAATAGTGATGAATGATGATAATGATTATAAATAAATAAATAAAAGACAGTCCAACTAGAAACAATTTGAGCACTGGGGTCAACCTGTGATAATAGTTCATCAAGTTTGCCACTGTTCAATAATGATTGGAAGACATCCCCATCGCCAGGAGGGTACCTATGCACAGAAATCACTCGTAAGCCAAGCTTGTCTATTAGCATATAAGCTCAAGGTTAGTTAGTTTCAAATAGCTTGAACACTTTCCAAGCAGGCTAACAAGAACTATATAGCATAGGTACCATTTCCAACACATAACCATAATATGATATTACTTGAGTCTAAGACTCATCATTAACACAACATTACTTTTAAACCATGACACAAGCAAACCTCATAGTCATGGCAAGAATGTAATTTATGGCCCCAAAAGTTCAAGGAATGCCAAAACAAACCCTTACAAGGTACCAATTATTGAGAGTCACACATCGACTAGAGATATGGCTAATGTAGTCTGTATAAGGTTTGGGCAGTACTGACCTTACAAGCTGTTTTTGTGAGATTGAGTTAGGCCCAAAGTCCAAATTCTAACATGGTATCAGAGCCTATCTGTGCACAATTCTAGAGATATCGCCTCAAGCAAAAGAGTCAAATATCTATGCACATCAACTAGAGATATAGCCTCA
Source organism: Glycyrrhiza uralensis (assembly GCA_030159175.1). Classification (NCBI taxonomy): domain Eukaryota; kingdom Viridiplantae; phylum Streptophyta; class Magnoliopsida; order Fabales; family Fabaceae; genus Glycyrrhiza; species Glycyrrhiza uralensis. The sequence continues at coordinate 6,773,511 of BRZY01000006.1, forward strand.
AACAAAAGAGTCAATTACAACGAACTCTGTTGTATGAATCAAAAGGTGCATAATTGCTGCTAAAGGGAGTTCAGTTCAGTGCCAATAATGTGTTACTTATCCAAAAGTTAGAGGAATAAAGCGGATTTGAATATTGGACCATATTTCTACATATTAATCGATGAGATGAAGCTTATATCTCTGCTTATATCTCTATTTAAAATTTAGCCAACCGTACAGAACTAAAGAAAAAAATATATTAAGTTATTGATAAAACCTTCAATTTATGGGCAGAAACATCTTACTGTGTCTTGTGGCTTTGATTGACAACAAAGTTTTAGATATAAATAAATATTAAACCCTTTTATTCTTCTTAGTGCCAAATATGTATGAATTCACCCTGAGATTTCTACTATCTGCTATGTCTATTTTCAGGAAGAACTGGTTTATAATAATTTTGTTATGGGGGAACACAGAACTTAAGTAATACATCAAAATATGTTACACTGAACAAACATGTGTTAAGTCACATCATTGAAAGGATATAGTTTCAATTCGAATGACAACCAGAGAACTGAGCAAATATCAAGTACAAATCCAACGGCTGAGATCTCTACTGCAACAGAGGATCCAGATTCATGACAGGGTGATGCATGGAGTCTGAGTACTCTAAACTATGTTAGGAGCTTTACACAAAAAGTCATTCACTTGAATCTTTTTCAGATAGATCAACATGAATTCCTTTAGATGTACATGTATATTATAATATTACTACTCATGCACTAATTTATAAGTGACAATTCAGAAAAAGACAGAAGAAAGACATAAATCTAGTGAAAGTTGTGAAATCAATGCAATAATATATATATAGTAGAGTAAGAAGCAATATACAAACAAAGTCATACCACCCGTCCTTGCCAGTGTGCCATTTTGAAGGCAATGGCAAAAAGTCATCACACACTTGGCAACTCAATTCAACCAATCGGGGATACTGTCTCCGCATTGATTCGAATAGTGCAACAAAACATCAAAACTAGAAGTTAATTAAAAGCTCAAAGTCCACAAAATCCATAACATTGTAGAACAAGAAATCGAAGTTACAAACCTGGTTAAAAGTATGGATCTCAATATTCGAGTTTTTTTGTATTTTTCAATAATCTACAAAACAATCTCAATGTCAGTTTACATTGTTAGTCTCATTCTCATTGTCAGTTTATATTCGAGTGAATCATCAAAATCGTCACTCAAATTGTAAATCACTGTCAATTTAGTTTCTAAAATTATTAATATTTGAAATTAGTCATTGAAATTCAAAAATCTCTATCATATTAGTCCTTAATTTTTTGCAAGGAAATTTATGATCGAAGATTTTCAATTTCTAGAACTAATTTGAAATGTTACTAATTTTAATGACTAAATTAATAATGTCTTACAATTTTAAGGACTGAATTGGTGATTTATACGGAAATAAAATGTAAAAAATAATGACTTTTTGAGTGTTGTCATGAGTGTCGAATGAGTTCATCAAGAGCAAAGGAACGTTGGTTCCATATTTGGAATTGAGATTCTACATAGATTGAAGTTATCAGTGGAAAGTACATACGGAAGGGAAAATCAAGCAAATAGAAGGACCAGAAATTAAAAAAAATAACCTCGATTTGGATGACAGTTAAATCTAAAAATGTCAAGCCATCACAAACTTCAGTGACGGATCTGTATTTCATTTACATACAAATTAAGACTTGCATACAAACACAAGGTCACCAAAAATGGTGATTTAAGACGATAATCCTTCAGGACATTTTTATTCAAGAACAAGTCATCAAACATTTCATTTCATTTGCATACAAATTAAGACTTACATACAAACACGGGTCACAAAAAAGGGTGATTTAAGACAATAATTCTTCAGAATATTTTATCCCGGTACAGGTCATCAAAACAATTTTCTATTGAATAATTTTAAATTATCCTACATTTTATTCTTATTAATCTTCCTAATTACTAAATTAAGGAAGTATAAATATTTTTTATGTTTTCAAGATATTAAATATATTTATTTTTATTTAATATTTGCTTTATAAAGTAATTGGAGGATTTTTAGGACAATATAACGTTACTCTATTCTTTTTTTTTCTCTATTTTCTATAGTTTCTACACTTCTATTCTTTTCTATTTTCTATCAAACCAAACACAGTGAACAGTGGAGGTGGGCATGGGTCCCCACCGTATCTCATTTTCTTCTATTGGTTATAGTTCTTTCATTAGTGAAATATTTATTTAAAAAATATAAGAAGACATAAACAAAAAATTAAGAAAAAATAAAGAAAATTGAAACACCTAATCTTTTTTTTTTTTGTGATGTGGATTTTAATATCCTATTTTCTTAGTTATTATCTCCAAAAGCATTATACATTTTTTTTAATAATTTAAATTTATTTATGAATAATTTTTAGAATATCTTATTCATTTTAAAGAGTAATATTTTGAAATTTTATCTTGAATTTAATTAAATTTTTATTTTCTCTTTTTTATTAGTAAATAAAATTTATATTTTTATTCTATTTATTAAATCTCATTTTTACTTAGAGATATTTATGACATTTTACAAATATGTTATCTTCTTTCCACTCACTTTCTACTCAATCAAACTGAGAAGGGAAAGATTTTGGCATTCTTTTCTTTCACTTTTTCTCCAACCAAACAACAAAATAATCATCTTATTTTCTACTATTTTTCTTTTCTTTCACATTATTTCTTTTTACTTTATTCTCAAAACCAATCAGAAATATGTTGAAAAATAGTTCACATTTTTTCTTTGAAAAAAAAAGATGCATTGGATTTACTTTAAAACAAAACTAGTGTATGCCCATGCTAAGCATGGATCCCAAAATTAGATAGATTGGGAAGAAATGTGAAGGTATGAGAAGTTGACACGTGTGCTTCCAAGACCTTCTTTTATAGAATAGATGTCATACATGTAACATCCTAAAATTTTACTCTATAAGACAGAGTATTAATTTTAGAAGATTAAGAATTATTCTGAGGGTCTTAGATAGAAACCTGATAGTTAAGAGATAATACGGAAGTCAAAAGATTGTATACGGACATTCTGATTATTAGGATAAAATGACAAATGAATTTGGGAAATTCATACAATACATCCAAGAGGTATTTGAGGAAATAAATAGTAGCTTGGTGACATATAAAGGTTTTAGAAATTACGTTTGGAATTTTAGAAAAAGATATAAAGAAAAATACAGTTTAGTCCCTCTAAAGAGGAACTCCGTAGTCTGTTAGTTAGGAAAGAGATAAATACCAGAGATAGAGAAATGGATAAGATAGAGACTACGAGACCTGATAGAAACCTAAGAAAAATAAAAAGATCAAGTTACGAATAGTATTATAGCTTAAATAGTAAAATAGTTAAGTCTTATATAGACTTCTTTTCTATATTTTCGTCTCTTATCTGTTTTATATGAAATTGTGTGATCTAAGTGATAAGAAAATTATGTTAGTCTTATAAATAAGGTTTTTTAATACTTATCAAATTATTTCAGTAAAATAGATGTTTTTCCTTTGACCTTTTTTACTGATAACCGTATTTACCGTTATTAACGGATATAGATTTTAAAGAGAAAAAGTTTGTCAAACGAACCCAGAATTCTATCTTCCTTCACAAAAGTTATTTCTTTTAATATTTATGATTTTTTGAATTTTTTTCTAAAATTTTTGGAAAAACTAATTTAAAAAATTACCGTTTTGGTCCTTATAGCTCACAGCAAGAGCTGAGAACTGATTCGGAGACCAAGATGAGGTCAAAACAAAATTTTAGAAAAGTAAATCATGTTTTTACATTTTTTATGATTTATGAAATTAATTTTGGAATTTTTCAAAAGACAGATGAAAAGATACTTTTTCGGTCCTTGTAAGCACAAAAACGAGGATTTCAGAACCAACTCTTTTACCCCACCCCTTGCACGAAATTTTGGCTATAAATAGAGGGGGGTGCTCCTTCATTTTCACTCAACTCCCACTTGAAGAGAAATCCACTCATAAATCTTTTTCTTTCCCTTTTGTTTTCTTTAAGCTTTCTTTGTTTTTCTAATCAGGTTTCTTTGAGTTGTTCTTTGTGTTCTTAGTGTGTTCTTCAATCTTCATAAGGCTAAGGTATAGGAAAATCCTTTCCAAGTTAGTTTGATCTTTGTTTTGATGGATTTTTGTGTTTTGGGTGTTAATGCTTTAAATAATTTGTTATTTATTTGTAAAATTGTTTTTAAATTATACTATGCCTTATTTTTATTTAAAATGTGATTTTTCAAATAGTAAAGTTATAATGCCCAATTTAATTATGAAGTTTAAAAAAATTGTACCGTTACGCTGGCAAAATTATCTATAAAGGTTTGATCACCCAGTGGGCTATGCCTCCTTGATCAACAAATCTAAGAATTTGTAAAATTGAACTTCTGTAGTTCTTCAGACAGATATGGATCAGGTGCTTTGGTCAGGCGTAAGAATGCATCTTCGGTGCACTCATACAGTCGGGCTCAGGGGTCGTATCTCTATTACGCCATTAGGACGTGAGCAAGTGACTAAATATGTTAATAATTCCTAAACCAGTGTTTTTCTTCCATTTCCATGTTCTTTTCAAAAAATATATAAAGCTTGTGATTTTTACTGTTTATATACAGACTGATGATGGGTTAAGGTAGTTCATTTGTATGGATCTGTCTAGGAAAGACAAAGGTCTTTGAAGGAGCCCAAAAGCTCACCAAGATCTTTCCTGGGAACCATACCGGTGCGTTATTTTTCCTATCTTAGTAAGTTTGTATATTCGTGGTGAAAATTACTTGATCAGCTTCCAAAGAGCTTTTCCAAAGAGAATGAACTTAAGTAATAATTTCGTTAATATTAAATACAGTTATGATTCGTTACCGCATTTGACTCTGTCACAGTGTAATTATTATTAAATAAATGAGTACAGCCGAAAAGAGTAATAAAATGGTTAAGTTTTCAAGAGTATTTCTGTGGTGATAGAATAAGTGTATTCTATGTGGTTTTGTATTAGCAAAACAGAGAAGGTTTTCCAAGAGAAACCAAAGTGATTTTATGCAATGTTTGAGTGATCATTTGCATAAAGGTTTTTGAGCAGTACAACCCAGAGAGGGTTGAAAATAGAGTTGTGTTGGGCTACAATTGCCTTCTGGGATTATCCAGGTTTCGAAAGTCTCAATAGCCTTGCATGGTGAATACCCTTGAGCTGAGACGAGTCGTATACCCGGTTTGGATAAATCTGACTGACGGACCTATTTCATGATATGAATGTGAATGCGCATTTCGGAATGGCTGCCAGGGGTCTGAGGGAGATTTCCTGGTTGTCCTGTTAAGATTTGTCGCAGGCCTATCGCTCAATGGAGTTGGTGGGAAAAGTCTCCTTGGAGCACACACCGGTGTATTATCAAAGATATTGAAGTGTCATGCATAAATATATCTATGATTGATGATATAGATGTGATTGATAATATATCTATGATTGATGATCTATTCTTGACTAATTCTTGATTTACGGTGCTTTATTCCCAGGTGTGATATGTGTTTGTAAGGTTTTGAAAATATACTGTATAAGTGTTATATACTTTTGAAACTATCACTTTTAACTTGTGCAAGTTTTTCACCCTGCCTACTTTCCATGTTTTGTCCATATGTGGTTGAGTAGATGACCGACCCGCGGAGGGACTTGAGTCTGGGACGACGTTTTAGCGTCCAACCTCTGGAGGCAGATGGGTTAGGATGGAGGATAGATCCCTACACACAGTGTGCTACTTTTGATGGACATATACTTATCACGGAGCATAGGGTCAATGGACCCGACTTATGTACAGTGCGTAGGATATATGACTACACGCTATCTTTGTGATGGATCAGGGAGATGATCCAGCAGGCGAGGGACGAGGCCAGAGAGAACGATGCACCAGCCCTTGATGCACCGTTTATATCTTATTATGATCCGGGTAGTTGTTAGATATTGAACCCGGCTTTTATATTACTTAGTAGCTTTCTATTTCAGTCTTTTTATTTCCGTTTACTTAGAGTTTTTACTACTTTTTGATGTATAGTAGTTTTAAAACTCCTTGCTTGTACTGATGCAAACTTTTGATTATATATATACTTGAGGAGGTTGTTTTTACTTCAGTGTTTCTTCTAAATACCGTTCTTGTTTTTACTATGCATTAGAAAAGAAAAGGATGAGCTCCCCATTCTTCTCATCTTCTAAAAAGGCAAAAATTTTATCCACGTTTTTGGAACAAAACTCGGTTTTTAATGAAAGGTTATTAAGAAAATATTGCAAAAATACTTGTTACTATGGTGTAATATCATTTTTGAAAAAAGGGTGTTTCACTTAAAAAAGGTGCATGGCCTCACAAAAATTTAATTACCTCTCCCTCCCTCTTTGGCCGCCCATCCTCTCCTATAAATAGGTATTTTGGGTTTATAATTTTTCACACACCAAAGAGGAAGTCTTGAAGACAAACACAAATCCTCTCTTTTCTCTTCTTAGTTCTTATATTTCTTATTTGGTGTTCTTGCTTTGTTCTTCCAAAAATTTGTGACAAAGGTAAGAGAAACCTCTTGCAAATTAATTTGAGAAGTATGAGTTTGATTCTTGTTTGTGTTTGAATTGTTTGTGTGTGTGTTTATAGCTTTTATTTATTTAAATATGCTTCATAATTGTTTTATAGCTTTAATTTAATTGTTTTATGCTATTTAATAATTGTAGAGTTATAATGCCCAAATTTTCCCTAAAAATTGTGTGAGTAAAGTAGCTATGGCAAAATCATTTTTGAGCTTTTGTAAACATACCGTTATAATGACAAATTTTAGACTTACCGAAAATATGATTTTACCGCAAAGAAAATACAATTTATTATTTTGTGAAAACCCTGATATTGTCTATCATTTATATACAAGGTAATTGTCAAGATAAATAGTTTATCACTATGGGTCTGTCTAGGAAAGAAAGAGACATTTGAAGGGGCTAATTAAAGTCCGTCTCTCTTTCCTCAGAACTGTATTGATACGCTGTTTGAGAAATTCTTAACCTAGAGACCCGGTATATATGTGACCAAGATAAATTGGGAAAGAAGTGATTTCCTAATAACGTATATATAAATAGATTGGATTGGATAAAAAAGTGTAACGGTAATGGATTCTCGGTGAATCCTACTGTTATAGCATCTTTCGGAATTTAATGTAACGGTAATGAATTCTTGGTGAATTCTACTGTTATATTATTAGTGGAAAATATCGAGTGGGTATCCAATCTGTATATATATATATATATGCAAGTAACTCAGTTTAATTTCCAATGTCTACGGCAGTGGAAATTAATGAGATAGGCTTTCAACGGGCCTTTTTCCTGGAAGATAATTGGAGCTTAAGTATTTCCGAAGAGAAACAATTTGACTTCGTTCACTTAGTCTATATTGACGTATTTTTTTAAGAGAGCATTGATCACCAAAGACGGCTTAGACGTCGTGTGATCCTTTCATCTTCAAAAGTTAAATTAAATCCGGAAACTAATCAGCTATATTTCGTTCACCCAGTTATATATTTTGCAGTTTTTTTTGTTGTGTGGGAAAATATGTCACCATTTTTTTTGGGTTTAAGGTGAAGTGATGCAACACTGAATTCTAACACATTCACATGCTATATATTGCTTTTGACTCCTCTTCGGGGGAAAAGAACAGAAAAATGCAATTAATCCCTTAAGGTGTATAAGTTTAAGATTTCGAATTTAATGTGCCAATGTAATGAAGAATTAGTACAGCTTGTGGTTTAACTTTCACCAACTGTACATTATGTGTCTGCAATTCAAATTGCAACTATATATGCCAAGTGAAATTGACACTAACAACTTAAGAGAAACGTACTCAGGAAGGTATTGTATCAGGCTAATGAACAAGCTCATAAATCCCCTTTGGGCAATATATTATCTCAAATCAGGCCTAGTATTCCAAACTGGTAATTAATGTAACTACCCCCATATCTAGTTTCATCAATTTACTTAGCGATAAAAAGTGCTACCATTTGGAGACACAAAACTGTTATCCAATGCTTTTTATGGCTTAGTGTCTGTTGGGTTTTATTGAGAGCAGACAATAACATTTTTGAACGACTAAACGAGGTGAGAGAGGCAAAATTGAGCCAAATTTGTGGTGGTAATGTCAGGCAAGAAAGAGGTTGACAATAGGGAGAGAGAAAGTTGGTGGAGTAATCGAAAGGGTTGTAGCGATGGTCATAAAGTAAATAGAGGGACAGAGCTAGAGAGAGAAGAAGGGACTAGGAAAGAGTGGGCAAGGGTGAGTGGGGAAAATTTCTCTTGATCATATTGGGTTGGTTTAGGATTTGACTACTTTAAAATGAGTAATTAATTACTTTATAAGGTAAAATAATTAATTTTAATTATTGATAAATAAATTAATAGTTGACATGCGTAACAAATCATAAATATAATGAATAAAATAGGTAATTTAATAGGATTAACTTATTATATGTTATTAACAAAGATAATTTATCATATCATATCTTTGTTATATATTCTGGCTACTATTATTTCCATGGGTTAAATATGTTATTGGTCCCTACAAAATATCACTTTTTTGCTTTTAGTCCCTACTTAATTTTACTCCTAAATTTGGTCCTCCATTTATTTCTCATTTTCAAAATTAGTCCCTACTATTAAAGTGTTTCTGTTAAGTGCTGACGTGGCAGACGGAACTCCACATCAGCACATGCCAGTTGGGATTTTTTGACAACATGGCGTCCACGTGGACAACACTCAGATTTATTTATTTATTTAATCAAAATCTAATTAAATAAATTGTTTAAAAAATAAACCCTAATCCCCAAAAATGAGATGAGACCATCGCGTGATCCCTTTCCCCTCCGCGTTCAGCCCCAATTCATCCCGTTACTCTCTGTTATATTCGGTCTTTCACTGTCATTCTCTTTGCTATTCCGGTCTCACAACTCCCACTCTTTCTTACTTTCTCCTTTCTATTCCTTTTTACAATCAAAATGCTTACATCTCTGAATAAAAGAACCTGGCCAAGGAAGAAAAGAAGTAGAAGATGTAAAAATCCCACTGACCCGCCAACAACATATTATTGCTAATCAATCAAAAATCAAAAGTAGCTATGCCGCTTAATTAATTTAAAGATTGCTAGTTTAGGGAATAGAGTGGACAAATGGCAGGTGGGTTGCATGCAAGGACAAATGTCCCAACCACCACTGGAGCATTCCGGTGTTTGTTTGCAAAAAATAAATCCCACATCTCTCTCTTTTCATTTGCAAAAAAAAAAATCCAATATTTTGATTTTGAATTGATTCAAAGGGACCCTGAAACCTTAAGAAAAGTTGAGGATGATGCCGAGTTCGATAAGAAGAACAAGAAGAATATGGAGTTGGAACTTGGAAGACACCCCCGCAGAGTTGGACGCTGCCGCCGCAGAGTTCGACGAACGCGGAGGGAAAGGGGGATCGATGTTGGTCTGATCTCATTTTGGGGATTAGGGTTTATTTTATTAAACAATTTATTTAATTGGATTTTGATTAGAAAAATAAAAAAATCTTAGTGTTGTCCACGTGGACGCCATGTTGTCAAAAAATCCCAACTGGCATGTGCTGACGTGGAGTTCCGTCTGCCACGTCAGCACTTAACAGAAATACTTTAACGGTAGGGACCAATTTTGAAAATGAGAAATAAATGGAGGACCAAATTTAGGAGTAAAATTAAGTAGGGACTAAAAGCAAAAAAGTGATATTTTGTAGGGACCAATAACATATTTAACCCTATTTCCATTGTGTTGTTTCATTTTCTTTCATGATATTAAATTATTTTATCATATCTTTTCACTCCCTCACAATATTATAAATAAGTGAATTGCAATTTATTCTCTGATATTGTAGGACACTATCAACTTAGCCCTAAAAATATTAATATTTCAAAGTTGTTTTAGAAATAAAAAATATTCGATCATATTAATTTTTATCCTTTTTTTTTTTGAAAAATCTTATCAAACAATTTTAGGAACTAAACTGATCAACCTAAAAAAGACAATTGTGATAAAAGATTTTCAATTTTTTAGACTAATTTATAATATTAATAATTTAAAGAATTAAGCTAACAATGCCCTACAAATTTAGAGATAATTTTGGTAATTCACTCGATATTAAATTATACATCAATTTTATGTACAACATCCATTATAAAATATGAAAAATTGGGTCCTTTCATTTTATTAACTTATGTCAGAATAAAATTTTATTTACAACTAATTAAAACTTATGTACTTACATGTGTTTCTATTACCAATGTTTATTGGTCCAAATGGCAAGGAGCTTGATTCCCTTAAGTAAGGTCTCGAGTCCACCAAGCTCGATTTTGATGAAACCAAAAGTCTATATATATATAAATACATGTATTTCTCATATTGGGGTTTGATTAAGGTGCTAGCAGCTGCAAACTCATCAGGAGTGCAGTGCAACATTATAAAATGATTCTCAAGAGTTTAGCAGTTATACGGCATTATATATACATGGAGGACTATTTGTTTACTACATATACCTGCAGGTTATGAAAGCATTACAGAATTGTTAACAACATGTTGCAATAAAATGATGGCTGCAAGCGATTCATTATATTGGTCTTTAGTGGCCTTTATACTTTATATTTTAGTTCTTTTGTGTAGGTATGAGTTGCTGAACTCATGATTTTGTCATGACATTCTTGTATCTGATTTGGGGTATCTTTGGGCACTACTGGTGCTCTTGCATAGTGCCTCTGTTTAATAAATTTTAATTTGTCAAATAGTTCATATTTCACAAAAAAAAATCATATTATAAATAATGTGTTAGAAAATATGTTAACAACACTTTTATGTCGTGCAACTACAATTGTACCATATGATATTTGACATTTATAAAAGTGCCAGAATCTAAGATGCTTATATATGTATATTTCTAAAAAATAGTATCTATAGACTATAGTGGTACTATCCCAAATCTTATTCCACATAATAAATAAATCACTTTGGTCCTGAGGGAAGCCGATATTACTTTAATCTCTGATAGATATGAGATTAAAAAAAGTCATTGATTATCAGTTGTTAGTTATTTTGATTCTTAAAAGTGATTATTTACTCTTATTTTAAGTCTTAAAAGTAATTATTTAACTGTCATTTTGATCTCTAAAAATAATTATTTTACTAACAACAGAAACCAAAATAACTAATTCACATCTATTAAGAATCAAAATGACAACACTTGACACTCTCACATGCCTTATTCTATCAAAGGAGTTGTTTATTCTATTCCACATGAAAGAAAAATCTAAGTTAAAACTGCATTTGAATAATGGAGCCGACACCCATATATGGAATGAAGCAGTAGCCAGCGCAGGTACAAATAATTTGTCTTGTCTCCATACCAAACAAAGCCTTACAAGGTTAGACCCGTAAACTGAATATGTGTCCAGACATGCTGGCCCTCCCACATTCAATTTCAACGTAGACTGCAACCCTCCACGTTCTCCTACAATGCCTGCACCTGCCTCTGTCCCATTATCCATCAAAGTATTTTTTTTTATTATGATATTGAAGTATGTTAGTGATGATTAATTTAAGTCGGGAAATTTTGCTGATAAACTTTAATGGAGTTTTTTCAATTAATCACATTTTTTTCATCTATGAGAATCAAACCTAAGACTTTTCTTAAAAATTAAAATCCAATTCCATTCGGATAAAAGTAATATGAGTATTCTCCATCAAAGTTTTTTTTATTAAACTCATATTCTCCATCAAAGTTTAGAAGTGTCTTTTTTCTTTGTATTAATATCTTATGAAGATTCTTTAATCTTCTTAATACTCTATATAATCGACAATAATTTTTTTAATTGTAACTTTGCTAGTTTTTGTTAAAAAATTTATTAACCATTAATATTTACAAATTATTAAGCTAAACTTTAAAAAAATTATAAATTTATTATGGTGTGACTAATTCTCAACCCAACTAAGCAAATCAAAAAAATAAAAAACAAAAGCCGAACAAAACGTTGTGGCCACAAAATTTGAAATGAAAATAAAAGTAAAAGGACGTGGAAAAAAAAACTATGTGGTGTGGAATGATCTTTATCCCTTTTCCCGAATGTAACGTGGCGTGATTTTTATAGTTGGGCGGCAGTGGCAGTGACGTGGCAAAAAGCGCAAGGGAGAAAGCGACTCCCTCTATCTCTCGCTCTTCTTTGATCCACTACTCTTGCCCTACCCCTTTTCTCCTCTATTTTTCTCTCTCGTTGGATTTTTATTAGCTCCAGATATTTAAACCCTTTTTTCCTCTTCACAAATATCTTTTTATTTTAATTTTATTTTATAATTATATTATTAATGCAGAATATTCACTGACTTTGTCAATGATTAATCTCTCTGAGATTTTGATGGCCACCTTTAAGGAGTCTCTCATCTCAACCATATTATTTTCACTCAAACCAAAAATCTTATAAAGATATGAATTCATTTCTACTAAGACCAATATAATGTTGGTTTCTTATTTTGATATTATAATAAACAATAATAAATTTAAATAAATATAATCATGATTTTTTGTCTTACTATAATATTATTTTATTTTTTAAAGTATGTTTATCTGGATAGGATAATTAAAAATAATTAAACGTACGTGGGAAATTTTCTTGCACTATCGATATCTAGATATTAAATTGACAATAATAACACCCGTGATTAATTAATAATTATTATTAATTTATTTTATATTTTATGCGAACATTACCCCACTTGTTTAGCTTTATTGTTTGTGACGCTATTTTGGTATCCTCACTTCCTACTTGCTCGTTGTCAATGACACCTGTTTCCTATTTATTATTCCCGTTGAAAATTTTCAGATCCTTCACATTGGAGTGGGCTTTTTCAGACTTCAGAAAGTTATTTTTCAAAGAGCTAGTTTATTTTAACCATTTACATTAAATTAAATTAAATTAAAAATTATAATTATAATAAGCTTAATTTAGTATTTTATTTATTCTTACACACAGCAACAGTATATTAAATTATTAATCAATTTAATTAATCTTTGTTTTTCATAAATAACCAAATTGAATAATAAACATTATTCCTTTTTTTCCATGAATAATTAAATATATTTGATTATTATCTGTGGAGTTGTTCAATGTATAAGATTTGTTAAGGTCCATGTTATAGAATTTCAAGCAAAAAATTATTTGTATTGCTGAATCGGAAAAATGCACTTTTTGCGTCTAGTCAATTATAATCATTTCTAAAAGCATCACAGTTGTCACTAAATGTATGGTGGATTTTGTGGTCAAATTTTGCAGCAAAATTAGTAAGTAATAAAAAAATCTGTAAAACATGACAAAATAACGAGAATACTAGTATATTTTTTTTATAATTATTAATATTATATAACTAGTTTATTGATTCCATCTATATAAAATATAATTTTTTTATAAGATAATATAAAAAAAACACAAAAGAGCTGAAAAGTAATAAATGTCACAATTTGAGATTTAGAATCTAATTTTTTTTTTGACAAACCTAATTTTTCTATTATAGTAATATATATAGTGATAGCAATAGATTCGATCAATCCAAAAGTACAAAGAAAATCAAATATCCACACAAAAAAGAAGAAACTCCCGAGAATTTTTATAAAAAAATCGCATTTTATCTATACAGGGACCGGGAAAATAATGGCCAAGCATTCGTTTTGACACACGAGAGCCGTGGGACAAGTGAAAGTGCGAGTGGCGCTGTTGCACTGTTACGCGCGAGTGCGCTCTGTGCCCGAAATTATCCGCAATGTGCTGTCTTTTTCTTAGGTGAATATGTTATATATATTTTTTTGGTGGAAAGTGAATATGTTACATGGGTATGTATAACCGTATAAACTAATCCTTTAAGTTATTAAAATTTATTTAAATGGATAATTTCTCTCAATAAATACCCTTTCATATTCACAATAGAGATCAAACCTTTGACATTAAATTCAAAAAACTCGAATATTAACCACTTATACTAGACTATAGCCTTGATTGGATTGGCTTATGCAGAGCTTATGAATACAATTTATAACTGATTCATAAGCTATTTTGGGCTTATTTTTCATAAGCTACCCATGACGGCTTATCAAAACAGTTTATGATTTATATAAAATAAATTTCATTATAATTTTTCTTCGATTATAAAAATAGCTTATATAACTTATGTCATAAACAATAGATAAACTTGTTATCTAAATAGGACTTATGTTGATACAATGTGCTGTCTATTACTAGTTTTCGCCCACCCAATAAGAAAGCGAAACGATATTTTTTAAAATTAAATAAAAAAAGCAAAATAAATAGAAAACAGAAAAAGCGAGAAACAGACTAGACAGCCAAACGGCACGTGTGAATGGCCTCTTTCGACGTGAGCCACAAGATCCCATAGACTTCTCGAGTTTTCGACGAAGAAGAAAAAAAAAACAAAAACAAAAACAGTTTTCTACGACGAAAACAAAATTCAACATCATTGATCAAAAAAAAAAAAAAACAAAATTCAACATCTGACGTGTCACTCTCTGCTTGAGTGCTTGCTCCCTTTTTTTATTTTCCACCTTCAAAATAGTCTCTTTCCAACTTTCGCTTTTTATATCTATCTATCTACTTCTTCTTTGTCATTGTGCTTTTCTTCATCTCCTTGTTCATCTTCTTCTGTAATCTCAAGCTTTCAACTATTCTCTCTACCACTAACCCTCTTGTTACCCATTTGAGTGTTGTGGTAGAAGTTTTGATCTTTTGATCAATTCAATTCAACGGTAGCAGTTTTCAGAGCTACAGAGAGAGTTCTGTTGGTGGGGTTGAAGTTTGTTTGCTTTCCCTTGTTGTTTTTGTTGTGAAGAAGTATCTGTATTTGTGAATTTCGAATATCTCATCCTTTTTTTTGTTAACCCGAGAAACTATTCTCTATTATTCAGCCTTTTTCCTTGGTGGGTTTGGTTGATTTTTTCTTCCTGGTTAATCGTATCTGAACCACTGTTGTTTCTGCTTCTGCTAAGTGCCTAGCCTCCCTTCTCTTTCTGTCTTGAAGATGGAGATTTGGATAGGTTTTTTTTGTGGGGTGATCGTCGAAAGAACCAAATCCATTTGCAGTGAGTGGATTCAGTGGATTTGATTTTGAATGGTCATAAGAAGAATCTTTTGTTGTGCATGATTTAACGGATCTTACTTGCAAGGGTTTTCTGCGATTCTGAGCTGAAATATTAGTATTTGGATGAAGAGAAGAGTCTAATTTGTGACTACAGAATCTGTTGATTCTAGCCTTCTAGTGGAGGAGGAGAAGAAGAGTGAAGAAAGTTTGGTTCTGTTGAGAGAGAGGAGAAATTTTTTCATTTTTCACCACCGGGGTTCTGATTCCATGGCGATTCAGGTATGTAATAGTAACTACGAGTTTCTCCTGTGTTTTCCTTTTCTATATGGACTATTTTATGCTATACTCGATTTTTCATTTGTGTATGTTATAGGTTTTTGCTCTGATTTGGGTAGGATATGTTAGGTCCTGTTTTTTTTTTTTGATAAAGAGTTAGGTCCTGTTTTGAGAAAGAAAGAAAAAAGAATTAAAATTATAGAACTTGTAAATCTATTGGTTATTATGATTTTGTTTACATCTTTGAAATTCCAAATTTGCATAGATTTTATAAATGGGTTCATTTAAATTTACACTCTTGAAAAAGTAATTTTTGAACACAGTGCCTTTTAAGGTATCTCATCATCATCATCATCAGTAGCGCAATTTTCCTATTATTTATTTTTTTTACAGAAAAAAAACATCATGGGGTACATTTCAATGGAGCAGTAGTTTTTGTAATTGATATTTGTTTTCACTTGAGGGATGAATGATTAGTTGGTGCATAAATAAATCCTTTCTGATTATGATTTTAAGGGTGTGTTTGGAAAATCGTTCGGACAAATTCCAAAGCACCAAATCTGAGTTTTGACCCGAAGTATATGTTTGGATGCTTTGGTCAAAATCCAGTTTTGGTACTTTGGAATTTGTGTGAACGGTCTTCCAAAAACACACCACTCTACTTGGCTTTTCCATTATAAGAAAATTTTCAATTTCTCCTTGATTGTTACATAATATTTATATTTATTTATTTGCTATTTGGAATGGATGCAGGGTCAAAGTGGAGTAACTAGATCACAGGGTGGTCTTCCAGTTGGAAATAGAGGATCTTTCGATCCTGGAGTGCATTATGCACAAAAACTACATGATGATCAATTTTCATGTGGAAACGACTACTCCTTGAAGGTAGGTTCCCCCCTGGATTCGTATGTGTTTGTGGTATCTTATAAACTTCATTTTTTTTTTTTAAATCTGTGTTAATGAGTGTCACCTCTGTTTTAATCAATTTTCTATCTACTTTCTATAGGTAAGGAAACCATATACTATCACAAAGCAGAGAGAGAGGTGGACAGATGAAGAACACAAGAAGTTCCTTGAAGCCTTAAAGCTGTATGGCCGGGCCTGGCGAAGGATCGAAGGTATAACTATAACTAATTTAGAACTTTCATATCTTAGGCAAGTATGCCATAAAGATTCTTGCAAAAGAATGTGTAAATTAATGAATAAAAAAGTATGGTCTAAAGTTATTGGATCCTCTATTTTTAACCACAGAACATGTTGGCACAAAGACTGCTGTTCAGATCCGAAGTCATGCTCAGAAGTTTTTTTCTAAGGTCTATTGCTTTATTCCAGTTCCCATCATCTACCATATTTATTTATTAATATACAAATACCATAAGCCATTTATTTAAGTAAAAATTATGATTATGATGATCCTAGGACATGCTAAATGCAAACTTCATTGAAGGTTGAAAGGGTTCATCTTAAATTCACTCTTAACTCTTTTGTTTCAACTTCGATGCAGATTCTTCGAGACACTAATGGGAACAATACAACCTTGGTGGAGTCAATTGAAATTCCACCCCCGCGACCAAAACGAAAGCCGGTTCACCCTTACCCGCGTAAACTGGTAGAGATCCCAAAGAATGAAATGTCCAACTTGGACCATCCACTGAGGTCTAACTCACTCAAGTCATTAGATTTTGGCCAAGAAAACAAATCCCCCAAGTCAGTTTTATCCACAGTTGTTTCGGAAACCCTTGGTTCCTCCGATTCGGATAATACCCCAACCGGGAGTTTGTCCCCAGTCTCATCCATTAGTGCTGTCCATACCAGCAGCTTTCCACTTGTTGAACCCAAATCATCATCATCTGAGGAAGATGTGTCTCCGGAACCGGATGGACTAAATGCTGGTTCGCCTCATGCTAAACAACAACCCCTAGTGGTATTTCTCAAATCCTAAACTATCTCATTTTCTTGATTTCACTATCATCATGAAAATGGCATATGGTTTTAACATTCTTGTGTTTTGATCATAATGTCTAGAAACTTGAGCTTTTCTATAAGGAAAGTGTTTCTACCAAAGATGATGAAGCAGAAGAATCGCCCGGTCGTACTCTCAAACTTTTCGGAACAACTCTACTAGTGACAGCATGCAGCAAGCCTTCTTCTCCATCAATGGAGGCATCCAAACCAACACCTGCCATGTATGATCTTTCAACTATTGTTCCTTGGTGGAGTACTCTTTCCCACAACACAGCATTCATGCCACTGCACAAGGAGGATCTTGATGAGGGGAAGAATCTACATTCTAATCTTGTAGAATGTGAAGATAAAGAAGTTCAAAAGGAAGGGTCTTGTGTTGGTTCTAATAACACTAGCTCAATGAATGATGTAGAGAACAATGAAAGATCAGATGATGATGATCAAGCCAAAAGTACTCATGTGCAATGTTACCTTGTTGGACACACTACACCAAGTGAAACAGTGTGGCCTAAGGCTAAAACCTGTGGTGGGAAAGGGTTTGTACCGTATAAAAGGTGCATTGCAGAAAGAGAAAACCAATGCTTAGATGAGGAGAGGGAAGAGAAACGTGTCCGGCTTTCCTTGTAGTTCCCCTCCCAAATGGGTTTTTCTTCAAAGCGTTGTGTGTTTGGTTTCTTGAGGTTCTCGCGACGCGGGCACCTTCACCTTCACCGCAGACGCTATCTCTTGTAGTTGCGTGGTGGAAGGGTGCACACCGCAGTTCCAAACACGCTAAAAGCAGTTTCCCTTTCCCTTTTAATGTAGCTGTTTCTGTTGCTGGATGGCATGGTATGAGAAAAGAAAGAGAGAAAAGGGAGCTGAAATTTTTGACATTTCTAATGCATTAGAAATCCTCCAGAAACCAGCCTTTTCTTACATATTGTTGAGCTACAAGACGTTTGTTTTTCCTTTCTATCTTTTTCTTCTTTTTTTACTTGTATTTCTTTAGATTCTTTCTCCTACCATCTACTGTGAATTATGCAGTTTTTATGTTCTTAGCTTTTGTTAATGCTAATTGTCTCGAAAGTGTAAGTTACACCCTTGGGTAACGCTTTTTTAGCGTATAATTGTTCATACTTCATATGTTCTCTATTTTTTTTTTTTTGGTCAATATATGTTCTCTATGTTCATATGTTCTCTATTAATACCATGATGAAATCACTTCCTACAGGGAGTTTTTTGTGGACTTTGTTGGCAAGAAGAGCCATTGGCCCAACACAGGGAGAGAATGCCGTATTGGGCCATTGGCAGAAAAACCAACCCCATTATTTTGCTCTTTTTTTTTGCCGGGGAGGTGGTGTTAAAAAAATTGTTTTTTTTTCCAAAAAAAAGGAGTTTTCTCATAAAGTGATAATTTTTACAAAATAAATCTAACCTAAATATATAGGAGTACTTTAGATTATATTTGTTGATTGAAAAAACAGATTATTGTAAATTATATATACGTTGTATCATACAATTAGGTTGAAAAAAAATGTACTCATTAAATTTGTCATGTATATGAAATTGGGAAGTTTGGCTTAAATTAAAAAAAAAAGCCACACAAACAAAATGAGAAAATTGTAGTTGCAAATGGCAATTCAAACAAGAGTTTAATAACTAAGTATTGATATACTAACTATATAAAAAAAATTACATTTATATCTAGTTATTTCTTATTATCTTTTTTTATGTGGATTATATCTTATTATGTTGCCATTATTTTATATAATTAGTACATAATAATTAAATTCTTCAAACAAACACCAAATTAGCTTCTAGAGATGGTGAATTCTAAGGTGAGGGAGCTTACAAGTCCCTCACCGGTGAAGGCCCAATTTTACCTGATACAATAGGTAATTTCGGTGCCCATCTTGTAATAATAAATTTTGTGGTGTCATTTTTGTAAAATTAAAAAAATTGCAAAGCAACCCTGTAGCGTTCGCACTATTCCAGCTTGGTGCTTCCCCTGTTTTCGTTCAGGTGCTTCTCTGACGGGCTCTATAGCATGTTGAGGCACAACACCTCGATCTCCCCCCTCCCTCTCTCTCTCTCTCTTCCTCATTGGCTCTTTCTCTCTCTTTTGGTGCCAATGGCGGATCCAATCTGGAAGTCTCTGATTGCGTACCATCGACATCTACAACCAAGGAACCTTGTGTGCTCCGATCTACAAGCTACGGTTCTATGTTTTTCTTCTTTCCTTTCTCAATTTCCTTTTCCATTTTTTATTTTCAATGTTTGACTTTGAGATCTCAATTCCCCATTTACATACTTTAGCCGGAATTAGAGTTTTGAGATTTATGCTCTTTTGCTAGAGATGGTAATAAAGATACGAAATTTATGTTGGATCTCAGGTATTTTTATTTTTAATTAAAGTGATGTGGGAAATTAAGGAAAAAATATAATCTTTGAATGAAATAAATAAAAACCTGTGATTTTGTTTGTTAGTAATTTTTTGAGCACCTGGGGCGTGATTCTTTTGCTCGCATCCGTTAGTAGTAGGTAGAAGGAAAAGTAGTTTTGCTCTCCCAGTTTTGTAACGCTGATGTTCTTGCTTGTTTCACTTCTATCTGGTTGTTGAAGAACTGGAATGTTGTTCGCTCCTCTTGACTGCATATTTGTTGAAGGGTCTAGAATGATAAAAAAAATAGTAAAAAAATAATCCATATGTAAATTGACTAAATTTGAACTAATTGTGAATTTTAGAAAATGGAGGGACCAACTTGCAACACTTTTGGATAACCTGCTATACCAGGTTACTTGAATCAATCTCAGCCATTAAAATTATTTATTAATATATCTAATGGTTACTTTTGGACCCTCACTGGTGAGGGACTTGTTAGGCTCCTCACCTTAGAAGCCACCTCTAGAGATATCTCAATTACACACTGAGGAGCCAAAGTCTAATTACTGTGGATTAGGGGGAAAATTTTCGCTTACCACATTGCAACTGATATCACTCATAAAATCATTATTTTTATCATTTCATGATTGTTATGCCTTACTGCTCAGGTGTCTTGCTCAAAGGCTTTTCTCCTCATACACGTGTCCCACAATTATGCAAGAAATGGAGTGGCTTTATGTTATGTTAGGTAAAGTTTTGAGGGCCAATTTGATAGATCTCTTAGGCATATAAAAATTATTGCAGCTTAATCTATATCTAAACATCCTATTGTAATTATCTCTTTGGTTTTCTAATTTAATATTTTCATTATTGCCCCTAGATAACTGAAAATTTAAAATTTATTAAATGTGGTATTTCTTTGTCTTTTCCTTCCTTCTTTATATGAATATTAATGAATTAAGCATATATGTCAATGTATAATTTTATACCTAACCCAAAAAATAATAAAAACTGGATAATCATGCCCATCTTTCCGCTAGTTTATAGTTTAAATAATTTGTTAGAAAATTTATAATATCATTAAGTAATGTGTTATTATAATATTAATTAATAAATTTTAAACACACGAAGTGTTAAATTTATTAAATAATATAATAACATATTGTTGGATGATAGAGTATAATCTTTTAAGTGTATCAAAAAAAAAGTTTAATCTTTTAAACTCATACTACATCATAATTAAATTGGTATAATTTTACAAGGATCTACTTGTGTTGGATTGATATCACGTTAGTGGCGAGATTTATGGTTTCTTCACAGTAATTATTTAATTATGGGTGTTTCACAATTTTTACATTTTCAAAATTAATCTTATTGGATTGATAAAATATTTTTATTTTTTTAATAAAATTGAATCTAATATTAAAAACTACTCATACTTATATCTTAAAAAAGATTATAATTTATCATCAAAATTAAATTAAATTTTTAAAATCCTTTTTTTATAATATTTTTAAACATAATTTATTATTTTAACATGACTATTTTGTAACTAATAATAAGATTTAAACTAAAAAGATCCAAGCTCATGTGTAAATTTAATAATAGGTAATAATAATTTTGTGAAAAAGTTGCGTATTTTTCTTAAACAGGCCCCATAGTTGGGCCTTTTCATGCAGAAGTTTTCCCTTTGACGGGGCCCACTATTATGATTGCGACTAATACTTGATCCGTGCCTTGACCCTTTGGGACGTTTTTTTCAAGCCATCAAATCATATCAATGCTCGGTTGGCTTTTGCCATGTTGCGGTGGTTCGTTTGTTGGTGGGTGGTTGTGTTGTTTTTTTTTTGTTTTTCAGGTTCCTTCGGTGTCCTCGCCATCTACACGGCCGTGCATTTAGACATCGTTCTACCACTCTCTTGGTCTTTGCTTCGGTGTGTTGGCTGAATCTTGACATGAGCTCAAATTTAGAGGTTGAAGGTTCTGGGTGCCCCAAATGGGCCAAACTCAGCCCACTCATGTGTATCTTTTTCATGTCGGTGGTATACTAGTCTTTGTGTTAGGCTGTGTTGTTGGTTTTGTTTCTGTTTTCTGTTTCATGTTGTTGTTGTTGCTTTTGTGTGTTTTCTGGTGTTATTTGTTTTTTCCTTTGTTAGTTAGTTGGGCAGTTGGGAGCTGATTAGGTTTGTTAGAGCATAGTATGGGGTTTAATGTGTATCGGGTAGCTATAACATATCTGTTCAGAGTCTATGTATTCCTTCTGTGTAATTGATGGGTTTGAGTCCCTTTATCTATTTCAATCTCACCTTTGACCAAAAAAAAATCATATTAATGAGAACTATGGTTTTGGAAATATTATTGTTGGAAATATTATTTTTTTGGCTATAATTCAAAAATATATTTGGTAATATTTAACACGAATGTTTTTTAAAATTATTTAATTTAAAGATTAAAGATAAGAAAAAATAAAAAATGAAAAGATATGATAAAATAAAGTAAACATAATAAACTATATTAAGTTAATTTTTAAAATGATTCATCATCTTATAGAAATATAGGTCCACTCGGCTCGACTCAGATTTTTAACCAAGCGTCTATAAAAAAAATATTTTTATAGTATTATAATATTTTCACTCTTTAATATGAGAATAAAAAGTGAAAAAAATATCTACAAAACATATATGTGAAAATCAATAATATTTGCAATTTTTTTTTAAACTTATATATTAAATATAGGAATGTATTATTCTTCTCAAACTCACTTAGCCGGCCAGATTTTTTAACTGAGATTAATTATCGACAAAACCAGTGGATATTTTACACCATTAATATGGTTGAAAAAAGCTCACTAATAATGTTGATTAGGCATAATGTAACAAAGGGTGCTTTTAAGACCAATTAAAAGTGCGACCCCGGATCCTCTCCATTTCTTTCTCCATTTCTTTAAGAAATGGAGATCTCCAGTCCTTGAATATAAGGTGCACACGTGGAGTCACAATGAATCAACGGCTGAGATTTAATTTCTTAATTTTAATTTAAAAAATTAAAAAATGGTCAAACACCCACCGAGTGGTACCTCCGCATCAGATGAAAAACGGGGCAAAGCTGCAACTTGAAACCTGAAGGGCGGTGGTGGCCTTTGTGGCTGCCTCAACCGTAGGACTGGCCACTACGGCGGCGCAGGGAAAGGTTGCACGCAGCGGCAGTGGCCGCACGGCGCGGTGGAGAGGAAAGGCAGAGATCGCGCGACACGATGTCGACGACGGAAGAGGAGGGGTCGTGCATCATGGAGGTGGCCATTACGGCTACGAGACAAAGCAGCTTGCAATGGTGGTGGGAAGCAAAAGGGCGCGACGACCGTTCACCGTAGCGGCACCGACAGCCAGATTTCGAGGAATGCTTCTTCTCTCTCTCCAACGTGGCACCCTACCCGAGAAGGCCACCACAACAACCATTGCTTCAGGCAACTGCTCTACCTCCCTTTTTGGCCGTTGTCGCCCCTTCATCGCCGCCATCTTGCCGGGGTGCCCGTGGTTGCAGCCGTAGAGGTTGCCAACGATCTATGGAAGCCATCGTGGAAGATGAGCTAACTGTTGAGATGCTCTTGTGTACTGGTTTTGCACTTTTTGCTGATTTGGTGGGAGGCACCATACACCCTTCCCGTGTGTACATCAAATCTTAGCCCTTAAAATATTTTTAATCCACGTGTCCACCTTATATTGCAAGAACCGGAGATCTCCATTTCTTTAAGAAATGGAGATCCGGGCACGAAAAAAGGACCAATTAAAAGGAAATTTCGTGGCCAATCCATAGTCAGACTTTAAGTCAAGAGACTCTTTTCTCATTGGATACTGTTGGTATAAAAAAAAAACTAATTTCAGATTTCTGGATAGCATCAAATAATCAGTAGAATAATTAAAAAAAATTATTTTTTATTCAGTAGTTTTATTTTCAGCACTTTCCCCCCTGTAATGCACTGTCTTATGGTATGTTTTTTTTTGGACAAATCTTATCTTATAGTATGACAAATAAAAAAACAATAATAACAAAGGTCCACCAATAACAAATATGTTCTGATACTCCCATCCATCACAAATGTTTTCAAGTAAGGGCCTGTTTGGATAGCTTATTTTTGGCTTATTTGAGTTTCTCTTCTACCATAAGAGCTTATAAAAGTGTTTGGGTGAATTTTTTTTAAGAGCTTGTGGGATTTTCTTAAGAGCTTATCACAATTTTTCATAAGCCCACATTCAGAGCTTCTGCTCTGGCTTATGCGGAGCTTTTGCGGATACTAAGCTTTAGCAATGGTCCGGTCTAGTGTTCGAGCCTTCCTCACCTGTTTTTTTGTTTCTTTCCATTTTTTTAATCTTTTTTACACGCCTTTTCTCTCTCCTTCACGCGTATCTCTCTTTCAGTCGAAGAAGAAGAAATCGCGCTGCACTGCTTCATCCTCGTTCCCAAATCTGAAGATTTTTCAATCCTCTCCTTCAATCTTCAATCTTCTGCTTCGATTAGCTTGCTAGCAACACTCTCTCCTTCGCACGCGTATCTCTCTTTCACTCGAAGAAGAAGAACTTCGCGCCGCACTGTAAACTCTCTTTCCCAAATCTGAAGATTTTTTAATCCTCTGCTTCAATCTTCTGCTGCGATTTCTCTACTTCGGACTCTCCAGCTTTCACGATTTTTTCCTCTCGATCGTGTTCGTGCATCAATCTCTCGTTTCAGGTATTTTTCAATGTTTGTTAAACTGCTGTGTGGTTGAACTGTTTGCTGTTTAAAACATTGGTAGAGTATGAAATTGATGCACATACTTGTCTAAAATTGAAAATTGATGCACTCTCGTTTCAGTCTTTTATCATTTATCCTGATGCACATACTTGTCTAAAATTGAAAATTTATAGAGTATGAAATGTAAATGTCCTTTGTTGAGGCACCAGTTCGGTGAACAAGGATATTCTTAAGTGGTTGGAATCTGGGTTTGATTTTTCAGTGCTGCTAGTTTGTTTTTTTTTTTAAACAAAAAAGTTCTCGATATTGGTCAATGCTAGTACTCAAAATTTTACATTATAATCGAACATAAATAAAACAAGGATGAACACTTTTTCCAAAATATCTCAACTGAATCATAAATCAAGCCAAAACCAGTGGATTTGCCACCTCCCTGGATGAAGGACATCAATTATGAATTGCTTTCTGGAGAGAAGCCTATTTGTCCATTGGCTTATTAGCTGGGGCCATCCTTGTGTAACAGATTAGGAATGAGGGAACATGCTCTCAAGTATGTTCCTGTCTTGCTTTATTTTTTTTCAATCTACAGTTTTAGATTTAAATTGTGTTTGCCTTATGAGTACTAAATGAGTGAATCAATTTTTAGGGTGTTGAGGCTTCAAAAGGGGCACAAATGTTGCCTGCTTGGGAAATTGTCATCTAAGGTTGGATGGAACTACTATGATACCATCAGGGTGAGTTATTGTTATCATTGGAATTGGAATTTCTCTCTCTCTTTTTGTTCTCTCTGTTTGAATTTCTAATAGTTCTCCTGCTGATATAGGAGTTGGAAAAGAAGAGAAAGGAAAGAGCACATTTGGCTTATGAGAGAAAGAAGCAGCTCAGCAATGATATATGTATAAAATCTTTGGATTGATATATAGCTTTTGGCATAATCATCAATGAATATTGGTTTGCTTTTGTCGTTTGTCATAGTTTGATTGTTACTTTGAGAGTTGCTTGGTTTTGTGATGTCATGTTTGAGCTGTCAATTGCACTTTCAATTGCAACATGAAGCTACTATATGTACATTTGTTATTTATGAAAAAGCCACATTAATTTGTCAATCAATTTGTGTGACATCTCATTTTGAGGGCTTGTCTGACCATTTTCTCTCTGCTTGCCACCTTGGAACATTTCCTATCCAGCTAACTAATGCATAGATTATCTTAAGGTGTACAGAGCTGATTCATCCAAAAAAAAAATGGTGTATGAAGTTGAAGGGAGCAGCCCAATTATCAGGGGGAGGAGAATTAGCTAACTAATGCTAAGTAATGCTAACTAATGCATAGACTTTCAAGTATTGTTTTTTCTCTTATATCATTGGGACATTCTTTCTACAAATATAAGCACGTGAACTTCAGTTAGACTGAAGTTTCTGTTGAATTGTGAGATGTTAACTGCTTCTGAGTAACGTGAAAAGAAAAATGATTGAGCCAACAAAGCCTGCATGATTGTACTTCTATGTTTAAGAAATTCAGATGGTCTTTCTCTTTGAATATAAGCTCATGTTTACAAATTATAACTCTTCAACTATTAACATTTTATTTAATGGTTATAACTCTTCAATTTTTCCTCTAAATAAATTATCAATGTTGGTCAATTTGCCAAAAATATGTTGAATGACAGTTCATTGGGGAAACAGTTTCTTGGCGTTGGATTTCAGAATATCGTTACTGAAAGTACTCAGTGCTACTTCTATGAGGTCACTCAGAAATTATTGGATAATCTTTAAAGAACTGTATTTTTATTATAATGTATAATTCACATTAATTTTTCACCAAAAATGAATGATCACAAGAAGAACTTTCCACTGTCACCTCAAAATAGGACTTGATTATGCCAGTGTATCACCCTTAGTCATGGTTTTTCAATACTAATTTTTAGTTTTTTTTTACTTATTTTAATGATAATAACTATTTTGTGATATATTATGGTATTTTTATAAATTTCTAATATATTTGCATTTTAAAAAATTATAACATCTTATAAGTGCTTATAGAATTATGTATCCAAACAGCTGAATTTTTGTATAAGTATTTGTAAATGTGCATATCCAAACACAAATACTCTTATGTCATAAACTCTTATGACATAAGCTCTTATGCGATAAGCTCTTATGTCATAAGCTCTTAAATAAGCTGTGTATCCAAACAGGCCCTAAGACCATCTCCAAGGGAGCACCTAAAATGGGTGCTTAAATGGGCCCCACGTTGCCACATCACTCACTTTTACATTTTTCAACACAAGCACCCAATAAGAACTCAATCCCTCCAACCCAGCAACTCTAAAAAATTTACTAAATGGGTCCCACTAATAACTCCACATCCAATTAAAACTCACAAATACATATGAGACCCGTCAGGAGAGAAGAGAGAGAGGGTGCTTGTAGAAGCACCACTCCCTATTAAGTACCCTCATTTTTTTCTCTCCAATGAAAGTGCTTAATAAGAACCCTCTAACCACCCCATAAAAACCCCCACCGGAGATGCCATAAGTATAACCTATTTCTCTCTCATTTCGACTTTTCCTTCGTGTGAGTTGTGAGGGGATACCGACACAGAAAGCTTGTGTTTCATTATATCAAAAAAAAAAAAAGAAAGCTTGTGTTTCAAATTGTAACTCAAAAACCAGTAATCATCATCAACGGTAAACAAAGGCAAAGGAAAAGGAAAATAAAAAAAGCAGATTGCAGTGTGTCTAGTTGCAAATAAAGTGATCCTGTAGTGAAGCTGTAATCCCATCACTTTCTTTTTGCAATTGGCATCACCATTGTTTTTTTGTTTTGTTTTGGCTCTTCGTTCGTCTTTCACACTCACAGGGGAAAAGAAAGAAATGTCACTTGCTGCAGCATTCACACTACTAACCTTTCTCTTCACTACAACGGTAACCTCTCACTACTCCTCCTCATCTTCGGAACCGCCACCTTCTCTAGAACCTTCTTCTTCCTCTTCTTCAACTTCGCTCTCGGAATGGAGATCCGCACGCGCCACTTACTACGCCGCCGCGGATCCCCGAGACACGGTGGGAGGCGCGTGCGGGTACGGAGACCTTTCGAAGGCAGGGTACGGCATGGCGACGGCGGGTCTTAGCGAGGCGCTGTTCGAGCGTGGCCAGATCTGCGGCGCGTGCTTCGAGCTACGGTGCGTGGAGGACATGCGATGGTGTATTCCGGGGACATCCATCATCGTAACCGCCACGAACTTCTGTGCACCGAACTATGGGTTTACTTCGGAGGGAGGTGGACACTGTAACCCTCCCAATAAACACTTCGTTCTCCCCATTGAAGCCTTCGAGAAGATCGCTATCTGGAAAGCTGGCAACATGCCCCTCCAGTATCGCAGGTAAATAAATAATATATACTCTTTTTTTTTATTTGTTTATTTTTGATAAATCACCGTAATTAGGACCTTTACGGCTTCGACCCAAGAGTGTGTTTTGTGGGGTCAAACCTCGTCTTCTCCACCTACAAGCCCAGCGTATATCGTCAACTGAACCACACTTATTGATTATACCTTTTTTTTTTTAATTTCTTCCTTATTTGTTGCATTTGCAATGAATGATTCATAGCAATGCTGTGTAGGTGATGATTGATTTGGAACCGTGTTCCGGTTTTGGTTATGGTTATTGTTGTTTGGAGACTTTGGGTTGATTATGAACTGTTTTGAGTGCAAAATACGCTAATCCAGATATGTGAAGTCATTGTTGCCGGTTGCTCGTGGTGACAGAATCAGAGGGTGAATAACTTGAGTGCTTGAAGCATAGGGTTTAGTTTGAAACTGAGCCAAATTCAAGGTCGGGACTAGAGTTGTTAGAAAAATATGAAACATGAACTTGGGTTCTGCTTGTTTATAAGTTGGTTATTTTTTTGAGGAATTTCTTCTTGAAATATTGTAAGTGTTTTAATTTAGTATTTAGTAAAGATGGTAGTCTCTTAAGTGATTTGGACATATGGAGAGAAGACATGGGGAAGCACCGGGAAAGAGACAGCAGACCAAACAGAGAATAGTTTAGTCATTAGAGGTAGAATGAAAACTATAGGCCAAACTATTAAGAAGGATATAGAGGCAAATCATGACAAGATTTTATGGCATTGACTGATCCGTGTAGCCAACCCCAAGTTAGCAAGACTTTAGAGGCCAAACTATCTCGAGTACTAGTTGCAGTAAAGAGGAAGAGGATTCATGAAGTGCTAGTAAGAGTTTTCAAAGACACATTTTGGGCACTTAGCAAGGTCTATTAGAGTTTTGGATGTCTAATCCAATTCCCAAGTTTTATGGAATTTGTGTTTTGTAATTGGCCTCTTACTTGGTGCATAGCTCTTTGGACTACTCTCAAAAGCTTAAATTGTGAAAACATGCTTTTTAAACACAATTAGATTTTCTAATGCTTTTTAAACACACTTAGCTTAACTACAAAAAACTTTTTTTTCTTAATTATGAATATGCGGGCAAGTTGGCAGCTAATCAGAATAAGACCTCTCCCAACAGAGTCTTGGGTACATACATAGAGTGCAATTAGTACTGCCATGTCTTTATACAATGTCATTGCTAAAAGATCTCTAGTGAAAATTCTTGTAGATAATGAGAAAGAAACAGTGTATAATTTTGTTAATAACTACATGATGTAGTAGAATACATGGATTTTAGTCCAAGTAACTAATAAAGGAACTTCTAGATCAGAAGTTAAATACATCCCCAACAGTCATTATTCTACTTCATTTACTTCTGGAAGGAAAAAAACGAACAAATTGTACTTGGTGAAGTTGGAAACTTGAATTTTATTCTGCTATTTATTTTGAGTGTTATGTTCTGTTTGGAGCAGGATAAAGTGCAGAAGGGAAGGTGGCATCCGATTCACAGTCACCGGTTCTGGTATATACATTTCAGTGCTGATCAGCAATGTTGCTGGCCACGGAGACATAGTGGCGGTGAAGGTTAAGGGCTCAAGAACTGGTTGGCTTCCAATGGGTCGGAATTGGGGCCAAAACTGGCATGTGAATGCTTTAATACAGAACCAACCTCTTTCATTCGAGATTACTAATAGTGCTGGGAAAACAGTTACATCTTACAATGTTGCTCCCAAGGATTGGAGCTTTGGACAAACCTTTGAAGGCAAGCAATTTGAGACTTGAAAAAGCATAATGAAGAAAACTTGTTTCAAGGGACCAATCTCTTTCCCTTTCCATGTCCCAAAAAATTTTACCCCAATTATGATAGAAGTTCTACTTGCTAGTGGTGTTCTTTTTACATTTTAATTCTTTTTGGTTTTGTAGAAGACTGTATAGATAGCAAATGATTTGGTGGTTTGCAAGATTGTCAATGTGCCGGTGTACCTTTCCATTTATTATCTTAGGAGGTTATTGTATGAAAATATATACCTTGTTGGTCAACACCAAAGAGGAATTACCATGTAAATGCTTGAGGCTCTTATTAGGACGCACCATCCTACTAACTTCATTTACAAGTTGTCTTAAATATTACTGCATCATCCAACACCCGTTAACGATCATTAGATAACCCATCACGTTATTTTCTATAATGGTATATAATTAGGTTTTGGATGAGTTTTAGTACTTCCGTATTTCCATTCCGCAACGCTTTTTTAGTTTTTTTTTACTGCTAATCAGCTGTTAGACTGTACTTTTTCCTCCCATCTGCGTCACTACAGCTGTTGTAAGAACTGTCGAACACAATATTGATTGATGTTTCAATTTCCTTTCCGGTGTTGATTAACTTTTAGAGCACCTAAAACTGTCGGATTGAAATCCAAATCCAACTGATAAAGGTTTCTTTCGCTCATTACTTCAAAATGCAAAATTACAACATTTGCTGTATGAATTGATAGGTTAATAAACAAATGAATAATAATTCTTCTGAGTTTTAACAAAAGAAATTTCATCAACTGATAAGTATACACAACAAAGGGGTAAAGTGATTCAAACTTATGGACATCATATCAGAATGGTGTTTGACATCAAGTTTACTACCTGAAGCATGGAGCTGTTAAGCCCTGAAGAAAGCAGCCTCCTTCTAGTCATGTTAACAAAATTTCATGTGTCAAAAAAATATAAAACAGCCTCCTACTATTGATTATATTAATCCATGAAGAAAGCAAACAATGGTTTCATGGTTGATCTCTACAATTAATTATTCTGCCTCACAACAACACACCCCATGAAATGAGCCAGAAAAAGAAATTAATAAACAGACACTATCATACATCAACATGCAGCTACTACATTCCAGTTAGCCTAAAGGATATTCACATAAAGAAATCAGACATGAATCCCAATTATATATTGTGGTTAAAAGCATGTATATGAACAGTTTGTACAGAAATTTGACTTTCCAATTTTTGTGACTAATAATACATGAGCTGTTAGCATACAGTGGAACAATAAAATAGAAAGAGAAACAAAAGAATTTCAAATGTGATATGCTACTATAAAAATAACTCTAAAACTAATTGAATCTAAGGGCCATGGAGAAAGAAACCCGGCAAAAAAATTGCAAGCTATGAAGGAAGTACTCAACTTTCTATTTAATCAAAAATCAATTGGGGGGGGGGGGGGGGGGGTATATCCTACCGTGTGTATATAGAGGGGGCCAAAAGAACATCATCTAAGATGGGATCAATCAATTCTACTACATGCTCTTCACTTTCAGAGTTTCTGGTGAGATTCTATAAGCAATGCATTGAACATAATCTGAAGCCCAGCTTCAAAAACAACTCCATCATAATGCATCCCATCATCTGTACACTTGATCCCACAATTCCAACTCAGTGACCCAATATCCAACAACTGGACTGGGCCACCAAATTGCCTTAGCATGTTGCTTCTCTTGAGCTCCCTCTCATACTCAACTTGCACCCCACCAGTCATCTTCTCCCTCTTCTCCTGTGTATTCAACATGGTGTTTACCAAACTTGGCATCCCTAACCAAAACAAGTGTGGAGACCTCACTGACACAGAACCTGCCACAGGTCCATCAGACCCAAATTCTGGTGAGACAGGCAACATTGATGTCACAGAACTCCTCAACAACCTTAACAAGACACCATAATCTGAAGCATTGGTCACGTGAAGCATGTGCCAAAGCCCAGAACCCATCACCAAAACATCTGGGTACATGTGGTTGTGCTTAAACTCCACCACCAAGTTGGTCAGATTGGAAGGGTAAGGTGCCCAAATGAAATCCAATTTCATCCCAATCTCATCAACCACAATGTGATAATTGCTATGCCTCTTAAACAAAAGCCCTCTAACATTTTCCAAACGCTCCCTATCCAAAACAAGACCCAACAAGGAAAGGGTAAATAACCTAGCTTGTGAATCCCCAGCTACTAAAACCCAAGACCCATTAAGCAAATCCAAAACGTCATGCCGTTTAAGCCTCTGGAACTCACACATTGAACTCGATTTTGTCCAAGACCAAGACTTTTCGTAGTTCAATGAGTTGTTGTTCAATGAAGGGTTGAATACCCTACTGGGTCTAACCTCCCAAACAATTTCATGAAGCATTGAAACACACGAATCACGATCATCATCATCCACAACAACATCATCAATTGAAGGAGAAGGGGTAGAAGAGATGAAATCGGTGATTGAAGGGAAATAAGGAGTGAGGTGAACACCAACAGCGAGAGTGATGAATAGTGCACCACTGAAGAAGAGGACCTTGTTGCGGCTCAAGTGCCAACCAGCCATACCCATTGGAACAAACAGAACCACACACGCTGCTAGTAAGCCCAATTGAACCGCTCCTAACATTGCTTCTTCTGCTGCTAGATCCACACACACTCTCTCTATCAAACTCTAGCATCTACCTGAATCGGACACCAGAAAGAGGGTGTGTGCGACCCGTGAAGGAGAATCGGGAGAAGAAAGTGAGATCTGGGGAAAAAACGAAACTTTTCTACGCACTGGAAAAAGGGGTGAGAGTGAAAGTTGGTGGGGGTGATTTATTGATGGCTTTTTTGTGTTTTTTTTTTGTAAATAAACGAGGTGGTGGTAGTGGTGGTGATGATGGGAACGTGATAACAATAGTAGAAGCAAAAGCAGGATTCAATTCAGAAACGAAAATGTGAGTACAGATGTGTAAGAATCGCTTACTCACAACAACACTTCGCCAGTCCGATTCAAAGCCGGTGCCCAATGATTATCACTTGTCAGTGTTGTGTGTCAATTGTGCATCTGGTTTTTTCTTCTTTTTTTTCTTTGTCCATGAGTCAGTCCTCACATTCCCTTTTTTTTTTTTTTTTTTACCAACGCTTGGGTGTGGTGGGTGGCGGTTTTTTTTTCTGTTAGAGGGTCTTGCAGGTGCCTTGCAGCGTTCTTCGTACATTTTAGATGTTTATTAATTATAATTATTAATTATTAGTTATTAATTAAACAATAAGCTAAACAGGCAAACCATGTAAAAAGATTGGCCGTATATATTAACAAAAAAAAAAGGATTTGGACGACAAAAAAGGATTGGCAGTATAAGAATAGTGAAAACAACTCCTTACTCAAAAAAACACCCCATTTGAGAGAACCCTAGCAGCCGAAGAACCTCTTGCAGGCAAATCCAGAGGTTTTTGTGGAAGGGCCGCCGCGCCGCCACCGTTGGAGCGCGTGCGGCCCTGGTTCAGTTTTCCTTGCTTTCCTCTCTTCTTGTTTTTCCCCGTTTTCCTGTCTTTTTGGTTTTTTTGTTCCTCTTCCACTTCCTTTCTTCCTTTCCTCTGCTTGGCCGTGGTTCGTGGCTCCTGGTGGCGACTCGGTGTTGCTCGGTTGGCGTCATCTCCGCGGCTGTGGCTGGTGTTCGCTGGTGGCGGCTTCGGTTGCTGGCGTCGTTCTGTGTTCTCTAGTGGTCGCTGTGGTGCTCGTGGTGGTTTGGGCCGGTTTGGGATGAGGGGAGGTGGAAGAGGCAGAGGATCCGCTGGTTGTGGTACAACACTGTGAAGGTTTCCGTCGCCTGCCACTGTGAAGATCCGCTGCTGTGAAGGCCTGTCGCTGTGAGGGTTTGCGACCGTGCACCGTTGTCCTCTGCTGGAGTTTCGAGACACCGTGATCGTCTTGGGTTTGGACGAGTGCCCCCCTTGTTAGGATTGAGTTGTTGTCTCTTTCTTCAGGGTGATGCTGCGTTGGGCTGGTCGCGGGGTTTGAGTTGTTGTGTGCTCACTGTTGTGGTTGGATGGTGTGGTGGTTGGATGAGGTGGTGGCGTTTTTTGGTGGTCTCCTATTCTCTGTTTTGCTGTCGCCGGCGTGGTCCTTTCCGAGCTATTTTGGACTTCTTTTGATTGCAGATGCAAAACCTTGTGTTCTGGATGGATCTCTATATGAGATGTGAGCGTTATTTATGGAGGCAGAAGGTCTTAGGCGCCCCAAATGGGTTTACCCCCCTCCTTTATTTGAGTTCATGTCTGTATCCTTTTAGGGTGTTGGGTTTTGTTTTTGGTTTCTGTTGGGGTTCTTGGTAGCTTTGGTTTTTTCAGTTTCTTTGTTTTCCTTGTCTGGTATAGGTAAGGAGTATGTTCAGCAGCGAGTCTTGCTTTGTAGTGTGTATTTATTGGGATTCTGCATATGCTGTTTTCCTTACTGTAGATGCCGTATGACTGAGTTTTATCCATCCTAATGATATCGCTTTTACTGACCAAAAAAAAAAAACTTCTTATATTTTCTTCGAGGAAATATTTTTATTTTTTATTTTTTATTTTCATTTTTAATTATAAAAATATCACTAGCATAAAGTACTATCTCAAAAATAAATAAGTTAAAATTAAGGTGACAAATTTTTTAATTTTTTTCACGAGGTGAACACGAAAGAGTATTGACCTAAATGAATACATATTTGTGTTATGTGGTTTAGACTCTTAATTAGACTAGGATATAATCAGATCTTTTTGAGTTTAAGAATAAGGTCCTGTTTGGCATAACAGTTTATTCTACAGTTTATTCTACAGTTTATAGCATAAGCTATATAAGTTATTTTTATAATCAAAGAAAAAATATGGTGAAACTTATTTCATATAAGCTATAAGCTATTTTGATAAGCTATTATGGGTAGCTTATGAAAAATAAGCTCAAAATAATTTATGAATTAGTCATAAATTGTGTTCATAAACTTTGCATAAACCAATCCAAATAGGCCCTAAGAGTTTAAAAATTTAACTCATTTAGTTTTTAGAACCGAGTGAACGAACAATCATAACTCATCCCAAACCATCATCAAAACACCCCTAATCGATGCTTAGATGCCCACAATTAGTAACTACTTTGAACAAAATTCCAAAATATAGTACTTCATCCATTTTTTACGAGGACTTCATCCATTCTAGGTTAAGTCTCATTTATGGTTTTTTATAAGGATAAGGATTAAAAAAAGTAGTAAATAAATTAATGAGTAAAACAATTTTATTAAATTATTCTTATATATTTTTTAATTTATACAATACACTATTAATAAATACATTATCTACTATTAATATTAAAATTCCAATGCTACCACATCTATTAGGCAAAATTGGAAAAATAAAATGAAACTTAATTTGTTTTATTTTTTTTAAGATGATTCTGAATTAATATGCAAGAGAGGGTGTATTTAATAATAGCAACGAACAAGTAAAAGTGAAAAGATTGAGATATTAATTTAAATAATTTTAATTTTAATAAATAAATAAACACCAGGAAGAAGAAGGAGAAGGAGAACAAGCGAAGTAAGCGATTTTGTCAAGGGTTGCAGAAGCGTTGTTGGAGTTCATCAAGAGAGAGAGAGAGAGAGAGAGAGAGAGAGAGGGGTAGGTTAGTGTAGTGTGGCGTAGCGTAGCGATCTGAAAGAAATGAGTGAAGCGCAGAAGCACGTATGGAAAGGGGCCATTCCTCTGCAGATTCATCTCCATGAATCTGAAGTCACCACTCTCCCTCCTCCTCCACCCGCCCTCGTATAACTCTACACCTACCACTTAAAGTTTAAATTTTTACATCATTATAATCATGGGGTTTTCATTTCAACCCGAATTGTTTTTGCCCCTTTGGTGAATTAGTGCCAACTACTGTTCCTATGCCGCAATTTATTTATTTTTTATTAATTTAGAGAAAAGCAGTTAATTTTCATGCATGCATTATATGTAACATGTTATCTCTTTGCTTAGTAGGTGTTGCTTTAGCTGGAACTTAAATTGAACATTTTCTGGTGTATTTAACGGTATTTCTTTGTGGTGTCAGGTTTTAGCGCCTCGGATAGGGTACTTGCCTTTGTTGATTTCTCTATTGAAGCCTCACTTCAGCAGTACACTTCCCCCTGGAGTAGACACCATCTGGTTTGAGTACAAAGGACTTCCTCTCAAGTGGTATTGTATAGCTTTTTTTAATTATTTATTTATTTGCTTTCTTGTATTATTTATGTTTAATGTTTAATTGGTGTAAAGATAGGGCATAAGAATCAATAGTAAGTAACCTTTCATCAATGCTAATATCCATTTACCCTTGAATCACTTCCTTCACTAGTTTTTAAAACATTTTCTTATTTTTATTATGCTACATTCTCATTGTTTTTCAATTGTTATATTGCACTACTATTTATTTTCGCAACAATAATAAACCTCATAGAAAATAAAAATTTTAACCTTAAACATTTTCTCCCCCATTTTTCACGGCTCATACAGGTATATACCTACTGGAGTTCTTTTTGATCTTTTATGCGTGGAGCCAGAAAGGCCGTGGAATTTAACAGTAAGAACTTTTCAATTTTATTTTGATTTCCTCTTTATTTAATTTGATTGAGCACCTTATTGATGTAAATGTTTTAAAATGAAGTCTTTAACGGCATTATGAAAAAAAACATCTTTCCACATGCACGGCTATATTCAATCTCTGTGCCCTCTGATTTATAGGTACACTTTAGAGGATATCCAAGTAATTTGTTGCTTCCATGTGAAGGTGAAGACAGTGTAAAGTGGAGCTTCATTAACTCACTGAAAGAGGTCAGTTGTGTGATTTTTTTTTTTGCCTATCCGTGTTTATGATGTACTTGTTTGATTAATGACATGAATACATGATACCTCATGCCTGTTCAGCTTCTCAATGATGGTTATGCACTACAACAAATGCATTTACTAGTATCTGCTTGTATGAATCTTTAAACAGATCTCACTTGAGTCCTTTATGTGGGTTATTGGTATAGGATAAGGATAGGAAGGAAATTATGATGGATTGGTTAATTGAAGGATTATAGAGGGTATCTTGAGGGTAATGGTGGTTTGCTAGAAAGGAATGATGCTTATATGGACCAAGTTAGTGGATGTTTGGCTGCTGTAAATTGTACTTAAATAATAAAAGCTAATGGATTGATGGGTTTTGCCGAATATTCTAGCAAAAACCTATTAATGCTTTGAAATAAGGAGCTCTCAAACAGAGTTATGATGTTTTCAGGTCTCTCATCTTGGATCAACTCTGATATTATTTACTACTTCTCGAGATATGTCTATTATAAAATTAATAAAAGTATGCTACGGGAGGATATATTTGAAACTCAGTAGGCAGTACCTCATATGCTTCCTCCGGAGTTTTATCTTCCTTCTAACCTTCTTCAATGTACTTTCAAACAACTCTCTTGAATAAGATATTGCTTCCATGGTAATTAGTATGACACAAGACCAAATGATTTTTTTTGGAAAATTTCCTCTGCTAGTCTAAAATGATGACTCCTTGCCAAAGCCTGCACTTCTCTCAACATCCAAATTCTTGGAAAATCCATTAAGAATCAGATCCTAATCCCTATTCATACAAATTGTCATTTCATTCTCTGGACATGCGTACAATTGTGAATGTAACTATGGTCCTCACAAATTGGTATATTACAATGGATTGAGATACCTTAGTGGTAACAGATAAATCTTCATACTCTGGTAGCCTCTAGTCCCCCCCCCCCCCCGGGCGTTTACCAACAATACTTCATGATGTGCCTCGGGTATAATGGGACAAGATAATTCCATAATGTTATTGAGAAACTACCAAAGGCTGCAAGTATTGAACAGCCTTGCTGTGAAAGGCTTTGGTGAGTTTAGAGTGTCTAGTGTTTTTCTGAATACATCGATGCATTGTAGTATTGCACACATTCATTACTCGAAGGGTGGTTTTGTTAAAATCTGTGTAGATCTGTTTTCCCTTTTCAATTTTCAGAATTAACTTTTATGCAAATTTGTGATGTCATTTCAATGGCAATATACGTGAGATGTTAAATGCTCTTATTTTCACTGCCCTTAACTTAATTTTGATTTTTACTGCAGGCTGCATATGTAATAAATGGAAATTGCAAGAATGTCATGAACATGTCTCAACCTGATCAGGTGGAGCTCTGGGGCTCTGTTTTAAATGGTACGATTATTAATTGCTTGACATTAATGCATACTTTGTAAATTTCTATTTTGTTTTTCTGTGAGATGCCCTTAAGTGATTTCATATTCTACCAGTAAAAAGCCTGATAATTCAGCAGTGTGAGAAGAGGATAGGATTTTTACTCGATTTCAATGAAGTAGAATGTTATCAAACTCTCAGTTATAAGAGGAATGTTAGACGAAATTGGGGTGAGCATAGAGGAGTAGGGCCTGAGTCAGTTTCTGTTAGTGACAGTTAATCGACGGGAATCTCTAACTGAATTGGCTAGAGGGAAGGGAGGAAAAAATAAAATAAAAAGGGAGGTAAAGGATTTCTAGGGCACGTCAGATTCCAAGAATATGTTTGTTGCTTTCTTCTCCTGGACTTTTGTAAACACTTTTGCTTGACAGGTAATTTGGAATCTTATCGACGGGTGTCATCTAAGCTTAAGCTTGGAACATTTGAAGATGAACATACAGAGAATACTAATTCAGCCTCGACTAAATCTCAAGAAAGTACTGGGGATATTGATGCTACTGGACAAGTGAAAACAAGTGAGCAATATGAACTGGTTTTTTTAGCCGATTTGGCTTGCTATTTTTTTTCTTGTCTCCCTTTCTTTTATGGACCGTTTCATGTTCTCCCTGATTTTTTTAATAATATTTCCTTCTTTTATCTGAAAAGATCATTCTTTTTAGGTATAAATTCAAAATTACTACCATAGGCAAGGAGCCTCATCCACCTTAGGATCTACCAAACATTTACAACCACATTATACCAATTCTGAGTGACTTGTGGGCTCTGAGCAATCCCTTTTGAAAAGGATATTTGTATGGTGTGTTTGATTATGTGTAGAGCCTGATCTATTGAAGCATTTTTGTTTTACTCGTTTTTTTATTTCTTATTTCTATCTAATTTTATTTAAAACTGAATTCTGTATAACTACACACTTGGTGACAACAAGAATGTGTACCAAGATTCATGTTTCATATAGCTTACCTACATGCATTACCGAAGTTACTAATTAATGGGGTTACCTATCAATCAATGTTAATGTTGACCTGTTTCTAGTAAAAGAATGAGGATCTTTAGACAACTGCATTACGATCCATAGATATATTATATAATACCAGTTTGAATTTTGAAGTTTGGCTTTTTTGATGCTATTCTTTAGTAAGTTGTATTTTCAGTTTCTTACTCTTCTAATGGGGAGAGGTTCCTTCTGAATGAGCTCACTTTGAAATCTAAAAGTTCTTCCATTTCTATGATCAATTGACTGGACAAAGTCAAACCAAAAAGAAAACTTAGTGAGAATAAGTTTTCTGAGAATTTTTCTCTCATCCTCTACAGATTTTGTGGAATATAATTTTCACTATTGTCTAAACTATAGGTTGTGGTTGATTTTATGGTATTTCACAGAACGTAGGCTTTATGACTTTTTAGGTTTGACAATGGCCTAGTTTGGATAAACTTCTCCAAAAGCACTTCTAGCATGTATTTTTTAATTAACAACTTCTCACATAAGTTGAAATTAACTTTTGCTCTTCATATTTTTCAAAAGCTATCTTTTTCAACTTCTCCAAAAACACCTATCTATTTATAAATGACTATTTAACAATTTTCCCTCTTCTGCATGTATGACAAAAGTAAGATGCAAAATAAAATTAACTTCTCTATAAGTCAAAAGCTAGAGTTTTTGCATCCAAATAGGCTCAATGACTCTAACTAGTTGCTACTACAGTATGATGGGACTAATTCAATTTTACTTTTGGAAGGGGTCACAGAAGGAATCACTAAGATTTTAGGATGTTAAACAGTTAGAATAACATCTAGTCTTGGATTTCTATAACTTGAAAATCATGAGATGCTAACCATTAGATAGTTGCATCCAGGCTTTTTCTCTTTTTAGCCTCTACCGGTCTTTGTTTTGTCTGTTGGTAAGTTGTTCTGTTATGGCATGTGAAGGTCTTTTGATGTATTAGAATTTCGACTTAAATCCTCTCCCTCTCTCTCTCTCCCCCTTCTCAACATTCACCACCAAAACTTGATCATGTAGATGGTTCAAATGCATTTACCTATTGTTCTCTTATTGCAGATGGTGTCATGTCGGCAACTTTTCCCATTCATAATAGACTTACTTTTTGTTGTTAACACCTATCTTTTGTTAGGTAGAATTCCTGTTCGTTTATATCTGTGGACTGTCAGTGAGGAGTTTGATGATTTTGAAGATGCTCCTCAAATTGATAATTGGGACAAAGTCACATATATCAATCGACCTGTTGAGCTTCATAAGGAAGATGGTAAGTCATGCCTCGAAGAAAATCCTCCATTGGAGCTTTTAAATTGATTATCTTCTATGTTTGTCTTATGTTTTTTTCTTTGGGTAAATTACACTCCCCTCCCTAGAAGCTTGAATTCCACCCCCTCCACTCTTATGTTAAAAATCTACAGTTCTCTTCCTTGCCTGACATGTAAACATGTGTTACATTTTAGTCTATTATACCGTAAATGAACCTTTTTAATGGTGAACAACTTGGAATGATCCTTCCAGTAATATTTTTTTTTTCTCTGTACAATTTTCAGTGTCATTGGTAGTTAATTTTGAACACTTTATTTTTTATTTTAGTACTTTAGAAGATAAAATGAAATTTTGAATTTTTTATTTATCGTTCTATAGTTTATAGTAAGAGTTCGGAACTATATATAATAATATTGAGAACAAAAAATATAGAAAAAATGTATATAACTTGATTATATTAAATGGACTAAAGTGTAATACATATTTACCTCTTAGGGATGGGAGTGTAGATTTTAACATAAAAAGGTGAGAGAGTGAAATTTAAGCTTCTCTTGAGGGAGATGAGTGTAATTTTCTCTTTTTCTTTTATGTGAAGATGAATAAGGTAAAGAGGATAGTCATATTTTCTCAATGTTGCATGATGGCCTATGGGTGTAGACCAAAAATCAGCCATAGTTTGGAGGTGTATTGTTAGAGGAGCTAACCTCTCTTTAGGGAAAGGGATTCTGACTACAAGAGGAAAAATGTTTGTGCAGTGAAGTCTTCATGTCATATGATATGATACTATGATCCCTGGCCCATCAACTTAAAAAACACCATATCCCTCTATTGCATTGCTGCATGTCATCACTTGCAATTCTGATAATCTAATTAGCAATAAAGCTTCTGCCACGGTTGTAGTTAACATTTTTATTACACAACTTACATATTATTGATAAACAATTTCTGTTTTTCGAATTTTTGTTGTCGTGTGGGTGGGTGGGTGGGGTTTAATTAAATAAATTTATACTTCATTCGCACCTAGTGGTAAATATGGATCGGTTGAATGGCTGCTACTCCCCGGTTTCTGCTTAGATTGCTTGCAATCAATGGAAATTATCAAATTTTGTTAGCATCATCTTTACTTTCCTACAATTTAACTGATATATACATGTTTGTTATATCTGCTGCATGCAGGTAAATACTTTAGCTTAAGTGATGCGGTTAAAAGGCTTCTGCCGGAGTATTTTCCGGGAAGTTCCTTTGGTAACGAAGGAGATGCAAGCATAAACCAAAGTGCAGGTGAAGAGGGAGAAAGTTCATGTGATCCCGCAGGGTCATCTTGCCAAACACCTGAGGTTGCAGAAATCAAGTTGGTACGGATTCAAGGGATAGAACCAACTTTGGAGATACCTTTTTCTTGGGTGGTTAACAACTTGATGAACCCTGAGTATTTCCTTCACATGTGTGTTTGTTTGAAAGTCTCAGAAGCCAATGCTGTGCAATAGGGATAGATAGATTTAATCATGTTAGCCTTCTATTTACTGGGAAACAGCCAATTCTTTTGTATATAAATGTGTACAGAACGGTTTCATATTATATTCATTTCCCAATTCATTTTCAATATGTTAACAGATGAATTTTTCTTTCAAAAGTTCAATCAAGGTTACTGTTTCCCCACAAAAATGCTATATTTTTCAATTTTGATTTTCCCTTTCTGTCACTAGATTTGTTGAAGGGTGGTCTGTACAAAATTTTGGTTTATTTTTAATTGTTTGTTCTGTAAATAAGCCAAGAATGTCTTTACTTTTGAAGTGCTAGTCACTTAGATGAACAGTTACACCTAGTTGTAAGTATGATACTATCATTCATCATACTTTGATTATATTATTTTATTATTCTGCATTAAAAATTAAAAATAGCTTATAATCAAAATGTTGAATAGCTTTTGAAAGAAGATTTTCCCTTAAACATGCTTAAAGATTTTATTAAGCATAGTAAGCTTTATCATATCCTTTAGAATTCATTGGTAAATGATAATAGCACAGCCCTATCCGTTGTTGTTTTAAAACTGCAAAATTACGTGGATGTATATTACCAAATGCAAGAATATTTTAATATTATTACACCAACTATACTTGTACATAATTTCAACCAAATTCTGTTTCACTTAAACTTCCTATAGAATTGAAAGAAGTTATACAAGTTGATGATAAATTACAGTTTGGTTACATCGCCAATAATGAAAACAAAAAAAATGGATGACCATTTCTTAGCTTTTTGGCCGGCCATTTGATACCATATATGCTCTTCCCCATCCCACGCCAAAAGCATATACTAAAAGGTTCTCAAACCAAAACACATAAATGGACACTTAACAAGATTATTGTAACTGTGAAGGAAGATACGAAGAACACCTCGTAGGCATCGATGTCTTGAAATTTTATCTAAACTAAACTTTCCTATAAATTTCAACTTAATTCTCTCACATTTTCCAGTCATCACACAAAAAAAAGGTTAAGACTCCAAAGTATAATTAAGATTAACATGTCAAAGGGAGACAAGTTTGTTGTTTTGGACTTTTGGGCTAGCCCATTTTGTGCTAGAGTGAAGATTGCTTTGGAAGAGAAAGGGGTGAACCATGTGGACAGTGAAGAGGATTTGTTTGGTGGGAAGAGTGAGCTTCTGCTGAAGTCAAATCCTATTCACCAGAAAGTTCCTGTGCTCTTGCACAATGACAAACCT
This sequence comes from Glycyrrhiza uralensis, assembly GCA_030159175.1. Lineage (NCBI taxonomy): Eukaryota > Viridiplantae > Streptophyta > Magnoliopsida > Fabales > Fabaceae > Glycyrrhiza > Glycyrrhiza uralensis. The sequence goes on from BRZY01000006.1 coordinate 6,816,464, forward strand.
GTCCTGGAGTCTGCTGTCATTGTTAGCTACATTGATCAGGTCTGGCCTTCCAATTCACTGCTTCCAGCTGATGCATATGCTCTTGCTCAAGCCAGGTTCTGGGCTGATTTCATTGACAAAAAGGTTAGTTTTACATCATTCTTAAGTAGCCTTTTGACCAGGGCCGGCCCAACATATTTATAAGCCTAAAGCGAACTTTGAAAAGTTCTTAAGTGAGAGAATAATAGAAAAAATAGAGGTTTATATATACTGATAGTCAATAATTTTTTTGCCAATGGCCCTAAAACAAGGGTTTGGGCTATCTTACCCTTATACCGACCCTACTTTTGACATACAAACAGAACTAAACTTTCTCTGTCATATTTTCTTTGGTTCCATCTTTTTTAGTTAAATCAAAATATATCACTTCTTTTCTTTTAAATCTCATGTTCTATTCTACTTTTTAATATACGCCAAATGTAGAACAGAACTCATATGCTCATCTGTCATATATTCTAACCTGTTTAGCAAATGCTACCTTAATGTCTAAAACCTGCTGCATACTAGAACTTGTTCTTATATATATATATTAGCACGGAGTACTATTCTTTCAAATCTAAGAAGCTTTTGAACCCCATGTTAGAAATTTTAGTAGACTTTAAATTTGTGCTCAATGTATTTAGTTTAAGTTATGATGACCAATGATGTTCTTTGTGGATTTGGTTCCTTTGAAGTGTAGAGTACACCTAGATAGTAACTAATAGCAGTTAATAAGAAATTTACTGAAGTTCCTCACATATCACTTGTTATTTATTTTAGTTACATCTCATAAAATTAATTTTGCCATGATGGATTATCAACAAGTTATACTATTTTAAAAATGCATCCTACCCTTTAGAAAATCTAAATCTTATGATTGGTGTGATGTATTAAATTGTCACCCTTAGTTATGATTACCCTTACCTATAAACAAAAAAAAAAGGTCTAGTATCCAAATATTCTCTACCCCTAGTTAGAGGCTAAAAATTATATGCAGAATTATGCATGCATATATGATATTGGATATGGTCACTACTTGTATGGAAGGTATTTGACTCTGGGAGGAGTATCTGGGGGAGCAATGGAGAAGAGAGAGAAGTGGGCAAAAGGGACTTCATTGAAGTTTTGAAGCATCTGGAGGAAGCCCTTGGGGAGAAAGACTATTTTGGTGGTGATGCCTTTGGGTATGTGGACATCATAGCTATTCCTCACTCAGCATGGTTCTTGGCATATGAGAAACTTGGTGGCTTCAAAGTTGAAGACCACTGCCCAAAAATATCAGCTTGGATTAAGAGGTGCTTGCAAAGGCAATCTGTCAACAAAGTTCTGCCTGACCCAGAAAAGGTCTACCAGTTTATCCTTCATTTCAGGAAGATGTCAGGGCTTGATTCATGAATATGAAAGAGAAGTGCTAGCAATACACTCTTTCCAACACACTCTTTATGATTGGTTGAAATCCATGAGGGTCTCACCATTTTGGGAATAGGTCCCACCAAATAGGATATGGGTCCCACATGATTTAATGAGACCCATATGCATTTTAGCCAATCATGAAGAGTGTGTTGAAAAGAGTGTATTTGAGAGTGTGTTAGTAACACCTATCGAATATGAAATTAAGCATATATGCCTGATAATATATCTCATAGCAGTGAATAATGTTTATTTCTCTTTCTTATGTTGTTCCCCTGTATTAGAACTTGTTTTGGCTTTTCAGTTATTCCTCACCAGAGGGCTAGAAATTAGAATAAGGGAAAACTGAAAAGATGAAAATAAGAATCACCTCTGGGATTTCTATTGCTTTTTCAGCTATAAGGGGTGTGCTAACAAATCAACCATCTTTTAGCTTTTGAATTATGTAACTAATATATTGTGTTCCTTATCCTCTTATTATAAATACAGGTTTGAAAGAGTTTCAACCCCAAAAGCTTAAATTAGGTTAGAGAGCTTTGCTCTTCCACAAATTTAATTTCTCAAACCATATCCATAAATCAAAGTATATTTTTTTATAAGGCGAGAAATTTATTGAACTAGAGAAAGCTAAGCGAAAGCACAAGAAGTGATTAGCACTAGCCCAAATTAAAAAAGTACAATGAAAACCAAATAATGGTTGTACAAAACAAAGAAGGCAATAATAAAAATACAGATAGAACCGTTAAGCATATCACCTAACCAGGGGTGTTCAAAACCAAACTGATCCAAAAAAATAGCCGAAAATCGATCAAAAACTGAATTTTTTAGATTTTTTGGATGACTATTTTGGAAGACCGAATCGAACCGCTCAGATTTCGGATCTCTTCACTAAAACTGAACTAAGCCGAACCGAACCACAACTTATAATATTATTTCTTTTGAACTTACATATATAGGTTACTAATCAATTGTTACATTGTGTATTTTTTTAGAATTGACTTTTGCAAGTAGTCTTTGTGTTAAATATTAATTCACAATGACTTGTGTGTGTTAAATATTATTTCACATTTTTCATTTCATTTGTTTAGATATGATTTTGCAAATACTATTTTTCTATAAGATATTTTTTTAGAAATGACATATGTGTGTTTAGAAACTAGCTTTATAATTGATAATTCATCAAGAATTATTAAAACATATGTCATTGAGTTATACTCGCAAATATATTAGAAGTGAAACGGAAGCGGAATAACTTTGGTTGATATTTATTTTCAAAAAAAATTATAACTGCAAAAAACCGAAAACCGATCCAATTTAAAACGCATTATTTCATATCGAATATTGAATGCAAACCGAACTGAGTCGAATTGCATGTTATTTTAAACTTTGAATCGGATGACTTTTTACCTCAAAACCGAACCGAGCCGCGCGAACACCCCTACACCTAACCATGGCTACTTTAAACAAATTGTCCCAATTCTAAACTAATCACACTTGGGGAAAATCTCGCACCTCATATGTGAAGCTATCAGACGCAATCCACAGAACTACATACTTCCAATCCAAAGCCATTCACATCTAGAAAAATATTTACACCCCGAGTGTAAAATTGTCAGACCCACTCACTAATCAAATAATAGAACTAGATGGTTGACCCGTGCATCGCACGGGTCCCATTTGTTTTTATACATTATAAAATGACTTATTTATATAATAATAAATTAATATATGGTATATCTTAAAGTTATAACATTGCTGATTTTGTGACATTGTGCATAAAATTTTATAGGAACAAAGAAAAATAAATGGAGTTTGTAAACAAATACTATTTTATTAATCAGAAATAAAATAAAAAAATAATTCTGTAACGTAAAAATTTAAATTTAATTTAAAAATATGAATGAAACCCGTAAGTAAATATAATTTTATTCATCAGATATAAAATCAGAAGGAAAAAAATTGCAACCTAAAGATTTATAGGAACAAAGAAAGATGAATGAAGATCGTAAGCTAGCACTATTTTATTGAGTTGAGATAAAATCAAAAGAAAAATAATTTTGCAACTTGAAAAATTATAAGAACAAAGAAAGATGAATTAAACCTATAAGCAAATATTATATTATTGATAAGAAAATATAATTTTGTAATCTGAAAATTTATAGGAACAAAGAAAAATAAATAGAATCCATAAGCAAATATTATTTTATTGATAAAAAAATAATTTTACAACCTAAAAATTTACAGGAATAAAGAAAGATGAATGTAACCTATGAGCAAATATTATTTTATTAATAAGAAATAAAATAAAAAAAAACAGTATTGAAAACTAAAATTTAAAGGAACAAATAAAGATGAATAGAGCCCATAATAAATACTATTGTATTGATGATAAGCAAAATGAAAAGAAAAATATTTTTGTAACCTGAAAATTTATTAGAAATTAGAATAAAGAAAGATGAATGAAACACGTAAGTAAATATTATTTTATTGATCATAAATAAAATCAAAAGAAAAATAATTTTAAAATTTGATAATTTACACGCACAAAGAAATATGAACGAAACTCACAAACAAACACTATTTTGTTGATCAAAAATAAAATTTTAAAAAAATAATTTTATAGCTTGAAAATTTATAAGGGAAAAAAAGGATAAATAAAACATATAAGTAAATATTATTTTATTGATTAAAATTAAATTAAAATAAAATTAGTATGAAATTGAACACGCACAAACAAATATGAACGAAACTCACAAATAAATACTATTTTGTTGATCAAAAATAAAATTAAAAGAAAAAATAATTTTATAGCTTGAACATTTATAAGGACAAAAAAAGATAAATAAAACATATAAGTAAATATTATTTTATTGATTAAAATTAAATAAAATAAAATTAGTATAAAATTGAAATAATAGAAACAAATTTTTTGAAAGAATTGTACCCAAAAAAAAATTTTGAAAGAAAAAACCAAGAGAGAGAGAGAGAGATTGCTTGTTGCAGCAAGATTGTTTTCGACGAAAAATATTGATGAAGAAAAAAAAAACTGGATGCAGGAGGAGGACATTGTCCGGGTAGATGCTAGAAGTTGTGACACGTATGATTCTACAGTAACATATTGTGCAGATTTAATATATAATAGGATTATACTTTTCCGTAATTTTGCACCGGAAGCTTTTGATCCATGTGGGACCCGCAGTATGAGTAGGTATTTTTGAGTCAGATCAGTTTCAGAGTTTCAAGCTGAAAAAAGTTAATGCATGATGAGTTTCCGTTCGGCAAGTAACAATATACTTTACATACATGCATACCTTGTTTTAAAAAAATAAAATTTATATGGAAGTGAATATAATATTTAATTTCATCATTGAGAATATAAGAATGTAACAAAAAGAAATCAAACAACCTAATTATTAATGCAATGCTTGGGGTGGTTTTTAATTTTATGTTTTGAAATTTTTAAAAACTAAATCTAGTTTCTATTTTGAGTTTTGAATTTTTTTTTTAGTTTTGAGTTTAAGTTTTTTTTTTCCTTTTGAGTTTAGCCACTCTTTTTACTTTGCTTCACTATAAATGGTGAAGACACGACAGAAATTACACTAGGGGTGCAAAACGGGTTGATCCGACGGGCCGGCCCCGCCTAACCTTGCTTTTGGCAGGCTGGGTATTTTTCAACCTGCGACCCGCTGGGTTGATTAATTTATTTTTCAATTTTAAAAATATTTTTAAATAATTTTTTCACTTTTTTATTTTTTTCGCGGGCTTGGGCAAGCCAACCCGCCGGCCAGCCAACTCGCCCTTAAACGGGACAGGTTGTGTTTTTCAGCACACTTTCCTCGGCGGGGTGGGGGGAAAAAAACAGGTAGGGCAGACCGACCGATTTTGTCATCCCTAGATGGCACAAGAGGATGCTAAAGGGACACGAGTAAAGCTAGGTAAATGAGTTTTGGCCTGCGGACGCCCCAATTAACCAGCAAGCCGTGTAGGCTACGAGTCACCTAAATATAGGCCCATTTAATTATGAGTTTTTTAGCCCGATTTGTTTAACCCACGGGCTAGGTGGGTTTAGTTCGCTGGTTGGCAGGTTGGCCTATGGGCCATTTTTTTTTAAATCCAAAATTTTTAATTATTTTAAAGTTTTAATGTGTATTTTTTTTACAAAATGTAATTATTTTTAATTCTTTAGTAGGCGGGTTGGCCCATTTAGCCCGTGGACTATGTGGACCGGACGCGGACTACAACATGTAGGCCCATTTATTTCCCGGGTTGGGGCGGCCTAGTCTGTTTATATGCGGGTCAATACGGAACGGACCGGGTTGACCACATACCCACCTCTAGACACGAGAGAACGGAAGTATTTAGTGTTTAAAAGTGAAATAAGCATGACCAAAAAAAAAATTGAAACAAGAATCACAAAACTTATTTTTATGATTTTGAGATTTAAGTGAAAACTGTTTTAAAATTAAGTAAAAAACTAATTTAATCCCATTTTACCTGAACAGATTTTGTTTTCAAATTTAACTTTTTAAACAAAAAATCAAAAACTTAAAACCACCCCAAACAGCCCCTAAGCAATTACGTGCGATCAAATGGGTATTGCGTTCTCATTGTGAGAGAATACACCGACCTTCCTTTTGTTATCACATATATATATACCGTTAATGAATAATGATTGTATACTTTTCAGGACAGATTATATATTTGTTTTATTTCAATCATTTTATACTCTGAAATTGGTTGTGCTTTGGAACATGCTCATCGCGCAATGCAAACTCTCGACATATTTTTAAACTTGAATCGTCTCATCTGAAGCTCAAAAGAGGAGTGTCTGAACTTGTTTTTGGTAGAATAAAATTAAATTAATTTGGTCCATATATATCTTTCATTACTATATTTATGCAAATTAACCGGTTTAAGCTAAGGGTGTTCAGCGGTTCGGGTAACCCGCGAGCCCGAACCAAACCGGACCAACCCGGTTTTTTTGTATTTTTCCTCAGTTCGGATTGAAATCTGATCCAACCCGTTCAGACTCGGCCTGGTTTGGTTCGGATGACGGGTTTCAGGATTTGGACACGTGAACCCGTCAATCCGAACCGATGACGTGGCAATAAAATTAAAAAAAATTGCTATACTCGTGTGGTGTGATCCGTGTGTGCTTCAGTCTTCACATTTCACACAAATAGAAACTAAACTAGGGTTCTCAATCCCTTCTTCACCTCTTCTCCTCTTCTCCCTCAGTCGCCGTCCTGTCTTCCTGTCTGTCATCTTCCTCAGCCACCGCCTGGATCCAGCCGTCGTCTTCCTCATCCTGTCGTCTTCGCGCAGCCACCGCCGTGTCTGTTGTCTTCTCGAGTGAACCGAGCGCCTGGGAACCAGCTGTCGTCCAGCCACCGTCGCTTGGAACCAGCCGTTGCCTGGAACCACCGTTGCGCCCAGAACGAGAACGAACTCCATCACACCTAGAAGGAACCCCACCGCGTCACTAAAGCTCACGTCCTCGACCGGCCACCGCGTCGCTCCTCAACCCCTTGTCTCGCCGCCATGTCTCAACCCCACACCACCGCGAATCTCCTTCTTCTTTCTTAGCCGCTACGAAACGCATATGTAGCAGATCACGAAGGGGGCAGAGAAAGGATATTGGCCTTGCTGCTGCGCCGCCGCTGCTGCAGCAGTGAAGAAGATTAGGGTTTTTTTTGTTGGTCTGAAGAGGAAGATTAGGGTTCAAAATCTCAAATGAACCCTATCCCTTTTTTTTTCTTCCTTTACTCATGTTTTACCCTTGTGGGCTCAGCCCATTCATATCCCTTTTCTTCCATGGGTTCGGGCCATTTCTCTTCTTTTTTTTTCTGACAATTTTTGGATTTTTTTTTAAAAAGGCATGGACCTACGGGTCCAAACCGATCCAACCCGTTCCTGTACAGGTTGGTTCGGTTCGGATTTAGAAAGTAAAAAACGAAAAATCCAAACCAACCCAATCCGTAGGGTTTTGATCGGTTCGGATAATGAATTTAGCCAAATTTGATCCAAACTGGCCCCTGAACAGCTCTAGTTTAAGCCCACAATTAGTAGTTGAGGAGAGGAAAAATAAAATCGGATCAGGAACTTATTTAACATTGGATATGAGATGAAGACTAGGAAGAAAAAGCAAAAGGAAGCATAAACTCATAAAGGAGAAAAGCACAAAAAGATGGATTCATGAAAGGGAAAGCATGAGAGAGAGAAATGTATATAGACTTGGGCATCGATGGGAAAAGCATGAGATAACGCACAAGTGATCCTGCCATGCCACGTGGAAGACTTAATTATTCACGTGGCAAAAGCTGGCCCCACATGGGTCCCGCTTTGGACTTGGTTAGCTGTTTATGCATATTAATGCATGTGCCATCGGTAGGTACGTATTTGCCTAAACTAAAAAATTAACCTGTACTATCAGCTAGTACTATCAGCTAGTATCTAGTTAATCAATGAAGTCCTTTAAGTCTAGAAGATGAGGATGCGAAAACATTGGCAACTAATCTCTTTTTGGCAACTAATCTCTTTTGTACTCGATTATTAAAAAAAAAACTTAAATGTAGAGGTCTAAAATATAAATAAGTTATAAATATTTTTAATTTATTTATTGAACTTTTTTCTACAAAATATATATTATTTATTTAATGTAAATTTTATTTTCAATAACTATTTTATTAAGGGTAATTTAGAGAATAAAATTTATTTCTTTGATAAGATCAATAAAATTAAATGATATTAATTAACTTTTTTAATTAGCATGAGTTTTTTTTTTGCTTATATATACGAGTCCGAAGAGAGTATGTATCAAAATAAACACTCTAGCTAGATATATAGATAGGATCATCACATGCCATACAAACTAATTGTTATAATTTGTTTAATTTGCACAGTAATTAAGAGTATTAATACAAAAGAAAAATTGCAGATTAACATGAGTGTGTAACAACATTGAACGTGTTCTTGGAGTCAATATATATATAGGAATAAATTTTTCACCGGATTCATGATTCCAATTTGTCAAGCTTGAAACCTGCATCAATTGATCAAAGTTCTCAATCAATCATCCACATGAAAAGGAAAAAAAAAAGTGAGGAGCGATTAATTAATAAAGCTTAGAGAATGAATGGCAATAAAAAAGAAATGTGAAAGGATCGTTTGTTCAGTTATGAACAGCCGCAAAACCACAATCTGTTACAGTTTTCTCACGTTAATGTCAGATCCCAGAATGCCATTATTCGTGTTGCCACGTGGATGAGCCCAGAATCCAAGAAAGAACAAGCAAGAAGCATAGGATCAATGGGTGCACAAGACAAGAGTCTTAAGTCTTAACATATTATATCATTAATTTATTATTAATTAATAAATATTTTTGTCTTATTAGTGCGAAGTATTCACCAGCTTTGATATTGACTCTAATATCCGCCGGAAAACATTATTAATTAGTAATTAGTAATAGGAATTAATTCAAGCTTGATATCAAAGATAACAGGAATCCATCCATTTGATCAAGCAAATTAAAAAACAAATGAAAAAGCTACTTCAAAAAAGAAAAAGAAAGAGAAGGGGTGACACAGACAACCCCCATCATAATTAACTTTTTTTGTCCCCACCCCACAACCTTCTCTTTTTGTCCTCTTTATCAAAACCCCAAGCAAACCCCACATTCCACCCTCTTTGCCTCTCATCTCTCTCGTGATCCCCCTCTCTGTGTGTTGGTCTCTCCCCACTTTCTTCCTTTGGATCTTCTTCTTCCCTAAGGTCTTTCCTCCTTCTCATCCTCTCTCCCTAGCTAGCTATTTTAATTTACTACTATATATGTGTCTGTCATATATATATATATATATGTACAATAAAAAGTTTATGTTAGTACTTTTTATTTTCTAATTAATATGCATGGTTCGTTTAATTTGGGACGATTTTATGCATGGTAGGGTTTGATTTTGTATTGTGCACCGTGGCACAGGAAGAAGGAGGTCCAAAGTAAGGCCAGTGCATATATATAGTGAGATACATATATGGCACCTGTTTCATTGCCTCCGGGTTTCAGGTTCCACCCTACGGATGAAGAACTTGTTGCTTATTACCTAAAGAGGAAGATCAATGGCCGTATGATTGAATTAGAAATCATAGCCGAAGTTGATCTCTATAAGTGTGAACCGTGGGACTTGCCAGGTAATTATTTAATTCATTAATTAGACTCAATATCATTTTTTTCTCTTCATTTTATCATGCATAGATTAGAGCTGTCAAAACGAGTCAGCTCGGCCCACACGAGCTAAGAGGTAAACGAGCCGAGTCGAGCTGGCTCGGATTTTTCAAGGGTCAGAAAATACACAGCTCGGCTCGGCCCACCACGGGCTCGCGAGTTTTGCGAGCTGGCTCCCGAGTTGGCTCACGGGCTGGCTCGCAGGCTAAATCAATAAAAAATATATTTAAAATGATTAAAAAAATATTTAAAAAATAAAATAAAAAACTAAAAAAATATTGAAAATGCTAAAAAAATAAAAAAAACTAAAAAAATATTTAAAATGATTAATTTATATTTTTTTTATTTTTTCGTGTGGCTCGCGAGCCAACTAGGCTCGTGAAGAGCTTACCTTCTTCAGCTCGCGGGTTAAATGAGCCGAGCCAAATCGGCCCGGGGTTAAACGAGCCAACTACTTAGTAACCCTTTTAGCCCACAACTCATTTTGACAGCTCTAGCATAGATATAAAGGCTGGAATGAAATCATATAACTGATCAGATATTAAAACAAACTATATGCATGTTGTATTATTTTTTGATTTTCTTGAGAAAGTAATTATTTTTAGTTTTTGCACAAAAATTAAAAATTAAAAATTTATCAAAGATTGAATGGCTGTACAAGTTTAAATTAATTTGATGCTTTTAAAAAATTGATACCCACCCAATTTGTTTACTTTCAGTAAGAAAATTCCATGAAACACGTTTTAAATTAATCATGAAGACCAAACTGAGCTTGACGTGAGTGGTTAAGGTCTCTCGTCTCTTAACCAAGGTCTCGAGTTCGAGTCTTGGGTATGGAAAAAATCACAGTTGGGAGGAATGTCACCCATTAGAGGTGCCGAACAAACTCCCGCTGGAGATTAGTCTTCGTCGTGCAGGCGGTAGGATACTCCTCGATGTAGAATAAAAACAAATTAATCATGAAGAGAAGTTTTAACTAAAGACCTCAATTTTTTTTTCTACAATTAGTTCCATGATGATTTTGTGAAACTTAATTGGATCGGAGATATTGAAAGTATTTTTAAAATTAAAGTGGACACCCGCTTCTTTGGACGCGCGCAATTTGCTAGCTTCTAGTCTTTATTCAGTGATGATGAAACACATGCTTGCTTTTTAGCTTGGTCAAGTATATATTTTTCTGCTGTAACACAAAATATCTCATGTGATATAGGTTAATCTTTATATGGCGGAAAGGATTGTACTTACGATTTCTAGAGAGGATGGTCCCTTCACCTTTAGGGTTCCTATTTTGACCATCAAGATTAGTAATGAGACAATAGTAGATTCCCAAGTCAAAAAGCGTAAACTAAAGAAAAAGTTTACATCATCTACAAGATCTAATTGCTTATCAAAGATAATCTACAAGATCTAATTATATACATTAATTTATACACGACTCCATGTAAAATGAGTTTAATTACTATGCACTAATTAACAGTGTAAAAATATCTTACCCATATATCAAATCATATCCTATCATAACACTACTTCATAAAAATTGTTCATAAAATATCTACACAAAAATCTACATGGTGAGATTATATGATTGGACGACTGTGTAAAACTTTTCTACACTCTCTGTGCTTAGTATTAATTTAATTCTTACTTTATTACCTAACGTTCTACCGAGAGTGATTGTGAAAAATATTGTTACTGCAAATATGAACGAAAAACTCAATATGGGAAAACTGATTAGTCTTTTGTTACTGCAAATATGATTGTGAAAAAACTCAATATTGAAAAACTGATTAGTCTTTTGTTACTGCAAATATGATTGTGAAAAATATTGTAATAATCAATTTTGAAGCTCTTTTTTGTTGTTGTTATTAATCATGATAATCATAATTATTAATTACAATAATTACAGGGAAGTCATTATTACCGGGGAATGATATGGAGTGGTATTTCTTTAGCCCTCGTGATAGGAAGTACCCAAATGGATCAAGAACAAACCGTGCAACAAAATCAGGGTATTGGAAGGCCACAGGGAAGGATCGAAAAGTAAATTCCCAAGCTCGAGCAGTGGGGACGAAGAAAACCCTAGTTTACTATCGAGGAAGAGCACCCCATGGATGTCGCACTAATTGGGTTATGCATGAATATCGTCTTGATGAGAGGGAATGTGAAACCCCTTCAGGCTTGCAGGTTCACCTCTCCTCGCTCTTCTTTCTCTCTTTTTTTCCCATTTCATTTCCACTCTTTGATAATCCTGGATTTCTTTCTCTTTATTCATAATAGAGTTATATATTTGTTAATTTATTCATTTTCTTTTCATATATTTCATCTGCCTCAAAATAAGTGTCGTTTTAGCAAAATATATTTGTCCCATCGTTTTATGTTTTCAACAAAATATTAATTAATTTATTCTAATTTTACCCCTATTAATTGTAGTATATCAGTTTTTAATAATAAAAATTAAATCTCACTCCATTATTTATTGTAAGGTTAATTTGGTAAATTTGTTACTCTCACTCATTTATTTATTATATTTCTCAGCCTGTGTGAAGAAATCTAAAACGACACTTACTTTGGGACGCAGGGAATAATTTTTCAAAAAAATTCTTTTCATATACTTAACCATAAATCTTATTAATAAACTCCTTTATTACATTAACAGTGCATGCCAATTAGGGTCGTCAACTATACGATCTTTTTAATCATATAATATAATATTGACTTTAATAATTATAGACTTTTTTTATAGACAAATATTAATAATTAGTATGTTATATTAAGTTTAATAATTATACACTGACAGTGTAAATTTTATATAGATGTTTAGTTCTATTTTTTTTTCATCTTGTCACACTTGCATAAACACCCACAATGTGGTGAAATATGATCTGATATCTATGTAAAATTTTTGTTTTAAATTTCTTCATGTTGATGCTTTATTTGGGAAAAATACAAACTCAGGATGCATATGCTATTTGTCGGGTGTTCAAGAAGAGTACGGTGATTGTGCCAAAAGTTGGGGGGCAATGTGTTAATGTTACCAGCCATGCCAACCAGATTACAAGCGATCAGTCATCAAGCATTGAGCTATACTCAGAAGGAAGGGGAGAAGATTTTGATAATTCAAATTATTTGAGGACAATGGATACTTGCTCAACACAGTACAATATGGGAAATGAGACTAATCTCAATATCAATGACAGGACAAAGGATCATGGGAAGTGGTCAAACTTCTCATCGGAAGACGACTACCCATCATTTAGTCTTCCAACTTCTTCATTTACTAATAATTATGGAGCAATACCATACCCTCCATCCAAGGTACACAAAAATTTCCATGCACAAATATTATTGGAATATAGAGCAATAAGCTAGTGAGATTTAAATGTTAATTAATTACCGATCATTTGACCAATGTTTTAAATTATGATTTGCAACCACAATAGCAAGATCTAATCTTCACAATTACCAACATTACATTGGTCCGAGTGGAACTTGACTCGGATCCCTTATAAGCAAAGTCTCGGGTTCAAGTATTGTGGCTGGAAAGAGAAAAAAAAATGCGGCTAGGAGAGGAGATCACACTAAAGGTGGTCAGTTAGATTTCCCAACGAAAATTAATCATCGGCGAAACCGGTGGATACTCCACAATTGCATTAGGACCACATAATTTTCATCACAATATAAATGATTGTGACATAATCATAACCGCAATTTAAAACTTGTCTTTAACTAGCTTGTGATTTGGTTTGCAGGTGGATGTAGCAGTAGAGTGTGCAAGGATGCAGCATAGGTTTGTTATGCCTCCATTGGAGGTGGAGGACTTCCCTCAAGTTGGAATCTCCGAGCTAAAGATGACACAAGCCTCATCAAGTGCCACACAAGGAAGCAGAACCGAAACAGATATCTTGCAAGAAATTCTCTCAGCTGCTCATGCTTCTCAAGAGTTGATAAACCACTCCAGCTATTCACATGCATGGGGTACTGGCAATGAAAATTATTATGCTCCTAATGAAGATGATTTTACTTTCATGGTTGATACTAATAACTATAATCACACAAATGATATGAGCTCCATGAGATATGTTGACAAAACATGGGAAGATTCAAACACAAGATATCTGGATGAAGGGTTTAAGGCAGAGAGGATGGTAGAGAATTTAAGATGGATTGGAATGTCAAGAGAAGATATGGAAAAGGTATACTAATATTTATTTTTTCAAGTTTCATTAATTATTTCATAAATATTAATTATCCTATTTCATGTTTTATTTCAATGTCAAAACTAAATTGATGGCCTATGGCTATGGTCCAAATGGATTTTATGTCTTAACTGATGAAAATTGAAAATTTATGATCATAGAGATTGAGAATAATATAAAATAAGTTTATAAGATTGTTAATCTGCCAAATTGGACAGATGGAAGAACAAAAGATTGTTCCAGTTGAGGATATTTCAAGCTTTCATACAATGATCAGGGAAGAAAATGAGGTGCAAGGTATTAGTAAATCCCACACATGACTTTTGTGTTTTATTTTTATAGCTTTTTTTTTTGGTGAATTGTTGAAATTAATTGTTTTATATTTGCATCAGAATCTGAGCAACACAATAGCAACACTGACATCAATGAATTCTCATTGGGATTCATAAATGACGGTGAGAACTTTATAGAAGATGGTAACATGGATGATTACTCAAGTTCTCCAAGCTTTGAGGTCATTGAGGAAATAAAGGTCAGTCATGGATTGTTTGTTTCAACTCGTCAAGTAGCCATGACCTTCTTTCACCAAATAGTCCCTTCACAAACCCTTCAAGTTCACCTCAACCCAGTGAAGATGGCAAACAATAATAACCATTCTATAGAGAATAATAAAGCAGAGGAACTAATGATGATAGTGGAGAACCAAGGGTCTTTCTTAAGGGAGTTCAAGGCATATGTGATGGGGAAGCTAATAAAGCCATCAAAGAACATAGCAAGTAATTTGATTGTATTTGTCTTTTCACTTCTGTTTTTGCTTGGTGTTTATTTGAAGGAAGAAGTTGAAATTTGGAAACCAGATGTGGAAGAAAAATGTAGCTACCAATCATATGATATAATCAAATGGAGTGAGTCAAAAGAGGAGGTTTGGTTTGTTGGTGTTAAAAGTGAGAAAGGCATAGGCGCAGTGTTGAAGAAAATAGGGATTTTCCTCACCATATCTTTGGCTCTTTGTACCATGTGGGCTAACCACATTATTATAGTTAACCCTTGACTCTCCTAATTCATTTATTTTTGTCTCTAACGAACTTAAGGAATTAGTTTGAGAAGACTCTCCAATTGGGCTTCTCCTAATTAAGTAGGAGGCTGATGTATGATGTATCCATCTTATACTTGTTGTATTTTACTTTGATACTAGTTATTTGACAAAAACTTAATTGTAATAGAATTTTTACCTTTATTAATTTTCTCTTTTTGTTTTTGAATTTGAAGAAAATTCAAACATTAGAAGTATAGTAAAGAACAGGGGAGAGTTCAAATTGTGTGCACATAAAAGTTTAGATCACACACTCATCACCATCACATTTCATTTCGCTTAGCTTCCTCCGTTTGAGTAATGAACTCTAGCTTGTGAATTATTATTTTTTATTTTTCTATAATATCAAATCAAAGGCATATAAACAAAAATACATTTTTTTATTGCAAACAAATAGTTTTATTTTTTATTGATATATTAATTAATGTCTGTTGGTAATATAAACTTATATTTAATCTATGCCTAGAAATTTTAAATTTTAAAAAAAATTAATTGTGTTCGGAAAATGATCCTTGCCAAAAGAAAACACTAACAAACTCCTATATGCAAGGACTCAATCTTGTTCAATTGTCAATTTCAGTCGTATTTGGGCCCAAAAGACTCAATTCGTCAAAAACATGAGAGTAAAATGTAGGGGTGTTGGTAAATACACCCCCATTTTTAGACATACACCCTATTTAATCCATTAAATTCCCAAACTATCCTCATTGATTTTTATTTTTTTTAGTTTTGCAGTTTTACCGAAAATTCAGTTTCCGGAATATATTTTTATATTTTTACCAAAAACTCGAGTTTCCGGAATACGAGTTTCCGGAATACAAGTTTGTATTCCGGAAACTCTAATTTTCGGAATATATTTTTTTAAATTCCAGAAACTCTAGTTTTTGGAATATATAAAAACTCAGTTTTTCGCATATATTCCAGAAATTTGAGTTTTCGGAATATAAATTTGTATTCTGGAATACAGATAAAAATGTATTTCGGAAACTAAGATTCCGGTAAAAACGTGAAACTGGAAAAAAAATAAAATCAATGAGGGCATAAAAGTAAAATACTATTTAAAGTGGAGTATATGAACAAAATGGTGGAGTGTATTTACCAGCACCCAAATGTAGTCCATTTCTATCCATTTGGGCTAGCTTGTTGATCAGGTGACAGGTTGGGCCGAACAGTTGGTTGGTGGGTATGGGCTAATGTTGGGCTGGATTAGTTTTTTTGAGTTTGATCATTTTTTTGCAAATGTTTATTTTTTACCAATATTTTTTAGTTATAAATACACAGTTAGGGCCTTGACATTCATTGGGCCATTAAATAAATTAGTTGTAAGGCAATTTCTATTAACACATACACACATTTCATTCTACACATACATATTTAATTTTTTTTAAATTCCAAAACTACCCCCCTACACTTATTTCTTCCTCCCCCCAATTCTTCTTCTTCCCTCTCATTCTTCCCTCCTTCCCCTCCATCGAGCAAACCAGACAACACTTCCCCTCCCCCTTTTTTTCAATTTTCTCCTCCATTTTCTCTTTTCCACTCTCCCCTCTCCCCTCCAGGCTCCAACAGCAAGGAAACGACAATTATAGCATCTACAAGCAATCTACCGGAACTAATAGTTCTGCACGTTATTGCTCAAACGCGGAACTATTAGTTCCGCGGGTATGTGTTTTTCAACATGCCTGCGGAACTTTAGTTCTGCGTTTGAGCAATAACGTGTGGAACTATTGTGTAAAATAACACATACACGTGGAACTATTTGTTCTACACATTATTGCTCAAACGCGGAACTAACAATTCCGCAAAGAACTAGAAAGCAGGGGGAAAAAAGGGCCTCACTTGTACCTTTTGCGGTAGCGATAGGGGCGGAACTGAAGACGATAGGGACAAAGATTGCTACGGTGTTGAGGTAGGAGAAGAAGATGAATGCGGAACTTGCGGCCTCACTATTGCAACGGGAAGAAGTGTGAGGGAGAAAAAGGGAGAAGAAACAGGAAGGGAGGAAGTGGCTCGCGGAAGTGGCTTGCTCGCGGATCTGAAGGCTGAGTAAGGAAGAGGAAGGGACTTTGGGATTTTTTTGAATTTAAGGGTATTTGTGTCTTTTCCTCTTTTAGTGTATGTGCACAAAAAAAATCATGTATATGTTATTAGAAATTGTCTAGTTGTAATAGTTCAAAGAACAAGTTGGATTACTAAATTTAAAATTTAATAACTTATATTTTATTATTTTCCCAAAGATATGCGGTGGAGTTTGGTTTCTGATGGATTACACTATTCACACCCAAACCCTCCCAAATCAACTCATGTTCAAAATATTCTTTCAACTGATTACAATATTCACACCCAAACTATCCCATATCAGAGTTAAAAATAAAATCCTCTCCAATTTCTCCATTGTTATACTTTTAGAGAAAAAAATGACATAAATGTAATAAATATATAATGAAAAGTGTTATTTATTACATTTATACCTCCAAAAACATAATAATAGAAAAAAAAAATAAAAAGAAACCAAACTCCCCAAATCAACTCATGTTCAAATCAAAATATTCTTTCAGATAGAGTACCCGACAACCCTTTCTTTTTTTGCGTTACTCGATAACCCGTTTGAATGCACCAACTTCACAAAAATTTAAATCGAACAGTTCAAGTTTTGGGTGGAACACAGGTTAACGATCAGCCATAGTTAAAGTTGTGAATAACACAAATACTAAATAAATAATTAATTAATTAAAATTTAAACTAATATTGCTGGGTTTTTTCCAAAGGAAAAACCCTTCAAAAATAGGGGTATGCCGCTGAAAGTGACAAGCTCACGGTATTCTTTAGTAAAAGGCGAAAGAATAGTTCGCCTTGTGCTTATCACACGGCTCCACAATATTTGAAGATCAGGTTCTTTCATTTTATATTGAGAGCACTCCATTCCTCTATTTATTCTTCCCGATGTGGGCTTTGAAGGGTAACACATTTTCGCTCCCACACTTTCCTCATATTTGGTGTTATACTTACTATTATCTGCGTAATTTAGGTATAGAGGAGGAACAAAATCTACTTCCAATTGACCAAAACCTGCTTGGTTCACGAAGGAATAGGATCGCCATGAAAAGTGACCTTGGTCTACATTGACTATTCTGTTTACTGATTTTCTATTTACCAAAACTTGCTTGGTTCACCAAGGAATATGATTACCAAAATTCTTGTGTAGAAGTTGATGTGAGATTAAATGTTGCACCATGTTTGTCACAAATTTCCTCACACATTTTATTGAATGATTACATAAAATAGTTGCTATTTTGCAACAATTACAGAGCTTCTTCGTTTATTTAATAACACAAAAGTTAAAAAATACATATAAGAAGGTATATACAATAGAGAAAGATCAATATCCAACATGACAAGATGTATCCTCGTAATTGACTTGGTTTATGGTTGAGACCATTAAGCTCCAAGTAACCTAAAAGAAGCAAGTATTTTTTTTAGTAAAGTTGTCACACAACTAAAAATCATGAGTTAATCCAGGACTATATGATTAATTAGTCTAACCTTCGCAATGTCGACTGTGAACGTCTAATACTGCAAACCAAGAAGAAAAGGAAAAGGGAAAGGAAAAAAATGTTAGCTTGGATCACATGGAAAACCATTTTCGTAACTACACAAAGGTGTATGCTAACAAAGAAACAAAGACTTAGCAATTTGACCAATTTAAGTATGCTAAAGGTACAAATCCTATAAGGGAAAAGACTTCAATGAAGGTATATGATTCTACATTTCAGTTAACTTAAACTTTTTCCCTTCAAAAAGATGAAAAATGATTTATAAATTGTGTGACATACCTTGATCCTTGTTGTTTGAGGCTTGATTGCTTGCCCACTGGTTTTTGAGGTTCACCACTTGGAAGAGGTACAGTCTTCACCTGTGACATTGACATATTAGAAGTGTCAACCTTTTTCAAAAACTCAATTCCTAATAATTGATTATTGGTGCATATGTATAAAACCAAATATTGACTAACCAAATTCTTGAATATGAGATTATAGAACATATGGATGTATCTTTGCTTTGCCTCTTTTTGCTCTTTATTCACTAGCCTCCAAAAGGTGTAAATGTTCCCCATATTTACCAACTTGTTTGCATAGATCTTCCAAGTGTAGCTATAAGAAAAAGGCATGAACAATGTTTGAAATTCAATTTCTCTATAATGAGCAATAAAAGGTGGAACTATAACATAAATGTTAAAGAACAACTACACTAGTTTGAAGCTAAGGAAATGAATCAATGATATGGTTTGATCTTTGTTGGTTACCATTCATTTATGCGTCGCAATCCCGCTGCAGAAATCACACTCCATTGTGATGGGTCTACTTTGCACTTTTCAAAGAAATCAGCAATTTTGTTGCTTGATTCATCTCCATTGAGGGGGTCAATATGGAATCCAGAGACCCCATCAACAATAATTTCTGCTGGACCTCCTTGGTTGGTAGCAAAAGTGGGCAAGCCACAATTCATTGCTTCAATGACAGTTAATCCAAATGCTTCATACAAAGCAGGCTGCACAAAGGCTCCCCTTGTGTCAGCAATGCAACGGTAAAGCTCTCCATTGCGGTATCGATTAGTCTGAGCAGCAATCCATCTGAATTGGCCCTTGAGTTGGTACTTTTCAATCAAGTCATACATCTTTTTTATTTCTGCCATTTCCTCCCTATCTTTTGATTTTGAAGGGTCAAAGAATCCCCCAACTATCACAAGGTTCACCAAATTTCTCAGTCTCCTGTTCTTGGCATACCATTCAACTAACCCAGTTAAGTTCTTCACAACATCAAGCCTTGCCATTGAGAAGATTATTGGTTTCCTCCTCTCTGCTAGATAGCCACTATTTCCATACCATAAGTGAAGATTAATCATTTAGAAGAAAAATGTAGTATATAGTTTATAAATGAATTGAGGGCAAGCCTTGGCGCAACGGTAAGGTTGCTGCCTTGTGACCCGAGGGTCACGGGTTCGAATCTAGAAACAGTCTTTCCACTTGCGGAGGTAAGGCTGCGTACGTCTGCTCTCCCTAAACCCCACATGGTAAGAGCCTTGTGCACTGGGCCACCCTTTTATAGTTTATAACTGAATGTTAATTGTGCTAGAGTGGAAACTAAATAACTTACATATGTTCATTGTTATCCACTTTATTAAAGAGAAGGTCTTCAATGGCAGGGTGAAATTGAGATAGCCTTTTGTCTTTTTCTGTGTACGGGAAATAGATACTCTGGTCAGCTCCAGGTGCAGCTATGTTGAACTTGGGATCAAACACATTTATCCCTGAAACAACTCTACAAAGCCCTGGGAGTGTAAATGCAGCATGGCTTTCATATTGTCCAGGTCTATCTTTGCTGCAAAAAATAAACTTTCAAAATTAACTCAGTTTTTCATTTTTGAGCACTATAATATTTCTTCTCATTTGTAATGTGTGAATAAGGCTATTTTAACAAACCTTCCGGCAATTTCTTGGTATGTGCTGGTTATGATAAAATCAGATGCATTCATTGCAACTGTGTCAGCCATGAATTGACATGAGAAGTGGTATTTAGGATCCAACTCTTTCCACTTGACATCTGAGTCTTCATACTTGGTCTTCTCCAAAGCATGTGCTATAGTTCCCTAGTTTTCAATCACCAATAGGAATTAGTACATGTGGCAAAGAAGACACATCCTTGCAGCCACAAAACTATTGAAAGGAAAACTAAATAAAGGGATAGTATAGTAACCTGAGTTATCCCAAGTTTTCTAGACATTAGAGATGCTACCAAATTTCCATCAGTGTAATTTCCAATAACAAGATCTGGTTTCCCATCCATTAGGTCCAAAATCTTGGTTGTAGCATCCTATATATTAATATCAACCAAAGTATTGATAAGAAAGAAAGTTTTGCATTGCAAGAGGGAAAAAGGGTACAAGATAAGGGTTAATTAATTACAAAATTATTATATTGTTCTTAATCTGTTTCCTATTTTTAAATATTTGTACAGAACCTTAAAGCAGGTATATATACGTGCCTGAGTAAACCTCTCAAGATAGGGATAAATGTCAAAGCGAGAAACCCAACGACGCAAGATTCCTTTCTCTGTTTGAAAAGGCACACGTAGAATGTGGGAGTACTTGGTATCGTTGATTGGTTCCATTTCTTGGTGGCACCTGGTTCCCAGAGCATCAGGTATCAACCTTGTTACCTGTCAATGTCAAGAATATGCATAGTCACATAATTCTAGTATAAGTTCCAAATTGTATGCAGAAAGAGATTGTTCATTTGCGTGAAACTCACCACAAGAATTTGAGGCTTCACATTTAGCCCTTGTTCCTTAATTCTTAGAAGCAATTCTGCTTCTAGAGCCTTCACTTGGTCCAATATGTAAACTACCTGTTGTTTTTGGCAAGTGTTAGAAATGAAAACATTTTTTAAGTCATCTCTGTTACTTTGAGAAAATATTTTCTGTTTTTACTTTTAATTAATTACAAAACTATCATATAGTTTTTAATCTGTTTTTTATTTTTAAATATTTGTACAAAAAACAGTTAAAACAAAAAAAAATTCACTGTTTCCTTTATAAATCTTTAAAAATAAAAAACAGATTGAATACAATATTGCAGTATGTAAACATTTTCTCGAAGCAAATAAACACTTAATATGATATCAAAGAGCTACTTAATATGATGTCAAAAAGCTTCAGTGAGATCAAATATGCCATAAAGTCATTATCACCCTTATAATCAAAATAATTGTTCATGATGGTAGAAATTTTACCTGGCCACCAGTGTCTGGCAAGCCAAGGACATCTGATTGCCCAAAATAACCATGAACAGAGAAGACCACAACTTTGAATATTGTGGGAACCCTGCTGAAAAATTTCTCCAGGTTCTCATGGTCTGGAGCTTGGAGTACTTCTGATAAAGTTCCCATTGTCTCCTTCACTCTCCCTGCAGTATCTCCCCATCCTTTCTCAAACCCCCACTCCTTTAATCTACCAAATGAAATTGGCATTGACATTGGCATATTGGGTTACAACTAACATCATCTTAATTGGGCCTCTTTAATAGAAAACTAATTAACAAACTCTTTACCTTAGCTCAATATTCTGATATGCAGTGTCTTTGGGAAGTGCTGAGAGGAACACATCAGCCACTACTAATGCCATCTGAAGCTTTGCAGCTGAGCTCAGAGAGTCATTTATCATGAGGCTCTGTCAGTGTAGATGACAAAATAGGAAAATGAAAGTGTTATTATGTGGATTTTGGTGTTGGTATAATAATGTAAATGTTTATGAATTTAATCTCATGTGTTATGTTTCCACTTACTTCTCCTTGATGATTTAGTGTCACCAAGTAGTCCACTAGAGTCTGTGATTTTGACAATTTCCCAGTTACCCTTGAAGTTAAGAACTTTGAAACAAATTGAAGGCCTTTTCCAATTGAAGAAGACAGAGTTAATTGAGGAATCCCAATATCAAATGCTCCAAAGTCTGCTTCAAATGCGTTTTCATCAATTGCCCTGCAACATAGACCCAATTAATTAGCATCAAAGGCAAAGTTAACCGAATATGTCTTCATGTGGTACGGTACAATTACTAGATTTGAACATTTTTAGTGATATGTTTTTTTTAGCTCACATTTTTTTTACACCATATTGTTTTATGTAGACAATAATCCTAATGTAGGACCTATATTCATAATAATGAATTTCACAAGAGGAAAACAGTGTGAAAAATCCAAGTTTAAGATAAGAAAAATGACACACCATTTTTCGTCATGTACCCTTTCCTTGAATTTGAGGTAGTCAGTGGGGGAAATAGCCTCAACATAGAGGTCCTCAGAGTTCACACGTACATATTCCCAAACTCCTGGATTAGGCCTTATTGCAAAGGCAACATATGGTGGATCAACAACAGCTTCCTGCAAATTCAGGTGCACAACATTAAATTCCAAAGGCTAATTATGTGGTACTATTGCATGTATAAAGTGAAACAACTGCCAAAGCATGTTTTTCGTGAGGCTAATCAAGTAGCTGATAGGCTAGTTTATTGTTAGATATTAGATTTAGGATTTTTTTACTTTTGTCCACCGTTTATTTCTAATGCCATGTTGGGATGCTTCTTGTGTTCCGTTTCCTAGAGGATTCTAGTTTTATTTTTGGGGCTTAGTCCTGTTGCAATTATCAAAAAAAAAAATAGTGAAACAACTTTTGAAACACCTTGTCCAACACACTATTGTTGACCAAATTCATGTAGGTTCTATCATATGACGTGTCTCATTTCTTTTTTTATAATCCTAGTATGTTACCCGTGCAGTTGCACGAGTTGTTTGGTTTGTACCTATTTTTTTATAATTCTTTTATCATATGATTCCAATGATTTATCTATGAAAGAGTAAATGTTCTTAGGTGGTATTTTAAAATTTAAAAAATAAAATATTTAAAATTATGCAAAATATATAAATTGTGAACAAAGTAAATTGCAGAAAAAGTATTTCTAAACAAAAAAATAAATTGCAAATAAAACATTTTTAGCATAATTTAATAAGCAGTTAAAAAAATTAATAAATGAAATAATTTTAGTGGTTAATAAATAATAATATGTGAGAGATGATATGTATCTTAACCTTGACTAATATAATATTAAATTTAATTTATATATAATATAATAAGTTTACAAATGATATAATTATGTGATAATAAACAAATGTTAATACATTTTTGTAAAATATAAATTTTTTTCTGTAACAATTCATTATAATTAAATTTTAAATTATTATATGTTTATAAAATTTTCATGTCATATTTTTTTATTTTATAAAAATGTATGAGCAAATGACTATCAACACTTCTTCTGATAAAAAAACTACTACCATCGACACAAAAGTGCTATTGTCCTGCCAATGCCACGTGGCGCTTTTTTATTACTCCCAAAATGTCACACAGTGATGCTCTGATGGATGTACGTATCATACTTGTTTGCACTTGCGGTGTTAGATCGAAAATATCAGAGGGTTCTTGGAATCTCACGCTGACACGTGTCAATTAGAAAATGATTTTTCAAAAGATTGATACGTGTCAAATTGGGGCATAATTTTTTTAAATAGAAATAGATTTTTTATCAAAGAAATGGGACTCACGAGAATTTTAATCAATAATAAAGAATATGTCAGAAATATTGTTTTACTAACAGTTTTCTATGAAGTGGACAATGTAAACAAATTAAGAACCTGTGTAGTGCTCAATATAAAGCCAAGAGTGCCCTCCAAAACTTGATTTCTTTCACTTTTGTCATCTATAGTTCGATCCATTTCTTCCATCAAATGATGAATTTTCATAATCCTTCTCCCCTTCTCTAGGTACTTAGCAAAGCACCTCTTCATGTGGTACCGGCTCTGCCTCAATGCATCTGGCATGTTATCTACTATAGAATCTGTGCGCTTCAAGGCTGGTACAGAAGCCATTTAAACAAAGAGATTGTAATAAAAATGAAAAGGTAAAGGATAAATTGAGGTTTAGAAACTGAGAAATGAAGATGGTCTTGATTGCATGTCAAATGTTGTGTGTCTTAATTTATATGGGTAGCTATTTATGTGCATTGTCATGAGAAATAACAATTTCTTGCTAGATAGTTGAAAGAGTTGGATAAGGAACATTTGATGAGGGAAGGAAAGGAAAGGAATTTTTCATGTTTGAGAAGAGATTTAATGTTTTAAGAAATATAAAGGAAGGTGTGTGAATGTTATTTCTAACACGGAATTTTAAGTATCATTCTTTTCTTATGTTTGTCTAGGGGTGCTACCATATGTGTGGATGACCATGAAAAAAAGAATATAGAAAGATTCCATCTTCACGGTATTTGCCTTTCTGTTTGTTTTCGCTAAGGAAATGGGGCGAAGTTTCTACATATAATACCACGTGTTTAAGGATAAGACAACGATTAAGTGAAAAACAAAATGTAGAATTTTTTTTTTGATGAGTAGAAATAATTTATTTATTGTAAAAAAATTGAAATAATCAAGTTGAGAATATAAGAAGTAAATTTTAAAGAAAAAGAAGAAATAATAATCAAGTTGATATGAGCAATGTATAAATTATTTCTTTTATATTTTTAGGGATTTTATCTTTGATAACACATTTAGTTTAAAAAAAATTATTAAAATTATGTATCTAAGTTTATCTGAAATTTTATTTATTTAAGATTTATTTTGTCTTTGGATTATAAATATCCCTTTTTTTTATACAAGGACTATAAATATCTTTAATTAGTTAAGTAAGTCAGGGAAAAATAACTTTTTATAATACGTACTTTCCTCTACTAAATATATGTGGCTTTGTATGTATTACCAACAAGTATCATGTACATTTCCAACAACAACAAAATCATGTACATTAATGTGAAGGTACTTTCACGAAATATAAAAAAATAATTTAAAATACATTTCAAAATTTTAATGAATAGAAAATCATTTCAAGGGCAATAGAAAATATTTAAATTAATTATTTTTAAAAATCTCAAAATTTGATATAATTAAAGAAAAATAATTTTGAAGATGATTTATATTTGTACTATTAAGTTATATCCGATTAAGTTTAACGCTGATTGAAGAAATTTAAATATTAATTAAATAAATTAAAGAAAGAAAAAAATCTTCTTTGTTTGAATAATTAATTAAATTTTTTTTTGACGGAATTAATTAAAAATTAATACTGATTTGATTTAGTATAAAGATTTATAGGTCACAACATAAGAAAAATATGTGATTTTATTATAAAGAGAATACGTTGTGGTTATCCTGCATTGAAAAATATGGTCTCAAGTTCAATGTGTGTGAGAGAGAGAGAGAGTGAATTTTCTTTATTATTTTTTATAAGCGAATTTTCTTTATTGTAATTTTTTTGAGAGGGTAGTAAAAATATTATTAAACTAAGAGAAATTATTTTGTGGGGGAAAGTATGTACTAGAAGGAACATAATATTTCTGTAATTTAAGTCTTTGATAATTAATTTGTCAAAAAAAAAGTCTTTGATAATTAATTATTATACGGTTTTCTTCTTTAAAGAATTAACAATTTTCAAATTTTTTGGAGGAATATTTTCCTCTAAAGGACAATTTTTAAATTTTTTTAAGAAAATACCCTGTCTAGACTCTGGACGAATATTCTCTAGTCGCTCATCATATTTAACTTATTTTAATGAAAAAAATATTTTTTATCCTCCGAAATAAATTAAAATAATTATTTTTTATTTACTTAATTTTTTAATTTTTTTCTCTTTTTGGTTGACTTTTAAGTTTTTTTCTAAAATTAATCCATTTTTTTGATCCAATAAAATTAATCCATTTCTAATTGTTTGACAAACAAAAACGGCAAATACATATGCACAATAAGGCCAACGGTTACTATATTTCGGATTCAACAATTGGGCTGATGGGTGAAAAAGGCCCAATTATTAATCCATTTTCTTTTCGGCTTGTATCCAGAAGCTTCTCCCAGCCTCAAATTAGGGTTTCGCATTCTTTATAATCACCGAACAGCAGCCTCACCTTCTATCACATGGCATCTTTTTTTAAACAAATTATGCTTGTTTAGGTTTCATGCGTTTTTCAATGGGTGCGCCAAATGCTGATTAGCAGTGCTCTACACTTCGTTATCGTTGCCACTGTGTGTCGAATCAGCTGGCAGCCACAGCTATTCTTTTCTCTTATGTCTTTGTTACGTTGTTTTTAATTTTACCTTACAAATAATCCCAATTTTTTAAACTTTTAAGGCATTGAATTTTTAAGCCAAAGTTGTAATCTTTATATTAAGTCAATTAAATGTTGGAATCACTCTAGTTGTAGAGATGGATGTGATGATTATTTCCCCAGATGATCGACGCTGAACATACTGTGCGATTTTTTCTCTATTGAGAAACCAAGCCAATTAATCTGATCCATCTCTAATATGTTCAGTTTTTATAAAATGATTAACTTTTATTTTTATTCTCTTTATATTTTTTTTCTAGTCATTCAAGTGATATATTCCGTTCTAAGAGCTTCTCCAATTGTAGTTGCTCATAAGAATTCTTAACTCACTTTGGCAGATCCTAATGCCACATAAAAATACAAACTAAATTTTATTTTATTTTGTTCGTTGGAGGGGGGGAGGGGGAATGGGGAAAACTAAATTTTATTTAAACAATAAAAATTGCTTATGAAAGTTCTTTATAGAATGAATTCAATTTGGGAGTTGTTTAGTTGTGGCATCAAAACAATCAAAATAGTTATTTTAGATCTAACTCTAATGAAAATCAAAGAAAAATAGTGAAAATCAAAGAAAATATAGTGATGTTAGATTTGGACGGATTAAAATAAAAACTTTATAAGGATTAAAATTTCAAAAAAAACATTTTATAGAAAAAAAACATATTTAAACCTAAAACATTTAAAGTACAATCATTTTAAAGATGAACGTGTTTTTTTTATGGATATCATGTTTTTGTTTTCTATAAAATTAAAAATGTATTGATTGTAGTCTTTTTTATGATAAAAAATTTATATGTAGTTTTATAAAAATTAAGAATGCCTTTGGTTTAAATTGAGAAGAGGAAAGAGATTGGGTTTTTTTTTTTTGGTCACAGGAAAGAGATTGGGTTTAATTAGGTATTTTGTTTGGATGTGAGAGAATAGGAGAGGGATATTTTTAAACCATCATATTAGTTTGAAGTATCTTTTTGTCCATGTATTTGAAACCTTGTTTAAAGAATTTGTTTTCAGTTTTACTCGGATTAATGTAATATTGGTATAGAAGAGGGATTTTAGTTGTTAAAAAAGGTTTAATTTATATTTTTTGTTATATTTTATCCAAAGTTATTTAAGTTATTATATTTAAAATATTTTAAATTATTTTTATCTTCATTTTTTTGGGGAACATTTTTTCTCTCTTTTAAGTTCAAATTTTTCAATGTCGATGAGAGTTAAAATTAAATTGATTAAAGATAGGTTGCAAATATATTATTGGGTCAAATATTTTTTTAGTAATTTTCATTTTCAGTTTTTCATATTTAATTTATAATTTTTTTAGTCTCTCATTTTAAAAACAGACCACATTTAGACCTTTTGATTAACTTCGTTAAGTCCAACACTTTAGAAACAAGATTGGTGATTAAATTGATAAAAATGCTAATTCATAATTCAATAATTCAATCATGTCTAAATCCTAGTCAAATCAATGATAATTAAATATTTATTTTTAAGAGGAGCGATCAAATAATACTGGTGTAATATATTAGACAATGTTACACCTTTAATAATATATGTGATAATAACTTTTAATCCAACGATAAATTTTAAAATATAATTATCTAATAAAAAATTATTAGTGGTGTAAGAATATCTGAAGTGTTATACCAATGTAATTTAATACTCTTCTATTGTTAAAAGGAATTAGATTATCATCACCAAAACTATTATATCGATGTAATTTGGACTTCCATTTGCCACAGCTAACATCAGGGACAAAAGTAGGTGATTTTTCAAATCAAAGGGATTAAAAACTATTTTAAAAAAATTGCAAGGACGAAAAACAAAAACCAATATATTTGTGGAGACAAATAACAGCTTAAATTTGTTTTAGGCTGTCACCACTAGTTTTTGGTTGAATTTTGACCAATTTGGCTGGTTTCTTATCAATTGTCATCAGTTTTGAAATCAACCAGTCTTTTGAATTAAAAGAATCGGACACCTAGCTAGTTGCTATTCAAACCGACTAATCCAGTCTAGTTTTCATAACCATGAATTTAACCCCCTCTTGGGTAATGATTGCCATGACTAACAAAACATGTTTAAGAACATGCATGGCCTATATTTTGTATCTAATAAGATTTATTTAGGATTCATCCAGCAACTATTCCCATCAGAAATTGGATGTTAGAAGACAAGTAGAAAATTTGTATTCCAAGTCTAAATACTACATTGACATCATTGATTCTTTTCCTAGAAAAACACTATTCAGACATCAGCAAAAGCTTCAAATTACATTTGCACAAGGTTAGATTTCCTATTTCGGTCTTTTCCAGTAAAATAATATCCTTTACCTTGTCTCAATTAGTGAGAATCTATCCTCTGAAGAAAGATAACAGAAGAGGGAGAAAAGAAAAAAACCTTAACTACATTACAACCAATCCATCAGAGCATTATTTCATGAAAGAGAATCCAGTATTTCATTGCAATAAGAGATACAATCAACAAGGACTTTCTTATACCTGAGCCTCCATTGGACAGCTAATCTCCACCTGTCCATGGACCTTCTCGCATTTTTCGATGAAAGCATATCGGTAAAACTACGTGCATCCTTCATATTGTGAGCTTCTAAGAAGGTATAAACCTCATCGCTGGAAGACATTAGTTTTATGATCTCCATGAAAATGAAAAAATCTTGAGTACTATCCATTGCATTCAGGAGCAAGTTGTCATCTTCAATAGATGTTGGCATATTCTTTAAGATGGCATCACAAGTTTTCGATAGCCATTTCATGATGAAAATTTCGTTGTCTGCGGACAGTTGCGAACCGGAATATGCGAGATGTCCAACAGACCTCCTCTTATTTTGAGGGGTCGCCCACAATCGCAATGCGGCTAGTAGCGCAAAGGAAGGCTTCCCGTTATGGTGGATATAGAGCGATTCCTTAGACCATGAAGTGGAAGAATATATAGCAGGCTCCAAAGGGATAAAGATTTTGTCATTTGGATTTTCTTGTAAGAGAAATCCATAGTGTTCAAGAAGCTCCAAATTTGTGTAAGTTCCATAGCATAATAGAACCTGGTGAAAACAAGGTAATTTGTCATTCCCTATCTGCTAAACAATGGAATGAAAGATAGAGTGAAAACAACCCTGGTACTTTGGCTCCTATTGAAAATATTTTGATGGAAAGAATAATATCAGTCCCTGCAATATTTCATAGTCTACAAGTACAACCATAAGACAAGCAACACTTAATACTTTGTTTCTGGAGTTTTAGCTCAAGGTACGATTTACGATAAATTATATTGACTGAAAAAAGAAATCAGTAATATTCATATGCTAAATTGGATGTGTAAACCTGACAGCTGTTATATTTAGTGCTGCATATCCTAAAGATAACCCTTTGCCTTTCTATTAACCTTTTCTTCAAAAAAAAAAAAAAAGGAGCAACTATCCTGTGTAAGGACCCTATACGTATACCCAATTAAGAACTTCCAACAACAGAGGCCTAGTGCTGAAACATAGTATCAACATTAAACATATCCAACATGAGTTCCCTCAAATGGACGATTGAACTGTGTCTACATAGTGAAGGAAAGGTCTTTTGTTGTGTTCCTACTAGCGGTCCTTCACTGATAGGTCATTTGTAAGTACCATTGCAAGTCTCTAGTGAGACTGAGACTAACAGCATTTCCTAACCTTTAAATGAGGTAGTTTCCCCTTCTACTAACTAGACTTCACCCAAAAGAAAAGGAAAAAAGAAATGATACCACTAAGCATCACTGCTTTGCACTATTGACTATCCTGACCAAATAAGCACAAACATAATATTTTATGTCTATAAGAATCAATTTGAGTCAAGGACAAGAAATTCAAACTCAAAGACAAAGAAGCATGACTCTAATCAATCTATTACTCTGCACCTGCTACAGCCTACAATAGAGTCAGTCAAATTAATTCTTTTTTAATTCATGTTTTGCTCACATTTAGAAACTAATACTGATACTCAGGTACTGTCATTCAAATAAGTTATAAGGCCACCAATACCATAAAGACAGTTCACTCAAAAAAAATATGGAAAAAAGGGAGAATAAAGATATACTTTAACTATATAAAATAAAGCAGAAAGCAAATAGATGCCCAGCTTATAAGTTATCATTTAAAATTTCCAAGAATTGTGTAATACCTGATCTCCTTTCTTGTAATGTTCCCTAGCATAAAAGCAATATGCATTAGCATCTTCATCAAACCCACCATCTGTTAATCTCCGAGAATGAGAATCAACCTGCTCTGCGTCTCCGTCTCCATTTGATAAGGCAGAAACATGGATAGAAGAGTTAGAGAGCAAATGATCTACATTTTCAACACCGGATTGCTCCTCTCCAGGTGCATCATAATTAAACAAGTCACCCACAGGGCACAAACAACCAGCTTCATCCCATGGTATATGCAATGTCCGGGAAGATATCTGGATTTTTTAAAGTTTGGATGTGATTAAATGATAGAGAAAGAGAGGTGATTTATGATATACCCATGACAACTAAAATAATTACAAATATGCCATGTAATGTGTATTAAGGCAGAAACTGATGTACCAAGCAATACAAATGAATCAATATTCAATAAAACTTGTTGATTTTTCTAATCATTGAAATAGTTTAACATATGTAGCATGACTTCAAAAAGATTAGCCAAAATAAGTCTGATACGATTTCATTGATCTAAGAGTCTGTTAGGATAATTTTTTCTATAAGCACTTACAATATGAGTTTTTAAACTAATAGCTTTTCATATAAATTGAAATTAGCTTTTACACTTCAATTTTTTCAAAAGCTATCTTTTTTAACTTCTTCATAAGCACCTATTGACTGTTTAACAACTTTTCCTCTCTTCTATATATGAGAAAAAACAAAAATGCAATGCAAAGCTAACTTCTCCATAAGTTAGAAGTTGGGCTTCTGAACCCAAACACGACCTAAGTACTAGTCCAGGTAAGGAAGTTTTCAATAATAGTAGCTATCATTAACCAAAACAAAAATCAAGAAAATGAATAGGATGTTTGCGGTTCATGTATGTGTAGGAAAACAAAAATGATTATTTAAACTGCTTTTGGCATGCATGGATCCTCTCCCCCCTCTCAAAGGCCAGGTTTCTAACTGTTGCAGCAGCCCAAACCCAAGCCTTAAATGTTAAAAGCTGGGGCTTAAACATGAGATCTTCCATCAAAGCACGAGCTTCTTTCCATTCTGATTTGGCTTTAAGTACAGCTTTTTCTGTGACCCACAGAGCTTCATCCACCTGATAACCGCAACATAAAGATGATTTATAACATAAAAGCACAAATGGAATGCTGATATATATCATTAGCCAAGATGCTATAATCTAACCTAACGAGATAAACTAAAATTTCTAACAGAAACTGAACTTGCAGAGCGTGCTTCTCAAATTCACCAAATGTGGCTAGAACGTCATAACTGCGTGGCAAATGCATGAGGTATGGATACCACCTTGAAGTCTTTCCTTTACCCACTTCATACAACAAGCAAACAATCAAACTCTGCAATACACACAAGCTTAGAATTAAGTATAAAAGGTTGTTCAATTGTATAGAAGAGTACTAAACTATAAGCAACAATGCATAATAACAATAATTATACCAATACAACAACAATGATGAAACCAAATCCTTATAGGTGTGTTTAGAGCCTAGTTCAACCATGCATACAATAATTCCAACAACAACAAAAATACTTGGGTTAATTCATAACCAATGGAAAGTAACATAAACGAATGTCTTTAGTTCATTCTCACAAATTAAATTGCAGGAAAAAACAGTTCCAACTATGTAAACAAAACCAGTAACAGAACCATCCACTTTAAGTAAAGTTAAGAACAAACACCTGAGCTGGGGATAGAGAAGAGTGCCTATTGACAGCAACATAGAGCTTTTTATCTTCCATAACACTGTCTCTGGTCATTAAAGCAGATTTTGGAACTCTCAGAATAACTTCTCCCCTCCTAAGGTCTCTCACAGCACCCAAACCTCTACTGCAGCATTCTCCAAATGATAATACAAGAAGGGTAAAATTTGTTAACAGAAACAAGTCAAAAGTATCAATACTTAGATTAATATATCATTAGCCTTTGATTGATGGATTACCCCAGAAAACACATGTCATGGGAAAGAAGGGCAAACAAAAAAAATGTCCTTTTTTTATTGTTAATTTATTTTTGGTAAACCACAGTGATTAGGGCATTTGGCTCCGGTGGCACCCGAAGTATCCCCACAACACTTTGAGCCGACTATGGAACTAATCTTCGATTCGGAATTTAGTCACACTCTCCTTGCCCCTCCCCAAGAGTGCCCATATTAATTTTATATCAATGTGAAGAGGTTCATTCAGTCACTGTGATGAAACTGTGATTGTAATAGAGAAAGTAAATAAAAATGCAAACTTTTGATTGGGTATGATGAAGATGCATGATGGGTAAGTAACTATTGTGAGTACCCGCCAGAGTGAGGAAAGATAGAGACACGTAGAGAATGACCCAGACATGAAAGAGGTTGTTGGGGTTGGTTGGTGCTACTGCTACTGCTACTGCTTGTGGAGTCTGATATTCCAAGTTGTGCTGCCCATGTTAAGAAGCTTTGAAGGCTTCCTTGTTCCTGCTCCATCTTCTTCTTCTGACAAAATCCCTAAACCTAGTTCTTTCTGAACTCGCAGAAGTGTCGCATGTTATTTTTCTTGTGAATGTGAACATCACTATGGACTGTGATTCGTATGATGACTCGACTAATAAAAATTGAAAAGTGAGAATAACAAATTTTTATTTCATCCGCTATTGAAATTTGAAAATAAAATCATTATTTGCCCTTTAAGAATTTTTAATCCTTTTGTTTTAAGATTCAGAAATTATTTAATTTTTTTCCATGAATAAAACTAAATATTCTCTTAATACTTTTTCTGTTGAACAAAGGAGAGCCCAACTGCCCAAGGGTCAAAAACAACTTAAAACCATGAGGAAAAACATCAAGGCAAAAACATCTCCAGAGAAGGAATAGAAGAAACGAAGTAGCTATGTATGTCAAAGATGTGAAATCTAAGGAAATACCAAAAAAAATTGGTAGCTTATAGGGTGGGTCATCGAAATTTTGTCCCAATAATGGGTCAGTGCCAATTTACCTACTATATTAGGTGGATTGGTTTTATTTTATTATGATTTTCTATCCATGAACCTTTCACAAATTTGAAATCGACCAAATACTTTACTGAATTGCACTAATACACAGAACTTATCCTTTATGCATTATTAACCACACACTTTTCTAAATTGTAGTAAATACCCCACCCACACAACAAAATATTTATTAACATATCTTAAATAATATTATCCAAATTTAATAAATAGTATTCTATGTATTGATTTTAGTTATATATGTTGGTCTATTATATATTATATATAGAGCTGGGTATGCGAGCCGAGCCATTTAGGATCGATCAGCATTGACCCACATTTTGAGTGGGCCAGTCTAACCCAATCCGCAATGTAAACATCTTTAGATTTTGAATATTGTGTTCGTACTACAAAGTCTACAGGCCAACCCACAAACCATAAATAAAAAATTGGAAGAAAAAAAAAGAAAAATTGTTGATTTTTTTTAAAAGGATTGAAAAATATAGGAAATTGAAAAAAAAAACCTTAAGGGTTCAATCTGAAACTCCGAAAAACAAGAAAGCCATCAAATGGTGCAACACATCGTTAGAGGGAAAACACATGCACTATCAACACATTAATGTTCCATTTTCGACTATATGCATTCAACATGCAACAAAAAATAAATCACATACCAAATAAGAACACAATTAACTATAGCAAACTTTAACAAATACAATAATAGTATTTCTTTCCCTAAGTACATAACCTATTTCCAATGTCGCCAAATGAAAATACATATATGGATACACCAGGGTCACTTTTATAATTTTCCAAACATTAGACCAATTCCAGTAATTTAGTATAGTTTATGGGAAATTCTGTAATTATTATAAATATTGTTGCCAAAGTGTTAGAACACTGAACCCCTTGATTGCAAATTACTGTTTAGATGGAATCCACTTAGCATTATGGGCTGCTGATAACCAATCCTAGCCCATCAATTTAATATTCAATATATCAATGGTGAAAACCCTGTGACCCATTGGGACAAAATTTCGATGACCCACCCTATAAGCCACCATTTTTTTTACCACAAAAAAAAAACCAAATTTTGTTAAAGTGTTTGCCACCTCTCCGAAGACATGCGAAAAGAGTTTGTGAAGGTAATCAACCATAAGAATTTTTTTTAGTATTATATATATAGTGGCTGTCCAAGAATATAAGAAATTTTATTTAAGAAAATTGATTTATTTTATGTGTTTTTGTTTTCTAGGGTATTCCATTTAAGGGCTCTCTTTTCTAAATAGTAAATTTTTATACACATGAATCGGGAATCAAACCTCGACCACATACTTAAGAGACTCGAATTGTTTATCACTCGAACTACAACAGTTTTTGTTAATGATTATAAAATAAAATATTTTTTTATAATCATAAAACAAAATATTTTGTTTTTTTATTTGTATAAATATTTAAAATAGGAAATACAGTAAAATAAACTAATATTTTTTGACTGAAAAAATAAAATGATATTTTTCAATTATTAATAAAAGTATAAATATTTTATTAAGGTCATAAATAGTTTACTTTATGTAAATATTTCATCTTGGCATTAATTTTTTTTCATGATTGCTTAAATATGTATTTACGTACTTTTTTTTTGGTCGAAAAATATATATTTACGTACTAATCTTTTTTTTTTGGTCAATATATTTACGTACTAATCGTTAATGTTTTTTAAGTCTTTGGGCCTATCTAAACCTTATTAAATAGTCCATGCATGTTTTCCTCCATCTGACAAAGGAAACAGCAAAATGGGCCCAATTATTCTCAGCCCATAAATTACCTTCATTATTCCCTCAAGTTTCCACACAAAGGAAAAATCAACAAAGGACGTTTTGAGGTATGTTGTGTTGAGTTGAAAATGAATTTGAAGGAGAAGACTTTTTTTATTTCTATTTATGGTATTTATGAATATTACTTAGTTTTCATTTAAACTTTTTTAGAGATTTTCATCATAAATTTTTTAAATGAATAAATAAATCAACAAATCAATTACTATATAAGAAAATGAAGATATGACTAAACCATGTCATCTCTAAAGTCTTTTTATTTTTTGACAAAACTATTTTATTTGTTAGATTTTTTTACTATTTATATTAGAAAAATACATACACTTTGTACGGATGCAACGGTTAGTTAAAATAGTAATATTATAATTATTAGTAAAAATAAAAAAAGGGATGCATTTTATCAAACTAATAAAACTCAAGTGGTAATTTTTTTACACCACTTTTGTTACACTTACTTTTCATGTCATGTCACACTCACATTTTAATGAGGTATAAATGTGATGTAAAAATAACGTGGGTGAAACACTTATTATTTATGGAGTCCTATATGGAAAAAAAATGGTTTTTACATTTGCAATGCTACAAAAGTGTGGAGCAGTTAAAGTCCAATGTAGCTTATGGCATGGGGTGCATTTGGATAAATGGTTGAATTAAGAGTTTATTCAATAAATCCTTATCATATAAAAAGTTATGTATAAGCTAATTTTACAAACCAAACGAACACAATATCCCTACATCTCTAATAACCTAATAACTCACATTTTAAAAACCATGTCATGCATTAAATCTATAATAGTCAAATAAATGACATGGTTAATAGACATTAATTCAAAAATATTTACAGTAGTTCTTATATCAATATTACATTCAATGTACGTTGTTTAGAAACATGCCGAGTACTGATGTTTTTTTTTTAAGGAGAGTACTGATGGATCTTAGAGAAAACTAATTAATAGAAAATTATAAAAAGATTAAATAATAGAACTATCAAAATCGGAACTGTCCAGTTAGTGGAGAGAAGCACGTGCCTACCATGAAGGGCGAAGCTAATATCACCAAATCAAAAAAAGAAAATTACAAAATATCACTATCCCCCACAGAAGTTCACGGCATTTCTTTATTTTTTGGACCTGTTTTGACGTTCCCCCACCAATAAATGCTATTTAAAATTACCTACCTAGTTTTGACTATTTGAATAATTAGTACTCAGTAATTTTTACTTCCTCAGGTTCTATTTATAAAAAATAAAAAATATTTTTTTTTTAAATAATGTTTTATTTTCAATAAAATTAATTGGTTCTTTTTAATATTATCCTTATTAATTATCACACCATTTAATTATACTATGTCACATTTAACCATTTAATGCAAGGGTATTTGTGTAAAATAATTTAAAATTATAAAAAATAACATATTTTAACTTTACTTGTATTTATCATGAGATCCACAAAAGAATATGAAAAGATGTCAATCCCACAAATGATACTTTTGAAAAATTATAGCATCATTAATTGTAATTAACTCATTCCAATGCACTTCTTCAATCTTGATGGTTTTGTTATATGTTTCTTATAAAAAGGAGCATAGGGAGTAGTATTTCACTATTTCTTCAATAAAATGTTTTTTTGCAAAATTTAAATCTAAAATCTTACTTAAAAAAACCAAATTCATTTATTACATATATAGAATAACAAGCATTTTTTCATAATTAACTAGCAATATGTGTGTTTGATTTTATGGTATGAAGTAGAAGAATTACTTCATAAAAATTAATTTTATTTTTTATCAAACTTAATTTTGATGAAATCAAATTTACAAAAATGAATTTCATTCATAACTATGTTTTAAATAGACTCTAACATGAACTCTATACACCTAAAGATTTTACTTGTTTTTCCCAGGTAAACAAATGTGTAATAAGAATTTAGGCTTAAATATGTTATTCGTCCTTGTAATATGATCGGTTTTTTGTTTTCGTCCTTCTAAATTTTTTTTTTAGGAACCGGTCTCTGCAAACATTGAAATTGCCTATTTTAGTCCTTGACGTCAATTGCCGTTACAAAAATGTCCAGCTGGCAGACGGAACTCCACGTCACCCATGCCATGTCATTTAGTGAATACACGTGTCCATGACTAGACATCCTAGGTGGAATCATCTGTCACTTGCCAACTCCTCTCTTCACTCTCAATTGCTCCGTCCAAACCGTCCCTGATCCATTTCAACCTGGAGCTTCATTTTCTGGGTTTGCCCAACCATTGTGCATAGCTTCAGCCATTTGTCACAGCACGGTGCCCCAACGCCCCCCCCCCCCCGCCGCTAAAACCGCCATCCAATGCCACCACAAATGGAGAAGCTCCGCGAGTGCCACCGCTTTGAGATCCAGCGCCTCAGATCCCTCCCCATTCCACGATCCCGCTCATCTTCCTCATGGGTACACTTCAAATCCATGGATTCCGTGGAAAAGGGCCCCTCTCCCCCTCCCAAACCAAACAACAACCACCACCGCGAAACACTCGACGACATCGAAAACGTTAACGACAGTGACCTCGACGACGACGATCTGTACAAGGAACTGAAAACCTCCATCGGCAGTATGAGGAACCTCGACAAGCGCTACCGAAATGGAGTCTCCGGCGGCGGATTCTGGGTTTAGGAAGAAGTCGATGCCGGCGCCAATGGTTCTTATCTGTCGTATCTGCATCAGCGAGTTGCGGATTTTGTCAATGGTGTTCTCGATGTTGGAGCCATATCTTCTTTTTTGCTCTTGTTGGGTAACAGATGGGAGTCATGCAGTTGGGCGGATAACAAATGTGATTGCTGAGAGAGAGGGACAAATCAAACTTGGAATATGAATCGATTGCCGGTGCGGCAGCGAGATAGGGGTTGTTGCCCCTTCTCCTCCTTCCTCCTTCCTTTTTTCTTTTTGTTTTTTACTATTGCTTCTTTCTTCTCCTTTGCTACTGTTTGCTGTTGTCTCTCCTCCTTCTTTCGATTTGTTGTTGATTTTTTTTCCTGCTGGTTCTGGTTCTCACGAGCAAGATTGGAGTAAGGCTTGACTCAGCTTCAGCTGATGCAGAACTTGATAGTGAGAACAACTATTAGTAGAACCGAAGCCATAACCTTTCTTTAGTAGGGGGTATTGTTCATGTAGAAGGAGCTTCTTCTGCTCTGGCTCTGCGTAAGTCTCTATGAGGGTGTGGTTTTAGATCTGTTTTAGCACATTGCGGTGCCTGAATTTGAACGGGGAAATAAATGAAATGGCCGCCTATTGTTGGTCCCTGCAATTCTACACCCAGATCTGGGAGAATGGGATTGCTGAGAGGTTGTTCTGTTGCAGGTGTCGTTGAACAGGGAAGACAATGGCCACCTGGCTTCTAACATCGACACAATGCCACGTAACATGCAAGTCAGCTTACATGTGTGAATAGTAACTGACATGGCGTGGCTGACTTGGATTTCCGTCTGCCAAGTCACGTTTTTTTAAACGGCGATGGACGACAGGGACTGAAATAGGCAATTTCAAATTTTGGAGGGATCCAATCCCAAAATTTTTTTGGAGGGACTAAAGCCAAAAATTGATCATTTTGCAGGGATGACAAACATATTTAAGCCAAGAATTTATTTAGTAATACTCCATCCGTCCCATAAAAACAGTCTTTTAAGGTTTTTTTCACATAGATTAAAAAATGCAATAAATTAGTGAATGAGAGTAACAATTTTACTAAATTAACCTTATTATTTATATTGTTCAAAACCCAATGCAACACTCTAAAAAGTTTTATTTAGGATAAAGCTTGAAAAAAATAATTAATTCTTCATTGAAAAGATAAAATGACAATTATTTCGAAACATTTTTACTTTTCTAAAGGAACTATTATTATGGAATGGAGAGAGTACTAATAACACTAACAGGGATAGAGGGAAGGGGGGCAAGCAAGGGCCTTAGCCCCTTCCTACCCTCAACTTTATTATTTCATATACATATACACAAATATATTACTATTATATTATAAACACACACACACACATATATATATATATATTATATTTTATAATTCATTGCTATTGTCATATTAATTTATTCATTGGTATGTTTGATACTTAGATACACGAGCTTAATTGATAGTAGATTTTGTAAAAATATGATAAATTTGTTTACTTATGGTTAAGCTTTACATCTAAAAAAATTTAGAGATCTAATTTTTTTATGAATTGACAATAAAATTACATCTCAATGATTTTTCAGCCCCCGCTTGAATGGATTTCTGGATCCGTCCTTAAACATGAAATAATTCGATGCGATTGAGGCCATATGTAAATATGTAATTGGTTGGAGTGTGAGCGTATGAGCATTTTACCCAATTAATTAATTCTTCTTGTTACTATTGAGTGAAGTAGGATTTGGTTCTGAGTATGCATGGGTTAACTGTGATCAAGATCACTCAAGTCTTTACTGATGTTTTATAATATGAGTTAGACACATATTCAAACACGAACTACCATTTCTAAAATTCTACTTGTATAAGAATCTCATCACCTGGAAATGGAGAAAATTCTTATTTCAATGCACGTTTTCCTAGAGGAGGTACTTAAGCCATCTTTAATGGGGATTTTATTAAACATTTCACTAAATAAACATTGGTGCTTAATAAGATTTTTGCATTGGAGTGCATTGCTCTTGAAATGCTTATGGAGCATGGGTACTTAGTTATCAATGCATTCTTTTTCCAACTAAGGTCGTCGACAAGTCTGACCTTTAAAAGTTTTGATAATAACAAATATTATTATATGTTGAACTATTGATTATAAAGTATTTGACCAAGTTCATTTAAATGTGCGGATAATATAAGTATTAAGACTAATACTATTAGGGTGAATCAATTATGCACAAATAAAAATAAGCTATATATATCCATGTCATCTTTAGAATAAAACATGTGCGTTTGAAAATTTAAGATCTTGCGTATGAAGAGAATAAACAAAAGTGTGCCTAAAGAAACGTCTCAAGAGAGATGTGTCTCAATAGCAAGTCTTGATTGCAAATAAAGAATGCGTCTCAAGATTGCATCTCACTGGCTAAGATAGGTACGTCTCATGAAGACAACTGGATGACACTTACAATAAGGGAATTCTCAAATTCCTGTCTAAACTGTAAATCATAATAGCATCTCAAATAATTACTTATCATATGTTAAGGAAGGAATCGTTTAATTTATCCAAAAAACAAAGACAAAATTTAAACTCAACTCAACCCTGAAACCTGAATCACTATCCATTAGAGCAAGGCAAAAGATACTTTCGGGAAACACAACCCTGGCAAAGAGGCAAAAAGTAAACTATTGTATGCATACACTATCGATGAAGTATACTTGTACCGTCTGGCCGACCTCGAGCCATTCGGCCGACTATCACTTATCGATTGTCTTCGCCTTTTAGGCTTGGCACAAGGGGGGCTGTGTACCGTATGGGCGAGTTGGATACGACCTATCACTAACTTCGATCTCTTCGTCTTCTAGGCTCGATGCTCGGAGGGCTGTGTACCGTCTGGCCAAGTAGGATACGGCCTAATACGACTAGAGGAACTTAGCTAACCCACAACCGACGTGTATCCTTATGGCCGACCTGGTGGACCCTCGCCGAGGTAAACCTAGACGAGTTAACCCACAACCGACGTGTATCCCGGGCCAATCTCTAAGATTGCGCCCTAGATTCCCTTCCCTTTAATGAGATCCCCCAAATTACGCCCAGCCATGCAAATACTCCCTAATATCTCTTATGACATTAATGAGGGGTTTAGCTTAAATAGAGAAAGACCCAAGCCTAAAAGGGCATGTTGCATAAACCACTGGTGTGGCTTAAGACTCATCCTAGAGATTCTCTTTGAAGAACTAGGCTCGGTCTCTGGTCAGATTCTGGCGAAAACACAATACTTTTTTGAAAAACTTCGACCTGACTAACCTATGTCTACAAAGAGAAAATAACAAGTGGAACAAATGTAGCTTTAAATACCGAAGATATCTTGGAGATCAAAATTACGAAAGTCAAAAGAAAAAGACCATGACATATAGTTTGTTCGGGAAAATAACATATACCGAAGTTATCTTATAATGACTTATATTCAATACATAATGCTAGACTAGACAAATAAAACATTAACAATATATTATTCTTGAGATAGAACATACCTACCACGAAAGGGGATACCATTCTTAACAACGTATCAGTGTTTAGCAATGACAAAGAACCAACCAATTCCCAATATGAGTAGAGAAAATAAGAAAATATCATCATGCTATCCTACCTACCAGTCGTCCCACATAGCACTTGTTTATTTAGACTTGGACCCGTTTTGACATCCCTTTTTTCCTCTCCTCAGTGCAAATTAAGATTTGCCAGTTTTGACTATTTAATTAATCATGATTAGCAATCTAACCAACCTTTTAATCTGAATATCCTGAAAAACACTATGAGCTTTTGCCTACCTTTTCCCATTATTTAAATTGGGTAATGAGATCTGAATCAAAAGCTCTCCCCCCAACCCACACATATGGGGATTGGGTTGATTAATTATAATTAATTACAAAAAATCTCGA
The DNA here is from genome assembly GCA_030159175.1 of Glycyrrhiza uralensis. Taxonomy (NCBI): domain Eukaryota; kingdom Viridiplantae; phylum Streptophyta; class Magnoliopsida; order Fabales; family Fabaceae; genus Glycyrrhiza; species Glycyrrhiza uralensis. The sequence continues at coordinate 6,858,737 of BRZY01000006.1, forward strand.
AGTAATCCAATTCTTTAAAATTGAATTTGACCCAACCAAATGCAAAGCAGGTAGTTATATTGTGAATTGTTTAATTGTTAACCGTTGAAACCATTGCCAGATGTCAGGGGACCTGAATCCAGACTATAGTAAACAATAAAGTGCTGCAGTGTAGCTTCCTAAAATACTCAAATTATAATCCAATGCGATGAGATCCACACAAGGTGGAAAACGGCTACGTGTCAAATAAGAGGTTGGATTTGACCAAAAACAAAATAAGAGGTTGGAGTTAACGTGTGGGCATTTTGCTAGATTCAATGAGTTGAATAATTATGCATACATAGTATAAAAAGATTTTATATACTCCCTTTTTCTAATTTTGTTTTTTATTTTAGGTAATTTTTATTATCCCATTTTAATTGTTATTTTATAATATCAATGAAGTATTTAATTTTTTTTATTGTATTCTTAAAACATTTATAGGTTTATGTGTGAGAGAGTAATTGATTGTCAATTATTATGAGATAGAGGAATTAACAAACATAATAGAAAAAACTAAAATAATTTTTATAAATTCTAAGCTATTAATTACTCCCTCCGGTCTAAATCTTTGGTAGTTTTAACTTTTTATTTTTGTCCCAAAACTTTAATTGTTTTAGGATTTCAAGAGATAATTTATCACATTTTTCCAACTATACCCTTAATATAATTAATAAGTTTTGAGTGGAGAAATAATTATGATAGTTGAGAATGATGAATAATAAATATGGTCATTTTAGTATAAAATTTGTTCAATTAATTATTTCTTAATCTATGTGCCAAAACCTTAAACAACCAAAGATTTGGACCGGAGGTAGTATATTTTTTAGTTTATGTGTCACACGTTTAAACAATATTACTTTTTAAAATATCTATATAAATATCTACATAATGAAATATGATTGAATGTTTATGTAATTACATTATTAAATTCTCATACTATATGTTTTTGTTTTTGTTTTTATTTTTTTGTGAAAAATTCATATCCATTGTACTACTTTGTAATTTTCCACTATCTGCAGTGTAGGGACAATACAAACCGACAAAGGCCCACCTGGCCCCACGAAGCCCAATTAGAAAACTATAAAGAAAAGAAAAACCTCTATAATGGGCAATATTGTGGGTCCCTCACTTTTGAGCGAGACCAATCCCATGATCCAGTGGAATCCGAGTCTTGCTTTTCTGAGCCAATAAGGAGACGCCACGTGCCTGTCCCACACCCACCGTCTTGGCACCGCTTTGTGGCATACGATAACGTTATCCTCCGCTGATTGGGTGATTGGATCCACGTGGTGTCCGCGTTGGATTGCCCTTTTTCATGCGCACTTTACGCGCCTGCCGCCATTCTTGGGTCGTGCCCGATCCAGTTTTTCGGGTTCCGGGTCGGGTATATGCACATGAGGTTTGTTGTTGGATATATATAATAATATAATATGAACAAATAGGAACATATTTTTTCTTTGACAGCTACAAATAGGAACATTTCGAATTGGGTGCTCGTAATTCGTAAAATTTACTTTTCTATTAACTTAAATATCTAATACAATAAGTCAATAACATGATATTTACTATTAATTTAAATTGAGACAAAGATAAAAAAAAATTATTTCATAATGATTTTTTTAGTGAATGAAGTCATAATAAAAAGTTGTTTATATATAAACATAATTTATATAGTAACTATTCATGTATATAATTTACTATAAAATAGATAGTTAAATTGGGTATATTAATTGGAATATCATTTTAATTTTAATTTAATAGATAAACTTATGTTATATGATACTGATTTTTATCACATGGCATTAATTTTTCTTTTTGTATTTTTAAGATTTTTGAAATTAAGGAATATATAGAGTGAATCACTAATTTAGTTCATGAAATGATACGATGCTATTAACTCAGGTCATAAAATTATTAATATTTAAAATTAATTTCTGAAATTTACGTCAAAAAAAAATTTAATTTCTGAAATTAAATTTTTTTAGTCACGTTAGTCTATAATTAGATAGTTTTAGAGACTAAATTGACTAATTTAAAAGGATTAAAATAATCGATAATTTTTAATTAAAAATTAATTTAAAATATTAATAATTTTAAAGACCGAATTAATTGTATCTTACAATTTTTTTAGATTTATATAGCAAATAAATATTTGCGGATAAAAATGGGAATAAACATTATCCACATTAATCCACTCGATTCAATTCTCAATTTCTCATCCCTAGTTCGGATGAGGAGTTTAGAAAACCCGACCCGTTATAAATGGGCGGGGACCGGATAGCTGATAGCATAGCATCAAGATGAGTGACATAAAGCAGTATGGAACTAACTACTCAGAGAGTCTGAGACACAAAGTTCCAAACTTTGTGACAAGCGCTAGCGGGTGAAACGCAGAACCTGAGAACCAGACATTGGAAAGGCCTCAAATCCCACATATATATGTAGGAAGATAGCACAACTGAGAGGGAATGTTAAGAGACATTTCAGGATACAAAAGGGACATTTTTTATCATTGAGGAAAAAAAAAAGAGACAAAGAAAACAATTATTAGAACCAAGGTCTGGAAGAGTGGAGACTCTGGTGGGTCATACTCTCATATTGTGAAGGGAAAAAGAAAAAGAAATTGCTCTTACTCTTAGTGGCCCTTGTTAGTTTTTGCTCCATGATGTGGATGGCTTTCTTTCATTCAAGCATATGTTCAATTAATGGGAAGCTCATATAAGTGGGTGAAGTCAGCAACAACACCCAACAGGTGTGTGCATCTTGTTTTCTTTTTCTTTTCTTTGTTACCTGCTATGCTACTCACTCACCTTAGTGGTTGGATTTCCGTGTAGCTTTGGAAAGAATATTAGAATACGTAGATAAAGCTTAATAACCAACTTCCATAATTTAAATAGTGTTTGCTAATTGGGTGCTGCTGGAATGAATGATATAAGTCATAGCAAACAAACACAAAGCTGTTGCTTCACACTTTCTCTGTGACTACCATAACACCCCTTTTCTTTTCTATTTTCTATTTGGATCATTCAGATCCCCATTGTGTAAGTTCTTGTTGTATCTGATGAAAAAAATGTTTTTTTTTGTGTTTTTGTTTTCATTTTATGTTGATGTTACTATAACACTAAATATGATGCTTGTTTTGGTTCAATCATCACAGATAGCTTTGGTGGGGGGACAACTTTTCTATTTGCCGGTACTGTGGTTTCCAAGACTTTTTATTGGATACAAGCAAGTTGCTTTGCATGTTTTGCTTGTTTTCTCAACTGGGAGGCTTTTAATGATTCTCTGAAGGATTGATATTTTGAGGAATAGGAAGTCTAAGAAGGAAAGGAATAAGCTCAGCAAGCAGGTTGCTAAAACCCCAAGAGTTTAGTCATGTCTGTGACATTATTAGAGGTCTCCAATTCAACTGGGTTACTTGATTCTATCAGGGATGCGAAGCTCTTTGATTCTTCTTCCAAGTTCATGTCAAGAGATTTCAGGTCAATTAGAGCAAGGAAGGATAAGAAAAAGAGGTGGAGGTTTTGCTCCTTGAGTACAGATATGAAGTATGCATGTGTTGGTCAGTCTGGCTTAGAGAGTGCTAGTAACTTCCCCCTGATATCAAATGTGCTCGCAAACCCTGCGGCAGGAGAACCGGTTGTTTCATCGGAGCAGAGGGTCTATGATGTGGTGCTGAAGCAGGCATCTTTGGTCAAGAGGAAGCTGGGCTCTACCGGTGAACTTGAGGTGGTGAAGCCAGATATTGTTCTGCCTGGGAATTTGAGCTTGTTGAGTGAAGCCTACGACCGTTGTGGAGAAGTTTGCGCGGAATATGCTAAAACATTTTACCTGGGTTAGCTTTCTCTTAATCTTTCCTTCAAGTGAGGATGTTAACTTTTAGATTTAAATTTGGGTTTGTTAGCATGGTTTTGGGTGTCCGATTTACATGGGGGTTTTTTATCTCAGGAACTCTCCTAATGACCCCAGAAAGGCGAAGAGCTATTTGGGCGATATATGGTGAGTGATCATGCTCATTTGGTTAGGATCACTTTCTCTGTCTCTAGACTCTTTTCCTTTTCATTTTTATAATAATAATTAAATAAATCGTGGTTTTCATTATGATTATGATTTGGGACATAACTGGACTGCAAAAGGAATCCATTGCGAAACTTTTACAGTAGTGGGAATCACAATCACAAAATAGATTAAGACTTTTTATGAACTGTCTTTGGATTGAGAGTTATCATAACGACATACTCCATATCTAAATGTTCTAACACAGAGAAGTTAAATGCATAAGAAGAAAAGTTTTTGGTTTCCAAATTTCATATTGGCTAGTTATGAAATTGGATATAATCATTTTTAACTTTCAGGGCAGTTTATGTTCAACAAGTTGAACTAGTGGTCAATTTTTGCCATAGGATCTTCAAGCTTGAATATCTTGCTTTATAATTGATATTTAATCTGTTTTTATGTACATGATGGTTTATGAGTCCTCCAAAATTCAGAAATGCATGTTTCTGTTCCTTCTAGACTTCAAAACTTCAAAAGGAACTTGTAGCAATATCCACACCCTAAGTGAGAACTTAATCATCTCAGCAAAATGTATCTGACCAAGTATGTATTTGAGAAACTTAATTATCTTATGTACAATTTAAGTTGAGAAATTTCCGTACAAAAAAAATCCATTTGGAAGCTTCCACCTCCAGACAAAAAATTTGAAAAACAAAGTGGTACGACTCTTAACTGAAAATCTAATCCAGTGCTCAAACTGCTAGACATTTGTGGCTGTGAAAATCTTTGACAAACATGGATTCATGAGTCAAGGAAAATCTGGTTATGCTTTATATTGTCACATAGTACATATGTTTTGTTAGCTGATTGTGCAAGTCTGTTCCTATATCAAGTAAGATCAATTTCCCTAACCAGGTGTCAAATGCCCCTGCCTTTTCAGTGTGGTGTAGGAGGACAGATGAACTTGTTGATGGCCCTAATGCTTCACATATTACACCATCTGCTTTGGATAGGTGGGAATCAAGATTGGAAGAACTTTTCCAAGGTCGTCCATTTGATATGCTTGATGCTGCTTTATCAGATACAGTTGCCAAATTTCCTGTTGATATCCAGGTATTCATTGATTTTGTTGCTTCATTATAATTAGTCTTTGATGAGACTGATCTCTACTTGCTCTAAATTCTGTCGTTAGTGAAGTGATTATATCTACATTTTATATTACATTGAACGCCTTTATGGAGAGCAGACTGGAAAGTTTGCAATCTAAGTGGTCCTAAATTTTATAGTTATGCTTTTGTCCAAATCTGAGTTCCTTACTCCTCATGATACTTTCCTGTTCGACTCTTAATTTGAATTCCATAACAAAGTTCAATCCCAAGCCATTGGGGAAAGAATTAATATGGGTTGCACTTTGCACATGTGGTGTGCTTGATGCCCATTTAATGAGCCATATACTTATCAACTAGAGCCAGAGAGCGATGAAAACATTATGTGAACTTTTTATCAAATTTTGGTGAAATGCTCTTTGAATTTTAAACGTCACCAGCTCAGGTTTTTTTTTTGTGCCTTTATGGCTCTATCATGATTTTGTGAAACCTTCAAATATGTTTTGTTACTTATAGTAAGCTTGTGAATTTAATATATATATATATATATATATATATATATATTCACCTTCAATGTTAGAGGACTTATATTCCTAATCTCTTTGTTTGTGTTCATGCAGCCATTTAAGGATATGATAGAAGGAATGAGAATGGATCTTAGGAAGTCAAGATACAAAACCTTTGACGAACTATATCTCTACTGTTACTATGTTGCTGGAACGGTTGGTTTGATGAGTGTTCCAGTCATGGGCATTTCACCAGATTCACAAGCCACAACGGAGAGTGTATATAATGCTGCCTTGGCCCTCGGAATTGCAAATCAGCTAACCAACATACTCAGAGATGTTGGAGAGGAGTAAGTTCATAACTATTGATGTTTTGTTTAAGTCATGTCAGAAATCTTATGAAAAAAGTACTTGTAGACTGTGAAGTTTATTTCTCCCATCATTGCAGTTGTGGTATAATTGTTAAGTCAATATCTTACAGATATATGGATAACTTGATTCCAGAAGATAATGAGATGCATATAACCTCATTGAGACCCGGTGTAGCTGGATTGAATCATCTCACCGAAAAAGAAAATTTTGAGATGTATATAAATGCAGTACTTTACATTAACATGCAAGTTCTGCTAATCTTTTATGTTACCTTGTTCTGAACTTGTGAAAACTTCTAAACGAGTTTCTTTTATTGTTAACACATTAATTGTCATTCATACTATGTCTTGTTTGGGTTTCCGGGTGTCTTTATTCTGTCCCATGTCCATAGAACTTAAATAAGGTTCCATGTTATTTGTTGGATTACCTTACTATGTGTAATGTCTTGCCTAAGTGGCTAGTAAAGAAGAAATGGGGAGCTGAAAAATGAAAATGAAGTTTAGAATATGCTTCAAGGATATATGTAAATGATCCTGTAAAGTGTACTGTGTTATGTTTCACTTTGATATTGGGATTCTTATGCACTGAAAACACCATGTTGATTTTTTCTCTGATGCCGATTTCAAGAATGACCCAGCATTTCATTTTGGCTTAACCTTTCTTATCACATGTTCAATTTTCAACAGTGCTAGTAGAGGAAGAGTGTATCTACCACAAGATGAGTTGGCTCAGGCGGGGCTTTCAGACAATGACATATTTTCCGGTAAGGTGACGGACAAGTGGAGGAACTTCATGAAGAGCCAAATTAAAAGGGCAAGAATGTTTTTTGATGAGGCAGAAAAGGGAGTGACGGAGCTTAACGAAGCTAGCAGATGGCCGGTAAGAAAATTCAAACATTCATCATTATACAAAACCTTTTCTGTTCTTAAAATTTTCATTGTTTCATGCTGTATATGCATATGTATGTATGTAAGTGCGTGCTGTGGGTGTACAAGTCTTGACATACTTACATCCTTAATAATTTTTCGTAAAATGCAAAAATAAACAATCCATCATTGAATCATGTCATTATATTGATGATCATGTATATTTTTTTTATAGAATTTAAACATTCATAGCTATGTAATCTAATAGTAGATATTTACTTATATAATATATTGTGTTAAAATAAATTAGTGAAAGTGAAGTACAATTAGTTTTTGAATCGAATGAAATTGTATAGACTTATCTACTTCATTACAACTTTCAATGTAACCATAAAATTCATCCTGTATAAAAACTCGTTCAAGGGTGTAAATATGTGAAACTTACATCTGGTGCCAATGGAACTATACTCTGACATTCCAACCTTCCCTCTTACAACCTATCTTAAAAGAGAGAATTCAGAACTTCTTGGTTGCGAATATCTGAATATGCATATTTGAAATATGAATTTTAATCCAAGAGATAAGGAAAGCCCTGCAGTCAGTATCAAAAAATGTTATTTAATGTAATTTGACTACTCTAAAGTGAAAGGTAAAATAACTAATCTCAACCATTAATTAATAAGTCAATAGTTGATATTATATGTACATGCGTAACAAATCATATGAATGAATTAGAATATCAACCGTAGATGAGCAAATCAATAGGTCATATTACTTATTTTATCCTCTAAAGTGAAAGAAACGGAATCATATTTTATTGGTTATGCTCTTATGTGTATACTTGAGACAATTTGATATTGAGGTGTCAAAGAAGATAATTTTTTAATGTTGATTACCATATTGCTTGTAAGCCATTGGTTTTTTATGATTTGTTGCAGGTGTGGGCTTCCTTGTTATTGTATCGCCAGATATTGGATGAGATAGAAGCAAATGATTACAACAATTTCACAAAGAGGGCTTATGTGAGCAAAGCCAAGAAGTTACTTTCTTTACCAGCTGCATATGCTAGATCTGTGGTTCCTCCATCAAGAAAGCTATCTCCTGTAATGAAGGCATAGATCCTCCTCCTATACCATATGAAAGTTATTTAGAAAAAAAAAAAAAGGACAGGACAAACAAAAAATAGGAAAAGCACAATTTGTGTATATGATTAAAATAAGGCTTGTATTTGTTATCCACTAATTGTAGTCAATGTTGGTCTCTTTTGCAATTTTTATTTTCACCTTTTGTTTTTAATTTGGGTTGATAAATGATCAGTCTAATCCAATCCATTTTTATGCGGGTTATGAATTATTCTGGACAACCCGCATTTTCTTTTTAAATTTTGCCATTCGAATCTAGAAGTGTCAATTTCAGATAAATTATTATTTAAAATAAATTTATGTTTCAAAACCGTATTTTATTAAACTTAAAAAAAAAAGATAAAAATCAATATTATAATAGACTAATAAATGATTTCGATATTTTTTCAAGCTTGAAAGGTAAAAAAGCAGGTTCAAGTTAGGTTAAAATAAATTAAAATGTCACAACCTATAATTTGTTATTTGGACACCCCGCTTATTAAAGAACATCTTTGTCGCATGCACATAATGCCACAAAAATAAAAAGGTAATTAGTTTTTTTAATGAATAGATCACGATAAAGAAAAATTTACTTCAATAATTTTTTATTTTCACTTTTAATTATAAAATTTTAAATATATTTCTCTTTTAAAGATTTGAGACCTAAATTCACTGCTGTTGGGCTCCCTACTGTCCTCTGCTATTAGTGTTATTTTTAACATTGATTTGGTATAACTTATCGCATGCGATCCATGGGAGTGGAAAGAGAAAGAAATAAAGGTACAACAGGGAATCCAAATCCAAAGATTTGTATACCCAAATGTCTGACTTAAATCCTTTTGTCTTGGAATATGTCAATCTCTAACTGTGTACGTTATTTGCATATTTTTTAAAAATTAAAATTAAAAATAATAAAACATCTAGAACATCAACAAATTTTGGAAAACATTTTACCATGTCTTGATTTGTTGAACGAAACACTTTTTTTTTTTAGTCAACAAATGAAACACTCTATGGTGAGGAAATAGCAAAAGGTGCTTGCACAAACACAGTCGAGGCTAATCATCCAGTGGCCCAATTAATCAACCAACATCATTGGTGATGACCCCAAATAGAAATAAAGATGTACTCTTCTACCAGTTTGTTTTATCCATTAGTCCGTAATATCAACTTACGAGGAAAAACAATGTAGGAGAGTAGATCGTCAAAATAAATAATTACGAATTATATTTCTTAGCGAATGAGAAACAGACAATTGGCCTATTAGCTCAGTTGGTTAGAGCGTCGTGCTAATAACGCGAAGGTCGCAGGTTCGAGACCTGCATGGGCCACTTATTTATTGTTTTACCATTTTTTTGTATCCCGACACTTGTTTGCTCCAAAGGTAAGGGAAAGCACTCTGTTTATTATTTAACGAGTTTCTCATTGTGAACGTGTAGCCGTAATATCTAGCAACGCTAAGAAATAAGCATGAGAATACATTTTTTCCACTTGGGATAATTATGTGATTATTTTCTTGCTCTTCCTTGTGCATGACCCTTTAGTATATGATATATAGGAAAAGTGAAAACCAAGATGTTGAGGCCGAAAGAGGAAGGAAGAATACAATTAATATTGTGGTGAAGTTTCTACTTTTTTCTGTTTTTTTTTTTGGTGAATCGGCTCAATAATCTCTGCGCGCAGTTGAGGCAATAACCTTGAGTTTGGTCAACCTTTGATTTTTGTGAATCGGTTCAACATTAGTGTTAAATTTCCATTTCTGCATGATATGATCTAGTTATTTCTTAATCTATTTATCCATTAATAAACTTTTCATAGAGATACGTACAGGGAATTTTCCCTGTGTAACATATAATTTGATAAATAAGTTCATCAAAAAAATAATATAATTTGATAAATAAAAGGAATGGTGATTCACTCGGTAATGTTATGAAATTATACATGGACCAGATTATTTTATTCCCTGTCACTTTCTGAACCATTGCAAAACATGGATATATATTTTCTAACTAATTTTAATAACCCTTTTACATTATTCGTTCTTCAGTAAGCATTTAATATGCCAACCACTTGAACTTTATTTTATGCAGTAATGCAGATGATAATGTTCATCAAGTACTGAATATAATAGTAATAGTTTATTTGTATCTACTAATTAGAACACCAAGTAGACAGATACAAAGGAAAATTCCTCAATTTCACACACACACACACACACACACATTGTTTACACACGTTTTTCTTAGTCTAAACAAAAGATTGAAAAAACAAAAAAAAAGTTGTTCGTGTGATTATTACCACAACAATTTATTGATTGATTCAGGTAATATATAGTTTTATACGTACACAGAGTCTATCTAATTAGTTTAAGCAAAGAAGAATAATATAGTTGAGGCTTGGTACATATTTAGATTTTTTTTTAGTTCTGATATATATAAGGAATAGGATATAAGGGATGACGTGGCAGAATATGGGCCAGGGGTTTTATTTTAATTAAGGGGAGCGACGCACCGAGTTGATGTAGTCTTGAAGGGCTTTGAGTTGCTCCTGGGAAGGGGGTGTTTGGTTGTTCTTGATGGATCTATGCACATCATATGTAGTTGACGCCAAGAACAGAAGCCTGTTTGGTTTGTTCAGCGTTGATCACAAGCCAATTCAACGGAATTGGAATTCGATCGTTATTATATATAGCTGATAGCTGAATTGAAATAATTTGGAAACGTACCTACCCAGAGGCGAAGAGTATGATTTGGCCTGGAAATACGTGTTTGCCAAAGATCCTCATCGATCCTTTGCTTCTTTTCTTTTTCTTCCGCTTATTCGATCGGCGACTCACTCTCGCTATTGCTTCGCGGTGCTTCTCCTCCAACCCAACAGCTAATTTTATATATATGTTTTTTTTTAGGTGGACAATTTTGTCTGTATGAATATATACATGTATAAATATCTATTTTTTTTAAGAGATTTTACTTTCTATTTTATTATCTTTATTTTGTTTTTGTCAAATGATCGTTAATAGAAAAAGCTCAGTAACACTTACAAGATCACGTGAAACTAAAAGGAGAGTTACTAACTGGCTACACAAGTTACACTCTTTTGTATAATTGGCTATTGCACATCTTGTGTTGTGCCTTATCCGGCTCTTCGTTAATATTATTTTGCTTATAAAAAAATTAATAGAACAAATAACTCCCCTGTCTAATCCCTTTTTCCATCAATTTCCATGACTAAACGATGATAGTAATTAATTTACTATTTAAGTTTACTAAAAAAACAGATTTTTTTTTTGTTACAACATAAAAACAGAGTTTAATAACTATAAAATAAACATTCAATATTTATAGTTTACCATACTAGAGCAAAAGGGTGTAGGGAGAGAATGTGTAAGGGAGGTGACGTGATATATAAAATATAACTAAACTCTTAATTAAACATGTGTAAAATTATTTATCAATTAGCATTAATTATTAAACTCTTAATTGAAAATATTAATTATAATTTGATATACTTCAACGTCATAAGAAGAGTGGGGTGGAAATTGTTGCATTGAAGTCTTATGCAAGTTAATTTAAACAGAAGATGACGGAGAAAGGCTAACTATTATTATAAATTTATAATGAAGAAATACTTCATATAAGGTATAATAAACGTCAAACAGGACAATTAAAGGCCAATGTAATTTCAAGTTTTGAGATGAACGCGATAAATGCTATTTAATTTTCTTTCATTACTTGCATACATAATTATACACCATAGTTATTTTTAGCAACAAATCCAATTACAGTCACTCATGTAAAAAACATTGTCTTGGATCAACATGATGCAACATAATTATTCCCAATTTACATTCATAAGTTGAGTAATATATGCTTCTATTATATATACTATCTTTAAGCTAACTTATAATGATAGGTTTGAAGGTTTTCCACATCTTGTTTCTTCAAATTGCTATTCTTTCTGTTGACAAGAAACTTGCCCCATTTGTATGGCCTATATTTTGAAGGGTTTTGCTCATTTATGAGCTCCTCCAAAGGCTTAACTTCAGTGTCATGTGCAGGGCTGAAGAAGAATGGAATGGAATGGAAAACCTTTCTTTCTCAGAGTTAACAACTACTCTGTGTTCCACACTCTCATAAGCATCATTGCTCCAAACCTGCACCAACAAACTCCAACCCCTCAAGTTAAAGCATCTCTAGCTCTACTAATTAAAGGCTCATTAATTGGTTTGAGAAATTGTTTCTTACTTTTACTTTTAATTAATTATAAAATTGTCCTATTTTCTATTTATTTTCTGTTTTTAAATATTTGTACAAAAAACAATAAAAATAAAAAAATAATTGTGATTATTTCACTATTTTCTATGTAAATATTTAAAAATAGGACACAGATCGAAAACAATATAATAATTATGTAATTAATTAAAAGTAAAAACAAAAAATAAAAACAGAAATCGGTTTCTCAAACCAAACGGGCCCTAAGGGGTTAAGAAATTAATTAAATTCATAAAATTGGGAAACAAAGCACTTTTTAAAAAAAAAAAAAAAAGACAATAAAATTTCAATGTTTTTCGGTTGGTTTACCTGAATAATATCACCAATGTTGATAATGTAAGCATCTGGGGTGGGCTTTACTCGAATCCACTCTTGATCTGTTTTACGTTTCACTTCAAGTCCTTCAACCTCATCTTGAGCAAGAATGGTTAAAGCACCACTGTCCTTGTGTCGACCAGCGCCAAGAGCTAGGTGAGGGTAAGGGCATGGAGGATAGTGATTAAGTCTAATTAGGTTGGTTTGACCTTTGATGAAGAATTCTTCAAACCTCTTTGCTCCAAGGCCTAAGCTCAGAGCTATAAGCTCCATCAACTTAAGAGCCAGCTTTTCCACCTCTTCAATATACTCTTGTATTATAACTCTGCTCATATTGAAAATCATTTTGATTTAGCACAACCCATTAATTGAGTGTCAATCATGCCTTAAATTCTAAAGGGAAAATTGCACTTAAATTATGCACACTCACTTTATTTTTTTTAAACAAACACTCATTGCTCTTATTTATTCAAAAAATTGCATTCAACTACTCCTTCAATCTCCTTAAATAATTAACACGCACACTCAACTATATTTTACATATATGTGTAATTGCAAGGAGATTGATCAATGTCTTTTTCAAAATAAAGAGGATGTATATGTCATTTAAACGAACCTTGGAGAAATAATTACAATTTTTAAGGTGATTTTTACAGTATCATTGGAAATGGAAGGATTTGGTATCCAATTGCTTGTGTGTTCTAATAAAAACTCAACGATTTTTTTTTTTTATGTTTTAATTTCTTTTTAATCTATTATTTTGAAAAGGTACCTAAATCTTTCTATTTCCATGTGTATCATAGCAATGCCCATTTTCTAATTATATATGATTCAAGGAAAAAACCAAAAAACTTTGTTCTCAAGATGAAATTATTCAAATGTCAACAATAATTATCATAATTGCTTAAAAAAAAAAACAATAATTATCATAATTAAAGTGAAGATGAATTTACCTAAAGTTTGGAGGGTATGCAGGGGATTGATTATACCAAAAAGTGACTCGATCATCATGTTCATCACAAGTGAGAGGGACCAAAGTGGGTTCATTGGCTTGAAAATCAAACACTTCCTTCCAGTCCCTAACATTCTTGGTGTGTTCTGTGTCATAGTAACCAGACATGTTAATCTCATCTCCACTAACCTTCCTCTTCTCCTCCATGCTCTGTGCAAAGAACATTCTCGAAGCTTCCTCAAGCCTCTGCCTTAGACAGAGGGGCACCCCATGGTTTGTTACTCGGAAGACCCCCCACTCTTTGCATGCACTTTCTATCTCCTTCACTAAGCCTTCAATGGAAGATGGAATATTTGAATGGTGGGTTATTGGGGAGAGGTCAATTTCAGGAATGCCTTGGGCTTCCATGATGGAAAGCTTTGGCCTGTGTTGTGGGTCTTGGATGACAGCTAGATCCACCTCTTCCATATGGCTGACTGATTAATTAGTTTGCAAAGTGTAGTGGTGATTGTGTTAGGTATTTGACAGTTATGATTTCGTTGTGCATTGAGGTTATTTGTTTCATATATATATGAACAAAATCTCCCATAATGTAACCACGTGAGGTTAGGCCATGTGGTGAATGCGCTCAATCTAAGGGACGACTCGATTAGTATTTGAGTTCGATCTCTGGTGACGGAATAATTCGTGACTAAGTTTTACTTACCTCTTGATCGTACACATATTAGTCTAGGGGTCATTTTCCTCCCGTATACTGTGGGTGTAAAAAAAAATCGAGTAAACTACCACTTTGATCCCTGAAAGTGGCAGACATATCACTTTGGTCACTGTATGTAACAAAATAAAAAAAAATCCCTGATTGTGCAATTTATTAGTCAATCTGGTCCCTAACTTCATTGTAGTCACTTAACATCGTTGGAGATGCTGTGTTGACACGTTTATTAACGTGTAGGACACCACCTGATAGTCCACATATTTGCCTTGTCACACTCATGTCATGCCTCGTCCATTTGACAAAGAACACACATGGACTGACACATGGTGTTCGACGTGTCAATAAACATGTCAATACAGCCTCTCAAACGTTGTTAAGTTGTAGTGACATCAGGGACTAGAATGAGTAGCGAATTGCACAGTCAAAGACCTTTTTTAATTTCATTACTTCCGGATATCAAAGTGATAGCGCCTACCACTTTCAATAGTGGTTTACTCCCTCTGGTCTCAATTATAAGCAAAAAAAGTCTATATTTTGTGGTCTCAATTATAAGCAAATTTAACTACCTTTTACTCTCTTTAATGAGTCTATTCCAAAAATACCCTTATTTAACTCAAATTGTATTTCCAATGTAAGGAAAGTGGAATAAATAGTTTTAATTGATAGTCACTAGCCATATTGGGTAATTTTGGAATAAGTTTTATTTTTTAACTAAAATCAAGAACAATTAATCTAATTAACTGATTTTTTTAATCAACGTGAAATCAGTTATTTTTTGTTTATAATTGAGACCGGAGAGAATACTAAAAAAAACTTTCATAATGTCATTGTTCCAGGCTTCCAGCAAATTAAAACCAGAAACCATTAAGACTATTGTTACAAGGAAGATTTGGATTTCCTATAAAGGTAGTCACACCGAATTGCACGATCATGTTTTGACAAAAAAAAGACCAGTTTGATTTGTCACACTGCACGCATTACCTTTTTTTTGTGTATAAGAGATATTTTGCACTGAACAGCAGAGACATTGAGCGTTAAGGTTGTAAACGATGCATTTTCGTTTACATGAAATTTAATGAGGCGTGTGTAGTTGAAGAATACATTTTTAGTTTTTGTTTACTTATAATTAATGAGGCGTGTGGGGCTAGTGGAATAACTTATTTTTAGTTTTCTTTTTGTTTTTCACTTAAAAGTAAACAAAAAATGCAGATAACATTGAACCTGGACTGTTATCTTCTGTGAGATGGTACTTTGAAAATTATGTTAATGTTTCTAAATCATTAAAAAAAGGTTAATATTGATGTCTCGTAAAAAAAGTTTGATATTTATTTATATATTATCAAATTGATACAAAAACATAAACCGATCTAAAATAATAAAAAACAGATCAAAATCGATTTTTTTTTAGATTTTGAGTTTTGACATATTTTGAAAAACCATTCAGTTTTTTTAGTTTTTGAACCAAATCGCAATTTATAAAAAAACAAATATTTTTCACAATTTATTTCATTTACTATAGTGATAACATTCTAACATAAGTCTAGTATATTAACTTAACACAACAATGTTTTTATTTTGATTAGCCGAACACTATCACATTTTTTCACATAATTATTATTTAAAATTTGTAAGCTAGTATTTATATAGAAAGGAAAACATATTGTGAAAAAATATATACCATTAAAATTGAAAACCAATCTAATTCAAATCACATTTAATCGGATTGGATCAAATTTTGTTGATGAAGCATTCCAAATCGAACTGAACCATATATTTCCTCAAAAGTATAATAATAAAAAAAATAAAATGAAAAAGAAAAAGAAAGTATTTTAACTCGTTGATAACATGGCAATGTGGCATGAACCAGCATAACAAACGTCACAATTTGTGTACGTGGTTCCCATATGAATCTCCCCCTTTAAGAAAAAAATTGCTGAGTGTGCATGATTCCTCTTTCCGGATTTATTAATTATTAATTATTAATTTATTACAAAAGATAACATTTTGATCCCCAATACGAGTGATTTTTTTTTGGTCAATCCAATACGAGTGATTAAGAATCCAAAATTGAATTTTTATTTTTGGGCTGTGGGTTCAATTTCCCAAATCTACTTCCGGCTTAGAAGACAATGTCACATTACGTCATTGGTGTTCAACCCAATAAATGCAAAGCAATTCTAACCCAGCCTTTTTAATTGATTAATTTATTTTCTCTGTTTTTTTTATCTGTTGATTTTTAGAAAAATTTTAATTTTTTTATTTATCATTTTGATAGTTTAAGATTGTATTTTGACAATTATATTTTTAACTCTGTTAATTATTTACATATTTTTCATAAATTAATTAATATAGTAATTAAAAAGTTCAAATACTAATTAAATATGAAATATCTACTCCTAAAAATTATTTTACTTTCTAACAACATAAATTTATCACTAATACACACATGTAAATGTGAATGTATCTAAGACTAATTGGATAATTGAATAAGGGATTAAAAATAGTTAAAATGATGGGAGACATTAATTAATTCATTTACTTCCAAAGACTAATTAAACAAGGATATGATAGAAAAAAAAATTACTAATTAATTAGTTCCTTAATTATAGTAAAATAACCTAAAATAACAGATAAAAAAGAACGGAAGGAGTAACGTTTTGTTGCATCTCTTATACTTTTACAAATTAGAAATATTGGCATAAGATTGACACAAGTTTGTAGTTTCTATCCAGATTGAGAATGTGGTGCGGTGCGGTGCCGTGTTTCTCCCAGTCTATGCCACAATAGATGTTGGTGCTAGAAAGGCCGGTTCAACTCTACACAATTTTGCATTTCAAATAGGACACATTTTCGGTTTAATCTAACTCACTCAAAGATATCTTTTTTTTATCCTTTTTGGTGTACTAGGTGTAGTTTTTTTTTCTGTAGTCCTTTGTGCTTTGGCTTTTTTGTTTTTTAGTTTTAGGTATTTTCTTTGTCTGTAGTATGTTCCAGCTTGGTGTAGGTTTCAGCAGCGTGTCTTGGTTAGGATTGGTGTATTTTTTGTGACTTTGCTTATGCTGTTTTTTTTACTATAAATATCGTATGGGTGGGGTTTTTCTTTTTATGAACTTGTTCATCTTGAAAAAAAAAATAGGACACATTTTCGGTCTACTCTTGACACAAATATTGATGTAATTTTAATATTTTAATATTATGACAATGCCCACTTCTTAGAAAAAATTAATCAAAAAATTGATTACAGACTAGATAGCCTTATAAATAGACCCAAGTATAATGTGAGGTCCCATATACTATAAATCTTGCCATTAGTTTAGGTAGCAAGTATGGAATCCCACGATGGTGAGCATGTTGCAAAATTACTTCAAGCTCAAAGCCATATTTGGAATCACATTTTCAGCTTCATAAAATCCATGTCCCTTAAATGTGTAGTTGATTTAGGCATACCGGATATCATATACAACTATGGTCAACCTATGCCTCTCTCAAAACTCATTGCTTCATTACCGGTCCACCCATCAAAAACTTGTTGCATCCATCGCTTGATGCGAATCATGATCCATTCTGGCTTCTTCTCCCAACAGAATGTTACCAAGAATGAGCTAGAGGTGGAGTATATGCTAACTGATACATCTATATTACTGCTTAAGAACCATCCCTTCAACGCGACACCTTTTTTGCGTGCCGTGCTTGATCCGGTTTTGCTAAACCCATGGCATCATTTGTCTACTTGGTTAAAAAATGATGATCCTACGTCGTTCAAAATGGAACACGGGATGTTGATATGGGATTATGCTCAGTTTGACCCCAAATTTAACAACTTATTCAATGAAGCCATGGAAAGTGATACTCGATTGATCACTAGTGTGGTGATTGAGAAGTGCAAGGGAGTATTCAATGGATTGGGGTCATTGGTTGATGTTGGGGGAGGCATAGGAACCATGGCAAAGACCATTGCCAAATCATTCCCACATATGGAGTGTATTGTATTTGATCTCCCACATGTTGTTGTCGGCTTGCATGGAAGTGAGAATCTAAAATATGTTGGCGGAGACATGTTCAAGGGAATTCCTCCCGGTGATGCCATTTTGTTAAAGGTAAAATACTATCACAATTCATACATAGGCGGTTAGAAAACAAAATTTCTGCAATCACGTTATAAGAAAGAAAAGTTGAAATGATTTTATAGTAACCTTGAGTATTATAATCAATAGCTTTTCTCAAAAGTTGAAATCAACTTTTACATCTTAATTTTTTTTATTTAACTTCTCCACCTATAAACTTTTATATATATATGTGTGTGGGCTTTTTCTCGAGTTAGAAATTAAATATAAATTCCAGTTGAAAAATTCCTATCATTTAAAAGCTAATCCAAACAAAACCATAATATTATTATACTATCTTTATCCCATTTTCAACATAGATCATGTTTGATTAGTTTCCGAAATCCAAGGACATAATCGATTAATTCAAAAAGAATGAATACTTTTATATATCATTAATCAAATAATGTACAATATTTAAATGTAGAGGGAACTAAGCTAGTAGTCTGCTGCATGTGACTAGTTCACCAAAATTCGGCTTCCCCTTAGGCTATGTTTGGATGGGGGTTTTTGGAGGGGAAGGGAGGGGAGGGGAAAATTTATAATCTCCAATTACATTGTTTGAGAGTTTTTAAAATTAAAAAAAAGTTTTACATCTTAGTGTCTGTTACCTTCTAAAATAAGATTTTCTTTGTCCTATTAAAACTAAACAAGATAATTAGGAATTATAAGCTCTTTCCTCAACTCCCCTCCCTTCCCCTCCAAAAACCCCTATCCAAACATAGCCTTAAAGGCCTAATTAATAGGCTTCCAAGTCAAGCCAAGTCAGACTTTGAAATAGGCCAAACAGAATCTTAAAAATTGACATATATCAAGTTAATAAGTCAGACTTAAGCCTTACAAAGTCTAGCCTGTCTTGGCTTATTCCCTACCCTAGTGGTTAGTCCCACAATGGCTAAGAATGAGCTAAATGAAAAATATACAAGAAAAGTGACCCATATATCCATGCTTAAAGTATTAGGCAGAGATGTGGTATTGTCAAGGTTTCTTGGTGGTCTTGGTCATTAACCCGTGAGTGCTCTAAATACTAGTTTACTTAGTTAGAGGCTATGTTGTTTGATTATTTTCCAAGTAAATCTCGACTCGTTCGATTGAAACAATTACAAATCTGTATTTTTTTAGAATTAATATAAAAGTAGAAAAATAAGATGATGGACTGATTATATATTAATACGAATCAACAGTAAATCAACATTTTAATCTTTTTATGATTCTAATTTGTGCAACATTTGAATGACAAAACAGTCGATATTGCACGACTGGAATGATGAGGAATGTGTGAACATATTGAAGAAATGTAAGGAAGCAATCTCGAGGAAAGACAAAGAAGGGAAGGTGATAATCATAGACATGGTGGTGGAGAATGAGAAGCTGGAAGACAATGAATCAGTTGAAACACAACTTTTCATGGATATGGAGATGATGGTGTTGCTCGCTGGAAAAGAGAGAAACAAGAAAGAATGGGTTAAATTGATATCCACTGCTGGTTTTAGTGACTACAAGATAACTCCAATTTTAGGCTTAAGGTCTGTCATTGAGATCCATCCATAGTAGTAAAATCTAGCCAAATGCTATCAACAAGATGCAGAAAACGTGATGGGATAGTATAGTATATACAAACCACAGAAAACGTGTTTAACTAAAGGGGGATCATACAGAATAAATAATAAAATTATGAACAACATGATGCAGCTCTGGATCCCTCGGCAGGTCTATCAACAAGAACCATCCCTGGTGGGTTTTGCGCTGGTTGTGCCCTTGGTAACTTCTTGGCTGTTTATGTAAGCAATTGTAAGTCAAACAATGTATGTGTTAGAATGTGAGAACATTTTCAAAATACTTTAGAATATCTTAGCATATCTTCACAATATATTGTCAATTTACACTGAGAGAGGATCACAGAGAAACCATTATTTGTGTGAATGAGTCAGTATTTTATAAGTCATTATCATACTCCAATATCAATATCAATATAAAATAAAAAATCATCTTATAATGAATTATTCATTTTCTCTATCTTCCTTTTTCTCTAAGCCTTACTATTTCAACAATATACAAAGTTCAATAGTTTAGGACATAAAAAGAAACACAATTAAAAAGCACAAGCAAGAGAATATAGCTATAAAACAAAGTAAGTTACTTATATTTTGTGTTTACTAGATAACCCTCTCTATTGCGAAAACCCTACACAAAAAGTATTCATATAAAAATGTTCACAATTAAGTGAACTATGTCCAACACGTCAGAGCTAATAAATTCATCAACTGGAATGTTTGCTTACAAATGTTTTATGGTCAAATGTCATTCATTCCCTTCATTAACCACATACCTAGAGACTCATTAGAAAACTATATGACATGTTGAGACAGAAAAAAAACACATTCATGTGGTGCAATTCAAAAAGGTCCAGGTGCCCATTTGAACCTTCGATTCAGCAAATACCAGACTAGAAATAATAAATTCATTTGGTTCACAAAATGTTTTCTAAAGTTGATCCAATCAGTAGTGCAGATAATGAAAATCTATTGGCCTGCAAAGTCCGGACAGATATTTCCTCAAAAGGAGAGTTTCCGTTTCCCCTTCCTCCTCCTTGGACAGATGTAAATCATATTCTCCTTTGTTTGATTTATCCTTATGCAATTAAATTAAAAAAAAATTAACTATTAAGCAGCCTGATGTGTATGTAATAGGAAAGGACTCGCACCTATTTCATAAAATATATCATTAACATTAGCTGCAGTTTTTGCAGAGGTCTCCATGAAAAACAGACCATTTTCCTCAGCATATACACGTGCTTCCTGCATTGCCCAAGAGTCACAGCTGATAAGTTGGTACTTCCAAGAAATATCATAGGTATATTGCATGCATAAAATATGGAACCGTGTAAACAAATACAAGCTATTAATTATGAAGAAACCAAACGTGCTTTTGACAGTAGATTACACTTTATAGCATCTTCTGTGTTGGAAAAGGAGTACTAGGATTTACAACAACGCAAAATTAGCAAGGTACAACTATTTCACGTACAAGCTAAAATCAGAATCACTGTAGACAAACCTTTCAATGTTAAACTTGTACGATTTTCATTTCGAAAAAACACATTAACTTCAAGACTTGGTGAGGAGATGAAAAAAAAGCTGCAATCCATGCAATAAGGCACTATGCCACCAGTTTTAACCATCATGGTGGAACTAATAAAGAATTAATTCAGCCCATTTTATTAAAAGAGTTTATAGAACATCTGTTAACCTAGCCCAGAAGCACTGATAACAGAATTACCCCGTACCCACGTGTTTGTTTAAAGCAAGTTGAAATAACATTTTCAATGAGCATTTGTAGGAAAAGAAAAATTCAAATGATTTTGTAATGACTATGAGTATTCTAATTCTAACTAATAGTTTTAAAATCAGCTTCTGTACCTCAACTTTTTTGAAGCTCCTTTATCTAACTTCTTACTAAGCACTTATAAACTTTATGGGCTTTTTCACAATAAGGTAGAATTTAATCCAAAATAGGCCTCACTACAGATAGTTTCTAATGATGCAATCAGAATAATTAAAGTATTTAGCAAAAATTGTTCCAAACAGACTTGTACAAACAATTCAAGTATTTGACAACTCAAATGCACCAAATCCTCCTTGTTTAAAGAATAAAGATGCTAGTTACGGTTCTAGGATAAGGTAACAACAAATAATCACCCCCCCCCCCCAAACAAAAAAAAATACCAACATAAAAATTATCAAATGTAACCATCTTTCATATTTGAAATTTTATCAGAAGAAAAAAATAGCGCTTCCCCACTGTTGCAGCCAATTATCAATATTGTTAATGAAATTACAATTCTTATAGCTAACATGCCATAAAAAGAAAACCGTGAACACAATAATACTTACTTCAGCGGTCACTTTCCTCTTATCTTCCAAGTCAGTTTTGTTACCAGCAAGAGCCATGACCATGTTAGGATTCCCTGCAATAACACCAAAATGATTGCATTATTTGAGAATCTAGTCATTTAACCATAGCTGATACAAACCCTGTATTAAAAGAGGTAGGAAAATAAAAAGTAGACCATGTTTGATATAATACTTCAAAGCAAATCCTCTACTGTTATTTCTCACAACACATGATTTATCAATTATTTCTTTATCTAGAATGTATGTCATTGAGAGCTGAGTCCATTGGCAACATGTACAAGAAAATATAGTTAAAAAGTTTCAATATAACATTAAATGTCATAGGCACATTTTAAATTAACTCAGTTCAATGGATGTTACTGCAAAAGGAACCTTGAATCTGCCTAATTGTTCACAATTCTCTCATGTATTAATCATTCTGACATCATATCATGTATTATCCAACCATATCTGTGCTCTTCTATTGTTTTACTGTAAAACATGACTTTATAGTTTCATTGAACAACTAATGAAAGTCATTGTAACCGTCAAGTTCATGTAAAACAAACAAATTAATTTCACAAAAGGAATATTTAAGTATATGGTCAAGATTGTTTTTGCTTTACATATAGTTTGAATCAGAAGTTTGTAAAGAGTACATAAAAAGTTTGATTTTCCTATTACATTCTATAAATTTTATTCCTCTCCAGAAAGAAAAAAAAAAGCATAAGAAAACTTCAGAACCAATCAGCAAATACCTTGCTTTTGAAGTTCTTGGACCCATTTCTTTGCTCGTGTAAATGAATCCTGTGAATGAAAGATAGAAATAAGCATATAAAGCCATAGTAAGCAACTAAATATAAACAATTAAAAATTTAAAATATTAATAGTATGGACTCTGAGCCCTAAAGAAGAGTGAATCTTCTACTCGATTATTAACATTTTGCACCAACAATGGTTTAACGATCCATCATCCAAAGTCAATCTACAAATACATACTTTCCTGAATGTCAATAAGGCATTGGCTGAATTCTTTTACATAAATTTCTTCCTAACATTCATCAATTTCAATTCAATTAGTGATAGGTTTGATAGAATATGTGGGCCCATTTTATACAATAAGAATTAGTATTGTTATGGAATGTCTTGTGCAATATTTTGGGTAGAAAGGAACAATGATGTATTCCATGATAAGGAACATATACATTATTGAGATCCCACATCAGCTAGAGACATGACTAAAGTAGTTCTTGTAAGGCTTCAACAATCCTCATCCGTTGAGCTAGCTTCTGGGATTGAGTTAGGCCTAGCCCAAATTCTAATATGGTATCAAAGTCTATCCTAAGTCTGTTACTGGGAATTCCAAGATACATGAAAAGCTGATGTTTGTCTTGCAAAAATAATGTTGAATTTTGGTCAAGAATTGGGATTCCTTGCTTTTCTAGCTCTAGACTAGACTTGCTAACTTTAAAGTCTGGGTTTTGTTTGTCTTCATTCCTTTCCAAATTATACTCCCAGCATAGTAAAAATTGCAATAAGAGAAGCACTTGCTCATCCAAAACAACGAAGCCGAACCTCAACAACAAAAGCTTTACTATTCCCATTGTAACTTTGAGACTTACAGTTATAAGAAAGTGCAAACAGAAACATGATGAATTTTTTTATTTATGCCCCATACTTTTTTCCCTCATTATTTACATATTTCAATGTTAACATACACAGTTAAACGAATTGTATTAAATATCACCTATCTAAATAGGCAACCAGAAATATTCAGAGAGATATCACACCAAACTAGTAATGTCATAGACAATGATAGCAGCAGCGGCGCCTCTGTAGTACATGGGAGCCAAGCTATGGTATCTCTCTTGTCCTGCTGTGTCCCAAATCTCAAACTTCACTGTGGCATCGTTTACTGCCAACGTCTGTGAAAAAAATGCTGCCCCTATTGTTGATTCCTGTTACCAGAATAGACCAAATAAATTCAGCAACATAATATCCACATCCTTATAGCTATATGTTTAAGTTTTTGGTAATAAATAACAACTTTAGGAACCCAAAACCGTTGATGTGCACACTACTATATACAGAAGAAGAAATACACTCCATCTCCATCTCCCTCCCCCCAAACCCCACCCACACTTTTTATGGGGTATCAATTTAAGGGGAATAACTCCAGTACCCATATTTTTTCCCACTAGTACAGGTACTCTAGGTGAATTGTTAAGCATTTATTGGCTGATTATTAAATTTAGTGGACTTCTAAAATTTACTGTGAAATAAACATCCAAATAAATGTTTGATAACTCGGTATAGAAACACCCAACTTTAAATTTTAAGGAAATATGAGTGTAACATATTCAGCCCGCTAAAAACACAACATGTGGACAACATAGTAAAACTTGTTCAAAGTGGAAATCCATGTCAAACTGGGCTGGACTGTTTTTGTTATCAGCTGGAACTCCTCTAGTCTAACCCGTCACATTCTTAAGTTTTAGAAACATTTCATTTGGAAATTGAAACAGAAGAACCCCATGTTCTATTTTTATTAATAACAAAAAAACAAAAACAAAAGGGGCACAAAACAAAGCCAATTTTCAAGCTTAAACAGCATAAAATAGCTAGATTCAAGACGCGACAACGCGTGATTCCACAAGCACCACCCAATTAAACAGAGAAATCAAAAGGAGGGGAAAATAACCTGGAATTCAAGGAATTGACCCTTGACAAAACGCAAGACGAGGCTGGATTTTCCGGCTCCCATATCCCCGAGGAGAACCTGAAATTCGATGCACCAAATTTTTTTTAGAAAATTAAATGTATGTGAATTGAGGTTATTGTGAGCCGAAATAGAAGACAGAAGAAAATAAAAAAGGATCAGAGAGAGAGAGAGAGAGATACCAGTTTGGCGTTGAGGTTGTTGGGTCCGATCGTAGCCATGCAAGTGAAATTGGACCGATCGGAAGGGAAGAACGGAAAGAAGAGAAGCTTCCAGAAGAAGTAATTGGAATCAAAAGACGGAGACGGAGACGCAGAAGAAAAAGAGAATGAATGAAGCCAAAAACAGAGTCCTTCTCTCAATTGTATATGCTTTTCGCTTGCGTGTAGTGTAAACACGCTTCTCTCAGTTGTTTGTTTTAATTTCTAAGAGAAAAAAGTCGATATTGTTTTGAATTCTTTCTCCTTATTATTTTTTATTTGAAAAATGTTGCATGGACACTTGAATGAATGTACACATCTTGAGAGATAAACAAATAAAATATGGATAAGTGATATGTATGATATGTGATATGATGTGATAAGAAATAGAGATAAAAAAAAGGAGAAATATTGGATGGGTGTCGAAGGATATGAAATGATTATATATTATCACTCTTTCGTTTTATTAGATAGAGTTTGATTTTAAATTTAAATTTTATCTTTTTTTGACGAAAAAATTTGATCTATTTTTTAGTTTAGTTGTAGCTTTTTTATTTGAGAAGCTAGCAAATAAATCTATAATCTATCTATCTATAATATATAAATTTGCGAATCTTTACTTCTATATGCGTCATCTTGAAAGTATTTATAGGCTTAAGTATCATCATATAATTGTTTTTCTCTCATATATCGATTGGATGTCGCACTCTCCTTAATTAGCGATAACTAATTAATATTCTCTATTATTTTTTTTTTTTTAAAATCTAACCTAATCTACAATATGCTTTCATAAATGAGATTAGAGTAGTTTTAATTTGATCTTATAGGTTTTTTATACACTACTTTCTCTATTATTTTTAAATTTTAAAAGGATCTAATATATCTGAGCTTCACACATAGAACGAAGAGAAAACACAAGCAGAGAAGTGACACCAATCTTTATCATCCTTTTCTCATCACACTCCCACTCTCACCTTTATCAAACACCACCTGTTGCGTACAATCACACACACAAGTAGCAAAATAATTACCAAGAGAAAGGAGGAAAGAAGTCATTCGATCAGTTGAGTAAAATATTGGATCCCATTCCAAAATTCACTAATTTTGTTTTTTCCCTAATACAAACATGTTGTGTATCAATTATGGGCTCTATTTGGCAGTAAAATCACTATCAAGAAATTTCATTTTCAGTATTACTATTTTCTCTGTCATGAGCAAAAATCTCAATTTATTTTTTATAAAAATTTGTGATTGATTTTAGTGTACCAAATATGAGCTTTGTTTCACGGCAGATTCACTACTTTGCTATTGTAATTTGAGAATTTAAACTATCATCTGAGAATGAAATTTAACGAATCAGTATTAAAGTAATAGATCCAGATTCACATAATTCCAGTATCAATCTTGACATTACAGTGTAATTGATCACTTCATAAAAAATGTTCAAAACAAAGCAAACTATATAATATGTAGACTATTACGTACACGATATATATTAAAAAAATATTAATTTTATATTTAAAAATTTATATTAGTATTTAATTTCTACTGATATATATTTCCACTCATAATAAGTTTTTTAAGGATTCACCTATAGTAAGTTAAATAATAATATTATTTCATACATAAATTGTTCAAAGTAAAGTATATAATATGAAGTTACGCAGTATGCACGACTTATATTAAAAATATATGAATTTATATTTAAAATTTATATATTAATCATAAATTTAATTTTACTTTTCAATCATATTAATTTAGATAATATATAAAATTAAATTACTTATTAATATAGGAATTTTAAATATAAAAATCATATATTTTTCATATAAGTCGTGCGTAGTACAGAACTGCATATTATATACTTTACTTTGAACAATTTACTTGTGAAATAACATTATTGTTTAACTTACTATAAGTGAATCCTTAAAACAACTTAAGAACTTACTATGAGTGAAAATGTATATAAGTAGAAATTAAACACCAATATAAATTTTTATATATAAAATTAATATTTTTTTAATATATATCATGTACGTACCGGTCTATATATTATATAGTTTGCTTTATTTTGAACATTTTACGTAAAGTGACAATAACTTCACATAGATGCAAATTTCTATAACCAATCTAAGACCGAAAATCAAACCCCACAATTCTATTATTTTTTAAAATTAATATAATATTTTAAATAGTGGGAGAGATTCAAGGGCGGGTGCAACATCCCTGTGCCAATCTCTCTGCTTTTGAAAAACGAGAAAAAATCCAAACTCAACCTAAAACCCCATCAAAATAGGTTATCCCCGTCAAAGTTGGTGCAAGTTAAGGTGAATATCCGCGAATTTGAGTTTTTAACATGACTACTCATAACAACGATTTAAACTGTGTTATTACTTAAGCGATAATTTATATTTTTTTGCTATTCTCTACTTTAAAAGTTGACTAATAATTAATACGCATTATATGTCCTATACATGACACGGGTCACTATACTAGTATAATAAAATATAGCATTACTAAGTCATAACATTAATGGGGCGTTTGTTTCAAGTTATAAAATCATATTCCTAGAAATATTATTCCTAAAAATGCTATTACCAGGAATATTATTACAGGGTATAATTTATAATTTATTTGTTTGGTATTTAGTATTTCTAGAAATATTTTTAGAATTTTAAAAATAAAAAATTCAAAAAATACGATAGTGTAGTAAGAGTGGGAAGTCGTAGTTGAGGCTCGAGAATCTACCTCTATTCCCATGACAATATAACATTACCATCCTTTTGCATGGGTATGAAAATGGGAAAAACATGAGTAAAAAATATTTCTAGGAACCAATAATACTTAAGAATAATATTTTCAAACTTGAAAGAAACATGGGAATATTACATTCGCAAATCCACTTTCTAAGAAATAATTCTACACACCTTGAAATAAACACATTCTAATAAAAATACAAATCGTAGTACTAAAAAAATTACACGATTTATGAAGAACAAAGCATGATGAGTACTTGAAGTTGAAGAGAACTAATAACTGGCCGGAGGCGGATAATTTCACTTATCAGGATGTTAAAAACAATGTATATCCTCAAAATGTCAAACATATATGCTAAGAAAATTTCTTTTGTCATATTCGCATATTGTTCCACTTACGGTATCTCAGAAAAAGTGAATCCTGATCATATATTATTCTATTATTAGGGATTGAATTTAGGTGTCAGTCGAGTCCGTCGCTTGAAATGAAACGCATTAACCATATATGTCAAAGTCGTGGTTAATTTGGAGGTATTTAATTAGAAGAGTTTATTGGATTATAACAATATGTGTATGTGTCTTCAAAATCTATTTTTTATACAAACACATCATTTGTCTCTTGAATTCTAAAACCTCTAAACCTACACTAAACTCGAGTATGACAATTGACGAATTATGATTATGACAGAGATAAAAGAAAGCACTCAAATCTCTAACACGAATGATAAGAAATTTAATTTCAACTATTTTTTTATTATAAAAATACATCCTTTGTCCCATGAATTCTAAAAACTCTAAATCTTATACACTAAACTTGTGCAATGAATTATCATGTTATTTGACGAATTATGATTGAGATATATAAAAGAAAGCACTCGTATCACTAACACAAATGGTAAGAAACTTCATTTCGATTAATCAAAATTGGATCACTTAAGTGACAAGAAACTTACAGTTTTCATTAAGCAAATTTAATCTGGTTCAAATTTTATAAAATAGTAAAAATAAGTGTCTGAGAGAGTTTTGCCTTTTATATAGGATCTATTTGGCTCGACTCAACTCGATTTATACCAAAAATTTACTATGAAGAAGAAAAAAGCACTTGGATGAAAGTCACGCTTGTATTCCTCTTTTTCTAATGCATTTTCTCCCATGAGTTTTCCTTGTAATGAAACTAATTAAAGACTGTGATTGCAAATTACAAACACCAAATACTCTCAACTATTAATTGATTACCCAAAACAAAATTCTCAACTTAATTTCCCTATTCCTTTCAAACAAACAAAGCAGTTTGATTGGGAATGGTGCTGGTGCTAGTAGATCTATGAGGTGGGATTGGGGGCCTGGTACCCATGAAGTTATTATCACTGCCCCTTGAACCTGATGAATGCAATCCCCTCTGAGAAATAGCACTAGGGGTAGTGCACTTAGCATTGTGTGTCTCTTCCATTCTCCCTCCATAGTTTCTGCAAGACTTCAACCTCTTCTTGTATGGGCTCTCTGGCTTAGCAAGATCCTCCAAGCTGTTCACTTTTGCCAAAGAAGTGAAAGATTGTGCCTTCCCTTGGTAATACTTGGAAAGTCCCCTCCTAACCATTTATCAACAAGGACACAAACTTCAGAAAAATTGTTATATCAAAAACAATACGACAATTTTGTAATTAATTAAAAGTAAAAGTAAGAGATGAAAACAAAAAAACGGTTTCTCAAATCAAACGGACACTTGGCCAAAACCATAAATTTTAGAAAACAATTGAAGGAGAGAAAAAAGAAGCTTACTTAATTGGAAGTTGTTGAATCAAAGAAGACATATCACTCAAAGGGTCAGCTACATCATCAGCTGATGAAGAAGAAGAAGAAGAAGAAGGATGGGATGTTACTTCTTCAAATGAATCAGATTCCAATGATGACCCACTTGAAGTTTCAGACACAGAAGAAGAAGAAGAAGAAGAAATAGAACCAACAAGATCACACTCATCAAATGCTTCTTTCTTATCATCAGCCTCAAACTTCAGTTGCTCCATCTCCTAATAAACCTTGTTTTTCAAGTACCCTTTTTATTATGCCTCAATTTTTATTTGTTCTTTCTTCCTAACCATTCAACCACACGCAACAATTTATATCTGGTTAGCACTCAATGAATGTGAACATACATTCACTTTTCTCTGTTTTAAAGCTCTGCTTTTAAATGGAATCACAGGTACTTGTGTCAGTGAATATAACAAGACTTTGATTTATAAGCAAAGGCTTTAAGGTGTTGGATAAGGTTCATGTTAATTTATTTTATTCTTATTATTTATTTTTATCTCAATCTTCCATAGATAGAATTAGTAAGATTCGGCTTTATCCGGAATTTGATAATTGATATTTCTTGTCCCCCCATACCGCAACTCCCGTTCTACCATCCTTCCACCTAGCTAGCTATAAATGGCACTTCTTTGATGAATTCAAAACCCAACATAAATGTTTTTATTTACCAATTTGGATAAGAAAATATCACATTAATGAAAACATAATTACCAACGTTTGTCCGACTGGAGTATGACTCGGATCTGTTAAGCAAAGTTTTAGGTTCGAAGGTGGCCAGCTAGATTTCTGGCAAAGAGTAGTCATCGACAAAACCGATACATATTTTACATCAATATCATGGTTACCAAAAACTAAAACATAAGTACACTAGGAAATAAAAGAAAAGGATAATAATTATGTACATTGTATAATAATTACATAAATTGTATGCATACATCCAATCATGTATCATTATAATATCACCCCATAATATTAATTCTCAATATAGTAGTATAAATATTTACATATTATAAGATTAGATATATGTTTTAAAAAAATTTACTACACAAAGGGTGTGAAATTGAGGGGTGAGTGCGTGGAATGTGATTTGTGAAGTTGACAGCGAGTTTGGATAAGGGTGAAGTCTTTGTATCCCATGAGGAACACAAGTCGGTGATATCTCCAACACGAGAAAATCGCTTTCTGGGATAAGCGCGGCGCCCAATGTATGTGACTTGAACTTGAATGAATTCCGGGTGCTGTTATAATCCACTTCAGTTTTGTTTTGTATTGTTTACTTGTAATAATTGATTCAAGTATTTAAATATCAAAACAGAGTCGCTCAATTTATAAATAGCAGCAAATATATTCAAATTTAACATATATGCACAACTAAAATAGTAATAATAATTTTAAAATCAAATCAAATTAAAACAATTTTCGGTACAAAGTTAATTTTGTTTTGTTAGTTTTTTTTAAATATAAATATGAATCAAATTAATTCTTAGCTACGAAAAAACTATTGATCACAGTGAAAGTAAAAATCTTACAATATCATATCTTAAAATATTGATATATCCGATCACATATTAAAAAAAATGTTGTTTCAAAAAAATATTGGAAAATAATAATTTTCTGTTTTTTAGGTTGAAAGTTGAAACATTCCGTCCCCATTTTGTGTCAAATAATCAATAGTCACGTGTGCACTAAATTGGTGGCTTGATTGGCTCTACTGCATTAGACTCATCTTTTTTAAAAAAAAACCAATTGTTTTGACTATTTTATGTAACTAGTGATGCATTGCATAGGATAAATATTTTTTATATATATATATATATATTAATATTTTATAATTTATAATTTATATAAATTTTAAAGAAATAGGTTATGTGTATATATCTTTATGCTAATTTATTTCCCATGCGTATATCAGTTGTTTTGACTATTTTATGTAATTCCAACGCCAAGAATAACAAAAAATAGGAAACAAAATAAAAATAAGGTGGTGTTTTTTAAAATTAAAATTGAAAAAAAAAGATAGAAACAAAAGCCAAGCATTAGCTTTTTTTTTTAAAAAAAATACCATGATCCATATTACTTAAAAATAGACCTTGACTATGTTGATAAATCCAGAAACGGATTCATGTTGCTGAACTTCTCATGTGCATTGTTCTATGTTGAACCAGAGCCATCATTGAACATCCATTACGTCTTGAATTTTCGTCCGCAAATTAATTTGGGCCAATACTTAGCTATCCACGTAAGAGATTGGTTGCGGGTCTGCATCAAAACGACCACGTTAATGCGCAACTCTGAAGACTAATTCATTTGAGGATCTAGAGGGTATTCAATGAATTGATATCTCTCTCAAATGGTGAATTTTCATACATATGATTAGTCAGAATCAAACCTCTACCCACATACTTAAGGAACCCGAATCGCTTACCTACACTCGGAACATATCAGCTTGGTAAACGAACACATTAATTATTTAGTGTGAGAGCTTTGTGGGAATATTTTGATTGGAGAAACAATGGATGGTGTTAGCCCTTTGTACGTAATACGTTAGATTGGTCCAGATTTATCATTTGAGTAAACTATCAAAATGGTCCCTGACTGTGTCACTCGGTGTCAATCTAGTCCCTAAGAGAAGGGAAATTATCAAAACGTCCCCAACTGCTGTTTTCCGTTATCCAATCCAGTCCCTGCCGTTAGAAGCTCCGTTTTGCTGCTGACTTGTCCAGTTAATGGCCACGTTGGACTCTTACCTGTACAAAGACCAAATTGAGAATACTTAACTCTCCGTTTATAAATTTCCAAATCCCAAATTTCCCAAATCCAAACCCTAACAGCCATATTCTTCTACCTTTCTCCTTCCACTTGTACGCATTTCTGCTTGAAGCTCAGGTTGATGACAATGGGAGGTGGTCATGAATCTTTGCAGGGGAGGTCGCTGAAATCCAGTAGTGCAACCAGTAGCCAATCAGCAACTTCACAGCCACAAAGTACTGAACCAGCGCCTATGTGTTATTGTGGAAGAAGGGCAAAAAAAACTCACATCTAGAACGATAAAGAATCCACAAAGGGACTTCTACACATGTGATTTGAGTCAGGTAATGGCAATACGAAATTTGGGATTCAGGGGGTTCTGGTTTTCTGGCTTTTGATTGACAGGCACATGTTAATGCTGAGCTTGAGGCTATAAGGGTGGAAGTGAAGATGATGAAATATTTTGTAATTGCTATATTGATGGTGGTGGTGGTGTTTTGTGGAAGGCAAATGGCATAGAGTGATCTAGTTTAGTGTAATGGTTTTGGTTGTATAAGTGTGTGTAATGGTTCTAATTTAGCATGTCATGAATTTTGTTATATATAATGCTTGTAATGACCATAATGGAAATGTTTGATTTCTGGTTCATCATTTGCGGTTGTGTAAATTCAGTTATGATGGACCTACATTCCTTGAGTTACTTAAATTGCCAATCCAGGTACAGTATGAACAAAAACAATGCATGTAATAATATCCAATTGAAATGGGGCAAATCCAAATGAAACCAAATCATGCTTGCAATTACCAATCATTAATAATAGCCAAAAGTTGTCCATAATAAAAGAGCACATAACATGTGCATATACATCATCAAAGTCTCAGAAAACACAAGAGCACCTATCATTTGTCCAAAATAAAAAAGCACCTAACATGTGCATTATCAGGTCCAAAATAAATGAGCACCTAACATGTGCATTTACATGTCCAAAAGAGCACTTAACATATCCAAACTGCATTCAAGTCTTTAAAAACAAAAGGGCACCTATCGTGTGCATTTACATCATTTACAATATTTCAAAAAAAAAAACTTCAGACTTCTACTTCAGTACTGATGTGGACCCGGTGGTCGAAACCTTGGAGTTGGGATGAATGTCATGAAACCTGTTGAGGTCCCAGCAGCATGTGGAAATGGAACTTGCACCAAATTTAGAGGTTGCATGCCCTGTGACAAATGACAATACCCAATCAATTGGTTAAATAACCTTGGACCATTTCATATACAGCATAAAATTACTCATTTTCTATTGTAGAATAGGCCGCAAAAAATTACAGCCTTTATGCCATGAAGTGATAACATGGAAATGCCTCTTAAAATAGATCAATTCACCTGCAGAATCTTCTGCAAAAAAAATACAACATCTATCCTATCAAGTATTAACATTAAAATAATTCCTAACTTGACAAATTTTGGTGCCAAATTTTCTGCAGAAAATCACAGCAACTGGATCAGGCTAATTTAGGACAATACACAATCAGGCTATACACAGCTACTTTATTACCAACATTCCAGACATATCCACCCTAGGCCCTAATGAATAACAGGCATTCATTTGGCCGTATTAAAGACAAAATGGAAGTATATATATACATAGTCATAGGTGAAACTAGGCCATAACTGAATGTGCAATATTACACTAGTGAGAGCATCTCCTCAGCAGTTTCAGTTTGAACTTGAACCCCTTCCTCAAGTGGCAGCATCTCCTCAGCAGGCGGCGAAATTACCATTTCTGGGTCACGAATAACCGGGTGTCCGTAGTACACATCAGCTTCATCATTGTTTCGACGGGCAAAATCACACAGAGTGAGTATGTCTTGATCAGTGTTTATTTCATATAGTCCATTCTCAAATCCCCTCTCAGGGTCAAGCCACCATATATGTTCAAACCCGTGATAATGTCGGCAGTGCTTTGTCAGGTCTTCTAATAGGAATGTGTTGCAGTAGTCAGGCTCAATGCGGTCCCACACATAGATTTCGCCCCCCTCATACTCAATCAGACCATTTTTTTGCCTTCTAAAATTACCACCATGGTGTAGGATGAATGTTAGCATTTTCTCACTGTAGATACAGAAAACAGATATATTAATGAACCATTTTGCATAGCCATGTGCATTCACAGTTAACCCCAACCCATACATTGAACTGAAACCCTAAAACCCCAACAGAAAATGACAATGCTACACCTTACAGACCAATATAACAAAACAGAGACACCCATAAATAGAGCAAAAATCGTGTGGATGAACACCCTGATAAACCCCAACCCAGACAGTGTCACCAAACCCTAAAAACCCAAATCAAAATGACAACAATACAAGGTAGATGCAATACAAGATTGGGACAGATGAAAAACGCACAAAAACAGAGCCACAAATTTAGCAACTTAACAAATAACCCTTTACCTTTTCGGTGCCGTCGCGGGTTGAAGAAGACACGAAGAAACACGACGAAAAAAGGCCTCTCAAAGCGATGAAGAAAGGACCGCGACGTCTCCAACACGGCGGCGATCGCGGTGGCGTAGCGGCGGCGAAGTGGCGTCGATGGTTGCTGGCTGGCGGAGGAACTTGGGCGCGCAAGGGTCCTTCTGTTTTCTGAGAAGAAGTAATGTGTGAGTGAAGGGTTACTGAAGTGTGGGTTTTATGTTTTTCAAAGTTATGATTTTGGTCCCCTTTTTTTTTTGTCCCCAATATGTCATTTTGGTCCTTGTAAACGTGGACTGCCAGGTAGGAGTCCAACGTGGCCATTAACTGGACAAGTCAGCAGTAAAACAGAGCTTCTAACAGCAGGGACTGGATTGAATAACGAAAAACAGCAGTTATGGACGTTTTGATAATTTCTCTTCTCTTAGAAACTAGATTGACAACGAGTGACACAGTCAGGGACTATTTTGGTAGTTTACTCTTTATCATTTCTATATATTGGCGATCACATGACCCGAAAGTTGGGGGATTGCTACAATAGTGGCTCGTCATACACGAGGAGATAGATGTGTGGGGTATGAATATATGTATTAAAAAATTATAAAAAAGTTAAGGAATTTATTTTTGTAAAAACACAATGTGATTGAAACATAATTTGTAGTAATTTGGGGTTCATAAAAATAAATTATAGATAAGAAAATACTACCACAATGAACAAGAAAAGAAACTGTCTTTTTTTTGTCAACGAAAAGAAACTGTCTACTGTGTACATTATTTTTGCAACATTAACAACTCCACTAATTAGTGGGCCTAGAGAGGGGGGGGGGAGAGAGAGAGGGGGGGGGGGGGGGGTTTGGTGATGCATAAGGTGACATGTCAGTGTTTCGTGCCATGTAATAGGAATAATGACTGAATCATAAGTGTGTCACTTCAACATCTAAATAAGGTCAATTCATTCCAAAGACTAAAACCAATTAACAAAAAAAAGTTTAAGAACTAAAAACTATTAGTTTTTTTTAAATACTAAAATCAAAACAACCCTATATTATAGGGACCCAAAATATATTTAAGAAAAAAAAACGCCCGACATAATGTGATTTGTGTACAAAAATGAATGAGAGCAGAAAGATAACTAATATAGAAA
Source organism: Glycyrrhiza uralensis (assembly GCA_030159175.1). NCBI lineage: Eukaryota > Viridiplantae > Streptophyta > Magnoliopsida > Fabales > Fabaceae > Glycyrrhiza > Glycyrrhiza uralensis. The sequence continues at coordinate 6,894,828 of BRZY01000006.1, forward strand.
GCAAATACGAAAAGAAAATTTCTATGGTAGAAATTTTGGTATCGTTGTTTTTTTACCAATGTGATAATGAGATTCCATCTAATTAATCCATGTCAAATTATTTATTTTTTTGCAGATACTTTTTTATTTATTACAAATAGGCCAAAAAGTTCCCTATTGTTGCTTGTGGGTTAACATATTTTTAATTTTAAAACAATAAAATTATTTTAAAAATTTAATTAATTATATTTTATATTTTAAAACTGAAAAGAATTTAAATATAGCTTTTTTTTAGCTTCTCTTCTCCTTAAAAGGAGAAGCTGGGCCAAACATGTTTTGAGAAAAGCTCTTTAAAAAAAAAGGAGCTTATTTCTTATGAACAAATTATAAAAAAAAAAGAACTTTTCCAAAAGCCCCTGGGAGGAGCTTTTCCAGAGCTTCTCGGCACTTTACGAACAGAAACCCAGGTTCAATTCCTGTGGTTACATTGTTTTATCCTTTGCATTTTTTTATCCATGTGTTCTACAAACACATTCATTCTTACCTGTTGTGCAATTCTCCCGTTTTCTCCAAATATGAGACGAGTCATTCTAACTTTAGACACAAATAAAAAAAGGTGTTTTAACGTAACCCCATATTCCCCCTCACTGTGGCTTTACAATTTTTAATGCTAGAATGTAGAATGGGAAGTAGAACGCATTCTTCAATAAAAAATTGTAAAACATAAAAAGTAGAACATTAATAGTTGCAACTGTAATAGTATGCATACTTCGTACTAATTAAATTAATAGACAAAAAATTATTCTAGTTTACAAGAAATTAATTTAAGATAATTGGCTAAAATTTAGAAAAAATAATTTAGGAAAAATTAATTTATATAATTTAGAAAATAGTTTTCTTCATGTTTTATTTTTTATGGTTGGCACTTGGCATTATTCTAATTTATAAAGTATGACTTTATGTGAATTTTTATTAAGATAAAAATCTCAACAAATTTACAATTACCCTTCATGATAATTTTAAATATAAGTTTGCAATTATGTATTCATTATTGTAGTTTCAAATAAAAAATCTATCAAACAACTTTTACTTTAGAAGTAGCTTTTAAGATGAAAAAATACGATAACTCCCAAACAACTTTAACTTAACTTTTAAATAGATGGGGAATTGGGGCACCAAGGTAAGGATGGTCCGGTCAACTTCGTTTTGAGAGAGAAACTTCGGTGTTTGGATTCAACTACTATATATCCCCAATGATAGAAGCTTGATATTACAATGTTAGGGGGCACACTGACACTGCGTTTGGATGAGATGAAAACAAAAGGGAAAGGAAAGGAGCATGAAAAGTAGTGCTTCTCTCATTTGGTTTCCATGTCAGAAGGGAAGGAAAGACTGGTTTTATGGGTCCCACTCAAAAAATTGTTTTCGTCCAATATGGGAAGAAAACTAGAGGAAGAGACTGATTTAAACTAAAAAGACAAATAATCTCACGTACTCGTTGAATTGCTCTTATTCTATTTTCACATATTGCAAGTTGCAACAGTAGTACCATATTGAAATTAGAAATGGCTTCGTGCAACACGATCAAATGGAAGTCCACAGTAATCTTGCAGTGCATCTCCCTTGCACTTCATTGTCATAATCAAAAGTATTTAATTCATTATATCAAACGATTTTATTATCTAAAAATAATTATTAACAAATTTAATATTATAAACATAATAAATATTTTCTAAATAAAATTTTAAGTTACTTTTAGCTTAAATTTTTTTTATTTTATATAAATAAATTTTCTTTGAAATATATTTTTACACAAGGTCATTTTTGTTATTTTACAAAATACTTTTTTCTTTCCTTTCACTTTTTTTCCAAACAAACAAGGGAAGAGAAAGAATTTATCTTTCTTTCTTTTCACTTTCACTCAAACCAAACAACTAAATAATCCTCTCACTTTCTCCTCTCTTTTTTTTTTCTTTATACTATCTTTCCTTCTACTTTCTTTCCTTTCACTTTCTTTTTGCATCCAAACATAGTGTGAGTGAAAGGAAGAGACATGGTGGTAGAAGGGGTGACAGTAGAGGGAGGGAAGGGGGAAATAGGGTGGGGGAGAGAGTAGGAAGAACAAAGATATATACATGAGCTGGCATCTATCTTGTTAAATTTAGGCACATGACATATTGCCACATAATTAACACTTTTTTTTGGTACCATGACATCGGTGGGAGTATCCTCTGGCTACTAGCACAGAGATTAATTTTCCTCGGGACCTTGGCTGCATTAAGGCTATCCCTCCCAGTGTCTCTTCTTTTTATCAAACTCAAGGCTCTAACACGAGACATTGAGATGAGGACCAACCGCAGTTGTCAGTCGGACCAACGAACGTTGGTCACATAATTAATAACGACGAACTTAATTTTTTTATTAATGATGAATTTAATTTCTATAAAGTAATCAATTCACTTTACATGATAAAAAGTAACAATATATATTCAATTAGTTTTGATTGCACATATAGTAGCACTTTAACGTTTTTAGTCATTTACTAATAGATTTTTGTGGTTTACCCATTACCATCACTTCTCCAAAATAAAACTGTAGGAAATAAAATGTAGGAATATCAATGGGGCAGGGCGGACAGGGCAGTAGTCCTCTGTTACCTTTCCCTTTAGTTAAAAATGCCCCCGTACACCTGCCTCATACTTACGTAGATACTTGTTAGTCGGGTTTTTAGTGGGTTTATATGGATACCCGCTGGTAAGGGTGGAAATATGTCAGACTACTCGACAGGGACCTATGACTTTGCCTACATCTAGCCAGACTTTTTCAAGAAATAAATCAGGCCAAGACTTTTATAAAGGTCTATTTGGCTAAAAAGACCAAGTTTTAGGCTATATAAAAAACATTTTAATTGTAATATGCCGGCCTATTTAAATACTTACAAATAATAACTTTTTATAATAATAATATTATTATATTAGATTTTTTTATAATATGTTAAAATTATTTACTTTTTTAAATATTTAAACATGTTGATCTACATAAAGATCAAGTCTACAAAACTTATTTAAGGACAAAATTTTGTCTATTTAGAGGTCTTATTGCAAAAGTAGCCTTTCAAAAAAGTAGTCTTTCAAATACACTACCACGAAGATCAGGTTAATTTTTAAAAAAAGTTTATCTATGTCCTATGTTTTGAGTAGCAATGGTTTTAATCTTCATAGCCTTTTAATTTTAGGAATAGGTTTTTTTTGAAGGAATTTTTAGGAATAGGTTAGATGACCTATTTAAATATCTTAATAGAAATTATGCCTATAAATAGGCTAACAAGTCAAGCTAGACTTTTAAAAATGTTAGATTTAGACCTAAAAAAAGTCTGTGATAGGTAACAGGCTAGACTTAGATCTTAAAATTTTAAACAAGTCAGACCTAATTTGGCAAAACCTAGCTTGTCCCAGCTTATTTCCATCTCTACCCATAGGTATCCATGGATATTTTAAAAAAAAAAGTATATTTCTATAAAAAAATATTTTTTACAATATATATTTACTAGACTTGATATATATTTCAAAACATGAAACCAAGACAAATATATTGCTCAAATAAATATTAACAAAATATTTTTTATTTAAACAAATAAAATAATTTTACTAACGGGTATGTGTACCCATAGATACAAGTACGTCAATATCCTCCCCAGCTCTCATTAAATAACAGATAAAAGAAATATTCTTTAATGGAGATTGCTAACGTACTCCCGCTTAAAAATTAAAAGAAATATATTAGCAACTTGTACCTTTTCATTTGAACAGAAAAACCCATTTATTTCTTTTTAAAAGTAATTAAATTCATGGCTATAGTTGTAATTTCACTTTTTGCATTTATGATGCAACTCTCAAATTTGTGCATTTTCTCTGTGTCTCCTAACCTGGTTGGCTGCAATTATAACTCATCCCCTCTATTTCTTGTTGCCACGTTCAAGCTATGTGGCTCCGAAGCCATTCTCAACTTCCTCTATTTCCTTCTGCGTCAATTTGTGTCTAGTTCTTAATCTTCTTTTTTTTTTAAAAAAAAAAACTGTCCGAAAAATAAGGCCCTGAAAGTTCCAGGTTCTTCTTCACCATGCATGATTCTTTCATTTTTGAGGTTTGGAATTGGTATTCACTATTCAGTGATGTGGAGTTGACAGAGCTAGAGAGAAGCAAAGATGCACAGAACAGAGAGTGAGGTGTACACGAGAAAAACGTTCAATGGTCCAAAGAATAAAGCTAATCCTAATAATTGATTACTGAGAAGTGAGAACCACCCATAGCACTGCATTGTTCTTCTGCCCAAAATTGCTCCTTCACTCCAGTAGCAACCACTAATTTTCGATAATTGGGGGTTTATAGAGGAGGAACAAGCACACAAATGAAATAAAAAATGCAGTAAGATAAAATGTTAAAAACGAAATATTGTCATTGAAACCACCCGTAGCAGTCACGCTACAACCAGGTTAGGAGAAAAATCCAATTTTTCCAATGTCGAAGGGGAAAAAGCTGTGGCCATATCCCGGAAGCTTTGAGCTATAGCTGGCAAAATGGGCTTAGCCTATCGAGCCGATTCGAGTCAGTCCGAAAAAATACTAGATTTAGGCACATAAATTTGAGTCCATTTTTAATCTGAGTCTTTTTGGCCCGGCCTGACAAAGCTCAAACCCGTAAAAACTTGAGCCCGAAGTGGGTCGCCCGAAAAACATAGGACAAAACCCGAGTCCGGCTGAAAAAATAGAAAGCTCGAATACACAAATTTGAACCCGTTTTCAATTTAAACTTTTTTGACTCAACCCAATAAAACCAAAACCCAATGCAAGCCAACCCAAAAGCCCCAATTGCCACCTCTACTTTGAGCATTGTAGTAAGAAGCAGCATTGCTCTTCAATAAAATAAATAGAAGAGAAGTCCAATTCAAGTTAAATAAGAAGACAGTGTTTTAATAGAAGCAGCATTGCTCTTCAATGGAAGATAAATCCTGGAATGTGTGAAGGATGAGTAACGTGTTTTAAAACATAGAGAGGGAGAGGAAGAAGATATCTGAGAAGATAAAAGAGAGAGGAAGAGCGATATTCCCGAGGCAAGAGAGAGAAAAAGAAAAAAATGAAAATTTAAATTACATTTTTACCCATTAACTTAATTAGTTTTGAATGGAAAATAATGGGTATTTTTGTCCAAATAAAAAGATGCTAGTTGTTAATATACTCTTTTTAACTTTTAAGTGGGAGTATATTAACAATCCCCTTCTTTAATTTACTAATTTACTCACGAATGTTCATTAAGCTATCAATCGCATGCCTATAGCGACTTTTATTCATATATACGAGTTTTTTTTTCATAAATTAATAAAACCACAATAAGTATTCATTATTGTAATAGTTAGTAGTATTTTTCTATTATCATAACAATAATTATTCATTACCTATTATCTTTCACTGGTAGTTGCCCTCGGGAATGCGTAGTTGCCCTTAATGACATAATGGGGGCATTCAATGCTACCTATAGTGTAGTTGGCCTTGACGGTCCATGCTCTGATTTATGGAGTATCACATTTATGCTGAATGAAATTGACCCATTTCCAACCAGAACCCTCAATTGATAGCTACATAGAGAAAAGATAACAACAACAACAAATAACAATCATCATCATGGAGAAGGGAACAACCGGTGCCGAAGCAGCTACAAGATCTTCCATGCAGATGGGAACTGCAGGAGGAGCTTATGATGAGGATCAATTAGAAAGCAACGCTTCCATCATACGCATTGTGGAGACGTTCCTGCGTTTGTTCCCTGTTGGTTTGTGTGTAACAGCACTTGTCATTATGCTTAAGAATTCACAGGAAAACCAGTATGGCTCTGTTGCCTACTCTGATCTTGGTGCTCTCAGGTATCAATCAATCAAGTGCACCAAACTGATACAAATTTTGTTTTTTTTTTCTTTCAATTACCGAATAAGAAAAGCCTTGGCGCAGCGGTAAAGTTGTTGTCTCGTGACCAGAGGGTCATGGGCTCAAATTTGGAAAGAGACTTGCTTGTGGGTGGTAAGGCTGCGTATGTCTACCTTCCCCAGACCCTACATGGTGGGAGCCTCGTGCATTGATCTGCCCTTTATTATATGATAAAAGTAGATCCTGCAATGGGATACATGTCGTCTTCTAAGTCTTTTTATTCCCCAAACACAGTGTTACCTTTTAAGTCTTTTTACTTCTCACCAACATTTTGATTTTTTTCTTATGATTTATGTTAGAAAAATACCCATATTTTATACGATCAAATCCATCGGCTAATGTTATACTAAAAAATGAAAATTGATACATAAACATGGGGACATATATAACTCACTGGTTTTGAGCTAAGGTTATGGTTTGTTAAACAAGAATTTCGGTTTGCTCACTATTGTTGACGAATGGAAACTCAGAGTTATTTGGGTATTTTCTATTAATTATTAATAAAATAAATATATAATTATTATGAAACAAAACTCTTATTCTGGTCTTTGGATTTTTGTATATCTTGTGTAGGTATTTGGTGCATGCCAATGGCATTTGTGCAGGATATTCATTATTCTCAGCGGTCTTTCTTGCTCTGCCCCGCCCTTCCACCATGCCTAGAGCTTGGACTTTCTTTTTGCTTGACCAGGTAATTATCTCACCTTTTTTGTTAAAATGACAAGGAGTGATTTAGATTCCTTACCAAAATGATAATCACTTCAATTTAGTGTGCAATAATTATATTTTAAACAAAACAATGTGAAATACTACACTTAATAGTAATTAATTTTAAATGAAATATGAAGGTCAATTAAAAAGTGAGTTGTGATCAGGGAAAAAAATCCTCTTGATGAATATTAACAACTTCTCATTATCTGTAAGCCATTTGTATGATTAAATTTAAAATAAAATGAAATCAGTATTACTCATGTATATAACCAGATATCAAGGCATTTAGAATAATAGAAGAGTTTTTTATTTTATTTTATTTTATTTTCTACACAGCATGGGGTTGCACATATGGTTGTATCTTCCGCTCGCACTTTCTTACATAAGGGTGTGTCTCCCCTAATCTAAATTTAAAAGAAAATATTTTAACAAGTGCTATTTAGTTTTTTTTGGTCAATAAATGCCATTTAGTTTGTAGTTCGGTTATTTGTAGGACTCTTTGAGTAGTTAGGGCGTAACAAATAGTGTTACTATCGACTAGGGGTGGGAATAGGTCAGACCAACCGATAGGAGCCTATGGCCTGGCTTACTTAAGGTCCGGCCTGGCCCGGCCTATTTATTAAAAAGACTAGGCTCGAGCTTTTTTAAAAAGCCTATTTAGTTAAATAGGCCAGACTTAGGCCTATAAAAAAGCCTATTAGGTTAGCTAGCAGGCCGACCTATATATATATATATATAATAAAAATATAGAATAAAAATAAAATATAATGAAAAATAGACATATTTGTTTATTTATTTGTGAAGGTCTGAAAGCCTATTTATCAGCTGAAGCCTACTGACTTTTTTTTTTATCATTAGAGGCCTATTTAAAAGCCTTATTGAAATGTAGGCCTTTAAACAGGCTTGTAGGCTAGACTTTAAAATAGGTCACATCAGGCCTTAAAAATCGGTCTATATTAGGCTAGTAGGTCAGACTCAGACCTTAAGATTTCAAAGTAGGTCAGGCCCAGGCCTTACAAAGCCTTGTCTGGCCTGACCTATTCCCACCCCTACTGCCAATGTGAGAGTAGGACCGTAGGCCTAATGTGAATCCATTAACTCATTATATAAACATGTGCGAGGTTTTTTTTTCGATATTAATTTTAAGCTTAATATATTTTTTATTCTTTTTTCAAGTACTTTTAGTTCCTTATTAATTTTTTATTAACACATTTGGTCCTTGCTGTTGAATAAATTTCTTAAGTAGTGAGGCAGTAGGGGTGTGGTGGGGGTGGTGATGGTGGCTGAGGGGGAGAGAGAGGGACGGGGATTAGATTAGAGGGTAAGGATGTTTTGAAAATTTGACCATATAAAGGATCGGATTTTGAAATTAAAAAAAAAAGGCTTAAAAACAATAAAAATGATTGTAAAATGATTGTTGACCGTGGTCAACCACTTATTTTAGTGGTCCACCCTAGTTGGAGCCCTTTTAATATGAACATTATTTTTCTTTAAAAGAAAGAATGAATTTTATCAAGAGGCCAACCAGTGTGCTGGTGCTATTTTGTAGTAGTTGTCTTTTTTCTTTGGGTCTTAACCCCATTTTAATCCCCCCAAAAAAAAATGAATGAATGAATTTTGCTATATATATAAGAAAATTAAACCCAATTGACAAAAAAAAAAATTTAAACTCCAATTTTATAGGTTGCAACACATGTCACGTTCTAGACTGTGACACGTGCCACATTTTTCAATTTTTATTTTCAAATAAAATTATTTTATTTATAAAAAAATACTCATATTTTATATGAGTCGACTGCATAGACTAATTGTAAATGAAATTGTGAGAATGGTTTAGTGGCTAACCATTGTGGTCCACCATAAATGTCACTCTATGACTCACCATCAACATTTGTTTCCCATTTGTGTTCCTAGGTGCTAACGTACATAATCCTGGCTGCTGGAGCTGTGTCAATGGAGTTGTTGTACCTGGCTGAGAATGGAGTCCCTACAGCAGCATGGGGCGCAGCTTGTAGTTCTTTTGGTAGATTCTGTCACAAGGTCACAGCATCAACAGCTATCACATTTGCTGTTGTGGTTTGCTATATCATGCTTTCACTCATTTCCTCTTACAAGCTATTCAGCAAGTACGATGCACCAGCAGCACTAGTTGACAATCCCAACAAGGGCATTGACATTGCTAATTTCAGTGGCTAGCTGACCCCAAAACTTTGTGCTTGTTGTGATGTGTACATTAATTATGTGATGGTGGATAATTAAATACTGCCATATATGTGTATGAAGTTGTCTTATTGGAACTTAGTAAGACATGCTCACAGGTGGCTTTAACTATTTTCTATTGATTCTCCAAAAATATGATGATGATCACGCATCCATGCTCCGTGAAAGCACAAACTTGAATTGCTTTTAAACTGAATAACTTTAGCATCATGCTTTTGAAGTTCCCCAAGTGCAATGATCTATACTAGTTTTTACTTTTTTTTTCAGAAAAGAGAATTTACCTTAATGAACTGCATGATTGATAATAATTGAAGTTATGGGATGTTCGGATAATAATTTATAAATGATCATATCGAGGAAAGCAATTTTTTCTTAACTTTTATATGAATCATGATTTGAGACTCATATTCATGTTCAGATATAAAGCCAATGTAATTTTGCCAAGTTTGTGGATGAAATTCAGTTTGTACAATTCAAGGTTTGAGAGATGCAAACTATAATCCAAACATGCATTTAGGCCTTCTCATCGTGCAATATCCAAGACTATATACGTTGAAATTCTAGAAGATAAGGTAATCAAAGGAGTGAATTTTAAGAAACAGAGGCATAATGATCACAAGCTATCTGATTGTAGAATAGTTAGGGTCACAAATTACAGTGATCCATATCCAAAATCCCTCAATGAAACTCCATACTTGTCCTTATTATTATTGTAATTGTAATATACAATTACAAAGGCTATCGAGAAAATCACACACAACAACAAATTTGAAACTACATTATTCACTTCTAGTCCTTATTAGGTCTTTAACTCTCATGTTATTTGGAATTCACCAAACCTCATGCTATCAAAAGGGTAGCACAAAAGAGAGAAAAGATCAGATCAGGAGCTAGCAGGTTGATTGAGAAGACTCCATCCAAATGAAAGTGTGAACAGCATAAGAACCAGTAGCGTCGGCATACAAAATGCCCTGTGATTCATTTACATGTATTAGTGGTTTTACAAAAAAAAAAATCAAACACCTATGATTAATTATAAATTTTAATCACTTGATTATTTACATGCTCTTTTTAACTCTTCCGGGGTAAAAAAAAAATCTTTTAAACCCATTATTCTCTCCAAAATGAGAAAAAGAGGAACTCGGGTCCTCTGCAGCAGTAATACTGTCTTGGCCATTGGAATCCAACGGTCATGATCTTGCAGCAGACAGCAGAACTGCTGCAGAGGATCTGAGCTAGAGAGGGAGAAGTAAAAGAAAGAGAACAAACCCTAGTTTGAGACGGTTCTTGGGTTCACCGGTGGAATAGCCTGTGAAGTAGAAATATCTAGCAACGGTGTAAAGCATTCCAAGGGCAGCACAAATGGAAGGATGCTTCAGCCCTCCCAAAATCATCAGCATGAAGAATATGGCCATTGTTTCCAGAGAGTTTTGGTGCCCTCTCTGCACTCACCAAAAACACAAAATATAAACACATGTAAGACATTGACAACCCAATAAGCCACATAATTTTTTTTTATAAGCAAAAATTCATTAAGAAAGGTTGAGAGCACAAGAAATGCCCAACCAGAGTACAAACTGGAAAAGAAATGCTACAGAACCAAAACCCTGTAAAAACATATATGACCCAAAACAAGTTCACCTAATGCCCTTTGCAATCTAAAATTTGTTACAGCAACAGATTTCAAATGTCCTAATTCCTAAACAAAAAAAATCCATTCATCCACCATACTACCACAAGAAACAAAACAATAATAATGTTAATAATACACTCTCTAATGTATTCACTTTGAGGCTTCAGCCACACACACACACACAGTGAGAGAGAGAGAGAGAGAGAGACCTGAACGCAGTTGAAGAGCTTGGCATCTTTGTTTTCGGATTCTGAAGCATAAAGGGTTGGATAGAACACTTTGTACCTGTGGAGAATTTCAACAAACACCTTGTAAACAAAAATCACCCCTTTCCATCATGTATATTATGATGTTATATGGAGCTATGTATTGTACGGATTAAAAATAAATTGATGCTAGAACAAAAGCAATTATTACTTTTTGCGAGCTTTGCCCACTTGAAAGGCCATGTAGAAATTGAGGAAGCAGTAGAGAACGAGAACGATGGCCACAAATCCGTACTCTTTTGGCAGCAATTCGGTCAGTGTGGCCATTTTGGGATGATGGGTTAATTCGAACCTTTTGGATTGAATGAATCGATCAGATGAGCGTTGCAGTAGTAGTTGTTGTTTCGGTGTGCCGTAAGTGTCTAGAAGAAATAATATATATAGGCTCAATGACTTGGTCACTTGGTTACCCTTATGATTGTTTATTTTATTTTTTAAATAAATAAATAAATAAAATAAGTAGTGAAATACTATGTTCTTCGGGTTCTGGAACTTGTGGCCTACTCTAGCTACTTTTTCTCCAGGACAAAGTCTTTTAGATCTAATCTATGGACAAGCATTGACTTGAGCTCATATATTTTTTTAATAGACAAATGTTAAGGGTTTTTCTAATAATATAAATTTCTACTTACACATGTATTTAAAGATTTTTCTCAATATGACCAAAATACTACACCATAAATCGCGAGTTTTTTTTTTTTTAACTTTTGTGTAGTGTGAAATTATTAGTTTTATGGTACAAATTTGAAAGTGCACGTTAAAATTCAAACGCAAAATTAATAATTGCACATGTATATTTTTATATAAAACTATTAGTTTTAGAGTTTAATTTATATACATTATCAGTGTAAAACCATTTTATACTGTCATCCAATCAGATTTCAGATAATTGCCACATCATATTAAAATAATTAAATTTAATTAAAATTAAAACACCTAAAAAACTAATCTTCTCTGCACGTCGCACGTTGTTCATCCCCTCAAGTGCGTCGTCGGCAACACGCCACTTTCATTGTGCATTTTGTGGTTTCTCCTCGGTTGTCGTTACAACTTCTCCTTGAAGGTGGATATTGTGATAGAAGCATGGAACGAACCCGTTGAAGGAAATCAACCATCAACTTCTATCAAATGAATACTATATGAGCCCTTTTGTTCTAGTGGCAAGACCAAGGTTTTTCTCAACTGGTGATTTATCATCAGACCCACCTTCAAACTCTGGGAGATAGTACTAGACAAAATTAAAACAATCCTAATTTCTGTAGGCCATGCCGTTCTCCCTCCCTATGCACCTTTTCCTCCCACCGCCAACCTGCAGTGATGCTTTGTGTTTGTGATTTCTTCTTTACAATCACATAACCCCCCGATTTTCATTTTTTTATCAATTGAATTGATGGTATCAGAAGTTGATTGGGACCCTCAAACTCCAAGAAACAAATTTCACTAGTGAGATCCACCATTCAACCTGGTCTTCAGACATTGTTGAGGATTTGAATTGAAATCATATCATATACTGTCTCCATAGGAATTCAATTGCATATTACATGATAAAAGAAATAGGTTTTTTTTTGGTTATCACCATCTTTGATATACGATTGCAAAAGAAGTGTGCAATTACGGCAAATTGGGAGGCAGTACTGGTGGAAGGGAAGAATGTAGAGTGAGAACGAAAACGAGCAGGCGGCGGTAAATTAGGACTGTTTTGAAGTTTATTTTTTATTTTTATTGAATTAATTAATTTAACAAATTATAATCTGATGTGGAAGAATAGTGAGTTTTAATTGGATGTCAGTGTAAAATAGTTTTTACACTGACAGTGCATATAAATTAAACTCATAAAAAAATTAAAACAGAACACATTTTCTTAAAACAAACATTCTGCAATTATTCCTGTCTTGTCTCAGGCAATTATTCCTCATTTGATATTTTGCAGGTTATTATACGTTTAATATATGAACACATGAAAAGATGTTATATGGCTTCACTTACCTAGAAGAAGTAGCAGCTGAGTCTGACTTGTCCCTTAGGCTTAGTTTCTTGAATGGGGATACAGGTTCATAGAGTAGTTCAAACTCAAACAAGGCATCCTCAATAGCTTGAGCCAATTTCTTATCCTCATCAGCATCATGGAAACAGTTTCTTTCCTTAGCATCAAGAACTAGCTTACTCCACGCAGAGTTACTGTTGATCAAAGTGGTTGCATTTCCTAATATCCAAAGGCAATATCTGAACGAAACAAAAAAAAAAAATACAGTTTTCAAACAACTGATGCATATTCTCAGAACCTAAAAGCAACAAGACAACATGAACATCATATAAGTAACATACCTAGCTCTAGTGATAGACACATTTGCTCTTTGTCTATCGGAAAGAAACCCCACTTTTCCACTCTCATTGGATCTCACAGTGGAAATTATTATAATATCTTCTTCACCACCTTGAAAGCCATCAATAGAACGAACACTGACAGAGAAGTAAGGATCAGAAACCAGAATGTACTGCTTAACTTTCTCGTGGATTTCATAAACTTGGGCTTTATATGGAGATATGATTCCTATGCTAACTTTCCTCCTTGTCCTTCCAACCTCTGGTCAAGAGAGAAAAAAAAAAAAAGCTTAAGTAATATATATGGTATTTTATGAGTTTAACAACTATGCACTCGCAATGAAAACAAGTTTTTGCGTACATGTGGGAATTTTTGTAAGTGTGATAAAACATGTTTAAGTAGTTAGTGCACAGTTACTAAACTCATATATTCTATTGGTGAAAATTTATATATTTAAGAACTTTCAATGCAGTACAAGATTAACACACACTCATTGACAAAAGCAAAGGAGAAAGAGAAAGTAACCCTTTTTAAGGCTTCCAATAATCTGAGAGATAGCAGCAGCCTCAACTATGTTCTTCAAACTGTGGTCATGATTAGACTGCTCTTGACCCTTGGATATGTTAATAAAAGAGTAGGAACCAAACATTTTTCCTTTAAGGTAACGCTTGTTATAGCTTCTTTCTTTGACAATGGGGGCATCAAAAAGTTGCCCATCATAGAACTCTTTACTTGGGAACATGCTAATGGATGGATGCATTCTATATTGAACATTAAGCATGTGCCTCTTGTATCCCAACAATACCAGCCTCTTGAATAAGCTTCTTCCAAAATCAGCCCTCTCAGCAATCTAACACAAAATAAAATCATAATTATAAAAATCTCATATACAAAATGGATAACTCTTTAAGTATATATATACCTTGCTTTTGACCATTGCAGGAAGTTGCCTATCATCACCTATGAGGATACAACGGTTGAGGCCTGGTAGCTGTAATGGAATAGCTGATTCACATTCTTTCAGCTGAGCCGCTTCATCAATTACTAAAAACTGCATTTGTTTCATTCCTTCTGTGTACAATTTAGAAGAACCTGATGCTGTACAAAACACTAGGCACGCGTTCGTCAAGCAAAATTGCAATATGCTATACTTGCTTGTAATGTTTGGAAGCTTAATCGACTCAGAAAGTGAACTTAAGGTGTGAAGGAACTTTTCTCTTTCAAAGCTTAACCATCCAAAGCAATCAAAAATGCTTTCTCCATCTTCACAATCTTCGGGAACTTGTTTGGCTTTGGTTTGAAACATGGAAGTTTCAAGAGATTTTAACAAATCAAGAGCTCTAAACATTTCCTTCACCACCTCAAATGGAATGACACATGTTGGTAAGTGTGTCCACAAGGTTCTCAGGTATACCTTGAGCTTCCCTCCAAACAAACAGAATCTCTGTCTCAGAAATTGCTCCATTGTTATGCCAGCACCTAACTTCTTATCACGTTTATACATCTCATGTTGCTCTACAATATAATCATATTTCTTCTTCACAAACTGCTCTAATGTCATGGGGTCATGACTCTTACAACGTTTCTGGTATGAAATATATGCAGGCTCCACTTTACTGCAACGTTCCTTAGCAAAATCTTCTAATGACATAACACCCTTGTCATCATCATTCATATCATGCTTATATGAAGCATATTGGTCTTCGGGGTCCTTTAGTAACTTGATCATTGATTCCAAATAATGTTTCCATCCACTCATTGGAACAAGACAGCGATACAAATCATCCACTCTATGATCCAGAAACACTTCCCCAAGACCCTTATGACAATCTATTTTCATTCTCTTGCTATTTCCAAGTAGCACTATGTCACCAAGCCCATATGTGTCATGCTCAAGTGAATCCTTGGCTATACTGTGAAGGCGAGCCGCCATGGTCACCACTGCAGTGTTAGTAGGAGCACATGTCAGTGTTCTTATTCTCAACTTGAGTAGGCAAAATAACAAGGAAGCAACTGTCTTTGTTTTGCCAGTCCCAGGTGGACCCCATATAAGTTTCACAGGGTCATTGTGACGACAATTCTTCATGGTAAAACAACTTAAAACTGCATTTATTTGTGGTTCATTCAGATTATGAGATCTGATTATGTTCTGTACTTGAAAATAGGATTGACTGTGAGTTTCTCCAGACAAGCAAGTGTGGCAGTTTCCTCCACTCTGTAAAACATAAAGAAAACATGAAACTTTTTAAGCCTATCTTTTATAGTAAGGAAAAATCCCAGAACAAGAACTAATATCATATTTCTCAATGTGAGACCATTACAACTACTGAAAATAGAGTTTAACAACTATATAATGATAGTGTGACAAGATGGTGAAATATGATTGACAGTGTATAATTATTAAACTATTGAAAATAAACATTAAATAGCATCTTGTCAATTGAAGAAGACAATGCATGAACATTTCAGAAACCATTTCCCATGCAGAAAATGTTTTCTGATATTATTCAAGTGAATGTTTCTAAAACATGTAAGTAGCTAGCATTACAGTATTTTCTTGAGTAATATAGAAGCTTATCAAGAATGAGCTATTTGGTGATTCTTACCCTTGTATCAGGTTGCAACACCTTTTTAAGAATGTTCATGTCAGATCCCTCCAACTGTGATCTTTTCAAGGCATTCCAAATACGAATATTTGTTGTTATGTTAGTAAGATAAACGGCATAAAGCTTCTGTGCTTTGTTTCTCCTCATGTCAGATTCCAACTCCATGTACTGGGACAACAGTATAGGAATCTCATCAGTATATTCATCTTTCGACCCGCGAATATAAGCAATTTGGAAGTATCTTTTGGTCCTGATCAAGTCATCTATGCTTCTTGGTTTAATATATGTTAATGCAAAGAGATCTCCAACCTCAGGTTCATATTTTCCTACATCATTCACCTCACTAGTACTTCTCTTCAGTGTAACCTGATAGAACAAGTCCTCGGGAGGGTCGAAGTTCATGGATGCTGCAATCGTCGAGATTTCACGAATAGGAGCATGAGACACACTCATCAAGCTTGAAAACATATCACTATGTGTTTCCTCAATCAATGCAGGAATGATTGAATTCATGTAATGTCTTGTTGAAAAGAATGTCTTTGGGATCTTTGGTACCTGTGAGAAAATTAAAACAACGTTTCATGCTACCTTTACAGGGAAACATTGAGCGTTCTTCTAGAATTATATATGATAGAGAGACTTCCTGATTCTATTTTAAATAAATTTGAGTACTACAAATGCATTTGACAAGTCACAACATAAAAAAAATGAAGAGATGAGACTTAAAAAAGCTAGTTAAATACCAAGTTTTTCATAATCTATGTATTTTCCTCACTAAAACAGAAACAATGATATGTTTGTACATTCCTACATAGAAAGAAAACAAGCTTCTACAATATTTTTTTCAACTAACAAATAAAGAAGGGAAAAGAAATTAAGGTCCAAACAATGAGGCATCAGTGAATAGATGGGCTAATGTGATTGAAAAGTTAAGAAAGAAAAATAACCTGGTATTTGAAAAGATTTTCTTTGAGAACATCCTCCAGAGTCCAAGAAAATACAACATCTAACAAGCTTTCTTGATGAAGATTTTCCTCCATCGTATCACAAATCTTCTCAATCCCTTGCTCCTTATTGATCCCCTTTTATTATCAACAACTCTAAATCAATCAGCAGCACAAACCCGTATCATTAAGGCTCCTTGTTGATCCCTTTTTATTATCAACAACTCTAAATCAATCAGCAGCACAAACCCATATCATTAAGGCTCCTTATTGATCCCTTTTTATTATCAACAACTCTAAATCAATCAGTAGCACAAACCCATATCATTAAGGCTCCTCTTTGTTTCGTACACACAACAAGGCCTACACAAGGACAGATTATCAAAGGCCTAAAACAGTTTTCGTACAAAACTTTTTCAAAAGCTAAAGCACATTTACATATCCATGATGAAAGTGAAAAAGAAGAAGGAAAAAAAAAGATTATCATATGAATCATTATAGTAACAAAAAGAATTTTTTTTTTCTAAATAAAACGGCACTGGTAAAGATACAACAGATGGTAAAAGTGCGAAATTGTTAGGTCTGCATTTTATAACATAATAATAAATTAAATGAATAAAAAGATTTTGGCGCCATGTATTGGTTAAGGAACTTCACTATTACCATTCTTATTCTGCATTGAAGAATTTTAAAATTGTTCAGAACTACAACTTCTAAACAACGACTGAAAAATTATCAGCAAATAACGTTGAACAGAGTAACTAGCAAGATGAGCAACAAAGACAAAAAAAGGAATACAGTACTGGAATGTCATTCCCCTTGTGAGATACTCGTGTAAACAAACTTGTGTAGCAAGACCTTCTTTACAAAAGTTCAGTAGCTTGTTTGTTACGGTTACACCTAAGAAGGCCATTGATCCTACAGAGCCCACTAGCCAAGATGGTCCAGAAGAATTGATCCCCCAAACTTGGGCCAAGAGGAACCGGGTTAAGCCCAAATGGCTCAAAGACTATGAGCTACCCTAGTGTTGTTTTTCCCTTGCGTAGGATCGGTGCATTAGTAGAACTCTCCAGAACCTTTATTTCCTTGGCTGTGTGTATTTTCGTTTCTGTCCTAGTAGTACTATTAGTTGTTATGTTTTGTCCTTTTGTGTTAGTAGTCTACCACTCTATATGTACTGAATGAAGGAATGAGTAAGGCACCAAAAAAATTATCCAGGAATTGTCTTGCTTTTTGGAGGTGCTCCCCTCGAAGGAGAATCTTTTTTCTGCCTTTTAATTTCTGCTGCTCTCATACCCTAATACCTCACATTGGTGCTTTCATCTGATTGCTATGGCTTCCTCCACTAACAATGAAAACACCGATATTGCTGAAATCCTCCGCCAAATCCTCCATCACCAACAGGCCTTCCACCAGAACCAACAAGCCTTTCAACACGACCTCACCACCCTCACCACCGAGGTTAACCACCTTCGGACTCGCATTGGCCCCCCTGGGTTCCAACCTCCCGGAAATGACCATGGCCTTCACCACCCGTTCTCCAGCACTTCGATCAAGCTCGACATTCCCCGCTTCAATGGCACCGAAGCACTGAGCTGGATCTTCAAGATAAATCAATTTTTTGATTTTCATCGAACACCCGAAGACCAGAGGCTGAGAATCGCATCCTTCTACATGGAGGGAGAGGCACTGACTTGGTTCCAATGGATGCATTCAAATGGCCAACTCCTTACCTGGCCCATGTTCCTTGCTGCTCTTGAAACGAGATTTGCACCTTCTCAATATGAGGATCCAAAAGGTACTCTCTTCAAACTTTGCCAAACTGGGTCTGTGAAAGAATACCAAACCGAGTTTGAATCCCTAGCCAACCGTATTACTGGACTTCCATCCCAGTTTTACTTAAGCTGTTTTATTTCTGGTCTTAAACTTGAAATTAGAAGGGAAGTCCAAGCCTTCCAACCGTTTTCCCTATCCCATGCTATCAGCTTGGCGAAATTACATGAAGAGAAGCACAATGACAAACTTTCCTACACACACACCCGCCGCCAAGACACCACCCTTACCCCAACCACCTCAAAAGCCTTCCCTCGCCTAACCTTACCTTCCCCACCAGTCAACACAAACCCAGCCACCCAAACCAAAACAACCCCACCTGTTAAACGTCTTTCCCCAGCTGAACTGCAGGCCCGTAGAGACAAAGGTCTCTGTTATAACTGTGATGAGAAATTTTCAATTGGACATAAATGCAAAAGACAGTTCCACCTTTTGGTTGCTATTCCCGAACACCCTGAAATAGCCCACGATCCTATC
This sequence comes from Glycyrrhiza uralensis, assembly GCA_030159175.1. NCBI lineage: Eukaryota > Viridiplantae > Streptophyta > Magnoliopsida > Fabales > Fabaceae > Glycyrrhiza > Glycyrrhiza uralensis. The sequence continues at coordinate 6,913,797 of BRZY01000006.1, forward strand.
ACCGAAATGTTACTTTCCAATCAACCACCCACCCAACATGACCCACAAAACCCACCTGAAAACCAACCAACTCAGATTAGCCTTCACGCCTTAATGGGCCATGCCATACCTCAAACATTGAGAGTTTTGGGCCATATTGACAACAAATCGGTGGCTATCCTAGTTGATGGAGGAAGTACCAATAACTTTATACAGGACAGAGTGGCTAAGCAGCTAGGCTTGACTCTAAAATCGGCCCAATCATTTCAAGTTTTAGTAGGAAATGGAGAAGAATTACAATGCACTTCTATTTGTCCCAAAGTCTGCCTCAAGCTGGGCCCCCATGAATTCTACGTTGATTTATTTGTTGTGCCACTATGTGGAGCAGAGATTGTTTTAGGGGTCCAATGGTTAAAGTCTTTAGGTCCGGTCCTCACAAATTATGACACCTTAACCATGTGCTTTGTCAAAGATGGTCAAGTTGTTCAGTTGACAGGAGAATCTAAGCCAGGTCCCGAGGAGGCTTCATTACATCAATTAAAAAGAATGGTTTCCACTCATGCAGTGGATACACTATTGCAATTGCACTTGGTGTCTCCCGATACACCACCTCAGTCACCTGCAACTCCTATTTCTTGGCTGGAACCACTCTTGCACAGTTACTCCCAACTGTTTGCCGAACCTAAGGAGCTACCCCCGCCACACCCTATTGAGCATAGCATCTCTTTACAAGTTGGATCAGGTCCGGTGAATGTGAGACCCTACAGATATCCACATTTTCAGAAACAAGAGATTGAGGAGCAAATCAAAGAGATGTTTTCCAAAGGTATCATTAGGCCTAGTGCCAGTGCTTTCTCATCTCCAGTACTTCTTGTGCGAAAAAAGGATGGTACTTGGCGCTTTTGTGTAGATTATAGAGCCTTAAATGCCATCACGATAAAAGATAGATTTCCCATTCCAGCAATAGATGAATTGCTTGATGAACTTTATGGCACAAAGTGGTTTTCAAAACTGGATTTGCGCAGCGGATATCACCAGATCATAATGAACCCAGCAGATATCTCCAAAACGGCTTTCAGAACTCATCAAGGCCATTATGAATTTTTGGTCATGCCTTTTGGGCTTTGCAATGCACCCTCCACATTCCAAGCAACTATGAACTTGCTCTTTCAACCATATTTACGCAGGTTCGTAATTGTATTTTTTGATGATATATTAGTCTATAGCCGTACACTGGAGGATCACCATACACACCTCAAAATTGTTTTTCAATGTTTGCTGGATAATCAGTTTTTCCTCAAAAAAGCTAAATGTACTTTTGTGCAACCATCCATGTCTTATCTGGGGCACATTGTCTCGGCACATGGAGTTGGCCCGGATCCGGAAAAGATTGCAGCTATGGTGCATTGGCCTCAACCCACAACAGTCAAACAGTTAAGAGGTTTTCTAGGCCTTACCGGATTCTATAGGAAGTTTGTTCGGGATTATGCTTCAATTGCAGCACCATTAACAGACTTGCTAAAAAAGGACTCCTTCCATTGGTCCCAGGATGCACAAAAGGCATTTGAACATCTGAAATTGGCCATGACTCAAGCGCCAGTTTTAGCTCTACCCAATTTCAAGGAAGAGTTCATCCTTGAAACTGATGCCTCGGGGTTAGGAATGGGAGCAGTTTTATGCCAAGGTGGTCATCCTATTTGTTATTTCAGTAAAAAGTTTTGTCCAAGGATGATGAATGCGTCCACCTATGTCAGAGAACTTTGTGCAATTACAACTGCTGTTAAAAAATGGAGAACCTACTTATTGGGCCGGAAGTTTCTCATACACATTGATCAACGGAGCCTTAGAGAACTGATGATGCAAGTGGTGCAGACCCCTGAACAGCAATTTTATTTGGCAAAACTGCTGGGTTACTCTTATGAAATATTGTATAAACCAGGCGCACAAAACAAGGTGGTCGATGCCCTGTCTCGAGTTCATGAAGCTCCACCCCAAATGTTCATGATCACGGTGCCACATTGGGATTTCTTGCAGAAGCTTAAGGACTCATTTCAGCAAGACCCTCAACTAAAACAACTACTGCAGCAAGTCCAAAATGAGCCTCAATCCTACTCGAATTTCCAAGTGCTTCAGGACATGCTATATTTCAAAGGAAAGTTATATATTCCTTCTACTTCACCTTTGAAAACAGTGATCTTAGAGGAGTTCCATTCCTCACTCTTGGGAGGACATAGTGGCATTAATAAAACATTGGGAAGATTGAAAGAGAACGTGTATTGGGAGGGGATGAAAGAAGATGTTACTAAGTTTGTTAATGCATGCATTGTGTGCCAGCAGACAAAAATTCCCACCCATCTTCCCTATGGACTCCTCCAACCGTTACCAATTCCTAATGGAGTTTGGGAGGACATCTCCTTAGACTTCATCACTGGGCTCCCTTCCTTCCAAACATACACTGTAGTTTTGGTTGTGGTGGACCGTTTTTCCAAAGCTGCACATTTTGGTATGCTTCCTGCCACTTTTACTGCTTTTAAGGTTGCTGATCTGTTTTGCAAAATGATTTGTAAATTGCATGGCATGCCCAAGAGCGTGGTGTCCGATAGAGATCCTATATTTCTAAGCAAATTTTGGCAAGAGCTTTTTCGTTTGAGTGGCACAAAGCTCCGGATGTCCACTGCATACCACCCCCAAAGTGATGGCCAAACAGAAAGTGTTAATAAAGCATTGCAGCAGTACTTAAGATGTTTCTGCCATGATCAACCATCTAGCTGGGGCAAGTATTTGCATTGGGCAGAGTGGCATTACAACACTTCCATTCACTCATCCACCGGCCTTTCTCCATTTCAAATTGTGTACGGTAAGCCACCCCCCTCTCTTCCTCAATATATGGCTGGATCTACTGATGTGGAAGCACTGGAAACAGAGTTATCAACCAGGGAGAACATCTTACAACTTCTCAGAAAAAAACTGCAAAAGGCCCAAATGGTGATGAAAAATAATGCTGATAAACATAGATTGCCTCACAACTTCAAACCAGGTGATATGGTGTTTGTCAAGCTAAGAACTTATCGCCAAATTTCAGTCACAGGACCTCGGGTTCACAAGTTATCAAAGAGGTACTTTGGCCCATTCAAGCTGCTGCGCCAAATTGGAGATGTTGCATTTGAAGTGGAATTACCCCCAGCTAGCCGAATCCACCCTGTGTTCCATGTCTCACAAATTAAGACATGCCATGATGCCACTATTAAAGCTCAGGCATTACCATCCTTGGCTGAAGGAAACCATCCAATACTTGAACCAGTGGCTGTCCTTGATTGGAAATTAGGCAATGAGAAATCAGAAAACAAAGTTCTTATCCAATGGTCTAGATCATTCCCTGAAGATGCAACTTGGGAATCAATTTCTGAAATAGCTGTTGTATATCCTGAACTCCACCTTGAGGACAAGGTGCCTCTCCATGGAGGGAGGGATGTTATGGTTACACCTAAGAAGGCCATTGATCCTACAGAGCCCACTAGCCAAGATGGTCCAGAAGAATTGATCCCCCAAACTCGGGCCAAGAGGAACCGGGTTAAGCCCAAATGGCTCAAAGACTGTGAGCTACCCTAGTGTTGTTTTTCCCTTGCGTAGGATCGGTGCATTAGTAGAACTCTCCAGAACCTTTATTTCCTTGGTTGTGTGTATTTTCGTTTCTGTCCTAGTAGTACTATTAGTTGTTATGTTTTGTCCTTTTGTGTTAGTGGTCTACCACTCTATATGTACTGAATGAAGGAATGAGTAAGGCACCAGAAAAATTATCCAGGAATTGTCTTGCTTTTCGGAGGTACTCCCCTCGAAGGAGAATTTTTTTTCTGCCTTTTAATTTCTGCTGCTCTCATACCCTAATACCTCACATTGTTGGTGTGATTACTCATCAGTAAGGCTACTGTAGCGGTATCTTTCAAATTTAAATTATTCAAATATTTGTAACTAGAGGAGCGATCAATGTTAAGTGAATAATTTTTTATCAAATAATTATATTCTAAACTCAATTAAAAGTTATTATTAGGTTATTTTTATAAAATTTCAATTTTTTTTATCAAAGTAACAAATTTCTTGATGACGACTAATAGTAACAAATTTATTTAATATTTACTGAAATCACAGATTTCAATAAAATAAAATTACTTTATTATTAAATGAAGGCTAAACCAATCAATATCAGTAATTAGTTTAGTCTACCAAAAAATGGATAGCAAATACTACATTGTTAGTATTACTTTTCATTTAATCTATATATATTAGTAAAATTGACTTGTATTCATGTATAAAAGGAAATAAAGAAAATATTTATCGTATTAAGAAAAAAATAGTAAGGCCATGGACCTCCTCATTAACTACTACAGATTTGTAATTGATTGATCTTAATTTGCTCCTCCATTAAGAGCTGATACTTTATTCCTTTTTCAAACAATTATAAAAATAGTAACAGGGAGTAATATCTGAATTAATAATGCCTAATATATTAGCCGCATATATTGAAATATTTTCTAACAAATATAACCAAACATGGAGAGCAATCTAGCTAAATCCAAATGAAAAACCAGGATGATCCGGAAAATTAGCATAATTTTTTTTATTTATGTCGAGAAAACTCAAAATTTTCATGAGCACACCACGACAAAACGTTGTTGGACTTTTCATTCAAAAATGCCAAATCTAAATATCAAATGAAACCTAGGCAAGAGTCAAGACAAGCAAGGCAATAATACCATCATGGACGCAGTAAATAAAAACATTAAGAGCATGTTTGGATGCAAAAGCTCTAGCTTTTGACTTATAAAGAAGTTAGTTTTATTTTGTATCTTATTTTTCTCATATATACACAAGAGAAAAAGTTGCTAGATAGTCATTTATAATTAGATAAGTGTTTTTGGAAAAGTTAAAAAAGATAGTTTTTAAAAAATGTGAAGAGTAAAAGTTAATTTTAACTTATGTAAAAAGTTGTTAGTTAAAAAATATATACTATAAGAGTTTATGGAAAAGTTTATCCAAACTAGACCTAAACATCAACCTAAGTGCATATGAACACCATAGAACAACAGGATACGATGCCTTCTGCTTGGTTGTAGAGGAATGGAAGAAATAATAACATCTTCAACCAATACATATCACATTGATAGCAAGTTACATACATACATACTCCTTGTTAAGTTCATAACAGATTAACAGTAGCATTCTAATATAGCTAAACAATACAATGCTTAGATGAAGAGAGTTTTTTGACCAAAAAAAAAAGATAAAGAGAGTTTGAGTTTCACCTCCGTGCTCTGGGTTCTTGGCTCTTCTTCTCTGTTCTAACCCCCTCCCCCCCTCTTTTTCCCTCCTTCCCATTTAATTTTAAAAACAAATTTGAAGCTTCTTAAAAGGGAGCCAGATATGTTGTTCCCCAAATGCCAATGCAGGCAACTCATATAGCCGGATTTACAGTCATTTTGTCTCTTTCCTAGTTTCCTATTTCATTAACTGTTTCAATTTTTTTCACCCTTCACTTTTCCTGAAGCCTGCAAATCTTTCCATTTTCATCTCCTTTGACTTAGAATGCTGTGGAGATACGTAAGGTAGCCTATATTTTGGAAAATGACATATCCTTTATGCTGCTCTCCTTTTATTTATTTAATTATTTTATTGTTATTATTATTATCACATACAAATAGGGACTACTATTATAGTATTACTACCTCTAAGCAGCTACTATTTCCTTTTACATTTTTTTGGTAAGTACTATTTTCTTTCACTTATTAATTTTTCCTAACAAAATTAAGTGATTATTAACTGCTAAAGCATGGCCCATAGTTCTTATAAAACAAAATCATCATTCTTTCTTTTGCTAAGTCCTATAGTGGACCAAAATAAGCTTAATAGCAGACATTTTCTAGCATGAATATTTTCTATGTTAAAGTACTGTTTACATGAAATATTATGTTAAAGCTGACGTGGCAGACGGATTGCCACGTGTCGTCGCCACACTGGTTAAGTGTGTCCAGCTGTCATGCATGACTGGACGACACGTGACAGTCCGTCTACCACGTCAGCTTTTTTTTAACAGAAGTTAACGGCAGGGATGAAAAAAGAAATGACCTCTTATTGCAGGGACAAAACACAAAAAAAAAATTTACAGGGACGAAACTCAAAAATGTATATATTTGCAGGGACGAAACGTATATTTAAGTCTTATATTTATAAAAAGAGATATAGATAGAAATTATGGCAAAAATATCCAACATAAGGTAAAGGAGGAATTAAGGCAAAAATAGGAATCATATATAAAAGCATCCAAAAGCAGGAATTTATGTTCCTATACACATTGCAAATTTAAAATGGCAAAATCCTTCAAGATTGCATATTGTCCATGGCATTGTCCTTCACAACTGCAGTGATTCAATGTCTTTCCTCAGAGAACGGAGACCCCGCATTTGATTCTCCAGCTTCACATTTCTCCCCCTTGGTTTCCGTGGCCTGCCACAAACAAAATTTGTAAACAAATAATACAAATATTAATTACTAATTTCTCATATTAGCAGAAGGCACTATTTGATCAAGCGAAATTAAGTAATAACATGTTACAATTCAATATCTTATATGATGAATATTTTGAAGATTTTTATGGTTGGTTCCAATTACCTGCTGCTAGAGGATATCATCCCAACCTTGCCCAACCTTGCCCAACCTGATGTTCAACCCAATGCACACGTGAGAAGGTCAACCAGAGTCACTAGACCACCCACTCATCTTCGTGACTATGTCTCTAATGTCACTTACCCCATCCAGAATCACCTCACGTATGACAACCTTTCTCTAGCTTACAGAGACTGTGTTTAAAGTCTCAGAAATTTATGGGCCTCAGTTCTATCATCAAGCAATTCGATTTCCTGAATGGCATCAAGCCATGAATGAGGAGATTCAGGCCCTTGAAATGAACAACACTTGGGTTGTTCAACCTCTACCACCCGGTAAGAAAACCATCGGTTGCAGATGGATTTATAAGGTCAAGTATAGAGCAGATGGCTCCCTTGATAGATACAAGGCCCGTCTCATTGCGAAAGGTTACACACAACAAGCAGGGATCGATTTTTTGGACACTTTCTCACCTGTTGCCAAGCTTACGACAGTGAGAGTGCTTCTTTCCATTGCAGCTCACAGAAATTGGAACATGTTGCAGCTTGATATAAATAATGCGTTTCTCAATGGTGATTTGACTGAGGAAGTATACATGGACATGCCTCTTGGTTATCCTGTCAAGAGTGATAACATGGTTTGTAAACTCACAAAATCTTTGTATGGTCTACGTCAAGCTTCCAGACAATGGTTTCACAAGTTCTCCACCACCATCCTTGATCAAGGATTTCAGCAATGCCCTGCAGATCACTCTTTGTTCACCAGAGGGAGTGGAGCAACTCTAGTCACATTGCTGGTGTACGTTGACGACATTATCATTGCTCGGCCAGATCAGAAGTTGATTGCAGAAACTCAACAAATGCTTGCCAAACACTTCAAACTCAAAGTGATTGGTGATCTCAAGTATTTTCTAGGCTTGGAAATTGCCAAGTCTCCTCGTGGCATCCATCTTTGCCAACGTAAATATACTTTGCAACTCCTGACTGACACCGGTTTTGCAGCATCAAAACCTCAATCTGTCCCTATGGATCCTAATTCACAGCTAAATGAAACTGATGGTGACCCATTGGAGGATGCCTCTCAATACCGTAGGCTAATTGGGAGGTTAATGTACCTCACAATCTCGCGCCCAGACATTTCATTTGCCGTTAATCGCCTGAGCCAGTTCATGTCCAAGCCGAGAACTCCTCATCTACATGCAATTTATCATCTGTTGCAGTACCTGAAGTCCTCACCTGGCCAAGGCATTCTATTTCCCTCATCATCATCCATGCGGGTTTCTGCATATGTGGACGCCGACTGGGGCAGTTGCCAAGTCACCCGTCGTTCCACCACCGGTTTTTGTGTGTTTCTCGGTTCATCACTCATTGCATGGAAGTCCAAGAAACAGCCCACGGTGGCTCGTTCATCTGCAGAGGCAGAATACAGAGCCATAGCAACACTGACTTCTGAGCTTTTGTGGCTTAAGCAACTGCTGCGATCTTTTGATGTGCCTTTACAGTCAAGTGTTGTTTTCTGCGATAGTAAATCTGCTATACAACTTGCAAGCAATCCCACATGCAATGAACGTTCGAAACACATTGATATAGACTGTCATTTTATCAGGGAACATGTCCAGACTGGCTTCATCAACCTTGTCCAAGTTAAGTCTCAAGACCAGTTAGCTGATCCAATGACAAAAGCATTGCACAGACCACTGTTTCAGTCCCTCATATCCAAGTTGGGTACTTTAGATATATATCTTCCAACTTGAGGGGGAGTATCAACACACACACGTGTAATTTAACTTTCAGTTTTTCTGTTACAGTTTGTTAGAAAACTGTTAGTAAAGTTAGTTAGATCTTTGTGAGTGAGGGGGAGACACCTCTGTGTATATATACCCGATCCTGTAATGTATCATTTCAATGCAATGAATAATACAATTTTCTCTAGAACTTGATAGAGGAACTAGCACATATTTCTGAATTTTCTCCAAGACTGAGTTTCCTAAATGATGACTCGGATTCTTCTAGCTCAATCTCAAGTAAGACGTCCTCAATAGCACGAGCCAATTTCCTATCCTCATCAGCATTGTGGAAACAATCTCTTCTCTTAGCATCAAGCACCACTTTTCTCCACAGAGTCACTGCTTACTAAAGTAGATGCACTTCCTAATATCCAAAGGCAATATCTGCATACACATAACAAACCAAGTTTTCAATCAACCCAGAAGCAGCAACAGCAACAACAACCAAGCCTTATCCCACTAGGTGTGGGGTCGGCTACATAAATCACTCGATGCCGTAGTGGTATAGTGAAACCTAGAAGCAACAACAAGAAGACAAAATAAACAGGTAAACACCACATATAAACATACCTGGCCCTTGTCATTGCCACATTTGTTCTTTGTCTATTAGAAAGAAAACCAACTTTACCACTACCATTAGATCTCACAGTAGACATTATTATTATATCTTCCTCACCCCCTTGAAATCCATCAACAGAACGAACACTAACAGAGAAGTCAGTATCAGAAACCGAAATGTAATGCTTAAGTTTCTCCTGAATCTCATAAACCTGAGAATTGTATGGGGATATGATTCCTATGCTAACTTTCTTCTGTGTCCTCTTAAATTCTGGCAAAACAAAAAAAAATTAATATACTTTATTACACATATAAATGCAGAATTCAAAGTAAAGCTGATTTTTTTTGTTTGTTAAATAACACAAACAATTAACACACAAGAGGGAGAAAAAAATGAAAATAACCTTTGTTAAGACTTTCAATTATCTCGGAAATGACAGCAACCTCAACCATGTTCTTTGGACTGTGTCCACGACCAAAGTTCTCTTTACCCTTTGCTATGTTAATGAAAGAATAAGAAGCATACATTTCACCTTCAAGGAAACGCTTATCATAGCTTCTTTCCCTTACAACAGAGGCATCAGAGAGTTTTTCATCATAGAACTCTTTGCATGGAAATAAGCTTATGGATGGATGCATTCTATACTGAACATTAAGCATGTGCCTCTTGTATCCCAACATTACGAGCCTCTTGAACAAGCTTCTTCCAAATTCACACTGATCAGCAATCTAAAAACACATCAATTTTAAATATGTTAGACAAAGAAAAACAATATTATTCAATTATAGAACAAAAATCCATAATTTAAACATCAACTAGATTATCAATCCGACCTGTACTTTGTACAAAAAACAATTTTGTACAAAAACAGTACAAAAAAAAGCAACATATAAAACAATTTTCATGGGAAATAAAAAAGAATCAAAGAGGTGACATATGTCATAGTCTGGAAGGTGACACTGTCATAATTAGAAGGCAAAGACTTAATTTTCTCATATAATAATAAAGTAAAAGTAAAAGTAATAGATAAAAGGCAATGATCAGGTACCTTGCTTTTGACCAATGCTGGTAGTTGTCTCTCGTCACCTATTAGAATGCAATGAAGTAGACCTGGAAGCTGTAATGGAATAACTGATTCACATTCTTTGAGCTGTGCTGCCTCATCAATTACTAAAAATTTCAGAGGGGTCATCCCATCTGTGTACAGTTTATGAGAACTTGATGCTGTACAGAAAACCAGACACGCCTTCGACAAGCAGAACTTTTGTATTTCACCTTTGTCATTACATTCAGGAAGAAAAACTGAGTGAGAAAGGGAACTGAGGATGCTAAGGCACATATCTCTTTCTCCACAATCATCAAGAGTTTTCTCTAGACTCAAGGGAATTCCAAGTTGCCTTAGCAAATTAAGAGCTCGAATCATTTTCATCACAGTTTCAAGTGAAATTAAAGACTTTGGCATGTGTGTGTATAAGGTCTGCATGCAGAACTTGAGCTTCTCTCTTAGCTCCTCAAATCTCTTCTTCACAAATTCCTCAATTGTCATGATACTTTGGAGTATCTCTTCAATGTCTTTCCATGCCTTTTTCACATATTCCTCAAACGTCATAGGATTATCACTCTCCACATTTTGCTTGTAAGCAATATATGCAGATGATAAAATACTACCTTTTTCCTTAGCAAAATCCCCTAAGGACTTACTCAAATTGCTGGAGTATTTAATATATAAGGTTTGCATTAATAACTTGAGTTTCTCTCTTAACTCTCCTGATCTCAGCTTTAAGAATTGCTCCATTGTCATGATACATTTACATTTATCATGCTCATTAAATTGGTATAGCTCTAAGATCTCTTTCCATGCCTTCAGCACATATCCTTCAAATGTCAAAGAATCACCATTCCCTCTATTTGGCTTGTATGCTTTATATGCAGATAACATAATGCTGTTTTCCTTAGCAAAATTCTCTACACGACCCATCTCAGAAAAGTACTGATCTCTATGGTTCCTAAGTAACAGGATCATTGATTCCAAGCTATGCTTCCAACCACTTGATGGATTAAAGCACTTCATGAGATTTGTCACACGGTTATCAAGAAAAACATCTCCAAGACCCTTATGACAATCTATTTTCATTCTCTTACAATTGCCAAATAGAACTATGTCACCAAGCCCATATGTATCATGCTCAAGTGAATCCCTCACTAAACTATGCAACCTTGTTGCAACCTGCAGAACTGCAGTGTTAGTTGGAGCACAAGTCAAAGTTCTGGTTTTTAACTTGAGTAGAGAAAATAACAAGCAAGCAACAGTCTTTGTTTTCCCTGTCCCTGGTGGGCCCCATATAAGTTTAGTGTCACTATGATTGCAGTTTGTCATATTAACACAGCTTAAGACTGCATCTCCCTGGGACTCATTCAGATTCTGAGAGCAAATTATGTCTTGTTTAATGGAAGAAGCTTGAATACTTTCTCCAGCCTTGCAAATTTGACAGTTTTCTCCACTCTGAAATACAAACAAGCATTAAACATGTTACATTCATAATCAACCATCAATTCAATTATCTATTATCTCAATTACTATTACTATATTTACTATTTACTATATAATTTACTATTTACTATATAAGACAATTAAATCCAGGTTTTTCTAGATATGACACATGTCATCTCTCATACTTTGACACGTGTCACCTCTTTCAACTCATACTTTTTTCTTATTATTTCCCAACAAAATTAATTTGTTTATTAGATTTTTTTTTAAGTTTAATGTTAATAAAAGACTCATACTTTATATATCATAATATAATATACATAAACATACACAAATATATAACATTATGATATTAAGTAAAGGGGAAACACATTGAGAACAAAGGATCTAGTGATACTTACATTTACATCAGGTTGCATCACTTTCTGAATAATGTTATGGTGTTCACCCTCCAACTGTGTGTTCAAGCCTTTCCAAATTCGAACATTTGTTGTAAGGTTCATAAGATAAACTGCACAGAGTTTTTGCCTACCCGTCTTCATGCATTTGGATGACAGTACTGGGATTTCACCACTAAATTCACTCTTTGTTCCCATGACATAAGCGATGTGGTACATGTATTGACTCTTGGGACTGTTCAAGTCCTCTACCCTTTTGGGCCTAAAATCTGTTAAGGCAATTAGATCACCAGGCTCAGGTTCATATCTTGTTGCAACATTATCTTCTTCAACTTGATCAATTGTTGTACTCCTCAAGAATATCGTGTAGAACAAGGCTTTGGGGGGTTTGACGAACTTGTCTGTTTCAACTCTAGAGAGTTGACAAAAAGGAGCTCGAGACACACCTATCAAGCCTGAAGATAAATCAGAGCGTGTTTCCTCAAGCAATGGAGGAATAAAGGAGTTCTTGTACTCATTTGGTGACCCAAATGTCTCTGGTATCTTATGCACCTGAGAGAGAAAACAATTTCCACAAAGCAATATATATAAAAATTCTTTCATAAATGCTTTTATAGAAAGAAATTAATCATCTAATACTCCCTCCGTTCATTTTTCATTGTCTTTTTTTAAGATAAAATTTGTTAATATTTATCTGTCATTTTGATAGTTTAAAGTTGTATTTTGTCAATTATAGTATACCTTTATCACCATGAATTGTTTTACATATTTTTAATACATTTTAATGTAAAAAGAGAGTAAATAAATATAATAAAATAGTAAAAAAAATGAGAATATAATAGGAAAAAATTTATTAATTAAATAATTTTTGGATCATTGTGAAATAATCTTAAAAAATAGATAAAAAGAAACTGAAGGAGTAATAATAATAATAGTAATACTTCTTTTATAGGCAAATCGTTCTTCTAATATTTATTTTCACTTGAAATATGAAAGAGAATAGAATTAAGTAGCAGTAAAAATTTAGTCATGAGTGGTTTGGCATTTCTATGCATTTCTTAACTAACATAAAAATATAAGCGTTTAAACTCTTTTAACATAAAAAATTTTACGTTTTTTAAACCAATAGAAATGTCATAAAAATGAACTGTACTTAAGCAATTCTGAAATTCATTTTCTTGATCAGTACCAAGTAGAACAAAATACTAACAAAAAACAGTAACAATGAAGTGGAGAATCTAGAAACAGGGTCAATTATGAATGAGATTAATTTTTCTCTCTTGTTTTTAATGACATGATCCTATTATTGGAGAGATCAGAAAAACGAATTGTATCAAACAAAAACTGTATTTTCCTTATGAGTGTTAATTTGAAAATGGGTGAAAGAAAAGAACCTTGTTTCTGTAATAATATTCGTTGAGAACATCCTTGAGAGTCCATGAGAATACGATATCTAAAAGCCCCACAATCTCATTCTCCTCCTCCCTTTCACTGCTACCCAGTCGTTAACAAATTTTTAAAAACAAAAACAAAAAATTAGTCTTTTCTCTTCATTTCATACACTTACAACAAAAACACAAAAACATAGACAATAATGGATCCAGTTAAGGAACTAAACAGTTTAACTACAAGCCTTATTCAAAATTTGAAGTACAAAGAAGAATGAGAAAAATTTCTCGTTGTTGAAAATCATTAGTTGTTAACTTTTTCCATAAAAATTAAAAGGCACTTCAGAGTAAGAGTACGTACAAACAAAACATATGGTAACTTAAAATGGAAGAAAAAAGACAACAAAAGTGTAAAATGATTATATGCAGTAGTAGTTCTTCTCACTCTCTGAAACAAGTCGTTGACACCAAGTAGAGAAATCAAGCTAGTATCAAAAGTATATTGCAGAATTATGAGAGGTAATTAGCTTAACCTGCACTGTTAGATAATTTTGGTGGTATGTGAAGGGCGATAGAAATTTATATAAGTAAAATGGAAGTGGCATTTAATTAATCGGTTGCCAACTTTAAGCAATCTACTTGCAAGGGGCGTGTTACCATTATGTTCTGTAAACAAGCACAAGAGGAGCATCTATTTTTTGTTTGTCCAGTCTCTTCTAGAGTTTGGTCCCACTGTCTGCAATGGTGGGGCATATCCACGGTGTTGCATTGTCATTGCAAGAAGCATTTTTTTCCAATTCAAAGGATTAAAGTGTACAATAGAAAAACAACAGCTTTGGCAAGTGGTGTGGTATGCAATTGTCTGGGCAATATGGACCGCAAGGAATGACACTGTCTTCAATTCGGCTGATTTGGACATTCGTACTGTGGTGGGATCTTTAGAGTTAAAATCATGGCATTGGTTTACCACACGTAGTAAAAAACTAACCTACCCCCTGCACAATTGGCTATCAAATCCTTGGCAATGTTTGGGGATTTTTCAAAAAAACATAGGGGATGCAGATAGTGGTTAAGCATGTTGGTTTAGTACCCATAGGTGGTGGGAATTTTTTCACAGTTGTGAACTGCTTTGGATTTTACTCGGCATTGATGCACTTGGGCTTGACGACTTCACATGGGGGTGCTAGGGCTGACTTTGAGATTTTGGGGGCCCAATGGAATTTAAAAAATGATGTCTTCATGATCATTTGAATATTGCCCTCCTAACATTTTTTTGCTACAAAATCGTAAATAATCAATTCATAGTCAAAGTTTAAAAAAAAAATCAATTTCAAATCAAAACAAAGCTATTAAATCTATCTTATGATATAGTAAATCACAAATAAAATTTTAACAATCTCAATTTAGAAAATCTTCTCTGAATAGATGCAACAATAGAAGTGATAGTTTATATTATTCTATGCACTATGCATATATTAGGAAAACAAGTAAAACCCTAAAAATTATTCTATAATAAATAAAATTTTACATATTGATATCCCTCTAAAGATGAGACATTGTGCGGTCGCTCCTCCTGCACATACTCAGGGCCAACACTCGGGGTGAAAATTTCGCCACAATTATGAACCGCTAATTTTGTCTTGGGTTTGTCGTCTTCACAGATGGGGTGTTAAGTTTTTCACAGCTGTGAACTGTTCTGGATTGTACTTTACCTTTTCGCACTTGGGTCTGAATAATTCACACCAGGGGTGGGAATCTAATAATAGCTGTGAACAGCTCTGGATTTTACTCGGCATTTTCGCACTTGGGTACGAACACTTCGCACCAGGGGTGGTATTTTCTCCACAATTGTGAACAGCTCTGAATTGTACTCTGTATTTTCGTACTGGGGTCTGATGACTTCCCACCAGAGGTGGGAATTTAGCCACAATTGTGAACTGCTCTGAATAGTACTCAGCATTTTTGTACTTGGTTTTGTCTTCTCAACACCAGGGGCGGGATTTAATTTACAGTTGTGAATGGTACTGGATTTGATTGTTGTGGCTTTGGTAGAGGCGTGATGTTCTTAGCTTGTTTTTTGTGAGCATTATTTTGACGTGCTGCAAATGATATATAGGGTATGAGGTGCCATCTTTGTTAAGATATTTTTCTCTATAGCAATGTCTTTGCACGATAGCTCTACTTAAATAACGATAAGAGTATGGTTGTTTGTGGACCGAAAACAATTCTTGTTCATTTTCAAGTAGCTAATCTGAACATATCTTGTGCATGTGTGAACATATGATGAGAAAACTGAAAAACGTATATGTGTGGATAGAAAGTCCTAAAGTAGTTTGTGGGAGAGATATGTGAGTTGGACTAATAAAAAAGTTATGAGTTCAAATCCCCACACTAATATTTGCCAAGTCAATGCTTGTCCATAGATTAGATCTAAAAACATTAATCTTACACACACCCACCACACATCTACCACACACCCTATTTCCTCATTTTACTCATTGAGATGAGGTGTGGTGTGGGTGTGTGGGTGTTAGTGTATCATAGCTCATCTAAAAAACTTCGTCCCGGAGAAAAACGAGCATAGATATTTCACTACTTCTTTTATTTATATATCCGTTAAAAAACAAAAGAGTAAACTACCAAAATGGTCCCTAACAGTGTCACTCGGTGTCAATCTAGTCCCTGAGAGAAGGAAAATTATCAAAACGTCCCCAACTGCTGTTTTCCGTTATCCAATCCAGTCCCTACCATTAGAAGCACCGTTTGACTGCTGAGTTGTCCCATTAATGGCCACGTAGGACTCCTACCTGGCAGTCCACGTTTACAAGGACCAAAATGAGAATACTTAACTCTCCATTTTTAAATTTCCAAATCCCAAATTTCCCAAATCCAAACCCTAATAGCCATATTGTTCTACCTTTCTTCTTCCAAAAGCTTGCACCTTTATGGTAGAATCCGAAGAAAAACTGTAAAAAATAGAATCACTCACCCAAATTTCCCCTTTCATTTATCTATTAAGGATTCTCTCTTTCGTGTATGTTTAATTTGAAAATTGCACCACAAATCTGTAGGACAGAGTGATAGCAAAATCACAAGGAAAAACCAAGTACATTTAAGCAAACATTTCATATTTTTTCCCTTTAAAAACGAAAAAAAAAACAACACTTGTAAAAATCATCACTTAGCAATCGCTTTTATGTAGCAACTTCCACTCAGGTGCTTGAAAATTACAAGGTTTCAATAAGGTATGAGATGATATGGAATTTTTTATGACCCGTATCCTCCTCCACGGTAAAAAGATAAGCAATCTTTGGGAGTGAGGTGCATTTTCTCCTCTAATTGCAATGTTTTAAAGGTAAAAATATATCACAGCCAACCACAGCAAATGAAATTGGAAGAGGGCAATCGTCCTGTTTGGCGTATGTATTCTGCTTGAGCTGCAGTTCTTTCTGCTTCTCATTTTTTTCTGGCTTCAGCTGCTGCACGTTTTTCTTCTGATCTTTGCCTTGCAGCCATAGCAATCTTTTTCACCATTTTTGCATGTGTCTGGGCTCTCATTTGCTCACCATTGTCATCAACCTGAGAAGAAGTGGAAGAAGAAAGGTAGAAGAATATGGCTGTTAGGGTTTGGATTTGAGAAATTTAGGATCCGAAAAATAAAAAAATGGAGAGTTAAGTATTCTCATTTTGGTCCTCGTAAACGTGGACTGCCAGGTAGGAGTCCTACGTGGCCATTAATGGGACAACTCAGCAGTCAAACGGTGCTTCTGACGGTAGGGACTGCATTGGATAACGGAAAATAGCAGTTGGGGACGTTTTGATAATTTTCCTTCTCTCAAGGACTAGATTGACACCGAGTGACACAGTTAAGGACCATTTTGGTAGTTTACTCTAAACAAAATAAAATAAACAAGCATCAGGGTAACCAAGACATTGAGCCTACATATCTTTCTAGACGCACCGAAACAACTACTCCTACTGCAATGCTCATCTGATTGATTCATTCAATCCAAAAGGTTCGAATTAACCCATCATCCCAAAATGGCCGCACTGATCGAATTGCTGCCAAGAGAGTACGGCTTTGTGGCGATCGTTCTCGTTCTCTACTGCTTCCTCAATTTCTACATGGCCTTTCAAGTGGGCAAAGCTCGCAAGAAGTAATAATTGCTTTTGTTTTTGCTCAATTTTTCATCTGTACATAACTCCATATATATCATATATCATAATAATCATAATAAGATGCATGACGGGCAGTGGTGATTTTGCTCATAAGGTGTTTGTTGAAATTCTCCACAGGTACAAAGTGTTCTATCCAACCCTTTATGCTTCAGAATCCGAAAACAAGATGCCAAGCTCTTCAACTACGTTCAGGTCTCTCTCTCTGAAGCCTCAAATTGAAAGGGTTTGGCTTTTTATCTTTTGTCTTAGAGAGATTCTACCATCATGTTTTCTAATATACTTATTATTATGATTGAGTGAAATTTACAGAAACCTCACTGACTAAGAAGTTCAGATACATAATACGATACGATACGGATACGGGGATACGGCAAATTTTAAAAAAACCAAGATACAATGCGGCATAGATACGTTAACAAAAAATTATAAATATAAATATATCACATAATTTTGCAAAAAGACATTCTCATTAGTCATTACTAATTTTTCATTAATACATAAACATATGTCAATAGATGATGATCAGAGGAAAATCTACTAGTAGTGCTAGAACTAGAGTGTTATTCTCCATTTAAAGCCATTTTCCTTCCCCAACAAAGTTATGAGAACTGCAAATAAGAAGAGGTCAGCTTGTGAGAACTGATTTTATGAGACAGATTATACAGCTAGCAGCAGCAATACTTCGAGTGAGGTGAACAGGACATACTAGAAGGAGTTTCAAGTGAGTTTGAGAAGAAGAAGAAGAAGAAGCTTCGTGTAGGTGAAAGACTTGGTCTTTGAATGGTCTTTGTGAACAAGAAGAAGGAAGCTTCGAGTAGGACAAAGAAGAAGGAAGGAAGCTTCGAGCTCTGTAGTTAGAACAGAACAGGGCAGAGTTCAACAGAGTTTCGGAGTATCGGAGCCGTATTTGAGCTGGCTTTGACGTATCGGAGCCGTGTCTCCGGAGTATCGGAATTTTTAAAAATAAATAAATAAATAAAAATTAACGGATACTCCCTAGATACGTATCGGGACGTATCGGAGCCGTATCGGTATCCGATACGTATCAGATACCGATACGTATCAGATACCGATACTTTTGCATTTTTGGAGTACCTGGGCTTCATAAGTCATTGAACATAGAGTGAATCCCATTAAATAAGAGTGATCAGGTGATAAATTTTATCTAATAATGAAAAAATAATAAATGTCAAAAGAATACATTAGAGAGTATATCATTGACAATGTTATTGTTTTGTTTCTTCTTGTGGTATGGTGGATGATTGGGTGTGTTTTATTTATGTGGCTTATTGGGTTGTCAATGGCTTGCGTGTTTATATTTTGTGTTTATGGTGAGTGCAGAGAGGGCACCAACACTCTCTGGAAACAATGCCCATATTCTTCATGCTGATGATTGTGGGAGGGCTGAAGCATCCTTCCACTTGTGCTGCCCTTGGAATGCTTTACACCGTTGCTAGATATTTCTACTTCACAGGCTATTCCACCGGTGAACCCAACAACCGTCTCAAACTTACGTTCGTTCTCTTTCGTTTGCTTCTCCCTCTCTAGCTCGGATCCTCTACAATCGTTCTGCTGTCTGCAGCATGATGATCTGGACCGTTGGATTCCAACGTCCGAGATGGTATGACTGTTGCATAGGATCCGAGTTTCTCTCTCTCATCTTGGAGAGAATAATGGGTTTAAAAGAGTTTTTTTTTACCCTGGAAGATTTAAAAAGATCATGTGAATAATCAAGTGATTAAAATTTATAATTAATAACCATGGTTGTTTTATTTCATTTTTTTTGTAAAACCATATGTAAATGAATCACAGGGCATTTCGTGTGCCGGTGGTACTACTCATCGATTTGCTGCCAAAAGAGTACGCCTTTCTGACGATCGTTCTCGTTCTCTACTGCTTCCTCAATTTCGGCATGGCCTTTGACGTGAGCAAAGCTCGCAACAAGTAATAATTGCTTTTGTTTTGGCTCAATTTATTTGGCTCCATATATCATATCATAATATACATGATGGAAAGTGGTGATTTCGTTTAAAAGGTGTTTGTTGAAATTCTCCACAGGTACAAAGTGTTCTATCCGACCCTTTATGCTTCAGAATCTGAAAACAAAGATGCCAAGCTCTTCAACTGCATTCAGGTCTCTCTCTCTCTCTCTCTCTCTCTCTGTCTGAAGCCTCAAAGTGTTTGGCTTTTTATCTTTTGCCTTAGAGAGATGCCACCAGCATATTTTCTAATATACTTATTTTTATGATTGAGTGAAATTTACAGAAATCTCACTGAACATGGAGTGAATCCCATTAAATAAGAGTGATACTCACATGATAAGTTTCATCTAGTAATGAAAAATAATAATAAAAGTATGTCAAAGGAATCCATTAGAGAGTACATTATTAACATTATTATTGTTCTGTTTCTTGTTGTAGTATGATGGATGAATGGATGTGCTTGTTTTTATGTGGCTTATTGGGTTGTCAATGTTTTGTGTTTTTGGTGAGTGCAGAGAGGGCACCAAAACTCTCTGGAAACGATGCCCATATTTTTCATGCTGATTATTTTGGGAGGGTTGAAGCATCCTTCCCTTTGTGCTGCCGTTGGAATGTTTTACACTGTCGCTAGATATTTCTACTTCAAAGGCTATTCCACCGGAGAACCCAAGAACCGTCTCAAAAAAATCGGGTTTGCTCTCTTTCTTTTGCTTCTCCCTCTCTAGCTCGGATTCTCAGCAGTGGTTTTACTGTCTGTAGCAGGATCTTGACTGTTGGATTGCAATGGCCAAGACGGTATTGTTGCTGCAGAGGATCCGAGTTCCTCTCTCTCTCTTTTTGGAGAGAATAATGGGTTTAAAAGAATTTTTTTTACCCTGGATGAGTTACAAAGGCCTTGCGACGGGGTGATTCTAGCCACCGCATGCTCTCGGACGTGTTGGAAGTAGATGGCAGTGAGGTGGTTGTGAAAGAGGGAGGGGGAGGACACGGCGACAAGGAGGTGGGGGTTGCTCTACGAGAAGCTTTCCACCGTCGTCGGTGAACCACTGCGGCGTCCCCCCCTTCATGCAACCACCTCCGCCATGCGAGTGGCCGCCGCACCGAGGCTGCGAGCAGCTTCCAACGAACGTCGGTGAACCACCATCGTGTCTCCCTCCCACCGGCTTTGCAGCGGTGCTGCGAGACAGGCAAGGTTCAGAGGTTGGTTTCGTGTTGCAATGGAGGCCATAATGGTCTGCGGCTGTGGTGCCTTAATTCGGTGGTGAGGCCAAGTTGCTGTTTGAAGAAGAAAATAAATGACTTTTAGAGGAATGGTAGATATGGTATTGAGGGGTGTCTCTATTGGTGCCGAACAGAATAATGTAATAATGGTTACAGGGTGGTGTTGGTGCATCGCTGCTTCTGTGTGTTTCGATGGAGTTGGAGATGAGACACAACCCATCCATGGATGCTCGGCCATGAACTTGAGGACGACCGGTTTTGAGAGGCTGTTAAGTTATCCCGATTTTTTATTTTATTTTAATTGATGATGTGGAAGTTAGATGAAATGTTATTGGATGTCAGTGTAAAGTTAATTTACACTGATAGTGCATATAAATTAAATCCTTTGTTTTATGTTTTATAAATTGAATTGAAATATATCCAAAAAAATAAAATGAATTGAATTGAAAGTTTGATATTTTCTAAGTCGATGTAATTACATTGTGCATGTGCTTTTTTTAGCTTAAAACCAATTAGCAAGTGTGTTAAATTTAAATATAGGATCTAATGATGTTGTAAGGCTTATTGGCAGGGACGGAGACAGGGGCAGAGCCAGGATTTTATTTTGGGGGTGCCAAACAAAACTTGTAAATAGACACATAGCATTTAAATAAAGATGAAATTAGTAAAGTATAAAAGCAACAAGAGAATAAATAGACACATAGCATTTAAAATATCTTAAGATTTTTGCTGCAAAACTTGACAAAGTTTATCATGATTTCTTTTATTATATGTAGATAATAATAATCAATTTTACAAAACAATTAACTTGCAAACAAAAAAAATCAAGCTATATGATTTTAGAATAGCTAGGGTCACAAATTACAGTGATCCATATCCAAAATCCCTAAATGAAACTCCAAACTTGTCCTTATTGCAATATACAGAGGCTATCGAGAAAATCACACACAATGACACAAAACAACAAATTTCAAACTTTTTTTTTTTTTTTGGTCAAAGGTTGAAAGATTGCATTAATAACCAGGCAACAGCCCAATACAAATACAAACAGAAGGGAACAAGCCCGACAAACAGCAAAAGCAAACACCCAATACAAAGCATTAAACCGAAGGCGTGCTGCTGTGTACCCACAATCCACAAAACGACAGAACCATAAAAGCAAGTAAATGCAAAGCATATGTGGAATCTAAAGACCACCTATCAAGAAAGCAAACAGACAAAGGACTTGGAAAGCAACCACATTCGGAACCCACTGCAAAGAGAACTCAACATGGAGATCAAAGGCCACCCAGGGAGAATTCAACAACACAGAAAGGCAAAAAAACTTCAAAAGAAGATGAACCACAACGCAGCCACTAGCCAAGCCAAGGCTGAACCTAGCTCAAACAAAGGTCCTAAAGATTTACCATGGACTTTCATACTTTGCTTCAACAGTCTCTATTGTTTTCAGAGGATTCTCCATGTTCGAAGAAACACCCAGGATCAAAGGGAAATCCTGATCTGCTAAGAATACAAGCCTGAGGCTCTGCAGGTATGTGTTGAAGATTATCACCATCCTGATTTATCCCACTAATAGAACCCGGATGAACATCTCTTGATAAATTCCTGATCTGTTTTTCCTTTTGAATGAGATCCTTCAGACTGGGGGGCTGGATCCAGATCCAGTTCACTGGGAGCATTTGCTGAGAGGCAAGAGATGCTATCTGATGAGCAACCCTATTACCCTCTCTGGGAACCCAGGTAAAGCCAACTTTTTGGAACCTCTCTTTGATACACAGAATATCCTTCAGAAGAGTCACAATATCACCTCTTTTAATCTCCTCCCTGCAGGCTCTAATCAGGTCCAAGCAATCATTCTCAACAAGGATTCTTTTGATTCCCAAAGATTCTGCAAAGACAAGCCCTTCTCTAAGTGCTAGAGCTTCCGCTAATAATGGAGATGTTGCAGGAAAAGATTTTGTAAGCCCTGTAAGCACATCTCCCATCTCATTTCTAACAATAATGCCAGCATAAGATATGCATCTATTTTTATTAAAACTCGCATCAGTGTTCAATTTGAGCATCCCCTTAGGAGGGGGACGCCAGACTCTGTTGGCCACAGAATGCTGGCCCTGGGAACCAAAAACCTGGGAACTATTTTTCCAAAAAGAAAAATACTCATCTTGCAAAATATTAGCTCTCATAATCGTAGCCATAGGATCAGGCACCTTCTTCTCAAACACAGCTAGATTTCTCTCCTTCCAGATAGACCATAAGGTACAGCTCAATGAAATAGAGGCAAATTCTGAGAATTCTCCCTGGTTACCCAACTCAGTAAATTTGTTGATCAACCAGTCATGAAAGGTGGTGACATTGCTTCGGTTAGGCACACACTGGAGCTGCATTCCGAACCAAACCCCCCTGGTCCATTCACAGAATAAGAAAGTATGTTCAATAGATTCTGGCTCTTTAGCACACACAGGGCAGATGGCTGAGTTAACAAGTTTTTTCCTCCATAAATTCCCCAGAACCGAAACTGCATTCTGACAGAGCTTCCACAGGAACATTCTGATTTTTTGAGGAATTTTAATCTTCCAGATCTTCTTCCAAATATCTCCATTGACACCATAAGAAGATGAAGGTCCCAAATTCTTTTTCTGTTCGCATTGTTTTGCCAAATAGTAACCTGATTTGACTGAATATTCCCCTGACTTGGCATTAGGCCACCATAAAATATCACTGTTGAAGTTCCAGGCAATTGGAGTTTGAAAAATTTTAATGGCAGTAGCAGGAGGGAAATTGTTTCTGATATTCACCACATCCCAAGTTTTAGTCACTGGATCAATAATGTCTTGGACCCATTTAAGATCCGAATCCTCATTAATCACCACCAACTCTCCTGAAGCTAACCACAAGTCCTTTTTAATATCAATTTGGTTCCCAGAGCTGACCATCCATCTAGCAGATTTCATAACCATTTCTTTACCATGAATAAGACTAGCCCATACCCATGACTCATTTCTCTTCCTTTTAGCCTTCGTAAAATCTCCATCCGGGAAATATAAAGATTTCAGCACCCTAACCCATAACGCAGAAGGATTTTGGATAACCCTCCACGCTTGCTTGGCTAACAAAGCTGAATTCATCAATGCAAAGTCTTTAAAGCCCAAACCCCCTTCAAACTTGAAACTACATTATTCATTTCTAGTCCTTAGGTCTTAACTCTGTTATTTGGAATTCACCAAACCTCATGCTATCAAAAGGGTAGAACAAAAGAGAGAAAAGACCGAATCAGGAGCTAGCAGGTTGATTGAGAAGACTCCATCCAAATGAAAGTGTGAACAGCATAAGAACCAGTAGCGACGGCATACAAAATGCCCTGTGATTCATTTACATATATTTGTGGTTTTACCAAAAAATAAAACAATTATGGTTAATTATAAATTTTAATCACATGATTATTCACATGATCTTTTTAACTCATCCAGGGTAAAAAAAATTCTTTTAAACCCATTATTCTCTCCAAAAAGAGAGAGAGAGGAACTCGGATCCTCTGCAGCAACAATACCGTCTTGGCCATTGCAATCCAACAGTCAAGATCCTGCTACAGACAGTAAAACCACTGCTGAGAATCCGAGCTAGAGAGGGAGAAGCAAAAGAAAGAGAGCAAACCTGATTTTTTTGAGACGGTTCTTGGGTTCACCGGTGGAATAGCCTTTGAAGTAGAAATATCTAGCAACGGTGTAAAACATTCCAACGGCAGCACAAAGGGAAGGATGCTTCAACCCTCCCAAAATAATCAGCATGAAAAATATGGGCATCATTTCCAGAGAGTTTTGGTGCCCTCTCTGCACTCACCAAAAACACAAAACATTGACAACCCAATAAGCCACATAAAAACAAGCACATCCATTCATCCATCATACTACAACAAGAAACAGAACAATAATAATGTTAATAATGTACTCTCTAATGTATTCCTTTGACATACTTTTATTATTATTTTTCATTACTAGATGAAACTTATCATGTGAGTATCACTCTTATTTAATGGGATTCACTCCATGTTCAGTGAGATTTCTGTAAATTTCACTCAATCATAAAAATAAGTATATTAGAAAATATGCTGGTGGCATCTCTCTAAGGCAAAAGATAAAAAGCCAAACACTTTGAGGCTTCAGACAGAGAGAGAGAGAGAGAGAGAGAGAGCTGAATGAAGTTGAAGAGCTTGGCATCTTTGTTTTCAGATTCTGAAGCATAAAGGGTCGGATAGAACACTTTGTACCTGTGGAGAATTTCAACAAACACCTTTTAAACGAAATCACCACTTTCCATCATGTATATTATGATATGATATATGGAGCCAAATAAATTGAGCCAAAACAAAAGCAATTATTACTTGTTGCGAGCTTTGCCCACGTCAAAGGCCATGCCGAAATTGAGGAAGCAGTAGAGAACGAGAACGATCGTCAGAAAGGCGTACTCTTTTGGCAGCAAATCGATGAGTAGTACCACCGGCACACGAAATGCCCTGTGATTCATTTACATATGGTTTTACAAAAAAAATGAAATAAAACAACCATGGTTATTAATTATAAATTTTAATCACTTGATTATTCACATGATCTTTTTAACTCTTCCAGGGTAAAAAAAAACTCTTTTAAACCCATTATTCTCTCCAAGATGAGAGAGAGAAACTCGGATCCTATGCAACAGTCATACCGTCTCGGACGTTGGAATCCAACGGTCCAGATCATCATGCTGCAGACAGCAGAACGATTGTAGAGGATCCGAGCTAGAGAGGGAGAAGCAAACGAAAGAGAACGAACGTAAGTTTGAGACGGTTGTTGGGTTCACCGGTGGAATAGCCTGTGAAGTAGAAATATCTAGCAACGGTGTAAAGTATGAAGAATATGGGCATTGTTTCCAGAGAGTGTTGGTGCCCTCTCTGCACTCACCATAAACACAAAATATAAACACACAAGCCATTGACAACCCAATAAGCCACATAAATAAAACACACCCAATCATCCACCATACCACAAGAAGAAACAAAACAATAACATTGCCAATGATATACTCTCTAATGTATTCTTTTGACATTTATTATTTTTTCATTATTAGATAAAATTTATCACCTGATCACTCTTATTTAATGGGATTCACTCTATGTTCAGTGACTTATGAAGCTCAGATACTCCAAAAATGCAAAAGTATCGGTATCCGATACGTATCGGTATCTGATACGTATCGGATACCGATACGGCTCCGATACGTCCCGATACGTATCTAGGGAGTATCCGTTAATTTTTATTTATTTATTTATTTTTAAAAATTCCGATACTCCGGAGACACGGCTCCGATACGTCAAAGCCAGCTCAAATACGGCTCCGATACTCCGAAACTCTGTTGAACTCTGCCCTGTTCTGTTCTAACTACAGAGCTCGAAGCTTCCTTCCTTCTTCTTTGTCCTACTCGAAGCTTCCTTCTTCTTGTTCACAAAGACCATTCAAAGACCAAGTCTTTCACCTACACGAAGCTTCTTCTTCTTCTCAAACTCACTCGAAGCTCCTTCTAGTATGTCTTGTTCACCTCACTCGAAGTATTGCTGCTGCTAGCTATATAATCTGTCTCATAAAATCAGTTCTCACAAGCTGACCTCTTCTTATTTGCAGTTCTCATAACTTTGTTGGGGAAGGAAAATGGCTTTAAATGGAGAATAACACTCTAGTTCTAGCACTACTAGTAGATTTTCCTCTGATCATCATCTATTGACATATGTTTATGTATTAATGAAAAATTAGTAATGACTAATGAGAATGTCTTTTTGCAAAATTATGTGATATATTTATATTTATAATTTTTTGTTAACGTATCTATGCCGTATCGTATCTTGGTTTTTTTAAAATTTGCCGTATCCCCGTATCCGTATCGTATCGTACCCGTATCGTATTATGTATCTGGACTTCTTAGTCAGTGAGGTTTCTGTAAATTTCACTCAATCATAATAATAAGTATATTAGAAAACATGATGGTAGAATCTCTCTAAGACAAAAGATAAAAAGCCAAACCCTTTCAATTTGAGGCTTCAGAGAGAGAGACCTGAACGCAGTTGAAGAGCTTGGCATCTTTGTTTTCGGATTCTGAAGCATAAAGGGTTGGATAGAACACTTTGTACC
This sequence comes from Glycyrrhiza uralensis, assembly GCA_030159175.1. Classification (NCBI taxonomy): domain Eukaryota; kingdom Viridiplantae; phylum Streptophyta; class Magnoliopsida; order Fabales; family Fabaceae; genus Glycyrrhiza; species Glycyrrhiza uralensis. The sequence continues at coordinate 6,940,595 of BRZY01000006.1, forward strand.
TGTGGAGAATTTCAACAAACACCTTATGAGCAAAATCACCACTGCCCGTCATGCATCTTATTATGATTATTATGATATATGATATATATGGAGTTATGTACAGATGAAAAATTGAGCAAAAACAAAAGCAATTATTACTTCTTGCGAGCTTTGCCCACTTGAAAGGCCATGTAGAAATTGAGGAAGCAGTAGAGAACGAGAACGATCGCCACAAAGCCGTACTCTCTTGGCAGCAATTCGATCAGTGCGGCCATTTTGGGATGATGGGTTAATTCGAACCTTTTGGATTGAATGAATCAATCAGATGAGCATTGCAGTAGGAGTAGTTGTTTCGGTGCGTCTAGAAAGATATGTAGGCTCAATGTCTTGGTTACCCTGATGCTTGTTTATTTTATTTTGTTTAGAGTAAACTACCAAAATGGTCCTTAACTGTGTCACTCGGTGTCAATCTAGTCCTTGAGAGAAGGAAAATTATCAAAACGTCCCCAACTGCTATTTTCCGTTATCCAATGCAGTCCCTACCGTCAGAAGCACCGTTTGACTGCTGAGTTGTCCCATTAATGGCCACGTAGGACTCCTACCTGGCAGTCCACGTTTACGAGGACCAAAATGAGAATACTTAACTCTCCATTTTTTTATTTTTCGGATCCTAAATTTCTCAAATCCAAACCCTAACAGCCATATTCTTCTACCTTTCTTCTTCCACTTCTTCTCAGGTTGATGACAATGGTGAGCAAATGAGAGCCCAGACACATGCAAAAATGGTGAAAAAGATTGCTATGGCTGCAAGGCAAAGATCAGAAGAAAAACGTGCAGCAGCTGAAGCCAGAAAAAAATGAGAAGCAGAAAGAACTGCAGCTCAAGCAGAATACATACGCCAAACAGGACGATTGCCCTCTTCCAATTTCATTTGCTGTGGTTGGCTGTGATATATTTTTACCTTTAAAACATTGCAATTAGAGGAGAAAATGCACCTCACTCCCAAAGATTGCTTATCTTTTTACCGTGGAGGAGGATACGGGTCATAAAAAATTCCATATCATCTCATACCTTATTGAAACCTTGTAATTTTCAAGCACCTGAGTGGAAGTTGCTACATAAAAGCGATTGCTAAGTGATGATTTTTACAAGTGTTGTTTTTTTTTTCGTTTTTAAAGGGAAAAAATATGAAATGTTTGCTTAAATGTACTTGGTTTTTCCTTGTGATTTTGCTATCACTCTGTCCTACAGATTTGTGGTGCAATTTTCAAATTAAACATACACGAAAGAGAGAATCCTTAATAGATAAATGAAAGGGGAAATTTGGGTGAGTGATTCTATTTTTTACAGTTTTTCTTCGGATTCTACCATAAAGGTGCAAGCTTTTGGAAGAAGAAAGGTAGAACAATATGGCTATTAGGGTTTGGATTTGGGAAATTTGGGATTTGGAAATTTAAAAATGGAGAGTTAAGTATTCTCATTTTGGTCCTTGTAAACGTGGACTGCCAGGTAGGAGTCCTACGTGGCCATTAATGGGACAACTCAGCAGTCAAACGGTGCTTCTAATGGTAGGGACTGGATTGGATAACGGAAAACAGCAGTTGGGGATGTTTTGATAATTTTCCTTCTCTCAGGGACTAGATTGACACCGAGTGACACTGTTAGGGACCATTTTGGTAGTTTACTCTTTTGTTTTTTAACGGATATATAAATAAAAGAAGTAGTGAAATATCTATGCTCGTTTTTCTCCGGGACGAAGTTTTTTAGATGAGCTATGATACACTAACACCCACACACCCACACCACACCTCATCTCAATGAGTAAAATGAGGAAATAGGGTGTGTGGTAGATGTGTGGTGGGTGTGTGTAAGATTAATGTTTTTAGATCTAATCTATGGACAAGCATTGACTTGGCAAATATTAGTGTGGGGATTTGAACTCATAACTTTTTTATTAGTCCAACTCACATATCTCTCCCACAAACTACTTTAGGACTTTCTATCCACACATATACGTTTTTCAGTTTTCTCATCATATGTTCACACATGCACAAGATATGTTCAGATTAGCTACTTGAAAATGAACAAGAATTGTTTTCGGTCCACAAACAACCATACTCTTATCGTTATTTAAGTAGAGCTATCGTGCAAAGACATTGCTATAGAGAAAAATATCTTAACAAAGATGGCACCTCATACCCTATATATCATTTGCAGCACGTCAAAATAATGCTCACAAAAAACAAGCTAAGAACATCACGCCTCTACCAAAGCCACAACAATCAAATCCAGTACCATTCACAACTGTAAATTAAATCCCGCCCCTGGTGTTGAGAAGACAAAACCAAGTACAAAAATGCTGAGTACTATTCAGAGCAGTTCACAATTGTGGCTAAATTCCCACCTCTGGTGGGAAGTCATCAGACCCCAGTACGAAAATACAGAGTACAATTCAGAGCTGTTCACAATTGTGGAGAAAATACCACCCCTGGTGCGAAGTGTTCGTACCCAAGTGCGAAAATGCCGAGTAAAATCCAGAGCTGTTCACAGCTATTATTAGATTCCCACCCCTGGTGTGAATTATTCAGACCCAAGTGCGAAAAGGTAAAGTACAATCCAGAACAGTTCACAGCTGTGAAAAACTTAACACCCCATCTGTGAAGACGACAAACCCAAGACAAAATTAGCGGTTCATAATTGTGGCGAAATTTTCACCCCGAGTGTTGGCCTTGAGTATGTGCAGGAGGAGCGACCGCACAATGTCTCATCTTTAGAGGGATATCAATATGTAAAATTTTATTTATTATAGAATAATTTTTAGGGTTTTACTTGTTTTCCTAATATATGCATAGTGCATAGAATAATATAAACTATCACTTCTATTGTTGCATCTATTCAGAGAAGATTTTCTAAATTGAGATTGTTAAAATTTTATTTGTGATTTACTATATCATAAGATAGATTTAATAGCTTTGTTTTGATTTGAAATTGATTTTTTTTTTAAACTTTGACTATGAATTGATTATTTACGATTTTGTAGCAAAAAAATGTTAGGAGGGCAATATTCAAATGATCATGAAGACATCATTTTTTAAATTCCATTGGGCCCCCAAAATCTCAAAGTCAGCCCTAGCACCCCCATGTGAAGTCGTCAAGCCCAAGTGCATCAATGCCGAGTAAAATCCAAAGCAGTTCACAACTGTGAAAAAATTCCCACCACCTATGGGTACTAAACCAACATGCTTAACCACTATCTGCATCCCCTATGTTTTTTTGAAAAATCCCCAAACATTGCCAAGGATTTGATAGCCAATTGTGCAGGGGGTAGGTTAGTTTTTTACTACGTGTGGTAAACCAATGCCATGATTTTAACTCTACAGATCCCACCACAGTACGAATGTCCAAATCAGCCGAATTGAAGACAGTGTCATTCCTTGCGGTCCATATTGCCCAGACAATTGCATACCACACCACTTGCCAAAGCTGTTGTTTTTCTATTGTACACTTTAATCCTTTGAATTGGAAAAAAATGCTTCTTGCAATGACAATGCAACACCGTGGATATGCCCCACCATTGCAGACAGTGGGACCAAACTCTAGAAGAGACTGGACAAACAAAAAATAGATGCTCCTCTTGTGCTTGTTTACAGAACATAATGGTAACACGCCCCTTGCAAGTAGATTGCTTAAAGTTGGCAACCGATTAATTAAATGCCACTTCCATTTTACTTATATAAATTTCTATCGCCCTTCACATACCACCAAAATTATCTAACAGTGCAGGTTAAGCTAATTACCTCTCATAATTCTGCAATATACTTTTGATACTAGCTTGATTTCTCTACTTGGTGTCAACGACTTGTTTCAGAGAGTGAGAAGAACTACTACTGCATATAATCATTTTACACTTTTGTTGTCTTTTTTCTTCCATTTTAAGTTACCATATGTTTTGTTTGTACGTACTCTTACTCTGAAGTGCCTTTTAATTTTTATGGAAAAAGTTAACAACTAATGATTTTCAACAACGAGAAATTTTTCTCATTCTTCTTTGTACTTCAAATTTTGAATAAGGCTTGTAGTTAAACTGTTTAGTTCCTTAACTGGATCCATTATTGTCTTTGTTTTTGTGTTTTTGTTGTAAGTGTATGAAATGAAGAGAAGAGACTAATTTTTTGTTTTTGTTTTTAAAAATTTGTTAACGACTGGGTAGCAGTGAAAGGGAGGAGGAGAATGAGATTGTGGGGCTTTTAGATATCGTATTCTCATGGACTCTCAAGGATGTTCTCAACGAATATTATTACAGAAACAAGGTTCTTTTCTTTCACCCATTTTCAAATTAACAATCATAAGGAAAATACAGTTTTTGTTTGATACAATTCGTTTTTCTGATCTCTCCAATAATAGGATCATGTCATTAAAAACAAGAGAGAAAAATTAATCTCATTCATAATTGACCCTGTTTCTAGATTCTCCACTTCATTGTTACTGTTTTTTGTTAGTATTTTGTTCTACTTGGTACTGATCAAGAAAATGAATTTCAGAATTGCTTAAGTACAGTTCATTTTTATGACATTTCTATTGGTTTAAAAAACGTGAAACTTTGTATGTTAAAAGAGTTTAAACGCTTATATTTTTATGTTAGTTAAGAAATGCATAGAAATGCTAAACCACTCATGACTAAATTTTTACTGCTAATTAATTCTATTCTCTTTCATATTTCAAGTGAAAATAAATATTAGAAGAATGATTTGAGTATTATTATTATTATTCCTTCTGTTTCTTTTTATCTATTTTTTAAGATTGTTTTGCAATTAATTGATAAAAAAATTTCGGTTATACTTTCGTCTTTTCACTATCACTATATTCATTTGCTCTCTTTTTACATTAAAGTATATTGAAAATGTGTGAAATCTATCTATATATATATATATAAAGGGAATACCAAAGAATAATACCTTTTGGTATAGCTTTTTTCATGGACAAAAATACCCTTAATTAAATTAAAAATTGATAACCACCATTTTTAACTGAAAAGTTAAATTTAAATTTACTCAAAATTATATAATATTTATCTTTAAAAAAATTGTAATTAATGGTAAAAAAACATGTAAATACAAGCGGCACATGATGTGGATGTTGGCACGGTTCCGTGCCTGTTCTCCACTAATAATTAATAGTGATAATAGTATAATAGACAAAATACAACTTTAAACTATCAAAATGCATGATAGATAAATAATAACAAATTTCATCTTAAGAAAGACAATTAAAAATGAACTGAGGGAGTATTGAATGATTAATTTCTTTCTATAAAAGCATTTATGAAAGAATCTAAATATATAATAAAGCAAAATGTTTTTAAAAAGGAAAAATTAGACAATTTGTTTTTAATTTAGAAAGAATTACACATGGTAAGCTCTCCATAAAAATGACATAAATGACAAGATTTGATAATCAATTAAGTAGGAACAAAATCAAGGAATTAGCAATCTAAAAATGCCAATTCTACAATTTCTAAACTGAATCAAAAGTTACGCTTTTCGATTAATATTTTGAATTTCATCAGTACCAAAAAATAATTTCATTGATTCATCATTTAATTTAATTTGATGGCCAACTGAAAAAGGAAGTTATTACCACAAATTGAATTTTTTTGCCGATTCTTCCAACACTGTCATGGTTTTGAATTTCAAAAATTTCCCTATAAATGCATAACCAAAAATATTGTTCGGTCAAGGAGGTCCTCTTTTGCATTCACCCAAAGGCTTGCTCCTTGCACAATTCAATTATTTTTGTCACAGTTTTCTGTGCTGCTGTATTTATTTGTTTCTTTTGACCTGTTTACTTGGAAACTAATACTATATACAGTCCTCTCAAGACCTCCTAAAAAATATCTCAAAAATCGTTTTCAAGGTGGAGGGGACTATTTGACTGCAAAATCCATTCCTTTTTGCATTGATTGTGATGAACTCGCACCTGTCGAGCAACCTCTCCAATTGGTGATATTGATTTCGTAGCTTCTACATCAGTCAAGGTTTTTAGGAGGACATGAAAATTGAGAAGAAATAGGATTCTAATCCTGATGTTTTTGCAATATTTTAGTTCATTTATCATGTACTTTCTCGGGTTTTATCTATTGCTAGACATGTCTGTGATGCTTTTAGTTCATCTATTTTCACTGGATTGTTATCTATCGTTGGTTCAATGAAGTATATGTTTCAGTAACTACCTTTGCTGCTAACTCTTTATGTATGGTGTCAATTTCTACTTTTTGGTTAATTTTACTCAATGTGTGTTTTCACGTTTTAATGTGAATGCTAATATAACTTCAAAGATATGTCACTTTGCTACCTTTCAATTGCAGTTATTTCTTTTCTGCCACCTTTTCTACTAAATTTATCGTTTTAAAATTTTGAATGAAAATCAAAATTAATGGCCTCTTATTCGGATGGTCTATTATTATATATTATCTATTATCTATATCCATATATCTACACTCCAACAAAAAAAAATGTCTATATATCTATATCTATATATAATACAAAACAAAATATTTTCAAAAAGGATAATTTTTTTGACAACTTAAAAAAAAGGATAATTTAGAGAATTTGTTTTTAAATTGGAAAGAAATACACATGTCAACCTTTCGTTCAATTTGAGCAAGTAAATTACACATAATGTGCTCTCCACGAAAGTGGCATAAATGGCAAGATTTGAGAATCAATTGTTTTATACTTTATTTACCTTAATTCCGCCTTTCACTATCACAATCACATAACGAAATTTATTCAATAGGTACACTGGGTATTGAATCTTCATTCCTCTGGAGCTTTAAAATTCATGGCATTTTAACCTAAACATTATTTGATTTTTAAATTAAACCGTATAGTGCCATTTGTAACACCAAAACAAAAAAACCATATTTAAAATATGTAGAATCAAGAATTCGGCCATTTAGAGATATCAATTCCACAATTTCCAAAGTGAATCAAAATTTCTAAAGGGGGAATAAATTTATTGTAGACTAAGTTGAATTTGGATGAAAATAAAAATTGAATAATATGGTGCAGTTGAAAAAACCTCTTATATATTGGAGCAATTAATTGATCTCTAGGAAAAGTGTTTAGCTGAGTTCAAATGTTTAACTCTTACAAATATTAGATTGAATATATCATATCGGTACAATTTTTTTCGGCCAAATCTAAAAGGACATCCTTAAATTTTAATACAAATTGCAAATTACCTCCGAACTTAAGCTGCAAACAAGTTACATTTCATATATATTAGACAAAATTGCTCTTTTGGTCCTACAACTTATTTATTTGTTTCAATTTGGTCCTATAACTTTTTTTGTGTCAAGTTAGTCCCTTAACTTCGCAAGTGTTTGATGATGATTGGATCCTTAACTTCATCATCAAACACTCGCGAAGTTAAGGGACCTACTTGACACAAAAAAAAAATTTATTTGACCAAATTGAAACAAATAAATAAATTATAGGACCAAAAGAGCAATTTTGCCTACATATTAACCAAAAATAAGCACTCAAAATACCGATATAAAAATGAAATATAACGGGGGCATACGACATAATTTATTTAAATAAAAATTAGGGCTCTTATATTATGAAGATATATAATAATCAAAATAAATAAAAATAATAATTATAAAAAACAATAATTATAATAATTTCAAGAAATCTAATGGCAAATAGAAAATAAAAAATATTTTTTGGATTGCTATGTTACACATGCACAGGAATTTATAAGTTACACACGGGAAGAAACTTTTTGCTAGAAAAATTTTCAATCAATCTAAAATAACCACAACGTGTTTAAATGATGACATATTTATTTATTTAGTGAATAAATCAAATTAAATGAATGTAATACACACAATCAAATTAATTCATTGAAATTTTATACCTAATTAATTTATATTTTATTACATATGAGAAAATAGAATTAAATCCATATGATAGTTTTTATCATCTTTATGCATATTTGAATTTTCAAATGTGACCAGTTTTTTTAAAAAAATCGTTATTTTCTCATTTATTATCTTATCACTTAACTAATTTATTGAAAACTTTCTTTAGATATAAAAAAAGGTTACTCTACATGAACAAATTTGAATTTGAATTTTATTTTTCAGTTAGATGATTTGTAGAGTCTGAGGTGCCGATCTGGCTGAGATCTCTTTTTTTATAGTGATGCTTTTGAATTCTATTTTTGCTTAAAAAAATATATATCTACAAAATTCATTAATTTATATAAGCATAACACACATATGAATATTTTAAATAAAAACACACAAGGGGAAATATGTTTAATACACGGGGATGAACATTTTACATGAAAACATGTATGAGAATTTATATCTTATACACAGGGGAACTTTTTGCATGAAAACATATTAATATGTAAATTTCTAGGAAAAATTTATACTTTATTATATTTATAATTTTATAACTTTTTTTTTCATTGTTATAATAATAATAATAATTTAAATACAAATATACGTATTCGTTTTACTTACTACTTTTTACTTATATTTTAATATATTCTTTCACCTCTATTATAGCATTTAAGATTTTGTAAACGAGTCATACGCGTTCACACAATTATGATTTCCTCTATTGAAGCTTCAAAGTTAACGTGATGCTTTCACACCACAGATGTGAGAATTCTCACAGCTGTGGTTGCCTTAGTTGAAACTGCGAATTAAACTTGACACTTTCACATCTCTGATGTGAAAGCTACCACAACTGTGATTAGTTTTGTAATAGCACATATGAAGTTATAAATAAGTCAAACGTCTACACACCTGTGAAATCTCTCACAACGTATGATTTACTTTATTGAAGTTTTCAATTGAACTTGACACTTTCACATCTACGGGTATGAAAATTCTCATAGCTATGATGTCTTCTATTAAAGTAGTGAATTATAACCGATTCTTTATGTCAAATGTAACATTTTAAAAGAAGGTTAGTTATCATGAACTTAAAAAATATCAAGTACATAGAGAATACATATATTTATCTATAAACACAACTGTGAAAATAAGTAGTAAAGATATATATATATATATATACATATATCACTAATATATAAAAATTTATTCGATAACAATATTTGATTAATTGTAAATTAAAATGGTTTATTTAATTTTAACGTTAAGATATGAAACAAATTTTAGTTAAATTTATAAAATATATCTTGGATTTTATTTTCCATGCACGGTCACTATATTAGTTTTTATATATATTGCTTTGTGGAAATTGTTTTCTCACTCAGGTGCATAAGATACCAGAGACATTTGGGTCACCAAATGAGTACAAGAACTCCTTTATTCCTCCATTGCTTGAGGAAACACGCTCTGATTTATCTTCAGGCTTGATAGGTGTGTCTCGAGCTCCTTTTTGTCAACTCTCTAGAGTTGAAACAGACAAGTTCGTCAAACCCCCCAAAGCCTTGTTCTACACGATATTCTTGAGGAGTACAACAATTGATCAAGTTGAAGAAGATAATGTTGCAACAAGATATGAACCTGAGCCTGGTGATCTAATTGCCTTAACAGATTTTAGGCCCAAAAGGGTAGAGGACTTGAACAGTCCCAAGAGTCAATACATGTACCACATCGCTTATGTCATGGGAACAAAGAGTGAATTTAGTGGTGAAATCCCAGTACTGTCATCAAAATGCATGAAGACGGGTAGGCAAAAACTCTGTGCAGTTTATCTTATGAACCTTACAACAAATGTTCGAATTTGGAAAGGCTTGAACACACAGTTGGAGGGTGAACACCATAACATTATTCAGAAAGTGATGCAACCTGATGTAAATGTAAGTATCACTAGATCCTTTGTTCTCAATGTGTTTCCCCTTTACTTAATATCATAATGTTATATATTTGTGTATGTTTATGTATATTATATTATGATATATAAAGTATGAGTCTTTTATTAACATTAAACTTAAAAAAAATCTAATAAACAAATTAATTTTGTTGGGAAATAATAAGAAAAAAGTATGAGTTGAAAGAGGTGACACGTGTCAAAGTATGAGAGATGACATGTGTCATATCTAGAAAAACCTGGATTTAATTGTCTTATATAGTAAATAGTAAATTATATAGTAAATAGTAAATATAGTAATAGTAATTGAGATAATAGATAATTGAATTGATGGTTGATACTTGACTATGAATGTAACATTTTTAACTCTTGCTTTGTATTTCAGAGTGGAGAAAACTGTCAAATTTGCAAGGCTGGAGAAAGTATTCAAGCTTCTTCCATTAAACAAGACATAATTTGCTCTCAGAATCTGAATGAGTCCCAGGGAGATGCAGTCTTAAGCTGTGTTAATATGATAAACTGCAATCATAGTGATACCAAACTTATATGGGGCCCACCAGGGACAGGGAAAACAAAGACTGTTGCTTGCTTGTTATTTTCTCTACTCAAGTTAAAAACCAGAACTTTGACTTGTGCTCCAACTAACACTGCAGTTCTGCAGGTTGCAACAAGGTTGCATAGTTTAGTGAGGGATTCACTTGAGCATGATACATATGGGCTTGGTGACATAGTTCTATTTGGCAATTGTAAGAGAATGAAAATAGATTGTCATAAGGGTCTTGGAGATGTTTTTCTTGATAACCGTGTGACAAATCTCATGAAGTGCTTTAATCCATCAAGTGGTTGGAAGCATAGCTTGGAATCAATGATCCTGTTTCTTAGGAACCATAGAGATCAGTACTTTTCTGAGATGGGTCGTGTAGAGAATTTTGCTAAGGAAAACAGCATTATGTTATCTGCATATAAAGCATACAAGCCAAATAGAGGGAATGGTGATTCTTTGACATTTGAAGGATATGTGCTGAAGGCATGGAAAGAGATCTTAGAGCTATACCAATTTAATGAGCATGATAAATGTAAATGTATCATGACAATGGAGCAATTCTTAAAGCTGAGATCAGGGGAGTTAAGAGAGAAGCTCAAGTTATTAATGCAAACCTTATATATTAAATACTCCAGCAATTTGAGTTAAGTCCTTACGGGATTTTGCCAAGGAAAAAGGTAGTATTTTATCATCTGCATATATTGCTTACAAGCAAAATGTGGAGAGTGATAATCCTATGACGTTTGAGGAATATGTGAAAAAGGCATGGAAAGACAGTGAAGAGATGCTCCAAAGTATCATGACAATGGAGGAATTTGTAAAGAAGAGATTTGAGGAGCTAAGAGAGAAGCTCAAGTTCTGCATGCAGACCTTATACACACACATGCCAAAGTCTTTAATTTCACTTGAAACTGTGATGAAAATGATTCGAGCTCTTAATTTGCTAAGGCAACTTGGAATTTCCTTGAGTCTAGAGAAAACTCTTGATGAATGTGGAGAAAGAGATATGTGCCTTAGCATCCTCAGTTCCCTTTCTCACTCAGTTTTTCTTCCTGAATGTAATGACAAAGGTGAAATACGAAAGTTCTGCTTGTCGACGGCGTGTCTGGTTTTCTGTACAGCATCAAGTTCTCATAAACTGTACACAGATGGGATGACCCCTCTGAAATTTTTAGTAATTGATGAGGCAGCACAGCTGAAAGAATGTGAATCAGTTATTCCATTACAGCTTCCAGGTCTACATCATTGCATTCTAATAGGTGATGAAAGACAACTACCAGCATTGGTCAAAAGCAAGGTACCTGATCATTGCCTTTTATCTATTTATTACTTTTACTTTATTATATGAGAAAATTAAGTCCTTGCCTTCTAGTTATGGCATGTGTCACCTCCCAAACTATGACATGTGTCACCTCTTCAATTCTTTTTTAAGACTCGTACAAAGTACAGGTCGGATCGATAAACTAGTTGTTTAAATTATCGATTTTTTCCATAATTGAATAATATTGTTGTCTTTGTCTAACATATTTAAAATTGATGAATTTTTAGATTGCTGATCAGTGTGAATTTGGAAGAAGCTTGTTCAAGAGGCTTGTAATGTTGGGATACAAGAGGCACATGCTTAATGTTCAGTATAGAATGCATCCATCCATAAGCTTATTTCCATGCAAAGAGTTCTATGATGAAAAACTCTCTGATGCTTCTGTTGTCAGGGAAAGAAGCTATGATAAGCGTTTCCTTGAAGGGGAAATGTATGCTTCTTATTCTTTCATTAACATAGCAAAGGGTAAGGAGAACTTTGGTCGTGGACACAGTCCGAAGAACATGGTAGAGGTTGCTGTCATTTCCGAGATAATTGATAGTCTTAACAAAGGTTATATTTTCTTTTTCTTCTCCCTCTTGTGTGTTAATTTTTTGTGTTATTTAATAAACAAAATTCAGCTTTACTTCGAATCCTGCATTTATATGTGTAACAAAGTATATTAATTTTTTTTTGTTTTGCCAGAATTTAAGAGGACACAGAAGAAAGTTAGCATAGGAATCATATCTCCATACAATTCTCAGGTTTATGAGATTCAGGAGAAACTTAGGCATTACATTTCGGTTTCTGATAATGATTTCTCTGTTAGTGTTCGTTCTGTTGATGGTTTTCAAGGTGGAGAGGAAGATATAATAATAATGTCTACTGTGAGATCTAATGGGAGTGGAAAAGTTGGTTTTCTTTCCAATAGACAAAGAACAAATGTGGCAATGACAAGGGCCAGGTATGTTTATATGTGGTGTTTAACTGTTTATTTTGTCTTCTTCTTGTTGCTTCCGGGTTTCACTATACCACTACATACGGCATCGAGTGATTCATGTAGCCAACCCCACACCTAGTGGGATAAGGTTTGCTTCTTGTTGTTGATCCTGCTTTTGAGTTGATTGAAAACTTGGTTTATTATGTTATGTGTGTGCAGATATTGCCTTTGGATATTAGGAAATGCATCTACTTTAGTAAACGGTGACTCTGTGTGGAGAAAGGTGGTGCTTGATGCTAAGAGAAGAGATTGTTTCCACAATGCTGATGAGGATAGGAAATTGGCTCGTGCTATTGAGGATGTCTTGCTTGAGATTGAACTAGAAGAATCTGAGTCATCATTTAGGAAACTCAGTCTAGGAGAAAATTCAGAAATATGTGCTACTTCCACTAGCAGCAGGTAATTGGAACCATAAAAATCTCCAAAATATTCATCATTTAAGATATTGAAATGTAACATGTTATTACTTCATTTCGCTTGATCAAATAGTGTCTTCTGCTAATTTGAGAACTTATTAATTAATATTTGTATTATTTACAAATTTTGTTTGGGGCAGGTCACGGAAACCAAGGGGGAGAAATGTGAAGCTGGAGAATCAAATGCGGGGTCTCCGTTCTCTGAGGAAAGACTTTGAATCACTACTGTTGTGAAGGACAATGCCATGGACAATATACAATTCTGAAGGATGTTGCCATTTTAAGTTTGCAATTTAGTAACTTGTGTATAGGAACATAATTCCGATCCTTTTGGACGCTTTTATGATTCCTATTTTTGCCTTAATTCCTCCTTTACCTTATATTGAATATTTTTGCCATAGTTTCTATCTATATCTCTTTTTATAAATATAAATATGAAATCTGTGGAGTTAAAACTTTATAAATATTTATGAAAAGAGAAATTGGTATTAAATCTTAACATCATAATATTTCGTGTAAACAGTACTTTAACATGGAAAATATTCATGCTTGAAAATGTCTGCTATTAAGCTTATTTTGGTCCACTATAGGACTTAGCAAAAGAAAGACTGATGATTTGTTTTATAAGAACTATGGGCCATGCTTTAGCAGTTAATAATCACTTTTGTTAGGAAAAATTAAAAAGTGAAAGAAAATAGTATCAGATTTCTAACATGCAGAGAGAAACAAAGAGAAAACTCATATCTAAGAATTGAAATTATTCAATCTGAGTAGTTATAGAAGAGGTCCCTGATATATATATAGGTGCAGGGACTCTAACCAATTACAACAGAATCAGTTAAATCCATAACTAATTTCTAACTAACTCACTAATTTCTAATTACATCATTTATTCGGTGAGACCCCCCTCCCCCACAAGCTGAAGGTTGGTAAATATCTACCAAATTCAGCTTGGACATTAAGTGACTGAAGACCTTAGGAGATAAAGCCTCAGTGAAAAGATCTGCAAGTTGGTTTATCGAAGCCAAGGGAAGCAGTTTCATTAATCCTGAATTGCATCTTTCTCGGACAACATGACAGTCTATTTCAAGGTGTTTTGTGCGTTCATGGAAGACGGGGTTGGCCGCAATGTGGAGGTCGCTCTGACTGTCACAAAATAGAACAGCTTGCTCGGAGCAAGTAACACGCAGATCCTGCAACAAGAAGCTGAGCCATTGAAGCTCACAAGTAGCAGTTCCCAGAGCTCTATCTCTGCTTTAGAGGAGGAACGAGCTACAGTGGTCTGCTTTTTGGATTTCCAGCATATTAGAGAATCACCAAGGAAAATGCAGAAACCACTGACAGACCTGCGGGTGTCAGGACAGCTAGCCCAATCAGGATCACTGAAACCGAGAATGTGCAAAGAAGAGTTGCGAGGGAAAAGAATGCCTTTGCCAGGACAGCCTTTTAAGTATTTGAGAACACGCTGAGCAGCTTTGTAGTGGTTCTCAATTGGCTTGTCTAAGAACTGACTGAGTTGTTGAGTGGCAAAGCTAATATCAAGACGGGTAGTGGTGAGATACAATAGCCTGCCAATTAGCCTGCGATAAGCAGACACATCTGAGTAAGGTGGACTGTCATCTTGTGAAGGTGCACGCCTGGTTCAAGGGGAGTTGCCACAAGTTTGGAACCAAGTGTCCCACAATCAGTGAGAAGATCTAGGCAGTACTGTCTTTGACATAAAACAATGCCTTTGGATGAATGCACTGCTTCAAGACCCAGGAAGAATTTCAAAACACCTAAGTCCTTGATGCCAAACTCGGATTGAAGAGTGTTCTTGACATTGCTGAATTCAGAAATTGAATTGCCTACAAGTACAATATCATCAACATATACTAACAAGGCAGTAAATGAGTTAGTAGTATGTTTGGTGAACAAGGAATGATCTGAGCTGGCTTGTTGGTAGCCACAGTGAACAAGAAGAGCAGAAAGCCTTTCATACCATTTGCGGCTGGCTTGTTTGAGCCTATATAAGGATTTGAGAAGCTTGCAAACTTTGTTGGGAGAAGATGGTACTCGTTGAGGAATAACCATGTAAACATCTTCATGTAACTCTCCACGAAGAAAAGCATTGTTCACATCCAATTGGTGAACATGCCAACTGTTAATGGATGCAAGGGCCAAAACCAATCTTACAGTGGTAAGCTTCGCAACTGGGCTGAAAGTGTCAAAGTAGTCCAAGCCTTCTGTTTGGGTGTAGCCCTTGGCAACTAGCCGGGCCTTGTACCGTTCAATGGAGCCATCTGATTCTCTTTTGATCCTGTAGACCCATTTATTACCAATGGGAGTTACATCAGGTGGTAGATCAACAATGCTCCAAGTCTTGTTTGCAGCCAAGGCTTCTAATTCCAACTTCATGGCATCACGCCAGCATTAGAGCTTTTTGGCTTCAGTATAACAAGAAGGTTCAGTCACAGTTGTTAAGGAAAAAGCATAAGCTTTGTGGGAAGGGGAAAGGTTATGATATGATAGGTATGGTGGAGTTGCATTTGTAATCAAGGAGGTGGGCTGGTGGGTGTTTTTGTCTAGTTGATTTTCTGATTGGTTGGGAGGATTCTGGTGAGTGTGTTGGTGAGGAATTGGGTGAAGTTTGAGGGAGTGAGTGTGGGAAAGGTGGTTGGGAGGATTCTGGTGTGGGTGGATGTAGTGAAGGTTGAGGACTAGGAAATAGAGATGATGCTGAATCAAAAGGTTGAGATGATTCAGTGATTGGTGTAAAGGAGTTCCTTGGTTCCAAGTATTGCCATGACTTAGAAGATTTGATGCCATCTTTGTAGGGAAAAACAACTTCATGAAATGTGACATTTCGAGACACAAAAATCTCATGTGTTTGGAGATCACTGACAACAAAACCTTTTTGTCCAGATTTATAACCAAGGAATACACCTTTCCTTGATCTAGGATCAAATTTAGATCGATGAGACAGTAGAGTGGATGCAAAACATAAGCAACCAAAGACTTTTAACTGAGACAAATCAAGGAGAGAGCCATATAAAGCTTCATAAGGGGTTTTATTGTTGAGTACCTTGGATGGAACTCGATTGATGAGGTACGTGGCATGAAGAACAGCATAACTCCAAAAATGTTTGGGTAAACAAGACTGAAATAACAATGCCCGAGCCACATTGAGAATATCTTGGTGTTTCCTCTCCACCCTGCCATTTTGTTGGGGTGTTTCCACACAGCTGCATTGATGAAGAATTCCTTTGGAGGCATAAAAGGAGGGAAGAGCAAACTCTGGTCCATTATCAGATCTAACAGTTTTAACTCTAGCACCAAACTGATTTTCTACAAGTTGAATGAACCTTTGAATCTGTCTTTGAGCTTCAAACTTTCCTTTGAGCATGATAACCCATGTGAAACGACTAAAATCATCAACAATAGTCAAAAAATACTTGTGATTGTGAAGTGAGGCATTGGAAAAAGGACCCCACAAATCCATGTGTAACATGTCAAACTTATTAGTAGCTCTACTGTTGCTAACAGAAAAAGGAAGCCTTCTTTGCTTGGCAAAATGACAAACATCACAAATTGCATTCTTATTGAAACTGATTATTGGAATCTGTTTACACAATGATTCTAATTTTGAAGAGGAAGCATGACCAAGTCTAAAATGCCATAAAGCACTCTCTGGTATGGAAACAGAATTACAAAGGCTTACAGTATTTTTCTCAGAAAAATTGCAAGTGTGATTCAGCAAGTAAAGGCCATGAACCATCTTACCCGGACCAATCATCTTCTTGGATGAATCCTGGATCACACATGATTCACCAGAGAAGGAAAAACAATAGTTAAGTGCTTTTGTCAACTTGGAGAGTGAAAGTAAGTTGAAACAGAATGCAAGCAAATACAAAACTTCATGCAGCAAGATAGATCCATTCAAAAGGACATCACTAGCATAATCAGCAGAGGCCAAAGAGCCATTAGGCAATCGGACTGAAATAGGATGAATCTTCTTATAGGAACAAAACCATTTTAAAGAAGAACAAATGTGATCCGTGGCTCCAGAATCAATTATCCAATCATCTAAATTATTTTGCAAGGAACAACATGTAGCAGAAGGATTGGCAAGATGAATACCTTCATCTTGAGAACTCCTAATGATGGAGTAGGCTTGGCTAGAGGATGTTGCAGGCTGGGAATCTACAGCTGTCTTGGCTTGTAGCAGTGATCGCAAGACCTTGTATGAGTGAAAGGGCTGCCTTGGTCTTTAACAGATTTAGTGTCATCTGTCTCTTTAGGTTTTTCAGTACAAGCAACTACAACATTTCCATTTCTGAATTTAAAACCCGGAGGATAACCATTCTTTCGGTAACAAGTCTCAACCGTGTGGCCAGATTTGCCACAGTAAGTGCACATCTTGTTGCTAAAACTGCCTCGGCCTCTACCATAAGATTTTCTGCCATCAACAACATTTATAACTGCTTGATCTTCATCATGTTCAGGACATAGGTGATTCTGTCTTTCATATTGAATAACTATTGAGAAGGCATGATCAATCACTACTAGAATTTCGTCCTGTACGCTAAAGCCAAAAAACCGTCGCTAACAACCACTTTAGCGTCGGTCTTGCGTTGGCCACGGGATGGACGCTAAAACACTCGTCGCAAAGCATTAGCGTCAGACATCATAAGACCGACGCTAGTTGCGTCAGAAAAGCCGACGCTAAGTCGACGCAATAGCCAATCCCAAAAGGCCGACGCTAACTTTGCGTCGGCCAAGCCGACGCTAATTTGAAGTTTGGAAACTGCTGTTTGGAGTTAGCGTCGGCTTGGCCTACGCTAATTTTTAGTGACAGACAAACTGTCACTAGATGTCAAATATTTGTTGACAGCTATCAAATTACATATAGTTGTACACAAATCATATTCTTCCTTCTCTATAATTTCAATAGTAAATAAACTAATTACAAAACAAGTTCATCAACTTTAAATTTATAGCTATTCTATGCAAGCACATATTCTTCCTAATCAGTCAGGTTTAAACAGTTAAGATATTGTTAGTTCAAGGAGATAAATTGTAAAATTAAGTTCAAGAAAAGAAAAGTAATTTAGTAGATAAAAAATCAAACTAAAACCTGACGAGGAAGAAATGAATACATAAAAGTAGCACCGAAATGAGATCCCTGTGTCATTAAGATGGTTACTATGCAAGTGAATGCAATTTGTAACATTCAAACATGTCAGAGATCAGTAACATATATAAATTAACATTCAAACTAGAAAGATTCTACCCCTAAAGAATAGCCACAAACCCAAACCATAAAAAATAGGCAACTAGGGGGCTAAAAATGAAAAAGACTATTATTTTTAACATGTCAAAAATTGCAGTTCACCACAAAGTCAAGTTCCAGAACAATTTTAACGAAACTTAGATAGAAATATTAAAAACAATTGTTATTTAATAAAGCGTGATATCATCTACTTGGACCACATTATATGTAAAACTTATGCAAAAGGGACAATAGAACTGCATAATTAGTTGAGCATTACATTATATTAACTAGTTCACACAATTATCAGACACATAATAATTACATCATATAACACAAGTAAACAGAGACATGCACAAGAATTTAATATATTGGAAACAAAAAATCGAAAGAGATAACATCTAAAGGCAAAAGGACTATACCAATAGAGAGACCTATAGAGACAACATCCCCAAGCAAAAGGTTTGCACCAGAGAATTTTACCCATCTATAATCCATGCAATATACAAGCAAGCATTAAAATTTTACTGCATTAAACTCAACTATGAGCTTATTAACATTGAGATAACAGACTTGCCACAATGAAGCACAAACAGATTAGCACAGAGGCCAAATTATGATCTAGTTTAGCATGTATATTAAAAAGAAAGATATACGTAGTTGCTTACTCCTAAACTAACAGCTTTAAGTTGCTTTTTATAGAATGCCAAAATTTTAAAATTCTAAGTCATTACTTCAAGAACTAAATATTTCAATATGTTATTATGAACAGAAATATGCTCTGTTATAGTGTAGCAGCTAATTGGCTATACAATATATTTTTGGTGAACTGATTGTTCAATATATAAAATAAAACTAGAAAATATGACATCCCCTCCTCCCTTTTGATTTAGTTAGAATCTTTTAACAACAACATAGAATAAAAGAAGATACAAGATATGATTGAGTGCAACATAAAATGAATTTAAAGATATACATACCAGCCGCAAAAGCATAGTCACTTGTTATAGGATCCTTCTCTGCAGCTACTGTGATCCTTCTCTACAACTACTGTGACTCTGTGAGGCCAACTTTGGTTGTGGCATTACCACAAACATGAATACTGAGCTTTGAAGTGTCACTATTTATTAGCAGAACCCTTCTCAATTTGAATTTTTCTGCAACTCTCTTGAGACACAAACCCATTAACAATTTTTCCACTTGGGTTTAATATTTTGTTAATCTTAAAATGGTGAAAAGGGTTTCACCTGATGAGGAAAGATATAAAACCATTGGCAGGGGCAATGAAGAAGAAATTGGATGAAAATGCGTATGCCCAAATGTTTATACAATACTTTTACTAAATTAACGAGGAAAATTTCTGCATATAGTCTTCTGTGTGATAATTGACCATTTAAACATAGCTTTTAATTATTGTGTGGAATGATATATATCTTTTTGTGCTTGTGTCTAAGCTTTTGCTAATTTTGATATTCTTATTCAGTTAGAGATGGAGAAGGGACTCAAGGACAACAGTTTACATGTATAGCATTATGGTTCCTTTACTAAGTGCCTTTTAATTCCCCATTGAATCAGTTTCCATACACACACATTGAACAAACATAATATAGCATGTGGCATGAGGTTCCTTCTTTGTTTACGCAACTGAATTTCATCCTTGGCTCCTACATGTCACATATTGTCACATGAAGGCACAGATGCACTTTTTTTTTTACCTACAGTCAACATCCCAAAAAAAATGCCAACCCATTTGGAGAATTTTATTATCTGTTTATGACCAAATTGATCACCAAATATAATCACAACAGACTGGACGATGCAACCAACCCATCTTGCCCTATCCCAACTATTCAAAATTCAAAACAATTAAAAATTGTTAATAGCAGCAAATGTCCCTAATCAGAAGCATGAGCCAGAGAATGAAAATAGAAAAGGGGAGATAGGAGTTTTAGGATTTTCAGGATCCTGATTCGTACAGAGAGTGAAATGCAGGTAAGATTGTTAATAATTTTTTGTCCATGTCAAAGGATGAGCGTGCACTGTTGCCAAGAGGGAGAATAGAGAGATTTGGGGATTTGGGGATTTAGGGATTTCACCTTTCACAGATCAAGAACGAGAACCTCCGCCTCGCCACAGTCGCCTCGCCGCAGTTGCCTCGCTGCTGTTGAGTTCGCAAGGGTTTCGCAAAGAATGAGACAGATCGTAGAGAGAAAGAGTGAATCTGCCAAAATGAAAGGTGAAGATGCATAAGTTATAAATTTACTTTTAGCGTCGGCCATTTGCGTCGGCCAGACCGACGCTAAGTTCAATGGTAATAATTGCAATAAATATCAGAGTTTGCGTCAGCCTAAGTTCAAATTTAAATTTTTAAAAAAAATATTAATGCACCTATAGACTTAGCGTCGGCTTGTTAAAATATTTTAAAATTTTGCGTCCCGTACTTTGCATTGGCTAAGCCAACGCTAAAAATGAAAAAAATAAATGAAACTCAAACGTCGACATAGAGTCGATTTGGCCAACGCTAAGTCGACGCAATTAACGTCGGTCTCGGAGCCGACGCTAACTTCCAACGCTACAACAACATATTCTAGTAGTGAATGAAATCACATTCTTTAGTTTGTTCAACATATTTACTAAGATCACAAGCGCAATTGATTGGACAGGTGCACTGCGGAATTGGAGACAGATTTTCCAATTCCTCCCAAATAACAGTCAATTGAGTGAAAAAGTCAGTGACTGAGAGAGAATCTTGTTTAAGAAGGTATACCTCAAGTTGTAAATCCGCAATTCTAACAGAATCAGCTTGAGCAAATCGATGCTTCAACTTGTTCCAAGTCGTGTGTGCATTTTCGATATACAACAAAATACTATGAGCAATATTCGGTGAAACTGAATTCATTATCCATGTATGAACCTGATTGTTACACTTTTTCCAGGCATCAAAAGTTGGATCAAAACGATCGGGTTTCGGAAGTGTACCGTCAATGAAACAGATCTTGTTTTTGTTCATCAAAGCTTTTCTCATCAATCTCGCCCAAGCATGATAATTCTTTGATGTAAGCAGCAAATTGACCAATGCATTTGTCGAATTTTCATTCGGATGAAGATAATAGACGCTCAAGGATTCTGCGACAGATCTGCATACACTGGTGGCGGAACAACAACACCAGTGGTGGTAGAACTAGAGGAATGGCGCGGCATGATGGAAGCTCCTTCTCACAGGTCAAGGGATCGAGAGGGCGATGATACCATATCAGATTTCTAACATGCAGAGAGAAACAGAGAGAAAACTCATATCTGAGAATTGAGATTATTCAATCTGAGTAGTTACAGAAGAGGTCCCTGATATATATATAGGTGCAGGGACTCTAACCAGTTACAACAAAATCAGTTAAATCGATAACTAATTTCTAACTAAGTTAGTAATTTCTAATTACATCATTTATTCGGTGAGAAATAGTACTTACCAAAAAAATGTAAAAGGAAATAGTAGCAGCTTAGAGGTTGTAATACTAATAGTAGCCCCTATTTGTATGTGATAATAATAATAATAATAATAATAATAATAATAATAATAATAATAATAATAATTAAATAAATAAAAGGAGAGCAGCATAAAGGATATGTCATTTTCCATAAAATAGGCTACCTTACGTATCTCCACAGCATTCTAAGTCAAAGGAGATGAAAATGGAAAGATTTGCAGGCTTCATCAGAAAAAGGGGGGGGGGGGGGGGGGGTGTTTACACAGTAAAACTGAACAGAGAAGAAGAGCCAAGAACCCGGAGCACGGAGGTGAAACTCAAACTCTTTATCTTTTTTGGACCAAAAAAAAAACTCTTTATCTTTTTTTTTTGGTCAAAAAACTCTCTTCATCTAAGCATTGTATTGTTTAGCTATATTAGAATGCTACTGTTAATCTGTTATGAACTTAACAAGGAGTATGTATGTAACTTGCTATCAATGTGATATGTATTGGTTGAAGATGTTATTTTGATCATGTATCATGAGGGTGCAGATTTTAGCATTTCTTCCATTCCTCTACAACTAAGCAGAAGGTTCTTATAATATTTTATCCTCGTAGTTGTTCTATGGTGTTCATATGCACTCGGTTCATGATTAGGTCCAGTTTAGATAAATTTCTCCTTAAATATTTTTAGCATATATTTTTTAACTAATAACTTCTCACATAAGTTAAAACTAACTTTTGCTCTTCATATTTTTTAAAAGCTATCTTTTTTAGCTTCTAAAAGCACTTATCTATTTATAAATGACTATCTAATAACTTTCTCTATTGTGCATATATATAAAAAATAAAATACAAAATAAAACTAATTTCTCTATAAGTCAAAAATTAGAACTTTTGCATCCAAACAGACTCTTCATGTTTTTATTTACTGCATCCATGATGGTATTATTGCCATGCTTGTGTTGACTCTTGACTGGGTTTCATTTGATATTTTGATTTGGCATTTTTGAATGAAAAGTCCAACAACGTTTTGTCGTGGTGTGCTCATGAAAATTTTGAGTTTTCTTGACATAAATTAAAAAAATTATGCTAATTTTCCGGATCATCCTGGTTTTTCATTTGGATTTAGCTAGATTGCTCTCCATGTTTGGTTATATTTGTTAGAAAATATTTCAACATATGTGGCTAATATATTAGGCGTTATTAATTCAGATATTACTCCCTATTACTATTTTTATAATTGCTTGAAAAAGGAATAAAGTATCAGCTCTTAATGGAGGAGCAAATTAAGATCAATCAATTACAAATCTGTAGTAATTAATGAGGAGGTCCATGGCCTTAAGAGAAGAGAAGGCAAAAGGCTAGATTTTATACTAGCGAATGGTAATGGCTGAATAGTAAATACTATATTTTATACCCCGTGCATTTGCATAGTTTTTTTTTTATATTTTATTTTCATAATATTTTTTCTGTATTTGTGGAATTTATTTAAACAAATTTTATTCAAATATATCACATTATTTATTAGGATATAATTATTAGTATAGACATATTTTTCTTAATATCTATAATTATTATGATTAGTATTTTTCTTATTAGATTTTTCTTTACTACCTAACTATAATTATTATGATAGATATTTTTCTTATTTCTTTTAATATAAGAGTGCAAGTCAGTTTTAATATATTTCCTTAATACCTATTTATAATTATTATCATAGATATTTTTCATATTTCTTTTAATACATGAGTGCATGTCAATTTTACTAATATATATAGAAACTTAAAATTATTATGATAGATATTTTTATTATTTTCTTCAATATACAAGTGCAAGTAAATTTTATTATTTTTTTTCTTAATACCTATCTATAATTATTACGATAGATATTTTCTTTATTTCTTTTTATACATGAATGCAAGTCAATTTTACTAATATATATAGATTAAATGAAAAGTAAAACGATGTAGTATTTGCTATCCATTTTTTGGTAGACTAAACTAATTATTGATATTGATTGGTTTAGCCTTCATTTAATAATAAAGTAATTTTTTGTAGCAAAAAAAAATAGTTATTTTATTTTATTGAAATCTGTGATTTCAGTAAATATTAAATAAATTTGTTACTATTAGTCATCATATAAAAAAAGAGTTTAATTTATATATTCTGTGAATATAAAACACTTTTACACTTACATCCAATAAGCTTTCATTATTTTGCCACGTCACCATATTTATCAAATATGTGTTAATTGAATTAAAACAAAATGAAAACCTAAAAACAATCCCGTTCACGCCGTGACTCCTGAGTCCTAACCTCTCCCTCAGTGCAACTTCCCTCCCATGCCACCTCCTTGTTTGCGGCATTCTGGGTGATTTCTACCCTCACGTGATAATTCCGATACTCATTTTTATCCATTTCCATGTTTGTGCATTGGATGATTGGGTCTATGTTTTTGTGAGACTGTAATTTAAGAATTGTTGTATGAAATCCTAATTCTGTTGTTGATGTGGTTGCCCTCCTGTAATTAAAACTTCCTCTTCAAAATGATTGTCAAAGTGTTTAAAACGAAAAATCACCCACAAAATATATCTGAATATTGATTTCTTCTTTCCCATCAATTGCTCATACAAATACCATAAATTCTTAAAATTACATCATAAAAAGAAAACCAAATTAAATTATCAATGAATCTAATTTTTAATCTTTCATCACACATTACAAATGGAACAGCCAAGTTAGTCGGTCCACATCACCGCAATAACACAATGGTGAAAGCATTTCACTTGGACCGCCATCGTTGATCGAAGCACTAATTTGGATGTTGGGATCCATGAACACACACAGATAGCTTACCAAAAATAATGGAAACAGATGTTGGGAAGCATGAGAATTGCATATCCGTGGCTCTTGAGATGAAACAAAAATCCAATCATCCAACACACAGAAATGGAAACAGGTACATAGGAGAAGATGAGCAGAGAAACGGCAACGAAACTGCAATGATGGTATAACAGAGGTGGCGTGGAGAGTGGAGATGAAAGTGGGGGACGACTTAGAATTGCTTTTAGTTTTTTTTTCTTCATTCAGTTAACGTATTTTACAAATACGGTGATGTGGCAAAATAATGAAAGCTTATTGGATGTCGGTGCAAAAGTGTTTTACACTGATTGGGTATATAAATTAAACTCCAAAAAAATTTGTTACTTTGATAAAAAAATTTGAAATTTTATAAAAATGATATGATAGTAACTTTTAATTCAGCAATAAAATATAATTATTTGATAAAAAATTATTCACTTAACATTGATCGCTCCTCTGGTTACAAATATTTGAATAATTTAAATTTGAAAGATACCGCTACAGTAGCCTAACTGATCAGTAATCACACCAACAAGCTACTGAACTTTTGTAAAGAAGGTCTTGCTACACAAGTTTGTTTACACGAGTATACTATTTCTCCATTTTCCAAATAGCGGTGTGCTTTAAGGTCTTACTCCGTATTTTTGGTTATCTCACAAGGGGAATGACATTCCAGTACTTTATTCCTTTTTCTTTTGGTCTTTGTTGCTCATCTTGCTAGTTACTCTGTTGTTCTGTTTATCTTGCTAGTTACTCTGTTCAACGTTACTTGCTGATAATTTTTCAATCGTTGTTTAGAAGTTGTAGTTCTGAACAATTTTAAAATTCTTCAATACAGAACAAGAATAGTAATAGTAAAGTTCCTTAACCAATACATGGCGCCAAAATCTTTTTATTCTTTTAATTTATTATTATGTTATAAAATGCCGACCTAACAATTTCACACTTTTACCATCTGTTGTATCTTTACCAGTGCCGTTTTATCTAGGAAAAAAAAAATATTTTCTTTTTGTTACTATAATGATTCATATGATAATCTTTTTTTTTTCTTCTTCTTTTTCACTTCCATCATGGATATGTAAATGTGCTTTAGCTTTTGAAAAAGTTTTGTACGAAAACTGTTTTAGGCCTTTGATAATCTGTCCTTGTGTAGGCCTTGTTGTGTGTACGAAACAAAGAGGAGCCTTAATGATATGGGTTTGTGCTGCTGATTGATTTGGAGTTGTTGATAATAAAAAGGGATCAATAAGGAGCCTTAATGATATGGGTTTGTGCTACTGATTGATTTAGAGTTGTTGATAATAAAAAGGGATCAATAAGGAACAAGGGATTGAGAAGAGTTGTGATACGATGGAGGAAAATCATCATCAAGAAAGCTTGTTAGATGTTGTATTTTCTTGGACTCTGGAGGATGTTCTCAAAGAAAATCTTTTCAAATACCAGGTTATTTTTCTTTCTTAACTTTTCAATCACATTAGCCCATCTATTCACTGATGCCTCATTGTTTAGACCTTAATTTCTTTTCCCTTCTTTATTTGTTAGTTGAAAAAAATATTGTAGAAGCTTGTTTTCTTTCTATGTAGGAATGTACAAACATATCATTGTTTCTGTTTTAGTGAGGAAAATACATAGATTATGAAAAACTTGGTATTTAACTAGCTTTTTTAAGTCTCATCTCTTCATTTTTTTTTATGTTGTGACTTGTCAAATGCATTTGTAGTACTCAAATTTATTTAAAATAGAATCAGGAAGTCTCTCTACCATCTATAATTCTAGAAGAACTCTCAATGTTTCCCTGTAAAGGTAGCATGAAACGTTGTTTAATTTTCTCACAGGTACCAAAGATCCCAAAGACATTCTTTTCAACAAGACATTACATGAATTCATTCATTCCTGCATTGATTGAGGAAACACATAGTGATATGTTTTCAAGCTTGATGAGTGTGTCTCATGCTCCTATTTGTGAAATCTCGATGATTGCAGCATCCATGAACTTCGACCCTCCCGAGGACTTGTTCTATCAGGTTACACTGAAGAGAAGTACTAGTGAGGTGAATGATGTAGGAAAATATGAACCTGAGGTTGGAGATCTCTTTGCATTAACATATATTAAACCAAGAAGCATAGATGACTTGATCAGGACCAAAAGATACTTCCAAATTGCTTATATTCGCGGGTCGAAAGATGAATATACTGATGAGATTCCTATACTGTTGTCCCAGTACATGGAGTTGGAATCTGACATGAGGAGAAACAAAGCACAGAAGCTTTATGCCGTTTATCTTACTAACATAACAACAAATATTCGTATTTGGAATGCCTTGAAAAGATCACAGTTGGAGGGATCTAACATGAACATTCTTAAAAAGGTGTTGCAACCTGATACAAGGGTAAGAATCACCAAATAGCTCATTCTTGATAAGCTTCTATATTACTCAAGAAAATACTGTAATGCTAGCTACTTACATGTTTTAGAAACATTCACTTGAATAATATCAGAAAACATTTTCTGCATGGGGAATGGTTTCTGAAATGTTCATGCATTGTCTTCTTCAATTGACAAGATGCTATTTAATGTTTATTTTCAGTAGTTTAATAATTATACACTGTCAATCATATTTCACCATCTTGTCACACTATCATTATATAGTTGTTAAACTCTATTTTCAATAGTTGTAATGGTCTCACATTGAGAAATATGATATTAGTTCTTGTTCTGGGATTTTTCCTTACTATAAAAGATAGGCTTAAAAAGTTTCATGTTTTCTTTATGTTTTACAGAGTGGAGGAAACTGCCACACTTGCTTGTCTGGAGAAACTCACAGTCAATCCTATTTTCAAGTACAGAACATAATCAGATCTCATAATCTGAATGAACCACAAATAAATGCAGTTTTAAGTTGTTTTACCATGAAGAATTGTCGTCACAATGACCCTGTGAAACTTATATGGGGTCCACCTGGGACTGGCAAAACAAAGACAGTTGCTTCCTTGTTATTTTGCCTACTCAAGTTGAGAATAAGAACACTGACATGTGCTCCTACTAACACTGCAGTGGTGACCGTGGCGGCTCGCCTTCACAGTATAGCCAAGGATTCACTTGAGCATGACACATATGGGCTTGGTGACATAGTGCTACTTGGAAATAGCAAGAGAATGAAAATAGATTGTCATAAGGGTCTTGGGGAAGTGTTTCTGGATCATAGAGTGGATGATTTGTATCGCTGTCTTGTTCCAATGAGTGGATGGAAACATTATTTGGAATCAATGATCAAGTTACTAAAGGACCCCGAAGACCAATATGCTTCATATAAGCATGATATGAATGATGATGACAAGGATGTTATGTCATTAGAAGATTTTGCTAAGGAACGTTGCAGTAAAGTGGAGCCTGCATATATTTCATACCAGAAACGTTGTAAGAGTCATGACCCCATGACATTAGAGCAGTTTGTGAAGAAGAAATATGATTATATTGTAGAGCAACATGAGATGTATAAACGTGATAAGAAGTTAGGTGCTGGCATAACAATGGAGCAATTTCTGAGACAGAGATTCTGTTTGTTTGGAGGGAAGCTCAAGGTATACCTGAGAACCTTGTGGACACACTTACCAACATGTGTCATTCCATTTGAGGTGGTGAAGGAAATGTTTAGAGCTCTTGATTTGTTAAAATCTCTTGAAACTTCCATGTTTCAAACCAAAGCCAAACAAGTTCCCGAAGATTGTGAAGATGGAGAAAGCATTTTTGATTGCTTTGGATGGTTAAGCTTTGAAAGAGAAAAGTTCCTTCACACCTTAAGTTCACTTTCTGAGTCGATTAAGCTTCCAAACATTACAAGCAAGTATAGCATATTGCAGTTTTGCTTGACGAGCGCGTGCCTAGTGTTTTGTACAGCATCAGGTTCTTCTAAATTGTACACAGAAGGAATGAAACAAATGCAGTTTTTAGTAATTGATGAAGCGGCTCAGCTGAAAGAATGTGAATCAGCTATTCCATTACAGCTACCAGACCTCAACCGTTGTATCCTCATAGGTGATGATAGGCAACTTCCTGCAATGGTCAAAAGCAAGGTATATATATACTTAAGAGTTATCCATTTTGTATATGAGATTTTTATAATTATGATTTTATTTTGTGTTAGATTGCTGAGAGGGCTGATTTTGGAAGAAGCTTATTCAAGAGGCTGGTATTGTTGGGATACAAGAGGCACATGCTTAATGTTCAATATAGAATGCATCCATCCATTAGCATGTTCCCAAGTAAAGAGTTCTATGATGGGCAACTTTTTGATGCCCCCATTGTCAAAGAAAGAAGCTATAACAAGCGTTACCTTAAAGGAAAAATGTTTGGTTCCTACTCTTTTATTAACATATCCAAGGGTCAAGAGCAGTCTAATCATGACCAGAGTTTGAAGAACATAGTTGAGGCTGCTGCTATCTCTCAGATTATTGGAAGCCTTAAAAAGGGTTACTTTCTCTTTCTCCTTTGCTTTTGTCAATGAGTGTGTGTTAATCTTGTACTGCATTGAAAGTTCTTAAATATATAAATTTTCACCAATAGAATATGAGTTTAGTAACTGTGCACTAACTACTTAAACATGTTTTATCACACTTACAAAAATTCCCACATGTATGCAAAAACTTGTTTTCATTGTGAGTGCATAGTTGTTAAACTCATAAAATACCATATATATTACTTAAGCTTTTTTTTTTCTCTCTTGGCCAGAGGTTGGAAGGACAAGGAGGAAAGTTAGCATAGGAATCATATCTCCATATAAAGCCCAAGTTTATGAAATCCACGAGAAAGTTAAGCAGTACATTTTGGTTTCTGATCCTTACTTCTCTATCAGTGTTCGTTCTATTGATGGCTTTCAAGGTGGTGAAGAAGATATTATAATAATTTCCACTGTTAGATCCAATGAGAGTGGAAAAGTGGGGTTTCTTTCCAATAGACAAAGAGCAAATGTGTCTATCACTAGAGCTAGGTATGTTACTTATATGATGTTCATGTTGTCTTGTTGCTTTTAGGTTCTGAGAATATGCATCAGTTGTTTGAAAATTGTATTTTTTTTTTGTTTCGTTCAGATATTGCCTTTGGATATTAGGAAATGCAACCACTTTGATCAACAGTAACTCTGCGTGGAGTAAGCTAGTTCTTGATGCTAAGGAAAGAAACTGTTTCCATGATGCTGATGAGGATAAGAAATTGGCTCAAGCTATTGAGGATGCCTTGTTTGAGTTTGAACTACTCTATGAACCTGTATCCCCATTCAAGAAACTAAGCCTAAGGGACAAGTCAGACTCAGCTGCTACTTCTTCTAGGTAAGTGAAGCCATATAACATCTTTTCATGTGTTCATATATTAAACGTATAATAACCTGCAAAATATCAAATGAGGAATAATTACCTGAGACAAGACAGGAATAATTGCAGAATGTTTGTTTTAAGAAAATGTGTTCTGTTTTAATTTTTTTATTTTAACTTCTAATTATAAAAATTTTATTTTATTTCTTCATTTTAAATATTTCTGCAGTTTCTTATTCAAATATTTAAAAATAAAAAGGCAATATTTTTATAATTAAAAGTTAAAATGATAAATGGAAATCGAAATGGACAATATTTTTTAAAATCAAACAACCCCTTATTGGTGATATTGCTAGTTGGAGAAACTAATATTTGCATCATTGTATTTCATAGCAAACCACGGAAACTAGGCGACGAAGAACAAGGATGATGAATGACTGCAGACATTGAAGCACGGCTGTGTATACAACTATTTTGTTTTGTTTTTCATGTCTAACTAAACTTACCCGTATCGGGATTGAGTATATTTTGATAAATTTTGTGAATATTTGGTTTGGATTCAATGAATATGTTTAGTTTCTTTTAATTTGTATTCATAATAGAGGAAAGAATCGTCTTTAATTACCAAAATCCAAGAGGTTGCAAGTGGTGTTGACACCAGAGGTTCCGATGAATTAGGGTTTATCTTGTGTCTAATTAGAGGAGGCGAGGAACCTATTCTTATTGCAGCAGGGGATGACAAGGACCATTTTGCAAATTCGTTTCACAACCATGGGAGATTCAAGAGTAAGCCCAATAGGCGGACAATTAGGCATGGCAACCGGGCGGGGTTTTACATTCCCTGTCCTTGCCCTGCCCCTGATGAGGGTTAGTTTTTCCCGTCCCGCCCCCGCAACTAAATTGTTCTTTTTGCACATATGATAGTTACACAAAAATTCCAAATCCATAAAGAATAAAACGATCCTAAAACAGCCATCAAAATTGTTCTTTTCGCACATAGGATAGCTTCCACACCCCCGGTGTGGACTGTACTATTCCTGACTTCCGTATGAGGCCCTTGCACCCGAGAAGAACACACCTGTGAAACAATTTACAACCCAGGTGTGCTACGGTCAGAGGTCCGCAGCACCTTCCAGTGAACACAATGGCAATTTCACACCCTAGAAAAAATCCATACCTCGGATGTGATTCGATATCTGTTGTTGGCTTACACAATAACATCCATGTATCGGGTTTAATCCCATGCAATTAGCACTAGGATTCACCAACCAAATGAATATCCAAAGCCAACTATCCTTGCGTGCATCCAAGACCAAGCTGTTATCTTGGTTTTTTCTACCACCTCAGCTATTGAAGTTATTTTATTCTGAAATATGACTGCATTCCTGCTATATATGCCAGATCGTTCTATTGATGGCTTTCAAGGTGGTGAAGAAGATATTATATTATTATAATTATTTCTTCATTTTAAATATTTCCAGTTTCTTATTCTAATATTTAAAAATAAAAAAGTAATATTTTTGTAATTAAAAGTTAAAATGATAAATGGAAAATATTTTGTAAAATCAAACAATCCCTTATTGGTGGTATTGCTAGTTGGAGAAAACTAATATTTGCATCATTGTATTTCACAGCAAACCATGGAAATTCAGGCGATGAAGAACAAGGATGATGAATGACTTAACTACATACCGGTTTTGTTGGCACCGTGGAAAAGTGAAGACTAGAGAAATTGAATGCAACTTTTTTGTTTCTGTTTTCATGTGTCTAGCTAAACTTACCTGTATTGGGATTGAGTATATTTTGATACATTTTGTGAATATTTGGTTTGGATTAAATTAATATAAATAGTTTCTTTTATAAACTGGGGTCTAAGACAAGGACCATTTTGCAAATTCGTTTCACAGCCATGAGAAGGACCTATTTAATTTATTATTGAAAATTCGCTTTACATCGAAAATCCAAATCCAAAAAGAATAAAACGATCCTAAAATAGCCATAAAAAACGCACAGCTATGAAATTTTCCACACACCCCGATGTGTACTGTACTATTCCTGACTTCTGTACGAGGCCCTTGCACCCGAGGAGAACACGCCTGTGAAACAATTTACAACCCTGGTGTGGAACGGTCAGAGTTCCCCAGCACTTTCCAGTGGACATTCATGCCTCGGGTGTGATTCGATCTGTTGTTGGATTAGACAATAACATCCATGTATCAGGTTTAGTCACACCTGTGACGGAATATACAACCTCACTGTGAAAGATGCAGACTTTAACAACAGAACCCATCAGAACCATAGCACTTGCCAAATCTCAACCCTACCACAAGATTGTAATCCAAGAAACTGCAAGAGGTGCTGCCAGCAATCATTATGCATCACTGTTTGAAGACCCACCTATTCTAAAAGTTGTCTCCACACCTCTGAAAAAATTAGTACTAAAAAAAAATCAAAGATTTTTCCAAAGATTTAATTTTTTTCAAAGAATTTTTTTTTCAGATATTATACTTGTTATTTTATCAAATTATCACTAACTCAATACTTTAATCTCTCTTAATAGGATTCCTATATATTTTTAATCTCTTTAATTTATTTCTTATACAAAATATATCAGTAGTTAACAAGAGGTTAACTTTATTATTATCACCTAAGCTCTGTCTTTTCTCTAAAAACTGTCTGTTCCTCTTTCTTCCTCTTCCACTTGAGGCGTGGTTTTGGACCATTAACTTGGGTGTTGTGAGCTTGTTCACAGATTCATCCCTTTCAATTTTTAGCGATGTTGAATTTGTAATGTCTTCGATGTATTTTACTGATTTGAATGAATGAATGCATACCTTTTGTTGTCAAAAAAAAAACAAGAGAGAATCGCTTGTGTGCCTTTATAATTTATATACTAGTGTACCTTTTTTGTGGGAAAACATTAGAGTGATTACAAGCCTCCTTCATTAGGGGCCTGTTTGGATTGCCTTATGTAGAGCTTATGAACACAGCTCATGACTGATTCATAAGCTGTTTTGGGCTTATTTTTCATAAGCTACTCAAGATAGCTTATCAAAACAGCTTATGACTTATATAAAATAATTTTTACTATAATTTTTCTTCGATTATAAAAGTAATTTATACAACTTATGTCATAAGCAGTAAATAAGCTTATTATCCAAATAGGGCCTAGATCAGATTTCATTTTGTATCACTAAAAAAGCTTGTTTTAATTTACTAACAATATGGTGTGGCAGATAACAAAAATTGTATTGAATTAACAAAATGAAAAGCGTGAACAGCAGGATTCGAACCTGCGCGGGCAGAGCCCACATGATTTCTAGTCATGCCCGATAACCACTCCGGCACGTCCACCTTGCGAAAAATGATATAAACGAATATTATTACCATAAGATCGCACACTTTCGCTTACACATAATAGATGGCTCAAGCTCAGAAGCTCGTCATGCGTTGCATGCAACGGGTTAGCCTCCTCAATCCAGATAATTCCATAAACTCGATTTGGGCCTTATTATTTAATAAAATAAAATAAAAATACAATTTATAGTAATGGAATAATTCTATATGCGTTAAGAACCATATAAAACCTCAAAAAGGAGGAACTATATATACATGTTCGTAACATAAGTTACTAGTTTGTTTGAATTTACTTTTAAAACCTTCAAAATCACTGAGTTTACTCTAACGTGATTTTGTAGAAAATTTTGATGTTTAGTTATTCCAAACCAAAAATGATTTTGTTTTCGGGCGACGTCTAGGGTGAGCGACGTTGACAAGTTGCTCACCCGTGAGAGATATATTAAAATCGTTAGATGATGGATTAAAAAACGAACGGTAGATCTGGAGTCATAATTCTTAATACCCACGATGGACTTCACTTCACTAGAAATTTTTTATCTTCCCCGAACCCAACACGCCACAGCAAACTCCCACCTTAGCTTCCCACAAATGGTCGCACCCAAACCGCCGCCGTCGATCCTGGACATGGCGAGGAGGCAATTGACGGCGGTGGGGCTGCGCGAGATAGGCATGTCTAGTACGGCGCGATGAAAGGTCACAGGCGAGGAGGCGACAGGATGCAACATCTTCCACCGCCACCGTGGTCACCCCGAGGCACTGTGGCAATCCATTGGAGCCACTACGGCATATAACCAGACAACCGCTCACTGTTGCAGAGCCACCAAGGCCTCTCCATTTCTTTCCTGAACAAAGTCCCCCACCGACAAGGCCAATTCCAATACGCTCGACACAATCGTCACTCAAAGACAAGAAAACAATTAAGGTTTCAAAGTTCTCGTGGGCAACATAACACGATGGAATCACCAACATCATCATCTTTTGGAGGTCCTCACCGACGGCACCACCCTCCCCACTGTCATCAGAAATGGCACCGTCTTCACCGGTTACCCCATGACCGACCTTGAGACTGCGGCAGAAACTACTGAGGACTTGACCCGGATGCAGGTTTAGATCAACCTCGTCGGCGCCACTGTTCCCCCATCGCTGCGTCATCGAAATTGCCGACGAAGCTGCAACATCTTCCACCGCCACCATGGTCACCCCGATTGAGCTCGAGCCAACAACCTCGTCGACGAGCCTGTGTTTCACCAATGCTTCGTCGTCAAATCGCCGGGCATCTTCCAACGCTTCGCATCGCGCGGCCGGTGGTGGTGCGAGTGGGTGGTGGAGCCGCGGAGGGTGGTGGTCTGGTTGTGGGGGATCGATTGTGGGTAGAGTAAAGTGAGATAGAGAAAGGAGGAGTGATATAGTGTGTATATGTCCACCGTGCATCCACTCCTGATCTACCCTTAATTTTTTAAGCCATCATCTAATGGTTTTAAAATGTGTCTCACGGGTGAGCAACATGAGGGGATCGCTCACCCTAGAAGAAGCCTTGTTTCCAACTTGAAACATCAAAACATAAACTACTTCACTCTAAACTCAAAAATTTTAATCAAATCAATTTTACTCTTGTTTGGTTGTAGAAGCTCAATATATATTTAACTTGTAGAGAAGTTATTTTATTTTACATTCTTATTTTTTTTATATATGATAAAGAGAAAAAATTATTAAGTAGTCATTAATGAATAAAAAGATACTTATAAAGAAATTAAAAAAGATAACTTTTGAAAAAAAAAATACAAAAGTTAATTTTAACTTATGTAAAAATATATTAGTTAAAAAAAATCTATTAGTTAAAAAACACATATTTGAAGTGCTAATAAATAATTTATCCAAACAACCAAACAAAACCAAAACCAAGTTCATTCAAAATCACATTTACCAAAAGCTTACCCAAAACACACTAAGTTGCAAGCTTAAATGGCAGCACATCTGTTTGTTCCTTGTACACAAATTTTAAATTCAATAAGTCCTTCAGGATTGCATGTCCAAGATATTGTCATTCACAACAGTAGTGCTTCAATGTCCCCGCATTTGATTCACCAGCCTCTTACTTCTCCTTCTCCTTCTCCCCCTTGATTTTCGTTCACTGCCACAAACAAAATTTGTAAATAATAGTACAAATATTAAGCTCTCATATTAGCAGTACTGTCCCAATTGATCAAGAGAAATGCTCTTATATGCTGCCATGCTGGTCTACTCTATACTCAAGTTTATTTCACATTAAAATTGAGTAATTATTTAATACATCTTATATGTAATACTTGAATGAGTTACATATGGTTCCACTTACCCAGAGGAAGTAGCAGCACATGTTTCTGATTTTTCCCCAAGACTGAGTTTCTTAAATGATGACTCAGATTCATCAAGTAGTTCAAGCTCAAACAAGACATCCCCAATAGGCCGAGCCAGTTTCATGTCCTCATCAGCATTGTGGAAACAGTCTCTTCTCTTGGCATCAAGAACCACCTTTCTCCATACAGAGTCACTGTTGACTAAAGTAGATGCATTTCCTAATATCCAAAGGCAATATCTGCATACACATATTAATAATAAACCAGTTTTCAATCAGCCATAAAGAAGCATGACAAAATGAAAATCATATATATAACATACCTGGCCCTTGTCATAGCCACATTTGCTCTTTGTCTATTGGAAAGAAAACCCACTTTTCCACTCCCATTAGATCTCACAGT
Source organism: Glycyrrhiza uralensis (assembly GCA_030159175.1). Lineage (NCBI taxonomy): Eukaryota > Viridiplantae > Streptophyta > Magnoliopsida > Fabales > Fabaceae > Glycyrrhiza > Glycyrrhiza uralensis. Next base: position 6,976,678 of record BRZY01000006.1, read on the forward strand.
AGATATTATTATCACATCTTCCTCTCCACCTTGAAACCCATCAACAGAACGAACACTAACAGAGAAATCAGTGTCAGAAACCGAAATGTAATGCTTAAGTTTCTCCTGGATCTCATAAACTTGAGCATTGTATGGAGATATGATTCCTATGCTAACTTTCTTCTTTGTCCTCATAAACTCTGGCCAAACAAAAAAAATATGATGTTACACATATGAATGCAGAATGCATTTTAAAATTCTTACTAAATACTACACACAGGAGGAGAAGAAAAAGAAAATAACCTTTTTTAAGACTTTCAATTATCTGGGAAATGACCGCAACCTCAGCCATGTTTTTCAAACTGTGTCCACCACGACCAAATTTCTCTTTACCCTTTGCTATGTTAATGAAAGAATAAGAAGCATACATTTCACCCTCAAGGAAACGCTTATCATAGTTTCTTTCCCTGACAACAGAGGCATCAGAAAGCTTTTCATCATAGAACTCTTTGCATGGAAATAAGCTGATGGATGGATGCATTCTATACTGAACATTAAGCATATGCCTCTTGTATCCCAACAATACCAGCCTCTCGAACAAGCTTCTTCCAAATTCAGCCTTATCTGAAATCTAAAAAATTTAATAACTTCAGACATATTAGATAACTATGAAAACAATCCACGATCCGAACAACAATAAAGGTGTGTTTGGATTGGATTATCTACCGACATAAGCAGTTGTAAGAGTGTTTGTGAGAGCTTATTAAAACAGCTTATGACCGGCTTATATGATAAGCACATATGTCATAAGCGCTTAAATATGCTATTTATCCAAACAAAACCTAAAAGGCAATGATATCAGGTACCTTGCTTTTAACCAATGCAGGAAGTTGTTTCTCATCACCTATTAGGATACAATGGCAGAGACCCTTAAGCTGTAATGGAATAGTTGACTCACATTCTTTCAGCTGGGCAGCCTCATCAATTACTAAAAACTTCACTGGGGCCATCCCTTCCGTGTACATTTTAATAGAACTTGATGCTGTACATAAAATTACACACGCATTCGACAAGCAAAACTTTTGTATTTGACCTTTGTTTCTAGATTCAGGAAGTGAAATTGAGTTTGAAAGGGAACTCAATATGTTAAGGCACACATCTCTTTCTTTGCAATCATCAATAGTTTGTCCTTGACTCAAGGAAATTCCAAGTTTCCTCAGCAAAGTAAGAGCTCGAATCATTCTCATCACAGTTTTAAGTGAAATTGAAGACTTTGGCAAGTGTGTGTACAAGGTTTGCATGCAGAACTTGAGCCTCTCTCTTAACTCCCCAAATCTCTTCTTTACAAATTCCTCCATTGTCATGATACTTTGGAATATCTCTTCAATGTCTTTCCATGCCTTTTTCACATATTCCTCAAACGTCATAGTATCATTATACTTCCTTTTTAGCTTGTATGCACGATATGCAGATAATACAATAGTACTTTTTTCCTTAGCAAAATCCTCAAAGGACTTATGACCCCACTCAGAAAAACATTGTTGTTCTCCACGGTATAAGGTTTGCATTAAAAACTTGAGTTTATCTCTTAACTCCCCTGATCTCAGCTTTAAAAATTGCTCCATTGTCATGATGCATTTGTTTTTATCATGCTCACCTAATTGGTATAGCTCCGCGATGTCTTCCCACGCCTTCTGCACATACCCCTCAAACGTCAAAGAATCAATATTCCTCCCCCTATTGTGTGCTTCAATAATGATATTTTTCTTAGCAAAATCCTCTATACAACCCATCTCAGAAAAGTACTGATCTCTATGGTTCCTAAGCAACAGGATCATTGATTCCAAGCTATGCTTCCATCCACTTGATGGATTAAGGCACTTCATAAGATTTGTTACACGGTTATCGAGAAAAACATCACCAAGGCCAGGATAACTATCTATTTTCATTCTCTTAACATTTCCAAATAGCACTATGTCACCAAGCCCATATGTATCATGCTCAAGGGAACCCTTAACTAAACTATGCAACCTTGTTGCAACCTGCAGAACTGCAGTGTTAGTGGGAGCACAAGTCAAGGTTCTGGTTTTTAACTTGAGTAGAGAAAATAACAAGCAAGCAACAGTTTTTGTTTTCCCAGTCCCTGGTGGGCCCCATATAAGTTTAGTGTCATTATGATTGCAACTTATCATATTAACACAGCTTAAGACAGCATCTTCTTGGGATTCATTCAGATTTTGAGAGCGAATGATGTCTTTTTTAATGAAGGAAGCTTCACCACTTGCTTCAGGCTTGCATATTTGACAGTTTTCTCCACTCTGAAATACAATGAAAGCATTAAACTTGTTACATTCATAATTAACTGCGAAAAGAGGGAATCCCACAACAATTAGGGTCCGTCATTTCCTGTTTTCACTTTAAATTACAAAATTGATACCTTATTTTCAATTTGTTTCCGATTTTCAAATGTTTGTACAAGAAACAATAAAAACTTTTTTCTTGTTCTCTGTTTTCTGTGTAAATCATCAAAAACACAAAACAAATTGTTTTCACCGTTGCTCGTACAAATCTTTGAAAACTGGAAACAAAATGAAAATAAAGTGGCAATTTTGTAAATAAAAATGAAAACAATAAATAAAAACAACAGTAAATGGTTAGACTTCATAGTTCTTTTCATTGATTATGTATCATTGAAACAAGCAGACATTGTCATTTACATAAGACAATGCACGCGCATTGGACATTGACACATCTTCACCCTAAACAACAGTAAATGGTTAGACTTCATAGTTCTTTTCATTGATTACGTGGGTCTTGTCTCTTATATTCTCTTCATTTGACTCATTCCTAGCCAATGTGAGACTTATAACTCACACTTGGATTCCCAACGGTAAGCATTCATCATTTCATTGTGCAATATTAAGTAAAGGATTAACTCGTTCAGAACAAATGATATGGTGATTCTTACCTTAAGATCAGGTCGCAACACTTTTCTAATAATGTTCAGGCGTTCACCCTCCAACTTTGAGTTCAAGGCTTTCCAAATTCGAATATTTGTTGTCAGGTTCATAAGATAAACTGCATAGAGTTTTTGTTCATCGTTACCCATCTTCATGTATTTGGATGATAGTACTGAGATTTCACCAGTACATTCATTTTTTGGCCCATTTACATAAGCGATGTGGTACTGATATTGACTTCTGGGGCTGTTCAAGTCTTCTACCCTCTTGGGCCTAAAATCTGTGAACACAATGAGATCACCAGGCTCAGGTTCATATCTTCCAACATGATCTTCTCCAACTTGATCAATTGTTGTACTCTTCAACCATATCCGATAATACAAGGCTTTGGGGGGTTTGAAGTTCTTGCCTCTTTCAACTCTCAAGAGATCACAAAAAAGAGCTCGAGACACGCCTATCAAGTTTGAAGATAAATCAGAGCGTGTTTCCTCTAGCAGTGGAAGAATAAAGGAGTTCTTGTACTCATTTGGTGACCCAAAGGTCTCTGGTATCTTGTGCACCTGAGAGAAAACAATTTCCACAACATACTTAATTCAACTCTGAAAATATATCTTAAGAATTCTAACCAGTAAAAATTTCATAATCTATTTTTTGGTCACTAATACAAACAAAATGACACAAAGCAAGTGTTGCAGTTACATCGCAATCCTTAATATTGCGTAAAATTGCCAACAAATGTGGCTGATACGCCTGTAATTATAGTTGCAGTCACAATACAGCCGCAATAGCCAATGCAGACCAACATTTAAAACATGATGTGAGGCAACAAGCAACATAAAAGTTCTTTTTATACATGCATGCTTTTATAGAGAGAAATAATCTAGTAATATTAATTTTTCACCAATTAGTAGAAAAAATTAACGAAGGCATAAGTGATTCAGCATTTTTACTAAGACAAAATAAGCGTTTGAACTCTTACGTACATAAAACAAAAATTAATTCATGTTTTTGAATTAATGAACTATATATTATGCTATGCAACTCTAAAATTCATTAAACATATACTAGTAATAACTAAAACCGTAACAATAAAGTGAGAAATTCATTCATTGATGACATTTTGAGTTACACAGTTTTTTTTTTTGTTCTGCATTCTCACTTGCTCCTGATCAATAACATGATCATATTGAAGAGAGAAAGACAATAGTACTAGTATATCTTTTTCCCTTCAACAGTCCAAATACTTTTCAAGTGAACATTTTTTCTTATGAGTGTTGAAACTTGAAAATGGGTGAAAGAGAAGAACCTTGTCTTTGTAGAGATATTCGTTGAGAACATCCTTGAGGGTCCATGAGAAAACAATATCTAAAAGCTCCACAGTCTCATCCTTGCTAGTCTTCTTCATCCTTAGCTCCTTATCCATCGATATCTCCTCTTTAATTCTCAACACGAAAGCAATGCAATCATTAACGGGAAAACAAAAACAAAACCATCAGTACGTCGCTTCTCTTCATTTCATGCACTTTACCAAAACAGAAAGAAAGGTATAGAGTTATAGAGAATGACCCCGCCCTGGTGACCTGCTTTTCTATTTTTTCTTTTTTTTTTGGAAAAAATAATAACATGTAGATAATTTCTTTTGATTTTTCAAAAACACTGGCTAGCTGCTTATCTGAACAACCGCGGGATTGACGTGAAATGATGCACATTGCATAGTATGGGTTCCCAATGTGCCTAGTCTAGTAGTCTTGCATTTCCAACCTTTCAAATTAACCATAATAACTTGCTTTCATATATAAACATTAATAATAATAATAATAATAATAATACAACCAGGAAAAATTCAATAAATCTTTTTATAGTATTTACCAGCTAAACCGTTGTAGTATGAAAATATAAAATATATTATATTAATATTTTATTTTAATATTGGTATATTATAATCTTAATTAATATTACCTCCGGTCGAATATATAATAAACATAATATTAAAATCACACAGACCAATAAATATTTTGAAATGTGTTATTTTTCATTAATAATATAATTTTAAATTTTTTTACACAAATACTTTTGCATTAAATAGGTAAAAGTGACATAGTATAATTGAGTGGCTTAATAATTAATAAGGATAACATTAAAAAAAACAATTAATTTTATTAAAAACAAAACATTATTTCTTATAAAAAAAGACTAAAAAAAATTAATTTATTTTTTATTTTTTATACATAAGACAGGAGATAGCATATTATATATTATATTAAAAAAATATTATATAATTATTGTTGGTTCAATCACGGTTGAACCACAATTAATTAACCTTGAATTAGTGTTTTCACATATTTAATTAATGACCTTCCAGTTTTAAAAATATTGAAATTTATCCACTTATTGAAAAGAAGACAGTGCCTAGTACACGCGTGGAAAGTGAAAAGAAGACAGAAAGGTTCTAGACTAGTCAAGCGGTTAAAATTATTAGTTGTGTTCTTAGGATGTGGATCCTCTGCAGCCTCTCTAGCGCTGCAGAGAGATTCCTTCTCTCTATTTCTCTTTTATTTTATTTTTTTTATTTTTTTTTTTTATTTTTTTTTTCTCTCCTCTCACTATCTCATTTTTTGGCTGCAAAGGCTGCAGGGAAGCTGCAGCTGCAGAGGATCCATTCATGTGTTCTTAACCGTTAAGTGTAGTACTCCATAACCATGAAATTAATGCAAACTTCACATTACTTAAGGGCTAAGAAAAAGGACGGTAATTAAAAGTGTAAAGTGATTATATACAGTTGTTCTCACCCTTTGAAGCAAGGATGTCTATCGCAGAATATGAGAGGTTATGGCGTATCCGGTGTATCCGGACAGTTGTTCAATATTACTAATTACTAATGGGTTTAAAAAATAGATTCAGAAGAATTAATTTTATTCAACACAAAAACTATGAATTCTTGCATTTATCAAAATCAATTTTCCTTATCACATAATCAATTTTATTGATTATCCCGATTTTGCACCTAAACATCTTAGCAAATTCTAAACTTGATTTTGGTTGTGTCAAACTTTATTCAATATTCTTAAATTCTAAAACAAACACACACTATGATGGTAGAATTTTATAGCCTTAATAAGTTTGGAAAACAAAAAAAACACATCAACGAAATAATCAAGGAATGTCACTAGCTATAACACATTTTCATCACACAATGACACAATTTTTTTTATTATAAAATTAGGTAAAATTTACATGGATCCCATCCAATAAGGAGTGGGTTATATATACAACAAATAAGAAGTAACACTCATGTGATTTAGGGGGCATTTGGAAGAGCTTATGAAAAGGTATTCGCGGCTCGGTTCGATTTTGAAGTAAAAAATTATCTGATCTAAAGTTTAAAAGAGCATATTGTTTGGTTCGGTTTACTTTCTTAAAAAAAATGCGATCCGATCTGAAATAATGTAATTTAGATTGGATCAGTTTTTGATTTTTTGCTATCATAATTTTTAAAAGATAAATAATTAAATATTAACTTATATCCAATGTTAAATTTTCTCATTTATGACAATAAGTACATTGTTTACTATTCATTTCAATGCATAAATTTAATCTATTCAATACTCAAGCACTTGAACACTATTTGAAAAAATTGTTCATATTTATTTCCATGGATTAAATATGTTTTTTATCCTTCATATTTGGAAAAAGTTCGATTTTGATTCTTTTACTTTAAAACTGATCTTTTTAGTCTCTCGTTTTTTGAAATATACCATTTATAGTTCTTGTGACCATTTTATAAATTCAAAAATATTTTTTAATATTTTATTTCCCCTTCCTAATTTTTAATTTCCACTAAACCCCCTCCTCACGGCGGTGAGGACGGTGGCCGCGATTTCGAGGCAGAGAAGAAGGAGAGAAGAGCGGAGGGAGAGAGCAACAGAGTGAGAGAGGGGTGGAGTGAGAGATGATGGGAAGGGAAGAAGGGAGAAAGGGGAAGAAAGGAGTCGCGACGACCATGGAGGGAGGTCGCGCCCTAGCAGTGGAGGAAGAGCAGCGGCCACTGTGGCCACCACGCAAGGAGGCAGGGGAAAAAAGGACTTGGCGGCGGAGCTTTAATAATCTCACGCACGGCACGACAGGGAAGAGGGGAAGCCGCTTGAAGCAACGGCAGAGGGCGTAGCTTGCGACAGAACTGGGAAGGGGAAGAAGGAGATAGCTTAGTGGAAATTAGAAATTAGGAGGGGGAAATAAAATATTCAAAATATTTTTTGAATTTATAAAATGGCCACAATGACTATAAATGGTACATTTTCAAAAACGATGGACTAAAAAGATCCATTTTAAAGAAAAATGACCAAAATCGAATTTTTTCCAAATATAAATGACCAAAAACATATTTAACCCTATTTCCAAAGTTTTAAGTCAATATCATAGTGATGGTGTTCATTTAACACATTAGTCTCATGCTAGAATATCATCACTATAGCTGTTTTAGCATCTTATTTTTGTTTCAAAACTATTGCAGTTTTACAATTCCAAAGTATCATTAATAATTTGAAGGCATTAGGAGGCAGCATAAGTGGCTCCTCCAACAAAAGGATCCTGTTTATTTGTGGAGTAAGTTAAATGCACTTTGCACCGTCGTATTTGGGTTCAGAAGCTCAATAGAAGTTAGCTTTGTTTTGCATTATTATTTTTATTATATATGAAAATGAGAAAAAGTTGTTAAATAGCCTATCTTGCCTATCTTAAATAGATAGGTGCTTAAGGAGAAGTTAAATAAGAGAACTTATGAAAAAATTGAAATATAGAAACTGATTTAAACTTATATGAAAAACTATTAGTTAAAAAACTCATATTCTAAGTGCTTAAAGAAAAGATTATCCAAACAGACTCTACTTTAATTTGGCGAGGTGATATTTGTTGTGGTTTAATATGCTATTTTCCCAAGGCATTAGGAGGCAACATAAGTGACTACAACAAGGAAAATCATGCTAGACAATTGTTTAAGTTGTAATGTTGATTTTAATCAGATTTTTGAGTGGTTATTGTTCTTTATGGTAAACATTTTAAAGAGTTTTCTTTTTGCAATTCTTCCAAAACGGCAAGGAAAGTGAACTAATAATAAATTTAGTAATGTGTTCTGTTTTGTGTTACATAATTTTTGAAGGCTCTTGTTGGTATATGTATCATCCTTACAAAGTATAAATCTTTCAGCATTGATGTAGATTGATGAAGGCATGATTCAACATTTTCAAATTGCAGGATTACATGGAAGATTATGAGGTAACGGTTCCTTTTCAGTCTCTTCAGGCTTTAGGATGCCATGTTGATGCAGTTTGCCCCAAAAAGAAGGCTGGTGACACCTGCCCAACAGCAATTCATGATTTTGAAGGTGATCAAACATACAGTGAGAAGCCAGGGTATAATTTTACCTTAAATGCTGACTATGATGGTTTGAATTCCCTGAGCTATGATTCTCTTGTCATTCCTGGTGGGAGATCCCCTGCTTATTTGGCATTGAATCAATCAGTTCTTGCTTTGGTCAAGCATTTCATGGAAAGCAACAAGCCTGTTGCATCTATCTGCCATGGACAACAGATCTTAGCTGCTGCCAGTGTTCTTAAGGTATAATAATTAGTGCTGATTTAAATACTTTTAATATGTCTTGTAAAGTTTGATCCTAAGTGCCCCTATTCTTCAAAATAAAAAAAGTTGAATTTCAGTTCAAGGTAGGTAGTCTATATATTAATTCCTCAAGCCACAGGGGCTTTTTTGCGTGAGAGATCAAAGTGTTTCAAATATAGGCCCTGTTTGGATAAGAAACTTATCTACTGCTTATGGCATAAGTTGTATAAGCTACTTTTATAATCGAAGAAAAATTATAGTGAAACTTATTTTATATAAGTCATAAGCTGTTTTGATAAGCTATCCTGGGTAGCTTATGAAAAATAAGCCCAAAACAGCTTATGAATCAGTCATAAGCTGTGTTCATAAGCTCTACATAAGCCAATCCAAACAGACCCATAGTATAGAAATCATTCATGTGTCTTCATTAGTAGCTTATAAGCTTTTGGAAGAGTAGGTTGGAGTCAATTTGTTTACAAGTGATAAGGATTATTTCAATTATCTTGCCTATAATGATCAATAGTTACCAGCTAGATTCATTATTTAGTTGCTGTTGCTGGGTGTTTAGATCCTAGGAAGGTACATTTTGTCAGTTTTATGAGCAACAATGAAAGTTACAAAATTCTCTTTAATGGATTGGAAAAATAAGCTGATAGTATGTACTTACATATCTTGATTTATTGAAGGTAAAGTAGCTGTCTAACCAAGTGGGGGATAGGATTTGAAGTTGACATTGAATGATATCATTGCAAATTCTTTAATGAAATATGGTCCCCAGTACTAAAGTTAGGTGATATCAGATACATGTCTGTATAACATCATTAGCTTACTAAAACCTCGTAACAGCTTATGTTGAATTTGTTCCTTAAATAATGCATCTCAGGCTTTAGTAATCTTGCTGTCTTTAAAAGGCGTGACATAGCTTTCTAGAGTAACTGTACAAATGGTGGAATACTAGTCACTAGTCAGTTGGATTTTGCAATTTCTATCTACATCTATTTCATTTTAACACATTCGTTATTAGTTTGTTTAGTTTTATGTGAATTTTATTAAAATAAAGAATATGCTCAACCTACTTGATAAGACTTGGATGAAATTTATCTAATATCGAGTCTGTAGACCTGATCCGTACAAAGTATGAGTCTTTTCATACTAAAACAGTAAAAAGAAATTTAACAAACAAAACAATTTTAAAAAAGAGTTAGAAAAATGACACACGTCATGGTTTAGGAGATAATATGTGTTCCGGTTTTTCTTATATAATAATTGATCGATTGATATGCATCGACACAGGGAAGGAAATGTACTGCTTACCCGGCTGTAAAGTTGAATGTGGTCCTGTCAGGAGCAACATGGCTGGAACCTGACCCAATAGATCGTTGCTTCACTGATGGAAATTTGGTTAGTGGAGCTGCGTGGCCAGGGCATCCTGAGTTCATTTCTCAATTTACGGCACTACTTGGAATTCAAATGTCTTTCTAGTTCTAATTGTTCCTTCGTAATTTAATGCACTAAACTATGGATGTATATATGTACCCAAAATTTGTCATCAAAAAAAAATATATATGTACCCAAAAACATACATGTTGCATTATTATTATGTGAGCCGGGGGGGGGGGGGGGGGGGGGGGAGGGCTTCATATATTTGTCTGAGAGAACAAAGGGTGCAAACATATCGAAATAAAAGGCTGTAGCTTTCTTTCTGGACATTGTGTTCCCATGACTTGGACATTTGGTGAATAAAATGTATAATTATTATGTGTAAAATATTTTCCCGTCATAGGTATTAGGAGCTCATCTAGTTCCATTGGTGAGTGGTGTCTTTTTTTTTTCCTTCAAAGATCATTAATATAAAAGCCCACTTATAGGATATAAGCACTGTACAACATATAAACCATAACGAATCAAACACGTATACTCCAAATTAAAAATATGCTTAATTGCACTTTCAGGTATCATGATTATACGGTTTTTGTGCTTTATGTTTCAATTGCGCGATTTTGGTCCCTCGCGTATCACAATTGTGTGATTTTGGTTCTTTGAGTATTTCAATTATTACAATCAAGTCTCTTCGTTGCATTGACATTTTTAACACCAAAAACTTATACGACACACATAAAGACTGATTTAACACTGAGTCGACTCACTTGTGACCGGTGATGATGCCATAGTGTTGCTTCGAGGAAAATGTTTTAGTAGGTTTTTGTTTGGCTAGCTGTTTTATGTATAGTCGATGATAATGAAGAGAGATTGTTGGTTGAACTTCAGTTTGTTTCATTGAAAGTTGTGATCTTATAGAACCTATTTGAGAGAGGGAGAGAAAGATGAGAATTGAGTAGTGCAGAGAGAGAAGGAAAAATATACAGGAGAGGGTAATTGAAATTAGGACGTATTCATGGAAGTGAAAGAGCTTGGATGCCCTTGTATCCAAACAAAAAAACGTTGAACAATAAATTTAAAAAAATACAAAAAAATATTGAAATTTTATTGAAATACATGAACAGCTGGATATCAAATCCTTCCATTTTCAAGAGTACCAAAGAAATTGACTTGAAATTAACTGTAAATTAATTAATCAATTATGAACTTTAGATCACTGTTTTTTTTTTCAAATGTATCTATAATTTATAATTTATATATAATCTATACTACCTCCTGTCTTATATATAAAAAACGTAGTATTAAAATCATACAGACCAAGGAATACATTGAAATGTGTTATTTTTTATTAATAATGTTATAGTAATTTTAAATTTTTTTACACAAATACCCTTGCATTAAATAGCTAAAGGTGACATAGTATAATTAAGTGGTGTGATAATTAATAAGGGTAAACTTGAAAAAAAGCAATTAATTTTATTAAAAATAAAACATTATTTCTTATAAAAAGAACAAAAAAAATCACTTTTTATTAGGATAGGAGATAGTAACTATTATAAAAGGGATATCCTCTTTTAGTATACACATTTAGGATGACCATTCTACCCTTTTAACTATCATTGAATAACTAACTAACTGCATTTATACCCATTTATTCTTTATTGCCTCGAAGCGGAAATCTAAGTGAGAAAGAAACTGTACACTTGCTTAAATTCTATGTATGTCCTTCTGCAAATGAATTTTGCGTTAGTTACGTACTGGGTAGTACAAGTAATTGCTTAACTGTATTTTTATTTTCTTTTTTGGTCACAAAATGATCTATTCTGTTCCTTAAAATGTTTTTTAAAAAAATGCACGAGTTTATGTTTTTAAAATATTCATTTGAAATCAGTTCCGTCAAAATAAAATATTTTTTAAATTGATAAATGCTTAATTAATTTATTAACCGAACGAATACGTTTATAAATTTCTTTAACAATTCCTACCAAATAAAAAAAATAGAATACATAATTGTAAAAAATGGTTAACATGGGAATGGAAAGCGAGGAAAATTAAGTCATAATTTATTTATACCTATATATAATTAAGGCAATAGGCCAATATAACTACTTTTTGGTGTCCTATTTTTTATACTATTTTTATCCTCAGATAACTAAATGGGTATTGGGGGTTTAGGGTTGGTTATTTTTAGCCAACGAATGAGATAAAATTTGAAAGTAAGTAAACATGTAAGAACGGCGGAGTTGTTGATATAATTGTAAAAAATATTAGAGTACCTGCTTATATAAAAACTAATTGCAGTTAAGGGTTTTTACTAAACAAAAGATGGGGTTCTTTACATAATTTTAAAAATTGTTGAGTACTATTAATACAAAAGTTAATTGTAATTAAATAATGACTTCTTCTTGACAAAAGCAGAAAATACAAATTTTAAAAAAAAATACTAACAATGCACTCTCTGACTCAATTTTTTCAATATATTCTCTGTAATACTTTCTATTTTAGATATATTTTAACTTAATTTTACATTATACATGTACAATATCTCTTTCATTTTATTCTTCTCACTTTTTAGTCTAATAAAACAAGTAGATAGAAGATTCGACTTGTCTTTCTTCACACTTTTTTTTTCTTCATTTTCTACCAATCCAAAAATTTACTCATTTTGTCTTTATTATTTTCTTGGCTTTATTTATTGTTTTCATTTTTCCACAAACAAAGTGTAAGCCCCACCAAATCCTTCTTTCCACACTAACACTCAAATTGACACGGACAACTGACAAGGCGATAAATAAATCCAAAATTTCCACTATCCGTCAAAAATATTCACTAGATACACAAGACACATGTTCAGCACATTCATTACCTTGGAATTTGTTCTTATTTTTGCAACTTACACAGTTTTTTTTTAAAAAAAAAGATATAGCATGATATCATGAGTCATGAGACTTCAGCCCCCAAAATCTGGTGTCCCCTGTAAATAGTAAGTGTATGTTTGAATTATCATTTGTAACACTTCTCAACTTCTCAATATTAGTGAAGGGAGAAGTGACGAATAAGTTATTCCTCCAAATTGGGTTTAGATGCATTAGGAAAAGTGTCAAATGATTTTCCAAACATACACTAACACATTACATTAAAGAAGTTACTAATAGTATAACTTATAAAAATTTATGATAATATTGAGAGACAAAAAGTAAATATTTTTCTATTTATAAGAACTAAAAATATATTTAATCTTTAAAAATTGCTTTCACTAAATCAAATCAAGATTTGCAAAACTTTGAGCAAAAAAAATCAAGATTTGCAAAATAGTATCCAAAGATATTCTTATTATGGGTAGTTCATGGCAGGTATGGGAAATATCACTCTGTAAGGCTAATGTTAGAATATTGGACCAACCAAGCCTATTCATAAACTTTAATGTAAAATAAATAAATAGAATGTAGGTGAATTAAAGGGCTGACAAAAGTGCTGGTAGAAAGCTCTGGCCTTTTACTGTTGGTGGGTTGAAAGTATAGCAAGTTAGGTAGTGCGTACGAAGTCTCTCATCTCATCGGTTCGGTGCATGTTGCATGTTGCATGTTGGGGAAGACAATAACAGTTATTGAACAAAAAATGTAAGACTTGGACCAAAACAAAAAAAAAAGACAATAACAGTTAAATTTTGAATTTAGTCAGTAAAAAAGTTTTACAATTAGATCCAATTATATTTCATTATATAGATATTTATTCAGATATTTTAGAAAGTGATATTATAAGATTGTATATTATGATAAGATATGATTGGATGTCTGTGTATAATTATTTTGCAATATTAGACAATAATTAAACTCTTAAATTGTATACCGAGAAAATAGTCTAAGTGACAAATAGTTTAATTTACTTTAAATAAGGTCTAAATAAAGTCTCATACTTGAGTTTTTTTTTGTTGATATAATCTCATACTTGACTTTTTAAGAATGGAGAAAATAGATATTAGAAGAGTTTTATTTCCTTATTTGGGTATATCCAACTCTATTCAAATTAAATCGAGAATCAATAAAAAAATTATACCGAGGGATTGGCTTAATAATTATTAATATCAATTAGTAATATTCCATATCCAATGGATATGTTATGAATCAATTTAAATTAAATCTATAAAAAAATTAGATTAAAAAATTCTATAAAAAAAGTAAAATTATTCCTATCATGCATTATATAATAGGATATTATAACATTTTAAACTTTTAAATAAATTAATTAAAGAAACTATTTTCTCATTATTCTTTCTTTTTCCTTTTATTCTTCGCTATCCTTGATGTAAACGATAAGACATACGATATTATTATTATTATTATTATAAAGGACAAGAGCTCAATAAATGTGGTTAATCCGTTAATGCCATGGGAATTAAAATTGGAACAATGTCAAAACAAGTAATTAATAATAAATTAAAAGGAACGCCCTAATTTGTTGACTAGCAAGAATACAAAATCATCAACTTAACATGTCTCACACAGGCACGACAACTTTTGTTCTTACCACGCTTGGTCTTGTAATTTCTACTGTTTATTCTGCACGGGTTAACTTGTAACAAAAATAACCATCAAATTTTAATTACTATGTTGATGTGCACACTTGGAAAGGGAATATGAAACAATCGCTTACACAGTTGAAAGCGTTAAGAACAAATGATTCACAAGACATTAATTACATGCATGTGAGACTGATCAGTCATGCATTTCGCTTTTTACCGGTCTATACCCACAAGGTTGAATGCACGTGGTTAATACGTTCCATTTAAGGGACAAACTCGACTAATATCTGTGTTTTTTGTTTTCAGTGACAGAACAATTTGTAGTCAAACTTTACTTACGTTCCGACAAAACACATATTGATTTAGAGACCTCTTTTCTCTAGAACACTGTGGCCATAAAAAAATGATATTTGAACATTTAGAAAGATGTAAAGTGTAATTAAACTAACTCAAGGCAACATCTAACTTGATCCCAGTAAAAAGGAGACAACCAGTGTTTTCGTATAAATTTGACAACTTATATGATAACATAGAATTTAAAGACTTTCGAATAAAATTTCTTGCTATTGGTTAACAATAAATATTATAACAGATTCTGTTAGAATAATATAATACCGCGGTTACACCCGTATCAATCAATAAGGAGAAATATCCTAGAACTCGCAGTATACAGATCTTCTTCTTAAGGTCCAACTCGATTCAGGGAGAAATTGGTCCATTTAAGCCGGTTCAATTTAATATTATATATAATTTAACATGACCACTAGAAATATGTTTGACTCAAATCACTCAATAATACCTATAATTATTTCGAGATTAATTAAATACATTTCTTTTGTCAGTTTGGACCGACAGAATAATTTAATTTTTTATACAACTAAATAAATAATTGACCCTACCAAACCTCTCTGGATAGAACTGAACATACATCCATCCTTACTAAATCTCTAATTTGGTCGAGATAGCTCCCTTCACCGCCAAATATAATTGTGATGTTGATTGTATAGATAGAATAGAATAGATAATATTATTCCATTGTAACTCTCACTTCACAGGAATTGAGAATCAAGATGTGTTGTCGGCTAAGTATATGTACACATTTAACATTTTTTTCGTCACTTTATATATATATATATATAGGCTTAATATATATGCATCTCTTATATATAACGTCTTTAATAATTATTATCCCTCCTTAAATTATAAGTTTAATTACATTTTTGTTTTGAAAACTATAATTTATGTATGGTATCAGTCAAAAAAAATTATGTATGGTAATGTTTTCATTAACTTTTTAATTGCCACAATTAAACTATTTATTAGTTTTTCTGTTTCTTAAATTCTTTAGACCCTCATTTTCTTCTCAAAATATCTACAAGTTAAACCAACTAATAATGACTTTCATTATAAGATAGGCTAGTCTTGTAATTGCATGTATAATCATTGAGTTTGTCATAATAGAAACCAAAGTGCTTATTTTAAGGTTACAAAACGATTTGATGCTAATATAATATATTTTATTTTATTTTCGCATATCATATTTCATCATTTTAGGATCTTTTACTCAGAATGATTTCACCTTTTTTTTTACTTTATTGTTTAACTGGAACAAAAGTGGTGATATCCAGAAGAATTTTGCATTAATCAATATATAGTTCTCTTTCAAAATTTTAACTTGGTTTCAATTTACATACGAAAAAAACATTGAATACAAACAAATTTGAAAATATTAAATTTGAACATGAATGTTTAAAATTAAAATATATAAATTAAGTTAAGTGATTTTTATTTCAAAATTGTTAAAAGAATTATTCGCTCTTAACAAAATAGATATACAAACAGTACTTAGTGATATTTTTTTTTTGACAAAAGGAAACTTAGCTCATCTCATTAATAATAATAGAGGCAATACAATCAGGCAAAAAGCTAAAAGTATGAGAACAAGCGTTAGTAGTAGACACTGCCACCCTTGCAAGAGAATGAGTAGCCCTATTAGCTTGTCTCTTCACAAAGTGAACCTTATAATTCAGATTCAACCTTAATAAGTTATTACAAGCCATAATTAAATCTCCAAGTTCAGTGAGGTCGACA
This sequence comes from Glycyrrhiza uralensis, assembly GCA_030159175.1. Lineage (NCBI taxonomy): Eukaryota > Viridiplantae > Streptophyta > Magnoliopsida > Fabales > Fabaceae > Glycyrrhiza > Glycyrrhiza uralensis. The sequence continues at coordinate 6,993,223 of BRZY01000006.1, forward strand.
GCTGGCTGGTGTAAACGATCAACAAGAGCCTTACGATCAGTTTCCACAATAGCATGGTCAATACCCAACTCAGCAAGCCATTAAAGACCCATAATAACCGTTGTTGCTTCTCCTTCCAAGACTGAAAGCAGCGGCTGAGAAGACTCCATCCTAGCAAGCACGAAAATGCCTCCTTCGCGACGCAAGCAGAAGCCAAACCCCGTGGTGCTAAAGTCAGCATTGAAGGCAGCATCCACATTACATTTGATCATTCCAGAAGGTGGAGATGACCAACGAATAAGGTGCCCAATGTGATCGACAGCCGTAGGATGATTCATGATGGTGTTCGCCAGCTCCCAAGCATGCAACATTGTTTGACCCCTGTGAAGCACTTTTGCCTTGGTGTCTCTTTAATGGTCCCAGAGCAAGGTATTTCGTTTTGCCCAGAGACTCCAAAGAGTCATGACAAAAATCTGCATTTCCTCCTTGTTAAGAACCGCCAACAGCCCAAAGAACATGTCTCTAAAGCTCTCACACACAAGCAAGCGATCATCAATGTGAGTCCATAAGTTCAGTTGTTCCCAACATTCCCTAACCGAAGAGCAAGTGAGGAGAGAGTGCCATGTAGTCTCCAAGTCAGCATCACATACAACACATATTGTAGAGCATGGCACCCCCCTTGAACGAAGTCTCACTCTTGTAGGAAGGCACTCCCTGCAACAACGCCATAAGAAGGACTTCACTTTGGGAGGCACTTGTAACTTCCACAGCTTCATCCAATCCGCAGCCACTTTGAAATGGTCCAGGTTCGAGAATTCATCCATACAAAGTCTATATCCTGAACGAACAGTATAAGTGCCTTGCTTGTTGAAGTTCCAAACTTTCCTATCCGTCATGGTTTCTTTGAAGATAGGCACGTCCAAAATTTTGGCTGCATCCTCCTCATCAAATAAGGCACCAATAACCTGCACATTCCAACAATTGTTAGGAAGGGAAATAAGATCCTGAACACGCAGTTTAGGAAATGCTAGGGCCACATCACTAGAACCCCCTAGCCGGTCCCCACCCCGCAGCCAAGGCTCCCCCCACACACCAATATTAGACCCGTCACCAATAATCCACCGAGCTCCCTCTCTAAGCAAAACTTAGGAATTCTAGATACTCCTCCATGTAAAGCTTGGGTTATGACCCACAGCAGCTGTAAAAAAATCCCCTCTAGAGAAATATTTGGCTTTGAAAATACGAGTAACAAGAGCATCGTACTTAGTGATATCTTTAGAAAATGATTTTTACCTCAATCTACGAAGCTTGCATAAAATTAAATTATTTTAAAAATATTATTGAATGAATCGGTATAAACATAACCTAGAATTCAATAACTGTTCAATATTATAAATTGTTTCACCCATACGTGATAATTTAAACATTTAAATAATAATAATATGATATAATAAAATAGTATGCACTTTATTATAATATACATATTAAACTCTGGGATGAATACTGATTACAATTTTATTCACTTTTTTGTGAACATTTTTATTAACTTTTACTGTTTATACATCAATTGTCTCCGATCTATACATCATACATAAAATAGTTATTGCATTTTTAGTCATTTGGTTATTGTGATTATGCGATTTTAGTTTTCGATTTTTAATTGAGTAAATTGGATTCCCTAATTATCACAATTGTTGCAATCAAGTCTCTCTGTTATTATGTCGTTCAATCTTTGACACTTGAGTCTACGTGACACATATGAGAAGAATTTGACACTAAATCAAGTCATTTTGACATAGTGTAGGTTGTCAAATTTTTTTAAAAACAAGTAGGTGACACATGCAATAAAACACATGTTCAAATTTTTTTACGCGTGAGTTTTTTTGTCATGTCATCAATGTCAAAATAGTTTAACTCAATGCTAAGGTGGTGACCAGACTTAGTATCAATTCAGTCCTACACATGCCATATATATTTTTAGTGTTAAAAATTGGACACTAATTATAATAATTGAAATATTTGATGAACTAAAATTATACAATTACAAATGGAGCGATCAAAACTGCACATAATTGCTGAGGAATTGAAAATAATAACATCCAACAATCAATGGGAACTAAATTTTGTGAGACTGGTTGACTCGCACCCCTCATTGCCACATCAATTCGAGTTTATTTCATGTCTTCTTTTACTTTAGACTTGTGTCACGTACCACTAATTACTGCACACTGCTATACTATATAGTTGTGAAAAGGAATTTCAGATTTCATTGAATAATTCATTATTATCTGAATGGTTAGGATTTGGATGCAAATCAGAGGAGACATAGAGCGAGAAAAAAAAAACAAATAAATAGTAGGTATACACACACAAAGCCATCAATGAATATCTTTGCTTTTTAACTTTTTCTTGCTACTTATTACGCCTCACACACACAGTTCTCCTTCCATGCCCATCCATTTTGCGTGGCACGCTTTCTTTTCTCTCTCCCTCCCTTCCTCTCATTTTCTTGACTAGTTAGGATTTTTTTTTTCCTTTCAATTTTCTTTATTATTATACTTTTAAGAATATAATATAAATAGAATAAATAATACTTTTTACTGTATGTTTATAGTATTATTATATTTATCTTATTTATTTTTCTAATAAGTATAATAATGAACGATTTTCTCTCCTCAAATAGATACTATTATTTTTCCTTTTTCCTAAATAAACAATTTATTATCTTTATTATTATTTATTTATGGCAATATTTTTCTCTCTTTCAAATACTCCGTACTCTGACAACGACCACTGAAGGATGGTGGCACATGCCTGCAGTCACATCAGGTCCCAACCAACGGTCACAGATTCACACGTACGGATGATCCAACGGTCAAGATTCGTTCTCTCTAACACTCTCTTTCTCTCTCTCTCCTCTGAACCCCATTGTCCAGCTTGGTCGGGACCCCCCTCTCACTCCCCTTATATATGGCAAAGACCCTTCCTTTGTTCACTTTCTCTCTCCTCACTCACACACTCACACACACTGTGCGTTTTCATTCATTCAAACCCAAAAATCCTCTCACTTGGGTCTCAATCCGAAAGGGATAGGCCACAAAAGAAGGGACTTTACTTAAACACTCACACTTGTTGTGGCTGCTTCATTTCATTCTTTCTTTCTCCTATTGATAATTCTTAGCTTTCCTTCCTTCTTCCGTTCCTTTCATGGCGATCTCGAACAACGTGCCACCCTTGTTGCTGTTGGTGATGTTTCAGCTTGGCTCTAATTGGGTTCCACTCTATGCTCATCAGGGTCATGGGTTTGCTTGATATTTAGCCAAAAAAAAAAGGCCCTGCTTGTTCTAATTCTTCTTCTCTTAGCTTCTTCTCTCATTCCACCAACCCCCTTTTGGAGGGCAGGGTCAATTTCCTTTCTTTTTTTTTCACTGGGGTTCTTCTTAATTACTTGTTTCTGTTGGGGTGGTGGGGTTCTGAGTTTTCCTCATCATGTTGTTCTACTTATTCATGGATCCCATGCTCCTGGTTTTTTTGGGTTGTGTTTGATTTTTATTTTAAGTTGGGTGTTTTTGTTTTGTTTTTGTGGTGTGGGCATGGAGTGCATTGGCAAGTGGGAAGAGGGAGGTATGGGGGAATGCAATGATGGGTTTGAGGAAATTAAGGATAGTGGCAACAAGCTAGGGTTCCATGTGTGTGTGAATTGCTAAATTACTGTGCCTCTTCAAAAGGAGGAATAAAGGGTAAAGCTTTGATATGAAGCTTTCAACATCAGGAATGGGTCAGCAGGGACACGAAGGTATCCACTCCATTTTTCTCTCTCTTTTGCCTTTTTTTTTTTTAATTTTTCTGTCCTTCAAAAGAAAAATTGTATTTTGCACCCTATTCTGAGCTCTGTTGGGGGAAGAGTTTCAAGTCATACATATAGATAAATAGTATGTGTCCCTTTCAGAAAATCCTTGTGTTTTTGCCTCAACATCATTGTGAGTGTTCTCCCCCCCCCCCCCCCCCCCCTTTCCTTTTTTTTTTTTTTTTTCCTTTTTGAGATAATTTGATGTGTGGAATTATGGTAGGAGGGGAGAAGAAGTGTTTGAATTCTGAGCTATGGCATGCATGTGCGGGTCCCTTGGTGTCCCTACCAACTGCAGGGACTCGTGTGGTTTACTTCCCTCAGGGTCATAGCGAGCAGGTGCCTTTTTTTTGCTCTTGATTTGTTTCAATTTTGTCTAGTTTTGCATGCTATGGAGGATAAAATAACTTTTCTTACAAACTTGTTGGGATTGAAAGTGACTCAATCTAGTTACATGTAGTAGGTTTTTTATTTATATTAGAAATTGATTGAACTGAACTTATGCTGAACAATGATTCTAGGTTTCTGCCACTACTAATAGAGAAATTGATGGGCACATACCCAATTACCCGAGCTTACCACCCCAGTTGATTTGTCAACTTCACAACGTTACAATGCATGTGAGTATTGTTATATCTTCCATGTAGTTATGATAGTTGAGTTACTTTTATTCCATCAAAGTGCACTCAGTCGACTAGAGCATGCATTGATTTTCAGGCAGATGTTGAAACAGATGAAGTGTATGCTCAAATGACACTACAGCCGTTGACACCGGTATTGTTTTATTCTTTGACAGCTTGTTTTATTTGTAATAATGGGATGGTTTCTTGTTTCTTGAGTTGGAAAATATGTTTGTAATTGCGCTTGTAGCAAGAGCAGAAAGATACGTTTCTTCCTATGGAATTGGGTATTCCAAGTAAGCAGCCCTCAAACTATTTTTGCAAGACATTGACTGCAAGTGACACCAGCACACATGGAGGGTTCTCTGTTCCTCGCCGTGCAGCTGAGAAAGTTTTCCCTCCACTGGTAGTGTCCATATTTTCTTTTCCCTTTATGTTTGATTCTGGTTTGAAATATTTCTCTTCTATTTGGGCTGTGTACAGGATTTCTCACAGCAACCACCTGCACAAGAACTAATTGCTAGGGATCTCCATGATGTTGAGTGGAAGTTTCGACACATTTTCCGGGGTGAGATTCTAATTCTTTGTCGACTCCTTTCTTATTATTTTATAGGATGATATTTCCACTGTGTGTGGACTTCCCTTGGCACTTTATATAACAAAATGCTATCATTACGAGAAGACTGTAATCCCTGCTGTATGTAAGGAGTAGTTCACAGGGTGAGATTGCATAGGATCAATGTGTAGGATTGTGAAATTGGTAGGCTCTGACAATGCAACTATGGTGTAGTGGTGATTTAGGAACTAGGAGAGGTTGCACTATAATATTGAGTTGTAACTTGAGTTATAACTTGTGACTTTCTTATGCATTTCTATTGAAGTTTAATTAAATGTTAGTTGTGATTTTAAGCTTATTTTGCTTATTTGTGCCATTTTATATGCATAAATATATTTGAATGTGATTTCATATTTAGGAAGGGTATCACATGCTTTATGTGTCTCTAACCCCCTTTCCCGTCCTAGGTGGGATCTTGATCTTGACTAGCTTCATCTTTTTCACACAGATTAATATTCTCAATTTTAGAGTGGGGCCTTTGCTAGAATCTTGAGCCAACTAATTAGGAAACCTTAATAGTACTGGTGTCCGGCATATCTTAAATGAATTGAAGATCTTGCCATCTAGGAAACCTACTTTCTGTACATGCATTACAATCAGATACATATAGCTTACTACTTGTTAGCAATTTTCTTCTGTACCTTTCATGAACTTTGTGGATGTGTATGGAAAATTCATTAGCTTCAAAATTATATGTATAGCAAGACTAGCTTATTATCAGTTGATCATAAAATCCTGACCATTTCTAATAGTGGCTGTCATCTGTTGTATCAAATATCAATTGAATTGTTATGAGCAAATGATCAAATAAAATGATCAGATCTCTCAAGTGTGCATCCCATAAGTGATCTGGACATGTTTTTGACCAAATTGATAGGCTGAATACGAGATTTTGCAGTTAGAATTCGAAAACATAATGCCAGTTTAAGAAATTACAGTCTTTTGGGGCCATTTACTATCACTACTTTATTGAAGAATGCATAAACAACTTCGGAATCATTTGAATCTAAATTTTATCCGAAAGGAAGTCAAATGGTTCTTTTAGTTTTAGGGAAGTCTTTCTTTGGTCATATATAAAGCGATTGATTTCAAATGCTTTTGGGGTAAAAAGATCTGTCCAGATATAAAAAATTACCAAGATAATTGAGTTTCTGGCTTTACCTCTTCTTGGCTAACCTTACATTGCCAAATAATCTTTCAATGTGAGGCCAAAAGAATTGATTTTCCTCTTTGAAAGCTGTATATTTTACAAAATGTCTCACAAGCTTCTAGCTCTCACAAATGGAATTACAGATAGAACAATTTAGCAAACACAACTAATTGCTATGACAAACACATCCAAGTATGCTGATGAATCTGTATATTTGTTCAATTGCATACATTTTATAGACATGGCGGCAAGCTAAAATTAACTTTTGGCAAGGAGCATCAGATTCTGTGAAAGTTCCAAAAGTTTGGTCTTCGCTTTTCAATGGGCCTTTTTGCCAGTGATGTAGATTTTGGTTTGCACCTTGTTAGGGGAACTTATTTCCATCAATTATCTTACAAATTTGGTAGCATGTGATTTGTAATATTTAAGAAAAGAGATGAGCTATCTGATTCGATAACTACTTACTTTAAAATGACCCTTCTGGTTTCCCACACTTGTTTTGATTTACTATAGTGAATTTGTCCTTTTCTCTGGGTTCAAAGTTGGTATTTCCCTTACAAAAATAAACCATTACACTTGGTGCATTTTTTATAAATTAGAACTGTTGTGCCAGAGTTGTTATTAATCACACATGTTTTACTTGAGATTGTTAGCTGGAGTGTCTTGTGTGCAATATGATATGGTTGTTGCTTCCTAATCATTTCAGGACAGCCAAAACGACACCTTCTTACAACAGGCTGGAGTGTATTTGTTAGTGCCAAAAGACTCGTAGCTGGAGATTCCGTGCTTTTCATTTGGTATTTATTTCTTTTTGCCTTTTTTGGGTACCTGTTCTTCCCCCATGAATGTTGCAAACTGCTTGTTTATCATTCTTAAATGTATTTTCATTGATAGGAATGAAAAAAACCAGCTTCTTTTGGGAATACGTCGTGCCACTCGGCCACAAACTGTTATGCCATCATCAGTTCTATCCAGTGATAGTATGCACATTGGGCTTCTTGCAGCTGCCGCCCATGCTGCAGCAACTAATAGCTGTTTTACAGTGTTCTTTAATCCAAGGTTGTGTTTGTTATCTAAATCTTTACCTTTCATGCCTTTTTTATTAGAAATTATAACGCATCTTTTGAACCCCTACATCATGTGCAGGGCTAGTCCATCTGAGTTCGTCATACCACTTTCGAAATATATCAAAGCAGTGTACCATACACGGGTTTCTGTTGGTATGCGTTTCAGAATGCTTTTTGAGACTGAAGAATCAAGTGTCCGCAGGTACTTGTTATCACTTTTTTTTAAACCCCCCCAAAAAAACCTTAAAAGTTTGAATCTAGCAGCGGAAATTGAGGGCAAAATATTATTCATTTATAGTCTGGCACCATTCTATTTTGCCTTTGCTGATGCACAACTCACCTTGTTTTACAGGTACATGGGTACAATAACCGGCATAAGTGACCTGGATCCTGTTCGTTGGCCGAATTCTCATTGGCGGTCCGTTAAGGTAAGATGATCACAATGTAATACATAAGATTGGATAGCAGTTTAGATGAAAATGCTCCTTTGCAATTATAAACAATAAGACTATTAGAGGGAGAACCTTAGTACAATGGTAAGTTTGCTGCCTTGGGATCAGGGTTCCATTGGTGAAATAGCCTCTGTAGCTCTGCATTCACAGGTAAAAATGTGTGCATCTACCACCTCCCAACGGCCCTAACCCAATAGTGGTGGCAACCTCATGTACTTAGCTGCAATTATACATCTGTTATGTGGTTTGTGCGTAAAGAGGGAGATATGCTCAAAACCAAGTTTGATAAATAAACCTTTCAAAGCTACTCTAAATTTCTAGTCCTGTTTCATATAGTTTATTTTTGTATTTGTTTTTTTCATTAAGCCATGAGGTTTGTTGCAATATGTCTGGAGATCCTTTCTGTGATCTTAGTTGGTCTTATTTATCAACTAGTTAATTTTTGTTGACATAACCTGTAATACAGCAGAGGGAATCATATTCAGTTTTGATTTCAGCTTGGTCCCCATACCAAAAAAGCTCTTGATCCTGCTACTACTAAAATTTTATAGCTGAGCTTATCCTTTTTCTGCAGCTTTTGTTTCCGCTGCCACTTATCATTAATAATGATATGTATGCAAACAAAAGATAGATAGTTTGATACACTATTCCTATGTGACTGTGCTGAAAGATAGTGACAGCCTGGCTGGGTTTTTATAGTTTCAGGGTTTTTCCATGTATTAGAAAGGTCTTGGCTAATTTCATTCAATGTTTAAAAAGGTTCTTAACCTGGCATCTTTTACGAGTCATTGTTTATTTTTTGCTTTACCTTGTTTCATCCATTGTGCATAGGTTGGTTGGGATGAATCAACAGCAGGAGAGAGACAACCACGGGTATCGTTATGGGAAATTGAGCCTTTAACAACATTTCCAATGTACCCATCACTATTTCCTCTCAGATTGAAACGACCATGGCATCCTGGCACCTCTTCCTTTCACGGTACACATTTTTTTCAATACTATCTTTTTATTTGCTCATCTTCCTTCTAGTTGTGATCTTTATTGTAGAATCAGTTATTTGGTGACACTTGGATGATAAAAAAGAAAAAAATTCATTTTTGAAGTGAAGACAAAATTTAAGAAGATTTTGTAATTGTGTGTTCATATTTACAGTTCTCCCATACTTTTCCCTTCATCCAAAACTAGGAAAATTTTCAGATTATCAAATGTTGCCCCTCCCCATTCTATTTTGTTTATCACTATCCAATAATGTTATTCGTTTAACAAAATTGTTCAAATTGAATATTGAACACTTATGTTTGCTACCGACTGATTCTAAATTCAAATTAAGTTTGCTGCATGAAGATGTTCATGATTCATGTTTTATCCATTCGTCATGTCCAAAACACAAGGGGATTAGATTTCCTTGTGTTTCATCTACATTTAATTGCCCGTGTCTCCTACCCCCTCATTATGAAAAGCGGCTGTGGTGGTTTTGAGGACACTTCTTTTGTCTCCTTTCTTTACAAAGGATCTTATTACAGATGGCAGAGATGAAGCGACTAATGGGCTAATGTGGCTGAGAGGTGGACCTGGAGATCATGGTCTCAATTCCCTGAATTTTCAAGGTGCTGGTTTGTTGCCGTGGACGCAGCAGAGACTGGATCCGGCTTTGCTTGGAAATGATCAAAATCAGCAATACCAAGCAATGTTGGCAGCTGGTTTGCAGAACCTAGGGAGTGGAGATCTATTGAGGCAACAAATGATGAGTTTTCAACAGCCTTTCAATTATCTTCAACAATCAGGAAACCTCCATCCTCCTTTGCAGCTTCAGCAACAGCAAGCGATTCAACAATCCGTATCATCTAACATCCTGCAGCCACAACCTCAAGTATTGGCAGAGAACATGTCTCAGCACCTCATTCAGAAGTCACACAACAATCGAGAAGACCAAATGCAGCCGCAGCAGCAGCAACATACTTATCAGGATACACTTCTAATTCAAGGCGATCAACTCCATCAGAGGCAACAACACTCTAGTCTGCCTTCACCGTCATATTCAAAACCAGATTTCTTAGATTCAAGCATGAAGTTCGCCGCTTCAGTTTCGCCAGGACAAAACATGCTTGGTTCACTTTGCTCTGAAGGGAGTGGCAATCTCTTGAATTTATCCAGAAGTGGTGGTCATTCTATGCTGAATGAACAGTTACCCCAACAATCGTGGGCCCCAAAGTATACAACACCTTTGCAGGTCAATGCCTTTGGCAACTCAGTGTCACCTCATGTGCAATATTCTGGAAAAGATACTGCAATGGTGCCGCCGCATTGTAACTCCGACACCCAAAATTCCACTTTGTTTGGGGTCAATATCGACTCATCTGGCCTTCTGCTTCCCACCACTGTCCCTCGGTATACTAATGCATCAGCCGATACTAATGCATCGACAATGCCATTAGGGGAGTCTGGATTTCAGGGATCTCTATATCCTTGCATGCAAGATTCATCCGAGTTGTTGCAAAGTGCCGGGCAAGTTGACGCCGAGAACCAGGCGCCAACATTTGTGAAGGTCTGAGTCATATATAATTAATCTTAGCTTCAGCTTTTTGAGCCCTTCTTTTATTTAAAATGATTGTTTAATTTTTTTGTCTTTTCACAGGTATACAAATCAGGATCAGTAGGGCGATCACTTGACATCTCCCGGTTTAGCAGCTACCATGAGCTGCGGGAGGAGTTGGCTCAGATGTTTGGAATTGAGGGGAAATTAGAAGACCCTCTTAGATCAGGCTGGCAGCTTGTATTCGTCGACAGGGAGAACGATGTTCTTCTCCTTGGAGACGATCCGTGGGAGTAAGTACAAATTCACACAATACTCCCTCCAGTCCAAAATATAAGCAACAAAGACACTTTTTTCTTGGTCTAAAATATAAGTAACATTAGTCAATTTTCATATAAATTAAATGCTAGTTTTTCAATTATACCATTCATTTAATGCAATATTCATATTTACGAGAGACACAAAGGGGGTAATTTTGGAGGAAAAAATTGAAACTAGTGAATATTAATTAAGATTATTCAAAGCATTCTTTGGTCTATGTATTTTTATACTATGTTGTTTATATTTTGGACCGAAGGGAGTAATATATAGAATGAGTTTGTCTTGTGATCTAAATATGGATATCCTATTTCCAATCCTTTTAATAAGTAAAACATGCTATAGTTAATTATTGGCTTAAATAACCTTTTAGTTTGCAATATATAATTTTTTTGGTTTTAGTAGTTAATTATTGGCTTAAATAACTTTTTAGTCTCTGTAATATATTATTTTTTTGGTTTTAGTTCCCACAAAAAAATGTCGGTTTTAATCTTGGAAAAATTGGAATCTTTGCTTTTGCTCCTCATTGTTCTGACTTTAATCCCTGTAATATTTAGTCCATGCTTTAATTAGTCCTGTAGATAAAATTGATGTCATATTTTAGCAACTAAAATCAACAGTGTCAGTCTATATTTCACAAGAACTCATTCAACACTAATATTACAAGGACTAAAAGCAAATATTACTATTTTTAGGGATTGAAATTGGAAAAAAAATTGTAGGGACTGAAAATGGTATATATATTACATGGACTAAACTGTTTTGTAAGACTTGATTAAGGTTTGTTGACATCTTGTTTTTTGGTGTACCTCTTGTAGATCATTCGTGAATAATGTGTGGTATATCAAAATACTGTCTCCTGAAGATATTCAGAAAATGGGGGAACAAGCCATAGAATCCCTGGGTCCAAGTTCTGGACAAAGGCTGAATAACAACACTGGTGCAGAGTCTCATGACATTGCCTCTGGATTAGGTTCACTTGAATACTGAGACAATAATAATTTCAAAAATGTATTCTCCTTCAGGGTCAAAGACGACTACTGCATGTTTGTTACTTCTACATGTTTGAACACTAATATGATTCCGAATATGTTATGTATTAATTAATTTCTGCTCTACTTTCACCATCATCATTATTATTATTATTTGTACGAGGATTGTTGAATTTTTCAACAACAAAAAAAAGGAAGAGATGAGAAACTTTTGTTCCAATTTGTAACTTGTGTACCGAAAGCTAGAAGTTAGTGTTACTTCTATTTGTAGCATTTGGTGATTAAGTGTGTGTTTGTTTAAGATTAACAAACACACGTTTAGCCCCAAAATTGAGTTTGACTTGGTCAAACTTGATTTTGGCAAAAAGTGGGTGTGTTTGTTTTCCCAACGTGAAAATTTAAAACGTGATTTTGGGATCCAGAATCAATTCTGATGGAAGGAGGTCCTGGGTTGCTTTTCCGTTTGCCAAAATCAATTCTGAGTGTGGGACCCACAAAATTTTTTATATTTACACATCAAACGTGATTCTACCTTTATTATCCAAACACAATCAATTCTTTTGAACACACTTTTAAAATATCATTACCAAACACAAATCAATTCTTCTCAACACAATTTTTTTAAAATCAATTCTTCAAACACAATTCTATCAAACACAATTCTACCAAAATCTAAAACAAACGGATTCAAAGTCTCTTGCATGAACTGTACAGTAGAAAGAAATTAGGTAAGGGTAAATATTTGTGTCGATATTTTTCATGCTTAGTAGTCGAACTTTCACATTGTAGGATTTTGCTCGTTATTTCAGCTGCCAAACTGGTATTTACTCTTACATGTTTCACCCGTTGCTTTTGTAAAATATAATTAATAATTAATTCGGTTATAATTACAGTAATTATTAAACTGATTCTATAACTTCTAAATAAGCGAGTACGTCATCCAAAATTTTCTGATAACTGCAATTGATGAAAACACAACTAAAAACAATCACTTGACAAAAAATCGATACTCGGCAGTGTTTGCATGCAACCAATTGAAAGTCGAAGCAAATATAACGATGTCAAGTATTTGGCTATTAAATGGCGAGTGAGAATGCATTAGCCCTGAATTGATGATCACAGATCCTTTGACTAAAGGGATCTACCTTTAAAACTCAAGGATAACCTTTGACTAAGGGTATGCCATCTTTAAAATTCAAGTATCGTGTTGAGAAAATGAAACTTGGGTGATTGTATACATGTAGATTATTGATTGTTGATTAAATTATTATACATTGTTATGTTTTCTCATATTCATGCACGACTTAATTTGAGAAAATATATTTCTGGACTAAGAATAAACATAGGATTTTTTTTATTAAGTTTTTGTTACCACATTATGTATAATACCCGAGAAACTAAATAATTCGTAATATGTGGATTATAATTCTCTCTCTAAGAGGAACTATCACTTACCACGTGTTGTTTCTTGAGAAATTTGTTTGATGATTCACCTAAGTGAATGGGTTAAATATATGGATTTTAACATTAAATCTGTGGTATAACTCAATTAGTATGAATGTATGATCCATCATCCATACATTACAAACATTTTGGATTTGAATGGTCTTGAATGACCATTATTTGTTGAGGTAATGATTGTATTGTTGATGGTAGAATACTTATATATTGATGATTTTGGTACCTAAACTAGTCTCTTAATCAGTCTTTCCCTGTGATATAGACACCATCTCCAGGTAGAGAGTAGGAGTTTACAAGAGCTAAGAACTACAAAACATGTAGTTTAGTCGATCTGACCTATTTACGCTAGAAATGGTGGGAGGTAGACACGCTTTATTATATTTATTAGTCGATCTGGCCTAATACAAAGTATACATTTTTTTTCCAATATAAAGATTAAAAAAAATCAATAAGGAAACAATTTTGGTGGAAAATAAAAAAATTTGAGATGTGACATAGCCCAACTAAAAAATAAAAATATATTAGAGTATGTACCGCTGCTATAATTTATTTTTCTTATATAGTAATAATTTAGTAATTGATTGATGGGTTAAATTTATTTTTGGTCTCTCATTTTTTAGCAATTTTTGTTTATAGTCTCTCAAAAACAAAATATGTCTTTTTAGTCCCTCGTTTTAAAAAACGTGTCACTTTTAGTCTCTGAAGCTATATTTTAAATTTGAAAAATATTTTTTAAATTTATATTTTGACCATTCCTAAATCCTAATTATCACTTTAACCCCCTTTTCCCCTTCTCCTCCCCTCCCCTGATGAACAGAGGCCATAAATGAGAGGCAGCCATGGGAGGAGCTCCACGCAACCAAGAAAACTTCACGCGGCCAAGGGAGGCGCCGCGCAGAACGACGGGAAGGAGGCAGTAATTGAGACTGCACAGGGAGGAGAACAACAAAGAGACCGCATCTTGTGGCGGCTTTGAGGGAGGACGCAGAACGTACTGCTCCTGGGGGGGACGGGGGGCTGCGGTGGTCGGAGATTCGTGGTGCTGAAAAGGGAGGGGGACGGGAAGGGGAAAGGGGGAACTATATATAACCGTGTGTTATATATAGTTCAGTTACTCCTTCATCAAAAAATATATATAATTCAGTTACCATTTGCTTACTAGCATCTCAATTTAGGTGTTAAATTCAAAAAGGATTATTTGAGAAATGAACTTATCAAATTCAAAATGCACCATTTGCATTCTTATTAAATTTTACATAATAAAATAGAATTTTTCATCATTAAGGACGAGAACATTTCTCAAATTATTTTACTACTTTGAAGTTTTTTTTTTATTTTTTTTTTCATCTTGCTCAAATTTCATTTCAATCGAAATAATTATTTTTAAATTATTTTCTCCTTTGGAGAGTTTAGCTCTTCCTCGGGTCATGGCCCTCACCCAATGCTGAGTTTGATCTCACTTCTTTCATGTACAGTGGTGGAGCACTTCTGAGTGGTTCCATCTCCTTCGCAATCTGTCTCAGCACAAACTTCTGAATCTTCCCCGTCGATGTCTTAGGAAGCTCCTCCTTGATAACCACCGTTTTCGGAACCATGTAACGCGGCATGTTCTCCCTACAGTACTCAATTATCTCTTTCTCCGTCGGTCTTTCCTTCAACCCATCTTTTAAGCTCACGAACGCACACGGCGTCTCCCCCCAAAACTCATCGGGTCTCGCCACCACCGCCGCCTCGTTCACCGCCGGGTGTCCATAAAGCACCGACTCCACCTCCACGCTGCTCAAATTCTCACCGCCGCTGATAATCACATCCTTCGATCTATCCTTTATCTCCAAATACCCATCCTCATGCATCACGCCAACATCCCCTGTGTAGAACCACCCGTTCTTGAAGCAATTCGCGGTTCCCTCAGGGTCCTTAAGGTACCCTAGCATAAGACACCCACCTCTCATAACTACCTCGCCGAGTGTTACGCCGTCGCGCTTCACGCTCTCTCCCGTGGGACCCACCACATCAACATCCGTCATACCAATCGTCCTCACTCCTTGTCGCGCCTTCAGCCGCGCCCTCTCTGTCGCTGGTAGCCGGTTCCACTTCTTCTTCCACGCGCACGAAACCACCAACGCGCCGGTCTCTGTAAGCCCATAGCCGTGACTCACCGCGAATCCCAACGACTCCGTACGGAAAAGCACGGCGGCCGGCGGCGGTGCCCCGGCGGTGAGGATGTGAACGATCTTTTGGAGTGGTTTGTTGTCGGGGGAGTTAGTTAGCATGTTGAGCACAACGGGGGCCCCACACATGTGAGTCACGCCGTGTTGGTTGATGAGGCCGTACACGATTCCCGCGTCGAACTTGCGCACGCAGATGTTGGTTCCACCAACGGCCGCGATCCCCCACGGAAAGCTCCACCCGTTAACGTGGAACATCGGGAGCGTCCACAGGTAAGTTGGTTGCTTCGGAACCGCCCAATCGATCAGCGAGTCGACGGTTACGATGAATGCTCCTCTGTGGCAGTGAACAACGCCTTTTGGAGACGACGTCGTTCCTGACGTGTAATTCAGTAACATAGGGTCCCACTCGCTGTTGGGCTGGACCCACCTAAACTCAGGATCACCCTTCGTTATTAAGCCCTCGTACGTGTCTGTGAATCCAACGGTGGATGATGAGGTTGCTTCAACAGTATCGTCGGTGATGAGGACGAGGATTGGGCGCTGACTTTGTTGTTGTTGTGAAGGGAATAGTGACAGGGCTTCGAGGATGAGATCGCGTGAGGCGCAGTCCACGAAGACGAGCTTGGACTCGGCGTGACGGAGGATGACGGAGATGGTGCGGGCGTCGAGGCGGGTGTTGATGGTGTTGAGGACGGCGCCGGCGAAGGGTACGGCGAAGTGGAGTTCGTACATGGCAGGGATGTTGGGGGCCATGACGGAGACCACTTGGCCGCGGCGGATTCCGAGGGAGGAGAGGGCGGAGGCAAGCTGGAGGCATCGGCGGCGGGTTTGGGACCAGGTGTATGTGGTGGTGTTATAGACGACGGAAGGGGTGTCGCCGTAAACGGTGGCTGCTCTGTCCAAGAAGCCAAGTGGTGTGAGGGGGAAGGAGTTTGCGAGGCTTGGCTTCAATTGTTCCATTGAATTGTCTTTGACTTACAAGATTTGGTTACTCCCTGGCGTGAATGTGCTAATTAACGACTTGCATGGCGTGCTACCTTATTAAAATACTAAAGCTAGTGATGTGACATCCACACCTCACGGCAGACGGCAATAGAAACCGTTGGATCAAATCGGATGACTCACAATTTTAAAGATAAAAAATACTTTAAAATACAACCGAGACTATTAACCAACGGTTATCATTTCCTGACTGCGTGAATGCAGAAAATCTATGACCGTAGAGAGTCCAGATCCGGTAACTTGTCACTTTTATGTACTAATATATTTTCTTAAGGGTTAAATCTGTTTTATTTTCTGCTTACATTTTTTATATATTAATTCTATTTTTTTTCTCCATCACTTATTTATCTTATCTTTATCATTCTCCATGTTTTATGATTTCTGAACACTCACTTTTAACACTAATTTAACTCTTTTTTTCTATCTCTATTTTCTTATTACATTTCTTATTTATCATATCTTTTACTCGTATTTCTTCTATTTCTATCTCATCTATTTCTTATCTTTATTTCTCAATTTCTTCTATTTCTATCTCTTAGGTACTAGGAATTTCACGAGCGTAAAGGGTATCCAAAAATATTTTTTCTTTTTATTTCTCTCCTTTTATCTACTTGTCTTCAAAAATCTTTATTATAAACCCCTCTCTAGATCTCTCTTTCATGAGTTATCTTCTTTGGTGTAATATAGGAAAGACAAGCAAATCATCAAATGATCTACATGTGAATCATAAAATTAGTAGATTGGTAAATATAACAATAAAAAAATAATGGATTAGATTCAAGAAGTAGATCGTTCCCAAGCTAAGCCTAATCTCCATGAGCTCTTCTTCCAATATTGGAATCACCGCCACTGCTGCTGACTCCAATTTTCTGTGAGGGAAAGATATCAACATTGTTGGGTGCTATATAATTTCTTCTTCTAAAAAATTTCTATTGTGAGTACGATTTGCTTCCGTCCACATGTTTTGGAGGGGTAAACACTGAGAATAATAGAGCAAACAAAGTCTTGATAGTTGATATGTTTGATTGTGCTTTGATATAATCTGGCACCTAACAAATATGTGGATATATTTTGCAAGTAGTTTTTTTTAAAGCCAAAATGAATTAAACAATACCAAAAGCACAATAAGTGCTCGGGCCACAAGGAATACATCGTAATGTATTGTGCAAGTAGTTAATCGGTGTACGTACCAAATATGTGGATAGTTAAATTTATTAAAAAAAATTAATGGCCCAAATTATAGTTGGATAAAAAATGAGAAGAATTAAATCTTTCTTGACACAATCCCCCCAATAGTGGCCCATCGATGCCGGGAAGCCAGATGACGGATGGCAAGGATGAGAGGCGTTCAAACCCACCAATCGGGCTTGAGCCTCGCTTCATTGCCCAACCTTACACGAATGGTAGAGACGAGGTAGTTAGACAACGGATGAGCTTTTGAAAAAAGTGTGTTGGGACACCTTTTTTTTCTTTCAATTTTATGGTGACTAAAATCTTATAAAATAGACTTTTATAAAGTCTATTGGGTTAATTATGTTTTTAGTCCTTTAAAAATTTTCAAATTTGAGTTTACTCCTTTAAAAATAAGTCAAACTTTTTTAGTCCTTTAAATATTTTTTTTTATTTAGGTCCTTTAAGTGAGTTGACTTTCTACGTGGCACATTATAACCCAGTCATCATTCTTACGTGGCACGAAACGCTACGTGGCAATATTAACTTTTGAATTTAGTCCCTCTAAAAAGTGAGTTTTGATTTTAGTCCCCTTGCCTTTCTCCTTCCTCCTCCACCACCCCCTCCTCCTCCAATGGCTTCCCCCTCCTCTCCCGCCTTCCTCCTCCTATGGCTTCCCCCTCCTCCCCCACCTTTCCCCCTACCCACTCCCTCCTCCCTCACCTTCCCCCTCCCTCCTCCCATGGCTTCCACCCCCACCTTTCCGTTTGTTCCAATCACTGCCCTTCTCTCAATTCCTTTCTGTTACCAGTATCATACACACACACACACACTGAATTCCTCCTTCTCCAATTATTACCTCATATGTTGATAGTGGCAACAATCAAACAAAAACAACCATTTAAAAACCAACAACACATACTAGGTCATGAAGATCAAAATTCAAAACAAACAAAACCAAACGTACATGTATCAATGGAAAAGGGATATGTTATTCGCATGTCTGGGTTTCTGTTATTCTGAATTTTTTGATGAAAGTATCAATGGAAGTTTGGACTCAGTTGATGTGCTTTGATCCCTATAAAAATTATGGTTTTTGATTTTAGTCCTTATAAACATGTAATGTTTATATAATAGTCCCTGTAAATATAATTATTCATTTTGAGTTTAGTCCTTACTAAAATGTTAAACTCAACATAAGGTCCCTAACGTCATTTTCTCCTTCGAATAGCAATCACGTTCGACGCAGCAGGCAGACTTCACCGTTTTCTGAAATTGATTGAGGGGTTTTGTTTGCTTCATATAAACGACCAACATGTTCAAAAATATGACATTGAATCGTGTAGTTTGCTAGTTTCAAACAAGTGAAATTTGCAAGTTATGTACCGTTTTGTCCACGATGAACTCTAACAGCTTCAAACTAGATTTCTCTCACACAATTCTTTTAGGGCTTTTGTTTCCCATGACATATCGACCAACATACTGAAATTTAACAAGTTTTCATCAATCGGATTGAGAGATATCAATCGTTTTTGTCGTGGTTCATGTTCTCCGAAAACCCAGATCTCGTTCTCGACTTCAAACAATCAGATCAACGATTTGGAAAATTAGTTTGGGGGATCTTTTTAGTATTTCAAATCGATCAAAACCCCTAAGAGTTTGTCCAATTTGATGCCAGGAAGGTGGGGGAGGAGGGGGAAGGCATAGAAGGAGGAGAGGGTGGTGGAGGAGGAAGGGGGAAAGACAGAGGGACTAAAATCAAAACTCACTTTTTAGAGGGACTAAATTCAAAAGTTAATATTTTTATAGGAGGTCACGTCAGCATTTCGTGCCACGTAGAAATGATGACTGAGTCATAATGTGCCACCTAACAAGTCAACTCACTTAAAGGACCTAAATAAAAAAAATTAAATGACTAAAAAAGTTTGACTTATTTTTAAAGGACCAAACTCAAATTTAAATTTTTTTAAAGGACTAAAAACATAATTAAGCCAAGTCTATTTTATAATTTCACAAACTATATAAAGCCCTAGCATAATCAAAATTATTAAGGACTCAAAAGTAATAACATAAATAGGTCAAACCTCTTATTGTAGGCCGGTAAAAATGATGACTTACGGATGAACCACATGTGGCTGTGGTTCACTCTAGGTCGACTCAGTTCTCTTTCGATAAATTTATCTAGGTTTTATTCTTTAAATATTGTGTACTCTAAGCACACATGTTTATAAGGAAACAACAACCATAACCACAACACATGTTTATAAGGAGAGGTGGAAGGCTGAGTCGAGTAAGTTTTTGTCTATATAGTTTTGATCAGTTCAAAAATTTCAAGACTTAAATTTGATCTATAATTTGTCCTAGACTTTTTTAGACACGTTTCACCCGTTTTGAAATTCTAGCTTAGCCTATAAGCCTACTTAATGGCCTAAATGCCTAATTCTTATTAAGGCCTTCAAATAGGTCATATGACCTATTCCTAAATAGGTTAATTGCTCAGTGAAGAAAAGTTCTACGTGGGTTAGGCTTTATAATTAAGGGCAGAATATTTTTTGTTTATATGATATAAGTTTTTTTTTTAAAATCTAACTTGACCTTCATAGTAACATATTTAAAATTCCATTTATACAATAAGGGTTCTAAATAGGTCATAATGTCTATTTGAGTTTTATGTAGATCAATTAAATATTTAAAAAGATAAATAAGTTTAAGATTTTAACATATTATAAAAAATCTAATATAATAATAAATTATTATTTAGATTTACCTAAATAAGTTGGTCTCTTAGGCCTAAAAAACTAATTTTTAGATGGCATAAACCTGATTTTTTTTTTAGCTAAATAGACTTTTATAAAAGTATTGACCTGATTTATTTCGTAAAAAAGTTTGTTCAAACTTAATATAAGCAAGGCTATAGCCAATAACCCATAAGCTCTTGGGGAAGATTTTTTGTTTTCAAGTAGAAAATAAAAACCACATGTTGTCCAACCATATAATTATAAGGCTAGCTGTTTAGTATATATATTTTTGCGAAGGTCAATGAGATTAATATGAGAATGCCACTGATCATACTCTTCTAAAAACTTCCCAAATCCCAACATTAAAGCTCTATTTGGCAAAAAGTAGCGGATAACAGATAAACTAACTGATAGCGGATAGTAGATAAGCTAACTGATAGCGGATGAGCTTATAACGGATAAGTTAGCATATTGAATTTGAAGTGTTTGGTAAAATTAGCGGTTAAACCAGCTAATAAATGTAAAATAACATAAAAGAATATTTTTAATTCATGTTACATTTCATTTTTTTTTTTACAAAAATGCTCACATTTCTTTAATCAATATAATAATGATATATAACAACAAACATATAACAATAATATTATAATTTAAAAAAATTAAAGATAATCTTCATATTGTATTATATTACTCAAAAATAATAAATAAAATAAATCTATCTTCTAATATTTCACAATAAATTAGCAATATTATTGCAAGTCATTAGAAGAGCAAACAAAAACCAATTGGTGAGAAAGAGAGGAACATGTGAGAGTGTCAAACGTGAGAAGTGATAATGATAAGGTAGCGTTCAATTTATTTAATTTTATTTAATAGAGGATAGGGAAGGAATTTAGAAAAAATAACGAGGGTAAAAATAAGAGAAAAAATCATCCGCTATAAGCTATAAGCTCAAACGCTACTTGAATTGATGTCTGGAAAACACTATAAACTACTGAAAAAATGCAATAAGCTAGTTGTTACAAAATACCTCTATTTTTTTAATACACTATCCATTAGTCAAATCTGTTATCCGCTAGCGGATGAAACTTACCAAACAGAGCCTATCTGAAAACTTTTAAAAAGTATCACCAACACTTAACTGTAGTTAAAGGTGTTAGTCTTTGAGGACTTAAATTTTTTATAGGCAAATGTTAATGGGAGAAATTTGAACACATGACATCCTTATCACTCTAACCTTTATGTCTCTCTACCAAACCATGCACATTATGACTCCCTTTCAGGACTTAATTATAAAATATAAAACTAGAGGCAGGATCTAAAAGTAATTGTTCACACTATTAATCAGATTATAATCATATACTGATATACTGCGATCAAAATTATGATGATTAAATTAATATTTTATAATATATATATTCAATAATAAAACACTCATTAATTTCTAGTGGCTATAATAATTTTATTCCAATAACATCTACTATATATCTACATTTCCTCAGCAATCACGTTCTACGTGCGTACCTATCTCTAAAGTTTCTAGGGTTTGCATCCACCTAACTATCTTACGCCCACTTCATGACGTACTCTAGCTATAAAAAATAAGGTCATTGTGTGATAAAAATTAAGAAAAATGAAGTTATCATCAATTAATCTATTATATATTATAAAGCAGGGGTTATGCCACGTGGCAGTCCCAAATTCATTTCATTTCCCACCTAAAGCAATTTTTTATTTTATTTTATTATTTTTATAATTATTTTATGATAGTCATTATTAGATATGTCAATTTATTTCCTTTCATTAATATACAAATCACAATTCGTTAGTAATAATCATGGTAATAAATTAGCACCAAATGCAATTTTTTCCATTTTTTGAAAAATAAATTAGTAACTGAAGGCAAAATCATTTAATTGATTCCCATAAGCATCATATTTTAATAATTTATTTTTAAATTGATTTTTATTAAAATCATTTTTTAGGCATATCAATTTTAATTCTTATTTATTTCCATATTACTATTTCTAATGTCTTACACTTTAGAAATTCATTTTCATTATGTTATTACATTTCAACTAATATTTTGATACAATAACTTTGCAACCAATAAATAATAAAAAATTTGCAACTAATAATTTTAACGGCTAGCAATATCACATATTATCATCAATTGGTTTACGGTACAAATATAAACAAAATTATTCTATTCTAATTTTTTCCAGCTGATAATTTATAATAACTAATATTAAGGCAAATTAATTAATAACTATAGCAAATCATCAATCAATACAAAAATTAGGAAAAATAAACCATCAATTAGCAAAAATATCAATTAATTCCAATTTAATTTTCAAATTAAATTAAATTAATTTATATATATATATATATTAAAATTTTTTTATATATTCTCTCTCTAACCACTTTTTTTATCAAATTTTTAATACCAATTGTGTCTTTTTTCTCACTTTTCCACCTTTCATTTATTTATTTTATTGATTCTCCAACTCTTTTTTATCTGATATAACTCACTCAATTTTTCTTTTATTCTCTTTCTCCTCAACTATTCATCTCTCCCTTTTTTTGTTTTACTTTTATTTTCTCTCATTTCTAATTTTTTGTTACAATTACAACATTTTCTTCTATTATTGATTATCTTTACTATAAAATCTACAACGGCATCCAATCCCAAATTTAGGCAACTTGCTTAAAAAGTTTAATTTGATCTATGATTTGGTTGAATTTTTTGTTTAGGTTTTGTTTACCACTATAGTTGCTATATTTCGTATAAAATTTCTTTGTCATTATGTTGAGATATAGTCAATATCATTATCGTTACCCTCATGACTATTTGAGGTGACATTTTGAGATACAAAAGCTAGCATTGTTGTTCTTTCTACCACTGTCATTCTTTAAGATGATATTTGCTAACAAGAAACCGTGCACCCGAGTCTATTCTCATTAATCACATGGGTCTTACATTGAGATAGTTGCTGAGTAGAGGAAGTGGGTTAATCACAAGGTTTTCTTTTTTGACATAAATCACAAGGTTTTTATGATTTTGACATGTATTGAATATTTTTTTTATGTAGTATTGGATATTTAGTCAACTAATATTATGTTACAAATACTTTGCAACTAATAATTTTATCTATTATATATCAGGGTTTTGCCATGTAAGATTATTGCACGTGTCAATACCACATGAATTCTTTTTTTCGCCTAAAGTGAATTTTTTTTATTAATTTGTTTTAAATTTTAAATAATAAATAATAAATAATAATTCATTACTATCAATTTTAAGATATATCAATTAATTATTAATCAATTAATAATTAATAATCATAATCACGGATATGACTTATGATAATATAACGGCTAGCTATAAAGAATATTAATATGTAGATTATAATAAGTAAACATGAAAGCCTTCTTTAAAAAAAAAGTAAAATGAAAGCCTATTACATTTAGACATAAATACTTACATCATATAGAAATGTGCATATATCTTATACGAAAAGATATTGAGAATATACTTATTTAAATGCAATTAATTTAATAAAAAAATTTACAAATTCACATAATTATTTTGTCAGCTAATATTATGATACAATAACTTTGCAACTAATAATGTAATAAAAAAATTTGTAACTAATAATTTTATTCCAATATAAAGTTATCTCATTCATAAAAAACAATTTGATTCACATAGTCACACTCTAATATAATAAAATCTTAAAATTAAAACTTAAAAAATCTTCTTTAAATTTATTGTTTTGTTAATTTATTTTAATAATATTTTATTTGACATATAAAAAATTTTATGGGTTAAATACATTTTTAGTTCCTACAAAATGATGAATTTTGATTTTGGTGCTTATAAAAACTTTTCTTTGATTTTCATCTCTCTAAACTCTAAAATACTATTCTTGGTTGGAGAACTTGCAGATCCTATTGCATCCTCCTCTGGGGTTAAGCACTATGTTGCTTGCGGACGCTAGTGGAGTCTCCTTCACTAGATTGTAGTTGTCTTTGTTTTGTTGTTTCCCTTTTCCTTTTGTTTCTTTTTCAAGCCTCTGTCACAAAAAAAAATACTATTCTTGGTCCCTACCTTCATATGACATCTGTTAACTAATCATGGAATACTATTTTTTTACTTACGTACATGGAATAGAATATTATAATAAATCAAAAGGTTGAACTATTTTTTTTTATTTTTGTTCCTCTTAAATTCTTCATAGACTAATTTTGACATCATGTCGTTTGGTTAATTTTGTACTGTTCAAAAAATTAAAGCCACTGGGTGTAGTAATTTGAAAGCATATATTGGAGAAAAAAGCATTAAATAAAGCTTATTAATTGCATGAGTAATGCTCACCTTAAAAACCACTACAAGGAATTTTAAAATCTGCGACGGATGGCTTACGACGGTTCATGGGAAACTGCCTGCGCTTATGTCTTGCGTCGGTTTTGGAGGCGGTTTTGGGTAACTGCCGCAGGGTTTTAACACAAAAATTGAAAGAGTCACGCGATTGTTTCTACTTTCTCGTCATTTTCCAAAATTTTGTTAACCCTGTTTGCCCTCAATACTCCAGTTTCATCGAACCTTTACCGGAGCCTCGCTTGGCGCAGCCAGAGAAGCTCTTTAGTGAGGAATCACGAGTTAGCCGTCAATCGCCATCGGGCACGCCGGCGACGGAGGGGAAGCAGACTCGTTCGTTGCCGCTGAGTCTCCAACTCGCCGCGAAGCGAGAACAACAACACTGTTTTCTCGGTGGAATAACAAACAGAGGAGCCTACGGGGGAGCAAAACAACACCCTTCCTCACTGCAACAGCCCGAGCAAACAAAACCCTAGGGTTCGTTCATCTTGATTTCGTGAGATCTCTTTTTCTATTTTGTGTATGCTTGTTAATGTTGTAGATCTGTCCATCCAATTTGTTTGCATATATTTACTTATTATTGAATACCCTTTATAAGTGACTTTTATTGCTCAACTCTTTCATCCAGTTTAATTGAGACAGCAAGAGGATGGAAGATGGACCAAGAGTTGCAACAACAAGAGGGTGGCCCAAGAGGGTTAGTATAAGATTAATTAATTTTGATTTCTGATATCAACTTATTTTAATCACAAGTCATAATCAACACCGTTTCATGAACTGTATACTTTAATGAGATTGTCAATGGTGAACTTGCCAAAGGCCAAAGCCCCAAGGTATGTTGTGATTAATTATTTATAGAATAGAACCTCTTTGAGACATTGACAAATTTTGACAACTAATGCAGATTGCTAACGAAAAGAAAGATCTTAGCTAGGGAAGTAAAGACAAATCGAGGTATATATATGCCACTTCCATTCACATTTGTTGGTATCCTTTTACAACTAATGCCTACAATAAAATTTTTTTTACTTGAAAAGATGTGTTGAGAATGACATTTGGATGGCTTCGTTGCTTACCCAAACAATCATTTCATGTTTAGCTGCATATTAGCATTCTTTCTCATTCTACTAACTAAATTGTTATTTCATACTTGGACCAAGCATTTATTAGGTATGCTGATCATGTAAATGCCTATAGGACAGTGTAATTAAGTATTTGATGAGATTTGAGCAATTTTGAGAGGCTTAAGGGGAGGTATTCCGAGCTCCTTTTTTCTAAAAATAAGAGCAATGTAATTGATTCAACCTTGCAATTTCACTGGACTATTTTGGAATGTCATTAGACACTATTAGAAAATAATTAAATGACGACGGAAATGAAATTATCAGAAGAAATTTTTAAAATAATTAAAACATTAGAAGAAATGAATAAAAACATAGTTTTATTAATAGAAAATACAAATAAAACTATGGAATATACATTTATGAGAATACCAAAAGGGCATAATGATATAAAAAATATAAGAGAAACTTTAGAAAATATAAGTGAAGAAATTGATGAAAATAATGATATTAAAAGAATTAAAGAAATTCTTCAACAACTTGAAGATATGTTAGAATACGAAGAAAATAATAAAAGTATAACAAAAAAGGATTTAGAAGATTTATTAAAAATAAGAGAACAGAAATCTATAAACTTTAATAAACCATTATCTACATGGAAGAATTAAGAGAAGAATATATGGAAAATCTAAAGAAATCAAATGATATAGAAGAAATTCAACAATTGCTAGAACAATTAAAAATAATAGAAGATGATAATAATCAAATACAAAAAATCAATAATAATCAAATGCAAAAAATTGAGCAAAAAGAAAATCCTAAAGAGAAAAATGAAAATGAAGAAATAATTTTAGCTTACACTAGTTCATCAGATTCTGAATATGATGAAATATTTATGGAAAAATGTGAAACAAATGGACTAAAACAGGAAAAAAGAAAATGGGATGAATATTATTATAATAAAGATGGTGTATGAGATAAATATGAAGAAGAAACAATGAAAAATAAAGGATATGCTAGAAAAGATGAAAAATGGTCAAAAATACCAGATGAATTTAAATCTCATAATGAATATACTAAATCAGGAAATATACTAAATCTAGACTGTGTCAGGAATAAAGAAGAGGCAATTATAGAATGGGTAAATGAAATAATATTATTAATTTCAACAGATGATAGATTTAGTAATCTTTCGTTAGAAAATATAAAAGGATTAATTTTAATGAAAACAGCAGAAAATGTTAGACAATATTTAATAAGTATCAGTGATGAAATATGGTATAGATATGCAGCTACTGTAAATACTAACCAAGATTTTGCTAGATTAATTAGTGAATTAATTTCTAAAGAATTTACTGGATATGAATATCTTCATAATAAAATAGGAGTGAATAATTTATTACATGAAAATGCAAAATCACATTTAAATAAAATGCAAAAATGTGATATGTCTCAAATAAGGAGTTTTATCTGCGAATATCAAAAATATTATTATCAACTAGATAATACATCAAATGATACGTACAAGGAATTAATTATTGATAAGTTACCATACCATCTTAATATTAAGATAAAAAATATTTGAAAAACAAGATTAGGAGAAATAGTTAATACCTTAGGAGGAATTATACAAATAGTGTATGAAGAAATGAGAAATCAATGCCTAGCTAAAGAAACAATTAGACAATTAAATAGGGGAAGAAATGAAATATGTTGTGACCTTCCAGAATTGGAATTACCAGGAAACTATGGATGTAAGCAATCCAGAAAAAGGAAAATGTAAATTGCACCTTCCTATGAGCTTCAAGGAATATCAAGTTTTGAAGATGACAAAGCTTGGATAGAAGTATGAAGATTTGTAAAGATCAAAGGGTCTAGAAATAGATTTAATATGTTTTTGGTTTAACTTCTAGGACCATTTGTAAAATATCTAAGATGAGATTGAGATGCTAAGTAAAATCAATCTAGGATCTAAAATTGAATTGCATTCATGCATTATATGTTTTGAAATTGATTTTACTAAGGGTGAATTTCAAGGGAATCACAGGTGAATTGAATTCACAGGTCACTGGAATAGTGAATTGCATGTGAATTGAATTCCAGTGAGATTCCAGACAATTTTTGTTGCTGTGAATCGATTCACACCTGTGGGAATCGATTCACAGAGAACAATTTTGCAAATCTGAGATTCAAGGTTGCTGGGAATCGATTCACTGCAGCAGAAAACACCTTTTTAACAGATTGGATGCGTTTTTTTTTTGCATAGACTTGCGATTTTTCATTTCATACACTTAGAGAAACTTTCTCCAAGAACCTAGAGCGATCTGCATCTGAAAGTTCCTCAATCAAGCATCTCAAATCAATTCTTGGGTATTGTTTGTTGTTCTTAACCTTGCCAAATCCGACATAGATCGTATGTCTTGTAATTGGTAATCTCTAAACTTTTGTTCTTGTTTTGTTTTGTGTAATCAGAGGTGGGGAATCCTCTGTGTTGTTGTAATTAGGGTGGGGAATCCCTAATTTTGTTGGTGGGTTTAGGAGTTGGGAATCTCCTTGTAAAAAAATTGGTTGTAATCATACCCGTTTTTGTAGTAGATTGAAATCTCAATTTCTGAAAGGGATTGGGGACTGGACGTAGGTCACATTAGGTGACTGAACCAGTATAAATCTCGTTGTGTTCATCTTCTTTTACCTTTGCATCTTTCCATTTCGTACTTGGTTCAAGAATTGTGTTTTTAGGGTTCAGTGAATTGCATGGGAATTCAATTCATCTGAAATTCACAGACCAGAAAAATCCCTTTTTCTTAAACTTGTGATTAGTTCTTTTTTCATTTGCATTAACCATCAATAAGAAAATTCTTTTGCAAAAAGTTTTTGAAAAATTGGAAGAATCCTATTCATCCCTCTCTAGGATTCATCTTGTTAGAAGCCACTTGGGCTAACATAAAAGAAAAGTAAAAACTGATAGAGAGAATATATCAGATATATGATTTAGAACCACTGGAAGAAGAATTAAGTAATTCTGAAGAGAGTATATATGAATTTTCAGAGATGAATTATCTTCACAGACAGAATCAGAATAGTACTTATATTAAAATAATAATAAATAATAATGGTAGAGAGACTGAAGCTTATGTAGATACTGGAGCAAGTATTTGTATAGCAACAATAGCATTATTTGATAAATGAAAAAAAGTAAAAAACCCAGCAAGAGTTTCAATTGTAGATGGATCTGTACATTCTCTAAGCTGGATAACAAAGAAAACAACTTCGATAATAGAAAATAAATTATTCATAATACCTATAATATATCAACAACAAACAGGTATAGATATGATATTAGGAAATAATTTTCTTAGATTATATGCACCCTTTTGCCAATACTTAGATTATATGACATTAAGAACCCCTTATATTAGAGGAAAGCAAATAAGAGAAATAATTGAGATACCAATCCTTCATTATACAAAATGTCATTACTCAGAGTTTAGTCAGCTGAAACGTGGTGAGATAATAGGAATAATATATAGAAAAATGCGACATGTATTAATGAATGCAAGAAAGAAAGAATTATTCCAGCATATATTGAAGAACTTTTAGATAAGGTATGTAGTGAAAACCCACTAGATCCAAAAATTAATAATAAAAATGTGGAGTTAGTAGAGTTAAAACTAAAAGATCCTACAAAAGAAATAAAATGTAAACCTATGATTTATACAAAATAGGATAGAGATGAATTTGCAGAAGATATTAAGCAAATGTGTGAAAAAAGATTAGTAAGACCATCAAAAAGTAAACATTCAGCACCAGTATTTTATGTAGAAAATCATAATGAAATTAAAAGAGAAAAAAGGAGAATTGTAATAAATTATAAACAAATGAATGATGCCATGGAAGAAGATGCATATTTTCTGCCTAAGAAAGATTTAATCATTGAAAGAGTTAGGGATATGAATTGGTTTAGTACTTTTGGCTGTAAGTCCGGATTTTATCAGATAAGACTTACAGAAGAATCAAAAGCATTAACAGCATTTAGTTGTCCTCAAGGACAATATGAATGGAATGTGTTACCAATGGGAAATGAAACAATCACCAGGTATCTTCTAAAGAAGAATGGATTCTATACTTAAGGATTATAAAGATTTTTGCCTTATATATATTGATGATATATTAGTTTTTACTAATAAGGATTTAAATGATCATTTTAAGAAGGTAGAATTAGTTCTTAAGAAATGTTTAGAAAATGGAGTAGTATTAAGTAGGAAAAAAGCAGTCTTAGCTCAGACTAAAATTAACTATTTAGGATTAGAAATAGAAAGAGGGAAAATAGTAATGCAAAAACATGTGTTAGAAAAACTTCAGAATTTTCCAACAAAATTAAAGGATAAAAAGGAATTACAGAGATTTCTTGGATTACTAACTTATATTTCAAATGAAGGTTTTATAAAGAATCTTGTAGCTGAAAGGAGAAAATTCCAGCAGAAACTGAAGAATGATGCTCTTTGGTCATGGGCTGAAGAAGATGAAGAAATTATAAAAAAATTAAAGCACTTATGTCAGGATCTTCCTGAATTATATCATCCTTCGGATGACGATTTAATTATTATTGAAACAGATGCATCTAATGAATGTTGGGGAGGTGTTATGAAAGCAAAACCCCCTGGACAAAAGAAAGAATTACTATGTCGATACATGTCTGGAACCTTTTCAGACAGTGAAATTAATTATCCTACTCATGAAAAGAAACATTGGCCTTAATTCGAATGTTGGAAAAACATCGAATTTATGTGCTAGATAAAGAATTTATTGTTAGAACCGATAGTACTTATGTTGCAGGCTTCAAAAATATTAATCATAAAGACACTTATGAACAGGGAAGATTAATAAGATGGCAGATGAAGCTAGCTGAATATAATTATACAATATCTCATATTAAATGTGAAAAGAATGTTCAAGTCAGATATATTGTCAAGAGAATGGAGCAAGACTTGAAGAAATTGGAGAGCAAATTAAAGATGCAAAATGCATTCTTTGAACAAAAGATGCAAGAAGATGAATTACTCAAAAGAGACATGGAAGTGATAAAGCTACAAATTGAAGAATTAAAATTATTGATGGAGGCAGTTCCAGAAAACTCGAAGAAACAACCAGAAGAAGAAAATAAAAAATGGTATGTAATTTTTAATGGTCCATTTCTAGGAATCTATGATGACTGGTATAAAGCAACACCACACTGCACAAAGATCTCAGGAATCATCTACAAATCATACTCCTCTGAAGAAGAAGCAAAAAAGGCTATGAAGGAATATGATGAAGCAGAAAGGAAAAAGAAAGGGAAAGAAATTTATCTTGGACCAAGAACTTTTTCAGAAACAGCAAAAAGTTCACCACCAATTAAATCAGCCATCCAAATACTAGGAAGAATTCCTTCTTCCTTAGATGATTTCCAAATAATTAGTCGAAAGGATCATGAACTTCGAATTCAATTTTCTCATGAAAAATTCGAAAAGCATTTCCGAAGATTAATTAATTGGAATGAATCTGAAAAAATCAACTGTTTTTATATAGTTGATAGAAATATTTATGGTGTTAAAGCAATTATTACACCTAGAGCACCGCAATTACTGGTATTCAATTTATTCAAATTTGGGATGATTAAATGTCTTTATTTAAGTATTAATTTGGAAGAAATTAATTTGTTTCCACATGGATTCAAGGATGCAGTTCAAGCCTTCAAGAGAAATATTACCCGAGAAAGAACAATTTTCTTGAAGTTCTACTCTGCCTATCTAGATTTCTCAACTGGACAACAAGCAAAACATTTTGTGTATATAGGTATTAGCAATAATAATTTTTCTTTGCTGGATGATCCAAAGAATGAAGCATATACTGAGGAGTTTATGAAGGAAATAATTGCAAACCAGTTAGCAAGCATTTACAACCAGTGTCAGGGCATTGGAAAAGACACTTACGTCAAAATGATGTACAAAGGACCTCACATGATATTATTAAACAAAACAAATGGGAAGAAAATCAGAGAAAAAGATATGAGGATATTAACAGAATTTGAATATCCATACTATGCGCTTGAGGGACCCACAATGGAATACCATCCGTATATACTCAACCAACTCTGCAAAAAGATAAGGCAGAGCGGGAACCATGCATGTGAGAGATGCACTACAAAGACAGATGTCCAGAAAGAAGATAAGGACAACAGCTCAGATGAAGTAATTATATATTGAGGAATGATGTAATAGCTGATGTAGTCTCTTTGTAAAATAGCATTGTAAATAATGTAAAGTGCTACACGTCAAGATAATAAAAAAAAGAGTCGAACTACGACCATCTAGAAAAAATACTGTACATTAGGATAAAGACTTATCTTGTAAATAGTAGTCAAGTGCCATTAGTATTAGGATAAGGCAAGTAAATAGTGGTACTGTAAAGCGTCAGAGGCATGCGGATAAGGATTGAAAACAGTAAAATATCATGCCTATAAAAAGAGGATCAAGGCAGAAGCAGAAGGCACGGCGAAAAGCTTAGAGCTGTCATTCCTCTTTCGAGGGAAAGGTTTTCATAGGAAACTTTTGTGCTAGTCCTTCTAGGATTAGTTGGGCACTTGAGAGTGCGTCCAATAAACCCCTATTGTACTCAATATTACTTACAAATAAAAAGTTTCTACTTATTTAAATACTCAGCTCTACTTAGTTCAAACACTCAAATCAATTTCAATACTAGTTTCAAATTCAGTTGCGGAAGCAGTAGGGCACAAGAATTTAAAGAAATCAAGTCAGATACGATATCTTTTGTAATCAATTTACCTTTTTATAATGGAACGTGAAAAAATTAGTAATAATGATATAGAACATTTACAAATTACTGAACAAGATGGTTACTATGAAGGAAGTATTTTAATAGACTCAGCTTTATTTAGAAAAATACAAAAGGAAGATTTAGATTTAACTAAAGATGCAAATATGAAGAGTAAAGAAAAGCTTGGAAAAATCATGCAAAAGTTTAATAAAAAAGAGAATATTATATATTATGGAAAACTAATTAATGAAGCTCCAATAGATATTAAAGAAGCTCAAGGAAATACTAGTATACCACTACTAAATAAGAAAAAATTGATGGAATTAAAAAGGAATATAAAAAAGGAGAAACACATAAATAAAATTGGATATATACATATAGGAGCAATTCAGATATTAATAAAAGCAACCTTCCAAGAATAAATAAATTCACCTATCGAGTTAGTATTAAAAGATGATAGAATAACTGACATAAAAGATAAAATACTAGGTGTAATTGAAGGAAACTTAGCTTATGTAAAACTAAAATTTGAAATTCACCCAAATATTGGAATACCATTAAACACTCAAAGATTAGAACAATCATTAACACTTGAACATAAATTTTTAAGAAAAAATCTAATGAGACCAGGAGATAAAATATTCTCGATAACTTATTGTGTTAATTATGCACTAACAAATTCACATCATAGTATTACTCAATGTTATTAAACTCGGACCGGTCATTGACTCGGTCGAAATACTGGATCAGTGGGTCACTGGTCGAACCGATGAGTCATTGGTTGGACCGCATGAACCAGTCTATATATTAAATATATATTTTATTTGATGCATACTTTATAAACTTGCTCCTCCTGCGTAGTGGGTATATTTTTATCAATCCAAGGACATATTGTTGGTGGCGGCTAGCATGAGGTACCTTGTAGGGTCCCTCATGCATGAACCAGTGTTGTTGACTTGCTATAGCAGGTACACCGGTCACAATCACTGTTTATGTTAAATAAAAACCGTTGGATATATTAATTTAATAATCAACAACTCAGATGAGTTCAGAAAAAAAAATGAGAACACCTACAATTTCACCACACAATCTTTGCCCCACCCCTCCCCCAACCCCCACTCCCTCTCTCTCCTCCCTCGCCCCTAGCCAGACTCCACCTCCACCACGACCCACTTTACCATTACCCTTCAAGCTCCTACCTTTTTCACTGTAGCTCACCACTCGCCCCTGTAGCTCACCACCAACATCACCGTCCGCACCATCTCCATCATCGGGAGATTCTTCCGTTTGTTTTTCGGCGGGGTCTTCTTCGACCCGGAGCTTGAAACGACGTCGAGGCTGTTCGATTTCATCTTCAAGTGTGTCGCCCTTGGCGACAACACTCTCCCGGCGAATGGCATATCGGCGATTCCGAACAGCTAGCAGTGAGGTTGCCTCCCGGTTCGGTATTGCTGAACTCGAAGGCTGATATTGTAAGAATCAACGCATCGCAAGAATCTCTGCTCATCTTCAGCCTTCAAATTTCCAGGTTTCTTCCTTTCGTTTACTTCAGTTTTTGCACACTTCTAGTTTCAGACTTGATTTTTAATTAATAACAAAGCTAAACAGTTCAACGTTCAATATTATTAACTTGAAAATATCTTGGTTTGTATTCCTTCTTGTTGCTTAATCGTGTGTATTTGAAGTGCTATGTCTATTAATTTTGTGATGACAGGAAGGAGGTGATGTTCTTCTTGAGAGAGAACAAAGAGGGGGTCACCTGTAAAAGCAATTGCAGTAGAAGGAAAAGGGGGGTCACCTGTAAAAGGGGGGTAACTGCAGAGCAAAAGGGGGGTCACCTGTAAAAGCAATAGCAATAACCAAAATAAAAAATTTGGGAAAGCAATTGCAGCAGCCGCCACACACAGCCCCACTTCCAGTGACATAGCAGGTGGAGGGTGGGGGTGGGAGGAGGGTGAAGGTAGAGATTGTGTGGGAAAAACTCGTGTGTTCTCATTTTTTTCTATAACTCATCTAAGCCTTTGATTATTATATTAATATATTTAATGGTGAATTTTGGTGCTTCATGGAAAACTTTGAGAAACTTTAGTGCCTCATGTGTGAGGGTCCCTACGGGGTACCTCATGCTAGCCGGCACCCATATTGTTCGAACCTAATCTTTGAAACCTTTTTAAAATTAGTTTCCTCTTAGTTTTACTTGTGCTGAAGCACGTGAGAGAAAAGGAAAGTGGCCACGTTCAGCGTGACAGCATAGAAAAGCAGGTTGCAGTTGCACGCATTCCATGGCCTCGATGAGCGTGTGGAGCAGAAAAGTGAGGCTTTGGTCAGCGTGCAACAGCCTTTTGCATCCAATTTTTTTTTCAAAACATTTCAACCCGGTTCAGCCACAATGACTCGCTGATTCACCGGTTTTCATGCTAAACCGGCCGGTTCTTACCGGTTCACACTAGGTCAATAACATATCTGATTTATTACTCAGCTCGGACTAGTGATATCACCGGTTCCCGGTTGAACCGAGCCGAGTTTTATAACACCGGTATTACTTTCAGAAATAATGATAGAATAGATGTACCAAGTTGATTTGAAAACATAGAAAAAATTTATTATCCTAAAAGAAATGAAATAACGGAATTAGGAACCTTTATAAATAAACCAAATTTATTAACATATAGATTACCATTACCAGCAAATATTTCTGAAAAGGATATTGAAGAAGATAAAATTAATAAATTAGCAGATCAAGTAAATGATTTAACTCAGTATTTGAAAAAAAAAATGAGTAAAAATATTGCAAAATTTAATATAAAAAATAAAATTATTAATATATGGGTAAAAGTGCGAAATCAATTTCAAAAAATATATATGGAATATATTAAAAATATTGATAAAGATTTTATTGAAAAGCTAAAACATATTTGGAAATTAGATTTACCAAAAGAAATAAAAATAAAAATATGTGAAGATTATGGAAAAATATGTGGACAAATCGCACTGCATGAAGATGAAATAAATTATGAATTAACAACCACTTTAATAAAATTAAAACTAGAAGATGAACAAGAAGAATTAGAAATAAGTTTTAACTCAGAAAAAAATTTAAATATTTTTGAAGAAATATTAGATATAAATTCTTTAGAATATAATGAATTTTCAGATGAATAAGTTAGACAGAAATATAGCTAAATTTATACTAAAAGATAAACCAGATAAAAATATTGCTAAGTTTATAATAAAAGACAAAATTCTTACAGTATGGGTAAAAATAAAAGACTATTGTAACATAATATATATAGATGAGATAAAAAAATCGTGAAAAATATTTTTATGAAAAATTAGAATGTATATGGAAATTAAACCTACCAAAAGATTTAAAAAGAATTATATGTCAAGAATATGGAAAATTACGTGCACAAACTATAATTTATAATAATGAACTAGATTATGAATTCCACTTAGCATTAACCAGGATGCAAATAGATGAAACTTATGAACAATTAATGAAAAGTCTAGAAAATAATAACTTAGATGAATACCGAGAAAACACCCCCTCCAATTTGGTATCAGAGAACTAAGATCATTAAAATAATTTTAGAAAAATTTTTGAACATTAAGATCACTAAAATATGAATAATCAAACTAAACACTAAGATTATAGAAACTAAAATAATTTTTGGAAACCTAACAATTAGGATTATTAAGATCAAAAGACAAATTCAAATTTTAGAATGGATATTATAGATATACAAATTAGAATAATTGACAAAGAAAATAAAATAAATGAATTAAAATACAAAATAAACATAACTAGAGAAAATATAAGTTTAATTTCTAAAAGTTTGGATTATTATATACAACATGGAAATACTACTGAAATTGATAGAATATCAAAATTTCTTATAAAACATCAAAATAAATTAAATAAAAGAGAAAACAAATTAACAAGATTAGAAAATGAACTACGGGAATTATATGAAATTTATAACCGTCTCTAAAACAGCGACCACTAAAACAATGACGAATAATGAACTTTCCGTCACTAAAATCTGTCAATAAATTAATAATTATTAGCAGTGCTGTTAATACCACGACTATTTCGACTATGTGTTGAAATGCACTGCACGTCGATGAAGACATTTCTGAGAAACCAACTTCAGGATCAAGCAAATCAAGAGCATGGAAGTTGTGAAGGTAGTGGGAAGTTACCATGACAGTTACTTTTTGATAAGCCAAGGTAGTGACTAGGAAGTTTATACGTAGTGGGTTTGTTATTTCCTATTAAATAAAATGTGTTAATTTACATTATTAACATTTGTCTATTAGGTGGCAAAATTGTAGGACTAATAGTTAGGAACTTTTGTCTATAAATAGTAGTTAGATTGTTGTAATTTGGGTGGGAAGTTTGTATCACTTGTACTCCTAAAATGCCTAACACATCCGCTTTCATAGGATTACTGGCCATCTGGAAAGCAATGTATGCACTTCCCTCCATTTTAATTTAATTCAAGTTTATTTCCTTTATTTTCTTCTTTATTTCTGCATTTGCTCTTCTTCTACTGTTCTTCAATTCTGAGAGTGTTACTCTTAGAGTTTTATTTTTTCTCTCGCTTTATGCTCGAAGTCTATTGCTAGAAATTTGTGTAAAACACCGTAAACCTATCAACTTGAGCAGCCCTTGGAGGACTGAATTCGAGTCCCAAATTATCGAAATGGTGACGAAAAATCACCGTAAACAATAGTATATCACATATCAATTTATTACTATATAAATTAATCATTTTATATTATATGTGGAAACCAATCGACAGACTCGTGCATCGCACGGGTCAACGGGCTAGTTTGTTATAAAAATGAAAGATATGGAGTAATAGCAAACCTATTGCTATTATTAAAAAAAAAAGATGTAAGAGCAAATCAATTGCTATCTTACGGGTCCAATTAAATTACTATTAAAATCAATGTATCAATACAGTTTTATCATTCCATGCCCATTTGTATTGCTCATTTGATTTTCAGTGAAATGAAGTAGTTTTGTTTTCGTCAATACAGTTAGTATAATTTGAATCAAATTAATACATACATTAATACATTTAATATAATAACTACAATTTCAAATCCTTTTCAAATGGAGAGGTGCTCAAAAAGTGACGCGCGTAAAAAAATTGGTGGGATGACACCGTATGATGAGAAGTGCACTAAAGAAGACACCTGTAAAAAAGTGCTCAGATCGTGACACGTGTAAATTTTTTTTGTGGAAAGACACATTTTTATTGTAGAAATCAATTAAAAATTCTATACAATAACAGTTAATCTTTAATGATAGGGTCTTAAAAGCAGAGTCGTCTAGAGAATGACACCTGGAAGATTCTGTTGAAATAGATTCTGATGATGACACGTGTAAAACTTCAAAGGCATTATAATTTATACTATGTATATAGTATAGATAGATATAGATAGATAGATATTGATAGATAGATTTTGTAGCTTCTAAACATATTTGTTGTTGAATCGGGATATGTTCCCATGGTTTGTACATGCTATTCGACAACATAACAATTGACACTTATAGATTACTTGTTCAAATACTAGACTGGCCAATAGATTGATTCATGGTTCAACCACTTGGATCATCTCGTCTAGTCTAATTTTTTTTTTCTCTTCTTTGCATGATTCTACCCATCATATATCTATTTATTTTTTGTCAAAACCCCCTCATATCTCATTCATGGTAATTTCTAATAACACATGATTTTCTATGTGCATATACATGTCTGCGGAACTAATAGTTCTGCGGGTTTATTTTTTTCCAATACACACATGTCCGTGGAACTATTAGTTCTGCGAGTTGTAATTCTCCGTGGAACTATTAGTTCCGCAGGTTATTAGTTCCACGGAAAATTATAACCCGCGGAACTAATAGTTCCGCGGACATGTGTGTGTTAAAAAAAAATAAACTTGCAGAACTAATAGTTCCGCGGACGTGTATTTGCAAATAGAAAACCATGTATGTGTTATTAGAAATTCCCCTCATTCATTGCCTATAACTTCTGATTCGAATTGGGCTTAGACCCATAACGGCCCAAGAGGTTGGTTACAGGCCAACCCAACGTCGTCAACTCTATTGACAAAAAAAAAGGGTCCTCAACTCCAGAAGAAGTTTTCGACCAAAAAAACTCCAGAAGAAGTTTAATAACCCAAAAAAGAAAACTCCAGAAGAAGTTGTGGCACATAAACATGTGATTGAATTCACAAGGAAATAGCAATTAATAATTGAATATAAAAATCTACAAGAAGACAACAAAAATAACAACCACCAAAATTTTATCTCACTAGGTAAAATTGACTTTGATCACCCAAATTATTGGCCTATAGTTTTCTACAAAAGAATTTAACCTAAATAATTCGATATGAAATATTGTCAAACATTGAACCTGTAGAATACTACTAATATATATCATGCTTATATCAAAGTTAGATAACAAAGAATCACAGTTCATGCAATAAAATTTAATTGCTGAGAGTGATGTTATATCCAAATGACAGTACCGTTTATGAAGAACATCTTCCATAAATAAAGTCAGTGCACAAAAGTAAACAATAAATATTGGAGGGAGATGAATAGAACTTGACCTGTATACATACATACATACATATATATAAAGCATAACATTCAATATTATGAGAGTTTGTCAAACCAACTCTAATCTTCCTTGGCCATTTCAGCTGTCTTCTCTGGTTCATCTAAGCCTGGTGAAGAAGCTATAAGCCTTTCCACCGGAACTTTAGAAACATCGCGGCGAATTCCGATATCAGAAACCAATCGGCTAACACAGTACATGCCATAACCAACCAAAGCCAAACCACTGAAACTGGTGGTCATGAAACGAAGTGGTGTAGAAACCACAGCACTAGCAGCAGCGAAGCAAGACGCTGCTTGCCCGCTCCGGCCTACGCTGATGCTTGTGAATACAAGCAGACCTGTCTTGCAGTAAATTGCAAAGTCCTCACAATTGTTCTTGAAAATATTGTAGCCACCGAATCCATTTTCGAGAAGAAATGAAGCGCGGCGAAGTACATCTTCGGTTGGATCAGAAACTGCAAGGGTGCAGGTGCCGCCTCGAGCTTTGGCTAGAAAAAATGCAGGCGAGACGCCATACTCAAAAAGGTATAGGTTACCATCAGAAAGAAAACAATCCAAACAGGAAGAGATGACACCATCAGTCTTACTTTGGTCACCGCATCTCGGGCATGGACTGTCGGTAGCATTAGAGGGTGATGAACTGCAAAGGAGACGGTCCAACACAGTTCCTGTTCCAATTTCTTGCCCTCCTCCCCTTGTAAAGTGGATCACCATTCCATCACCAACATATATTCCTGGGATTTTGCACAAAAGCAGTTGGCAAAACGCCAAAACCAAGATGACAATTTCAGTATCATGCATTAAATAAACAAAAACCATAGGTTCTCATTCCATTTCAAGTTGAAGTCTCCAAATCTCAAGTATAGAAAAGGAATAATGCATGCAACAAGATCAATGGCATTTTACTATATATGAATCTGGTCAAAATGCTTATTAATCCTAGAATTCTTGTGAATAATATCTTGTCTTAAGATCCCTTTATGCACAAAGAACTTAAGTTTTGCATCACTCCCGCCTGCCCAAAAGAACCACACGCGCGCACACACACACACACAGAGTGAGAGAGTGAGAGAGAGATTGGCAGCCTCTGATTTCTCACCCCCACCGATCAGTATTTTGACAAAAAATAAATAATTAGCCATGCAAAGCACTCAACCTCAACATTATTTGTCCCCATTGGTGTCCAATATATTCCTTAATATAAATATGTTACATTGTTTGTCCATGTGTAGATATCTTGAAACTTGAAAGTCCTACAAACCAATAGTCTATTGTTCCATTATATTTAAGGAACAACAGCAAAATAAAACTACAAAGACTGAAAGCTTCACCAACCATGAAATTCATCAGTATAAGACTGCCTTCAGATTCCAAGACTTATTTTGCTTAGATACTTATTTCAAGCCATTTCCAAGTGGCCCACTAAGGCTTTGTTTGGGAGTTTTGAG
Source organism: Glycyrrhiza uralensis (assembly GCA_030159175.1). Taxonomy (NCBI): domain Eukaryota; kingdom Viridiplantae; phylum Streptophyta; class Magnoliopsida; order Fabales; family Fabaceae; genus Glycyrrhiza; species Glycyrrhiza uralensis. The sequence continues at coordinate 7,033,682 of BRZY01000006.1, forward strand.
GGGAGGGGAGGAGAGGTGAGGGCTTTGAGGGGAAGAGGAGAGGGAGGATAGACTCCCTCCTTGTTTGGAAGTCATAAACACCCTAATTTGGGGGAACGCCAAAAAAGAAGCAAAGGGGAGTTTTGGAAAATCCACCAAAGCCCTCCTCTCATTTTTAAGAACTCCCAAACAAGGGGAAAACCAACCTTAATCCTCCACTTCCTCCCCCATCCCTCCCCTCCAAAACCCCCCTCCCAAACACACCTTAAGGCTTTGTTTGGGAGGGGGTTTTGGAGGGGAGGGGAGGGGAGGGAGGGGTTTATGATAAGCTCTACCCTTGTTTGGGAGATTTTAACAAGGATGGAAACTATTTTGGGATTTTTTAGAAACCCTCCAAAGCCCTCTTTTACTTGGTTTTTTGGAGTTCCCCCAAATTGGGGGTTTTAGTCTTTTAGACTTGCAAACAAGGTGGGACTGTGGGATTCTACCCTCTCTTCCCCCCTCCTCCCCATCCCTCCCCTCCAAACTCCCAAACAAAGTCTAAGGGAAAATTAAGTCAGTCAACAGTTAATCTCACAAGTCATAAGGGTTAACTTTCAAAACCTCAGGATAAAACTGGAATATAAGACTTTCTATAAAGAGATAATGGCGAAACCTACAGAAAAAGCTAAAAATTAACACGAGCGCTAGGGCCTAGGCAAAATTAAGAGTTGGTGGGTTTATGCTCTAGCTTCTATGGTTACAAAAGAAAAAAAAATCCAGCTTCATAGGTGCTCACGAGTGAACAATGATAAGTTCCATCGATGAGTTGCAATTCCAAGTAAAACAAATGTACAATACAATCCTCAGTCATAACTCATAAGGAAACATCAACTCATTCATGAGTTATTTAAGAAGCATGATTTGAACTTTGAATCTCGACCCTGTAGGACTTGGCTCATAGGCTCCAAAACCTACTCATTACTCAATATACAAGATCATCATCTGTTATTAATTTGGGAAGTGGTGCTTGAGTAAAGACCAAAACTACAAGGTTTAAGGTGTCTATACAAGCCTAAAGTTTTAACACACCGCCATGAGATCACACTAATAACCATCAGAAAGAAAGAACCAACTCTCTCCCTCTTAAAATTTGGGGGAAATTCACAGGTTCCAACATGCAAGCATTATTCTTATCCCTTTATAACTCTCATGGTTTAATCTTATGATCAATCTTGCTTGATTCAATTAACACTATGTTGCGTCAGCAATAGCATGCTGAATTTTAACCTGTCAGCAAATTATTGAAGTTAGACTACACTGCTAGCCCAGCAACATGACACTTGTGTATCTCGAATTAACTTCCTAAACTGAATAAATCTCAACCCAACATCCACTTGAAAATTTCCAGTTACAATAACAAAATGATGAAAACAAAACGAAACAGTTCTCACCACCACTAACTTAACAACAAAAAAATCCACTGGGCCTCGAATTTGATGATGATCCAAAGCTGAATGCGAATGATTTAAAATGACAACAGCAGCAAAAAAAAGGAAAATAAAAAAATAAGAATCTACTGTGTTAAAGAGTTAATAAAGTAAACATGAGGGTAATCGAATGAATACCCAGAAAGAGAAATGAAAAAAAGATGATAAATTTAAAAAGAAAAAAGGAGAAGAAGAAGAAGAGACCGTGATGCGCGTAGATGTATGCTTGCCTCCAAGAGTAAATGTGATCACCGGGCTTCAGTTGTTCCCGATCGATCTTATTGGAAAACACTCCCATTTCCCTCCCTCTCTCGATCTCTTCCTTCTCTCCCCTTGCAATGGAAATGGAAATGGCTTCCCTTTGAGTTTAAGGCAGAAGAAGGAAGAGAATCTCAGATAATAATTCTGATTATATTCCCCGTTCGGTGTTTTTTGGTAGAGCGATGGGACAGTATCGTACTAACGTTTTCTATTAATTAATTTACTCGTAGCTTTTCTAATTAAGTTTTATGTTGACCAAAAAAAAAATTAAGTTTTGTCAATTAAAACAGGACAATATCCCATTTTTTTGGGTACAAAAACAGGACGGTATCTAATCTCTGATACAGGATACACAACGGTGCATTCCATTTTGGAGTATTTAAGTAAATTTTATTAGTATAAATTATTTATTTTTATTTTTTTAAATTTAAACATTTCATAAATATCATATCTTTTCAATCGAATATCTTTAAAAAAAATTCTTAAATGAACTCTATTAATACTTTATATTATTAGATTTTACCGATAACAATTTTTTTAATTTTTTAATTTAATTTTTTTATCTATAAAGTCAAACATACTCCTCCAGTCTCAAATATAAGATCTAGATATATGTATTTTTTTGTTCACTATACATTTAATGGAAGAGTACTTAAGAGAGATACTTAACCAATCACCCATGCTTAATTAGCATCTCAAGAGAAATACTCTATAATATATAGATTTTAATAAGCATCCATGCTTATTTGGTAAAATACTTAATAAGATTCCCCACTGGAGATACTCTATGGGTCTTTGACCTTCGGTACAGGATTTAATTATGAATAGTGTATTTTATTCGGATCAAACCTTTATTCTCCAAATACAAATTTAGCATATGATGCTGACTAAACCACCTACATTGCTTGGATAGTATCTAATCTAACATGCTCTGTATGAAAAGTGGATAAAAAATAATTAGGGGTTTAAGAAATTGACAATTTTATGAAATTGACTATTTGTTAAATATAACGTAGAGTTTTAAATAATTTTCAATTTAATTAAAAAACAATTTAAAAAAATATTTTCCATTAACATGTTGTAACATAAGTGGTATGGATTAGCGGATAAGGGACACACGCTTACTTATTGGTCAAAATACGGGTAAAGTAGAAGAGTACAAATTGCTTTGAGAAATTGTATAGCTGGTACAGTACTACAATAATACAGAATCTCTGGGTTGGATTTTGAGCATGTTCGATTTTCAAATTTAAATATATATTTGGATCTAAAAATATGTTTATTAAAGAAAATTCTATAATTGCTTTGAATTTAAATGTATCATTATAATCTTTTAATTGAAAACCAAATATGTATTTTGTTTCAATTTTAACATAGTTTCCTATTTTGTGCACTTTCAAAACTCTTGACAGTGATGTCAACTTCAAAATTGTTAATTTTGTCTATTTATGTATATCTTTTTATTCTCTTTTTATTTATCCGGCCATCTAAGATGGCTCATGTAAAATAGGATTATTAATGTTTTCCAGGTAAATAACTATTAGATTATAACATAAAAATTATGAGTAGTTAAAATAAGAAATTAGCAAGATCATCATTTACTTATTTATTTTTAAATAATAAATCAATGGTGGCTAAAAAGATATTAGTGGTATACACTTCTGGTTTTACCTTCAAAAATTATTATTTTAAAATTTTTAGTATATATCAAATTATTTATCAATTTTAAGACAACCATAAACAAAGTTTTAGGTAGAATTGGCTAGGTAAATCATACATGCTCTAAAATACTTTCATGGAATCATATCTATTTATCATTTTCAAAAACTAAGAATATTTTGATTATTTTATGACATTTTTAATGAAAAAACGATTATAGAATAAAAACAACAATATAAATAATGAACACGGGATAATTTAATAATATTTTAATCTTACTAGCGGCCAAACGGGCATTGCCGTGAGTTGGCCCAATGACAATTTTAATAATATATATAAAGCTTAACATTCAATATTATAAGAGTTTGTCAAACCAACTCTAATCTTCCTTGGCCATTTCAGCTGTCTTCTCTGGTTCATCTAAGCTAGGTGAAGAAGCTATAAGACTTTCCACCGGAACTTTAGAAACATCGCGGCGAATTCCGATATCAGAAACCAATCGGCTAGCACAGTACATGCCATAACCAACCAAAGCCAAACCACTGAAACTGGTGGCCAAAACCACAGCATTAGCAGCAGCAAAGCAAGACGCTGCTTGCCCGCTCCGGCCTATGCTGATGTTTGTGAATACAAGCAGGCCTGTCTTGCAGTAAATTGCAAAGTCTTCACAGTTGTTCTTGAAAATATTGTAGCCACCGAATCCATTTTCGAGAAGAAATGAAGCGCGGCGAAGGACATCTTCAGTTGGATCAGAAACTGCAAGGGTGCAGGTGCCGCCTCGAGCTTTGGCTAGAAAAAATGCAGGCGAGACGCCATACTCAAAAAGGTATAGGTTACCATCAGAAAGAAAACAATCCAAACAGGAAGAGATGACACCATCAGTCTTACTTCGGTCACCACATCTCGGGCATGGAATGTCGGTAGCATTAGAGGGTGATGAACTGCAAAGGAGACGGTCCAACACAGTTCCTGTTCCAATTTCTTGCCCTCCTCCCCTTGTAAAGTGGATCACCATTCCATCACCAACATATATTCCTAGAATTTTGCACAAAAGCAGTTGGCAAAACGCCAAAACCAAGATGACAATTTCAGTATCATGCATTAAATAAACAAAAACCTTAGGTTCTCATTCCATTTCAAGTTGAAGTCTCCAAATCTCAAGTATAGAAAAGGAATAATGCAAGCAACAAGATCAATGGCATTTTACTATATATGAATCTGGTCAAAATGCTTATTAATCCTAGAATTCTTGTGAATGATATCTTGTCTTCTATTTCTGTTTATGAACAAAGAACACAAGTTTTGCATCACTACTCCTTCTCAAAAGAGGCACACACACATACAGAGAGAGAGAGAGAGAGATTGGCAGCCTTTGATTTCTCAGCCCCACGAATCAGTATTTTGAAAGAAAAAAAATTAATCGGGCTTGCAAAGCACTCAACCTCAACATTATTTGTCCCCATTGGTGTTCAACTTCAATATATTTCCTAATATTAATGTTATATAATATGCAGCTGCCAGTGTTAGTTTCCAGAATAATTAGATATCAAATACAACATTGGCTTGCATTAATACCTAAACAAAGTTTGTGATTAACTCGTATGTTTGTCCATATGTAGATATCTTGAAACTTGAAAGTCCTACAAACCAATAGTCTATTGTTCCATTAGATTTAAGGAACAACAGCAAAAAAAAAAAAACAACTACAAAGACTGAGAGCTTCACCCACAACTGGTGATACCAATGTATATTTCATACACAGATTGTCAAAAGACTCAAAATACATCCAGGAACAGTGACAGAGTATAAAGAACTCATAACTTCTAGATCTAAATGTAGAACATGCAATTAGATCATGACCCAACCATGAAATTCATCATTATATGATTGCCTTCAGATTCCAAGACTTATTTTGCTTAGATACTTATTTCAAGCCACATCCAAGTGGCCCCTAAGGCTTTGTTTGGGAGTTTGGAGGGGAGGAGAATAGGGGGGAGGGCAGAGGGAGGATAGATTCCCTCCTTGTTTGGAAGTCATAAACCCCCCAATTTGGGGGAACTCTAAAAAATAAGCAAATGAGGGTTTTGGAAAATCCTCCAAAGCCCTCCCCTCATTTTTAAGAACTCCCAAACAAGGGGGAAACCAATCTCAGGCCTCTCCCTCCCCTCCAAAACCCCTCTCCCAAACACACCCTAAGGCTTTGTTTGGGAGGCAGGTTTTGGAGTGGATGGGAGGGGTAGGAGGGTTTTTTGATAAGCTCTACCCTTGTTTGGAAGTTTTTAAACAGAAGGGAAACTATTTGGGGATTTTTTAGAAAACCCTCCAAAGCCCTCTTTTACTTGTTCTTTTGGAGTTCCCCCGTATTGGGGGTTTTAGACTTGCAAACAAGGTGGGAGTCTACCCTCTCTTCCCCCCTCCTTTCCCTCTCCTCCCCTTCCCCTCAAAAGCTACTAGAAAAAGCTAAAAATAAACACGAGCACTAGCGCCTGGGCAAAATTAAGAGTTGGCGGGTTTATGCACTACCTTCTATGGTTAAAAATAAAATAAAATTAATTTCCAGCTTCATTCACTAGTGAACAATGATAAATGCCATCAATGACTTGCAATTCCAAGTAAAACAAATGTACAATACAATCCTCAGTCATAAGGAAACATCAAGTAAGTATTATTTGAACTTTGGATCTCGACCCTGTAGGACTTGGCTCATAGGCTCCCAAAACCTGCTCATTACTACTCAATATTAGATCTTTATCTGTTACTAATTTGGGAAGTGGTGCTTGAGTAAAGACCAAAACTACAAGGTTTAAGGTGTCTATACTAGCCTAAAGTTTTAACACACCACCATGAGTCCACGCTAATGACCAATTCAAAGGTTCTAACATGCAAGCATTATTGTTATCCCTTTATAACTCTCATGGTTTAATTTATGATCAATTTTGCTTGATTCAATTAACACTATGTTGCCTCAGCAATAGCATGCTGAATTTTAACTTGTCTGCAAATTATTGAAGTTAGACTACACTGCTAGCCCAGCAACATGACACTTGTGTATCTCGAATTAACTTCCTAAACTGAATAAATCTCAACCCAACATCCACTTGAAAATTTCCAGTTACAATAACAAAATGATGCAAACAAAACGAAACAGTTCTCACCACCACTAACTTAACAAAAAAAAATCCACTGGGCCTCGAATTTGATGATGATCCAAACCTGAATGCGAATGATTTAAAATGACAACAGCAGCAAAAAAAAGGAAAATAAAAAAATAAGAATATACTGTGTTAAAGAGTTAATAAAGCAAACATGAGGGTAATCGAATGAATACCCAGAAAGAGAAATGAAAAAAAGATGATAAATTTAAAAAGAAAAAAGGAGAAGAAGAAGAGACCGTGATGCGCGTAGATGTATGCTTGCCTCCAAGAGTAAATGTGATCACCGGGCTTCAGTTGTTCCCGATCGATCTTATTGGAAAACACTCCCATTTCCCTCCCTCTCTCGATCTCTTCCTTCTCTCCCCTTGCAATGGAAATGGAAATGGCTTCCCTTCGAGTTTAAGGCAGAAGAAGGAAGAGAATCTCAGATAATTGATTTTCGGTAAAGCGATGGGACAGTAACGTACTAACGTTTTCTATTAATTAATTTACTTGTAGCTTTTCTAATTAAGTTTTGTCAATTAAAACAGGACAATATCCCAATTTTTTGGGTACAAAAACAGGACAGTATCTAATCTCTGATACAGGATATACAATCCAGCATTTCACTTCGGATATTTAAGTGAGTTTTATTAATATAAATTATTTATTTTTATTTTTTTAAATTTAAATATCTCATAAATATCATATCTCTTCAATCCAATACCTTTAAAAAAAATTCTTAAATAAATCTCATCAATACTTTACATTATTAGATTTTATTGATAATAATTTTTTTAATTTTATAATTTAATTTTTTTTATCCATAAAGTTAGACATAGCTCACCATGCATTTAATGGGAGAGTACTTATGAGAGATGTTTAACTAAACACCTATGTTTAATTAGCATCTCAAGAGAAATGCTCTGCAATATATAGATCTTAATAAACATCCATGTTTATTTGATAAAATGCTTAACAAGATCCCCCACCGGAAATGCTCTAAGGGTCTTTAACCCTCAGTTCGAGATTTAATTACCAAAAGTGTGTTTTATATGGATCGAAGCTTTGTTCTCCAATCACAAATTTAGCATATGTTGCCGACTAAACCAAGTACATTGCTTGGATAGTATCTAATCTAACATGCTCTGTATGAAAAGTGGACAAAAAATAATTAGGGGTTTAAGAAATTGACTATTTGTTAAATATAACGTAAAGTTTTAAATAATTTTCAATTTAATTAAAAAACAATTTAAAAAAATATTTTCTATTAACATGTTGTAACATACTAATTGGTATGGATTAGCGGATAAGGGACACACGCTTGCTTATTGGTCAAAATACGGGTAAAGTAGAAGAGTAGAAATTGCTTTGAGAAATTGTATAGCTGGTACAGTACTACAATAATACAGAATCTCTGGGTTGGATTTTGAGCATGTTCGATTTTCAAATTTAAATATATATTCGGATCTAAAAATATGTTTACTAAAGAAAATTCTATAATTGTTTTAAATTTAAATGTATCATTATAATTTTTCAATTGAAAACCAAATATGTATTTTGTTTCAATTTTAACATAGTTTCCTATTTTGTGCACTTTCAAAACTCTTGACAGTGATGTCAACTTCAAAATTGTTAATTTTGTCTATTTATGTATATCTTTTTATTCTCTTTTTATTTATCCGGCTATCTAAGATGGCTCATGTAAAATAGGATTATTAATGTTTTCCAGGTAAATAACTATTAGATTATAACATAAAAATTATGAGTAGTTAAAATAAGAAATTAGCAAGATCATCATTTACTTATTTATATTTAAATAATAAATCAATGGTGGCTAAAATGATATTAGTGGTATACACTTCTGGTTTTACCTTAAAAAATTATTATTTTAAAATTTTTAGTATATATCAAATTATTTATCAATTTTAAGACAACCATAAACAAAGTTTTAGGTAGAATTGGCTAGGTAAATCATACATGCTCTAAAATACTGTCATGAAATCATATCTATTTATCATTTTCAAAAACTAAGAATATTTTGATTATTTTATGACATTTTTAATGAGAAAACGATTATAGAATAAAAACAACAATATAAATAATGAACACGGGATAATTTAATAATATTTTAATCTTACTGGCAGCCAAAGGGGCATTCCCCCCCCCCCCTCCTCTCTCTCTCTCTCTCTCCTTGCAATGGAAATGGAAATGGCTTCCCTTTGAGTTTAAGGTGGCGTCTAGGGTGGTGAAGTAGAAATCCTTCACCACCAAAGTGAAGTGGGACCGCGAATAATGATGGCCCTTGATTTAAAAGTTTTATATTTATATGGGTAGGATGAATTACCCGAAAAGTGAAGAATAGGTAAAGGTGGAAGGTTAATGTAATTGCAATAGAGGTCAGCAAGTGTAAGTTATGTACACAATTGGCACAAGAATTTGTTTAATTTGAGTAAATGGCCATAACTTATTTGAATTAAAAATTAGTGCGTTTTTTAATAAGGTAAGAATCCTCTGCTGTTGGGATCGAAACTGCTGCCACCGCTTCACCGATGCAAGAGCCTCCACCAACCACCATCTTTTTCGTCCATCCACCCAAAGCCTTCATCCAGCAAACTCATCTTCAACCTCACCAAGAAACCCATTTTGTTGATGAAATCTGTAAACACAGCACAAACACAGTGTTCGTTGATGAAATCTGCTGGGGATCCGCCTATGTTGTTCTCCTTTTTATAATTTCTTCCAAGAGTACAAACACAATGTAAAATAAAACACATTTTGTTGCCCTGTGTGTCTGCACTATGTCTTCCTTAACCATCTTCTTCCCCAAAACTTCAACCACCATACCATCGCATCCTTCACCATACATAGGAAAAAAGAAAAAAAAAAACTACTCCTACTATTCCCAGAAATCCCCAAATCGAAGCACCCCCCATAAAACCCCAAGGCTTTCCTTTTAGCCTCACCCAAAATTGAAGCACCCCCCATAAAATTCCAAAAACTTGCACAAACAGAACTTCCTTAAATTTATTGGGGATGGGGATTTGGGATTGGGGAGGAAGGGGATTGGGGATGGGCAAGGAGATCTGAGGTTGCGGATGAAAGGATTTGGGCGTTAGTTTTTTTTTTTAATTTATTAACATTAAAACTGGAAGTCTGCAAAATGAACAATAAAACCAATTAAACACGTATTTTTCTTTTATTGTTTCTTTTACCTTTTTGGGTCAAAAAACTAATTACACCGATAGCAGGGATTTTTTTAATTCTCTGCAATTATAGGGACGATTTGTCAATATAATAATATATTGGGTAATTTCTAATAATGCCTGAACTTTTGAGGATGAAAGTCTGATAATGACATAAACCGGGACAACTGCCTATTGCAGGTGTTGGACCCACTTCACCATGGTGGTGAAGGATTCCTACTTCACCACCCTAGAAGTCACCTGAGTTTAAGGCAGAAGAAGGAAGAGAATCTCAGATAATAATTCTGATAATATTCCCCGTCGGTGTTTTTTGGTAGAGCGATGGGACAGTAACGGACTAACGTTTTCTATTAATTAATAATTAATTTGTTAATTTACTACTTGGGGTGAAATAGGCTAAGCCGAGTTAGGCTTTGTAAAACCTAAGCTTGACTTGCTTAAAAAAATTTAAGGCCTAAGTTTGACCTATTATTCATCAAAGACTTTTTATTTAAGGTTGACTTGGTCTTTTTGAAAGTTTGGTATGGTTTGTGAGCCTACTTAAAGGCCTATTTCATATTAACGTTATTAAATAAGTCATCTGATCTATATTTGAATAGACTATCAGGGTTAATAAGCCAATGAAATTAAGTTTTATTTATAATAAACTATAAAAATTAAAATTAAAACCACTACCAAGAGACATGAGACATAGAGGTAAAAAGAGATAGGCTAAGCCGAGTTCTATAAGGTCTGATTTTGATTTATTTGTATGATATAAGTCCTTTTTAAGGTTTAACACAACCTTTTAGAGAACTTAACCTTATATGATGACCTATTTAAATTCTATTTTTAATAAAGCCTTTAAATATGTCAAAAATATATGTAGTTCAATATATGCTTAAATTATTGAAAATGTCAACATGCATATGATTTAACAAAATGTACAAAATCTAATATAATAATAGTAGCAATAAAAAATATTATTTATATTTTCTTAAATAGGTCGGCTTGTTAGATTTAAAAGACTTTCTGAGTGGTATGAGGTTTGACTTTTTTGGCTAAATAGGTTTCTAAAAAAACATTGGTCATATCTATTTAAAAAAAAAACTAGCCTAATATGAACTTAATGTAGGCAAAGTTATAAGTCTCTATCGGACGGTCTGCCCTATTTTCACCCTATTTCCCGGCAATTTTAAGTTTTGTCAATTAAAATAGCACAGTATCCTCTCTTTTTTTGAGTATAAAACAGGACAGTATCTAAATATGAAAAATGGATTTAAAAAATGGTAAACGGTTTACGAAATTGACATTTTTTTTTGACGAATACGAAATTGACAATTTTGTTAAATAGGTGACGGAGAGTTTAAATAACTTTCAATTTAATAAAAAAAGTCAATATAAAAATTATTTTCTATTAACATGTTGTAACATAAGTGGTAAGTGGATAAGCGGATAAGGAGAACACGCTATGCTTATTCGTCAAAATAAGGGTGATGTAGAAATGGCTTTGAGAAGTTGTATAGCTGGTACATTACATTAGTACAATAATATAGAATCTTTTGGTTTGTTTCAATTTTAACATAACATAGTTATCTATATTATAAGTAAATCTGTACAATCTCATCATTACTTTTTCCACGTGTCAGCTTTGTCCGATCCATTCATTTTTTCTTCTTCATTTTGAAACCATGTCCAACCCATTCCATGATAACAAAAAATGTCCAACCCATTTCTCATTCCGTCATCCTTTTCTTATTTTTAAATTTTAAATTTCTAAATTTTAATATATATATCCTCTTATATATTTTTCTGCTATTTTATAAAATAAGTACTTAATAACAAAGTAAATATAATTAATATTTTGAAAATATAAAAAGTATTTAATATTTTTTTTATTTAATAAATATTAAGAATATTGATAGGAATAAAAGGTAAGAGAATTTAGAATAATTCTATATATATAGTTTAATTACTATACACTAATAGTATACATATATTTTACACAAACATTCAATTATATCATATTATAGTGTCACTTCATAAAAATAATTCTTAAAATATTTATACAAAATTTACATTGTGAGATATCATTACGCGTCCGTGTAAAACTTTTTTAAACCGTCTATGCATACAATTAAGTTCACACACGCGCGCGCACACACACATATATGTTTAATTACCGACAGTGTAAAAATATTTTATACATACATCCAATTATATCATGTCATAGTGGCACCTCATAACAGTAATTTCTAAAATATATGTATAAAGATCTACATAATGAGATATGATTGGATGTTTATGCAAAACTTTTTTACATTATCAGTGCATACTAATTAAAAAAATCACTTAATTTTTTTCATAAATAAAATATTGTTTGCTTACGTATTTTTTGTTTAGTAAATTTTCAAGTTGCAAATTTTCTTCTTTCGATTTTGTTTTAAATACATAAAACTGTGTTTGGTTACACGTTTTATTTATATTTTTTATTCGTGTAAATTTTTAAGTTATATTTTTTTAATTTTATTTTTATTTTGATAAATGAAATAATGTTTACGTACATATGTGATTCATGTTTTCGTGTTCTTGTAAATTTACAAGTATCAATTTTTTTAAAAATTTATTCTCAAAATAAAAAAGTGCTCGCAAAACATTTTCATTCATAATTTTCTTCTTCTTGTATATTGTTAGGTAGTAGAATTATTTTTATTTTATTTTTTATATATAAAATAGTGTTTGCTCATGAGCTCAATTCATGATTTTTATTCCTATAAGATTTCAAGTTGCAAACTTATATTTTAATTTTATTTTTGATGAATACAAGTTTTTGTTTATGGATTTCATTAAAAAATTGATTCTATAAATTTTTAGGTTGCAAAATTATTATTTTATTATTATTTTTATAAATAAAATAGTGTTTGCTTACATGTTTATTTATGTTTTTCATATTAAATATAACAAATTACTATTGATTAGAATTGTTTTAATTATTTATTCTCTATTTATTTTGTTTCTCTGATTTGACCTTCATTTTTATCGACATGAGCAACTGTTGACAGCTAAAAATATAGAGTTTACATATTTAACTAAAATGCACAATATTATATAACTAGCACTATTATAAATTTAGAATCAATATATTATATATCAAATTATTACTATATAAATAAGTTATTTCATATCATACGTAAAAACCAACAGGACCCGCCGACCCCGTGCGTCGCACGGGTCAACTGTCTAGTAAGGAATATGTCAGCTCCTATTTTGTGCACTTTCCAAACTCTTGACAGTGTTGTCAACTTCAAAATTGTTAATTTTTCTATTTACGTATTTTTTTATTCTCTCTGTTTTATCCTGCCATCTAAGTTTTTTTTAGGGAAAATCCTGCCATCTTCTAAGATGGTTAGTGTAAAATAGGATTATTAATGTTTTCCAGGTAAATAACTATTAAACTATAACAAGAAATTATGATTGTTATAATAAGAAATTAGCAAAATCAATTACTTTCTTTGATAATGTAGCAAGATCAATTACTATCATTTACTTATTTATTTTTAAATAATAAATCAATGGTTGCTAAAAAGATATTAGTGGTATACTCTTCTGGTTTTACTTTCAAAGATTATTATTTTAAAATTTTTAGTATATATTAAATTAAGTATCAATTTTAAGACAACCATAATCAAAGTTTTAGGTAGAATTGGCTAGGTAAATCATATATACATGCTCTAAAATACTTTCATGTAATCATATCTATTTATCATTTTCAAAAACTAAGAACATTTTGATTATTTATGACATTTTTAATGAGAAAACGATTATAGAATAAAAACAACAATATAAATAATGGACTTTGGGACAATTTAAAATAAAAGCGGGTATTTTTTTTCTGTCATTTTTGGGTTCAATTCTGTTTTTTTGTCACGGGTCCAAATCTTATTTTTGGTCAAGATGGGGTGCAATTCTGTTGTCCTTTGTTTTGTCGGGTCGTATAAGGGATTGAGAAAATGGACCTTGGCCCAATGACTATTTTATATTAATCCGTTCAAAATTAATAAATCAAATTGTTGACAAAAATTAATAATATATCAAATTGAATTTTTTAGCAAAATGTTTTTTTTTCTATTAATTAGTTATATAATCGCATGACCTTCTCTGTAATTTAATTGGATTTTGAAGACATAAATATTTAAAAGCAATAATGTGCATAAAAAATTCAAAATTTAATAACTATAGACCCATAGTATAAACATGTTTTAGTGTTTCACATAAATTTTATGATCTTGTCATGTGATAATATTACTTTTTAAAATTTGTTTACGTTGCAACAAGATAATGTAATATGGTTAGACTTGTATAAAACATATTCATACTGTCTAATAAAACTCATAATCTTATGTCACCATTTAATCCCAAACAATAAAACATAATTTTAGAAGTGAACAAATGGCGTCCACAGTAGGGACACGACAAAACTAGTCCCAGCCAGCCACACAAAAACCTATGGTTTTCCTCTTAAGAAACAGACTCTATTGGGATTGCGTTGGTGAGCACATCGGTAGAGATGGAGGAAGAAATCTCTGATGGGCAGATCCGGTGAAGTCAATCTCGAGGGTCAATAACAAAAAATTTCAATTTTTCTCGGTGCAGAGTTTTCCTTCATATATACTACATTCTTGAAGAGTGTGTGTCAAATGGAGTTGTGCACATTAATTCCATTGAACGAGATAAGGTTTTTGGTAGGCAGTTCCTTCATGATAGATTACTAACAAATATGAGGAAATCTAGTTGGGGCCTAGGCAGTCCATTTTGTTCTCATTGTGTTGAGTTTGAGGAGTCCACTTTACATATTTTAAGAGACCGTCCTTTGACAGTTAATGTAAGGAGGCATCTGGCTCAGCAGGAGTGGTGGAGTGAATTCTTTATGGGTGATCTAAATCAATGGATCACTCTTGCAGAATTTAATTGGGATGCCATATGGGGCACAACTTGCTCAGCTTTTTGGAGGTGGCGGAATAAAAGGGAGCATGATCCAAACTTTATTGCTCCTCTGAGACCATGGGACAACATCACTGTTTTACTCAGAAATTATGCAGAGGCACGGTCCTCTGCACAAGTTGTTCAAGCATGTTGTTTTTGTTAGATTTATATATTTGGGCTTCTATTAATTGGTGTAATTTTCTGTTTTATTAAATATGGGTTGAATGTATATCTAATCTGAATATAACATTTTCTGTAAGCCCACTTTATTATGTGATCTATTTGGGTTTGGATTCACCATGTGTTATATATAATTATTGGGTCAAGCCCAGTTGGCAAGTGTGTTAATATGTCTTGTGTAGGGCCTAATATCCATGATGGATGGAAATTAGGTTGCCACTTGATAATATAAGAGGGCAAGATCCCCACTAGACTCCACACACTCGGTGATTGCTGGTTTGCTCCATCCAATAGGCAGTGGATTTAGAGAAGAGGAGTTCTGGTGGAAGAACCTGTTCCTGACGGATACGATTGTGTGTGCTCTTCGAGACTAGTTAGTTCCACGAATATGTCTTCAGGAGGTACGCAATTTATTTGTTATTATAACATGTGTTATGGGTGTTCTAAATCCTAGTATTGATCCTCTTAATTTTAACAGTTTTGTGTGGATGGAGGTTGGTTGGACACCTCCTGAAGAAGGATGGCTGAGGCTCAATGTGGATGGAATTTCTCGGAGTATATCTGGCTCGGATGGTTGTGGAGGTTTATTAAGAGAGTCTCATGGAAGATGAAAAGGGGATTTTCCAAATATTTGGGCAATGCAGAGCCTTCCTTGCATAATTGTGGGGTGGTCTTTGAAGAGCTAAAAATGGCACACGCAATAGGAGTTCGAAAGCTGGAAGTCAATATAGATTCTTAGTGTGATCCAGCGTCTCACAAATCTGGATGTGCTACTGGCCGTGGCTTATTGTAGCTAATTCGAAACATCTTGTTCTTGTTAAGAGAGTTGGGACGTCAAATTTGCTCACATATTCAGGGAAGCTAATGAATGTGTGCATATTTTTTTGGCAAATATGAGATGTTTGTCCTCTCCATTTATAGAGTTGGTTGATCCTCCTAGGGAAATGTTGCAATTACTAGCTGATGATTGTAGGTACGGGTGTCTTCCCTAGATTAATTTTTGTATAATGTAATTTTTCCCAGGCTTAGACCCCTTTTTAATCCAAAAAAAAAGTACTTACAAATTTTGCCTCGGTTTGTTATTAACTATAGTCATTAAGAATATCTTCTGTAATTCAAGGCGACCTCACATAATAGAAAATTTCCTATTTCCTCTCTATTGTCAATACTGACTAATTTTTCTTATCATTATTACAATGATTGATTGATATCATCAAATCTTTCAAATTATTTCTTTTTTTTTTGCGTAAAAACTTTAGAAATTAACAAATATTTCATTAATTATTAAATTGTTAAGCATTTATTAGTTTTAATCACAATGATTTGAATATACACTTATAATTGTCTAATTTAAAAAAAAAATATAAAGAGTTTGGTGGTGATATGCTTGATAATCATCCTAATCGGGTCACTATAAAAGGGTATGTCGAATTGCGTCTTTGTAGGGCCCGGCCATGTGACCCAAATGGGGCAATATTGTAGCACCACATCATCGCCAAGGTAGATCACACCAAATCAAGCATTAATGGCGCTCTTATCAAGGACGACATATAGCACTAGGGGAAGACAGGTTCACATCTCAATCAGGGTGGTCTTCGGTGTCGACACTAGAGCTTGGGGGTCCAATTCCAGGTGTGAACTGGAAAATAAAGAGTTGTAATGGGTTTGAACACATGTCACTAAATTGTTCCACATTAGTAATGTAAGAAGCTACGCATAAGCAAATATGATGAGCTATTGATAATATTTTTTCTTATAAAAATAAGTAACTTATGAGACAACATAAACTCTTTTCATATGTTCACCCAAAGTGCTTATGACAATGTAGATAAGCCCAAATAAATTAAAAATACATCAATCCAAATGGGCCCATATAGTCTTTGTCTTTTAAGGGCATAGTTAGGACTTAGGGTAATTGGTAACGTACCAATGCACCAATATTATCTTAATACTGTTAGATCTAAGATTTTTTAATTTTTTATTCCCTTGATCTATCCCTCCTTCTCCCCCACCTGTCCATTTGTCTCCCTCATCACAACCCCTCCCTCTCACCCACTTCCGCTATCATCGCCTGAACCTCAAAAGTTCCCATGTACACCTATTATTATTATATAGCCAGCCACACGTACGATACCCAAGTAGCCTCCACAACTACAACACTGTTCAACCAAAATTCCACCGCGAATGCCCATGCGACCAACAACCACTCATCGTGTGTTTCCCTTGCATTTACGTATCAAAAAAAAAAAGCAACATACAAGAACAACACTCCAAAGCTCCACCCAAAAGACAGCCCCACCCTCTAATAGTACAATTCTTCCTTCCCAAAAACAGCAAGCAACCAATAAAACATGTATTTTAAAAAGTAATTCTTAGTAACCTATATGATTTCAAAGGGATACCTAGAAATATGTTTGATAATTCTTCAGTAATCTATTAGTCTCAAATAGTACATAAAAAGATTCAATTCACAAAAAATGTAAAAAAGAATTTTAAAGTAATTTTTCAGTAACCTACGTAATGTCAAAGGAGTACCAAAACACATACTGAATAATTCCTTAATAACCCAACAATTTCAAAGTGGTACTTTTTAGAACACCAATTCATCTTCTCATTATTTATTAAGGGAAAAAGCTTTTTGGTATAAAAAGTTGGTGTCGTCTAGGGTGCAAGAGGAAAAAGTGTGGCACCCATGCAAAACCAATTTTTACCTACAGTACCCGATTGCTAGAAAACACAATATTTGCAAGGGAATCCTATATTTGAAATATAACAGTGTTTTCGAAATTACATAACAGATTTATATGGTAACCTTTTATTTTATAAATGAGTCCTTCCATTATTGCAATTCAAAATAAGAAGCATTTGTCTTCTGTCTTCTCTAACTACAGAATCTTTTGCAGGCCTTCAATGCAAAATACCATACACGTCACAATATCTCCTATCCCTTTTCTTCTTTTCTGTGCTGGTTACTATATCACCCCCCCCCCCCATCAAGTGCAAATGATTAATATTACCCCATGTCCTTTTTATAAGAAACATAATATAAAATTATTAAGACTAAGATAGTGTATTGGAATAGGTTAATTATCATTAATGATATTATAATTTTTCAAAAGTACACTTTTTGATATTAATGACTTCTGATATTTTTTTGTGGGGCTCATAATAAATAAGGATAAAGTTGAAAATAAACAATTAATATTGGTAAAAACAAGACATTGTTTCTTATAAAAAGAACCATAAAAATGACTCATTTTGTTTCTTATAAAAAGAACCAAAAGGAGTACCAATTAATTAATTTATATTGAATCTTAAAAATTTTAATTAACACTTGTACGAAGAGATCGGTGTTTGAATTTGACGGATTAAAGAAAGGAATAGAGCGAGAGAAGAATACTGTGGATAGGGTGAACCCTTGATGGGCTTTTGACTGTACGAACTCCATGAGTACTCGTCCGCCAGTATATCCGCGATCTTCGAGCTTATCGCCGGCACACATTGATCATTCGTTTTCACATGGGATTTCCTGTTTTGAAAAAATAACATAACTAGAAATTTATTATCAATTTTCTATTCATTTGTTTATTTGATAATTGTTGGGTTGTTAATAAAATTGGGGGAGGGGGTCTGGATTTCCCTTTACCGAAGAGGGTGGCGTCGTGACACCTTTTCCGGTGAGATGAGGCGAGAGGGGGCTTGTCGGCGGCAAGGATGGAATAGCCTATCTTGCTGTCGAAGACGCTTCCATCTCCAGTGATGGAGGACATAAAGGAAGAAGTGGTGGAGATACTATAGGCGTACACCTTGGTCGACTTGGAGTATTGAGAAACCGATAAATCGGTGGGGTTAGGATTTGACTTGAGGGGCTTCAACAAGTTGTTGACCTGCTTGAACTTGGAGACTGTGATTTCGGTGCAATCTAGGTTGTTCATATCGAGGCAGTTGTGGTGATTAGAAGAAGACAAAGAGTGGGGGTGTGTGTTCGTCTAAGGATATCGTTGAGAGAAAAAAATAGTGGATCAAATTGAAATTTCAAAAATTATCATAGAGACCATCAAAGATCGGTTACAGTATTTAAATCTCAACCATTAGTTTTTATATTAATAAATCTGATTGTTGGGAAAATTGTGTTGCACCTGTGCGTTAGTTTTTTCTCACGCAGGCTAGACAACACCTAAAAAGTTTTCACAACAGCATGTACGAATGGTGTGGTTTTTTTTTTATAAACAAAGGGAACGAATGGTGTGGCTTTGATTCACCAAGCTTTTATTTCACGTTTCATATTAATATTGCTTGAAAAAAAGAACTGGTCCATTTATCTATTCAAGTCGATCGTATTCATACAATAACTTCCGCACCATATAGCATGGCTCATTTATTAAACCTAATTAATTAAACCTAATGAAAATGATCCAAAACCAATCACAATTGTCATTTAGAGAAGGCAGAGAATACGCTAAAAAACAAATTTTTTCACGTGCATTTTGGTGGAGAATAAGATCGGATCGGAGAGGGAGATAGGTAGAGAAAAAACAAAAGAGAAAGTAAAGATGTAATGAATTATATGATAAAAAGGTAAAAAAAAATGAGAATAAAAATTGAAATCTAAAAAAAATATAAAATTGATACAAAATAGAAAGTAAGGTGGCACAAAGGAATTGAAATAGCAGAAAAATAATAATATACATGCTCACAATTGTGTTTTCTTATATCTCATTTTTTTTTAATCTTGTTTATCTTTCTCCCTCACCCCATCTCATTTCTATTTTTTTTTCTCTTTCTATTTCTCTCCTCCTTATTTGGGTATATAGTCATTCGTGCCAAACAATCTTTTTCCATAACAAAGAAGGGCATCATCAAACGCAATTAGCAACAACCAATATTTGTGTATACTATACTAATTAAATAGTAAGTTATAAATAAGTAATGATATTTTCAACGTTCAACTCTTACACCTAATTTTTCTTTCTATTTTCTAACACTATCTATGTTATTTTTTATTTTTCTCTCCTCTCTTCCTATCTCTTTCTCTTTAACATGATACACATCCAAAATTGTGTCAAAAGAATCAATATTCATTTTAGGCTTAAATATGTTTTAGGTCCTTATAAAAATTCAGATTCTAAATTTAGTCCTTAAAAAAGTCAAAGTTTTTTTGTCATCCATTTATTTTTATTTTTTTGAGTTAAGTCTCTATGTTGAATTGACCGGTGATGTGGCATACTCATGTTCCTACAAAATTCCTACGCGGCACCTCATTAAACCTATGTGGCTTACACATCACCTGACACATGTGTTTTGAATTTAGTTCATCTTTCTCCTCCCCCTCTCCTCCACTGCCACTCCCTCCTTCTTCCCCCTCCTCTCATGGATGTGGTCATGGAAATAAATCACGTAGAAATTTTATAAGGACTTCAGTGTGTCATATCAGCGGTTAACTCTATACATGGACTAAAATAAAATAAAAATAGGCTTAAATATCTTTTTGATCCTTGCAAATATATAGCGAATTTCACTTTTAGTCCTTGTAAAAAAATTTGTTTGTTTATAGTCCCTGCAATATTCAAATCGTATTTGTTTTAGTCCCTGCCGTCAACTTCCGTTAGTTTTCGCTAACGTGGCTAATAGATCCATTGTCACATCAGATTAATGAGACCACATGGCCGGTGACTAGGACAATGACGTGGACTATCATTAGGGTTTCTTCTTCCTCTTTTGCTCCCCCTTCTCCTTCTCCCCTACCCCCACCGCATACCCTCTTCCTCATACGCCCTCCCACCACCACCACGGTGCCACCATCGAAGTCACCTGTGGGATTAATCTCTTCTGCGATATATACCATGCACCACCATGTTGGGTTCCCCTTTGGATTGTCACGACCCCCTTGTGCTCAACCGAGAGCCACTGTAGAGCTCTTCATTGTCTCCATTGCGGCACCCTCTTGACCAGAGCATTTGTCGCACGGGAGCACCGTCACGCCGGCGAGCCACCATCACAAGCGGTGTCTCCTTCAACCCTTCCATGCCGTCGCACTGTGGCAGAGGTAAACCGCCTCTATTGCCAGACCCAGCGTGCGTACCACACAGTAACACATCATCGGAGGGCCTTCTTAAATCTCCGAGCACCATTGCGCGAAATATGGTTTGTGACTTCGGGTATATTTGCAAGGCAGAGCAGAATGAATTGGGGAGGCAACAAGCAAGCCCCTGGGTCCTACCCTTACCGTGGAGGTAAAATTAAACCCATGGATTTTGAGGTCCAATCAAAGTTCTGCTTCTTACCCATGCCTAATCCTCCTATTCTTCTCCATCTCTCTCTTTTTACACTCTTCTTCCTTCCTCTGTTCAAATTTGTGTGTAAATTATTTATTAAGGTATTTTTGTAAATGGAAATAAAAAATGGTTTGGCCAATTTCATTCTCGTGTCTTGCTTGATGCTTTGGTCATTCAATTAATTGGAGATAAAAAGCACTAGAGTCTTTTATCCTTCCCTTCTTTCAATTTTGGGAATCACTTGATCTAAACCAGCACTTTACGTTTTTTTTTGTTTTTAGATGGGTTATGGGTATTTCTTTTTGTTTTTGTTCATGATTATCTTGTTTGTTCATCTGGGTACCAGCTTGGCTTTAGACATGTCAATGGAAGGAAACGTGAACCTACACATACTTGCTGGTGTGAATTTGAGTTGCCCCTTTTGGGTTGTATGATTTGGCTTTGGGACGGTGGCGTTGTGAGAGAGTGGTACGAGGCAGAGAGTTGAGGTGGGCACTAGGCAGGGGAGCGGGAGAAGGAAAGGGGGTGAAGAGGAAAGAGATGAAGTCACACAAACTCCACGTTATTGTCCTGTTTTTTTGGTGAGTGTGAAGGGGCAACACAGGCGTCATTGTCCTGGTCACAGGCCATGTGGTCTCATTAATCTGACATGGCAATGGATCTGTTAGCCACGTTAACGAAAACTAATGGAAGTTGACGGCAGGGACTAAAACAAATACGATTTGAATATTACAGAGATTATAAACAAACAAAAATTTTTACAAGGTCGACTAAAAGTGAAACTCGCTATATTTACAAGGACCAAAAAGATATTTAAGCCATAAAAATAAATAAATGAAGGAAAAAAATATGACTTTTTTTTAGAGAGACCAGTTAACTCTAAACATATTTAAGCGTTCATCTTATTATAAATAACAAAAATGTTACACAAACATTCATCACACACCCACCACATACCTCATTTTTTCATTTTACACATTAAATTGAGGTATAGTGTGGGTGTATGGGTGTCAATGTATCGTTATCCTATAAATAAATGATAGATTCCTTTTAAACATACATTAATTGACCGGGTCTTCGATCTGATAAATGAAATGTAAATCATGAGCAAAAGCACATCATGACATGCATATTATTTTCCTCCCACTTACCACTTCCTTGTCTCCTCTGCGTACCCTCTGTTTAATTATCTTATCTTAAAAACAGCTGTTACGTGTTTATATTTTATTCGAACACCTCGATCGTCATCCATTTCATTCACCACACTGTGTGTCTTCCTTCTCATACCTTGGGAAATCACTTTTTTGAGTGAATGGAACAGCTAAAGCCAAACCCAGCAAACTCCTTCCCCCTCACTCCTCTCGGCTTCTTAGACAGAGCAGCCACGGTTTACGGCGACACCACTTCCGTCATCTACAACGACACCGTTTACACCTGGTCCCAAACCCACCGCCGATGCCTCCAGATCGCCTCCGCCATCTCCTCCCTCGGAATCCGCCGCGGCCAAGTGGTCTCCGTCATGGCCCCCAACATCCCTGCCATGTACGAACTCCACTTCGCCGTACCCTTCGCCGGCGCCGTCCTCAACACCATCAACACACGCCTCGACGCCCGCACCATCTCCGTCATCCTCCGTCACGCCGAGTCCAAGCTCGTCTTCGTGGACTGCGCCTCACGCGATCTCATCCTCGAAGCCCTGTCACTATTCCCTTCACAACAACAACAAAGTCAGCGCCCAATACTCGTCCTCATCACCGACGATACTGTTGAAGCAACCTCATCATCCACCGTTGGATTCACAGACACGTACGAGGGCTTAATAACGAAGGGTGATCCTGAGTTTAGGTGGGTCCAGCCCAACAGCGAGTGGGACCCTATGTTACTGAATTACACGTCAGGAACGACGTCGTCTCCAAAAGGCGTTGTTCACTGCCACAGAGGAGCATTCATCGTAACCGTCGACTCGCTGATCGATTGGGCGGTTCCGAAGCAACCAACTTATCTGTGGACGCTCCCGATGTTCCACGCTAACGGGTGGAGCTTTCCGTGGGGGATCGCGGCCGTTGGGGGAACCAACATCTGCGTGCGCAAGTTCGACGCGGGAATCGTGTACGGCCTCATCAACCAACACGGCGTGACTCACATTTGTGGGGCCCCCGTTGTGCTCAACATGCTAACTAACTCCCCCGACAACAAACCACTCCAAAAGACCGTTCACATCCTCACCGCCGGGGCACCGCCGCCGGCCGCCGTGCTTTTCCGTACGGAGTCGTTGGGATTCGCGGTGAGTCACGGCTATGGGCTTACAGAGACCGGCGCGTTGGTGGTTTCGTGCGCGTGGAAGAAGAAGTGGAACCGGCTACCAGCGACAGAGAGGGCGCGACTGAAGGCGCGACAAGGAGTGAGGACGATTGGTATGACGGAGGTTGATGTGGTGGGTCCCACGGGAGATAGCGTGAAGCACGATGGCGTAACACTCGGAGAGGTAGTTATGAGAGGTGGGTGTCTTATGCTAGGGTACCTTAAGGACCCTGAGGGAACCGCGAATTGCTTCAAGAACGGGTGGTTCTACACAGGGGATGTTGGCGTGATGCATGAGGATGGGTATTTGGAGATAAAGGATAGATCGAAGGATGTGATTATCAGCGGCGGTGAGAATCTGAGCAGCGTGGAGGTGGAGTCGGTGCTTTATGGACACCCGGCGGTGAACGAGGCGGCGGTGGTGGCGAGACCCGATGAGTTTTGGGGGGAGACGCCGTGTGCGTTCGTGAGCTTAAAAGATGGGTTGAAGGAAAGACCGACGGAGAAAGAGATAATTGAGTACTGTAGGGAGAACATGCCGCGTTACATGGTTCCGAAAACGGTGGTAATCAAGGAGGAGCTTCCAAAGACATCGACGGGGAAAATCCAGAAGTTTGTGCTGAGACAGATTGCGAAGGAGATGGGGCCACTCATGCACAGTCGAATGTGACACTCAGCATGGACACACACACTGGGATGGGGAATTGGGAAAGTCCAAAAGAGATACCATACCATAATCCTATTGATTTATGGAAAATGTTCGTGGACACCTCAATGGGTGTATACACTTAGAGAGAGAAAGAGATAGAAGAAAGAGAAGTGATAGATGTGATAGGTAGTATGATGTAACAATAAGAGAGAGATAGAAAGAGATAAGAGGTATTAAACGGGTGATGACACTATTGGGGTATCTATGTATTATTACTCTAGATTTATATGACTACGATTGGGGTTTACCTTTCATTTTTTTTTTGTCGCTTTCATTTTTCAATTGCCGTTGCAGGAAATTTCAAGGAATAAGATAACACCGATCATGTACATTTCAACACTATTACCATTCATTCACATCTTTTTTATTTTTATATCTCTCTTTTGTTTGAAGGCCTTTATTTATCTCTCTCTCTTTGTCACACATATTACTTATTATTTCATTTATAATTCTTTTCTCTCTTCCATTCTCTTTCTGCAGACAGCCACAACAGATTTTCTAATAAAGATTAGAGTTGATCCATTCTTATTTAATGAACCATACTATATTACCGCACGAATATGATACGAATAAATAAATGGAACTGTTATTTTTTTCCAAGTGTAATGTTTCTTTTTACGAATTCATTTGCACGAATAAAATCACGAATTGACGTAGCGTGATTTCCTCTAAAGCAGTGTTTTCCATTTTTATTGTTAAATAATACTATCTCTAGTTCCTATTATAAAATAAGAGGAGGGATCAAATTACACTGGTGTAACTCTTGGACGATGTTACACCGCTAATAACTATTCACCGGATAATTATATTCTAAAACTCACCGTTGGATTAAAAGATACTATCATGTAGATCATTCCTATAAAATTTCACATCAATCTAAAATCATTTGATGTGTCATTGAGATACGTCAAGATTAATGTCTTTTAAAGTGTATGAATTTTGACATATATCAATGACACATCAAACAATTTTAGATTGATGTGAAATTTTACAGGAATGATCTATATGATAATAACTTTTAATCTAACGGTGTGTTTTAGAATATAATTATCCGCTGAAGAGTTATTAGCGGTGTAACATTGACCAAAGTGTTACACGGGTGTAATTTGATCCCTCCTCATAAAATAATATTAGGTTGTTTTTTTATTCAAAATATAAGAAACATAAACTCACTTTTAAATACATTAATTGCTAAAATTTCTTTATACTCCTATTTTATTATGAGATTTATATTCTCCGTACAAGTGAATACAACCATTTTAACTATTTAATAAGAGTATTTTTGGAATAAAATTTAAATTAATTAAAATTAACTAATTTAATTGATTTTCTTTAGTCTTGATAAATTAGTAACTTATTTCTTATAATAGAAACTGGAAATATATTTGTTTTAAATGACAAATCACATTCTTCCACGTTTGATTTCGTGCAATTCGCTTAGGTTGCTGCGTTGCTATTCAATTTGTAAAGAATAGCACTGCTTTTTATCAAACAATTAATACGTACAAACCAAAAAATGGAATAAAAGCTTGGCAGAAATCAAAGCCACATTTTTTGTTTTCACGAAAGAGCTATGCTATTTTTTATGAGAGTAGTGCTATACGGCGCGACAAAACGCGTGACGAGTAGCACGAAACCCAAAATAAATGCTGATATGTTATTTTCCTTTATTTAAAAAACAAAACAAAATTAAATATTAAAAAAATAACACACTATTTCTCTCTCTTCAAAAACCAGCTTCACCGCACTACGTCAAAACCAGGCTGAACCTTCACCACCGCCAAAGCCCCACTACCTCGAGAACTCGTAAAATTGGCAAACCCATAGCCATCGCGAGCCACCCACTTTTCGTGAGATCCAGTCCGCTGTGCAAAGGAAAGTAGAAGAGGAAGGGGGCAGAGAAGGGATCAGACAATAGAGGTGGTGTGTAAGGGACGAGCATTTCACGCACGAGATAAAACGATGCGCAAAGGTGGAGGAGGTGGTCGAGGGAGGGTGCACACAAGCCAATCCACACCACGCAACAACACGCGGTGGAGCAGCCAATGCCGGTGTGAGTGAGGGTGACGGTGCTGCATTCCCCTTTCACGGTGCCGCTGTTGCTCGGAGGTGGAGGTGGAGGTGCCGGTGATGGAGAAAGTTGCGGTTCCGACTTCTTGTTGTCCAGCTGGTTCCCACTTCTTGTTGTGCTGCTTCCGGCTTCTTTGACGTTTTTCTATAATTTTAAGGCAATTTCTACGGTCCTGTTGTAAAAACAATGGTTTTGGTCTCGTTGGTGAAAATATTTTGCAATTCAGTCCCTAAATTTTTGATTTATTTTTATTTTAAATTTTATTTTAAAATTACGGGTGAACTGACGGATTCTCGTATTCATTCAATATGAAAGACAATCGAACTGAACCTGAAAATAAAATCCACAAAAAACCCCAAAAATTAAGAAAAAGTAAATCCTCAACAATTTGAGAATTCAAACTATAGCAATTCAAGTACATAAGCAGAGTTTTGTCACAACAATATACACAACCACAGTAAAAACGGGGAAAAAATAGAAAGAGAGAGGAAAATTTACTGGTACTGCTGCGTTCTAATGAAGCAAATGTCTGTAATTTCATTCCATATTCCATACAAGTGAAGCTTTCCTTTCTTCGAAATGCTCCCTAAAGTACTCAAATCGTGATGCATCCAGAATAAGCAAAGCATCAAATCAAAGAGATAAACCGTTTCGAGCCCTAGGCGCAAATAGGTCCGTCCCTGGAAAAATAGGACTTTCGCCTACAGATATATGTCTTTTCCATATGGACAAATTTGTAAAATAAAAAAAATTAAGAACTACAATATAATATAAAAAAGTTATAGTTCTTAAAAATAATAATTTGACATGGCAAAACTCTCGTTTATCATTGGTTAATAAAACAACGGTTTCAAAACCGTTGTTTAATCAACGGGACA
This sequence comes from Glycyrrhiza uralensis, assembly GCA_030159175.1. NCBI lineage: Eukaryota > Viridiplantae > Streptophyta > Magnoliopsida > Fabales > Fabaceae > Glycyrrhiza > Glycyrrhiza uralensis. The sequence continues at coordinate 7,060,766 of BRZY01000006.1, forward strand.
GTAAAAGTCCCCTAATTTCAATAACAAACAGAGGGAAGAGAGAGAGAAAGCATGCTAAAGGAAAGTTTTTTTTCCACGTTGGAGGGCCACGTCGGTTCGTTCGTTTCGTATTCGAGCCGTTAAGCATTTTCCTTTTTATGAAGTTTGATTTGACCAATAAAGGCCTTTACATCCATACATGGTGGGTCATCAATAAAATATGTGGAATGATATTAAAAGATCATAGTCCATTCTTGCATTTCGTAGCTCTTTTCTTTCGTAAAAATAAGCTATTCCCTTCATGAAAACATTTCATACCAAAAAGTTTTTCATTCGAATAAAGCTGAATGGAAGCTGAATACATTAAGGCTATTCCTCTCAGTGTTCTTTTTTTTATCAAACCACAGACTCGAACATGAGACCTTGAGATAAGGACCAACCGCAGTTAAATCGGATCAACGGAAGTTGGTTACCATTTAAACCATATATTAATCTTCCTTTATGGTTTTTCATTGCCTATGTAGTGTTGCCGGTTCCAAATTGGATTTTTGCTCTTTCGTAAAAATTTCGTATGAAATCTGTCGCGCCATATTATATGGAACAAAAGTTATGACGCAAATACGACACGAATAGATAAGTGGATTGGTTATTTTTGTCCAAACAATTAATATGGACAAAAAATGAAATAATAGCTTGGGGGAAATCAAAAGCCACGTAGTGTAAAATTCAACACTTTTTTTTTTGATACATGTAAAATTCAACACGATAAAAAAAAGGTTGCATATCATTATATTCGTTGACGCATATTATATTATTAAAGTTGTTAAATATACGACGATACTGTATTGAATGGACTGTATAACTTTTTTGTATTAATATTTCATTTAAATAATATTTTCATTTAAATAAAAAATTAAATAGGTATAATACATATATATTTTTTTTTTTGGTTCGGGGGGATCACTCCTACCCCACGCAGTGTCCCAACACTTTCAATGAAAGACTAATCTGCGCTCGTACATTGCGACAAGTATTGCACTGGCCAACGTTAAATTTTAACGCTGCAGGAATCGAACTTGGGAGCTCCAAGTCGACCCCGTGCGTCCCAGTGGTAGCCAAAGCCACTGGGCCAACAACGTTGGTTGTATAATACATATATTGATTGATTAAAAAAATGAAAGCCGAATAATTAATGGACAGGTTGTGGAGTGTCGTCTCGTCTTCCCTTTTAAGTTTTATCTTATCTCTCTTTTCTAATTACATCCAATGATAAATAGTGTACATCACCCCTGTCAAACATAAAAAAAATTCTCATATACTATCTCTTAATGAATATTCCCATATATCATTTACTCATTTTCAATTATTTTTTTCTCAAGTTATTAATAGCAATTAGCAATTAACATTGTGATTTAATATTGGATCATATATAATTATTATATATTCAATAATTGAAATTCTTAACAGTATAAATTATTTTAAAAAATTTAAAATAAATAGATGGAAAATTCTTAAAATGATTATTTCTCTAAAAAGGTTATTTTTCACAAAATATTCTTATACGAATGGGCTTTTATTTTTTTTAAATGATTGCTTAAAATCTTAAACATTTAAAGTTTTATATTTTTTATTTAAGTTCCATAATAATTATTCTTTAGTAAATTTAATTTATTAAAGTGAAAGGATACATATAATAGTTTATACCAATTATTATACCTATTGCCCTATTTTTGGTGCTTGGGGGTCCAAAAGGCCAAAAACGAATTGCCTTATTCTCATATCTAAGTAAATTTTACATATGGTACCTGAAAAAATATTTAAATTATGCAATGACTACCCTTTCTTATCAAATTTACATATTTCTATTTTTCTGCTATTCTTTATATAAAATACATTTAAAACTATCGGGATGACTAATTTTACAACAATCATAAAAATTTTATAGCTTTGCACATTGTTTTCTATGGCTTAAGTAACATCCATTAGCGGATGGAGTATTTAACTAGCAGATAGTAGATTAAAAAAATAGAGGTATTTAGCAATTGGTAGTTTATAGCTAGCGTTCCAATAGCTTATAGCATTTTTTTAAACGCTACTTCAAATAGTGTTAATGTTTATAACTTATAGCGTATGATTTTTTCTCTTGTTTCTTCCCTATTATCTACTACCTCCGGTCTCTATTATAAAAAATAAATCACTAAGTCATCAAGACTAAGGAGAATTAATTAAGTTAGTTAATTTTAATTAATTTAAATTTTTCTCAAAAAATATCCTTATTAAATGGTTAAAATGGTTGTACCCACTACCCACTTGCATGAGAAATATAAATCTCACAATAAAATAGGGGTATAAAGAAATTTTAGCAATTAATACATTTAAAAGTAGTTCTATGTTTCTTATATTTTGGACCAAAAAAATAACATAATATTCTCTTATAATAGGGACCGGAGATTATAATATTAAATAAAATAAATTAAACCTTACTCTATCACTCTCACTTCTCACGTTTGACATCTCACATGTTCCTCTATTTCTCACCTATCGGTTATTGTTTTCTCTTCTAACAAAAATTGTCTTTAATTTTTATTTTAATTATAATACTAATATGAGGAGGGATCAAATTACACCAGTGTAACTCTTGGACGATGTTACACCGCTAATAACTATTCACCGGATAATTATATTCTAAAACACACCGTTATATTAAAAGATACTATCATGTAGATCATTCCTATAAAATTTCACATCACTCTAAAATCATTTGATGTGTCATTGAGATACGTCAAGATTAATGTTTTTTAAAGTGTATGAATTTTGACATATCTCAATGACACATCAAACAATTTTAGATTGATGTGAAATTTTACAGGAATGATCTATATGATAATAATTTTTAATCTAATGTTGTGTTTTAGAATATAATTATCCGCTGAAGAGTTATTAGCGGTGTAACATTGACCAAAGTGTTACATCGGTGTAATTTGATCCCTCCTCTACTAATATTGTTATATGTTTATTGTTATGTCTATATATTATATGGATTAAAGAAATTTAAGCATTTTTGTAAAAAAAAGGAAATGTAAGCAATACAAAAATTGTCATTTTCGCGTCCGTATCATGCCATGGTAGCTCAAATAAACCAGATGCTTCGCGCGCAAAGACTGGACCGTTCGCGTCTACCATATCTATCGGGAGTGCAACCGGGTGGCGGATTCGTTGGCTTCTTTGGCACATAATGGGACTGCGAAGATGCAATTTTTCGACTCTCCTCCGCCTTCCACCTTTTCTTTTCTCTGGGAGGATATTATTGGTGTTTTTTTTCCTAGGAGTGTTTCTGTTTAGTTAGTTTTTAAGCTTCCAGCCGTAGCAAAAAAAAAATTGTCATTTTATGTTATTTTATATTTATCAGCTAGTTTAACCACTAATTTTACTAAACACTTCAAATTAACTGCTAGTTTATCCTCTATCAGCTCATCCACTATAGTCTATCCGCTATCCACTATAAATTATCCCCTATCAGCTATCTTATTCAATATCCTCTACTTTTTGCCAAATAGAGCCTATGTCGACAAGTTTTGTTTTCTAAAGTTTTTTTGAAGTTAATGCACATTAATGAAATGTTTAATAAGCTAAATAGAATATGTTTTTAAATAATAAATTTAATAAAATGTAATACTCCCTCTGGTCCAAAATATAAGCAACAAATACACTTTTTTTTTGTCCAAAATATAAGCAACATTCATCACTTTTCAAATAAATTAAATGCTAGTTTTTCAACTATACCATTTATTTAATACAATATTCATATTTACGAGACACACACTAAATGAAGTATTTTTGAAAAAAAAAATTAAAACTAGTGAATATTAATTAAGATTATCCCATTTCAAAACATTTATTGGTCTGTGTATTTTTGTACTATGTTACTTATATTTTGGACCGGAGGGAGGACTAATTAGTTGATCATTTATTTAACGTAATTAAATAACAAAAATGTTTTACAAAATCTAATTATGCTGATTAAAAAATATGTCGATGATAAAAAGAAGATGAGAACGAATAATCTTGATTAATTAATTTTAACTGTCTTGAAGAGATGTAACTAATTAATATCAAATTTATCTGTAAAAGTTTGAAAGTTCCAATACAAATATTATTAAAGAATAATATAGTTAATAAAGAGTAATATTACTCCCTCCGTCCCATAATATATAATAATGTTTTAAAGTATTTTTACACAGATTAAAAAATACAATAAATGAACAAGTGAGAGTAATAATTTTACTAAATTAACTTTATTATTTATATTGCTCAAAAATCAATGCAACACTCTACAAAACATTATTTGGGATTGAATTGGAAAAATAATAATTAATGCTTCGTTGAAAAACTAAAATGACAATTATTTTTGGACATTTTTACTTTGATAAAAAGACTATTATTATGGGACGGAGGGAGTACTAACCTAAGACTAATAAAGTTAATATAAAAAGTATTTGTTATTTAAAATTTAAAATTGTGTAATAATATTTCTTATATAATTAATACTCCATCCGGTCTCAATTATAAGCAAAAAAAAATTGATTTCACGTTGATTAAGAAAATCAGTTAATTAGATTAATTTTTCTTGATTTTAGCAAAAAAAATAAAACTTATTCCAAAATTGCCCTTAATAATATTTAATGTATAGGACAAGGTTTTTTGTATCTTTCCAATATGGCTAGTGACGGCCAATTAAAACTATTCATTTCACCTCCCTTACATTGAAAATACAATTTGAGTTAAATAAGAGTATTTTTGGAATAGACTCATTAAAAAGGGTAAAAGGTAGTTAAATTTGTTTATAATTAAGACCGCAAAACATGGATTTTTTTTTGTTATAATTGAGACCGGAGGGAGTAGTTAATTAATATATTCAATTCAATAAGCATAGCATTTAATAGTTATAACGGTAACTGTAGTGTAATAAAAAAATGGTGACAACCGTACATATTAGTAAGTGAATTGTAATAATTAATTAATTAATTAATATATTACATTCAATATACATAGCATTTAATAGTGATAATTGTACATATTAAGTGAATTGTAATGGTTATTTATTATAGTATCCACATTTTTTATTAATTATTTGAGAAATAATGTTGAGTTTTGTATAGGAGTTTCTATATATGGTAGTTTTGAATTCGATTGTGTAGTTATATATTGGTATAATTAAATAGCAGTTAAGGGATAGAATTGGCAAAAAAAAAATGTGTACACCAAAAAAAGATATTCCCTTTATTGTTGTTATAGATAGATATAGAATAGATTATAGATAGATTATATATATATATATTACTGATGATGTAATTGATCAATTATATTTAATAGGTTATTGGACATCCACCATCAAACACATGATTTGGAACGGAACTAATTAAGATATCAATTAAGATTTTTTACAGTTAATTAAGGAATGGGACTGATTAATAATATATGGTAACTAGTCATATGAAATTCAATTTTCTATTAATATAAGAGAAGGAGATATCAAGTTATACCAGTTTAACACTTTGGGCAACGTTACATAGTTAATAACTTTTCAATAGATGGTTATATTTTAAAACTCATCATTAGATTAATAACTACTATCACATTAATCATTCCTATAAGATTTCATATCAATCTAAAATCATTTGATGTGTTATTGAGATATGTCAATATTCATACATTTTGAAAGACGTTAAATCTCAACGTATCTCCATGACACATCAAATAATTTTAGATTGATGTGAAATTTTACAAGAATGATCTATGTGATAGTAGCTATTATTCCAACGGTGAGTTTTAAAATATGACAATCTGGTGAAAAGTTATTAATGGTGTAACATTGTTTAAGGTGCTACATTGGTGTAACTTGATCCTTGTTCATATAAGAGTATTTATATTAAAAGTTTTAAATGGTGTAATAAATATTTATTATATAATAAATAATTAATATATTACATTTAATAGTAATAATTGTAGATTTTTTTGATATACTAATAATAAATTATTATTATTGAAATAATAATTGTAGATATTTGGTGAACTTTAATGGTTATTTATTATAATATTTTACTTTTATATTTAACAAGCATAGCATTTAATAGTTTATCAAGTATATAATTTAATATTTTATATATATATATATATATATATATAGAGAGAGAGAGAGAGAGTTGGGAGATAAGATATAGATTATTTCAACGTACATTGTATAAAAAGAGGCAATACTAATTAATTGTATCAAGTCATTTTGTTCGACAAGTGAAGTGTGAAAATGATACATATATTGTTTCTTGTATTGTGTTTAGTGACAAGTACTATCCAAAGAGTTGAGGGTATACAGACTACATTGAAAGAAGATTTGGAGTTGGAGAGACAACTAAACCTTATCAACAAGCCTCCTATAAAGAGTATTAATGTATTCCATTCCATATATACTCTTTTTATGTATCATCAAATTATGCTTCCTTTTGTTAAATTTGATCTCATTACATGGTTTAATAATTTTGTTTTTGTTTGATTTTGGTTTCTATAGACAAAGTTTGGGTACATTGTTGATTGCATTGATGTTAATAAGCAGCCGGCCTTTGATCATCCTTTACTACGAAATCATAAGTTGCAGGTATACACTTAATTCAATTCGAATAGCCTAAAATATTGTTAATTTTTAGTATCTTTCTTTGATAATGATTCTTCTTTCAATGTTGATTTTTTCTTTCTGTAACTACAGAGAAAACCCAGTTTTCAAAAAAAAATTGAAAATACTAGTATGGGGAGTTCTCCAACTAAACCCATATTTGGGCTTGAAAAGGACCAATGTCCAATGGGAACTGTTCCTATTCGGAGGACAACAAAAGATGACCTCATTTGGGCAAAATCATTTCTAAATACTGATCATATGTTGACGCTAGCTAGCCCCGGTAGTCATGTAAATTTTTTCTTATACAACTAACTTTCAAATATTCTTAGTTTATTTCTATAAAATGATACTAATTTTTCAATTCCAATATATATGTGAATTTATAGGTTGCACAAGTAACTCTCAAAACACTTCCTAATATTCATTATTATGGAGTCAGTGGAATGAATAGCATCTATACACCAAGAGTTGAAAATAATCAATCAAGTTCTTCTCTTATGTGGGTTCGAAATGGACCTATAGATGAAACTAATAAAATCGTCATCGGATGGCATGTGAGTTTTAATTTATGCTCTATCATTATATGCACAATAGTGCGTAACAATTGTATGTGCACAACTTGTTAATTTGATAATACACAAGATACAACTAGATTTATCCATGCAGGTGGCTCCACCATTACACAACAATCATGAAACTTATATCTACTCAGTATGGACGGTAGGTTCTTTTTTTTTTTGCCTTGTTTATCTCTACTTGCAATTTATATTGAGTATATAATTAAATTCATTCATATGTATTCTTTATTAAATTATTTACTCTATGTGAATATTTAATTCCTTCAAAATTTAATATGATATTAAAAAATGGCAGATAGATAATTTCAAGAAGACAGGATGCTTCAATTTATTATGTCCAGGTTTTGTTCAGATTGACAAAGAAATTTACCTTGGAATACGTGTGGGTAAAACATCTAACTACGGTGAAACGAGCTATGAGACTAGATTTTCTCTTATACAGGTCATGTCTGTGTTATAATGTTTTTGCAGTAAATAAGATAACATTATGTACAACTTATATACTGTTTAAGATTTATTCAATTTGATATTAATAAATTCTTAAATAAATAACAGAATTTTATATATTACTTGCAAGGGATATATCTATGCTTTATTCACAAAAGTTTATGGATATATGCAGGATTTAGTGACTGAGCATTGGTGGTTGTATATATTTGATAAATATATTGGATATTATCCAGCATCTTTATTCCCCAACATGACCTCAGCTGATCAAGTGGGGTGGGGTGGTAGAACAACAACTTCTATTGGTACTCCTAGTCCTCCAATGGGATCTGGACACTTTCCTGATGGCAATATGACTCATGCATGTTACTTTAGGGATGTTAAAATTCAAGATGATACAAGGAAGGACTATGGACCTGAAAAGTATATGGTAGATACATTCACTGACAAACCTAATTGCTTTGATGTTAAATACTATGGAGATAAAGGATGGGTGTATTCATATTTTCTCCAATTTGGAGGACCTGGGGGCAAGTGTGGCAATTAATTCATAATTTAATCGAGTCTTTGTTTGAATTTCAAAAATAAATAAAATAAAATGTGTATCATTATTCAAAATAATATTTCTTTTTTTGTGAGCTATGAATTCAAGTATTTCTCCTTTCTTTACTTGTAATTTTCAAAATGCAACCATATAAAATCTGCTTCAAAAAGTGATATTAATTATTTTGAAAAAAAAAAGAACTCCCTAAAATTATTTTCTCTCTAAATTGCATGTCGCAACTCGAATCTTTGTATAAGATAACTTGAAAAATAACTAATTATTATTTTGTTTAAGGAGTCACACTAATTTTACTTTATTCAAAAAAATTGTAAAAAGTTTATTTATTTTTTAAAAAATTGGCCTGCAAAAATGAAGTGAGACCAATAGTTGGTTATCTACAAAAAAAGTGGAGACTATATACTCCATAATAGTCATGATAATTATTGTAGTTAAAGTTAGTTGTGTGAGTTATAATAATCAAAATATATATAAATATTAAACTACCTTATGTAAGATCTCAACTGTTTTTCGAATTGACGACTATCCCTATAAATCAATATGTGTCTTTTTATAGCTTGTTTTGTCTGCACTCGTATGCTCTTTAGGAAGCCACTCATCCCATAATTATTCCAGTTTAAGCACGCTTCACTTTGGAGTTTTTTATTTACGAGCTATTGAAAAGATGATGCATCTTGTTGATATGAATACCGATTAATTCTATTAAGCTTTCCTCAACTGTACAGTCCTACACATGCACATCTCAAAATCCATCTAGTTTCGGTATGAATTTGGTTCATTCATGTGTCCCTTCTCCTAAAAGTCTGCTATGAATTGCTCTTTGCATGTGCCTCATCTCCTTGCACCAGTATTCACTCTCCTCCCTTTGTTAGCCTTAGGCCATTGACTTATGTCTCAGTTATGATGTCGTCGCATTCCCTACTACAACTAATCACACATTGCCATACATTCTCAAATTAGTAGAAGAACTCATGGGAAGTAATGCCAAAAAAGGCAGAGGAAATCTTTTGCAAGCTCAACCAATAAACCAAATAAACATCCAAGAATCACACACACATACACAACCGTCAAAGTGAATTATAATCCATATGAGCCAATCCGGCAACTCAACTCACAAGCTAAATGGATTGATAAATTTTGGGCTCACCAAGACCCTAGGTTAATATAATCCGACTCACTTAGCTCGCAAGTTAAAGCAGGCCAACCCAGTTATATATTAAATTTTTTTGCAAAAACAAGTCAAATAACTTGCAGAAAATCATATTAAAAAATGCAAAAAAAAAATCATATGACTGTTATGTGATTTTTCTGTGATAGAAAAATTTAGAAAAAATAAATAAATTTTATTGTATTTAATTTATTCCTATTTTTATGTACTTTTTCTTTCATTTTTAGCATTTTTGACATTTTTTTTATAAAATTCAATGGGCCAACATGTGAGTAAACCCACCTAACTCACCATTTTTAATTTACTTATTTGCCTCTTAGCAAATGCTATGGCAATTTATTAGTTTCCCGGTTTCCCATAGGAAATTCTGGAAACTAAATGATAGATCTCTTTTTGTAATAACACAATATAAATGGATAGGTGATTAGGAAAGAACTAGTAAGAGAATGATAGAATGAGACTTCCCTCCACTTTAATCAACAGCCTAATTAAGTAACTACTCTAGCACAAGGCCTTTTCTCAACTAGCAAGCCTAACTAACCGGGCTGGGCCACTTGATCCCCTGTGTTGTGGTCATATGTATGTATTTCTCCTATTATTACAAACCTTCCTGTTTGGGGATTGGGTGATCAGTGATGGGTGCTAACATAACCCTCTTACATCGGCTGATTAATGTTAATTTTCCAATGAGTTGATTTTGTCAAAAGATTGAGCAGTCTTGATGGCTTATAAAATAATTTAGCTAGCTTTGACCCCAAAAAAAATGTGGCTTCTATTGTACACAAGTCTGAAACTTGTGTACCATACCCAAGTTCTGAAAATACCCCTTTGACACGGTTTATTCTTATTTGAATATTGACCCAAGAACTCTTTATGAATAGTAGATCCAACCCCAATACTTTTAATAATAACATTTAGGTAGAATTTTTTTTTTTAAATTTGTAATGAAATCATCACAACTGAGCCCATTACTAATCCTATCTACCCTCAACTAACTGCATCATAACTTAGGTACATATGTTGAGTAACTGAGCTTTTGGCTTCCAAAATAACAAACCCACAAGGAAGACTGTATTTTAGGCTTGTATCCCATTAATAAGCCACACCCATAATATAACCAACTTTTATCACCGGCCCAAATGCTTAATGACATTGGCAACAACTACCGCTTCAGTGCACACACGTCGTTTGCTAACATGTATTCATGAAATCAACGCACTGTCGACTACCCTTTCTCTTTTCGGAAAAAAACATTTCAAATCATATTCCCCAGCTTCTGCCACTAACACAACAATGAAGAAGCAACCAGTAAACAATCAATTTTTTTTACCTAACCACAATTCGTTTGTTATAATTACATTTTACATTTACATTTAATTAAATTAATCTATCAACTAAATATTACATAACGACAATGTAATTGTCCTGACCTACCTCTACAAAGCCAACGTTTGTCAATGGGTGCAAATATAAATAAAACTTATCATTTATTCTCTTCCTCTTTTATCCTAACTGATTAGATTATTTAAATTCTCTTTAATTAAATTTTACTTAATACGCAATTTTATATATTTAGGTGACCTTATTTGCAATTAAGTTTTACATTTAATGTAACCTGCCTAGCAGGTAGCTTGGACTAATGCTATCCGTTGGATATTCTGTCAGACTACATCCACGGTTTTGACTTGCATTTGGGTATGGTACACAAGTTTCAGACTTGTGTACAATAGAAGGCACCCAAAAAAAAATGTAGCTAGGATTTTTTGTTCAGATTGTCTAGACCTATTAACAGGTTCTTTATTTTGCAAAATACCTACAGAAAAACCAAGCAATTCCTGGTGTACTTCTTATTATAGAACCTGTTCCCTTCATCCTTATTACTCAGGGCTTATGTTGCAGAACTTAATTTATACAAAATGTAGACATCTCATATCTTTGCTCTCTTTTAGCTTGATGATTACTGTATATACATGACAGTCTGATTTGCTTTACACTGGATTCTAGATTTCATAGATGTAAGGTCTAATTTGATATAGAAGAGCATGAATGGATGCAACCTTTCAATTTATTGGTGCACTAAAAGGGTCTTATTTTGCTTGCTTAGTTGTTACGTTAAGGCAATTTATTATTTATATTTGTTAATAGTCATACTACATGAGTATTAATGATGGGATTATGTGTTATGGTTTGAAATTGATTATTGAGTCTTCTCCAATAGTTGAAGTTTGGCATTGGTGAAGATTTCAATCCAAGAAATGACAGAGGAATTAATGTGGATGTGGCAAGTACCAAGATTATAACATCATGTTCTTGGGTGATGGCATAACCAATACTATCATCACATCAAGTAGAAATGTCGGGGATGGCAGCATACAACCTTCCACTCGGCCACAGTGGGTCGGTTCATTTAATTTACTCTCTCTGTTTTTTTTTATTTAATCCATAGTTCATATTATTTCTATATGTGAGATTTGCTGTTGAGATTTCATGCAGATGCAGTTAACGTTATTGTGAGATCGAGACTGTTGAATGGAAATCGAATGATTCAAATTTTTATGTACTAAAACGGATTTAAAATATATACTCAAAATATGAATCATCTGATTTCCATTCAACGATCTCGACCTGACAACAGCATTAACTGCGTGAAATCTCAAGACCAGAGAATCCGTTTCCCATACCAAAGCTGGGGTCTCATCAGTTTAAACCAGTATGGGAGTGGTTCATAATAGGATAGGCGAACCGGTTTCTTATCTCCCATCCTCCCCCCTGCATTATTATTATTATTGAATGAAACAAACTACTAAAGCGAGCTGTAATAAAGTTGAGGGTCCAATATCTGACACCACAATTTATTTCATTTTCCGACACAACACACCACTCTCCTTGCATGAATTTTAAAGTCGCTCGCTGCTATCTACATTCTTCGTTCTTGTGTACTACTAGTATTTAACAACGACAATACACTACTGCAGTGCAGTGTTCGCTAACCAGTAACCAAATGGACCGGCTAACCCGAAACCCTGCAAACTCAGCACCACTTACCCCACTCACGTTCCTTGACAGAGCAGCGATTGCGTACGGCGACTCCATTTCCATTGTGTACAACCGCACCTCTTTCACTTGGTCCCAAACCCACCGTCGATGCCTAAGGTTAGCTTCCTCACTCAACTCGCTCGGAATCGGAAGGGGTCACGTGGTTTCCGTGCTCTCTCCCAATACCCCTGCCATGTACGAGCTCCACTTCGCCGTACCCATGTCCGGCGCCACCCTCAACAACCTCAACTTCCGACTTGACCCACACACCCTCTCCCTGCTCCTCCGCCACAGCGAATCAAAGCTCCTCTTCGTCGACCCCCTCTTCCTTTCTCTCACCCTCAGAGCACTCTCACTATTCCCCGCAAATACCCCGCGCCCGCATCTCGTCCTTATCAACGACGATGCAGTCGCGCAACACCAAAACACTCCCCCAAAACACATCCTTGACACCCACGAGGGCCTTATAACGAAAGGCGATCCGGGTTTCAAGTGGGTCAGACCCGAATCCGAGTGGGACCCAATAACACTTAACTACACCTCCGGAACGACGTCGTCTCCCAAGGGAGTCGTGCATTCCCACCGAGCAACCTTCGTCGTGGCCATGGACTCACTCATAGACTGGTCCGTACCAAAGCAGCCAGTCTACCTGTGGACCCTACCGATGTTCCACTCTAACGGGTGGAGCTTCCCGTGGGCGATCGCAGCCGTCGGGGGGACAAATATCTGCGCGCGTAGGGTTGACGCGCCGACGATCTACCGCCTGATCAAGTCACACGGAGTGACACACATGTGTGCCGCACCGGTGGTCCTCAACATGCTGTCGAGCTTCAACCGAATCGAACCGTTGAAAAACCCAGTCCACGTCCTCACCGGTGGGTCGCCGCCACCGGCCGTGGTTCTCTCACGCGCTGAGTCGCTGGGGTTCGTGGTGAGCCACGGGTACGGGATGACAGAGACGCTAGGGGTGATAGTGTCGTGCGTGTGGAAAAGTGAGTGGGACCGGTTTCCAGCGACGGAGAGGGCAAGGCTGAAGGCGAGACAGGGAGTGAGGAAGGTTGGTGTGACAGAGGTGGATGTGGTGGAAACAGAAACAGGAAGGAGCGTGAAGCGCGATGGGGTGATGGTTGGTGAGATCGTGGTGAGGGGAGCGTGCTTGATGCTGGGGTATTTAAAAGACGAGGAGGCCACGTGGCAGTGTATGAGAGGAGACGGTTGGTTTTACACAGGGGACGTTGGGGTGATACATGAGGATGGGTACTTGGAGATAAAGGATAGGTCGAAGGATGTGATAATAAGTGGTGGGGAGAACATGAGTAGTGTCGAGGTGGAGGCGGTGTTGTACACGCACCCGGCGGTTAAGGAGGCGGCGGTGGTGGCGAGGCCGGATGAGTTTTGGGGGGAGACGCCGTGTGCGTTCGTTAGCCTGAGGGAAGGGTTGAGTGGGGAGGAAAAGCCGACGGAGGCGGAGGTGGCGGAGTTCTGTAGGGAGAGGTTGCCGCACTTTATGGTGCCCAAGACGGTGGTGTTTAAGGAGGAGTTGCCTAAGACCTCCACGGGGAAGGTTCAGAAGCACGCGCTTAGAATGGATGCTCGTGCTATGGGGTCCTTGCCATCTCCACGACTACCTAGTAGTCGCATCTAATGCATGCAAAACAGCAAACACCTTCTAAGCGGACTTGGATTCCCTGCTGTTATAGATTCATGTTGTTGGTGATGCCATACTTATATAAGCCATTGATTTTGTTGAATCTCAAATCATGGCCATTAATTTATTTCATTGAAAAGAAAAAGAAAAAATGCAAGTAGAGAGAGATAGAAAGTGTTTACGACAGGTAATCCAAATCCCCTTCCAATGCAAGCATACCTAATTCATTGTTTTCATTCATGAATATTGGGTCTATTAATCCATGTTTTTATCAACATTGCAAGCATATATGGAAACTTTTGGTATGTCTATTGTTGGCAATATAATGTAGTACCCACCGGTTGAAGAAAGGATTACTTGACTACAAAAATATGACAATGATATTTAAATACATGGTCCATCTATTATGTTTATCACTTTTCCCTTTTGATTCCTATCTCTCACAAGGTATAAGATGGCAAGTGTTTGTAAATTATTTTGATCGAAAAAAGGGTTGATTCATATTTTGTATTGAGTTCTAATTTTTGAATATCCATTAGTTTTTAATGCCTATCTAAACTCTTATATCGTTCTATCTCTCTTCTTTTGTCATCTATTCATTTATTTCATCTATTATTTTTCTTTCTTCTATTTTTATCTCTTTCGGTGTAAATTGAATTTTGGGTGTCACTTTCTATAGATCATTTTTGGTTTTTATTATGGATTTCAAGGTTCATTTCCTATATCCATTTGTTGCTAGATTGAAAAACTTATTGTACATTTTCAAGTTTGTTGTATATCACACGTATTATCAAGTGTTTTGTGCACTCATATATTAATGAATTTCACACTAGTCATTTATCATATTTATCATTTGTCTCTCTTAACAAATGATTTTGCTAAATTATACAAGAAAATTTAAGAATTAACAATATTATATATTTTTTGGGACAATATAGAAACTGTAAGCACAAAATTGTAAATTATACTTTTCTTAGGATTGAACTATACATATAAAACTACAATAACTCTCACGGACTATAATTACTATTAGACCAAACAATAATCACATTAGGCCCTTTTATTTAAAATCAAATTAAAATATGGCTTTAACATATGTTTTTGGTCCCTCTAAATATTGGCGTTTTGAATTTAGTCCCTCTAAAAAAGTCAAAGTTTTTTGGTTCCTCAAGAAATTAATTTTTTAATTTAGGTCTTTCTTTTGCGTTGATCGCTGACATGACACACTGAGGTCCCTATAAAAAGCTGATGTGGTTTACATGCATCTGACGTGGCTTACATGCATTGTCATGTCAGCTGACACGTTATTTGTAGAGGGACTAAAATCAAAACTTAATATATTTAGAATAACCATATAACATCAATCAGACCACTACCACCACAACCACCACTCTCTCTCTTGTTTTCTCTCTCTCTCTCCCCACAGCCCCACCACCACCACCACCACCACCACCACCACCACCACTCTCTCTCTCTCTCTCGTTTTTCTCTCTCTGACACCCCCACCACCACCCCCCAACCGCCGCCACCACCACCACCACACACTCTCTCTCTCTCTCACCCCACCACCACCACCCCCACTCCCTCTCTCGTTTTCCCTCTCTCTCCCCACAGCCCCCTCCCCCACCACCACCACACTCGCTCTCATTTTCTCTCTCTCACACCCCCACCACCACCCCCCAACCACCACCACCACCCAACTTTGAGATCACTTTGTATTTAGAATCTGGAACCCATTTTATTTTTTTGTAACATATATAATAAAGGAGCTCCATGCGAATCACAACCTTCTGGTCCTCACCATCGTATGCTCCTTTCATTGGAGCCATGTTGAATCACCCAAAACAAAAGTGATGATAAAAGAGGAAAAAATCAAATTCCACAAAGCAAGTAGGCAAATAATATCAAGTGTGGGCATGTGAAATATAGATACTGTACATTACTGTAAAGCTAGGATAGCAAAGTGATCTCAAAGTTGGGGGGTGGTGGAAGGAGAGAGAGAGAGAGAGAGAGAGAGTGGGGGTGGGGGCTGTGGGGGGAGAGAGAGAGAGAGAGAGAGCGAGGAGAGTGATGGTGGTGGTGGTCTGATTGATGTTACATGGTCCTTCTAAATATATTAAGTTTTGATTTTAGTCTCTTTACAAATGACGTGTCAGCTGACATGCCAATGCATGTAAGCCATGTCAGCTTTTTACAGAGACCTTGGTGTGTGCATGTCAACGGTCAACGCAAAAGAGGGATTTAAATCAAAAAATTTATTTCTTGAGGGACAAAATTTTTTTTACTTTTTTTAGAAAG
Source organism: Glycyrrhiza uralensis (assembly GCA_030159175.1). Classification (NCBI taxonomy): domain Eukaryota; kingdom Viridiplantae; phylum Streptophyta; class Magnoliopsida; order Fabales; family Fabaceae; genus Glycyrrhiza; species Glycyrrhiza uralensis. The sequence continues at coordinate 7,077,152 of BRZY01000006.1, forward strand.
ACTAAATTCAAAACGCCGATATTTAGAGGGACCAAAAACATGTTAAGGCCTTAAAATAATCTAACATTGATGAATTGAACTTCTTTTTCCACGTGCTGAAATAAGAAAAGATATCTTTAGTAAAACTTACCATACTTTGGAACTTTGTGTAATTTTATGCATGGCAGAGAAATTAATTATGTAGAGAGGGTTGGTCTGAACTAGGGACGGATCCAAAAATACATATAAGCGGGGGCCAAAAAATATTACAATACTTATGTGACAGTTAATGAGATTTTTTTCTTATTTGAAAGTTAATTTTTGAATAAAATTTAGATAGAGTATTTGTTATACAAACACACTTTGTACTTTATCTATTATCATATATGATATTATAATATATACGTTAGATTTAACGAGATTTTTTGGACCAGAGATTTAATGAGATTTTTCCTTATTTGAAATTTGATTGTGAATAAGTTTTAGATAGAGTATTTGTAATTTTGAAGGATAGATAGAGTATTTGTTATTGTTGTAAATTTTTATCATTTATGTTCTGCTTTTGATTAACTCAATTGGAAATATGTAATCCCAATAAATTTAGTGACGATCTTAGATTTTATAGAAAGTTTTAGATTGCTTGGTAAAAAAAAAAAGTTTAATTAGATTGGATATATAATATTAAACTAAATATAAATTAAATTTATTGATTATAAATAAGACTTAAAGATGACCTAGTGGTTGCACATTAATTTTTTTTTCCGACATCACAATGCTAGACTCTACTTCAGCATTCCAGATTCTATTTTTTTTATACAATTTCTAGATTTTATTTTTATTTTAAGTTATAACAATTTAAAAATTTATTAAGGATGAGGGAGGGGTCAGGGCCCACCCTTGCCCCTCTTGCATCCGTCCCTGGTCTAAACGTAGTTGATACTATCCACTTCAGCTTCCATGTAAAGGCATGTGCCATTCATTCATTATTCGCAATGGTCACTGCCACATGTTAGCAAATCATTAATTTAGTCCTTGAAATTGTAGGGATTAACACTTTGGTCATTGACATTAGAAAATAATGAATTTGGTCATTGAAATTGATAATTGTCCGTTAAGTTAGTTTATAATGTCGATTTGGTAACAGTATTAATATTGCTGATGTGGCATGTGTTTAACGTGCCATGTTGGGGCGCACACATGTAATCCTATTATCAATTTCAGAGATTAAATTGTCTATTTTCTAATTTCAGTTATCTAAGTGTCAACACCCTTCAATTTTGGAGACTGATGTGATGATTTACTCTTTATTTTTCATTTGTGTTTTAAGTAAAAAGATTATGAATAATCCAATAATTCGTGTTAATATATAGTCTCGTTGATTCAAAATCATATCGGACTACTTCTTGAGTTGGATGATATTAATGTTGAAAATTGCAAGTGTGAGTGAAGTTTTATATTAGTTAAAATTTAATTAAGTGAATATAATACGAATATAAAGACTCATATGCATTTTTTCTTAAGATTTTTGGTCGAGATGTAGAGTCAGGCCAATATTCTGATTTATTACTTAAGCCCATTAAGTTTTTTATGAATATGTTTTTTCATAATCAAGAAAATGAATTAAAGATAAAAAAGAGAGTACAATGTCAAAAGCTTAAATTGTATATGAAAGGCTTTATCATTTAATTAATTATAATTTATAAGTCTATGATTTACAAGCCCAACTCAAACTAAAATACGACCCGTTGGGTCAGGTCAGATCAAAATTTACAATTCTAAAAATACATAGAATTTGACAAAAAAATACATAAAATAAAAGTATATTAATATTTAAATCATATAAATATTATTATTATTATTATTATTATTATTATTATTATTATTATAAGCAAATAAATATTTACGCGAAAAACGAAAAAGTGGTCCGACCTAGAAGTATGTCGTTTCATCAGGAAACTGTATTGACCCTATGCCGTTTGGGAGGGCAAACAAACGACATGTCGCTGCATTGCAGCGTTAAAATTCCCTCGTCCTTCACCTTTCTCGTCAGTATACTATTTGGTTTGTTTAGTGTTCCCAGAAGAAGAAGGAGAATCATGGTTTGGGGACTCTTCCCCGTCGATCCTCTTTCAGGTACCCATAGTATACTTAATGAGTAAATATAGCTTTTAAAAAATGCTCTCGTGTTGTTACCTTTTCAATTCTTTTGTTGGATAATAGGTCTATGACTGTGTCTGTGTTAACACTTAACATACTACTGTTGTGCCAATAATTTTTATTTATTTTAAAATTTATGTGACAGGTGAAGATAAGTACTACATTTTCAAAACTGGAATTTACAGAGTTGGTCGAAAAGGTACTGTGATTTTTATGGTTCCTTCTAATCATTTTTAGGCACTCTGTATTTCTCACACAGCAGCTTTGTAAGGCTCATGCATGAATTTGTGTAAGCTGTTTGATGATTAAATAATTATCTAGACACTGAAGTTAAAGTGCTTTAATGGTTTTTATTACAAACACTAAGCATCTGTATTTTTTTTTTTCTTTTTTGATAGAGTGAAAAATGTAAGAATTTGGTATGAATGCTATATGTCAAAGATTGTTTTAGCAGAAGGGCATAAATGTTATGTGGAGGCCTGGGAATCATATTTATCTCCTGCACTTTGCACCATAAATTACAGCCATGCCTGTCATTGTCCTGATTCCAGTACAATAAAAGATTCATTGATAAAAGGATTGATGAGTTCAACCCAGTTAACTGAAATAGAAGTTTCTTACAAATGTCTATTCTAGGTTGAGCTGGAAATAAAGATACGGCAGTTAGATTTAAAGCTTAAACCGTGTTGTTCCAAATTCCAATCTTCTGGGTGACATTAAAGGGCATAGCTATCTGATACTTTCATGTTTATTGTTAATTTAGCCTCATAATCTAATGATTCCCTTATTCAAGTTCCAAAAATTGCAACCGTGATATGGATGCTGTTTTTCCCTTTCAAAACTGAGTTAATGCTGGCCGGCTTTTCAGAATGGATGGTTATGACAGTTTGCTGCTTTTTTGTTCAGTTTTTGAAGTATTTTTCTATAATTTGTTTTCTGGATATCATGATATGTTATTTTATAAGATATTGTTGTTATCTGCTCACAGGTTGTGATGTGATCATCACTAAAGATAAAGGGGTTTCTCGGGTTCACGCAGAAATAATTGTTAATACAATGATACACAGTGTACAAATAAGAGATTGCTCCAAGTATGGAACATTTGTTAGCAAGAATGTTGGGCCCAAGAAAAAAGTTCATGAGCTACCAAACAAAGAAACAGCATTACAGGATGGTGACCTTGTTTCTTTTGGCACTGGTAGTGCTACCTACAAGTATGTTAACTATGTTGTTCTTTTCCTTCTTTTGTGGCTGTGCCACTCACCTTTAATTTTCAGAAAATGTTGTTGCAGTGCTTTTTTAGTCTAGGTTTATATAGGTCGATGCAATCTCATGACATTTGTCTGTCTTCCACTTATGTTCTCTTGAACACTTTTGAATTTAATCTGACAGGTTTTGCCACGTCCCCCTCATTTTTTTCATCTGTTCCTTGAATAAAGTGGATCGGTCCCTTGAAGAGAAAATTTCATCAATTGGTCAGTAGTGAAAAAACTTGTAAAGGTTATCCATTCTTATAATTCACAAGCACATTCTGTCGAATTGCTTTAACATAAGTAGCTACTTCCACATGATGATGTTGCATATTATTGGTGCTAGTGGTGTAGTGTTGATATTATTGAATGCTTAAATTTTGGTATTTTCAACAAATATTAAAAATCATAGCAAGATACTAATAAATGTTAGCAAGGAAGTAGAGTTTGTATATCTTTGATAATAACTTGGTAATTAGTTTTTGTAATGTAAATTGAAATTATGGTATGTTCAGAAATGTCCTGGACCACTCGACTGATCTTGTCTACATGGGCTATATTGGACTCTATTTATTCAGAAACATCCTAGGCCACTCAAATTGTGACATATTAGTATACCTTTATTTTCCATTACTCTTCAAACAGGAAACATCATTTTGGTTGAATCATTAGACTCTTGTCTTCATGTGAATGGTGACCAACTTATACTTTTCATTTAGGTGCTAGTATTGCCCATACCTTAAATGAAGAGTGCACACATGTGCTGGTAGATCAACTCATGCCCTTGAAGAAGGATCTTGTTGATGCTGTTGTGGCCAAAAAATATTGTGTTCTCAAAACTTGGCTTGAGGTATAGAACCATTCAGTGTTGTGTATTGGTTATTTTGGGTTTTCAATTTTTCATTATACTGTTAATTTGTTATGGTCAAGGGATCATTAATACTTTTATTCCTAGTTTGATTACATGAAAGTTAGTTGTTATTGCTTACATACTTGCCATATTCATATTTTTGTGGTTGATTTTTTTTTTTATTACTTTATGCATCTGGAATAAAAAAGTTTAAGACCGACATATTTTTTCTGCAGAAAAATGGGTTATGTAAGCAGAGAGTTGATGTATATAGATTATACAGCTAAAAATGTCTTTTGCAGTTTATAGACAACAATTATATATTTAGATCTTTGTTACCTTCCCAAATTGTGGGAGTAATTTGTTAAGCATCCATTCAGAATTTCTAAGTTACAAGCATAATAATAATTTTTCATGAAGCTTGTGGACACTGTACTTGACATACAAGTTGCATGATCTCATCTATGTTATAAAGAGTAGAGTCATGCACTATGAGTCTAGGACATGTTACTGTTGAGATCTTATCACTAATTCTGTTTCTAATTGTAGTTGTTAATTAGATAGATAAGGTGGTTGTTCTTATTCCTATAGTTAGGGGATTTTGATTGTAACCTTGATTATAATCTTATGGTTATAAATAGAGAATGCTGTGGGTTTATCCCTCAAGCAGTTCAGAAACACTTCTTAGTTCCAAACTAAGTAGATAAATAAACTGAATTAGTGATACGATCTCAACAGTTACATATTCACTAGTTGATCTGTGTATGCTAGCACTGTAGACTCATCCTATGGCAGAATTTGTATTTGGAGTTCTGACTAAAGATAATGATAATTGTTGCTTAGAGTAAAAAGTAGCCAAATTCGTTTATCATAACAACTCATCAAGCACAAACATGTTATCTAATTTATAGTCTACAAGTATGAGGGTTAATTTCAGGATTTTGTCTTAGAACTAAGAGAACTTTTCTACTCGTGTTGAAGATTTAAGTTGTGGCTTTTTGTTCTGTGTAGTTTTTTGCAGAAAAGAACATTAGCACTGAAATTCCTAGCTGTTATTCGTAAGTACTGCTTTAACTTTGGAATTTGGTTGATCTGGCTTTATTTTTTGACCCTGACACCAGTTAGGCTAACTAAAGAAGCTTTCTTTGCCTTTTTCTCCTTTCCCTTCCTCCTTCTCAAGCAGACATATTCCAGCAGTGTCAGTGGAAGGAGCATCTACCAAAGTTGCTGACCCCAAAGCTCGTGAAAACTGTTTAAAAGGATACACTTTTGTGTTGGAATCTGTGCATTTGGTAGTTGTTTTCCAAAGTCTTCTATATTCAGTCTGAAAATGAACTTAAATATTATAATTACTAGCTGCTGCTTTTGATGTTATTCTAATTTCCATTTTTAAAGAATATGCTGTTACATATTCTGTACTTGAGAATTTTGTTTGAATGTTCTCATGTAAATATGCAGAACAGACATGCAAGGGTTTCTGAAAATATAAAATGAAAACATCTTGATACTTTTGGAGGCTGGAGCATAGCTCATCTTGACAATATATTTATTTTATTCTTTTCCCTGTTTACAGTACAAATTCGGGGATCAGCTAAAGTCTTTATTGGAAGTAGCTGGTTCTAAAACTATATCTTTTGAAGAATTTTGTGCGAATAGCCAAGTATGTATTTCATTTCTTTCTTTCTATTTATGAATTCTGTAGATTATTACAAGGTAATTGCAAGTGACATAAGTTGGTTGACTATTTTATATGCTTATAACATCTTAAATGTGTATATACATGCTACTCTATGTGCTATAAACATGCATCTGAAATAAATTATTCAGCTATAGCCTGTGTCTCGTCCTTAGTAATTTTTAAGGTACCTGATCAAATACCATCTTTTGTTTTTCATCCGTCTTTACTTTTCTGGCATTGATCCAATTTAGAAATGTAGTCTTCATCGAATAGCAAAAGACCTAAGTTTTTGCTTAAAAAATCTGATTTCTGATATTCTTTTGACATTATATATATTTGCAGGCTGATTATTATTTTTTACTTGAAAGTTATGTACAGTATGGTAATTTTCATTTATTTATTTATTGTAGGGTTCAGATTATGGAGATGATAATCGTGTGGTTTGTGTCATCCCAGGAGGACCGGCATGCAAGCCTGATCTCTTCAATAAATTAAGTTCGTTGCTTAAAGTCAATGAGATGGATGTAATAGTTGCTGCTCTCAGTGGACATCTAGATCTGTCTATTTTAAAATCACCATGCGGTAAATACTCTCTATATCTCTCGTAATTTATTTGCATCAAACCTTCTTATTTTTTCTCCCCATAAATAAAGAACCTAAATTCTTACTTGTTTTTTTGTTTAGCTGGTTAATTGCTTAAAATATAACTTCATGAATTGCAAGAAAACCGCTTTCGACCTATTCATTTGTGTACAAATATCTCTGCTTCAACCCCCCAAATAAAAGAAACAAAAATCATGCCATTTGATTAACTAACTGATCAACTTACAATAAATATTTGTACTGTCCAAACCAGTGCTGGATTAATACGGTTATGTTCAATTACAAAAATAACAGCATTGTGGCATTACCAACTTTTCAGGAAATTGCCTATAACCTAGGCACTTGGCAGCTCTGAACCATCAGCTGTGGTGTCAGAAGTTTTAATTTGCATCTTATCAGCTGTAGCTTCTCTGCTAGGATTTTCCTAATCAATATTTTCTTTCACTGAAACCAAGTTACAAAACAATAACACATTTATAGGGGTAATGAGACAGGCACTTTTGAACTCGAGCAGAAAATAGATTTCTGAACTGCCTGAGGAAAATCACCTCAGCACTTATATATACCCACATCTCATAAAAGAAAAAACAAGATATAAATCGGCAACTAAGTATCTTTTTGATTCGAGGGGAGATCGCTCCGACCCCACGCAGTGTCCCAACGCTTTCAACGAAGGACTAATCTATGCTCGTCCGTAGAGGCTTGGATTGGCCAAGGCATGGTTTTACCCCCGGGTGGAATCGAACCTGCTACCAACAGGTCGACCCCCCCAACAGGTCGGCAACTAAGTATCTAATTCCAGTGAATAAATCAACTAACTAAATACAGAGATGCTAGCTATAAAACCCCCAGTTTAGGGAAGTAAATCAGCATATTATCTCAACAGTGGCATCACGCATGTATTTTGTTATGGACTGGACAGAGTGCTGATGGAAGGGGATAGTTGAAAGATTGGAATAGTTTATGCAATACACTGCTTCAATAATTTTAGAATATTTCCTTAATATATTTTTTTTGCTTGAAAAGTAACAACTTAAACTCCATGCTTAATGATGAACTCTGTGATGAACTCTGTAATATATTGTGTTACAATAACAAGCTGTATGTACTGTTGCAGTGCTTGTTTCATCATCATGCTCTACAGATGAGACAGTAGTAGCAGATTCAGAGACTGAAGTTGAAACAGCCACATCAGCCCACGCAAGTGAGGCATTCTGTGATGGTGATAATGTTAAATTTGTTAAAACAGAAGAATTAGATGATGATTCTGGCACTTTTGACAATAGAAAACATGAGAGAATGGAGGCATCCTTAGATGACGCTTCTACCAGATTGCATGAGATAAAACATGCAAAAACAGAAACATCCCTGGATGGTGCTTCTGTCAGATCAGATACACATGATACCAGCTTCAAGGATGGTAGTGGTGGTATCAAAGTAAGGAAAGACAAGGTTGATGATTATGGAAGTGGAAATTCAGATATTATTTACAGCCAAGATTTAGTTGTTCGTGATATAAACATGCTTACCAACACAAGTTATACACCAAACAGCATCGGTCCAAATTTTAAACGCTTTAGAAAGGTGTGGTTTTTGTACCATATCTCTTGCTTATGATGAGCATATCATGTGTTGTAGTTGAAACTGAAAACAAACTTGTTTTGGTTAATTAGTTGAATTTATTTGGGACTTGTCTAACTTCTAAGTTCCAACAAACCTTATTACTTCATGCAAAGTAAATTATTATATTTTGACATCTGACTTATGTCACAGTTCATGAAATACATGCCTAACTAGTCCAGTTTTCTTTGGAATGGAATTGCAGGGACAAACTCAATCTGGTAATAGTTTCGACAACCTTGTTCCATTTGCAAAATATCCATATAGGTAAGAACAATATTAAATCTGATTTCTGCATGTTATTTCAGACGAAATCCGGCTATCCTTACTTCATTCCTTTTCTTGTAGTAATAGGTTATGTTATATTTCATTTGTTTTCTACCGTAGGGATTCTGGCCATGGGAATGATGAGATGGCTGAGTTTGTGAAGGAAGAGAAAAGGCAAAAGCAAAAAGAAGCCATGGCAGATGATCTATTCAATAATGTGAAGGTGAGTCTAATACTCTCCCCCTACCCCTAGAGAGAGAGATCATATCCATATTTAACCTTGACTTATTGAGTATATACCTTAACTTTCTACATGTTCCACTGCAGGCACGAAAACGAGGCACAGCTGGTTCTCTTCGTGGCATTCTTACTTCATGAAAGTAAACCTCTTTTTCATTTTTTTTAATTATTTTTTACAATTTTAAAATATCAATGAAACTTTAAAATAGTGAAAATCTTTGTGTTTCCAAGTTACCAAAATAATATTTAATCAGAAACATGATAAATGTCTGATGTGATAAATGCCAGAAAGTATAACCTCATGAGGGTGGCATTCTTATTTCTTGAAGGTAAATTTTAAATATTTTTGTATTTTGTACAACTTTAAAATATTAATGAAGTTTAAATTAGTGCAAATTATCAAGATAATGTTTTAATCAGTAACATGAAAAATGTTTGATGTGATAAATGCCAGTGTTAAGAGCCAATTATTCCAAATGTTTAAGCTGTTTGGTGAAGGCATGTAAATGGTTTTATACATAACATACTCCTTCATACGAAAGCACTTTGGAATTGAAGTGTGGACAATAAACAGGCCCATCAACCTTGTATTGAAATTTAACTATATATTTAGAAGAATGAGGGCAACAAGAATGAAACTGTAGACTATTGGGTCATAGAGACTATGAATCATGAACCATCTATGCCAAAAGTCAGTTAGGTGAATGCACATTAATGATTTTATATGTAACAGCCAGAAAGTATAACCTATTGTCATTCTGCAGAGGAAAAAGAGAGCTATTTTACATTACCGAGTTAGAACCTAAAAGTAAGCTTGGCCGCACTACCTTCAAGTTACATACTCTCTGTGTTGCTTCTATTATATGCCTTATCCAAGATATAGAATGTGAATATGTATACACACCAAAAATGTGTATAAAATAGGGAATGATTGAACATATACGGAATTATGTCAATTTATCCCTTTTTTCACAACTTATTTGGTCTTTTTGACTTTTCCAAAGTTTAATAATAATATTTTATGTCATACTTTGCAATCTATGAAAAAGTGGAGGGTTTTTTTCTCTGTGGATATGAACTTTGAACATGCTGCACATTTATGTGTCCCAATTGCAGGTTAGTTAAGTTCATTCATTTGTGTTTTGAAAAAGAAGTCATTGGCCCTACATGGTGACACTCTTCCTGCCATCTTTGAGAGGACGCTTGAAGGATCTATCTTGTTTCCCTTGTTATCATACGAAGTAAACAAATAGAACTCATAATTCAGGTTGGCTAACATGATAACGTCTCTCTTGGTAGTAGCTGGATGTAAAGGTTTGTTTGTGGCACTTAAGTGTTAATATAAATGCATTTCTGCATTATATTTATTTTCTTCCTTTGTCACAGATTGAACCTGATACTCTGCATCTTTCCCATTCTTTTTGTGCGCGTACAAGGGAAGAGAGATTAGATGAATGAAACTACATCCTAGTTAAACGAAAAGACAAAACATAAAAAAAAAAAAAAAGGTGAGACTACTAATTCTGTTGTGTCAAAAAAGAATGCACCTTTCTTCCTAGTTCAGCAGTTGTCTTCGAGTTTTTATGTTAAAGTTTGTCAACTGGAATTCGTAGTCTAACCATGAGAATTTTATTAATTAACAACATACGCATCCTGTTATCATTTTCAATTTGATGATCCATTAATCCAACTAATGGGGATGTTACTGTTTCCACGTATTTGTGTTAGCTTTATTTTCTGAATAATCCTTCGGAATTGTTTGAATATAAGCATCGCATTTTCATAAACGTCATAGAATTCGTCCAAGTGGAGGACGGTGGTAGAATAAGCGTTTGATGGTAGAATATTTTCATCGAAGGTTCTTTCATGTTAGTTTTTGGAACTCATAATCTAGAACTTGGATGATATATGTTGTATTGGAAATGTCGACCTATGTTTTTGTGGAATTTGGAACTCGGATATGGACCTAAGATTGTGGAAATGTCAATAGAGTTTTTTTTTGGTACATTCTATTTTTTTTTTTTGGGTACATAATGTCAATAGAGTTTGAATGAACTTATTAAGAAATATTTATAGAAGAAAAATATTAAAAGAATTTTGTAATAATTGAGTTTTTAAAATAATTTTTTATACAAGTTAAAATTAGCTTTTGCATAGAATTTTTTTGAGAAATTCTTACTTAATTTCTCCATAATTATCATTTTTAGTAAGCAATTTAATTAAGTGTTTATTCAATAATTCTACGAAATTTAGTTAAGTGTGTATTCATAAGATATTTTGAAGAGCTTGTTGAAATAAATATACTAAAAACATCTTATAAATATGTTATAATTAAACTATTTCTATAAATATTATGTCATGAATGGGAGTAAAAAACGGAGGGTGATTGCTTGTTGTAATCTTGATTTATTGAGATGTATACTTTTTTTTGGGTCAAACTGAAATGTATTCTTTAACCTCCTAACATCAAAATCAGTTGTTATTATAATTAAGAATAAAGATCGGTAGACATCTTTGGGCCTTGGAGTTTATACCATTAGAGAGAGATAGAGTTAGATGAGGAAAAAAATAATAAAATAATGTGATATATGATGTGATAGTTAGAGAGTGATAGAGAAAAATAAGAGGTATTGAATGAGTGAATATATTTTTAAGGTGCATGTGTATTATTGCTCTATAATTAAATGTGCTATACGTGTGTACCTAGACATTTTTTTGGCCGGTCTATACCCCTATACTTGATTGGCTTTGGAATAAAATAGCAAAGAATGAAAATGAGAAACCGACTTCTCTATTTCTCGGGCATTGAGTTAAGGAAGTTATTATAATAACGAGTAAAAGATGAAATTAAAAAATACATTGGCATGCTTTTAGATATTTTCGGAAGAGTAAAATATTACAAACCTTTTGTTAAAACATTCTCTTTATTTTCAATTAATTATATTGCAATCAAGTAACCACATCGACATTCTTCTAATCTTCTTCATGATGATTTTCACTTTTTCCACCATTCTCAAACGAGATTTAAATTAAGTTACCAATTAATTATATGATGTGAAACAGAAGATAGAAAAGACTTGAGAAAGAAGACAGAAGAATTGAAATCACTTAAGTTATTCTCTTCCCTGTCCTCCCAATGAAAATTTAACACCTTAAGCAAAAAAAATTCTCTCTTAATTTAAAGCTAACATGACTAGTTAAAATTTTCAAGGAATTATGTTTTAATTAGAGGGGTTAAAAAAATGTAATAGGTTATTTCAGTCCTAGTCAAAAACCAGTTATGATCAGCTATATAATCAACCAACTAGTCGTTTATTCTTATTCTTCTCCTAAAGTTGATTAGATCAATACCAAAAGTGATTCTTGAACACCTATATACTAATATATACCTTGAAAGAGAGAAGAACAGAATAGAGATGAATGATATATACGATAAATAAATGATGCGATAAGAAAAGAGAGATAGAAAGAGAAAGGTATTAGATGGGTATTAGAAATTGATGAGTGTTCAAATCTCATTACTAACAAATCATCATTACAGTATTTGAAAGTGTACAAGGAATTGTCCAAAAATTTGTTAGTTCTGTCACATTTGTATGTCAAGATCGAGTGAATAAAAGTTTAACAATATATATAATAAGTAAGAGAAGTGGATGAGAAAACAGAATCAAAAGTATATAAGAACTGTATCCCGAAGTGCTGATGGAAAGAAAAATCCATCTCATGAGAAATCTCAATCACAGACCACAAAAAAATGGAAAAAGAAATTGAAACAAATAGCAACAAAGCAATAGGCATGTCCTTCTGCTATATATTAATATATGCGTGTGTGTGTGTGTGTACTAATGAATAATTCACAGCCTAAACCTGAACTTACAACTGCTGCTCCGAATCCTAATAGAATTATTAGCACTAAGGTTATCCACCACAATCCTACACCTAACCCTGAAATTAATTCTAAACAGCTTCAACTTCCCAAGCTTAATCCTCACAGGCTGTTTAACCTTCAAATTGAGTGGAACATTACCCACTTGTTGAATATGTTGCTGCAGGGTATCTCTGAGTCCAGTTGCATTCTGTGTTTGCCCTGAAAGAGGTATACTAAGCACAGTAACATTTCTGTGACCCTGATAGAATTTAGGCAATGACCCTTCACACAGTTTTGTTTCATTGTACCAAGCACTTATGTGGCTCCCACCCCTATAGTATATCCCAATCTTCTTGTTTGGGTTCCTTGCTGTGATTGTGAGGTTGAATGTAACAGCTAGGCTGTTATTATCAGAAAGATCAAATTGTGTTACCCCCAGTTGATCCACTGAGTATTTTGGAATCTTTGGTCTAAACACAAGGTATAGTATCCCAATTGTGATGCCAATTGCTACAATTAGAATCAGTAATATGCTTATAGTCCAACACATGAACCTGCAGCAACAGCTTCTTCTTTTCTTCTTTTGTGGTGGCTTGGTTTGTTGCTGTGAAGGAAGAGGATGTTGCTGTTGTTCAACATCAACCTCTGCAGCATCAGATTTTGACATGTTTCTTGGTACCAAAGGTGTTGTTGGTTGTTGCTGTTGTTGTTGTTGTGGTGCTTCCACATCATGGACTACTGGATGAATTTTCTGATGATCTCCCATTTTTTTCTTCTTATGGGGTTTCAGAAAAAAAATTCAGAATGAAAAGTAGTAATCAATAACTGCTGCAAAATGCAAATGGGAGATGCAGTGTTGTTTGGCTTTCTTGCTATGTTATTATACATATATAGGGTTGAAGGTTCCCTTTAATTTGTTGACTTGAGGAGCTAAAATAAAAGTAAAGTCTAACTATATCTTTATTCTTTAGGGTAAGTTTTCTTTCTTTGTTCTGAATCACATGTCATATACTGGCAACTAATATTCAATTCAACATTTGTGTCTTCAATAGAAAATACCAAAAAATGAAATGAAAAGCCGCCGAGGTTTCTTTCTTTCTTTCTTTTCTTTTTCTTGCTTTTACATTAATTCCGGGTCTTGTCTTGTGGGTAGCATGACGTACTACGTATTAATGCTTTCTAGATCCTTTGTTTTGTTTTTCTTCATTCAATTACTCAACGACAACCACAGAAAAAAAATATATTTACGATTTTGTTTTTTTTTTCTCTCGATGATATAATGGCATGTATTTTGTATGAAATAGTATGTACTTTATTATTTTAAAAATAATAAGGAATGTGGTTAGTTGATCTATTATTTAGTGAGTTGGGTCTGTAAAGTCTAGCATAAATGGTTAAATCTATCTTGCGATGTTAGGTTGAACAAGGTTTGATTCCTAATTGGAGTGTTTGTGTGTGTGTTTACCATTTCTACTGGATAAAAAAAATTATTTAGTGAGTTGGTGTTGTTAAAAACTTAACGGTTATTCATGCATCTATATGTATCTTTTTCTGACACTCTTTCTTTTTTTTTTTCGAAAAAGAAGAGAGTGAAAAGTTTTAAAATATGTACTCTTTTATAGTTATATTATTATGCTGTAATTAAAAATCCATGTTAAAAATAAAATAAATAGCATGTTAAATCAGTCCCTAAATAAAAAAAAGTGATATCAAATAAGGTGAATGGTTTATTGCAGCATTATTATTATTATTTAGAGTGATACTAAAAATAATAAGAGTTTTTGATGAAAACACAACTAGATAAAGATTAAAAGGATAATTGTCAGACGAGGGACCACTTATTTATCTAAGAATCAATAACAATAAATATTCAATTACCATGCAACTCAAAAAAAAAATTTCAATTACCATTCTATTGATAATTTTGACAAAGAGTTCTTATTTCTCTATTTCTTTATTTATTACAATGACATCCATATATATTTCATATGTTCAGTATTTATTGTTTAGAGTTTGGCCTCGTTTGAAATTTCGGTTATTAGGCTAACATTTTGCATTCTCTTGTTTTCAAAAATAAATAAATTACATTCTCCTTTTATTTTATTTTATTTTTGGGGCGTTGTTTTACAAATTTAGCTATCATCGTGTCGAAAACTCACCGAAAATTTGGTGAGTAGGTTAGCAAACTCATATGAAACACCATGTAGTTAATGTGCAATATATAGGAAACACCAAATAATTAAAATGAGTAAAGCAGCTTCAAAGTTATAAAATTTGACACGCTCTAATCTCAATTGATGAAAATGCATATGTTATATGACAATGTCAATAATTCTTGACTATATAAAACTTTTTATTTAACACAATATATAATTAAATGCCACGTATTAACATTGGGCAGAAGAAAGAAAGAAACAAAGGAAGCACCAATAGTTAAAATGGGCAACGCGGCTTCAAAAAGTTAAAAAATTTGACACGCTCTAATCTTAATTGATAAAATTAAAAAGCAATTTCTATCTACACATACATGTTTTTCTATCAACACATATATGCTGCAAAATTATTAGTTTTGCAGGTATATTTTTTTTTCAGACACACACATACCGCGGAACTATTAGTTCCACGGGTTGTAATTTACCACGGAACTAATAGTTCCGCGCGTTGTAATTCAATTCGGATACACACATAACGAATAAAAAATGCTTGCGGAACTAATAGTTCCGCAGTGAATTACAACCCGCGGAACTATTAGTTCCGCGGTATGTGTGTGTCCGAAAAAAAATACACCTGTGAAACTAATAGTTCCGCAGCATGTATGTGTTGATAGAAAATCATATATGTGTAGATAGAAATTGCCAAATTAAAAATGCATACTATGTGACGATCTATAACAAAATTCCACACTATTGTAATAACGAATTTACAAAAACTTAAAATAATATTATACAATTAATTGATCATCTAAAACATTTTATCCTAACAAATAATTCATTATTCTTTTCCTTAAGTTAAACGGAAAGCTGAAGTGCCCCCTGAAATTTGAAGTCTCAAAGATACACATCACTTTTTGCTTACGAGTATAAAACAACGCTTCCATTCACATATATGCATGTTATATATAGTTTAGAAGTTTCCTCGCATATTTTATATTTTTTGGGACAATTAAAGGATGCGCATAAGACGTGTTTGTTCAAAAGACCAAGTCATAGCCCACACTTTTAATAATTATTATTACAAGTTCTAATGAAATCCATGTACAATTAAAGGATGCGCTTATACTTTTTTATTTTTTATTTTTAGTATTTTGACTTGCCAAATCCTGAAGTTGAAGCTTCAGGTCCTGTGATCTCATGGATGTTCTCATCTTTTGTGCACTTGGCAGTTTTTTTGTCTTTGTTCCGTTTGAAATCATGGTGATAGAATGTCAGAGATAATTAAATTAAATTAAAAGAATTTATGAGTTAATTAATTATTTGTGTTAATCATATTGTTTATTGTTTTAGCCAAAAAAAAATATCTCATATTATTTGTTGTTTTACAATATCAAGAAAGTATTTAATATTTTTTCTTATTATACTCTTAAAACATTAATATAGTTTTATGCGAGAGATGGAGTAATTAATTGTCAATTACTATGAGAGAAAATAACAAAGGGCAAATAAAAAAACACAAAAATAATTTCTATGAATTTTGAGGTATTAATTGTATTTCTTATTTCATTTGCCACAACTTTAAAAAATAAATATTACCTCCGGTCCTATATATAAGAAACATGGTACTAAAAACACATAGACCAAAAAATATATTAAAATGTGTTATTTTTCATTAATGAATAAAAGTGACATAGTATAATTAAGTGGTGTAATAATTAATATAAAAAAATTAAAAAGAAGCAATTAATATTATTGAAAATAAAATATTATTTCTTATAAAAAAGACAAAAAAAATTATTTTTTATTTCTTATAAATAGAACTGGAGGTAGTACTAATATGGGATGGGGGAGTAATTATTATAATTACTTCTGTATTTTTATTTGTTAACATTATTTTTTTCTCTTAACGTGAGTAAACAAAATAAGCAAGAGTTGGACCTATCAAACAAGAGTTAGCGTATGTTTGGACACACGTCCAGAACCGTAAATGTACGGTGAGCCTTTCCTCTGACACGATTTTAGGCAAAAAGGTTGTTTGGGGCTCTTGAAAGCAAATCGATTTTGAGCCCCAAACTTGAGTCCAGCAGAAGCAACAAATTGGAGCTTCTACGGTTGGTGAAATCAATTCTGGGTGTGATAGATATCTTCTTTTACTCGTCTTCCTTAATTGTCCTCAGCTGTTGCAACTTCTTCCGTGAGTATGCTTTCATTGTTAGCTTTCCCCTTTGTTTCACACTTTCATTTTACCAACTGAAAAGAAATGATTGAGACCAAGGGAAGGAGGAAGGTGGGGATATGATACCAAGAGGAGGTACACCGTGGGTGAGGGGAAGAGTGGTAAAGCTAGAAGAGGAAGTGGGGAGGTATAGGGATAGGAAAATTGTTTTGAACTAGGGGCGTTGAAAACCGAACCGATTCAAAAAAATAACCAAAAATTGATCCAAAAAATCAAAAACCGATCAAAAACCGATTTTTTGGATTTTTCTGGATGACTATTTTGGAAGACCGAACCGAATCGCTCGGATTTCAGAAATCTTCATTAAAACCGAGCCAAACCGAACCGCAGCTTATAATATTATTCCTTTTGAACTTACATATATAGGTTACTAATCAATTGTTACATTGTGTATTTTTTTTAGAAATGACTTTTGTTTGTGTTAAATATTAATGCACAATGACTTGTGTGTGTTAAATATTATTTCACATTTTTTATTTCATTTGTTTAAAATATGATTATGCAAATATTACTTTTCTATAAGATATTTTTTTAGAAATGACATGTGTGTGTGTTTAGAAATTGGTTTTATAATTGATAATCCATCGAGAATTATTAAAACATATGTCATTGAGTTATACTCGGAAATATATTAGAAGTGAAACGGAAGCGGAATCACTTTGGTTGATATTTATTTTCATAAAAACTTATAACCGCAAAAAACCGAAAATTGATCCAATCTAAACCGCATTATTTCTGATCGAATCGGATCAGATATTATTTTGGAAGCAAACCGAACCGAGTCGAATCACATGCTATTTTAAACTTTGGATCGGATGACTTTTTATCTTAAAACCGAACTGAACCGAGCCTCGAATACCCCTAATTTGAATTGGTGAAGGGAAGAAAACTAGTTGGGGGTGACGAGAGTTATCTAGGGTAATGGAGAAGATTCTGGAAATGGGTGATTGGGGAGAGAGTAATAATTGGGGGAAAAAATCTGACTGTTAAGCATAAATTTACAATAAAATTAGTTTAATTTAATTTAATTTAATTAGAAAGATCGTGACACAGAGGATAATATGATGATGAATATCCAGTAAAAAAACTTGACGATGAATAAAATATATTATATGAAAAATATTATGTCCTCGAAATTAAGATCGTGCAAATTTTTATATAGAAATTAATAATATTACTATTACTAAAATTTAAAAAAATATTATAACTATTAATCTATTATCAAACATAAATTTAAATAATTAACTAAAATGGATAAGAAATATGTTATATTTATATACACATAAATGCATAATGTTAAAACCCATTTTGGTAATTGCACGCCCAAAACCAATTTTGAATCAAACTATTCAAACAACATAAATTGATAAAAATCACTTTTTCATAAATATCTCTAAATATAAATCACGTTACATTCAACTCACTTTTAACCAAAATCAGTTTTACAAAATCAATTCAGTCAGAATCAATTTTCGCTACCGTAGAACCAAACACAAACAAAGAAACAAACTCAAACAAAGAAATAAGTAAATAATCATCTCTTTTTTTGTCAAATAATCGTCTGTTTTTGTCATTAAATAATCGTCTCTTTTTTTTTGTCGTAATAATCGTCTCTTTCTACCTTTTAATAATTCGATATCATGAAAGCCCACCCGACCAAGCCCAAAGGTTGTATTTGGACCCAAAACTTCGTTCCGCCCAAGAACATTAGACAAAGTTTGACAAAAAAAAGATAATTAGACAAAGAACAAATGACAAAAAAAAAACAAAAAATGATTTCTTTCTAACCCCCACCAGTGTTTTTCTTTCTTTTTCATTTTTCAAATAATAATATAATATCACAGTACAGTACATTATTTATATCAAACTTCAACAACTTAACCTTCCTATTAGAAAGAAAATATCAGCAACTATCTTTTGAGTTCCATCACTCTATTTTTACTAATCAGTACTTTACTTTCATATAATATATAATAAATACTTAATTAGCTGCTTATATTATATTAAAAAAAAATGCATTAGAAAATGAAAATCACTACAAAGGTGAAAAGGCATGCTAGTTATGAGATTTGAGTAGCTACTTGTTTTTCCCTGTGGAGAAACCTTTAGTAGTTTGAAAATGATTTGATTTGAAGAAAGAAAGAGAGGATAACATAATAATGCCACACAACTGCATGAAAGAATGACCAAAAAGAATTCATGGGGAAAATGACAAAGATGAGATCATGTTGAAATTACGCCTTAATGAAACAAGATAAACAGTTAGTTGCAAAAAGCATGCAACTCCAAATACAGAAGGAATGTTCAACAAACCCATTGAGAGCATTTTAAGATACAACAACATGAAGTTGAAATTCACATAATCTGGAACCATTCCATCACATCTATTATGTTGATGCAACAGGTAATGAGTTCAGACCTTTATTGGAACCAAGCCTTCCACGCCCTATCCCACTGCTATGTTGATGATCACACTCTTTCCCTTTGTTGTTGTTGTTCAATGTCTTCTTCTTATTGGCTTCAGATGATGACAACAACAAACTAGTACCACCCAAGCCTAAGGGACTTTTCTCATTCTGACCCTCCTCTCTTGAAGTCCAGCAATCTGCTGAGTCAGCAGAATTGGGTTCCCATGAAGAAGAAGAAATGCCCCAGTATTGGTGTTGACCACTACTACTCACAGTGAAACTGTTGCTTCCTGAAGACTCTTGATCCTCCATGTCTACTACCCCACCACCAACACCAATTGAACCACCCCTCTTCACTGTTACATACTTGTGTAAGCTTGGTTCCATCAAATCATCACTCACAACCACTTCAGATTCTACAAAAGGGTCCTTTGTATCTGGCACCTGCTTCAATGGAACAACATTGTACTCATTCCTAATAGATTGGCAAGTGGGTGGACTTCTCCTGTTGTCATCAGAGAAGGCACCACCAGAGAGATTTGAGCTTGTGGTGGTGTTGGTGGAGTTAAGATCAGCAACAGCTTCAAGGATGGAACAAGCTTTGGTGAGACAAGCTGGGAGAGAAACAGAAGAAGGTTGTGGTTGTGTGTTCTTTTGATGGAAGTTCTGGATGTCTTCAAGAAGTATGGAGGTGTAGGACACTGGAGGATTTAATAGAGCTTCAGGGTTGATGTCAAAATCTCTTGATCTCCTAGAGGATCTGCTTCTTGTTAATGTCTGGTGGGGCATCACCATTGTCTTCACAACAGCATTATCAGGCTGCACTGAAGACAGTACCTTGATGATCTCTTCCTCTTGTACCTCCTTTGTGTGGCAATTTACACTCACAGTAGTCACACTCTTTTCCAATGCAACTCTGCTGCTTGTCCTGTTTCTGCTGTTGTCATTCATATCAAAATTTGGCTTCTGCAATGGGAATGGCAGCAACAAAAAAATCATCTCACCACACAATAATCAATAACACAAAAAAAACACAGAAAAATCAAATCTTTCCAACTGAGAGAGACTAGAGAGCATATAAGGGTATGTTTGATTTGGAGTTGCAAAAGTGCCTTTGAGTTTGACTCACCAAAATTTTAGTCTTTTATCTTCAAACCAAACATACACTAAGAGTATATTTGGATAAATTTTTCTATAAGTAATTATACACGAGCTTTTTAAACTAATATTTTCTCAGTTGAAATTAGTTTTTGCATTTCACTTTTTTAAAAATTCTCTTTTTTAACTTCTCTATAAATATTTATATATTTATCGATCACTATTTAACAGTTTTAATCTTTCTAAAATATATAAGAAAAATAAGAACACACAGCAAAACTAATTTTTTCCATAAGTTAAAAGATGGGGTTTTGCATCCAAACAAGACCTATTTACCTGAATAGCAGCGTCTGCTTCAATCTCTTTTTTGGGTTTGTTTTGCACCTTGCAGCTACCATTGTTGGTGCTGTTGGATTGTGGATAAGCCAGGGTGTTAGGATCAACCTCACTAAGTGGGTTTCTTCTATAAGGCGAATGTTCTGCTTTCCTTGAAGAGTTGTTGCGGCTAAGTGAGGGTTGCTGCTGATTATTAGCATTATTCCCATTTGCTCTTGCATGAGGAGACTGAGAACGTGCCCTTGGTGATGCTGCACTCCTATCACCACCAACACTTCTCTTAACCGTGACCCTCTTTATACCTAATATCATCAGAATAAATGAACTGAATAATGCTTTGACTGTATTGAGTGAAAACTAAATTGAATTACACAAGAAGAGAACCTGCTAACAGAAAAAGAAGGAAAGGAACTCTAACAGAATAACTAAATAAAAAATAACAAACTAACAACACTAACAACTTATCTAACTAATTAACTAACTGATGTTCATCTTTTAACTCTAATAGTATAGTACCTGTGGCTGCTGCAGGTTGTTCTCCTCCTCCACCACCACCACCATTGTTGTTACTCTTATCCATAACTAGTGATGAAACAGTTGGAGGAACAGACACCATTTTCCCAGGCCTAGAACTAGAACCGTTGTTGTTGTTGCTGGCATTGGAATTGGATGTGTTAGTTTCAGATGATCTTCTCCCAGGAGATCTGCTAACTCTCCTTTCTCTGCTGCTAGAACGTTGTTGTTGTTGCTGGTCTCTTTCTCTGCTTGGGGTTCTTCTCCTTCTTCCCTGAGAAGAAGAAGGAGAAGAAGGCCTCGGGGATTGGCGGTTTCGCTGGCGGTGTTGGTGGTGGTTGTGGCGGTGGCGGCTACGATTCTCTGCAGCAACCCCATCATATTCCTCACTGTTGTTGTCACTTGCATTGGGTGTTACTCTCTTTTGATCATCTTCAGCAGAGATTGCATCATTGTCACAATGGTCAAAATCATAACTTCTCTTGGAACCTGAGTACTTTCTCCCACCAGCAGAAGAAGAAGCTGCTTTTCCAGAAGAGCTTCTACTGAGCCTCCCACACTGAATCAGAATAGCATCCACCTCTTCTTTAGTGCAGCTTGAAGTCCTCACACCAACCACACCCTTGTTTCCCATTGATTCAGATTCAGTTGTTGTTTCACTTGTAGC
Source organism: Glycyrrhiza uralensis (assembly GCA_030159175.1). NCBI lineage: Eukaryota > Viridiplantae > Streptophyta > Magnoliopsida > Fabales > Fabaceae > Glycyrrhiza > Glycyrrhiza uralensis. The sequence continues at coordinate 7,099,075 of BRZY01000006.1, forward strand.
AGCAGAAGCACCAGATGGGGCCAACCCATTAGCTGATTCAGTGCAAGTTTGGATTTTGGAGCTTCTTTTTTCCCTCTCATCATGGCTCTTCCTGTGTTTGATGATGAATATCTCCTTCTTCACTTGCCCTTCTTCATCTTCTTTTACTACTTCTGGGTCCATTTTCTCTTGCACTGTGTTTTTCTTCTTTGGGGGGATAATAGTCTCTGGTTTGGACAGGGTAACAGTGACACCATTCTCATGATTTTTTTGTAGCTGAGGAGGGGCTGTGGAACTGGCCAAAACTGACTTGGTTCCAGCATGGGGTGAAGGGTTAGAAGACCCTTTTTTCTTGCTCAAACATGTACCCATGGGTTTGTGTTGTGTTGTGGCCTAAACAACACAAGCTAGAGAGAAAAAAAAGGAAGGAAATGAAAGAGATAGACGAAGAAGAAATGGAAGGCAAAATAAAATGGGGTTCTCTCAACCAGAGAGAAAAGGTGAAGCCAGAGAGAAAAGGAGGACTCAGGAAATTTGAATTTCAATTGGGAAGATTGGATTAGATAAGAGGAAAGAAGACAGAGAAAGGTTGAGGGAGTGGGAACGTTGTCCAAGAAACATAAAAAAATTGTAACTTTCAGATTTATTAATTAATGGGAGAGAAAGAGAGAGAAAATTTCAAATTTTGCAAGCCTGCACATGAGATCCGTTGGAGGGTCAATTTTGTGGTGTTCTTGTTCTGACCGAGCTGACCCCACTAAAGTCACTAGCTTCAATTTCATATTTTATTTTTATTTTTTCAAAATACTAAATTATTATTATGTGGAAAACAATTTGGATCTTGACTGCAATATGGGGAATCTCCGACGCAACATTTTCTGTTTGTCCTTCTTTACTCTGTCTGGATTCAAATTTGTGTAACGGCTAAATTCGTTTGTTTGGGTCAACAAAAAAGATGTACTAAGCTTCAAAAAGTTACCAGCATTTTTGTGTCTTGGTTAAAAGTTCGGTAACGACTATGTGTGTATTTGGTTATGCGGTGATGAGAATTGATTCTAACTGAATTGATTTTGTAAAATTGAGGGCTATTAAGGGCAATTAAAGGATAGAAAAAAATATGTATCTAAGAATCAATTCGACCCCGCCGTAGAAGCTAGGAATTCTAGCTTATGCTAGAATTGAGCTTAAATAGCAAAATTGCTTTCACTTTAGAAAGCCAAACACAAACAAATCACGTTTAATGCAGATCGACGTGCGTTAAAGGGCTGCTAATGCGGTTCCAAACGGGCACTATATTGTGCACTTGGAACTTTGGTTGGACTCTTGTTGGTTGGTGTTCCAAAGAGAATTTGGCCTTAAACCAGAATAAACCAGAATGTTTACACTTATACTCACATGGAAAGAATATACTACCAGCATGTGTTACATTGATTTTTGGTTAGGCCACTCCTTGGAAGTGTAGGACTCTAACTAGTAACTAACCAACCAACCACTTCTAATTAGATGCAGGAGTACAACTGTAAGAGTACGAGAGGGCATGGTCAAAGTCCATTTAGTAGAATCTTCAATGAATACTCGGGTTCATCAATATATCCGTGAATGGATTTTATCGAGAGAAAAAAACTGGGCAAAAAGCCCAAATACAAAGCTACATTTATATAGCCCGTAATGAGTTTATTAAGGCTAAAAGCCCAAATACTAAGCTACAAACAATCATGTTTCCTTTGATTGTTTGTAGCTTTGTATCTTAAGTCTTAAGTCCAAATTCTATAATGGTATTAGTTTATTAGAATCTATCATAGATCCATAATTGGACCACTCGTGTTTGTCCACACTCTATATATATGTTCCTAGGCATGAGGGGTGTTATTATTAGGTTGGGTCACCCGCATTTGTCCACGCTCCAGATGTCTAGTCCTAGGAATAAGGGGGTGTTGAGACTTGAGAGTCCCACATTGACTAGAGATATGACTAATGTATCCCTTTATAAGACATCGACAGTCCTCACCTTATAAGTCGATTTTGTTGGATAAGTTAGGCCATGATGTGAATGAGGTCTAAATTTTGGTCACATCTATATGTGTGGAAAATCATGGTGTGAATGAGGTCTAAATTTTTTCACAAATTAATTTCATTCTAATTTAATATTTTTTGTATGCTAATTGAATATGATTCAATGTTGATTAAGACAGATTCAATGTTGATTAAGACATTGGTAGGGCACCCCCACCGATCTATTTGTATGCTATAATTGATAATTGATCACTGATTTTGGCATAGATGGAATTTAAAGTAGTTAGTTATTTAGAGCATTTTTAATGGGAGTTGTTTATGGAGTTTTTAAAAATTATGCAACTGTAATTAGTTGATTTCACTATTGAAGTGCATCTAGGTGATGTCCATATTAATCAATTTCCAAGTTGGGTTCCTTGTATAAACATCTCCTATTGTATAAGCAACTATCAAATTGGATTCTAGCATTGAAGTGAAATTTAGTGGACGTTCTTAAATTCTTCATAGTATTATAAGGTCCACCAAAAGTAAGTTAAGCAACTCCCATAAATAACTCTCATTAGAGATACTTTTAATGAAATTGAATAAAGGAATTAATTTTTTCTCCCTACTCTTTGGGTTACCAATTAACAAATTAAGCAATTGATAATTTTTTTTAACTGAAGCAATTGATAAATTATACATTGGAAGTGAATTTCATAAAAATGACCTTTATTTTTTTTTCTTTTCTTTTTGCTCATTTTTTCATTCAACCAATTAAGTGAATACAAAATTCAATATTCTCTTCACTTCACTTTCTTTGATTTTTTTCTCAATTCCAAACAATATAAAAATCTATTCATTTTTTTCTTCTCATATCATTATTTTTTACTATTTCGTTTGCATCATTTTCTTCTCTACTGCCAACCAAAAGATAGTCATGGTTTTTTTTTTATTAATAAAAGATAGTCATGGTGACAACATAAGAGATGAGGTTTAGTGAAGATTCCCTAAGATTATAATAAAAGTTGAGCATATATATTATTCTATATTCTATATAGTCCATACGACAAAAAGCATGCGGTTGTCAGTATCAATCACTTACCCACTTGCAAGTGGCAATAATAATAAAGAAAAACAAATAGTGGTAGCACTAGTATGAATATACTCATAAAAAAAACTAGTATGAATATCAATAATAATTTTTAAACACCCACTTATTTCTAACACTTATCTAATACATATCTTATATCTCTCTTTCTATCTCTTTTATTATCATACGTCACTTGTCTGTCATTTGTCTATTACATATATTATTATTCTCTCTTTTATTATTTTTTTTGGGCAAATATTCTCTCTTTTATTTGTAAGATGACATTTTGTATGGATAATACTCACCAAAAAAACTAGTATGGATAAGAGAATTGGTAAGTACACTCTAATTTTTTAGCCATATACTCTATATTAATGTGAAAATTTCAAAAATACCTTTCAATTTTATGTATATTCTGAATGTAATTTTTTGAATTGTGGGGTGTATTCCAGAATGTAAATTTGCATTCTGAAAACTCTAATCAATTTTGTATTCCGGAAACTCCAATCTCCTTACAATTTGTATTCCGGAAACTTCAGTTTCTGCCTCCAGTTTCCGAAATACAAAATTGTATAGAGTTTCTGGAATACACGCAAAAATTAAAGATATTTTTGAAATTTCAAGATTAATGTGGGGTGTATGACAAATTTGAGTGGGGTGGATTTACCAATCGCATATGGATAATGTCATGATCCAAAACTCTCGAGAGGGCCCACATTCACGGTTCTTGTGAGATTTGAGGAACAGGTCAAGTTGCTGAGTGTCAGGATCCTTAGGTCACACCACACCTCAACCATTGCACTCACCCCACACGCCGCTCTCTCTCTCACAGTCACATTACTCTCTCTTTGGTACTCTCTCTTTGGTACTCTCTCTTTCTCTCTTCAATTTCCCAATCTACAGTTCTTGCTCTTGCATGCACCATCCATCTTCTGATCCATTCTCTTTTTCCTATGATCAGTGGCAATTGAATTTGCATGGTTTTATAAATGAAAGATCTGAATAGTTTTGAGGCGTGACCCAGAAAAATAATCTGAATACAGAATCAGGTTGATATGTCCTTTTGGGTGATCATAAAGTCTATGGGTCCACTGCTTAATACTTGTCTGAATTTCATTTTACATAAGTAAAACCAGGGTTTTGAAATGAAATGAAATGAAGTTTTTTTTTTCTTTCATGGATTTAATTTAATTTCAGTTTATTGGTGTTGTGTTGATGCTGATGTGTGTGGGGTTGTGATGTGTGGTGAAGGATTAATTTGATGGATTTGGTTTCTGGGGACCAGTTTGGTTAGGATAAACTTTTTATATATCCATGAAGCCTTAATGATCGAAGAAAGAACACTGGATGAAAAGGAAAGTATGTATGTTTTTTTTTCTTCTATTACTTTGGAGATCGGATTTCTGCTTCTGTTTTTTATTTTATTTTTGACATATTTTCAGCTTTTGATACTTGCCTACCTCTCAAGTTTGAGTTTTATTTATTTTTTAAATGAGGTAAATCAAATGATTTCTTAGATTTGAGCCAAATCCTTGTTAAGAGTTGTTTTGACTTTTGATCTCCTTTTGCACTTAGAAATGATATAATATGGGAACCTTTATGTGTTTTATGGTATTTATGAGCCATTTCTCAGACTTCATGGATCGGGTTATTATCAGTAGTTCAGTACAATATTGTGAATGCTATTACTTTACCTTATTGGTTTCATTTTATCTTTTCTTGTTGGTAGCTACCAGTGTTGCTCTGAACTTCATATAAAAATGTATATATTTGATACCAACTATGCAATTTACCACTAATCTTTTACACTAGACTAGAAGCAACTGGGATGCAACAGTAACTATTAGACAGTTGATTGTGGTGAAGAACACTGGGTAAAATCGATTTATCTATTGGATTTGGTGGCATCTTTGTGAGCTTGGTTTGGAAAGCTTTGTGATGTCTAGCTATCTCCAATCTGATATTACAATCCTGGTCAAATTTTATTTTATGTTTTCATTAGCAATAGATTCTGTGAATCCAAAACCACTTCTTAAGTGCATTTTCTAGAGAATTGACCGATATGCATATATTTGGTTACTGTGCACTGCATGCATTTCTTTGTAGAACTCAAAACTCATTATTTTTTCTCCCATGAGTACGCGCATTAATAGACTTAAGCTAATTAAATTACAACATCACATAAGAGGTACTATTTGGTTATTAGACAGTTAAAATGCAAGGAGGACTGCGATCGTTTTTATCAAATGGCAGTGTCATCAAAAATGCTGTTTTGCAACGAGTCCGCATGGTGAACCCCCTGTTGCAGCCAGCTGCCTTTTCACGGTTTGAGTCTGTTACACCTGCTCGTATTGAGGAGCATGGTTTTGAGAGCACCACAATTGCAGACATCTTGCAAGGAAAAGGAAAAGGCGCAGATGGCTCCTGGCTTTGGTGCACCACAGATGACACTGTTTATGATGCTGTGAAATCAGTAATACATTTTGTTACAGTTGTTTTTTCAATATATTTATAGGTGTTTACACAGGATTAATGTATTTTCTCTGAATTGACATCAATTGCAGATGACCCAGAACAATGTTGGAGCTTTGGTGGTTGTGAAACGCGGTGAGGAGAAGACAATTGCAGGAATTATAACAGAAAGAGGTAACCAATGGGGATGCAGTTTTTTTGTACTATTATATGTTGTCTAATGGATAATTTAGTTATATTTACAAGAATTTGGCTTATGTCTGAATTTTCTTTTGAAAAAAAAAAAAGATTGAGTTTCTCTATTAACTGTACTGAATAAGTCATATTGAAATTGATTTTGGATATGTAGTTGCATAAGGAATATTGGAGATGAAGGAATTGCATAATTGATCGTTAATGATACTAGCCTAGGGAATAATTTTATGGGTCCATTAATTTGAAGAAAGTTTACAGACTTTTCCTTTTCAAACTAAGTGGAGTTTATGAAATGAATTTCTGTGAGGAATGAAAACGTGAATGTGCAATGCTGTTATGCAAACATGTCCCCGTAAAAATAGTTGGAAAATGCATAGTATTAAACCTAAATTTTCTGTTGTAGAAACAAAGAGGGGAAAAACTAATTTCTCATGCTCTTTCATCTCTGCTCATATCATTGCCATCTAACTCCTAAAATCCCTTAAAGTCTTAGAGAGAAAGAGTTTTGCTAAGAATAAGATCTTTATATTTTGCACGTTAAGCCATTGGGGCCTCAGGGTAATAATAATATATGCATAATTGTGTGATTGATCACAAGGACAAAAATGAGATTGTCATGATTGATACAGTTCAACCTTGTAAATACCAGAGATGGCAAAAGGATGGGTGATGTTCACTCAGTGGTGCTTTTGGCATTTATGAATATGTATCACTATCATATGCTGTAGACAACAATACATTTATATTGGAAAAGCAAATTGGCCAACTAGCTGAGGATCATGTATTTGACATGGCATAATGTGGTGGAGGAAAATTGCACGTTTTTATCGATATATTCTTGGATGTGGATAAATGATAGAGTTGTATGCCAATTATATTTCTCACTGATTCATTCATGTGCTTTTTTTGTCATCTTGTTATCCAGATTACCTGAGGAAGATCATCGTCCAGGGAAGATCATCCAAGTCCACCAAGGTTGGAGATATTATGACTGAAGAGGTATGAACCATTTTACTTATCATATAGGGAAATGTCTTTTGCTTGTGTTACCTACATTTTGTGCTATACTAATTTTAGAGAATTAAACTGTTGCTCTAGTTAATGGTGCCCCTGCCCCAATTGGCAGTATTATTTGTGTGTTGGAATCATTTGTATGTAAAATTAAATTAAATTCAGCAGTCATTGATACTGCCTATTGAGCAGGCTACCTGTAATTAGTGGTAACATAGAAATGTCGCACACATTTGCAAATTGTCAATTTCACCATTCATGATATCTAAAATTCGGATGTGGTGGCTGCAGAACAAACTTATCACGGTCACCCCGGATACCAGAGTTCTGCGGGCAATGCAGCTGATGACCGGTATCTATGTGCTTTTTGGTCCTTTGGAGGAAAAGATAGAATATTAAATGATATCATATAACTTGACATATTACATAAGCTTGTAATGCATGTTTTTCCTCTTATTCTGGTCTCCTTTCCTCCCCTTTTATTTTTACAGATAACAGAATCAGACACATCCCTGTCATTAATGACAGTGAGATGATCGGCATGGTGTCCATTGGGGACGTGGTTCGTGCTGTCGTGAGCGAGCATCGACAAGAGCTTGACCGCTTGAATGCTTATATACAAGGGGGTTATTAGTCTATTAGATGATGCTGAAAATCCCTTTAAAGGTACTCAAGCTGACTTGGATCATGTAATAAGCTTGAGTGCTTGTAAATATGTTTTGGCCAGAGAGCCATCTTGTTGCTTTCTCTGTAATTTCGGATTTCAGTTTCATGGACATTAACCCATGGAGTAGCATGATGTTAATAATAACTACCGGATGCAGTTGTTTGAATGCCTGTTCTGTTAGTGTTCTTTACTTCTGTTGCTTCACTAGTACTGCCACATGGACCTTTAACTGTTTGAAAATGGTGGATCTTGTGCTGCAAGTTATGTTAATATGAACTTGTTGAAAATGCAGCTTTTTGAAATGTTACAATATTGTTTTGAAGAATTTAACACACGATTTTCTTTCTGAAATTAACATGGGTGTGTTTGGATAAATGACTTAATTAAGCGTTAGGGTGCTTTTGGATTGGCTTTTTTTTGGATAAATTACTTACTTAATTGGCTTTTGGATTGACTTATGCAGAGCTTGTTTGGGCTTATATACTGACATAGGTCCAGTTTGGATAAACTTTTCCAAAATTACTTCTAGCATGTGGTTTTTAACTAATAATTTTTCACATAAGTTGAAATTAACTTTTGTTATTCACATTTTTCAAAAGCTATATTTTTTAAAATTTTGCTCTTCACCATTTAACTTTCCCTTTTTTGCATATAGGAGAAAATTAATATCTATTATCTGTTATCTATTATTATATATTATAAAGTAAGGTTATGACATATAGGATAATGTCACATGTCAATACCACATTCATGTAGTTTTCCTCCAAAAGCAATTTTTATTTTATTTATTATTTTATGGTAATTAATTTATTAACCATATTTTTAATGTTTTTAATTAAAGCTAATTATAAGTCATCAATAATCATTTATTACTCATATTCAATTTTAAATTTCAAATTAATTAATTGATGGCAATTTATCATTTTTCTATTTTCTGTTAGACATCATTTTTCTATTTTATGATTATCAATCTATTTTTGTAATATAAATCCTAATATATTGATATTTTTTGGTTATTATGTGTCTCATTATTATTGTTATTATTCTATTTTTTTATACTGACTTCTTATATGATAAAAGTTTTTTTCTATTGTGTAATTGATCATTGTTATTTATTACTTTCTTTTTAATCGATGGCAATTGATCATTTTTCTATTTTATTTTATACATCAATTTTCTATTTTATGATTATCAATCTATTTTTGTAATATAAATCTTAATATATTGATATTTTTTTGTTATTACGTGTCTCACTATTATTGTTATTATTCTATTTTTTACATTGACTTCTTATAGGATAAAAACTTTTTTTCTATTGTGTAATTGATTGTTGTTATTTATTACTTTCTTTTTAGTGTTGATGCTTTCATATCAATTTTTTTTGTTATCATTGTATGTTTTTATACAAATTATTTTTTTAAATATTTTTTATTTCATTCTATGCTTTTTAAAATTTATTTATTTTAATTTATTATATTGTTGTGTTTTGAAACAAGTCACTCGAAGTGTTTTGGTATAGAATATGAATGAATGTATTTTTTTTGTTTTGACAAAAAATGAATTAATGAATGTTCTATTCGTAATGTATATAGATTGATAATGATAGTAAAGATTGTCAAAATATGAATAATAAAAAAAAATTCAATTGTTTTTTTATTCATCTTCTACATTTTTTTATGCACCCTCCTGGTTCCACTCTCTATTGCTCGATCCAATCATATCGCTATTGTCAACTTCCATGCAATTAACTTTGAAATGGTGCCTCGACGATGGTTATAATAGGATCCTGACAAGGCAATAGGATTGGGATTGGGTGCATTCAATGATGGTAGTGGCTGCACTGATATCTTCCTCTATCTTTTTATTTCTTATTTTTTCACTTTGATTATAGTTTATTTGATGAATACAATTCAATAAATCAATTCGAGCATAATTGTTATCTGAAAAAAGGGTTTTCTTCTTTTTTATATACTTATTTTTTCATTAGTATTCATCTTTTTCTTATTGGTATATTTTAAAAGAGACAGATCAATTTCATGCGTCTATATTTTTTTTATCGATTGACATTACTATATACAACCTGTTATTGACTTTAAGTGGACATGAATGCTATGAATGATGATTGTGATTGCATAGCAAGTGAAATCAACGTGGTGTTTAAATGAATTGTAGGGATGAGTTAGACTCACTAATTCTAAGAGAGGGTGTATTAAGTTTCACATTAAAGGAGTATTAGTTTTTTTACATTAAGTTTCACATTAAACTATTATTATTGTAGATTTGAGTTCAAATATTAGCATTTATGAAAAAACTATATAATTCATATTTACAATAAATATTTGAAAAACTAAAATAACAATTCAATGAATGTTCCTTTTCATAAAAAAATACAATTCAATGAATGACAATTAAAAATATAATTACTATTATTAATATTATTCAGCCAAACTAAGTATCTAAATTTAATTTACTAAGTATTAATATAAAATTGAATCCAATAAAATTATATTTAGAAGGTTATTCTAATCAAATCAACGTGAATAATAATAATAATAGCATAGTATGACATAAATTATAGATATTTGGGTTTCTCAAATTGATATTAGAGGGTTTAATCTCCAAGTTATGTGTATGGAAAAGTATATATCTGGGTTCACCCAAAAAGTATTTTAATATAAAATTATCTCATTCATGAAAAGTTTGATTTAACCACGCTAAAGTATAACATTGTCTCAAAATTTAAAATTAAAAAAGATTTAATTTACTAATTAATTAATTCAATTTAATAATATATAATTTGCCATATTAAAATTAAATTTTTTTAATTTAAAAAATTGTATAGAATAATATATATATACAAATATCCCGTGCACGACACGGGTTATTAAGCTAGTTAATATGTAAAATAAGATTAACTTCTCCATAAGTTAAAAACTGAAGTTTTTGCATCCAAACAAAACCATAGGCTTGTTTGGATTGACTTATGCAGAGCTTCTCTGGGCTTATCTACTGACATAAGCTTTTGTCAGTGTGTTTGACAAAGCTTATGAAAACAGCTTATGACTGGTTCATAAGCTATTTTGGGTTTATTTCCATAAGCTACACATGATAGCTTATAAAAACAGCTTACAGCTTATATAAAATTAGTTTCACCACATTCTTTCTTCGATTATAAAAGTAGCTTATACATAAGCGTTTATATGATAAGTGTTTATGCCATAAATGCTTAAATAAGCTATTTTTCCAAATAAGCCACAAACATTTGTGAGTGTGTTTGAAAGAGCTTATGAAAATAGCTCATGACTAGCCCGTAAGGCATAAGTTGTTTTGTGTTTATTCTTATAAACTCTTAGGATAGCTTAAAAAATAGTTTATCGCTTATGTGAAATCACATTTCCTCTTCGAGAATTATATATAAGCATTTATGTCATAAGCACTTAAATTAGCTATTTATCCAAACATGACCTAAGTGCTTGTAATAATAGGCACTAAGTGTTTATGAATAAGTTTCTATAATTGAAGATGAAATGAGATTAAACTAGTTTTATATAAGCTGTAAAATGTTTTCATAAGTTATTATTGAGAGCTTTTTGAAATAAGTTTCATCCAAACACCATTATAGGTGTTTATTGTAGTATATAAGGCCAAATAAACTGGAAATAAGTCAATCCAAACAAGTCTTGTGTTAATTTCACGGAACCAGACCAAATTGGCTCCGATTTAGCTAGTTTTTGGCTGGTTCATTCGATTTCCTGCTGATTTTTAGGTTGCATCGAATCAGACACCTGATCGGTTTCTGGTTGGCCAGTCGAATCGGCCGGTGTAGTTCAATTTTGATAACATAGCTCTTAGTATTTGAACTAGGTTGAGGCGTCTTATGAAAGTTGTAACTCTTGATGTTAGCTTTGATTTGGCATCGATTTTATTCAATTTGAACACCTATAACTTTTGAACAAAAAAAAAACACCTATAACTTCAAAAAAAGTCCATCAAGATGAGACTAGCAAACATAACACTATGTTTCCAACTTGCAATAGATTTTTCACCTAGATAATGATCGATTCATGTCCTGAACTTTGTCCTGAACTTTGTCATAAAAAGTTACAGATCTTTCTATTAGACTTCCAATGATAATGACTTTGACTACTGATTATTATGATAGGGCTTGTAGTTCTTCTCTTAATGGTAGTGTCTAAAAATGGCCTATCATATCAAGCAGCAAACCAAGCTATTTTGGGAAACCTAGCGAAAGTCATTATAGTCTATTGGTCTCAAGCAGTTGTTGTCTTAATCGAGAGAGCCCAACCATGTTTTGAGTCCAAATCATTCTTCACTCGTGCTGTAGGGGCAAGAGGTGGTCACAAGGCTTTTTGTTTTGTCTTGATTGTGAAAATGGCCCTTCTTTGCCCATCATTGTTGTATCCACTCTTCTTTTTGTGCTGTGTTTATGTTCATTTAGGTTTTAGAGACACTTTTAAATTGATGGAAGAGTAACATTACAATTTACTGACACTTTGATCCCTCATGACTAGATAGACACGTGTGTACACATATGGGTTCCACTGAAACACTTAACATACTAAGGGTCTGTTTAGATAAATAGCTTATTTAAGCCATAAACGTTTATGTATAAACTATTTTTATAATCAAAGAGAGAATGTGATTAAACTAATTTCATATAAGTTGTAAATTGGTTTGATAAGTTATTCTGGAGAGCTTATGATCTCTCCCAAACACTGCAAGAGTGTTTATGTCGATAGATAAATTTTGCATAAGTCGATTCAAACAAGCCATAAATCAAAATGTCAGTTAACGTTTGTTGGGCTAACACAAACATGATCGACGTTTTTCAATTTCATGTGCATTTTTGTCAATTTCTTAATTTTATAGATCAACTCATCAATATATTACAATTTTAAGGGGTGATTCAATTTATATATTTTCATTAATATATTTTAATATATCTTCTATTCAACTAGTTCAACGATGTGTAATCCATTATCATGATCCAAAATTGAGTTTTTTTGTTTTGTACATTGGTGGTGACTAGACTTAAAACTTAGGCAAAATTGTTCTTTTGGTCCTATAACTTATTTATTTGTTTCAATTTGGTTCTATAACTTTTTTTTATGTCAAGTTGGTCCCTTAATTTCGCGAGTGTTTTGATGATGATTTTTAGTGTACATATCTCTCTATGTGCTTATTGAAATGTTGTGTTCTTTGTTTCATATGAAAGTAGACAAAAAGTATTTCAATTTGCCCATCATTGTTGTATCCACTCTTCTTTTCGTGCTCTGTTTATGTTCATTTAGGGTTTAGAGACATTTTTAAATTGATGGAAGAGTAACATTACAATTTACTGACACTTTGATCCCTCATGACTAGATAGACATGTGTGGACACATATGGGTTCCACTGAAACACTTAACATACTAAGGGTCTATTTAGATAAATAGCTTATTTAAGCCATAAATGCTTATGTATAAACTATTTTTATAATCAAAGAAATAATGTGATTAAACTAGTTTCATATAAGTTGTAAATTGTTTTGATAAGTTATTCTGGAGAGCTTATGAGCACTCCCAAACATTGCAAGAGTGCTTATGTCGATAGATACGTTTTTTGCATAAGTCGATTCAAACAAGCCCTAAATCAAAAGGTCAGTTAACGTTTGTTGGGTTAACACAAAGATGATCGACGTTTTTCAATTTCATGTACATTTTTGTCAATTTCTTAATTTTATAGATCAACTCGTCAATATATTACAGTTGGCTTAAATACATTTTTCGTCCCTGTAAAATTTTTTTTTTTGTTTACGATCGCTGCAAAATTAAAAATTTTATTTTTAGTCCTCGTTATTTTGTTTTAGTCCCTGTAATATTTAGATCATGTTTAATTAGTTCCTGTAATATAAAATTGATATAATATTTTATAATATCATAGAGACTAAAAACAAAATTGTCTACTTATTACAAGGGCTAATTTAACATGAATTGAATATTTTAGGGACTAAAACAAAATAACAAGGACTAAAAATAAATTTTTTATTTTGCAAGGATCATAAACAATTTTTTTTTTATAGATACGAAAAATGAAACTCAATCATTTTATAGGGACAAAAAATGTATTTAAATCATTACAATTTGAAGGGGTGATTCAATTATATATTTTCATTAATATATTTTAATATATCTTCTATTCAACTAGTTCAACGATGTGTAATCCATTATCCATTTTCATGATCCAAAATTGAGTTTTTTTTTGTAGATTGGTGGTGACTAGTTGGTGACTGGACTTAAAACTTGAGTAGATGTCGAAAAAAAAAACTTAAAACCAAACCAAGTAGATGTCGCGTTAGTTCCTGCTTAATCCTACTACATATCTCCGTTAAAAACCGTTAATCTCCGTTAAATACCGTTAACTAGCAAGCAAGGACTAGAAGAATGTTAGCTATTCACACGGGGAACAAGTTGGAAATTGGAGTGGATTACTTGTGGTTGCGAGGGTAGTAGCTTCGTCAACGTGTCCCTTCCCGTGTGCTTTGTGTTGTGTTTGGTTTGCCAAATTAGTTTTTACCTTTCCTCCTTGACCCTTTTCTCTTCTCCGCTGTTTCCTCCTTTCCTCTTTTATTTTGGTAACATTAAATGCACACGTTTCCGTTTTTTCAATAAAAGTTGTTATCTTTATGCATCAGTCTTCATGACTCAGAGATACCGGAGTAGAAAGAAAAAGATGGGTTGTGCTTACATTGGATTTTCTTCATAGTGATAATAATAACCATAATGGGTAGCGTTTGTTTTGGTGGGTTTTGCATAAAGTTTTGATTTTTTCTCTGGGTTTTGAAAATGTGGAGTAGGTGGTGGTGTGGTGGTGGTGGTGTTGGGCCATTGAGGCAAAGGGTATCTTCTGTTTTCAATGGAAGCCATGGTTATGTGGGAAAGCTTCATCCTTTTGATCCTCTTCTGTTGGGTTTGAGGGATTTTGCAGTGGAATGTGGTGGTGTTGGTCATGGAAGGAGAAAAGGGGTTGCATGTTTTTCAGTTATGGTAATGGACCATATGAAGAGGGGTGTGTCTTCCTCAAGTTTGGTTTCATCACCTGCTAGTAGTGGCGGCAATGACAACAACTCTAATTCTAATTCCTCTGAGAATAATGGTGGTGGCAATGGAGGAGCAGAAGAAGAGACTATATCGTTCTCTGAGGCTAAGAAGCTCATGAGATTGGTGAATGTGGAGTCGCTCAAGATGAGGCTTGGTATGGAAGAGAAGGAAGTTATTTCCTATTTTGAGCTTCTTGAGGCGTGTGAGAGCATGGGTGTTGCTAGGACTCATGAGGAGGCTTCAGCATTTGCTAAGGTTCTTGATGAGGCTGGGGTTATTCTCCTCTTCCGAGACAAGGTCTATCTTCATCCTGATAAGGTGTGTATTAAACTTGTTTTCATTGGCCCTTCTTTTTCTTTTTTACTTCACCCTCTTCTTCCTCTATGTTTGTTTGGAATGAATCACTAAAATCATTCATGAAATTGTTCATTAATATTCCAAATTAGTCTCCAAAATTGAAGATTTTCAATCATGTTGGTCTTTTTGGGTCGGTAAATTTAATCCCTAAAAATTATTCGATAGAGACTAATGATCGAAGATTTTCAATTTTAGGGACTGATATCAATTATGACAATTTCAAGAACTAAATAGTGCCTACAATTGTTTTTGTGGGGCGCACATACACAAGGATATGGTAGGACAAGGCTCAAGGAATGCCATCTCTTTCCCCCTTTTCATGGTTCCCTAGCCCTAGCCCTTTGTGTGGGGACTATTGAAAACAAAGAGTTTAGGCCCTTTGTGGCGTTTGAAGGGGGTTATCCTAATCCCATTGTCAAATTATAATCAAGGATTTTAATTGTTTCAGTGTATGAATGCTTCCTTAGAACTTTGTTGTCAAAATAAAAAATTTTACTGGAAATTGTTCAAAGGCAAATCAAAATCATGAATAATACTTCCATTGGCGTTTTGGCTTGTACCTTGATTTATTTATTTATGATGATGAGTGCTTCTGCTGTCTTTTGCCGAAAACCTACAAAATATCTCATAATGTCTTTATTGTATCTTAAAATATTTTAAAATATCTTATATGATCTTTAGAATATATTGTGAAATCAATTGGCCATCAACAAATTGGGAAAGCAATCTCACAAGTTGTTTTGTATTCATTGTGTTTCCCGAAATTTTTTTCTTACTTAATTATGGTTAGTAGTTGTATTATTGGGTCAATATTTTGTAACACATTATTCCGCACGAATATACAAATAATCTTATGTTGAATATTCTTCCTTTGTCTGTACCTAAACGTTAGATTGTTCAATTCTATAGGGTGTGTTTTGCAGCCTACCATCCATTTGCTAGTCCTTGCTGTGAGCTTGCCTGGATAGAATAAAAACCTTATCTGCTGAATTGAGCATCTTGTTTGCTGATATTAAACCTCTTAAAGGAACTGGTTTTGAAAAAAAAAAAAAAGGCAAACGTTAACAAGTGTCCTAAAGATGATGATTGAGAATTTGAGAATTCATGGAAAGTGCAGTTTTTTAAGATAACTAGTCCATAGACCTCACCCATACAAAGTACTAGTCTTTTTCTAACAAAAACAATAAAAAAATTCAACAAATAAAACAATTTTGGTTAGAAATAAAAAAAGCTAGAGAGACGATACATGTCACAGTCTAGGAGATGACACATGTCACGACGTGGGAGGCTAGAAACTAGTTTTCTTATATACTAATTGAATATAGTATGATTAGATAGTAATTGAAAGTAATTGGCTTATGATTGACTATGTATTAAATGTTGCACTTTTCAGTAAATACTTTTCATTTTTTGATTCCTTGACTAGTGTACTAAGGGCATTCATGCAAGACCCTTAAAAAAAGGTTTGCATTCTAGAGTTTGAATAAGTAACATGGAATTGAATTTTCTGCATGAATGTGGGTTGGTTGGTTCAAGCTTGCTGAATCCTCTTGTGTTGCTTGGTCAAACATGTTATGTTATGTGTTTAGGTGGTGGATCTGGTTAGAAGAGCAGTTCCACTGGCACTGACTGCAGACAATGACCCCATGAGGGAGGAGTTAAAGAATCTGCAAGAGAAGAAGGAGGAGATCGACGTGTTGGCGCATCGGCAGGTGCGGCGCATCCTGTGGTCCGGTCTGGGTTTCGGTGTTTGTACTATCAGTCTCTTCTTCAGGCTAACATTCTGGGAATTCTCATGGGATGTAATGGAGCCTATCACATTTTTCACCACAACCACTGGCTTAGTCATTGGCTATGCCTACTTTCTATTCACCTCAAGAGACCCTACTTACCAAGACTTCATGAAGAGGCTCTTTCTTTCAAGGCAGAGGAAGCTTTACAAGAGGTATCGCTTTGATGTTGATAGGTTCAAGGAGATCCAGTGCAAGTGTAAAACACCTTTAGATGCCAAAACCATCTTGAAGAAACGCACAGGGGTTGATATGGATCTGGAGGATGCTTTACACAGGGATTAATTAACATTTTTCAAGTGGTTTCATTTTTTTTTTTTCTTTTCTAATTTTTTTTTGGGGGTTAAATGTGTTTTTAGTACCCGTAAATATGGAAATATTCACTTTTAGTCTCTCAATTTTAAAATATCACATTTTAATCTCTCATTTTCTGAAATAGGCCACGTATCGGTGTATTTCTAAAGACTACATGTAGTCTATTAAGGGACTGTGGCATATTTCAGAAAATAGAGGAACAAAACAAGACGTTTTAAAACCGAGAGACTAAAAACGAATATTGCCCTATTTACGGGGACTAAAAACATCTCTAACCCCAAATTTTAAATCTCTTGTTCTTACAGTTAACCTTGTTCCCCTCTGTTTTCACGTTGGTGGGAGAAGCTTATTCTAACTTCTGTTCAGGCTTGTGACTTGTGAGCCACCATTTTTTTTCCATGTGTTATATACACTTTTAAATACAAAAGATGGTTACATATTATTCCATTTGTTGATAGCACATTGTTATTTTACCAGTCACATGAGCAAGATGTCTATCATTTGGTTACTCTTAGGCTAAGTACATCAACCAACCATTTTCATACTAATTGGTGGGAGCCTCGCACCTTATAGTTACAATGGATTTTTATTTGGATATGGAATTCGTTTAGCAATTAACACAAAAAATAAAAAGTGATAGAGAAAGTGTTCAAAATTACTAAGAGATCTGTATAATTAACTCAGAATAGAATTTAAAATGTATAGATTAGAAAAGGAAAACATTTAAAATTATAAAAATATATAAACATAAAGAAAAGCAGTTTAAGCATAATGTGTCATTTTTAAAGAGAGTAATTTGAGAAATTTAACTATATATTGCAAAAAAGAGCGTATTCTGATTTATTATATGAAGTTGAATGTTTAGCAAAATTTCAAGGAGTATATAGCTAAAGTTTAATTTAGCAACAAGGATTGATAGACGGACTTTATGTCATCACGTAACATTATTTTTTAAAATATTTATACAGATGTAATTAAACATTTATACAAGACCTATGTGGACACGATAATGAGTTTAGGCTAGAGTGAATTTGCCCTTCTTACATGAGACTCCATCCCTACTCACCCATGAACTTGTGGATTAGTTTTGGCCTTTTGGGTACCATCATTCTGGCTAGAGGAAAGAACAAGGTTAAAATCATTTCGCAAAAGTTGTGGCATTTTGCTGTGTGGAGTTTGTGACCTTTGCCTAACGACATGGTTTTTATTAACAATTGTCGCTTAAAGATCTTTTTTTTTTTTTTTATCTTGGTTTGTTGCAAGGTTTGGAACCTTTGGTTTATCATTTTCATTTTGGTATTGCTGTATGTGGAAATTGAGTGTTAATTAAAATTGCCTCATTTCATTGAAAATATTTTCTTGTGATTTAGTACTATATTTCTTATAACATGAACAATAAGGCATATAATGTTTAAACATTAATAAATCTTTGCCTTGCAACATTAATTTTTCAGAATGAAAATGAATTTATTCGTTTTCCCCCCTAAGCGTTATAATAAGGTATCAATTGTTTATATCTGAAAAATGTCTTAACTGTTATTTACTGATTGAATTGAATACGTACCTATCCATATTCAGTCTGAGTTTTAATATGATGATTCCTTTGATTGTAAATAGCGATTATATGCTTAACCATATCATATAGTATTTGAGAAACACTTTCGTGATGCGGGGATAGCTCAGTTGGGAGAGCGTCAGACTGAAGATCTGAAGGTCGCGTGTTCGATCCACGCTCACCGCACAACTTTTCTCTTTTTTTTCCACCATTTCAACAGGAGTGGGCGAAGAAATGCGGGGCGGCAGAAGAAAATCCCGGAAAAGACCCACACAGAGAAAGCCCAAGCCAAACCGCATACACTCGTTGACAAAAAAAAAAAAGGAAATTGGTAAAGACACTACCACTATTTTGCCATTCACCCCACTTAAAGGTCTTGTCAATGTAAAAATACAAAAATATCTTTTTTTGTTTTTTTATTTTCCGCGTACACCCCATTGGATTTTTATAACTACCGAAAATTAGAATTTTTGAAAAGTTTTAAAATTTAATTTTCTGAAAATTGGAATTTGCAGTAGTTATAAAATTTAATTTTTAAACTACCAAAAATTCCAATTTTTGATAAATATAAAAATTAAATTTTTAACCAGAAATCCAAAGTTTCGAAAAAAAAAAAGATTTATATTTTACCAAAAATTTGAATTTCCAGTAGTACAAAGTGGAAAATTTGTATTACCGAAAATTCGAATTTCAAATTTTTCACTTTGTGCTACTGGAAATTCGAACAATAAGATATAAATCTATTTTCTTCTAAAAATTTGTATTTTCAGTTAAAAATTTAATTTTTTTAGTTTAAAAATTAAATTTTATAACTACCGCAAATTCTAATTTTTGGAAAAATAAATTTTTAAACTTTTCGAAAATTCAATTTTTTAATAAGATAGAAAGTGCAAAATTGTATTAAAAATTTTGTACAGTGTAAAGTGGGATAAATGACAATTTCTTGAGGGTATATTTACCAATTCTAAAAAAAAACCCAAGTCCACGTTACCATCTTTGAACAGTTTTCTTTTCCTTTTCCTTTGTACCGCGGTTTACTTTTGACTCCGCCCCGCTGTCCATGCGAAGCAACACTATCCACATTCTACCCGAAAGCAAGCAAAGTAAATACTAAGCAACAGAAAAAAATGGGGGAAACTAGTGGTTGAATATTTGGATGTTGATGGATTAGCATAGCAGAAGAAGAGTAGTTGAAATTTGAATGGTGATGATGGAGGCGGTGGCAGAGGGACTATGGGGATTATCAGAGTACCACGAGAAGAGAGGTGAAATTGGTAAAGCGGTGAAGTGTTTGGAAGCGATATGTCAGAGTGAGGTTTCGTTCTTCCCAATAGTTGAGGTCAAGACTCGTCTTCGCATTGCCACTCTCCTCCTCCACCATTCCCACAACGTCAACCACGCCAAATCCCATCTAGAACGTTCTCAATTGCTTCTGAAGTCTATACCCTCTTGTTCCGAGTTGAAGTGCCGTGCTTATAGCTTGCTCAGTCAGTGTTACCACCTCGTTGGCGCTATTCCCCCTCAGAAACATGTCCTTCATAAGGGTCTCGACCTCACCGCCTCTGTTCCTCATGAGTATGTCTTACTTAAAAATGGAATCACCTTCTTTTGGTCAACAACAATGCCTTTTTTTTTTTTGCTTTTTTATTTTATTATTATTAGATTATTAGATCTTGGTGGTTTTAGAATTTTTGTTATAGAAATCTAAACCGTGTGATATTGAGTTGATTCAATTTTTAATATCCTCCGCTCGGGAATGGATAATACCGTTTTAGGTTGTGTGAAAAAAGGGCTTCTTAGCCTTGCTTGAATGAATAATTATGATGTGTTGGTTACTCTGAATGGATCCCTTTGGACCATGTTAGAACATAGAAGCAGTTAGTACAATAGAACTGGATATAGTTAGGGTCTGTTTGGATAAATAGTTTATTTAAGAACTTATGACATAAAACTTATCATATAAGCACTTATGTATAAGCTATTTTTAATTGAAGAGGAAATATGATGAAACTGATTTCATATAAGCTGTAAGCTGTTTTGATAAGCTATTCTGGAGAGCTTATGAAAATAAGCCCAAAAACAACTTATGAGCCAGTCATAAGCTGTTTTCATAAGCTCTGTCAAACACCATCACAAGTGCTAATGTGTCTGTATATAAGCTCTGCATAAGCCAATCCAAACAGATCCATAGGCTCTGTTTGGATAATTTTTTCTATAAAAAGTAGCTGTAGCATGTAGATAGTGATGGAAAGTGCTGACTGGTACAAAAGGAAATTCGTAGGTTGTACCTTTTACACGAAAAGTGTAATTGTAAAGGAATCTTTTGTCCTATTTTCCTCTCCCCTGTGATTTCTGCTACACTTGTACGATTCTTCTCATAGTAAACAAAACTCGGTAGTAATTATTGTACATGTAGTAATGTAGTATATACACTATACATTTTCATCTTGAAAATTACCTTTTACTTTTCACATGAGTACTCGTTTTCTGGTATATGTCAAAGATGTTCAATATTTAATGTTGATGAACAGCTGGAAAGTTTTTTTTTTTTTAAATTCTGGGCAATTGAAATCGTAAATTATATATCATATATGTTTATAATGTGTTGTCAATACAACTGCATTGCATGCAAATTTTACTAACTAATGCTGCTTCTACTACATATTCATGGTTTCTTGTTTATTTTCTTGAAGGATTTCAATGAAGTTGTGGTCTTGCAACTTCAATTCACAGCTTGCAAATGCTTTGTCAATTGAAGGAGATTACCTGGGTTCAATCTCTGCCTTAGAATGTGGATATGTCTGTGCTACTGAAGTACGCTACCCAGAGTTGCAGGTAACTTGTCAAAGGTTACAAGAAAAGACATGTCCTTTGCTTCCCTCTCTGCTCTTTGCTTCTGATGCATTTGTGAACTGATTTCTTACCACTAATAGGTAGCACCTTCTGAAAGCTTTGTGTTTCAATTTTTGTACCAAAAATCTCAAAATCACTTTTTATTTATTTATTTATAATTTTTGTTAAATAAAGTTATAACTTACATATATAATTAAAACTGAATTAAAATTTTTAAATGAATAAACTCCCACTTCTTTGTTTCCCCCCTTATTCCTAACTCCTCACTTTCATCTTATTTTAACTGCCACCATTATGACAATTTTTACTTCTTTTCACAGATGTTGCATCTTGCATGTGTGTCAACTCTCTAGTTTGCGAAAATAAAGGGCACTCCATTTGTGTCGAGTTTACTATAACGTTGCCTTCAGTCTGTCTGTAATTTATTGTTTTATTATAATGGACCAGATGTTTTTTGCCACTTCAATATTGCATGTCCACCTCATGCAATGGGACGATGACAATTTGGTTGAGCAAGCTGTTAATAAATGCAATGAGATTTGGGAGTCAATTGAGCCAGATAAAGTGAGTGCAAATGTTCTTTAGCTTCTTGTTTTTGTTTGAGTAGACAATGTACACTAACAGCCATGTGTATGTTTTCAACTGAACTGTACCATGATTCGTTTTACTTTAATCTAATGTTTTCCCCCTTGCTTCCACACACTCCTCAGAGACAACAATGCCCTGGCTTGCTCTTCTATAACGAGTTATTGCACATATTCTATCGGCTGCGGCTATGTGATTACAAGAACGCTGCACCCCATGTAGACAATTTGGATGCTGCCATGAAGGCTGATATGCAGCAAACACAACATTTGCAAGACCTAGTGAAGGAGCTCAGTGCTTTAGATCAAAGTCTTTCCAGGTCTGATCTTCACTACAGGGATAGGGTAGCACTGTCTGAAAAGCAAGCAATGATTCAAGAACAGCTAAGAAACATGAGTGGGTTCAGTTCAATTGGACGGGAATCTCTGGAACCAGTATATTTTGGGAATGTCAGAAGGAAACTAGGAGATAAGCTTCAGTTAGCACCTCCTCCTATTGATGGTGAATGGCTTCCTAAAAATGCTGTCTATGCATTGGTTGATCTAATGGCTGTTTTATTTGGGCGCCCGAAAGGACTATTTAAGGAGTGTGGAAAGCGCATACAGTCTGGGATGCGTATAATTCAAGGTTGTTCAGCAACTATTTTTGTGTGTTTGTGTAACTTTTCCTTCTTATTTTGGCTTTGTTATCAAGTTATTGCTTGGCATAGAAAAGAAAAACCATTAGACTGCAAGTACAAGTGCTAATTTTGAATCCAAAATAGTAATTGCTTATTATAGTTTGCGAAAAAAATGTGTATAAATAAGCTGTCCAAAGAGTCCGGTGATGATCTTTGGTGTTGTCTAAATTAGACCCTTTTACTTGAACTTTCACTACCTATAATCGTCACCAATTGCCAGATATTCTATATGTCCAATCACAGACATAAAATGTCTTTTCTGTTGGTCTTTAGGCTTCAAGGTTAAATGCGTTTTTGAAACATCATTAGAAGCACCACTCCTTTAAATTATTCATTCTGAAAGCATGATTAATGAGTTGAGTTGTTTCCATTATTCACACAAATGGATTTCCATATTAGTCATTGCTGTTGTGCACTGACTGAATAATCCTTGCCACTTTGGACTTATTTTCCTTACGAAAATAATATTTCTTCCTTGCAGATGAGTTAGTGAAGCTTGGAATTACTGATGGTGTCAGAGGTGAGATTCATTATTCTTATCTTACCTACAAGGTGCTTATGCTGCCATGCAAACACAGGTTCCTTATGCAACCTTGTTGAACTTTCTTGTTTAACAGAAGTGGACTTGCAACACTCTTCTATCTGGATGACTGGAGTGTACTTGATGCTACTAATTCAGTTTCTCGAAAACAAAGTGGCCATAGAGCTCACACGAGCAGAATTTGTTGAAGCACAAGAGGTTGGTTAAGTTTCTGTTGTATATTTAGGTTCCTGTTGTACAATTTGTCGGCTCTAAGGATGAGCAATGTTATTAGTGGCATATGGCGGTTCATGGCGGCAAGCCAAAAATCTGCCATAAAAATATGGCGAATGGCATTGCTGTCTATGGTGGAAGCATGGCGATTATAATTAAAATCTTACAACACGCACACACAAAGTATACTAGAAAAGCTGTGAAATATAATAAAATGAAATAAGGTTAAAAAATAGAGAACCATTAAAAAAGAAGGCGAAGTCATAGAATAGAAAATCAAGACAAAAAATGAAAAAATAGGACAATGGTAATATTTAGAGACTTATAAACTCTCAAAATAAACAAAACAGAGAAACAGAGAGAAAGAAGTAGGGAGAGATACACAGAGGAATAGAGAGAGACATGCAAAACAGAATACAAGGGCGAGAAAGAAATGGAGAAACTTAGGAAATACGGAAAATACAGAACAGCAAAGGAGGAAGAGAAAACATGGCTTGCTGGCAACAGGATATACTATAGAAAAATAAATTCATTGGAGATGGGTTGTTCACTGGAGATGTGCCATTCACTGTAGAAGGGCAAGTGAGAAATGATAGAGATGCGTGGGTGAGAGATGATGGAGAAGTGCGAGTGAGAGATAGCAGAAACATTCACTTCGAGTTGAGTGTAAAATGGAGTCTGTTTTACTCGTCTTTCTTTTCCCTTATATGTTGATTTCGGTGCTTTTTCTGCCATGGCCACTGTGGACTCCATGCCTACCATGGAAATAGTGATTCTCATGGGCTGCAGTGTAAAAGCCCTGCCATGACCTCAAAACGGCATTTTGCCACAAAACTGCCATGCCATTCTACCATGACCGCTGTTTAACAACTCTGAGGATGAGATTGAGAAGATGTGATAGCTTGCATTGTATCGCTTAAAATCTCAAATCTCAATTAATAATCCACTTTATTAGCTGGCTTGATTCTGGTGATATTTTTCATGTACAAATGTAGTGGATTTAAAAAGTTAGCAGTGAATTTAATCCTGTTATACCGACTTGAAATAATTAATGGCATTCTCTGCAATTTTTCAGGCTTTGGTGCAGATGAAAAATTGGTTCATGCGGTTTCCAACTATATTACAGGCATGTGAATGCATCATTGAGATGCTTAGAGGCCAATATGCTCATTCTGTTGGCTGTTATGATGAAGCTACTTTTCATTATATAGAAGCAGTAAAGGTATATATTAGAAATGCCTATAACATAGATGTGACATTTTTGTAGTGATCAAGATGTAGTCTCTTCAGTTTTGGTAATTGCATTACATTAATATGTTGGTTTGGCATGCTTGAGACCATGTTTATGGTTTTCTGTTAAGATATTGCTATGATTTGTTGATGGGGATAACTTAATGGTAAAATAACTACATATTTTGGTGTAGCTTACGGAGAGCAAATCAATGCAAGCTATGTGCCAAGTTTATGCAGCCGTTTCTTATATCTGCATTGGTGATGCTGAGTCTACTTCACAGGTGGAATAGTACCTCTAATTGCAAATTGAATTGGTGCTATATCCATTTTTTTGAAGTTGATCCAATGGACATTTTTTAACCAAAACATAGTTTGCCTGCAGGCACTTGATTTGATTGGGCCAGTTTATGGAGTAATGGATTCTTTTGTAGGAGTTAGAGAGAAAACAGGTGTTCTTTTTGCTTATGGTCTTTTATTGATGAAGCAACAGGATCTACAAGAAGCAAGGTAAGGTTTCAGATAATTTTGTTCAAATTCAATTTGGGTTGTTTGTCTAGATGTGAATGTCCAATTTAAAGTCTTTTTTATATGTCAGAATGTTTCTGCCTATCAAAAAAATGTCAGAATGTTTCTTCATCTATTTGATTTAAAATGATTTAAAGGAGTGCAGAAGATTTTCCCAAGAATTAGATTGAGTTTATATGCAGTATAACTTATAATACAAAATAAGTTATAATATTTCTGCTCTGCCTCAACTATCTTTCTTCAATTTGTTAAGGTAGTTAGTGTGTGTTTGGACTAGCTTATTTTGTGTTAAAAGTATCTTATCATCAAAAGATTTCTGAGAGTTTTTTTTTCTTTTTTTAAAAATAGAAGTAATTTTTCTCCAGGAAATAATAAAAACCAAACATTAGTAATTAGTTTATGTCTACAAAAGCAACTAAATATCAGAGAACATCTGTCTTAAAGAAAATATTTATCATCTTCCTCAGTATCTCATGATTTGTTCAGTTTGCACATGTCTGGGTGAAAAAGAAATGAATTACAAAACTCATGAACTTGAAGAGGGATACAAACCAATTTAGAAAACCAGATCAGACTGTCCAGTTCAACTAGAAAACTGTTGAGCTGGCATTGTAATGATTTAGTTTAAAACTCTAGTGAAACACTAAAACTGGCTCTGAACCAGAACCGGCTGAAGATGGTGTGGTTTTGGTGGTTAAATGGATTTTCCATTCTATTCCATTCCCTCAAACAACCTACAGACCAATGTTCTTGTCCCTTTCCTACAGACTATGTGGCTTTTCAAGTTTTGCTAATTCACTTTTCAACAGTCAACACTTGTTTCATGTGATGAGAATGTCCACCATTAAGCCAAATGTTCTATATAATGTATGTAATCTCAATCTCAATGATTTTATATTTATTTTAATAAATTATACTTTATCCATGTATCCACATGAAAGAATATACTTTATATTTATTCATTAATATACTTTTTTTTTATATATTTAGGATCCCCAGTTGAACCATTGACCCTTTTACTTCACTGGTTCAGTTTTTTAAACATAGACACAGACAATAGGAACAGTTTCTGCACCTTAGTTTGATGTTTCTATTTCTTCCTCCTTCCTCTAAGTTGCAAACTTGTTGCAGAAATCGCCTGGCAAGGGGATTGCAGCTGACACATTCTTATTTGGGGAACCTTCAACTTGTTTCCCAATATTTGACAATCCTTGGCAGTTTGGCCCTTGTATTGCGTGATACTGTACAAGCCAGGGAGATATTGAGATCATCTTTGACCTTGGCAAAGAAGCTTTACGATATTCCTACTCAAATCTGGGTGCTGTCTGTTCTTACAGGTAATTCTCTACATAGTTTGTGAATGTAACAAATGTTCTTTTTAAAAGGGCGACCCAGTGCTCGAGGCTCCCACTATGTGGAGTCTGGGGAGGGTAGATGTACTCAGCCAACTTAGCTACTGTAACTGCGAGCTACTATACTATAGTAACTAAGCACTTAGTTACTCTAATATAGGGGTGGGCTCTTGGACATTTTTGGGAGGCCATGTTTTTGTCCTGACTCCTGATAAGTCTTTGTAGCATTGTCTTCTTGTGAATTATAAGGTAGACAGTAAGTCTTGCAGTTGCAGTGTCTTTGCATCAATTTGGTATATTTAATTTAATTTAATTAGAGTACAATGCTCGAACTTTGAGCAAATTTTACTCTCGTTGATAGATTTTTTGTTTATATAGATAGATAATTAGTTAAGCCCAAGGCAATCTAAAGAGTTCTTAGTCCGATATCATACAGGTCTGGAGCTCTTTCTGTATTAACATTGCTTCTAGCCTTCTTGGATCTTTTTTTTTTATGTTCTGTCTTTAGGTTTATCATCCTCAGTTGTCTTCTCTTCGTTTCTTTCTTGTGAAGATTTCTTTTTTATTGAAAAAAATATAGTATAAATATACTTCTCGGTTCTTGCAGGTTTATATAAAGAATTAGGAGAAAGGGGAAACGAAATAGAGAATTCCGAGTATCAGACAAAAAAATTAGTAGATCTGCAGAAGAGAATTGCTGATGCACATGCATCCATTCATCATATTGAAATAGTAAGTTCATCTTGAGAAAGAAGCACTATGCAGTGTGTTTGGGTTTATAGTGAATTATAGTTTGTTCCGCCGTTTTGATTTACAGATTGACAAAGTAAGATTTGAAGCTCACCAATTGCACGAGTCGGAAATCAAGCGTGCAATGGCAGGCCCAACTGTGGGAGTCAATCTTGATATTCCAGAATCTATTGGTCTGTCAGCACCCGCACCTGCTCCATCATCATCAAGGCTAGTCGACATAGATAGTGCAAGACGGAGAAAACGGAGAATTTAGTGTTTTCTCATGCAGGTGAACCCAGTATATTATTGTGAATTAATTACAGGAAATTGCTCCAAGGTGCAAGCAGGTTGAAGAATTTGACCGAAAAGGTTTCCATCTTACCACTTATCGGCAAGACTATCTATCATGCATCATTGTTAAAGATTCTGTACAGTTAATTAAGATGACACTCATAAGTTATACGTCACGATTAGAATAGATGGTATAACTCAGTCACTCACCGGTTAACATTAGAATAGGGTTTTTTGTATCAATAGAAAAAAAAAGGTTTTATAAGGCATTTCAGTTAGGATTTCTTGTGTTCGATTCAGCTGTTTATAGCTTTTGTTATTGGAAGATGTCAATTTGTTTTCTCATTTAGAGATGTCATTGCTGGAAATCAATTGCAAATGTTTTAGAGAAATAGAATTTTGTGTATACCACGTTTGGATGAAATGTCTGCTCCTTGACAAAATTAAATGTTGTATCTTTGACAAGGAACTTCATTTTCCCTCTATCCTTTTGCTGTCCTTGTTCAATGGCAATGCAGTGTAGTATGGAGTGTTTGAAGCTGATGAGATGTATGTATTTGATAGTTGAAGGTTGGAAAAAAGGGATGATAAGTTGTATTATCAACCTTCCACGCCTTGGCTTGAATTATCCACGAGGATACGTGTTAACAACATATTCTCGGACATTTTCTTTCTAACTTTATTGTTGAGTGAAATTCATATAAATTATACTAAAACTGGTTGGTCTCATTCTCTATATGGTTGAAATTTATTTACAAAGCGGTTTGGGTTTATATGAATTTCATCTGATAATAGAGTCCTGAAAAAAGTGTAGTGTATTGGTAGCACTTTTCAACAAGAAACAGTGTTTATATCTTAAATAAATCAATCAACTAGTGGGAAACACCACCTTGCTATGTAGAGTATCAATTGCTACCCATCACGAGCCTAAGATTAATGACAAAATGAATCCTTGTGGAAGTCTCACTAGTAGGAATCATGGAGAACAGGAAAAGCTTTAAGAGTAATGAGTTTCAGTCAAGGTAGTTTTAGGATCACCATTAACAAGGCCGTGAGTTGAGATCAAGGAAATAATAATGTTGACTTCTAAGATGTAAGAAGTAACTTTGATCTTTACAATTCCTCGATAAACTCCAAGGGATTCAACTAGAAGTGTACCTTGATAATTTGGATGGTGCTATTGCATCTAATAAGATTGTCATAATTAACTATTAACTATAGTAGACAGACGTCAAATACAATTAAATTTATTTTATTATGGTTGAGATTTTTTATAATAATTGAACAATAATATTAATCAATACTTAAAAAAGAGAGATAGTATATTCTAATTGTGAACTTAATTAAGAGATAGTATGAAATAGCATGTTGATTTTACTTCATTTCCTCTTTTCATAAAAACAATAAAACATAATAAAAATAAAGGGCCATTTTTTAGTTACAAAATAAAAAAATTCATACACCAGACAAACCCATAGTACTTATTCAATGTACTTATTGCATTATTTTTATTTATTCATTATTTAAAATGTTATTTTTCTTTATAAATCAAATTAATAATTTATATAAATTATATATATATATATATGTTAAACAAAAGTTAATTTAACAGGAATGACAACAAAACTACTAAATACATTATTTAAGGCTTAAATCTGTTTTTAGTTCCTTATTTTTTATTGAGTTTCGTTTTTAGTCCTTCAAAAATAAAACATGTCTTTTTAGTCCTTCATTTTTGAAAAAATGGTCACTTTTAGTCTCTCGGACCATATTTTAAATTCAAAAAGTATTTTTAAAATTTATACTTTAACCCCCCGTAAACTCGATGTTCACCTTAACCCGTTTTTTCGTTCTCCTCCCCCTCCATTGATGCACCGCGGTCCCCCATCCTCGCTAGGAGTCGTTTCAACGTACTCCCTCAAAGTCGCCATGAGATGCGACCTCTCTCTCGTTCTCCTCCCTGTGTGATCGCGGTGGCCGCCTCCCTTCCCGTCATTGTGCGCAGCCTCCCTTGGTCGCTCGGAGCTCCTCCCTTGGCCGCGCGGGGGATGGGAGGCTGCGGTGCATCGTTAGAGGGGGAGAAGAACGAAAAAACGGGTTAAGGTGAACATTAGGCTTGGGAGGGGTTAAAGTATAAATTTAAAAAATACTTTTTAAATTTAAAATGTGGCACCAGGGATTAAAAGTGACCATTTTCAAAAAATAAAGGACTAAAAAGACGCGTTTTATTTTTTAGAGACTAAAAATGAAATTCAATGAAAATGAGGGACTTAAAACAAATTTAAGCCCATTATTTAAAGTAAAAATAGGTACTATCTGTAAATCAATAACTACTATATGAAAATTATAGTAATTTCTGGTTAAGATTATTATTTTAGTTTTTTAAGTTAATTTTGTTTTTTAATTTGATCTTTTATATTTTATAAATAAGTTTAAGTAGTCATTTTTTAACACAATTAAAAATATGTATAGAGTGAAATAGACCATTAAAATCATCAAATGAATTCGGAGGCTATATAGATTAACATAAAGGTAATATACATATATATGACAATAATAACATAATTGAAAAATAGTAAAATACATAAAGATAGTACCTTATTATAAAAAAGGATAAAAGACTAAATTAAAAAAATTAAAGACTTTTTATCAAAAAAAAAATTAAAGACTAATTTCTACTTTTTTGTTAAAAAACACAATACTCTGTTCGTCATTTTCAGAGTTTCAAGTAGCGATCGGAATGGGTTCTGTCTTGTTGCTGGAATGAATGAATCCCTGCATTGACTTCACTTTATTATTGCAAAAAAAAAAAAAGGCACATGAGAGAGTTCGCAGAAGAAACAATGAACTTGACTGAGAGAATGGGAAATGGGGGCATAGCATTAGCATTGCAGCAATAAGCCGCAACACAACACAAACCTCTTCTCTCTCTTTTCTTTTCCTTTTCGTTTTCAATACTTCAATTCCCCCTTTTACAACACACGCATACAAGCTTTGGATTTCTGAAAAGAAAAAAAAAATGCTTGCTGCTGCTGCTTCTGCTTCTAGACACCTTCTTCAACGCGATGCCTCCATACCCAACATTGCGGGCGGCAATCGTGTGCGGTCGCTCCTATCAGTATCTGCTTCTGCCATCACCCCAATTCGCACCACAAGAGGTTACGGTTATAATCACGGTTACGGAATCCGTTTCAATAACCGCCAACCCAGAACATGCCCGAGTCTGCTTTTCGCTATAAAAGGGTTTCTCTCTGATTCATCTTCATCATCTTCGCTACACGGCAGAGTAACCAGACCTTACTTACCAGTACCACAACCTGTTCGTTCAAATGCCTAACTCAACTTTCCTTCTTTTGATTTTTGTGTTTTTGGAACAAGTGATTGTGATCGGTTGAAATTCAGTGTTTCTTTTGACTGTGTTGGAACAGAGTTCGACGGTAGATGGGCGAGCATTGTTCTCGACTTCAGCTAAAACAACCGATGATGGAAGCAAGAATCAGAAAACTGCTTCTACTGTTGCTAAATCGCCTCCTCCAGGTGAACATGTTGCTGATGTGAAGATCATTCGTACACTTGCTAGTTACCTGTGGATGAAAGATAATCCCGAATTCCGGTTTCGCGTCGTTGCTGCATTGTTTTTACTTGTTGGGGCTAAGGTCAGGTTGACTTGGTTACTTAGGACCCGTTTATTTCTGTTTCTATTTTCTGTTTTCACTTTTAATTACAAAACTGTCACTTTGTTTTCAATCTGTTTTCTGTTTTCAAATATTTGTACCAGAAACAGTGAAAACAATGTTTTGAGAAATGGGCCCTTACTTACTCATTGTGTTGTGGTTAGCTTGCTGATGTTGAATTCAGTGACCATTGTTATTGGTAGTTGATCTTTGCTGCCACATGCTCATATGTGATGATGGTTCATGCTCTATTTTTGTCTTTCAGGTTCTGAATGTTCAGGTCCCTTTCTTATTCAAGCTTGCGGTCGATTCGTTGAATACTGCCACGGGCAATGCTGCTGCTGGTGCTCTTGCTTCGAATCCGACCATGATGGCACTTTTTGGAACCCCTGTGGCAGTGTTGATTGGATATGGGATTGCGCGTTCAGGAGCTTCTGCTTTCAATGGTATGATAAATGAAGTGATTGCTATGCAGTACTTGTTTTGTCTAACTGTTGAAGCTGGTCGGTCTTATATATTATTGCAGTTGAATTGGTAGTCTTTACAATTCTAAATTCTAATGCCTGCCTAGGCTTCTAAAAGGAAATACTTGTTGGAGTTACGTTTTATGCTCATTGGATTTGGACCTACATTCATGTTAAAGATATAACTTTCACTCTTCTTTTTTAGGGAAAACAAAAGATTAAGAATTATTATTATTAATTAAAGAGAAAAGTAAGTCGTCCGGCAGTTAGTGCAAGGATGAAGTATATCTTTAAGAGCTGAAATGAACTATGAAGACAAAACAAAAGAAACTGTGGGAATAGGAGTGCAGCAGGACTGCCCAATCCCTCTGGATATTGGACATGACAACACCCTTGAAACAGCCATGTACAGAATATTAGGGAGAAGGGGGAAAACGTAACCCTATCCCGAAACAAATTTGTAGGCAAAGAGACACCCTTAAATATGCTGAATTCGTAAAAAACTTAACATTAAGTCTGAAATAAATCATTACAATGGTTCAAAATTCAAATAGACCTCCTTGGCTGATCCCACAAGCACAATTAATAAAATTCTCATCTCATAAGAATTTGGGCTTCCAAACTACTACCTCTGTCCCATATCTTTGGTGGTTTAAGGATTTAGTACACATGTTAAGAAATAATTAATTGAATAAATTTTAGACTAAAATGTCCCTATTTAGCCCGTCTGTCCGCTTTTCCTATTATTGCTTAATTGTTTAATATGAAAATCATATAATGTATAAATTTGATTGGTTATATATAGATATAGATTAATTAATTATTATTATCAATTAATTATTATTAAGAGAAAGTGTGTTTGTTTAAATTTAAATTTTAAGAAGTGTGTTTGTTTAAATTTAAAATTTGAAAAGTAAGTTACATAAGGGCAATATTGGAACAAAAATAGGACACCAAATAGGTAGTTATTTTGGTGTGTTTTCATTATATATAGGTATAGATATAGATTATTCTAATTATTACTCCACTCAAAACTTATTAATTATACTAAGGTTATAGTTGGAAAGAAGTGGTAAATTATGTCTTGAAATCCTGAAACAACCAAAGTTTTGGGACAAAAAGAAAAAATTAAAACCACCAAAGATATGGGACAGAGGTAGTAATTAATAATTACTGAAACATGAAAGTATGGCTTGGAAAACATAACTCAATCCCAACAATAGCCCAAGGCTTGGTCCTCCCAAAAGACAATAATACTACAGAAAATTGCTCAAATAGCTACTTATAAACGTCCCAAAAGGTTTTCCATTTTTAGGCACGTGTCTGAACCAATGCTTGAGAGCTGAAATTGGCTTTTGCATGCTCATTTATCTCCAGTGCTGCTGCTAGTATGGTTGGCAATGAGACAAGTCATCCTTGGCTTGGATCAGGTGGTTCAACAATAATTTGCTTGGCTTAAGCTCAGTAAAAAATGAGCCCATTTTGTTCGCTCAAGCTCAACTTGCTATGAGCACAATAGCAACTCAATCTCAATGAGGCAAGCTTGAATTTTGTACCAGAACACCGTAAATGTAATTCAACTTCAACTCATCTTAAAGCATAAAAATCAATAGCTTATTTCTTCTGAACAAAGTTCGATTTACCAACAGTAGCATCCTGTCATTACTTACAAAAACACTGCTGTCCCAAAAGGTTTCAAGTGAGATCAACATCTAATTGTTAGAGATTAAAGGAGCTAATCTTGACCATCAAATGTTATAAAGATGGTCAACATTAAAAGGTAATCAAAGGTCGTGTGTGTGTAAATGAGCCAAAATTTCTTGCTGAAACCCAACTCATGAGTTCATGAGTCTAGCTTATGGAGTTGTTAGCAAGCTAAGCCTCAAACAGCTTGTGAGCCAGCTTGGCTCACTGCCTGCCCTAGCTGCGAGTCTTATTCATTAGACATTGGAATTACACTCTTGATGTGGTTAATTTTATCTATGTTTCTTTGAGAAGAGCCTTGGTTTTTCATGATTCATTCTGTCAACTTTTATTTATTGTATACAACTAATTGTGGCAGAACTGCGGACTGCTGTATTTTCTAAGGTAGCACTGCGAACAATTCGTTTAGTATCAAGAAAGGTATGATGCTTTCATGGGTTTGGTTCATCTGATAGGGAAAAGTATTTTCCATACATCTGTTTGTATTAATAGGTTATACTAATTATAGATTAAATAAACGGTTTCAGTGTATTTCCCCTCTTCTTCAAAATCATAAAGTAGCCAAGGTTATATAATATTAACATACTGAATTTATGTTAGTATCTGACTGTTGCAGGTCTTTTCACATTTACATGACCTCGACCTTCGGTATCATCTAAGGTATGGCTTCTGCCATGCTGAGATGGCTAATCTCTCTCTCTATCTGTGTGTGCGCGTGTGTCCAAATTAATTGAGAAAACTCGAAAACAGGGTCTAACACACAAGTAACAGTAAAAAAGAAAGCAAAATTATGAAAAAGAAGGATAATATATCAGAGAAGTGCGACTTCTCTACCCAGTGGCAACAGCCACACCCAAAATACCCAAAATGATGGCCTACTCTCTACACAGCCCCCATCCTCTTCATATGCATGCTCCCTCGCATGATCCCCAGCATCCTCCTTCCCAATCCTCTCATGACAGTTGTCCATTCTATTAGATCCGTCCACTTTCTCTCCAACAGAAATCATTTTCCCATTTTTGTGCCTATTCCTTTTTTTTTCTTTTGCAGACACTGATTGGAGGTCAAATTGTCTTGGGCCCCCCTCCAATGAGTTGCACCTTGGCCTTAAGGTGAAATTCCAGAAAATTAGACTGAAAAAAAGTCTTTCCAAGTACTATCATGGTCCGATAGGTGAGTCCACTTGATCAAAACTTCTGTTTTCTCATTCAGTAATTTGCGAATGGTTAACACTTCTTTAGGAATCACCTGTAGTTCCCATTCTTCAGCCAAACAATGGGGCAATTCTTGGCTGGGAATGCTTGCAGGTGGAGCTTTTTTCAACTAGGATACATGAAAAATAGGATCCAGCCATGACGAGCTCGGGAGCTGCAACCATTAAGCTACTGTTCCAATCTTTTCCATAACCATTAATGACCCATAAAATCAAGCGATCAATTTTTCATTCTTAGTTTTTGTGGTATTTTGTATCTTTAGATTTAGTGGCCTAAGGGGGTGTATTGGAAAAACCCAAGTCCCATATCGCCTACGGCTTAAGCAATTCTCATCTTACAAGCTAGTTTTGTGGGGATGAGTTAGATCCTTAAATCTAATACCAAAATCTAAGTGGTATTAGAGCTTATCCTAGATCCATTATCAGGCCACAACCACCTATCATATTATCCACGCACTAAGCTCAATAGTACTGGGCATGAGGGGATGTATTGGGAAAACCCAAGTCCCAGATCGACTAGAGTTAAAGCCAAAATAGAATATATATATATATATATATATATATATATATATAAAGCTTTGGCAATCCTCACCTTACAAGCCGGTTTTGTGGGAATGAGTTAGGCCCTTAAATCTAATACCAAAATCTGAGACTCATTAACCCGAGTAGCTAAAGACTTGAGTTGCACATTTTTTATATTTTGAGGGTTTTTGTGTAGCTTTATTATTAGTCTTTGATGAATTACATATTATAGTTTCTGCAGTAGCCTTTTACCTATATTTTTAAGTTATTTCAAATTTTCAAAAGTTACAGTTTCTGATTTCTCTTTTCGAATTTCTTCAGTGTAATGTAATTAATAAAGACCTAATTGTTATAAAGTGGCTTGTATTCAATTATGGGCTTGGACTGGAATGTTTCTAGACCCGAAGATTCTATATTTGGAATTTTCTGTGAGATTTGTGGTGGAAGCAGTAGGCCAATAGGTTTGAGTGTTGAGTGGACACTCTTGTAATCTTCACTTAATATTTTGCACTTGAGAACACCAACCATTCACACTGAGAACTCTGAAAACTTAATTGAGTGCAAATTTTTATTGACTAAACCATAGCTACAAAATATTCACCTCTATTTATACTTCTCTATGCATTGTGTGTTGTCTATTATTCCATTGTGTATGCCTCTCACCTAGTTATTTTTTCCAGTCGAGAAACTGGTGCATTAAGTCGAATAATTGATCGTGGTAGCCGGGCAATAAATTTCATTCTCTCCTCAATGGTGTTCAATGTAGTACCCACCATATTAGAGGTATGGCTCAGTTATTTTCTTGTTGCGTAGCTGAATCATTATTCCCCCAGTGTTGCTCGTATTGAAACAATATTTAGCAGAATCTGCATTTTCATCTGTGACTTTCTGGTGTCTTTACTTTTCATTAATGATCTTCATAAATTATTTTGTCATCCCAACTCTTGCTTCTTTTTCCTTGAGCAATATCAGCAGATTTAACATGTATCCATCCAGATATCTATGGTATCAGGTATACTGGCCTACAAATTTGGAGCACCTTTTGCTTGGATTACTTCCTTATCAGTTGCTACTTACGTTATTTTTACACTGACTATCACACAGGTATCATGCCTTGAACCAATCTAAACACGTAATATATTTAGGTTCGGAGTAGTTTGGTGCTCTCTTATTTTCATTGTTGGTTTTGTGATATATGTTACTGCCTTTGTGGAAGCCTTGTTTTTTATTTCACTTTTTGTACTTTTAGCCATTTGAATTGTGTAGGTTAGAATAGTCAAGATCTTAGCATGCAGAGTTAGGACATTTATTTTTTCTTCATGCCCCTATATTTTGGCGGGGAGGGGTGAGATTGGTTAAGAAAAGGGAAACCCTTTTTAAAGGACCGTTGTACATCAAATAGTAGAAGTTAATTGCAAAATCTTATCCTAAATCAGCTGATCAGTTACTCAGCCAAAAAAATCTCCTTAAGTTAATGAGCGTTATGCTCCAACAGATTGCACCTAATAGTGTCCTGGGTTGCACATTGCCATAAGACTTTAGCTGGACTCTTTGCTATCAAAACCACTTATTGACTTAATAAACCACATTTAGAAGTTTTCCAATTTCTTCTTTTATGAGATAAAGTTTCAGTTCTCAGTAGCAAATATTGTATTGTTTTTTTTTGAAGAGGCAAATGTTAGTAATTAGTATGTTATGTTAGTGGGGGATTTGAACACATGACCTCCTTATCACTCCAACCCCTATGTCCCTCCCCCCAACCATCAAACCACATTATTATTACTCCCAAATATTGTATTTGTTACTTGCTAACGGAAATGGTAGGATAAATGGATTTTAGCATGATACAGTGGACTTGTTGGAAAATTCTTTAATCTTATATTTCCTGTCTTTTTCAGTGGAGGACTAAATTCAGGAAAGCCATGAATAAGGCTGATAATGATGCTAGTACAAGGGTTATTGATTCACTTATTAATTATGAGGTCAGCATTTCATTCACTATTACCAATATTTGGACTTATTTATGTTGTCTAATTTTATCTTCATTTTAGTCACCACTGTGGGATTGATTTTTTCTTTTTCTTGTTCCATAGACTGTCAAATATTTCAATAATGAAGTTTATGAAGCTGATCATTATGACAAGTACCTAAAGAGTAAGCAATTGATCTTTTGGTCAAATTGAGTTTGATTTCTTCAGTAACTTTTTGAAAAGCTTCGTAAGCAGAAAGATACTAGTTCTTTTCTATACTCTAATTGAACATATATTGCTCTAGGAATGAAGATATATTGCTATCAAACAATAACTAGATACTGGCACCTGTAGATTTTGTACAATTCGGTTTTTGTTATTCTTTCAACAAAATAATAATTGTGGCAGCTTCTCTAATTTCATTTGTGATGCTTTCTTTGTTCTTTTGTACGATTGATGTGCTTGTGCTGCTATGATTTGTGATCTCATTGTTCAGGGTATGAGGATGCTGCTCTGAAAACACAACGCAGTCTTGCTTTGTTAAACTTTGGTCAAAATATTATATTTAGTACCGCTCTTTCAACAGCAATGGTGCTGTGTTCTCATGGGATCATGGATGGCACAATGACCGTTGGTGATTTGGTAAAGTTTCATCAAATTAATATCCATGTTGAGGGTTGCTTTGCTTCATCAACTTTTGTATCTGTTCTTTAATGCATGCGTTTTGCTTTTACACTAAGGAGGACCCCTTATCCTCCCGTCTCTTTGTGATTATCTTCTATTCTATTTAATGAATTTCTTCTTTTGTTTACATAATAAAATAAAATATAAAGTTCTATCTATATTTAATTATTATGACCTGGATAATAATCTAATTCAATATGCAGGTGATGGTAAATGGGCTTCTCTTCCAACTATCTCTGCCACTCAATTTCCTTGGTAGTGTTTATCGTGAAACTATACAGAGTCTAGTTGACATGAAATCCATGTTTCAGTTACTAGAGGTATATTCTCCATGTAACTTCAAACTTTATCTTCCTGTTAAATTGTAAATGTGTATTATTGATTATGAAATTTCTTTTCGTTGCATCCACTAACACCTTCATTGTGTTGGGTCTGAGGGGGTGTGTTTAGTCCCACATTGCCTGGAGATATAGCCTAAGTAGTGCTTATAAGGCTTGGGCAATCCTCACCTTACAAGATGGTTTTGTAGGGTTGAGTTAGGCCCTAAGCCCAAATTTTATAACATAATATATTATATTTCCTAATATAAACTGCAGGGTCTAATCAGTGTCAGATTACAGCTTTTCACATGTATTGTGACCTTCATTTGTTCAAAGATATGTCGTCTATATATGTGATCATGTTTACCAGTAATTCTTTCAGCCTGCGTCATTTTGAGAGATTGTATTTTTTTTTTCAAAAATTATTACAGGAAAGAGCAGACATTAAGGATAAAGAAAATGCAAAGCCTCTAAGATTTAATGGGGGAAGCATCCAATTTGAAAATGTACACTTTAGGTGCGTGATTGTCTCTTTACTCCATAATATGCTACCATTCCTATAATTGACCTCTGGCTAACATATGTAGTTATATTAATAGAGAGATTCGTGCAGTAGAAAATTAAAGAGAGAAATTTATTTTTGATGGCTTGTAGCCATCTCGTGACCTGGGATGTCCCTGTGTTTGTTGATTGGTGCATGCATATTTGTTAGACTCAAACAAAAACTAAAATACCCACATATTCAATTTCTTTAGAACATAAAAATAAGAGAAATGGAAGCAATACACTCTTTTCAACACTCTCTTTAATACATTTTCTATGATAGGTTCATTTCTTAAATAGCTAACACACTTTTTGAAAGTGTTCAATTTACGAGGCAACTAAATTAACTTTTTAAATAATAGACTAATGATAGTATTCCTCAAAAAATAATGCATGAACCAGCGGCAATGTTTTGTTAATAATTAATGGTTAAATCTTGCTTAATAATTAGTTGCAGAATAGGTGGCATGGAAATTTGTGTTTGATAAAGTACCATTTGAACTTCCATTACAAAGATAACATGCTGATCAAATATAACTTTTTGAGTTTTGACTAATATTTGCCGATTGTATATTGATGCATGCGATCACCTTCAGTTACCTCACGGAAAGAAAGATACTAGATGGAATATCACTTGTTGTGCCAGCTGGTAAAAGTGTTGCAATTGTTGGGACTAGTGGAAGTGGTAAGGTCCAGCATGCTGAAATTCTTTATTTTCTTCAATTAGTTTACTTGCATTGTTGTCCTTAGAAATTTTTTCCTGCTGCCTATGGTTGGAAAGGAAAAAAATGTAATTCCTTGTATAAATTTTTACCCTTTATCACTCATTTGCAAATGGTTTTCTCCTGGGTA
Organism: Glycyrrhiza uralensis; assembly: GCA_030159175.1. Lineage (NCBI taxonomy): Eukaryota > Viridiplantae > Streptophyta > Magnoliopsida > Fabales > Fabaceae > Glycyrrhiza > Glycyrrhiza uralensis. Next base: position 7,138,551 of record BRZY01000006.1, read on the forward strand.
ACTAACAGTGACCAGGGTGGCAGCTACGGTGCTGCTGCGCTCCACGTCCAAATGCACATATCAAAGTATTTCACTACTGCAATGTTGTGTGCTACCATAGTGCTGGGTGGCCGCTCAAGTAGGAGCTTCTATTACAACATTTGGCCAGAGCCCACTGTCCATCTGGCCACTGCAGAGCAGTGTTATCAATGTCGGATGGTGGATTATGGCGGCCCGCCAAAATTCTGCCATATAGATATGGCAGATAGAAAAAAATATAATAACACTCCAAAAAATTGCAAAAGATAATAAAAAAACTAACAACAGTCCAACAATGACAGGAAGAGGCATGAAACATAAATTGTAAGAAATATGCGGGAATTGGTGAAGGAGATAAAAATAACAGAATTGAAAAAAGAAACGAGATAAAAAATAAATTTGAAAGGAGGAAAAGAAAGGAGATAAAAAACAATTAAAAAAGAAAAGAGTTGAGGAGACAAAAAAAGAATGAAATAATAGAGATCAGGAGATAAAAAATAAGAAGCAAAGTATAGAAAAAAAAAGAACAACATAAAAAAGAAAAAAGAACATGAACTAGAGATACTACCAATGTAATCCTTATAAGGCTTCGACAGTCCTCACCTCACAAGCCAGTTTGAGTTAGGCCTTAAGCCTGAATTCTAAGATAGTATCAGAATCTATCCTAAATCCGTTATTGGGCCACCCGTATTTGTCTACGCTGTCCACGCTCTAGATGTTTGTTTCTGTGTGAGGTGATTTGTTATTGAGCTGGGCCACCCGCATTTGTATTTACCGCATAGCCAACTTCATTTGAACATAATCTTTTGTTTTTGATGGGTTTCCCTTTGGTATTGAAGTTTAATATCCTTCAGTTCTTGTATGGTATACTGACTTCTAAATGGAATGCTTTAGTATTAAAAGTTAAATATGGTTTACTCTGTTGTATTTTCTGGCTTTTGAATAATCTCTGCATATAATACGTGTTTGTTTCTGACATAATTCATATTCATACGTGATTGGCAGGAAAATCAACCATTCTTAGATTGCTATTCAGATTTTTCGATCCTCATTCTGGAAGTGTAAGAAATGAACCAATGAATCTACTCTGTATTTTTAGTTTATGCTATATTGCCAGGCTATATATGACATTAAATATTATACCGTCTCATTTGGATTGGTAGGACCTAGATTTTTAAACGTCTGTGCTATATTTCTCTAAAGTTGTGTGTATTGACTTATATAACGATAGAACTAGTTCAGAAGATGAATTGAAAAGAATAGAATTTTATTGATGAACCCTAATCCCAATCCTATCCCAATATGGGTACAATTCTAAGAACAGGGTGATTGAGTTTGTAAAGCAAGAATGTAAGTTCCCTAGTTGTTCGAGAGATCCACGTCTAAAGAATTGTAAGTTCCCTAGATGTTTAAGAGATCCACGTCTCTCCCAAGTCCCAAATACAATTTCAATATCCTCCCTTCATTTCTCTCCTTTTTATCCTCGATAGTTGCTCAACTTAACTAACAGTAACAGTAGTTAGTGATTAATTGATTATTACAGTAACACCTTCAGATGTCATTATCCTTTGTATTGGGCCTACCCTTCCTCTGGTAGTCCTTCCCAATTGGAGGTTTAATTCTTAATGTAAATTGATACTACTTTAGTTACTTATATATAGATGGGAACATGGCAAGCAATGAAGCGAAATGTTGGTAGTGAATAGTGATTGATGGATTTATATTCCTTTATGGCATAAAGAACGTTATTACAGCATAATCTTGGAATGGCATGTCACAGGTTACAAATCAGTGATCCTTGGCATGGAATTTACGTGAAAAAATTAATCCTTATTTACTAGTACTAATTCATGAAACAAGAATACATCACACTCTTGCCATTGTTTCTGGGTAAAACTTCTTTTTAATTTGATGGAACATTTGTTTGGATGAATTTCTACAGCCAATAAAAGTGTGCATTACATTAGGTACTTGTTGTGAGTAGACTGTCTTTTATCATTAGAGCTTTTGCTAGAGCCCAGTGGTGTTGTTTGATTCAAGTAACTGACTCTTCTAAATGACTGGTTTCATTAAGATGGCTGTTGCTCTTCTCTCGCATTCTCATTCAGAACTTTCACTTTACAGATAAAGATAGATGATCAAGATATTCGGGAGGTAACCCTTGAGAGTTTGCGGAAGTCTATTGGTGTTGTTCCACAAGATACTGTAAGTTGAACAAAGCATCTATCTCTTCAATTGCATATCATTTCCCTTGCTAGGTCTTGCAAGTTTTGAAAACCTGAGTGATTATATGCAGGTACTTTTCAATGATACGATATTTCATAACATTCACTATGGTCGGCTTTCAGCAACAAAAGAGGAGGTAACTTCTGTGTTATACCTTTGCTTGCTTCTTCACTTTGCAAATCTCCATTGTTAGGTTTCAACTTGTTCTTAGCTTATTACTTATGCTTACAGGTCTATGAAGCTGCTCGGCATGCAGCAATTCATGATACTATCATGAATTTTCCTGAGAAATACTCCACTGTTGTGGGAGAGAGAGGGCTCAAGGTGATAAAATCCTCGTTTATTTTGGATAATGTTTTCAGTATTTTTTTTAGATTTTTTGTTCAGGGTAAGGATTATGGTATGGCAAATCTTGAGTCACTAGAAGAGGCTCCGACAATGTAGATGTGTAAGAGAAAATCCAACGTTATTTTCATATATATTTTTTTTGGTGAAACAATTTTTTCATATATGATAACATGACAATTTAATATCAAACTGATTTAAAATATACATGTAAAAAATAATTTTACAAAAGAAGTTCCTTAATATGTTGTTTGGATTGAGGGGAAAATGAGAGAAAATGGATAAAAAGAAAAGTAAACTTTGTCTCCACTTGTTTGGATGGTTGGAAAAGTGAGAAGAAGGAAAATATGTATTATACGTAATCAATTATTTGCTTTCATGTTATTTGAGCCTTCCTGTGGATAGATACTGCATGTATACTTAAATAATCAGTTAAATGTTATGTTCGTTGATTATTTATGATGTACCCAAAACACATTAAAAATAATCTACCGTCATGGAATAATATCCATATCACTGTCACATATTTAAAAGCTACCGTTTAGTTGGGTGCATACCTGTACTAGTTTTGAGAAGGCTTGGCACTGTGGTGGTGGCTGTTCCCATCCTTCATTCCCATGAGAAGTTGCAGATTGTTTAGCTTAAATTTATGTGGTGTATTGGTGTTAGAAGCTTGTGGTGTATTGCCCGAACATGAATTGATTTCCATGCCAAAAGAGATGGGTATTTAGATAAATCACATTGAATGCCGTCCAAGCTTATTTTCTCTTGGTCAATACTACGAAATCAATATTAAAATTTGGGACTCAATAATATTTTAAAAATATATCCCCACATTACACTGCAAGGGTAATTCTACTTCACAATTTCTAAATCAATTTTTTTACCATACATTCTTTGCAATGTATTCTTTCAACATTTTTAACTATTATTTCTAGTCTTAACCCAAACTGGCATGTCATAGGTGCGAAGCTTGTGGTTTGCAACAGTTGTAACTTGATCAGGACACCTATACATCACATTAAACAATCTTAACATGCTTGTGGGGAAAGAAGGGAACTTATAGTCCTCTTATTATGAGCATCAGATTGTGTTCCCCCCCCCCCCCAAATGTAATGATGAAATTAAAAATTTACAATGACAAACTCAAATTTTCATTGACTGGCTTTTTTTAACAGTTAAGTGGCGGTGAGAAGCAACGTGTTGCCCTAGCTCGTGCATTCTTAAAAGCACCTGCAATAATGTGAGTATTCTGATCATATGTCTACTAGGTACTTTTTTTGTGTGCATAGCTTTGTATTTTTAAATTTTCTGGTGTAACCTGAATGATGATAAGTGTAGAGGAACTTCATAAACTGAATCACAAATGTAATGACTTTGGCTACTTTCTTACAGACTGAATCTGACCATACATTTAATTATGGCAATTGAATTACCTTTCGTTAGGGAAAGAAAGTTGCCTATTACAAAATATATTAGATATGTGATATGTTCAGTTACATAGTTTTCTAATTAAGGGGCTAATTTAGGAGTTTCTTATTCTTGTAATTAATTTTGTACAAGGATAAATATATGAACGTGACTGGTTGGTGACAACATTTCATTCAGCTATAGTAAACGTTAGTCCAATTTATTTAAATTGCTTACTTTTTCCCTGTCTTGCTCTTAGGTTGTGTGATGAAGCTACAAGTGCTCTTGACAGCACAACAGAAGCAGAGATTTTAAGTGCATTGAAGACACTAGCAACTAATCGAACTTCCATATTCATTGCTCACAGACTTACCACCGCAATGCAATGTGATGAGGTAAGCTCTTTATCTAGATTTACATCCTTTAACTGTTCTGAGTTTCCTAGATTATATATGAATGTGTAGATGTTATTTACAATATTAATATGAAGTTTCCATAAATTGTTCCAAAGCACATTTCCATTCATAACAGTAGATTTATGATGATCTATTCTAGTCGGTTCAGATATTCATCCTTCTTGTAATTAACATTTTATATTTTACTTGGTATGTATATGTATATTCTCTTTTGACATTATATTTCTTATATCAAAAGGTTTCTTTTTTCTTCCAATTCGCAGGTTATTGTTTTGGAAAATGGAAGGGTGGTTGAGCAAGGACCACATGAGGTGCTCCTAGCAAATGCAGGAAGATATGCACAGCTTTGGGGACAGCAAAATAACACTGTCGATGCATTAGATACAGCCATCAAATTGGGAGCATAAAAACAATAGAACGGATCTCTCTTCCTCTTCAAGAGGGGAAAAAATGCATAGCACAGCACAATGTTAATAGCGCATGTATTTAATGACAATTTTGGAGTTCAGTCATTCTCTGCACCCGCATACATTAGTTATTGGTGTTCAAAGGCTTAGATTATGATAGATTGTATTATTGCATTAATTAAAACACTTCTATATGGAGTGTTTGACTGGCCAGTAACAGGAACTGCTTTTATTGCAGCTGATTTTTTTTCCTTTATTGTAGAGAGGCATAATTCAATAATATAATTCCAGAACTAGATAGATTGTTTTCTTTCCTACTTAAGCAGTGATTCTTATGATTAGTAGAATTGATTCTCAGTGGAAATCTCTATTTCTTTTAGACAATTTTTTTTTTGGGTCAAATTTTAAACAATTATTTTAAAAAACGTGTACCATTCCATCTTGCTCCCTCTCAACACCAATTCTCACTGTTCTCTGTGTGGATTGTTCTCTGCATAACCACTACCTTGCCGCTCGACATTTGAACTTTCAATGGATTATAGCATTTCAAGTTTCACTAGATTTAACAAACTTCAAGAAAATTGCAGCCAGAAAGTTTCAATAAAGTGTTTATGTTACTGAAATCGGATACCATAAAGTTCTAGTTTAGCTTTAATTATTTGAACCAACTAGTTGATTTTGATAATGGCCTGAGAATAACTTACATCCAAAAATATATATACATAAAATATTTATGAACATGAATGAAAAAGTTTCTTTTTATAAAAATATTAATAGTCCATTAATTCGACATGACAGGTGAACTGGTTCAATTGGGTTTAAACTAGCCGTGTGATAAATCCGAAATGTTTTGAATGTCAATTTGGTTATGAGATTAAACCATAATTGATTCGTGATTAATACCTAGTTTGTTACAGTAACAACATTAGTAAAAGAAAGGGAAATGGTAAATACACCCCACACTTTTTAGACATACACCCCACTTAATGCTGAAATTTCAAAAATACCCTCAAAATTCGCGTGCATTCCGGAAACCGGAAACAGTTTCCGGAATGCAATTTTGCATTCCGGAAACTGGATCCAAAATTGCATTCCAGAAACTGGAGTTTCCGGAATACAAATTTGTATTCCGGAAACTAGTTTCCGGAATACACCCCACAATTTAAAAAATTTGCATTCCGGAACTGTAGTTTCCGGAATACAAAATTGCATTTTGGAAACTCCAGTTTCTGGAATATACGTAAAAATGGAAGGCATTTTAGAAATTTTCATAGTTAAGTGGGGTGTATGGCTAATTTTTTGTGGTGTATATACCAATTCCCTAAGGCTATGTTTGGATGGGGGTTTTTGGAGGGGAAGGGAGGGGAGGGGAGTAGAAGAGAGGACTTATAATTTCTAATTACCTTGTTTAGCTTAAAAACTCCTAAGCAAGGAAATTGGAGATTATAAATTTTTCCCTCCCCTCCCTTCCCCTCCAAAAACCCCCATCCAAACATAGCCTAAAAGAAATTCCTAGTCATCAGTATATATTCGCTGAAGTTTTTCTGAAAAGAAGTGGGATGTTTGCATCTCACATGGGTTACGGGAGAGCAACACTGTTTGCTTATGGGCTTTGCCCATACTCTCTGGTCACACACACAATGGATAATATTCCAGGTTGCAGGGGATGGCCTAAAAAGTTTAGGAATTTAATTTTCAGAATATTCCATTTATTTTATGGCTTCTGGAAATTAGTTTTCAGAATTCCTTAATTTGTACTTCGGCAACTAATTTCTAAAATGTATATCTTTTTTGAGATTTTAGGGTTTTTGGAAACTAGTTTCCATAATAGAAATTATTGAATTCTTGAAACTAATTTCTGGAATAGAGGGAAAGTTTTTGGAGATCTCACTTCTAGTGACAGACCAAATCTGTCACTACATGAACCTCAAGTTAATTGCAGTATCCAACGGTTGGATTCATTAAATTCACATCCTAAAAAAAATATTAAATGGGACAGATGTTAAAATTTGCTCTAGTAGTAAATAGGTTCCTGCCCATAGATAATTATATTAGAATATATAAAGGTTACCTAGTAGTTTTTTCGTATCGATAATGACACCAACAAACTCAGTATATTTTTGCCATATTAGAATATATAAAGGTTACCTAGTAGTTTTTTCGTATCGATAATGACACCAACAAACTCAGTATATTTTTGCCTAATGTGAATAACGTTTTACATCTAACCTGTTTTGGATTAGTTTTAAAAAAATTATTTGTTAAATAGTTGTCAAATACGATGCCCGTTACTTTGAACTGTCACTGACAATCATATCTGGCATCTCATTTTAAATGCCAAGAAATCGCTCGTATTAACTGCACCATTGAGGAATCTTAGGTTAAAATGGGGGTAGATTTCCAATTCACTAAAGAGTAGGAACTTCATTAGTTTTAAGAAATTTCGTGAATTCAGAAGAAGTGGTTTGTTCTCTTAATATTTTCTCTGACAGACTTAGGTAAATTTCTCACTTTCTCCTTTGCTTTAGACTTGAAATAATGTTGTTTATGCCTTAAAGTTGATGGTTTATTGTTTAATTGTTTATCCAGCAAGTGAATCTGACCTACTTGTCATCGGTATGTATGTCTTCTTCAACCTCTTTTGGGTTTTTTTAGTGGATCCTTATTTTTTTGGGGTAAAATCACTTTTGTGGTTGCCCAATTTACTTGAATATCATTATATGTTTTCTTTTGAATACTCTTTCCAATCTCTCCCCCTCTTAAAGGTCCCCCACCTTTTGTCTGCAAGATCTAATTATTGATCTTCTTTATTGTTGATGCTTAATAGGGGTGGTCATAACCGTCCAATCCAATATAAACCATGGTAACTGAATCGAATAACTGAGAACCAAAAAAATTGAAACCCCAATTTTGGGGTATTTCAAGGTTTTTACAATTTTTAGGGGAAGGGTGTGAGAATAAAAAGACCTGGAGGTGCTAAAGAAAAGGCCTAGATAATATTTGGGCTAAAAAGTTTAGGCCCATGCTATATAAACTCCCATTTTTTATAGACACACCCTCTCCCCATTTTCAAGCAAAATACTGTTTTTACCTATACCCCTTCTCTCATGCATTATTTTTTCTCTGTTTCTTTACTTTTTGAAAATTAATTTCCGAAACACAACTATACAAGTTCCAAAATTTAATTTCCAATTTTTTTTTATTTTATGACTTCTGAAAATTAGTTTTTAGAATTCATTAATCTATACTGCAAAAACTAATTTCTAGAATGTATTTCTTTGAGAATTTCCAGAAATTAATTTCTGAAATGGAGGGAAAGAATTCAGAGATTTCACTAGTGACAAACAAAACCATCACTAGATGACCAAACCTGTCACTCCATGAACCTCTTGTTAGTTGCATATTATTCAATGGTTGCATTCATGAATTTCATATCCTAAAAAAATATCAAATGAAATAGATGTCTAAGATTTGCTCCAGTAGTAAATAGGTTCCTGTCCTTATATAATTATATTAAAGTATATGAAAGTTACCCAGTAGTTTTGTTGTATCGATAATGACACCAACAAGCTCATTATATTTTTGCCTAATGTGAGTAACGTTTTATATCTAACCTGTCTTGGATTAGTTTAAAAAAAATGTTTGTTAAATAGTTGTCAAATACAGTACACGTTACTTTGAATTATCACTGACATCTCATTTTAAATGATGAGAAATCACTCGTATTAACTCCGCCATTGAGGAATCTTAGGTTAAAATGGGGTAGATTTTCAATTCAGTGAAGAGTAGGAATTTCATGAGTTTTGAGAAATTTCGTGAATTCAAAAAAAGTGATTTGTTCTCTTAATATTTTCTCTGACAGACTTAGGTAAATTTCTCACTTTCTCCTTTGCTTTAGACTTGAAATAATGATGTTTATACCCTTAAAGTTGATGGTTTATTGTTTAATTGTTTATCCAGCAAGTGAATCTGACCTACTTGTCATCGGTATGTATGTCTTCTTCAACATCTTTTGGGTTTTTTTTATGGATCCTTATTTTTTGGGGGTAAAATCACTTTTGTGGTTGCCCAATTTACTTGAATATCATTACATGTTTTCTTTTAAATCATCTTTCCAATCTCTCCCCCTCTTGAAGGTCCCCCACCTTTTGTCTGCAAGATCTAATTATTGATCTTCTTTATTGTTGATGCTAAATAGGGGTGGTCATAACCGTCCAATCCAATATAAACCACGGTAACTGAACCAAATAACCGAGAATCGAAAAAATTGAAACCCCAATTTTGGGGTATTTTAGGGTTTTCTCAATTTTTTGGGGAAGCCTGTGAGAATAAAAAGGCATGGAGGTGCTAAAAGAAAAGGCCTAGATAATATTTGGATAATATTTCAGTTGCAGTGGTGTGGGCTAAAAAGTTTAGGCCCATGCTATATAAACTCCCATTTTTTATAGACACACCCTCTCCCCATTTTCAAGCAAAATACTGTTTTTACCTATACCACATCTCTCATGCATTATTTTTTCTCTGTTTCTTTACTTTTTGAAAATTAATTTCCGAAACACAACTATACAAGTTCCAAAATTTAATTTCCAATTTTTTTTATTTTATGACTTCTGAAAATTAGTTTTTAGAATTCATTAATCTATACTGCAAAAACTAATTTCTAGAATGTATTTCTTTGAGAATTTCCAGAAATTAATTTCTGAAATGGAGGGAAAGAATTCAGAGATTTCACTAGTGACAAACAAAACCATCACTAGATGACCAAACCTGTCACTCCATGAACCTCTTGTTAGTTGCATATTATTCAATGGTTGCATTCATGAATTTCATATCCTAAAAAAATATCAAATGAAATAGATGTCTAAGATTTGCTCCAGTAGTAAATAGGTTCCTGTCCTTATATAATTATATTAAAGTATATGAAAGTTACCCGGTAGTTTTGTCGTATCGATAATGACACTAACAAACTCATTATATTTTTGCCTAATGTGAGTAACGTTTTACATCTAACCTGTTTGGATTTGTTTAAAAAAAATATTTGTTAAATAGTTGTCAAATACGGTGCACGTTACTTTGAATTATCACTGACAATCATATCTGACATCTCATTTTAAATGATGAGAAATCGCTCGTATTAACTCCACCGTTGAGGAATCTTAAGTTAAAATGGGGTAAATTTTCAATTCATTGAAGAGTAGGAATTTCATGAGTTTTAAGAAATTTCGTGAATTCAGAAGAAGTGGTTTGTTCTCTTAATATTTTCTCTGACAGACTTAGGTAAATTTCTCACTTTCTCCTTTGCTTTAGACTTGAAATAATGATGTTTATACCCTTAAAGTTGATAGTTTATTGTTTAATTGTTTATCCAGCAAGTGAATCTGACCTACTTGTCATCGGTATGTATGTCTTCTTCAACATCTTTTGGGTTTTTTTTATGGATCCTTATTTTTTGGGGGTAAAATCACTTTTGTGGTTGCCCAATTTACTTGAATATCATTACATGTTTTCTTTTAAATCATCTTCCCAATCTCTCCCCCTCTTAAAGGTCCCCCACCTTTTGTCTGCAAGATTATTGATCTTCTTTATTGTTGATGCTAAATAAGGGTGTTCATAATCGTCCAATCCAATATAAACCACCGTAATCAAACTGAATAACCAAGAATCGAAAAAATTGAAACCCCAATTTCGAGGCATTTTAGGGTTTTCTCAATTTTTGGAGAAGGGTGTGAGAATAAAAAGGCTTACGGGTGCTAAAAGAAAAGGCCTGGATAATATTTGAATAATATTTTAGGTTGCAGTGGTGGGCTAAGAAGTTTAGGCCCGTGCTATATAAACTCCCATTTTTTATAGACATACCCCTCACCCATTTTCAAGCAAAATACTATTTTTACCTATACCACTTCTCTCATGCATTATTTTTTCTATGTTTCTTTACTTTTCGAAAATTAATTTCTGGAACACAACTATACGAGTTCCAAAATTTAATTTCTAGAACTTTTTATTTTATGGCTTCTGAAAATTAGTTTTTAGAATTCATTAATCTATACTGCGAAAACTAATTTCTAGTTCTAGAATGTATTTCTTTGAGATTTTAGGGTTTCCATAAACTATTTTGCAATAAAAATTAATGTATTCCAAAAATTAATTTCCCAAATGAATGGAATCATTTTAGAGATTTCACTAGTGACACACAAAACCATCACTATATGACCAAATCCGTCACTCCATGAACCTCGTGTTAGTTGCATATTATTCAATGGTTGCATTCATGAAATTCATATCCTAAAAAAATATTAAATGAAATAGATGTCTAAGATTTATTCCAGTAGTAAATAGGTTCATGACCTTATATAATTATATTAAAGTATATGAATGTTACCCAATAATTTTTTGTCGTATCGATAATGATACCAACAAACTCATTATATTTTTGCCCAATGCAGGTAACATTTTACATCTAACATGTTTCGAATTTTCTTTTAAAAAAATATTTGTTAAATAGTTGTCAAATACGGTGCACGTTACTTTGAAGTGTCCCTAACAATCATATCTAGCATCTCATTTTTAATGCCGAGAAATCGTTCGTATTAACTCCACCATTGAGGAATCTTAGTTTAAAATGGGATTTCAGTTCACTAAGGAGTAGGAATTTCATGAGTTTTGAGAAATTTCGTGATTTCAGAAGAAATGATTTGTTTTCTTAATATTTTCTTGGACGGACTTCGGTAAATTTCTCACTTTCTCCTTTGCTTTAGACTTGAAATAGTGTTGTTTATGCCTCATAGTTGATGGTTTCTTGTTTAATTGTTTGTCCAGCAGGTTGATCTGACCTACTTATCATGGGTATGTATGTCTTCATCAAAATCTTTTGGGCTTTTTTATTGATCTTTATCTATTTACTTGAAGATCATTATCTATGTTTTTAAATCCCCTTTCCAAATGCTCCCCCTCTTAAAGATTTCCCCACCTTTCATCGGTAAGATCTAATTATTGATTCTTTTTTTATTGATGCTAAACTCGAAATTATTTAGAACACTGAATCTATCCTAAAAATTATTGTGTCTTATAGCATGTTAAAATTTGTCGCTTAAATATTGATTAAATTAGGTTTTAAACCAATACCTTGATACCTTATTAGGTTAAATTATAAGGACTATGTAGTTTTACACTTGATTTGTAAAGAAGGTGAAATAAATAAAAAGAAATAAAGCAAAATAAAAAATAAAATGATATTTTAAATATTTGGTAGAAGAAGAAATGAAAGAAAAATAAAATAAAAGAAGAGGAAAAAATTATAAAATGATATAAATTCTTCTAAATAAAATTAAAATGGGATAAATAGAGTAGGAGTATTTTATTATTTATTCTTTTTCTATCTCTCCCACTTTTGGGTCCGTTACAGTGGAAACTGGGAATACAATTTTGGTGTGGGGCCCGTTTAATTTATTCCTTTCTTCTCCTATTCAAGTTAGCATTAAATGAAATGACCAAAAAAAAAGTTAGCATTAAATGAGGAAGCGGTGCCCACTCCGGCTCTCCCCTCTCTTTATTTTCCACTATAAGTGGCTGGGCTAATATGTGTTCGATTAAGAAATAAGTAAAATTTAATTATGAATTTTTTTTATTACTAGAGTTTTTTTTGAATATAAAAGCTTTAGTTTTTAATTTATAAAAAAGTTAGTCTTATTTTATTTTTTATTTTTTTCATATGTATAAAAAAATAAATATTGTTAAATAATCATTGATGGATAAATAAATATTTTTAGAGAAATTAAAAAGATAATTTTTGAAAAATATAAAAAAAACAAAAATTAATTTTAACTTTTATAAAAAATTATTAGTTAAAAAATAAATATTAAAAATAATTATGAAAAAACTTATCTAAATTGAATCTAGTTCGGCTCTTTTTACTCCATTGTCTTTCTATCCTTATTTATTCCTTCATTCTCCGTTTTTTCTTATAAACTTCCTTCCCCTTACTATTAGGTGGCTAAAGTCGCTAACCGTGCGCAACATGTAATAACCGCCAGATCATGATAATATTTTATATTTAAAAAATTAACGAGCCAGATATATTATTGACAATGTGAGAACATGTATTCTTCACTTCACACAATCACTCCCCACCCACCTCTGTTCACCGTTTCCACGACATTGGCGGAGGCAGAGAGAGAAAAGTGAGGTGTGAGAACGAGAGGGGGAGGAAGGGATCAAGTGCGTGCGGGTCTACTATAAAGTCACTTGGTCCACGTGAGAGATATGAGGAGCTCGCTCACGCTAGATGAAGCCGCAAAACAAATCCCTCACCCGTGCACCACTTGTATTAGCCATTAGATAAATTAATATAAAAAACAAACGGTTTGGATTGTTTACGGTTACCTGCTAATATAAGTTATCGAAAAAGTTTCTAGAATTTGTATGTGAAGTACACAAAAATGCATTAGGAAATCGTTGGATTCTCACGGCCTCGTCGTCGGCACCATCGATGGCGAGATCGAAGCAGGGGTTGTGATCGAGGACGGGGATGCGCAGGATAAGCCTCTCCATTTCCTCATCACTCTGATGATCATTCTCTTCACCGTCAATACTCCTTCAGAGAAAAGGGTAATGTATTTCCCTTCATAATGTGAACACCAAAAAGATGCAAACTTTTTCCACTTCCCATTTAGCACCATTTTTTTTATCAATAGGAAATAAAAACAAGAATAGAAAACAAACTAAGAAACTCTAAGCCTGGCTACTCTTATAGCATTTGCGACCGCAAATGAAGAGAGCTGAGGAGGACACTGATGCCAAATTTTCCTGGGATTATCTGTTGACGAGCCATTCTTAGCCAATCAATCCGCACAACTATTATCTTCTCTCAAGATATGTTGCAATCGAACTTCCCACGAACGATGCAATACCCTTTCTCCAAAAAGGATATTACACCATAGTTATCAAGAATTTTATGAATACTTAGAAAATATATTAGTGAAAGTTGGAAATCCTTCTTCCAAAATGCGGGTAAAATTTTTTCACTTTGTTGAAGAAGATGAGAAGGATGGAGAATATGCTTCCCTAAATCTATTTGTAAGGTCATTAAATGCGGAAACGTAAGATAATACACTTGTAAGAAAAATCTCATCTCATATAAAATATTCAGAGTTTACAAGGCAAATCCAAGATACTCAAAATACTTTGAACAGTGAATATCTGAGCCAGTCAAATCTCTAGACCTCTACCCAAAGCAATACATTAAACACTTGTTCTTCTTGGAATTCGCGCAGCCACCACCATCAGATCTTCTCCTAAGGCTTAGCCCATTCCTTGGGAAAAATATCTACTCAACCACATATGAATAAAACATGAAAAGTAGGCATGAGTGAAAATCTTCATCATTTAAGACACTCAACAGATATAAAGCACACAACAATTAAAAATTCAGACGATAAATATCACGTAATAATACTGTTATACTCATCCTCAAAATAAACACAAATGCCAAGTCCTTGCCTGTACAGTATTGGCCAAACACAAACAAATCATCGGTACAGTAATATCACATAAACCCTCTAAACTTTCGGGACACACCCACGAGCACTTTGCCCGCTACTCCTGGGGATTTTTTCTTAATGACTTTCGGGACACACCCACGAACACTCGGCCCGCTACCCCATGGAGATTTTACTCAATATCTTCGGGACACACCCACGAGTATCACAACCCGTTGCTCCTGGAGACTTTCACTTAAATTCGGGATACACCCACGAGTAAGTCACTCGCTACTCATAGAGATTTTACCATAGGAATTTCGGCACACAGCCACGAGCACTCAGCCCACTACTCCGAGAGATTTTTCTTAGTAACGACAGACACCAAATTACGACTTAACTTCCAAATAAACACGAAATCACAAGTAAACACAAAACCACGTTTCTCATATAAGAACTCAGAGTCACACATCTCAATCAAACACATAATCACACTGCTCAGATAGGAACATCGAATCACATAGGTCAGATATCGCCAAAATCAGATAAGAATAAAATCACACTTCTCAAAGAAATACAGAATCCCTTAACATAGAATCTCAGGTAAAACATCATACTCAAAAATACTCTTGTCAGGTATAAATAAGAGTGATCAAAGCAGTAACAGAATATCAAAACGGGGCATAGCCACCAGAATTGATTAAGAGAGAAGAGATTAACGATTAAACTCAGGTTCATTTTTAATCGGTAAGTGACTATTTCTCGTTTTTGGAAAAATTGCTATGGAATAGCCACTCAGCGGCAGAGTCAAACGCGGTGCCCAACCATAACTGTAATAATATTTATAAAAATCATCTTAACTCATTCTCTTTGGGAAAGCTCTTTGGAAGCTGATCAAGTAATTTTCGCCATGTATATACGAATTTTCTAAGATAGGAAAAATAGCGCACCGGTATGGTTCCCAGGAAAGATCAGGTGAGCTTGTGGGCTCCTTCAAAGACTTTTGTCTTTCCTAGACAGATCCATACAAATGAACTACCTTAACCCATCATCAGTCTGTATATTTTTGAAAAGAACATGGAAATGGAAAGAAAAACACTGGTTTAGGAATTTTTAACGTGTTTTAATTACTTGCTCACGTCCTAATGGAGTAATAGAGATACAGCCCTTGAGCCCGACCGTATGAGTACACTGAAGATGTATTCTTACGCCTGACCAAAGCACCTGAGCCATATCCGTCAAAAGAACTATAGAGGTTCAATTTTACAAATTCTTAGATTTGTTGATCACGGAGGCATAGCCCACTGGGTGATCAAACCTTTATAGTTAAAATTTTGCCAGCGTAACGGTACAATTATTAAACTTTATAATTAAATTGGGCATTATAACTTTACTATTTGAAAAAAATCACATTTTTAAATAAAAATTGGACATAGTAACCATTTAAAACAACTAAACAAATATATAACTATTTATTTAAAACTATAAACACCCAACACACAATTTCTCATCAAAACAAAGATCAAAACCATCTTAAGAAGAATTTCCCCATACCTTGGCCAAGAACAATGAAGAACACTAAGAACAAAAACTTGATTAGTAACACAAGGAAAACCAAAGGAAAACAAAGGGAAAGAAAAGAATTTTGGAGTGAATTTCTCTTCAAGTTGAGTTGTGAAGAAAATGAAGAGCACCCCCTCCCTATTTATAGGGGAGGGCTCGGCCAGAACATGGAGGAGAGAGGGGGAGATATTTTATTTTCCAATTTTCACAAAAATGCTAAAATCATGGATAATTAAAATATCTAACAAAACCCTAATAAATATCTAGCTTCTAGAATAATGGAGAAGCTTCAAGACTCATCAAGTGGGGGTGAAGGACGGCCAGAATAGGGCTGGGAAGGAGAGGATGTGAAATTCCAAAATACCTCTAGGGTTTAGATGAAAAAGAGTGAAAAATAAGGGTATTTTGGTCTTTTCATAAATCAAAAATTGAAATAATTAGTTAAAAATGATGAGAACCAATGAGAATGCTAGAAAATGCCATAATAAGTCTAAATAATTTTGTGGCACTCATTTTTGAAATTTATAGATAGTGCAAACTCTTCGGTTTTTATCGTTTTGCAGATATAACCCCAAAAAAGCAGAAAAATAAGGTTTTCAAAACTTACACAGAAAAAAAAATTTAAAAACATGAAATAAATAATTAAAAATAAAATATAAAATACTTATGGACCTTTTACATGAAAATTATACCTGTGAAGCAAGGTTTTTGCGTTTAAACGCTCCCGGGTAACGTAGTTTTCGGTGATTTTTGAAAGTTTTCCAAAAATTCCATAAAAATTCCAGAAAATCTAAAATAATAAAAGAACCAACTTTTGTGAATGAAGTTTATTTATTGAGTTTGTTTAACACACACAAACTATTTAAATCTCTTTCCGTCAGTTAGACGTAAACCATTTTCTGTAAAAAGGCCCGATGTTGATTGAAAAACTACCGTTTCAGAAGTATTTCAAAATACATGTATTTTATTACTAATTTTAAGCCAAGATAATTCTCAAAACATTTTTTCCGTAAAAATTCATATAAAACAAAAATCAAAACAGTTACTCAGAAAAACAGGTGTTGCAAACGAAATATGCACCTTCGAATAGATAGCAACAAAGGAGCCACAAGATGGCAATTGTGAACTCCATCCTTTATCATAGTTATAGCCATAAGTGAATCAGACTCACAAATAACGGCCCTATAGCCTGCCTCCCAAGCCAGATTTAAACCATTATAAATAGTCATGAGTTCAGCAGTGATGTTTGTAGTAAAACCGCAAAAACCCAAAAAGCCAAAAATCCATTCACCATGTGTGTTGCGAACCACCAACACCAGATCTACCTGGATTCCCAATAGAGCTCCCATCAACATTAAATTTGACAAAATCAGTAAGAGGAGGCGTCCAAGTAACAAGACGAGGCTCCTTGGTGCTCCTAGCGTTGGGAAGCAGAAAGAATATAGGGTTTGACATTCCTTCCCAATATTCCCACTCATAGAACATTCCTTCCTCTGCAATTTTAGGATTATTCTGCAATTTTACAAAATTTGCAACAATGGTTATATATTAGTTCAATATTACCAATTTGACCTTGTCTCTACCCCTTAATGCAGGTAAAACAGCCACCTCCTGGGTGAGGGGCTTAATTGACCTCTCACCTTATAATCCACCTTTCTATTATACCGAATATAATCACGAGATTGGACGTAAATGGTTAATATATTCCATTTAAAGGGATAGGCTCGATTGGTACCTAAGTTCGATCCTTGGTGATGAAATAATTTGTGGCTAGACTTGACTTACCTCTCGGCCGAACATAGATTAGTTCAAGGTCTTTTTCTCATATGATACTGTGGGTGAAAACTGAAAACCAAAAAGAATAAGAAATATATAGATAAATAAAGCTCAAACAACTGAAAAATTAGGGACCGATACTCGATAGGGATCGAAATTTAAATAGATAAATTATTATGACTAAAATAAAAAAAAAAGTATAGAGATCAAAACTCAAAATGATAAAAAAATATAGGAACTAAAAGTTATTTCAAACCTTTTAAAAATATTTGTGTTTTAAACTAAGCTACTCATGTGATGGATTTTGTTGTGTAAAAAATCAAATTATATCAAAAGTAGCTCGTGATCAATATAACATTGTTAAAACTCTGAGCAAGGATATATATTAGCCCCACGCTTAATTAGTGTGAGAACAACTTGTATGAACAAATAAATACATAAATTATTTTATTAAGATGTTTGTTTCACAACTTCTCACAATTATGAAAAGTCAAGCATTTTGAGTAATTTTAATTATTATCAAGATACTTATTAATAAATGATATTTTCCACTGTGTGTATCATCCCCAATTCATTTATTTTCCCAACAACAACATAGTAATAGAGGAAATAGAAAAAAAAATAGAGATGATAATTTTTTGGTAATCTCTATGTTTGAATCTGGTGCAATTGTCTTTGTCCTCAAAATATCACATTTGCTTCCTCTAAAGTGAACAATCCTCTAAAGTAAATTGTTCACTTTAGAGGATAAAATAAGTAATTTCAACTGTTAATAAAGAAATCAACGATTAATATTATACGCACATGTACAACAAATCATAGATGTATTAGAAATCAAGTGTTGATTTTTTTATCAACCATTGAGATATGTTGATTTACCCTCTAAAATGAGAGCTAGATGAAGTAAATCCACGTAAATTAAAGGTCTGTTTGAATTGGCTTATGCAAAGTTTATTTGGACTTATCTACTGATGTAAGCTATTGTCAGTGTATTTGGCAGAGCTTATGAAAACAGGTTATGACTAATTCATAAGCTGTTTTGGGCTTATTTTTATAAGCTACCCAGGATAGCTTATCAAAACAGTTTATAGTTTATATGAAATCAGTTTCACCACATTCTTTCTTCGATTATAAAATAGCTTATACATAAGCGCTTATCATATAAGTGCTTATGTCATAAGTGCTTAAATAAGTTGTTTTTCCAAACAGACCCTAAGTCCTCAAGGGGATAAAAACAAAGACAGTCCGTTTGTTTCCTTATTGTTGTATGTGCTCTTAAGGAACTAGTAAGAAATCACCTAATTTAAATTCTGCAGTATAGCCTTTTATATAATTAGCTGTAGCACTGTGTTTACACAACCAAAATTAATGTTAAAGGCATGTCTTGATAGGGTCTCGAGGAAGAAAATCAATTGTGCTTGAAGAAGAATCAGAAGGAAGGAGGAGAAGCAGCAGGATTATTGCTCAAAGGGAGAGGGAGAACGAAAGTAAGGAATTGGAAAGGCAGAACAACTACTCAGCCAACAATGAAAATAGAAACGATGGAAAAGAAAAGGAAACAACTACTACTGATGTAGATGATCACTCCATGCCTCGTTGTGATACTGAGCAACATTCTCCAGCCAAGAAAAAGGGACGCAAATACAAAGCACTTAATCAATTGATGATCTCATCATCAACTCAGGTTCATGTTTAACACCAAAAAAACAGAACAAAAGCATGTCATTGGTGGCTGGTCATAATTAGAAAATGAAAGGGTTAAATCATATGCAATATGTTGCATAGTTATAAGTTTTTAGTCTAAAGTGAAACCCTCCTTTTAAAAAAAATCAAATTTTTTGGAATGATATATGTAGCTTCTTGGATGTCTAATTATAGAAAAATGTTAACTGCACACTCTCTAATACATTATTTTTTTAATGCACTCTTTATGATTAGATAAAGTTTATGTGGACCCTATTACTTTGGGAATGAGTCCCACCAAATAAGACATGAGACTTATATGAATTTCACTCGATCATAGAAAATTTGTTGGAAAGAGTGTGTTAAAAAGGTATCGCTAGCAACTCCAAACTATATACATAGCTCCAATTACACTAACTCTTTCAATGACTTTCTCTTGCACCAATCATATCCACTACTCTTTCCTAAAAAATGTTATAGTTCAATGTTATTCACTCTCTTTCCTAACAAATATGATGAAATGTTGAGCTTACAAGATTACTTAAGTGGAAAAATTACAGTACTGTGTGCTCTTTGTATTTTAATATTATTTGTTTGTTCACATTCTCTTTCATCCTAAAGCCCATGCAGGAAGGGCAAATCCACCCTGAGAGTGGAAGTACTTCACAAACAAACGGTAAGCTTGTTAATTAATTATTTCACACATATATTGTATAGACTCTGCATATATACACCCTGCCATTTCTTCTGGTTAGCAATTATAGGTAACTACTAATGTATATAAGTTCTATCTATTGTATTATATATATGCAGTGTCATCTCTTAATGTTATGCCCGAAAAGCACGTACTTGAATATGTCCTTGATGTCCTACAAAGGTGACAACCATGTTAATATATGATTATTTCTCTCAAATTAAATTATTGTTTCCCATAAATGATTAGCATAAGTGGTTAATTAAATCGTGCAGGAACGACCCGGAGGAGTTCTTTGCTAAACCTGTTAGTCCTAATGTAAGTTGTTGCCTTTTGAAGATCTTTATTATTTTATTGTTATTATTTGATTATTGAGCTTTTCTAATGTTAGATATTATTTCTTTTATAAAAGGTAGAGGATTATTATAGGATTGTAAAGAAGCCGGTGCATTTTAGCACAATGCGGACCAAAGTTCATGAGAATATGTATGGAAGCTTGGAAGAGTTCAAGGTTCAAAAATCATCATATATATTTGCAATTCCATTCCTTTCCTACTTAATTTTTCATGCGTATAAATGTTTTAGGAAGAGTATTGCTCATTTTAAACACCTAGAGACTCGATAATATATATTCAGAAAAATATTAAATTTATACCGAATAACAAATAATTAATCCAAGTCTTTCAATTGTGAAAACTGACCAATATTTAGTCTTTTTTTCTTCACAAAGAAAAAGATAGTAATTTTTTTTGTTTAAATAACTTTTCAGTCGCTTATATAGGGGTTATAAAATTCTCATGTTGATTTGTGTTCTCATAAAAAAATTTAAATAATTTTTTTTATCCTTCATTATCCCATGAGCATTGTACTTGTGAATTCCCTTTTTTGACGCATACTTGTGAATTCCTTGAATATTATTCCTTAGACTTTGTTTTGTGTGCGCGCATGGGTGTTTGTGGGTATATCTGTGTGTCTATATATTGTTCTTCTGGCTCTCATATTTTTTATTACCTAAAATTAGCTACATATTATTATTTTTTAATTGTTAATTTTCTTTTTGGGAATGCTTCTGCATTATTTCAGTTTTGTTGCTTCTGGTCACTTGCATATTGTATAACACATTTCATATTTATTTGGACCTTTCTTCAAATATGCCTCACCAATTTAATTAATATTGATTTGTGCGAAACACTTCAGACTGATAAATTTTTCATCTCTTTTTTTCAATGATGTGTAGCTTGATGTGTATCTACTGTGCGCCAATGCTATGAATGCTAACCCCGCAAATTCAAGACGTTACAAAGTGGTATGGCCAAATTATGAATACAGAATACTAAGCCTTATTTGAGAGTTTTAGCTAGTATACTAATTGAGATCCTCTGCCGCAGTGCAGTGTAGTCTCTATAGTAGAGATTTTTGTCGTTAGATTAATCCAACAGTTAATATCTCTACTACAGAGGCTGCATTATATCAGAGAATCCAGGTTTACTGACTAAGCTTTAGAATATTAATGTGTATACTATTAAGTTTCCACATATATCTAAATTAATTTTGCTCAACATTATTTATTTCAGGCGGAAGCTATACAGAGTCATTCAAAAAGGGTATTTGAGGATCTAAGTGCTGTTGGCCTTCAACATTTTCAGTTGGAATCTTTCCCCAGCAAGAAGCCCCCAGTTGCCCCAAGTACACAAGGTGGATCCACAGGGCATGCAAGGTTTCGTCGCAAACCTTCTGGTAATTGGAACTTTGTGTTAATTATTCCTCTCACTTAATTAACCTCATATAGTTCTATATATATATATATATATATCCTTATGTCATGTGTGTGGCTCCATCTTGTAATAAATAATACATACTCGTCTCAGGGTGTCTCTCATTCTGAATTGATAACAAAATTGCTTGTAGTTCTAATAAGAAACAAAGTTCTCCTTCTACTAGAAAAAGTGATTGAAAAAATATTTAATGGGAGGAGGACTCAGTGGTACCACCAACTCCCTATTGGCCAGAAATTTATTCTGCTGAACTATCATTGAACCAATAGTGTAGCAAAATATAGATAGCCACCGTTTGTTTGATTAATAGGTTAAAACATGACAAAAAAGAACATATGAATTTTGTTCTATATTTAGTGCATATTAAATGTAGAGAATCAGAACATAATGTCCTATTCCAATTTGCTTATGTACATAAAAGTCAACGATGCAATGAGTGAGTGAGTTTTGGGTTGGATGGTATTACTTAATTTGAGCATGGCTGGCTAATATAATACCTGACCTCATACAATATATTGATCATGTTTTATAATTATTTTATTTTTATTTTTATTTATTCATAAAACACAAATCTGAAATCTTATTGAAGGGACATATAGTAATAATCAAAACCCTTTTTAGGAGTCATCTTTTTGCTTGAATGATTAAATAGTAACTAATTGCTCTTTTCCATCCTTCCTTGACACAGACACAGACACTGATACTCATTGCACAGCAATTGCTGAAATAGAAAGTAAAGACAAGGATTTGCCTTCAAATGACCAGTCACTCAGCACACAAGTCCTAAATGCTCCCAATCCAAACTTTCAAGTAAGTGTTTTTGCCAGATGTTAATAACACCAGCATGCAGTAGAAGAGTTTTTATTGAGAAAAAAAAAAGTTGTTTATTTAAAATATTGGAGTGAAAAATCTTTAATATGTTTGTTTTAATCTTGAAGCTCATTTGTGCAATCAAAGTTTTGAAAGGCATATAACAAAAAACTTACATCTTATACACAAAGCTTACCATACCGATTTCACCTCTCATTTTCATGGCACTTCCACTAAATATTTACATCCAAGTAGCTGCATTGTTTTATTTCTTTACCATTTTACTAAAATCCCAAAATTCAGATTTTTTAAACTATTTCAACACCAACATAACCATTCCTTAAATGGCATACTGGCTTTGCAGTTGAACAACAATGCTGGTAACTACAACAATAGTCTTCAGCAGCGCCACATTGTAGAATTGGGTCCAGAATCTCAAAATGTAGCAACCAAAACACCAGAAGATCTAAATTTAAGGCAATTTTTGAATGGTGAAACTTGGAGGCAAAGCCTTACTAATGTTGCAGACACTGTTGAGACCCCAATACCAAACCTCCTTCCAAATGTTCCAGAAACAAGAATAGATCACGAAACACCTCCAACAGATGCAACCAGAAGACATGAAACTGAACAACGTGTGCTACATTTTAACAATGCTTCTGGAATTCAGCCTACTCCACAGGCATCTGTTAAAATCAGAGGAGATGCTTCTAAGGGACAAAAGAATCCCCTTGTACAACAGGAGTGGTTTGCTTATGCTGCTTATCTTTTGAGTGACTTCTTTAGCAAATACAACCATGAGAAAAGGGAAAGTAACATGAAGAATGATCAGAATCCTAACCTACCAGGAACCATAAACAACAGCATCTGGGGTCCCTCCAAGGATAAAACGGTACTGGTTTCACCAAATGCAAATGTGCCTTTCCTTCAAGGGCCTTCTCAACACCAAAACCGTGTCTTGCAGATAGGTGGTAGTAGTAGACAGTACAACACCTCTAGTACTGCTATGATACCACACTTTCAGAACAACAAACATGTGGCTTCTTCAAGTTCAGGTTCAATGTATCATATTGGTGAGAGTTCCAGCCACATGCAAGTGTTGCCAAAGCTTGATCAACCACCTTCAATGTCAAAGCTATCTCTTGTGTCTCAGCCAATGCAGCCACAACACCCCATGTCAAGCTTTTCTGACCCTACAAGTGCTCCTATCCATTCACATTCACAAGCTGCAAACTTTTCAAGAGGGGCTTATCCAAACAAGTCTTTGTATGGTTTGGACAGTAGTGTTGTTAGTGACAGGACCACCTCACATTCACATCAGCTTGGGGGCTCTCAAGCCATGTTAAGTCCAATAACAACAACAAATCACTTCAGCCAAACTCACCAGCAGGTAGTGAACCAAGCCATACAAACACAGCCTCATGAAATGTTTCATTGTTACACTGACCTGCAAGTGAAGCTTGGTCTTGTGAACCCTATGGGCCCATTTCCTATGCCAGAGCCCAAATCACCATCACCACCTCCTCAACTGTTGTTTCCCCCTGGCAGCAGTGAAATGATGAGAAGCAACATGGATCAGCCAGAATGGAGAGAGAAAGGGAGAGAGGGAAAGGGTAGTGCCCTGCTTCCTTCAGATGATGATGATGATCAAGAGCTAAACTTGGATCTTCAACTCTAGCTTTGGCGATGACTCCTGTATATTGATTTTATTGAATAATTGGCAAACTCAAAGCCTAACATGGATTTAGTAACTTAAAAACCTTGTTTACATTTCTGCATTTTACAGTCTCTTTATTTGCTTGCTTGTGTATTAGGCCATACTTTTGAGATTGTTTGAGTTAACCTGCCTTTTAATATGCTAGTGGTGGTAAATTTTGATCAACTCTTACAGTGGTAGTTTTTAATACTACAAATACAATGATGTGTTTGGACTTTTGGCTATGTTATTAAAAGAGGGAAACCTTTAAACTTATGTAGTTAATTTAGTAACATAATAACACATGGTAAAAAGATAGTGTAAAAAACAACTAGAAGAGAACCGTATGCTAAATATGACAGGCTTTTGAATATGCTAAATATGAATGCATACTTGACCGGTGACAAATTTTAAGTTTTATTCCTACTAGTCAATTCAAACCAGATTCTCCCCTTGATTATTTAAGTTCACATACTAAAGTATGTGACTTTTTATTGGTGGATAATCATGGGAAAAAGAGGCCATTAAAAGACTCAGTGTGCTTGAGAGGTTTGGGTGCACACCAGACAGAAAGTATAATCCTAGTGAGTTCCACCTCAGCATGAAGATGAAATCAGTAGCTGTGACCCTTTTATGGATCCCCTCATCATTATTTTTGTTGTTTGAATCCCTCCAAAGTAGATTCTAAACCTTCCAATGATAATAACATTTCAGAGACTATACTTGTTTGGTAGAATTTGGAGTCCATAAAGTAAAACATTTTAGAGACTATACTTAAGAAATCAATCTTTTCATATTAAAATTTTGCATAATCTCTATTCATGAGTTACCAATAAATATTCATAAAATAGACATGGACACAAATTTTAATAAAGTCCCGGATTTATAACACCAATGAAAAGACAGCTCAAAAACCCTCCAAATGCATATAATTACTCTGTATTTTTTTTTACCATATCTATGTATATATCACTGATTGCCCAGCTGCAATCACATTCACCTGGACCACACCACCAGAGGTGAAAACCCCCACACTTTTGTATTTAATGTACTGCCACTTGGACTGAGAGTGGTGTCACCATCCTCCAAGTTACTTCGTGGAAAACAAGAACTAGGGCCATATTTGATTCACAGACACAAAGACAAATCTTCAGAAAATAAGATATCCTAGAGATTATTATCATCAATAAAAACAGATGAAATGGTCAGGGGATAGAGAGAGAAAAAAAAAATGTGACTCCAGAAAAATAACTGAACAAGTTGTTTTTCTTCTTGAAATTGAAACTATAATACCCCTGTGCCAATGAGAGTTCAAGACCATATATGCAGTGTCATTTTTCTGAATCTAACAGTTATCAAGCTCTCCATTGGCTCAAGCCATGAGAGCTGAATTGGCAGCAACAAAAACACCACTACAGTCCAAGGCACATGCAGTGTCCTCTCCTCCACAATGGACTTCTTTTTTAAAACTATTTTTATATATATTTATTGCTTTCCTTTTGTCCTTGTTCCTTGAAGTGTTTGCCCAATGGCATGCAAAACCACACCACAAAACCATGTTGATTGGCCCTTCAAATTCAGCTTTTTCTCAGATAAATCTTAAGTCATTGCAAATGCTTTCTGAGACACACACTGCACACCCAACTTGCATTTGTAATACAGGGGAAAAAATTTGTTCCAATCATCTCTCTCTTCCAGGAATATTCCAGCATGCATTGCATACCATGCACTCATGTGAAGATTCATATATAACAAGCATGCAAATTCACATTCACTTTGGACCACCATTTATTATGAGCTAGCGTGAGGAGCTGCACACTTAAATTTATATATATTACATATATATATAATATTACACAATTGTACTTGTCATTTGTGTATAATTATTAATTAACATCAAAAGAGCTGAAATTTTCAGCTCCAAGAAAAGGATTTCGCGCAAATGGTTTTTCAACATGTGCCATATATGCAGTGAATTATAAAAATTGAAAATCACACACACACACACACACCAGGAACAAATCTGAAGGGGATTAGTGGTCCTGCATTTGAGTGACATCAACACTGTACAACACAAATTTAAAATTATATGTATAGCAGATTCTAATAAATGGACAAAAGGGTATTATGGAAAAATCAACTTTAGGTATAAGAGAACTTTATGGTTTAATAATACATATATACAAGGCCCAATCACATGCCCATTTATCGAAATATCTTGTATTAAATAAATAGGGTAAAAAGTGAGAGATCCAGTTCAACTGTACTTTGCATCTCGAACTCCTCAAGTAACAGGCCTAGTTTTAGTTCAGTTACACAAATGCAAACGTATATAATAATATGATGTCCTTTTGGAAGTATATAGGAAGGAAGAGAAGCATTTTGCCATAGACAATAGACAATTAAAAACAATGGAACTCATTAAGTCTCAACAAGCTGGGGCTTAAAAATGGTATTATGTAACTTTTTTGCATTACAATATTTCAATAAAATAAGCAAATTAAAAATATAAAAATGTGAGACTATATGATGAGTGTTGTATTCTCTATTGGTAAAAGATCCGCTTTATTTCTTCCAATACTATGCTTTGAAGGATAGTAATAGAGATGATATTTAGGGATTTGATATGCGCGCCCACTTGTTTTTTAAAATGAGTATGTAAGCAAGTTACAATTTATAAATACACTCAAAATTGTTTCTTAAAATTAAGTGGGTCTATGTTAACAATTCCATATAAGATTTACTATAAGGTACACTAACACGTTTTTTAGAAAAAATATATTAGCAATACAACTTAAAATTTGTTAAATAGATTCAAAAATATAACTTACTAACATGCTCCTTTAGAAATCAAAGTTGGTGTAAAATAACAAATCCCACTAGGCACTAGCCCTTTTTTTAAATGCTCTGAAGGAAAATGAGTTGAAAGTAACAGTTGTATATGGTGCATGAGATTTCAAGGGGAAATTGGGAAAAGAATAATAATACTCCCTCGGTTCTTTTTTACTTTTTTATCAATCAGATTTTAAGAAAAAATTTATTCTTTTTATCTATCATTTTGATAGTCTAAAATTATATTTTGACAATTATACCCTTAACCCTATTAATTGTTTTACATATTTTTTATAGAATTGATTAATGTAATAGTTAAGAAGTTCAAAGATTAATTAAATAATACATCTACTCCCAAAACTTATTATACTTTCTAACAATATAAATTTATTACTAACACTAATTGTTTTACTATGATTCAAAAAAATGGATAAAAATGTTTAGAATGATGTAACACATTAATATAGAAAGATAAAATGAGATAGTGAAAAAATAAAAATATAGTAGAAAAAAAATTATCAATTAATTAATTCTTTGGTTATAGTAAAACAACTTTAAACGACGGATAAAAAGTACAGGAGAGAGTAAAGAGTTATACACCTCCCTCACGAACGTCAAACAAAGTGTATAGAACGTTATAGGTAGCTCCAAGTTCCAACCTCTAGCTAGACCCACCCACACCCAGCATAGTGATGCACGAAAAGGTAGGCAGGGTTTCCGGAGCCGATTGAGCGGCTACTATTTATTTAATTAATTAATTTCAGGCACTGCAAAACCGGTCATCAGATTCCAGAAGATTGAGATCAGCTATGTCATAATTATTATCGCAACAACGTTATACTTCAAGAACAAAAATAGTACTAGTTATTATGATAACTATTTACTACTATATTATATTATATAATATAATTTCTATCCATTACCCAGTGTTTCCAAGGTTGCTTCCTTCAACTTTTATGATATTGTTGTGGTGAAAACACGTACCTGATAATGACGCGCTTTAATCACCAATATTCACCCCAGCCAGCATGATATGATATCGCATTGCTGGCTTTCAACAAGCACCACTTCCAGATATATCTCTACGAAAAGCATGGGTAAAACAAAAGGACGCTTATGTTTTAATTTTATCTGACCCAACCTAATTGCTTTTGTATTGTTTGTGGTTTTTGCAACCAGAACGTTGGATAAGCCTTTGTTCGATTGTAGAAAAAGAAACCAAAAAAGCGATGGTAGTTCGAAAGCCCCTCAAACTAGTTTAAAAAAACATTTAATACATTCTATTCAATATTTTCAAATACTTGAAAAATAAAAATATGATAAGTATTTTGTTTAATAATTTCTCTTATTGTTTCCTAAACTAGTTATTTAAGAACCAACATTACGTTGGTTCGAGTCTTATCTATTGAAAAAAAAAATGCAGTTGGGAGGGAGACCCCACTATAAGTGATCAGCCAAGTTCTCCGATGGAGATTAGTCATCGACAAAGTCGGTAGATACTTTGTACAATAACATGGTGACCCAAAAAAATAGTTAATTAAGAAATACTAGCCCACACTGCAAATGCAATAATTACAGGATAACCATTGCCACATATCACATTGTATACCGTCCAATGTGAATTCCCCATACAGATATCATATGAAAAGTTTCCACTTTCCAGTTTAATTACCTTATCAAAGAGGTTGATATAACAAAATTACAAATACTCAAATGGATTATATATACACGTAAAAGTACTACTTCATCTCACCAGACCAATAGGTCCACTTACATTTGAGATATTCTTACCCGAAGAGTTTTGTTCATGAATTTTGACTGCATAATTATAAGTAAAGAAGGTCAATTTTGCAAATCCTAAAAGGTCCACCTTACATGCATCAATTGCTTGTACAATACCTTCTTGCAATGTATACTAATCATACCAAAAACAATCACATTCACCAGAACCATAAAATGTGACCACCAAAATCATTTGTCAAACTGAGATCACTTATAGGAAGTTGCAAGGAATCAACATCACTAATTGATGTTTTTCCTATATATGTAACGCTGCCACACTTTGGCTAATGCATAGGCCGGGAACATCGTGCCACAAATCTTATGGGGGATGAAACTCAAATCGCCAACACAAAACAAGTCATGATATCATATAGGATCAATGATTTTATCAAATGCATGCAGACAAGCCAAAAAAAAGCTCTCTACCAATAATTCGGTGGAGAAGACTAAAATAATAAAAATCAATTATACATATAAATGATTGTTGGCAATCCATTAGGTTCATAATGAAATTGAACAGTACTGCTTAATTCCAGAGCAAAAAATTTGGTAGGTGAAATTGATAATTCACTGAAATGGAAGCATATTTACTAAAGATTTCAGTATAAATGTAAGAAGGAAAATTAATAGTAACACAAAAAGAAGATAAGGAAGATATAACAGTATAAAGAGTAAAAGGGAGCTCCCTTCAGTCCAAGCAGAGACAAGAAAAGGAAGAAATTTACCTCCTGCATCATTCACACATTCACAATAGCATATCATAATGCCTTTTATCTATTGTGTTTGAATGAATGAGTCAGCAGCTAATTCAAACCCCTTACCCATCCATGAGTGGACTGAAGGAAGCTCTCTTCTACTATTCCTAATATAATTCATCTTAATCATATATTAATCCAAACCCAGAATTCATCATTACATTGAAAATAGGAACTTAATTCGATAATAAAAATGTTATAATATTTCATGTTTTCAACAGATCTAAAGGATCTAACAAAACAAAATTCCAAGGATAGTGTGTCTGAATCTTTGATAAATAAGTGAAATTACTCATAATTGCAGCAAAAGCACAAGCATATATCAAACTATAAAATACAATTAGACTTTAGAACATCAAGTGGGTTTTGAAACCTTTAATAACCAAGTCATGAACTTACTGATAATTGCCACTAGTAAGTAGTTTAATCAAATAGGACTCTCTGATCAGTAGGAACTAAACTACATGTAATCTTTACAATAATACATGCTTCAGCATAAAATTCAAATCCTTTCCATTTCAAAATATGTTGATAAATTATTAGGAATTATAAGTTTCCTGCACCCTGAAATGCCAAGGAATTAAATTAAATAATGTATTTTGGCCAAAATGGTATCAATTCTATAACTGTAATGCAATTGACTTTCAAAAAAATTGGAAAAGGTATTCAAACAAAGAGCCCTAACCCTAAGTCTTAAAGTGAACAAAAATTGGAGATAACAACACATTTTAAGAATTTCTCAGGAACATTTTCCATCATACCAAAGGAGAATACTGAATAAGAGTATGCCCTTGTTAATTTCAAACCCTTTGATTACCATGCACAATTCAAGAACAACATATGCATCTAATAACAACTTATATTTATATATGGATGTGACTAATTAAGCCAAAACCAGAGGTGCTTTCTTCAAATTGAGCACGTGTGCAATGTAATATTGATCAGAAGAGCAGGGAAAAAAAAGAGTCAACTGTCAACTTATGTGACATGATGCAAATAAGAAGCACTAAAATCAAATCAAATTAGCTACATCTTAAACTTACTCAAAGCCTTACCATTCTCATATATAAAGTCCCACCATGAATCCAGAAGCTTCAACTAAAGGATGATATCAGGAGCACTGCTGAAAGAAATGAGAACCAATATGACAGAGAAAGGGGTAAAGAAAATATCATGAATTAGAAGATCAAATGACTTATATGAGTAAATATGTTAGTTAAATCAAAGAAGAAACAGTGCAAAAATTTATGAAATGGTAAAAAGGAAAGGAAAGGAGAAATGATGGGTCAGAAGCAGAAATAAGTGAAGAGAAGAGAAGCTGTATGTGTTAAAAGCAGTAGCAGAGAGAGAGAGAGGTGTGAAGTGTCACTATCTTCATTAGAGTCAGAGAAATGAAAGCGATTGAAGATCTTCATAACCACACAAATCTGGCAAAAGCACTGTTTTCCAAAAGAAATCAAAACAAAGGTAAGGAAAGGAAAGATCATCTTTTTCTTTTCCCAGCAACAAGGGGGATTCCTTCTTTTGCAGGAGCAAAACTCATTAACAAGTTATAAGGGAAACAGAACTAGAGTTGTTTTTCTTTCTTGTTTCTTCTTCCTTTAGATAACAAAACCATCACCCTCCTTCTTTTCTCTTACAAACACTCACTCTCTTTTTTCTCTCCCTGAAATTGAAAGAGACCCTTACCACACACACAAAATCCAACCCATCATGTACTGTTTAAGTACTGTAAAGAGAGAGAGAGAGATATAAAAAAAAAAAGAGGAGAGTGAGAGGAAAGGTGGGGTTTCTTGTTGCCCCTTTAAGTCATTCTCTCTCATCATCTTTTGTGCCAGTCTCAATTCACTCAACTCAACTGTAGTGTATTGTGCACTATTTTTCTTTTTATTTTTTTTATTACAATTGTGCACTATTTTCTATTAGACTCTACAATGTCACTCTTTTTTCTAATAAGGAAGGGGTTTGGATTACTCGGTATTTGATTGAAAAGTAAGTAAAATCTAGTTTTTGATTGTTTTATTATGATAGACTAGACTTGAATATCAATAGAATCTATTTTATTAAATAGAATATATTAATCACTTGAACAATTTTAAATTTTTTTACCTTTTATTCATATAAATTCTCTTAGTTTTTGATTGTTTTATTATGATAGACCAGACTTGAATATCAGTAGAACCTATTTTATTAAATAGAGTATATTAATCACTTGAATAATTTTAAATTTTTTTACCTTTTATTCATACAAATTCTCTTATTTATTAAATTGAAATAGAATTAAATACTTTTTTATGTTTTCAATACATTAAATATATTCACTCTTTTATTTATTACTTACTTTATTTTTATAGTAATAAAAAATATGTAAAAAGATTTGTAGGATGATTTAACATTACTCACATCTAATCTCGTGATTAGTGTCATCTTTTAGATTTTGAATTTTTTAATGTTATTTGTGAACATGATAATATTATAGTACTATCTTCTATATATATTAAAAATTAAAAATAAATTAAAAGAAAATTCAATGAACTTTCTCATGTACAAAAATAATAATAATAATAATAATAATTAATAGATATTCTACCAAATAACACATATTATTATCTCTCCTTTTGTAGTCTTTCTGTCACTGTTTTCGGACCCTAATTTTTGTACATGCAAAGTGTTTGTACATACAGAGCGCGCTGAACATATTGGTGGTTGTAGCCGTATATGTAGGGGTTTGAGGTCACTGAATAGTCTGGCGGAAAGAAACATGAACCAGGAGGTACTGATTATTATACATTTTATATTTTATAGTACTCATTCTGCAGCTACTTTTTTCTAAATTTGTATTAATTAATGTTTATGGTGTAATTTTTTTTTGCTATTCTATTCTTTAATGATTAATAATTATATGAATTGTTAAAGGGAATTCTAGATAGAATAATATTAGCTTTTAAAATTTTCACAAATCTTCTATAATGTATTGTTAATACAAAATTAAATAAATATATTTTAGTTCAGATGTATAATATTTTATATCAATTAAATATTTTAAATGTGTGTATATTTTTTGTTTTAGTTTTTGAAGGTTTAAAAACTAATTTCATATCCAATGAATGTGACTTAATTGGCAACATACACTCAGCTCTTGGGTGAGAAGCCTAAAATTACTTTTGGATTGTCAAATCCAGTTTGCTTGCATCCTTTTTAAAACTCAGTTTGAAGTAAACTGAGTTTAACCTCAAACTGAGTTTAAAGCAAAAGGGACAATAAGGTTATTTTTTTCTTTTTTTTCTTTTCCGTTTAGATAATTAATAAACAGTAATTACACATTTAGAAATGTTTTTGATTAATATCATTCAAACAAAATTTATTGTCTAATATATTTTTTAGTAAAAAAATATCTAAACATAAATCACGTTAAAATAAACTCTTTTTTAACCAAACTTAATTTGCAAAATGAATTTACTCCAAAGTTACTTTTACGAACTTTAATTCAAACACACATTTAAGATTCGATCCCCATAAATCACATTTTTAGTGAGGGGCAAAGAGCTTAAATATGACTAATTAAACTCCAAACTAAGAATTAGTCTCGTAGTCGGTCCAAAATATCAAATTTGTGAGAGTACCTTGAGGTGTCATTGGGTCAAAGTCCCTTAATTAATGTGGTTTAAAAAAACTACTTTTATTAAAAATATTTTTTTTTAAATTTTTATTAAAATAATATTTTTCACTTCTACTAAACTGCTTCAGAAACCTCTAAAAAATAGTTTTTCTTCAGAGCGATCGAGTAATGAAATGAGATGACTAATCAACCACATAGTACTCTTCACTGTTTCTCAGTCTCACTTTGGTAAACAACCCCTCTCCTCTCCGCATGGAAGGCGAGCTTGACTGCTTGAGCTTTACTTCATAGCTCAGAATTTTGACAAGATACACAACAGTGATTTTTTTTTATTTTAAAAATGTACATGTTTTCTGTTTTGAAAGCAAACTATTTGTTTTATTATATAAAAAAAAAAAGCAAACTAGAGAGGAAAAACTTGAATAACTTACAATATTTTTATATTTTTAACTCTTCTATGTTTTTATCTCCAATATTGAAAAATAAATTCCAAAAATAATTATACAAATTTTAAATAACTTTCCATTCATCTTATAATCTTAAAACTACTTATTAGTATGTTACTTATTATTTGTTTCTTAAAGAATAACAAAACTAGCTATATTTAAAGGGATGAGAATGAAAGAAAAACTCACAATTGAATTAAAATCAAAACTTGCTATATTTAAGGGATGAAAGACATATTTTAACCATCATGACATTATAATGAAAATATAAAATATATAATTATCTCTTTTATATTTTTATCTCCGGTCGATATTGAAAAATAAATTCCAAAAAAAAAGATGATACGAGTTTTAAATAAATTTCAATTCATAATATCTTAAAACTACTTATAAATATGTCACTTATTATTTAGTAATATAATTATAAAGAATAACAAACAGGGGTGCTCATTATATTTTCTTCCCTTTCTTTTATTTTTCTCTGAACTCCTCTATATTGTTGCATATTGTATCAAAATTTTAAAAAAGTACACTCATGCAAAGACAACTTGGAGATATAAAAAAATCCTGTAAGATAAACTGGAGATCATGATTAGCAACTTAGGACTAACTTAAATTTGTCCATTTTAATTTTTTTTGTTTTTAAGATTTTTGGTATATCATGCATTCAGATATAGTATGGGATCTGCATGCAGTTTCAGAAATGAAATCTTCAACGCTGTAAACATGAAGTTGTATAGCAAAATATCAATAATAAATGCAATTAAAATTTTAATGATGAGATTAATTAAGAACAACACCTACATGCAATTATATTTAGTCAGTCTTTGCGACACACTCATTCAATTATTCCCAATCTTTTCACATTAATACGCATGTGTGCTTTGATTAATTAAAGATTTATTTGCTTGTTACCTTTTTTCTTTTTTCAACTTTTGCAACCTCTCAAAGTACTGTATGGAAGGCTGGGAGACCTCCTTCCTGGATTCCTTATCCAGACATGTGATCCTATAACATGATTCATGTCCTTTGCTTAATCATCATTTTATTCCAATGACGAGCACGTCATGTGTTTTCATATTTGTCTTGATGTGGTTACACATGCCAACAACACAAATCCATTGTTCTAAGCATGCTTTATTTAAAGGATTATGTTCTAATGATGATAAACACGCAAAAATAGTGTCTACAAAAAGTACAAGCTACATATCTTTTAAATTTTTTAACTAGTAGTATATTAGATAACGGCTTACCTTAGCCAACAAGACAACAATTAGAGTTGGGTAAGCGGGCTAGCCTGCAGGTCTGTTTAGACCTAGCTCACATTGACCCGCATTTTTAGCAATTTGGGCTGGTTCAATCCGCAATGTAAACAACCCAATTTTCTCAGTTCGTGTCAGCACAACATAGTTTGTAGACTAACGGGCCGACACATACCACAAACAAAAAATAGAAAAAATAAAAATATGAAAAATGGCTAAAAATTAAAATAAGTAATGATTGAGAATTCAAAAAAAATATATCTATTGTCTTTGTTTTATTTTGATTTCTTTTAGTTGATAATAATTGATTCTGTTTCATGAAATATTGATAAATAAACTAATAAAAGACAAATAATAATATAAGTTATAACTAAGAAAACATAATTTTAAGATTTAAAAAAATAATTAATAGCCTAAAACGGACCAAAACCTCCTAAATATAGGTTAAAAGGGTTAGGCCAAAAATGTCTGCATCTAAACGAGCCATATAAAAGTAGGCTCATGGCCAACACGGACTGCATGTGGGTTAAGCAGACCACCCGCGGGCCTCTGTCCATATACCCAACTCTAGCAACAACACCCATTGTCATGGCTAGTACCAACAACAACTATGTCAAACTTCATTACAATTTCATTATCTGAAACAAATAATTTCAAATTAAGAGTCAAATATCTTTTTAGTCCTTCTAAATAGGAAAAAAATTCATTTTGGTCTCCTAAAAAGTCATATTTTGGTAATCTATTTTCTGAAATATGACATCAATAAGTCGTCACATGTAGTCTTTCAAAATATCTCAATAGAGATCACATGTGGTTTATTTCAAAAAAATAGGGGAGCAAAATAAGACATTTTAAATTTGGGGATCAAAAGCGAGTTTTACCCTATTTAGAAGAACTAAAAATATATTTAATCATTAAATTAAAAAGTGAAATTGAAAAATGAGTTTAAAAAATATTTTACAAATGTTTGAAAGTATAAAAATATATAATTAATTCAAGTTAAATATTAATATATAAATTAAAAGTATCAAGGTTTCCAAATATATCTTATAACTGTGATTACTTCATAATCAATTATTATAGCATAATAATTGATAATTTAAAATCATATATATGAAAGATGTATATATTAAAATATTTTAAAAGAAAATTTTCAGAATAAAAATAAACTAAAAGTTTTAGTGCATATCAAATAGTACATTTTAAACAATAAATTTCTATATTTTAATAGCTGATAGATAAATATATCAATGTATTGCCTTAACAAGAATCATTTGCTTTTTAATAAATTAATAACGTGTTCTTGTTTGTATTGGGTGATTATTATAATTTAGCACCGAAATTAGGGATTGCCGGGCTGCTACTGTCGTCAGAGGAGCTGAACCGTACGTGTTGGTTGGTTTGTCTGGCAAAGAGGTGGCTGAGGCCATGTATCTCTACCTACCAATTACCAACAATCAAGTTTCCAACCAAGCACATTCATTTGGAAATTTTGCAAATAAAGTAGTGTGGACACGTACAGCCTCATATATTAATGGGGCTATGTGAAATAATGGTATTAATTAGCCCTATTCGGTGGGTTGAGTGATGTAATTTACTTTAATTTATGATTTAATTTGCAAAGTTTATATCACATAAAGGAGTGTAGACACAATCTCGTACCTTGGAGCTATGACAATATATGGCATGACTTGTAATGAAGATGTGTTGTCCGCGAGTTTTCCCATTGTGTGGTGGCTTATGATGTTGAATGGTCAACAACCCTTTATGATTTAGCAGGTTTAATTTTAAGCATGGAGCTCATAATGTGCATTTGAATATTGAATAATGCTGAGCAGAAAGCTATGATTTTAAAATATCAAAAGAGCGAGAAAAGATACGGCATAAAGGGACGTTGAAGTATAAAGGAATCAGAGGAAAATAATAGGCTTAATAGCATTTTTAGTTCTCTGATTATTGCGACTGTATGATGTTAGTCTCACCATTATGCTTAAAAAAAAAATCAAGAGCAAGAAAGATACAACAAAAAGGGACGTTGAAGTATAAAGAATTAAGAGGAAAAGATTAGACTTAATTACACTTTTAGTTCTCCAATTTTTAATTGAATGAATTGGGTCCTTAGGTTTTTCAAATTTTGCAATCAGGTTCTTCTGTCATTATGTGATTATATTTTTAACACCCAAAGCCTACGCATCACACATGAGACTGATTTACTACTAAATTATGTCGCATTCAGATGGTGTAGGTTGTTAGAAAATTTTCAAAACAAGTCGATAATACACGTGATACAATATATATTGTTTAAAATTTCTTATAAGGAAGGGTTTTTGTGATGCCAATAGTGCCAAGGTTGCCCAACTCAATGTCAAATCAGTCTTATGTGTGTTACGTAAGCTCCAGATGTTAATAATTAGATGGTATAGTGACAGAAGGACCTGATTGTAACAACTGGGATAATTGAGAGACACAATTCGCTCGATTAGAAACTAGAGACCAAAATCTCACAATCGCGATAACTGAAGGACTAAAAGTGCAATCAAGTCAAAAGATTAAAATCCCAAGCCCGCCTAACACATTTCTAGATCTAAAACAAACTTTGAATTTTAGACATAAAACAAACTTTGAAGTAAAATCATTTTAAAGCTAATAGCAATATTTTATTAAATTAGGGGTCTTGAAAAATTAAATATAGTTTTTCTTCTCAAGGAGAAAACCCTGATTCAAGGTGGTTGAAATACAAACCACGTACCAATGGACAACTATTAAGAAACATTTTTTATTGTGTTTTTTTTTGTCAAACATTTTTTATTATGTTTCGGCCAAATATATACTCATGTACAATGTTCTTACCTTTTTTTTTCTCCTTTTCTTTCTTATTTTATTAAGACTTAGTTTGGATAAACTTCTCCATAAGTCCTTCTAGTATATATTTTTTAACTAACAACTTTCTACATAAGTTAAAATTGACTTTTGCTCTTTACATTTTTCAAAAGCTATCTTTTTTAACTTCTCCAAAAGTTCCTATCTATTTATAAATGTCTATTTAGAACCTTTTCTTCTTGTGCATATATGAGATAAATAAGATACAAAATAAAGCTAACTTCTCTATAAGTCAAAAACTATAGTTTTTTTTTTGGTCAAAAAAAACTATAGCTTTTACATCCAAACATGTTCTAACTCTCCTTTTCCTTTTTGCTCAAAGCCTTCTCGTTACACTATTGCTTAGTGGATGGGTTTCTTTGTTTAGTCCAAGATGGAGTGGGTTTGAAGCTCATTGGGCTCCGGCTAAATGGCTATAATCCGGAGAAGGCCCTTGGATTGGGCTTTAAGTGGGCACGTATTGCCTGGCCTATTGGCCTGTTGTATTTCGTGGGCTTGGCCCATTTTCAATGCAATTTCAATCTTTGACCAAAATCAAAAGTGCAAAGACGAGTCCCCAAACACCTCAATTTTGGATACCTAAGTGGACCCTACTTGTTTACATCACTCGTTTATTTTTTTCAACACAAGTACCTAATAGGTACTCTACTCCTCCAACCTAGCAACTCCAAAAAAATTCTTAAATGGACCCCACCAATAACCACACATCACTAGAGCTGGGTATACGGACCTTGATCAGCGGATGGTCTGCTTAACCCACAGTCCGCGCGGGGCACAGACCTTGAAAATAGTAGCCCATTTAAATGTGGGCTTTTTGGCCCGGTCCGTTTAATCCGCGGGTCCAACGGGGTTTGGTCCGCGGTTTTGCGGACTGGCCCGCGGGCTGGGAGTTTCACACCAATGGTGGATTTGGTATCACACCTGTGAACAATTCTAAAAACAACCATTGAGTCATCAACTGGGACTTTCACACCTAGGGTGGGTTTCGTGTCACACCTGTGAACTGTTCTGTCCAATCTGAAAGACAGCTGCAGTATCCACACCACGGGTGTGGCTTTTTTTACAGGATGCGATTATCTTCAAGGGAAGTAGTTATAGCTATGATCTTGTATTCCCTTGCCTTTAGCTAGCATTTTATGTTATCTTGTATTCATTTGTGGTGCTTTTTTGGGCATACCTTAATCCTTATGCTCTTGAAAATCAACTTTTAGTACTAATAAGATATAATTTTGCTTATAAAAAAATGTACTTAAATTGTAAATATTTATTTTCCATGAATTTTTAACGTTTTGCCCATTTTTAGTTATTTTTTTATTTACGATTCGTGGGGCGGCCTGTTAGCCCGCGGACTTAGCAGTGCGGATACGGGCTTGGCAAAATGAGCCCATTTAAATTGCGGATTGGGCTGGCCCAACTCGCTCAAAACGCGGGCTAATGTGGACCGGGCCTAAACAGGCTGACCCGCATACCCAGCTCTACACATCACTCATTTTTATTTATAAAATGCAACCGGACCCACAAAACAGTGCAAGCACCGAGTGCTTGCATAGGTACCCATTTTGGTTAGGTACCGCTCGTGTCAGTGCTCCATCGAAAAAGTCAGCGTACCTAATAGAAAAAGGTGCTTTAAGCACCCACACTGTGGATGCTCTAAGATGCATCAATCAAATTAAGTTATGGTGTTGACCAAAAAAAAAATTTTAAGTTATGGTGGATTGGACAATTAAGTAATCCAAATAAACTGTATTTAACTATTAGTTCTAATTTCTCAAAGCAAACCAACCCATA
This sequence comes from Glycyrrhiza uralensis, assembly GCA_030159175.1. Lineage (NCBI taxonomy): Eukaryota > Viridiplantae > Streptophyta > Magnoliopsida > Fabales > Fabaceae > Glycyrrhiza > Glycyrrhiza uralensis. Next base: position 7,178,207 of record BRZY01000006.1, read on the forward strand.
TGAGTCCATCTAGCTCGATTTGGATTAAACTAAAGGTTAATACAAAAAAAAAGCCAAACCAACCCATTTATTTATACCCCAAATCCTGACAAGGTATTGATAATTTATCTTCAAACAATATTGTGAGTGTTTGTTTTAATTCTCAAATGTGTGTTTGAGGCCAAAATCATGTTTGACCAAGTCAAACGTGATTTTGGCAAAAAGTTGGACTGATTGTTTCCACAACGTGAAAATTCGAAATGTGATTTTGGGATCCAGAATCAATTATGATGGAAGGAAGCCATGGGTTACTTTTACGTTTGCCAAAATCAATTTTAGGTGTGGGACCCACAAAATTCTTTATATTTACACATCAAACGTGATTCTACCTTTATCATCCAAACACAATCAATTCTTCTGAACACACTTTTAAAATATCATTACCAAACACAATTCTATCAAACACAATTCTCAATTCTACCAAAATCTAAAACAAACAAACCCATTATAGTTTTTTTTTTATTTTTTTTAAAATCTAATCTAGATTTATATTTCACTAGAAAAAAAATCAAGACCTACTTTTTTTCCAAGAAAATTTAAACAATTATCATAATAATTTTTTATATACATATTATCTTTTTTTTAAAGCAAAAGCCAAAGCAAATCGCGCACACACACACACACAGCTTTTTATATTTGTTGGGATAAATATAAATGTTAAAGGTTTCTTGTTCTGTACATTTTTTTTATTCATTTGGTCAAACATCTATAATGATAAATTTTTTTAATATTAAAAGCAGTTAATAGAGATTATAGGTGCAAAATAGGATAACAAAAATGCTACAAAGGGCATATTTTCTTTATAACAGTTATAGAAGATTATAGATTTATAATAGTTATAGTCTATATATCTAACAAAAAAAAAACCGCCTATATATATCGCTGCTGCAGCATACCAATAAAAAAAAAAAAAAGAGCTACTCCAGCACCTTTGGCGTTCCGTTCAAACTAAGTCCTCGCCGCACGGAGGCAACCGCGCATTTGCTCTCGTCCCACCCGCAATGTCGCCGCGTCAGCCCAACGCGCCGTCGCCGGTGGCACCCCTCCCCGACGAACTCATCGCCGAGATCCTATCGTGGCTTGAAGTGAAAACCTTGATGCGACTGAGATGCGTGAGCAAGTCATGGAAAACCCTCATCTCCGATCTTACCTTCGTGAAAATGCACCTCGAGAGATCGGAACGAAACCCGCACCTCGTACTAAGGTGTGCACATTTTCCCAAATCAGCGCGCTACCCTGATTTTAGCATAGTACCGTTACCCGTACGCCGTTTACTAGAGAATCCGTCGTCGACCACCGTTGCCTACGACCCTTGCTACCGTTGGAACAGGTACGACTGCAACTGGAGCGTCGTTGGTTCCTGCAATGGATTGTTCTGCATGCGTGGTTATTCTTTCACTCCTGCGTCTCGAGACTACCGGTTCTGTTTGTGGAACCCTGCCACCAGGGTAAGTTCTGGAGAATTAGGGTGTTTTCGCGATATTAAAAAACCTAAGTATGGCTTCGTCAAGTTTGCGTTTGGTTATGATAGTTTAACACTCACTTATAAGGTGGTGGCGTTCCGCGTGCAATTTGTAGACCATTACGTACGCGAGGTGAGAGTATTCAGTTTTGGTGATAATGATAGAATTTGGAGAAATATTCAGAGTTTGCCAGCGGTTGTGGTTCCTCTGCGGGGGAACTATGGAGTGTATAATGATGGAGTGCATTTCAGTGGCACTATTAATTGGTTGGCCCTTCACAACAACAACAACAACAAAAAACTTGTGATTGTTTCGCTTGATCTCTCCACGGAGACATACTCCGAGTTGCTGCTGCTGCCTCAGGGTTTTGATGAACTGACACACGTTGAACCAACTATCGGGGTTTTGAAGGATTGCCTTTGTTTTTATCATGACTTCGAGGGAACCAGTTTGATTATATGGCAAATGAAGGAGTTTGGGGTTCAAGCGTCTTGGACTCAATTGCTTAAAATTAGTTACCAGAGTCTTCCGATGATGGTTGATGAGTCTGATGACGATGATGGCTTGGAAGATTCTCCATGGTTGCCATTGTGCCTTTCTGAGGATGGTGATACAATGATATTGACACGTTTTGAAGGCAAGACAGTTCTCTACAATTGGAGAGACGATAGAGTGGAGACATCTAGAATTACCGATCAAATATGGCGGTGCGTTGCCATGACTTATGTAGAAAGCTTGGTTTCACCACATTGAAAGTATGTGTTCCTCTTTGATGGTTTACTCGTTTGAACTTATGTTTAAATCACTGAGGTTGTTTTACAATTATTGTCATTTATTTTCATAATGGACATTTGTGGATAAATGATGGAGTGTATTTGAGTGGCACTATTAATTGGTTGAGTGGTTGGCCCTTCACAAACACAATAAGCCCAATTGGAATTGGAAAGATATCACTGTTGAGCACCTAGTGATTCTTACCCTTGATCTGTCTTCAAAGACATATATGGAGTTGCTGCTGCCTCATGGCTTTTTTCACGAAATGACATATATGTTCAGCCAACTATCATGAGGTTTTGATGGATTGTCTTTGTTTCTCTCATGATTGCAAGGGAAACCATTTTTTCATTTGGCTGATGAAGGAATTTGGAGTTCCAGATTCTTGGACTCAGTTATTTAAAGTTAGTTATGTGCAGAATCTTCAAACAAACCCATTACATCCTTATCCATGGTTACCATTGTGCCTTTCTGCCAAGGATTATGTGGAAAGCTTTGTTTCAATTGTTTGAAAGTATGCTCCTCTTTGACAGATTATGGTTTGAATTTATGTTAATTTCATGAATTTTTTTCTTTTAAAAAAAATTTCTTGTCATTTCATGATAATAGATTGTGTGAATGTTTTTTATGATGTCTTAGGTTGATTGTTTTGTTGAATGATTATTTATTGGCTATTCTTTCGGTTCTTGCTAATTGCTTAATTCTCCCGTGTTTCCTTAGAATGAATGTAAATAATAGTATACAGGTTAGTGGGCTAGACAGATCCTTAGAACATGTAGGAAAACATGTAAATATGGTACCAGCCTTGTTGGCAGTAGGAAATTTAAATGCAATGTTCATGAATGACATAAAAGTATCAGTGTACATATGTTATAGATCCTACATGTAGTCCTAATATATGCTTAGTGAGACAGAAATACTTTCCCATAACTGAAATCATGGGTGAGTTTTGAAGTTTCAATGCTTTATTTAACTCAAAACAATGGTTCATAATTTTATTATACCGAGTATACACTACAAAATCTGGGTGAGAGTCATAAGTTATTTGCAATTAATAGAAAAGAGCACAACTCCTTCACTACGTGGTGTGGGGGAACGCTGGTTTCTGAGTAATTTAAGATGGAAACTTGGGAAATTTTTGGAGGCCACATTGAGTTAAATTCTAGAAAATAAATCGCCTCCTTTTGTGCACACTGCAAAAAGAGTGTGAAACACATATGGTTAATCCTATGAATGATGGTGCCACTTCATATGGACCAATACACAAATTGCTCCACCAAGGACCAATTCAATTTCACCTGCAATAGTGGAAAGACCCAATTTATTGTATATTTACGAAATAAGCTCATCATTTATATTAATTACAAAAACATTTGTATATATTTATGAAAATAACCCATTATTATGGATAATAATAAATTAGGCAAATATTTTTAGGTTGCGTTTGGATGGAGAAATTCAAAATTCCAAAGAATTTAAAATTCCTAGAAATTCAATTTCTCGCTCTCGCTCTTTCTCTATCTGCCTCTCCCTCCCCTTCCCCCTCTCGCTTTCTATTCTAAAAAACCTCTCCCTCTCCCTCTTGCTTTCTCCCCCTCTCTCTCATGCTCTCTCTCCCTCACTCCCTCTTTCTCGCTCATTATCTCTTCCCTTCTCTCCCTCCCTCTCTTTCTCACTCTCACTCTCCCCTCTCTCTCGCTCTTTGAAAAACCTCTCTCCGCTCTGTCCCCTGTCTCGCTTTTTAAAAACCTCTCCCTCTCACTCTCTAAAAAATCTCTCCCTTTCCCTCTTACTCTTTTCTCCCTCGCTCTCTCTCTCTCTCTCCCCCTCCCTCTCTCTCGCTCTCTCTCCCCCATTCTCTCTTGCCCTCTCTCTCTCCCTCTTGCTCTTTCTCTCTCCCTGACCCTCCCTCCATTCTCTCTTGCCCTATCTCTCCCTCCCTTTCACTCTACCCTCTCTCTCGCTCTCTGAAAAATATCTTTCTCTCCCTCTCCCTCTTGCTCTCTTTATCCCCCCTCTCTCGTGCTTGCTCTCTCTCCCCTCCCTCCCTCTCTCTCTCGCTCTCTATCCCCCATTCTCTCTTGCCGTTGATCTCGATCTCTCTCCCTCTCCCTCTCTCTGTCCCTCCCTCTCTTGCTCTCTCTTTCCCTACATTCCTCTCACTCTCCCTCCCTCTCGTTCCCATCTCTAGCAAGAGAGAGGGAGAGATGGGGAGAAAGAGAGTGAGAGAGAAAGGGAGAGTGAGAGAGAGCGATAGAGAGAGGGAGAGAGGGGAAGAGAGAGAGGGAGAGAGGGGGAGAGAGAGAGGGAGACTTAGGGAGAGAGTGAGAAAGGGACAGAGAGGGAATGAGAGAGAGCGAGAGAGAGAGAGGGAAAGAGAAGGGGAGGGGGAGAGAGATAAAGCGAGAGAGGGGGAGGGAGAGAGCGATAGAAAGAGGCAGATAGTGAGAGGGGGAAGAGAGAGGGAGAGAGCAAGAGAGAAAGGGAGAGAGAGGGAGCGAGAGAGAAAGAGGGAGAGAGGGATCTAGAGCAAGAGAGGGTGAGAGAGAGGGAGAGGGGAGGAGAGAGCGATTGAGTGCGAGAGGGAGAGGTTTTTTAGAGATAGGGTGAGAGAGAGAGAAAGATATATTGAGAGTGGGGAGACTCAAGGAAGAAAGTTGTTTATTGGGGCTCATCAAATAATTATAATCATTAATAAAAAAATAAGTTTTTTGTTAGAATAAAAAAAATTAAACTTCTACCCGGGAAAAAAAAGTCGTTTGGTAATATCCACAAAAACACTAAACTTAGGGCACATTTCGTAATTTGAAAACTTAGGGCACATTTCGTAATTTGTGTACTAGTAATATTTGTATTTCAAAGCACCCTTTATGCAAATACCTTAAAATTAGTTGGTAACCTTCTAAGCAGATAACCCATGTAAAATCTGGACCGTTTCACTATTTAATTATTATATTTACGGTCAGTATTGGATTGGTCCTTCATGGACCAATTTATGCATTGTTCCATATGAAGTGTCACCATGAATGATCATTACATTTTGTTTTTCTAAGGTAGTTTGGGAGAACACATTAATTTTGCCGGCTAAAGATGACAAAGAAAAGGAAACGGATGAAACCTCTCTGTGGTTTGGTCACTTGCTTCACTTGTGACGAGCAACATCATTTGCGGTTTGTGTTTTACTTAGAATGTGTTTTCCAACCTGTTTGTTTGTTGTTGGTTCATCTTTACTTTTCTTTTTTTATCAGTTGATTCATCTTTTCTATAATGTTCAGTAATTAAATCACAATATTCTCTAAAAATACTAATGATTGTTTTGTTGTAGAACCACCTCTTATTTTTTAAATTGAATCTACTATTATATTGAGCTTTTGAGAATTTCCCCCCTTTATACTAATGCAACGAGTCCCTTTCAGAAAAGCTTATATACCCCTACCCCTTGTATATTTATTATTTTTCCTCCCCCACCCCCCTCCTAAAAAAAAATGCAGCTTGTGCACAATGGCAGTAAACACTAATCAAGTTCCGTTCTTGACATGACAAGGCTTTTCTTAAATAGAGGTTGATTTCCATCATGTACAATGAGATGCCATTTCTACCATTTGACTACTGTGTGAATTGTAAAGTGCTCAATTCTTTAGTTGTACATAGCATTTACTCTAATCTATTTCATGTTTTAATTTTGCAGGATTAGTTTTTGAATTCTTATTATATTTAGTTCATTGCTATCCCAGATAAAGATTTTCTGTCTAAAACGGGCTCCAATCAATAAGAGAAGTTGAAGCTGTTGTACAAGCCTCCCGGTGGGTCTCAACGGGTTCCTGCTAGCAGAAGCAATGGAGTGGTGATTTATAAATATCCGAAAAATATATTCACTTATTCAACACTTCTCAATTTTTTCTCTATCTCAACCTATCATTTTATTACTTTTCTTTCTCTCTATATGTCACTCTAGTGGTAGACACCTCGTGGGTTGCCATCAAAAAGTTAAATTATGGATAGTGCTTTCTGTTTTCAATTTTCTATTACATGCATGGTCTCCATTTTGGATCGCTTTATGACTTCAATGGACGATGAATAAGTATAGGATGTTTTGAAGTGAAGTTGAGCTGATTGAGCAAAGCATTCCTCATTTTCCGACATCGGTTTGTAGCATAGTTGAGTAAATTGTCCTTGAAAAAGTTAATGTGATTAGTATTAAGGTCCTGTTTAGATGCATAAGTTCAACTTTTAACTTATGGAGAAGTTAGATGCTAAGGAAAAGGAAAAAGTTATCAAATATATAGTTGTTAATAAATAGATAAGTGTTTATAGAATAGTTAAAAAAAGATAGTTTTTGAGAAAAGTGAAGTGTAAAAGTTAATTTCGACTTATGCGATAAGTTATTAGTTAAAAAATACATATTAAAAGGGCTTATGAAAAAGTTTATCCAAATAGTATTTATGTCATTTTCCCAGTGGTTCATGTTGAAATAGAAAGTTAAAGAAGGTAAAAATCATTAATCCGATTACTTGGCCAGTTGATGTGACACATTTTTTCTAATAATTTTATATTATTTTAGTACTATAGTAACTAGGGATGTTCATGGATTTAAATAAAATCGACCAAATCTAAAAAAAATTACATATTTTTTTAGCAATTCAGAAAAAGATTTTTTGATCCAACTCAAACCGAATCTTCTTTTTATCGAATTGATTTGGGTTGGGTTTAGGGGTGGGAGTAGGTCAGGCTGCCCGAAAGGGGCCTATGGCTTGGCCTACTTAAGGTCTAACTTGGCCTGGCCTATTTATTAAAAAAGTTAGGCTCGGGCTTTTTAAAAGCCTATTTAGTTAAATAGGTCATGTTTAGGCCTGTAAAAAAGCCTATTAAGCCTAGCAGGCCGGCCTATATATATATATATAGAATAATAATATAATATAATAAAAATAAAATATAATGAAAAATAGGCTTACTTGTTTATTTATTTGTGAAAGCCTAGAAGCCTATTTATCAGTGGATCGAGGTCTACTGACCTCTTTATCATTAGAGGTCTACAAACCTATTTACAAGTAAAAACGTAATAGGTGGACGCTTATTTAAAAGCCTTAGTGAAATGTAGGCCTTTAAATAGGCTTGTAGGCTGGACCAGGCTTTGAAATAGGCCATGTTGGGTCTTAAAAATTGGCCTATATCAAGCTAATAGACCAAGCTCAGGCCTTAAGATTTCGAAATAGGTCAGACCCAGGTCTTACAGAGCTTGGCCTCGCTTGGCCTATTCCTACCCTTAGTTGGATTTGACAATACATGACAAAAATTCGACCCGACCCAAATTGAGGTCTTATGTTCGGTTAATTCAAACAAGACATGGTCCTCTATATACACCCAACCCCAGTGTAGCACAGATACCATTCTAATTAAAATTAAAACCTTTTGACCAAAAAAAAAATTTAAAACCTTTGGACCAAAAAATATAATTTAAAATTAAAACCTAAATCAATTATGTCCTAAATAAATTTTGGTCCAAATTAGTAATGCCATTTTGACCCCCAAACAATCATTACCTGGACTCCAATGGCCTACCCACTTGCTTGACCCCCGATACTCTTACTTGGACTTTGCCACCTCCGAGATTCCTGAAGTGTAACATATATTGATTGATGATTGATGATGCTGATTTCTTTACTGCTCAATGCAGTACCTCATTTGGGTTTTGTGTTATCGAGACTGACTATAAAATGGTGGTGGATCAACTTAGGCACCCTCATAATGTTGAATAGAAGTTTGGAGATATATGGTTAGAGAGTGTGCCCCTTCTTTAGTATGTGTTTGGGAGTTTTGGAGGGGAGAAAAGGGGAGGATTTTGATATTTTAAGAAAAAAGTGAAGGGGAAGAAATGGGAGAATACCTCCTACTTTGCATAGATGATTAGTTTTTAATAAAAAAATAAAACTTCCAAAAATTTCTAATTTTGGGGAATTCCAAAAATGTATTAGGGAGAAGGTTTTTGAGATTTTTGGAGGGTTTTAAAATGTTTCCATATCCCTCCCCTCTTTTTATAAAACTAAAATATTGCTATAAACCCTCTATTCCCCTCCCCTCCAAAAACTCCCTCCCAAACAAACTCTTAGGCTATGTTTGAGAGTTGGGAGGGAAGGGGAGGACTTTGGGGGGAAAGGGAGGGAAACCCCTCACATTGTTTGGGAGTTGCAATTTGTGAGAGGGAAGGAGTTTGGGGGTATAGTTTGATAAATTGACTTTTTTACCCCTTCTTTTAAAATGTAATAGTGTATACAATGCAATTCTCAGCTAGCTACAGTAACATTTTTTTTTTGAGTTGATGCAGTAACGGTTATTTTTTAAAAGCAGATGCGGCAACTTTTTTTTTTTTTTTGAACTGACGTACACATGAACGTTGCATTTTTTTTATTGCTTTGCTTTCCTAAAATTAATAATGTAAAAATTATTTAATATGTAATTTTATACTTTTCCTTATCTAATCTAATATTTATACATTAAAAAAAATTTAAATATTAAATTGACAATTATTTATTTTATCCAAGAAAAACCTAGTTTTAAATTTAATAAATAAAAAAGTCAGTATTTGATAATTATATACAACAAATATAAAACTCAATTCAATTTCAATTTTTACAACTAAAAAAATTATGTCACGCGTATTGATTTAATTAATACAACCTATTTTAATAAAAAAAGATTAAATTTGGGTATCGGGGAATTAATTCAGCTACAGATTCAAACACTTGCAGAAGGAAGATTATGCAAGTTAGAGCATACGAAACAAATAACCAAACAAGTCATCGATAATCATTGTTAGAACCATGAATTATAAACTGTTGTAGTTAAGACAATCACAACCTATATCAGGGGATGAAAATATAAATATATGCAATATAAGTTAAACAAACACTTAATTCCAAGAAGTTCTATCTTTACCCGAAAACAATGGGAGGAAAACCAGAATCCAGAAGCAATCAAATTAGTTCATCACTTGGAATAAACTCTACACCCTCTCTTATGATCTCTATTTGCAAGGGAGAGGTGAAAAAAAAAACAAAAACAAAAAAAGACTCCAAAAAGGATAAAAGAAAATAAATCCAGCCATTGAATGAGACTATTGCTTGTACAGCCCCAACTCTAACCTCATTGTCAAGGCATACGTACAAGTAAAAACCATTGATCATGATACACATGTGTGCTTTCTTAATTCATGAGTAAATAGCTTGAGAAACAGATAAACTCAAGGTATCATTGAGCATAATGCAATAATATAAGTTATTAGCTTCCACAAAGTAAGATCAACTCAAGGTATAATCAAAACAGAAAGTAGTGAGTGTGAATCTATCTATCCCAAGTTATTAGCTTCCACAAAGATAAACTCAATGGTATAATCACTGAACCATTGAATTGAATCAGACTAAAAAAACCATGCCACTTAACCTAGTCAAGGCGTCACAGTTTAGAATTGAGAAATGATTTAAGGCTAAAAATAATTAGTTGCAAAGCAAGGCACATGAGTTCACTTTGATTGAATTCCACGCGGGAAAGTTGAGTGGCTTTGAGACATGTTATTACAACCAAGATAATTAAAATTGTGTAGCATGTGATATATATTCAACTATACGGAAATTTATATAATGGGAGAATTACCTAATTGTCATTGCTGCATCAGATATTTGAGATTTCTTTGGCGGTGATGTATATCCAGGTTCATATTGCTGCAAAAACAAGGAAAAAATAAAAAAAGAATCACTAGTGCAAAAAATGGATTAAACAGGACTTTTAACATCGGTTATATGCGCAGGCGATGTTAAATAGAAACGCGGTGGCAAAATTGTAAATAAAATAAACTTTTTAACATCGGTTGTGTTAAACACCGATGTTAAATCTTAATTTTAATATTTGGCAGGTTTAAAATAAATCTTTAACATCGGTCTTACTGGAAACCGATGTTAAAAGTCGGTTACTATTATAACTGATGTTAAAAGCTATCTGTTTCAAAAAACGCTACAGACCCTCATTTCTCTCCATTTCGTTCCTCTCTCACTTCTAAACTTTGCGTTCTCTCTCCATTTCGTCCAAATCCCCTCCTCCGCAACAAAGCCACCGTAGGAACCCCTCTCCACCGTGAGCCACCATTTCAAACCGTTGGTGGCCGCCGCGTTCTCACTCCGTTGGTGACCGCCGCGTTCTTGCTCTGTTTGTGACCGCCGTGTTCTTGCTCCGTTCGTGGCCGCCGCGTGCTTGCTCCCTTCGTGGCCGCCGCGTCTTGCTTCGTTCATGGCCGCTGTCGTCAGGCCCTTCGTGGCCGCGGCGTTGTCACTCCTTTCGTGGTCGCCTCCGTTCTTGACAAGTAGCGAGGTAAGCCTTCTCCTATCTCTCTTTCTCTGCATTCTCATTTCTGTTTTGAAGTTTTACTCTTAAGATTCTGAAAAATCTGGAACACTGAAATGGGATGAGTTTATTTGTTCAGAACTGGGATGAAAAATGTGGATTCTGAAAAATATGGAACGCTGAAATGGGATGAGTTTATTTACTCTTTTAGTATTTGAAATACACACCATGTGTTTGATGTTGTGCCTAAGTGAAGTGAATTTAGTTTTGAGATAAAAAGATTACTATCCTGGTGTGCTCACCAACTGTTCGATAAAAGTTTTCAATGAGTTAGGCATTTATATATGGATTCTATTGTATTATTGATTATTCATAGTCCCTTTATCTTTTCAAGAATGTTTGATTAACCTCTTCACTATATTTTTGTACTTTTATTGGGAGAGATAAGAATGAGAGGATGAGGATGTTAATGTCCATCTTGAGAACAGGGAGTGTAGCCCCCCTTATTTTAGACTCTAAATTTTCCATGGTGTTATTTAAATGATAAGTTTAAAGAATTTGGAAGAAATTTTTATTGCTAACTGGAAACATTAACTGGACTATACCATTTTATCACATCAGCGTAAATGATATTACAGATCTGCTTGGTGCACAAAATTGGCTTTCAATAACTGTTCTATAGTTATGGTGCACGTAAGTATCTCATATATTTGTAACTGTAGTTAACTTCTGAAGTATCAAATATTAATGCTATTTTTTCTCTAAATTTTAGGTATATTCATCGTCTCTGTATCCGTAACAACATCAGTCATATATATGCAATCATGGACCCATACCTAGTTAGTCCTTCAGAGGGTCATAATTCTGAGGAAGTTCAAACCTACATCCAGAATACGCTAATTAATCAGAACAAAGTCGTTTACCGAGCACCATTCTTGAATGCGTAAGTATACATATGTAGTTGTCTGTTTAACTGTTATGGTGTCTACTTCAATTCATGTCACCACTAATTGTTTCCCAATGCAGGGTCAAGCATCATTTTCAGTTGATCATTATTTGTCCAGGCAATGAAAAAAATTATCAACCTGTTGTAGTTTGGATGTGTTCGTTGGATCATAAGCCGAAAAACTCCATGAAGAACACTGTCAACCTGTAAGTTTTTTATTAGTCATGATATGTAACATTACTCTGAAATGTATAACTGTTTTAATGAATATTCTTTTTATCAAAGAGCTTTGGAAGGATATTGGAGAACGAAAGGTAAAAGAAAGAAGAATCCGATTTGGATTAATGCCACTGTAAGTAGTTCAATGTAAAACCTGATTAGATTAGTAGTCAATCTGTATAATATTTAATATTCAAATTTTGGTATTTATTTGTAGGTGCCGATACAAGTCTCTAACTGGGAGTGTGGCCACTGTGTCATGAGATATATGCTAAACATTGTCAGCGGGAGAATAGTTGGTGATTGGGAAGAGGTAATAACATTTTTAACCATTTACACTATTGGGGTAGTTACTATAATTTCGGTTTTAAAATTGACCATTCTAATTAAACTTGCAGACATTCATTGACAAGTCTCCATTTTCCGAAGAAGTTATTCAAGGCAATCGGGAACTTTGGGCAGAGTTTTATTTAGAGCACTATGAGAGGAGTATTAAAAAAACATGATAACTTTGTATATATGACTTGCTAGTTTTGTTTGGTATACTTAATATTGGTAGTTGTGTTGTTACTCATTTGTAGTTGTTTTGTTACTCATTGGTAGTTGTTTGCTATATATACATATCTATAATTGGTTGTTGTTTTAGTTAACTTAATTTGTATGTCTTGTTAGTTGATTTGGTATCTCAATTAGATTGATATTGTTGGCAATTTGAATGCTGGCTGTTCTGTTTTGACTCTTGCGTACGTTCTATTGTTTAGGTAGGTGATAAACTAAATCTGTATTAAAAAAAAAATTTACTTTTAACATCGGTTATTTTCCATAACCGATGTTAAAAGTGGTTAGGACTAAAAATCGATGTTAAAAGTCAACTTTTAACATTGGTTAAGAATAACAACAGATGTTAAAAGTGAATTCTGACAACATTTATTGGACCAAAAATTGACTTTTGACATCAGTTATGTAACCGATGTTAAAAACATGTTTAACATCGGGTGATTAACCGATGTTAAAAGTGGCATTTTCAACATCGGCTTAATCAACATCGATCCAATAACCGATGTTAAAAGTCACTTTTAACCGATGTTAAAAGTGTTTTTTGCACTAGTGAATCAGTTTCAGCTCTTGTGATATTGGAAGGGGACTCTGTTTAAAATAAAAAATTCCATAGACCCCATGTTCTTAAAATATCAAACGGAAAATAAAGATTGAAACTAATTAAAGCCAAAGCAAGTTTGTCTTCCTGAGAAACAAATTAACAAGCATTTCAATAGAAAAAATAGAATACATATACAGAGAGAATTTAACATTAGGCAATGGCAGAAGAGAAGGAAAAAAAAAGCAGAAGGAAAACATCAGAAAGGAAATTATGATCGGAAAGGAACAGCTGACCCAATTTACATTTAAAAAAAATTAACAAGAAGAAGACAAAATGAAGGAATTGGTTAGCATCAGGAAATCATAACCGATTGAAACTTATATCAAAACAAAAACGAAGGAATTCAGTGTAGGGTTACACACTAATTAAAACAAGAAAAACTGAAGCCTCGTCATACCTGTAGACAAATTTCACAAGTTGTATTTCCCTTCTCATTACACTTGTCTGAATGCAATCTCTATGGGCAAACTGAACAACGAAACACAGGTATAATAATGAACAATTCAAAGCTGAAACACCACGATTCAAAGCTGAAACATGAACGAAGGACCTGGATCGAACAAATCAAACATGAGAGACAATGAACATCAAATTCAACAAAATGAATAAACAAAATGAAGAAGATAGATCTGAGAAATACCTGATTGAGATCAATCTTGGAAGAGGAAGAGTGTGAAGAGAGCGATGGAGATTGATCGAGAGAGACACGCAAGAAGGAGATCGATCGATCGAGAGAGAGAGAGAGACGCATGTAGAAGGAGATCGAGAGAGAGAGACGCACGAAGGAGCTGGGAGCCTGGGACAGTGAGACTAGGGTTCAGACTGAAATTGGAATTTTCCAAATTACTCTGGGGTAAATGGGTAATTTCATTCTATTAATCTCTGAAACCCCCCAATTTGGGGGAACTCCGAAAATTGGCCCAAGGAGGGCTTTGGGGGGTTTTTGGAAACCCTCCAAAAACTTTTTTTAATTTTAAAAACTCCCAAACAAAGTAATTGAGGATTATAAGTCCTCCCCTCCCCTTCCCTCCAAAAACCCCCATCCAAACATAGCCTTAAGGAACTTTAGTGTGCAGTTCGTCTAGAGACAAACGAATGGAGTAGCTCATATAGTTTAGCTAAGGCGACCCCTTTCTTAGCTAGTCCCCAAGTTTGTTTTGGTGCACCTTCTTGTATTGATTTGCTAATTATTAATGAAATGCCATGATTTTGTTGCTTCAAAAAAAAATTGTCCAAATTAGTAATGTCACTGGACCCATCCATTGCCAAACAATCATTACCATATGCTACTGACAATCTTAGACGTCATTTGTCAAAGGAATGCTAGCTCAGGGAAGGTGAGTTGTTAAATTATTACATAAGTTTCAATGATTTCATTGAATTTGAATAAGTTTGCAGAACTTAACCGAGTTTTTGATAAATTAAGTCTCTATTAATTATAAATTAAGTTTTATATAATTAAATTTCTAAAACTTATAACAGCTAGTCGGCCACAGAGAATAATTTGCACAGGTAATTTCAATATATATCAGTATTGGGCTCTAGCTATATAAATGACCGAGTAGTTAAAGACCTAAGTATATTTTATTAAAAACTTTTAAATTAATCTGTCAAAAAAACTTTAAAATTAAAAGGTTTTGATTAAAAGAATCGATAAAACTGTATAAATTAATACTACAAAGTATTTTTCAGAAGAAGAAAAAACAGAATCGTAGGATGCATGCATATATATGATTCTCATAATTGACCTATACTATGGCTTTATTTGCTTCAGAAGTTGGCCCAACATGCACATTGCCATTCATTTTCTGCAAGAACACCTCGTAGGCTCATATATAGTCCTGGGAATCCTATGTCCTCCTTTGTCTTCCCCCCTTCACTTAATCCCTTCCAAGTCGCATACGACACGTTCTATTCTATGGCTTAGTTTATTTGAAAACGATATTATAAGTATGACATGATATGTAGATTGTTAATGTCTATATAAAATGGTAAAGAGAGAAAAAGGTTTTTCTATCCAAGCTTTATTGGCATTAAATTTAGTTCATGCCTAGATGACTACAAATTTAGGAATAATATGCCTAGTAAGGAAATTTAACTCGACAGTATACCACATTGATGGTATATATAGTCTAGCTTCTTTAAAAAATACACCCATATTTTATTTACAAACAATAAATGTATTGCTTGTATTAATTTCTCTTTCCATTTCTCAGCAACAATTAATGCTTCTAAAGGTTTAAGCAATCGGTAAAACATATATACCAACATGGTGTGGCATGCAGGGTGATAGATACTTGGGGTTTCTTAAGTATAATATAGTGGGTTTGATCCCCACTATGTGTATAAAAGAACATCTCTTCGGAGAGGCCAATTCTTTAAATATATTTATGTACCTCGAGGGATGGTAAAACATAAATTTTTTTCTTCGTAAATTATATAACTAATATGCCTTTTCAGTCGGTCATCAAATTCATAATTAAAGAATCAACTTATATGCAAAAAAGTTTAAGGAAAAAGATCCGAATAATTTATTTTATATTATTGCAATTTATTATATCATTGTATATAAGATATTTTGGGTAAGCCTGAAGACTAATCCATTGAGGTACTGAGATCCATTTAAGAGGTTGACTTATCCAATAAATGCTCTTCCAATACACACTGCTTAGGGATTGAACCCCAACATCATGCTTAAGCTGCTCAATATCTATCACCCGTGTCACACCATGTAAGAGATTATGTAATATCTCAAGTTACTTTATGACATTATCGTTTGTTGAAGTTTAAGAAAAAAACGTAAATTTAATATATAATTTTTAAAGCTTTTTTTTTCAATTTTTAAAAATGTTAAAATGATATTTTTGGATATTCTCTTTTTAAAACACATTATTGTTGTTGTTGTTAATATTATTATTAATTACTAAATTATTAATTTGTAAACACGTATTTTAGTTAATATTGAGCTCTCTTTTTTTTTAGGATATTAAGTGCTCTTTCTCTCACTTGACACATTAAGTATATGAATCATATTAAATTCAAATAAAATGGATCTTCATAAATTTATAGGGTGATTACCTAGTAATGATATGAAGCCTATAATTATAAAGTTTCAATCAAAAGAGAATTTGTTTTTTTGACCAAAAAAAAAAGAGAATTTGTTTTGGTAGGTCATTGGGTTGGTTCGAGTAAGACAAGAATGGGAGTGACAGGTTGTTTTAGGAACAAATGGCATGCCATTAACAGGCGTGATATTTCAAACAAATGTATGCAAGTGGGTTTTAGTAATCAATAATAGCGGCCATTAAGCTGTCAAGATCATTAATACTAGTCTAAATAACAATAACTTCATTTTATTCCCCTTTTATTTAATCCTATTTTTTTGGAATAGCATCAATCAATAGTAGTGTATCAATTAGTAACTTTTTTAATGTAAAAATTAACCAATCAAACAATATCAAATAATTTTTTACTTATATAAAATTTTGTAATAAGACTCTCAATCCAACTGTCAAATTGGTTAGTTTCATATTCTATAAAATGGTGTAAGTACGAATGCTTTATGTTTTCCTTTTTTTATTTGCTAACGGCAGAGGAGGGAATGAAGCTGGAGTCGTTTGTTTTGGAGCTTGTTGGGAAGATATTTTTCTTGTTTGCTGGTGGATGTAAATGACTTGGTAAAACTTTGAGAGAGAGAGAGATGAAGAGGAAGGATTATTTGGTTTACACTCTGTGTTCGGTGAGAGCCTGGCTGCGGATTGTTCCGTCACCAATATTCGAACTTGAGTACTAGCCGAATCCGTCCTTTAGACAGAGCACATTAACCACTTGTGCCCAACCTTATGGTTGAAGAGGAGGGATTTGATTTTATTGTCATCATTTATACTATGTTATGTACATATATGTATATGTATATACTAACGTGATGTGGCATGAGTGGTAGATACTGAGATTCCTTAAGCATGATGTCGGAGATCCGGTGGTAGATATCTGGGATCCCTTAAGCATGATGTGAGGGATCCTCAAAGGATTAGTCTTCACAGTTGCGCATGAAGGATACCTGAGTTCACCTTAAAAAATGTACATTTATGTATATATGTATATAAGCGTGAAGCATGAGGGTGATTGGTTTCAAACAATCTACGTGATCATGAATCATGATCTGGAGCCAGTGACCCACATTGGTCCTTGTGGGGTGGCCTCTTTGCTTGCTCTTTGTAATAACTGATTGAAAGAGAATCCATCTCTACACACCCTTATTGGAGCGTGCATGATTGCTTTAGCATTTTAATTACCATTGAGACACTTCTCAAAGCCACATCACTCATGAAGGAGAGGCCTCTTTTTGCCTTATAACCTGCTCTTGAATTGAAAGTGAAGATTTGAAGAGCTTTTCTTTGACTACCTCTCTCTCTCTCTCTCTCTCTCTCTCTCTCTAATATATGGTAGATTGGAAAAATTATTTTACCCATATAGAGACATCAGTTTTTGTTGAGGGAAAAACATACATACAATGATACAACACTGCATATGCAACAAAGTCAACAAAACAACAATTAAAACAACCCCCTTGAGAGAGATATAAGATAGATAGATAGAAGACACCCTTTAAGGCTTGCTTTTACTACTGAGCTACACAAGCTTGGTGGCCCTCCATCATCTATATTTTCTAGTTCTGTGCCTTTTCTTTTCTTCCAACTACCACATCTCTTTTTTTCCCCCATCAAACACAGTTGAAAGGTGATTCTGTGTTTTCTAACAGGAACTCAAAGAACCCTTTTCTTCTCTCTTATTACTCCCTTTGAAATTTCTCCAGTCTTTCAGGGGTAACCCCTTATTCTTGTAGAATTGATGTCTGGTTTGTACAATCAGATTTCCTCACCTTCAACAGCAAGGGCCAATTCACCAAATATAAACATGAGAAGCAATCTTGATGTTGATAGGTATATGAATAGGGGGGGGGGGGGGATGATTCTTCTTCTGCTGTTTATTATTGAAGTTTTGATTTTTTTTTCTCAGTAGTAACCTATATATGCATAGTTAGGAGCTCAATTAACTTTGGGTGTGCATGTTCTTATTTATGTTTCCTATAGCCAGTACTTAACGGAGCTGCTAGAAGAACACCAGAAGCTTGGACCTTTCATGCAAGTCTTACCCTTATGTACCAGACTCTTAAATCAAGGTCGGTTATTCTAAATCTATATATTCTTTTTTGATGAGGCTCTAAATCTATATATTCAATTCATGGTTTCTGTTGCTGTTGAGAATTTCCTCCTTTTGTTGTTCTATTCTATTCAATTCAATTCAACTGATCTCACTTTTTATTTCAAGTGAATTGGGCCTGGTCATTAACTCAACTTTCTGGTTACTTGGACTAGTATCTCATTTTTTTTCTTATGTCTTGAGGATGATTATTATCTCCCTTAAAATGCACTAAATTACAGTTATGGTTTTCTCATCTGGGTTGAAGTTTAGTAGGATTTCATTTCAGTTTACTGATCAATGCAAAATTCTTTCATATCTACTAGTAATTGCTAAAGGAATTAGTATTCTATATTGTGAAATAAAATACAAACTTCTACATGATCCTACGATAGAATACTTATCTAATCTGCATTATTTTCAAACAATGAACAAAGTGTTTCTTTGCTTGCTAGAACATTCTCATTTCCATAGTCATGACTTGAATTCATGTGTCTGCTAGTAACCCTTCCAATTCATAATTAACAACTTCCAGTTGGAAGTTCTCACGCTTGATACCTGTTCTTATATTCAGTATTACCTTATGTCCTTCTCATCAGAGATTTTAAGGGTTTCTGGGAAGAATGGATTGATGCAAAACAAGGGGTTCAGTGACTATGACAGAGTGCAGTTTGGAAGCCCCAAGCCTAGTCTTATGCCTTCTTTAGACATAACGCCAAATTTTACTGGCTGGAACAGCCTGTCACATGAAGTAAGTATTTTATTTCTGCTCTATACTTCTCTTGTAATGAGCAATTCTCCACTATTTTTCCTACTTTTTCTTGTTTCAATGTTAATATTATAATATATATAAACCATTCATGTATGATTGTAAAAAGAAAATCTGATTCTTAGCCCATCATCAAATTCAGTCACTTTGATGCTTAGTCTATCTGTTTTGCATTGTGTATAGGGTAGGGTGGCAATGTTGTCTATATTTGTGAATTGTGATTGTGAAATTTGCATCTGTTCCCTATCTTAATCTATTTTTTTGGAACAGAGCAGCTACAATACAATCTGATTTCTTTCTACAATGTACCAATATTCCTATTCCAATTCTTTTTCATCCTTTCACCTTTTTCTCTCTCTATCCTTTTAGGGTCCGTTTGGTGGTCAGAATGAGATAATATAATACTATCTGATTAATTATTCAGTATGCCTAAAACATAAGATAAGATAAAAATCATATCCTATCCTACTCTTTATTCCACCCTCTTATTATCGTGTCCACCAAACGGGCCCTTAAGTCATTTGATTTGCTAAGAGGTTAAGTCCAATCTTACATCAGAGGTTAGGTGGAGTACAGGGACTAAATGTGGATTGGCAAACATCACCAGTTGTCTCAAACTCTCACATTGTGAAGAGGATGTTGCGCTTGGATATTCCTAGTGAGAACTATCCAAATGTAAGTTATGTAAAACTTTTTTAATTAATGCCTTTTGTTGTAACTTAACAGAGATTGGTATCATGAGGTTCTAATAGTTTTATGATGATGCTCTACTGAGCTTTTGAGCTTCAATAAATTTCAGTTCAATTTTGTTGGGAGGCTTCTTGGCCCTAGGGGTAATTCACTGAAGCGAGTGGAGGCTACCACAGGTTGCCGTGTATTTATCAGAGGGAAAGGTTCAATAAAAGACTTAGATAAGGTATCTTCTCTTCCTTAGTGGATTGTCTTGCAGTAACTATGAGTTTTTTAAACAACAGTCTTTCGTATAAGTTGAAATTAACTTTTGCATCTCAATTTTTCAGAAACTCTCTTACTTAACTTTTCTATAAACAACTATAGGCTTGTACAGACTCTGTCGTAACTGAAGAACTATAAACTTATTTTAATTGAGAAACTCTTGTAAACTTAGGTCTTACTAGACTCTTAATGCCATAATTTCTCCTTTTGATTTGTTGACCTTTTTTTTCATTTTATTTTTTTGTCCTTCCACAACATATATTGTTGCAATTGTAACTGTTATAAGTGTTAACTTCACTCCCCTTTTGTTAATCTAAAGGAAGAGTTGTTAAGGGGAAGGCCAGGCTATGAGCACCTGAATGAACCACTGCACGTGTTGATTGAGGCTGAACTACCAGTCAATGTTGTTGATATAAGGCTGAGGCAAGCACAGGAAATCATAGAAGAGCTACTCAAACCTGTGGTATCTCTTTTTTCAACTCTCTTGCTAAGCTTAGAATATTAAATAGTTTCCCTTGACACGTGGTCTCCATTATTATATGCAAGGTGTTGTCAATTATATGCTGTTTTCCTTTCCAAGTTAAAATGGAAGCCTGTTATTTATATCAACAAAAAAAAATGGAAGCCTGTTACTGTTAAACTCTTAGCGTTTTAGTATTCTGGCTATTAGCAAAACTTATTCCTTCCCACTCTTCTTTTGTTACTTAAGGTTATCAATCCACTGTTTAGCATTTACTTTCTTCGATAGATCCAACTCCTCTAAAGTGAACGATTCACTTTAGAGGGTAAAATAAAATCAACGGTTAATATTACATGTACATACATAACAAATCATAAATGTGTTAGAATATTAACTGATATTTTTCTCATCAATAATTGAGATGTGTTATTGTGACTTGTGAGAACTCACTTTAGAGGAGTCAAATCCTTCTTCGATATGTTATAATAAATAGCTGCACTGTGTGATAGAGAGAAAATGTGTAGAAAGTGAATTTTCTTTTGAGCCATATGTTCCATGATTAATTGCAAGTTGCAAGTCACTAAGCAAAATGACATTTTTAAGGTAAAATTTAAATGCCTGTGTTGTACTGAAGTATTTCTGATTCTCCTCTATCTATTCTGATGTGCAGGATGAGTCACAGGACATGTACAAGAGGCAACAACTAAGAGAACTTGCCATGATCAATTCCAATTTCAGAGAAGAGAGCCCTCAACTGAGTGGTAGTGTCTCTCCATTCACCTCTAGTGAAATAAAACGGGCCAAAACTGACCAATAGACAGTGTTTCTACTACATTTGAGCATTGGTGCATTTGATGTTATACTTCCTGTATGTAAATGCTTGTGTAGCTGCAATGAGAAGAAGACCTTGCTGGTATGGAAGAACAAATTGATAGGGAGAAGAGGGAGGGGGTAGATACACATATATTCATTGCCATAGTCAACTGCATTTAGCAGACTTGCAAAATTAGCTGAATGATTACTATTATTTTATTATTATTTTTGTCTAGACCATCCGTTTCAGGATCCCGACTAATGCAAAACTCTCTCAAATCAAGATCCTTGCGTCATATGTATGACAATTGATTGGTATATGTTTAATGTGTATAAATGAGACACTGTTGGTACTTGTAAAAAAAACTGTTATGTTGATAATTCATGATATATAGTATGGGAAAGAAATATGTTTCATTATTAAATACTCTCTCCGTTTTTTAATATCTGTCATTTAAGATTATTTTTCATTAATCAAGAAATAATTTTATTGATAAAAAAAATTCTTGTTATATTTTTGTCTTTTCACTATTTTATTTTTTTATTTACTCTTTTTCTATATTAATTAAAAAAAGTACAATTGAGAAAATATAACATTAAAATATAAAAATTATAAAAATAATTTTTTTTTCTAAAAAAATAGACAGCTAAAAAGAAACTGAGTGAGTATGTACTATACTGAGCACAATAACACCATGCTTTATTATGATTGCCATATGTCAAGGATGATGTCTAATGGTGGTGGGGCCTTAGAGATTAATGCAGACGTGGATGTTGTTGTCCTGTAACTCTTAAAACGAGCCAAACTAATCTTTCTTTTGGCTTGACTTGTCAATAATTGTCTCTGTAAAGTGAGGCTATGATCAAGATTTCCTTTGTGGGGTCGCCAGTCACCACCAGCTAGCTTCTCAATTCTTCTGCCTAACCCCATTTGCACCCATAAAGTTGAGATTAGAGTCTGCTTTTTATAGCTAAGTAGTCTACTAGTCCAATTAATAAAGGTAAGGTGATGTATGAATATGATCATCATTTTATTAGTATTCCTTTAGTTGTTGTTAACAAATGATAACATGCCCAGACATTATGGCAATGAATGAGCATAAATATGTCATGAAACTGTGTGGTTTTTTTGTACAAATAACTTCAAGGCAAAAATTGTCTTTTTTTTTTTGTATTTTTGTTTAGGAAGGCAAAAATTGTCTGAAGACAGTGGTAGGATTACAAATAACTTCAAGGCATACCGGGTAATAATTTTTTTTGGTTAAATATGTTTTTAGTCCAAAAAAATATAGACACTAATGGTTTTGGTCTCTACTTAATTTTTTCTTAGTTTTTAGTCTCATTAATGAGTTTAGTCCCATTTGTTAAATTTTGCTTATCTATCTAACATTTTATTGATCGGTCGTCAATGTCACTCTAATTATTTGTCATGTCATCTAAACAAATGTCTTTCACGTGAAATAAGACCCTAAAATCAAACAAATGGAGACAACTTAGGTGTAAATTCATGCACATTTCACGTACAAGATTTGTCCCTATTTGTTTATTGTAGGGTACTAGGGTCCCATTTCATGTGAGAGACACATGTTTAGATGACATAACAAGTAATTAGAGTGACATTGATGATAGGTTAGCAAAACGTTAAATAGATAAGCAAAATTTAATAGATGGACTAAACTCAATAATAGAAAAATTTTATAGGGACTAAAAACTAAGAAAAAAATTAAATAGGGACCAAAACTAAAAATACCTATATTTTTGGGACAAAAAACATATATAAGCCTAATTTTTTCTATAGGGGGAGTGGGGATTCAAACTCGATATCTAGGATTACAAAGACTAAGTTCAGTCAACTAAATTAGCACCCCTTGATTTCAATGATAATAATTTAAATATTAATAACCACCATTACCCCCCAAGAAAAATTAAGGGTATTCTACTTGGATATAGTGCATGCCTCACAGAGCCTTTTCCTTCAGTATGGTTTTCTAATTTTTATTTTGGGTACAAGTCATTGATGATGAAGAAAAATGAAAAGGTAAAATGTAAATTATACCGGAAATGAATCATTTATTGATTAGTTTTACAGAATTTGTAGTGTACAAATTGTATTCATCACTCTTTTCAATTACATGAAATAAGCAAGAAATTAACCAAATTTATAAATATTTATAAAAATAGAAATAAAAAATTTCCTTTGGATGATAATGGAAATAGGTGGAAGTTGAGAGATTTGTAAGTGATAAACTTTGTGTAAATATCATTATCCAAAAAGGTTTAAATATGTTTTAGCTTCTTTTAAATTTATTCGTTTTAACGTTAGTCTCTAATAATTTTGGTCAAACTTTTTTGGTCTAATAATTTTTTTTTATTTTAGTTTTTTTAGTGATTTGGGGCTGAGGTGACATGGACACGTCAGCTCAATCATCAAATGTGGCATAATTTTGGGCCAACTAAGCATGTCACGTAATTTTAAATTTGCAGAGACCTGTCACGTAATTTCAAATTTGCAGGGATATCCTCTCTCTCTCCTCTCTCCATTTGCCACCACCCCCCTCCCCCCTCTCTCTCTCCTCTGCTCCCTTGTCTCTCTCTCTCGTCTCCTGCCACCACCACCACCACCACCTTCTTTCTCCGTCCTCCACCCCCGCCGCAAGCGAGGTCAAGAATGGAGGTCGGGGAAATGGACAGAAAGGAATCACAAGTAGAGGTTCCTTGGATCCCCACCACTCCTGTTAAGCTTGTTTTACCAAAACCAGTTCCGATCTGCACATCGGGGGAAGGAAACCATGCTAATGGAGCAGTTGCATGTTTGAAATTTTCATCTGGTGCTTAGGAAAATAGCAACCCCCTTGAAAAGATGTAACACTGAGGATGACATGTGAAAGAAGCAGCTTGATCGAAAAACCGATAAATTTCAATTAGCTATTATATTGCCGTAGGGGTACTATTTTCCCCCATTACCATCCGTTTTTGTATAGAAATGAGGACATTTGATTCAATTTTGAATTTCTATGCTTTCATTCAAAGAACTAGTTTTCCACTTAAAATAATTTTATTTGCATTTTTCCCTGAAACTTGCAAATCTTTGAACCCGTTTTTGCATTATTTGCCGCGGTTTCTTCGCCTTCCAGGGAGAATCAGAACCTAAAGAAGGTGGTTGTGGTGGTGGTGGGAGGAGAGGAAAGAGAGTGGGTGGTGGTGGTGGTGGTGGTGGGAGGAGATCGGAGAGAGAGAAAAGGGAGGAGAGAGAGAGAGAGAGAGAGAGAGAGATTGGATGGGGATGGGGTGGTCGAGGGAAGAAAAAAATTTAGTCTGTTTTGATTTTAGTCTCTGTAAATTTGGCCTATTTTAATTTTAGTCCCTACAAATTTGACCCTACATACGTGGCGTGCTTATGTAGCACTTGAATATGACACATCAAATTAATAAGGTGACCTGTCTATGTCACCTCCGTCCTAAATTACTAAAATGACTAAAATAAAAAAAATTATTGGACTAAAAAAATTTGACCAAAATTATTAGGAACTAAAATCAAAACGAACAAATTTGGAAGGACAAAAATTAAGCCATCCAAAAATTAAGAATTACAAATTATCTTTTTTCAAGCAAGAGTTACAAATTATCAGTAGGTTAAATAATTGTTATCAGTATCACATTCAAAGAACTATTATTTAATTTTTTTTAAGGAACTCGAAATGACATATATGTCCTTACCTGTTTTTTTTTTTGATAGGTGTTTATGTAACAGGACAACGTGGTGGCCAGTACACAGTCGTATTGGACTGGACTCGGGACAGAGTAAGAAAAGAACCAAACCCAATCCAATCGGCAAAACAAATACAAAATTAGGGCACTGTTTTCCATTTAGCATTAGCATTCACTCGTTTTGTTGGTGAAACAGAATCGGATCGAACTTGGAAGAAGAAGAAGAAGAAGATGGGGAAACAGATAGTGCCGGTGAAATCGGTGATCTATGCACTCTCTCCTTTCCAGCAGAAAATCATGACTGGTCTCTGGAAGGATTTGCCCACTAAGATTCACCACAAGGTCTCCGAAAATTGGATCAGCGCTATTCTCTTGGTCGGCCCCGTCGTCGGCACCTACTCGTAACTTCCATTTCCCTATTCTCTCTCTCTCTCTTATCAATATTATGATTGTTGTTTTTACAAATTAAATTCGCTTTCCGCGGTTATGAATGATTCCTATTTGATCTCCTAGGGATTTAGCCGAACCCTGATTTAATTTAATTTATTAATTCATTAATTTAATTAACTAAACATGTTAGTGTTAATTTTTCTGTGGACTCCGATTCCCTGCGTGTCTTTGTGACTGTAGTGAATTCAGATTTGGTTGGGACAGCTTGTGCATAGTATGTATCATCAAAAAAAGAAAAAAGCTTGTGCATAGTATTTCTGTTTTGATATTAGGTTTGAATTGCTAGGAAAAAGGTGGGGAATATCCATTTGAGTAAATACTGGTATGCTTATTGGACTTGGCAAGCATGTATGCTTTGGGATCGCTTTGAGCACATCATTGCGGTCTCTGTGTCTGTGTGTGTCATTAAGAATGTGACGGGCTAGTTTGCTGAACGGCCCTGCATGAGTGCATACTTACTGATGCTTCATTTCTCTCTTTATTGTTTTTTCTCTCTCGCTGTTTTGTTGGTGTCATTTGAGATAGCTGGCTTTGGTTGTTGCAGAAACCATGGTTTATGTGCATTCCAACTTTTGACTTTTGTTTAGGAAAGATAAAGGATATACAATTATACTCTCAAGGAGAGCCAAGGTTGTGATACATTAGCGGAGATGTACGTATCCACTTGATAATAGTGGTGGGCTTCTTGAATTAGCAGAGTTGTCTTTTGAGGAACCAAAGTTAGAAGCTATGCTTTTTGGAATGATGGGAAGGGAGGAGATGAAAATGATATGGTTAGCATTAGATTAGATAGTGAAAAAATAGACAATTGTGTAGAGCCAAGACTTGTTTTGAATAGGACTAAATGATACATTCTGTGACATTTTGACATTGGTTGGGGGAATAATAAGTAAATTTTGTGAAATGTTTATAGGGGAAAGAATATATTTTGACATGGGCACGAGAAAGATATGTTGTTTTATTGTGATTACAAGCATCTTTTTGTACACTACGAACGTCATTTATTGATATGGTTATATATTAATCAGAAATATCAATGTCTTTTCACAAATATATTATACACACACAGAGAGAGAGAGAGAGAGAGAGACCCACGTGTTGATGTATCTTGGCAGTATCTTATTTTAAAAAATTTCCGTCTTCCCGAATTGATGTTGTATTAAATATCTGGATTCTGGGCCTCATGGCCGGAAATTTCAATCTCTCCCGGGTGGTGTGGTTAACATGTATGTCTTTATATGTCTAATATGCCTTATCTCAACATGAATGCAGGTATGCGCAGCACTACTGTGAAAAGGAGAAGTTGGCTCACAGGTACTGAGCTCATGCGAGAATAGATTGGACAATCTTCTAGTTTGTGGCTCTTATTCTTGTTTAGCCTGCCAATAATGTGACATTTTGTTGAAACTCGCTGTTGTCCTTGGTTGAAATATCTATGTGCTTTAGCCGTTTCAACTATGACAGATTTTATTGATAGTTTTCATTTTACTTATCTTCATGTTATAAAAGATAATTGATGTATTGTCAATAATGCCAGAGTTAGCGTGTCATGATGAGTTTCAAAATGAATTGACATGTTAAACTCCTGGATATATGAGTGGTGTTTGTTATTTCATTTAGGTTTAAATAACTTTTTTGTCTCTATAATATAAATATTTTCAGTTTTAGTCCCTGTAATTTTTTTTGTTTCAGTGTTAAAATGTAGAAAATGTCTTTTGGTTTTTGTTGTAATTTTTTTTGTCCCTTTAATATGTCTATATTGGAAATAGTCTTGTAATATGTGGGTAATTGGAATAAGGATTATAAGGATTAATTCCAATGAACAAGTATTACATGGATTAAAATCAAAACAACAATGACTAAAAACAAAACTTTTGATATTTTAGGGACTAAAATCATGAAGTTTTTTACAGGGACAACAAAAACTGGAAAAGGTAAAGTTATTTAACTTTTTATTTATTTAACAATCACTCTCAAATTGCAGCCAAATTAATTTTTTTTTAAAATTATGTCTACTCCACTCTCAAATTGCTGCCAAATTATTTTTTTTAAATTATGTCTACTCCTAAAAAGAAATTAGTGTAATATTATCAATATTCAAACCATATCAACACAATATTGCTTGAAAATTTGCATAATCATTTATCAGTAGTTACTTAACAATCAAGAATTATAATTTTAATGACTAATAGTTAATTATCTCCTTAAAAGTGTGTTAATGATTTTTTTAAAACTACTATAATTAGAGTTTTTGGCCCTGGTTCAGAGGTTAGAAGTATGTTTGACAAAAAGAAGTGTACTTTATGAGAATCGAACTTTGGTCGTTCCACTCACAAAAGTGTGTTAATGATTCTGTTTGATAGGTTTTTTTTTGGTCGACTTCTGTTTGATAGGTTAGGCAACTTTATGTTTATTGATGTCGAAATAAGTTATGATTCATGAGTAGACCCATTTGGGGCTCGATTGAATTAGATTACAATATAAATGCTATAATTTTTATGTGTGGTTAGTATATTATTTTAAGGGAGTTTCTACAATGCCGTTAATAAATCAACGGTTTTGGTACCATTATTTTATGGGTTAAATATGTTTTTAGTCCCTATAAAATTAGCAAATTTTGTTTTTAGTCCTTGCAAAAATTTTCACTCACTTTTAGTGCCTGATTAATTTTCCGTCACCACTTTTAGTCCTCGACGTTAAATTGGTTCTGTTACTGCTGATGTGGTCATCTATAGCACACACAAGCAGTTGACAGCTGGATTAATAAGCTGAGTTGGATGCCACATGTGCATGTCAGTTGATAGCTGGATTAAAAGTGAGTGAAAATTTTTGTAGGGATTAAAAACAAAATTTGCTAATTTTGTAGGAACTAAACCATAACCTTTGTTTTATCAACCAATATCATGACGAGGTTCTATTTGTTAATGTCATGTTATATTATTTTTTTTAAGGATTGCAACTCTTTCTTATTGCAATATAGTCCCTATGTATTTTAAAAAAATTCAGTTATGATTAATTAAATTTAAGAATAATTTTATTGTTTTTAAAATCAATATTAAACTATGTTGATAACTATACCAAAATTATGCCAAAAGTTTTTCTACAAAACTAAACCGCAATAAATAAAAGTTTTTCTACAAAAATCTCATTGGTTAGAAAATCAACGGTACCAAAACCATTAAATTTTTTACGATACCACATAAATTGCCTAAGGAAAAAACCCAAATTAGAATATCACCAAATAATGGCATTGTTATTGCCAACAAAAGTAAAATTAAAGAGAACACCATAACTATCGAGGACTCTCCCATTGAAGAACAACCAGCTATTGTCATTGGTGATGTGGCTGTACATTTGCAACCTCACCTCTAGATAATAGCCCTTAATTTGCCAAGAAAATAAAGGTCAAAAGGGAGAGGAAGACAATATTATACATTATGAATGACACAATATGTAAAAGGACAGTAACCAACAAAGATGGAGAAAACCACAACCTTGAAAAATTATGCGCAAAGGGACACCTAGTCCATATAATATATAGAGAGAGGAAATGTATTTGAAACGGTATGGTTATTAGGAGCCCTGGTAAATAAAAAACGGGAAGACTCTTCATGTGGCAGAAATAAATAAATCATAAATTAAAGGGATTAAAATCTCACTTTCGATTATTATTTATAAGGCAATCAATATCAAATAACCGAAAACTCCCCAACAAATATCAACAAAATGTCTATTTTAGAATATGTCCCTCACTTTGGCTAGAAAAATGCCTAAAATACCTGAATGAACACTCTTTTATATAAATAGATAGATATTTTAGTACTTTTAAAAACATGACTGTTTGTGAAATTTCATTACATTAAAATATTTCAATAGTAATTAGCAATTACGAATCCTCAACTGATAATTTTATATAAAATTAAAGTATTTATAGAAATATTTTACCAAACAGTTTGACTTAAAAATAAAAAATACCAAATAGCTTTAGTTTTATTTTTAGAGTTCTTTTTTCACTTTAATTTATAAATTCTTTCACTTAATACCTCTTTAAGAATTATATTTAATACCATAATGTATTACCATAATGTATTAATTTACTAATTATAATAATTTGCTTCTCATTATTTCTAGAAATACCAAAAACACCCTAGCGAACATCATATAGATAAAAGATTTGTGATTGAGAAAAGTATATCAAATGTTGGATTGTATAACAAAGAATATAGCGAAATTATTTTTAAGAATAAAATTATCAGGAAGAACGTAATAACAATGCATATATCTTGTCAAATTTCAATCTGCAACGCTTTGAGCTTTTTTTTAGTTTTGTTTGGCTAATGAAACCCCAGTCTTTGGGAGAAAAGAGAAGGAAGTATTTGTGCTAAAACATAAATATAACAAATGAAGTATTTATGATATAAATATAAATATATTATTTTTAGAGTTTAATTACAATGTAAAAAGATTTTGTACCAATCATATTTCATCATGATGTTATCTTAAACCCTTAATTTTATCGTCAACATTTTTATGAGAACCTGCTTTTTTTAAACACGGGTAAGTTTGATCAATCTATCGTACCAAAAAAAAAATGGACCAATCTAGTTTTCAAATAATTGTTCGATTATTATTGTAAAATATAATTGTCTGCCAATAATTTTTTTTGGTAGTTTATTATACCCGTTTTTTTTAAGGCTGATTGCAATGCGGCATGCAACAATTTAGCATGCTTGTTGGCGGGTGAGACAAGGACTGATAGTATATTTGTTTTAAACCAATCTTCTGTCGATTTAGAAACTTTGATAAAATAAAAGCTAATCATATCCAAACTAAATACATATCTTGATTAATTTGATATTGTGTTGGTGATCAACAATGGAGTGGAATTCGAGTTCAAGGCCGTTACTGGGGAACCAGCTGAACCATGATTTGGACTCTCGTAACTCGCTTACAACCACTTTCTTATCCAAGCTACCTGATAAGGTCCGTTCTTGCATGGACTCTGAATCTCCCTTTGACTTTGACCTTCATCTCTCCACACACCCACCAGCTTAAGCCAAGCTCTCTCTCTCTCTCTCTCTCTCTCTCTCTCTCTCTCTCTCTCTCTCTCTCTCTCTCTCTCTCTCTCTCTCTCTCTCTCTCTCTCTCTCTCTCTCTCTCTCTCTCTCTCTCCCACCTTAATGTTTAAGTTATGTAGCTTAGTCTTTTTTTTGGTATGTACCCTCGGTTTAATCTGAGTCGAGCCGGGTGGACCCATATAAGGGGGCAAAGCTCTCCCACCGCCTATTTTTTCCGCTCACAAGACTTGAACCCGAGACCTTGCTTAAGGGGAACCAAACTTCTTGCCACTTGGACCTTGCTTAAGGGGAACCAAACTTCTTGCCACTTGGACCAACAGACGTTGGTATCTATATAGCTTAGTCTTGTAATCATATGCTAAAACACAAATTTTAATGGCCATTGAAAGTTGCATCAGTACTCTCAAGACATAATTGGATTTATATATCATGCTCATAAAGATCAAAACAATATAAGATTGTTTTATACTTTCATCAAGTAGTCTCAGTCAAAAACCCTGACCTTCTTAGTTGCAAATGAAATGAAATCATAATATAAGTCTCATTAACTTGAAATTTTAATAATTTTGGTTTTTCTTCAATGAGAAGCTGCTTCTGATATATATAGTAGTCATGTTAACAGTCATTTCATGTTGGGGCTAAATTCTGATTACTTTGAGAACTAATTCAAAATCAAGAATCCAGAGCCGTGACAATTTTGTCAAAAAAAATAATAAAAAGAACTGCATTGAACATTGCAGCAAAACTATCAGATAGAGGAATTTCAATGGAGTGATGGGTACTAGATTGCAGATGCTAAATTTGAAAAGCTAAGCATGCAAGAAGATGAAACAATCTCCCAAGTACTCTGACAGAATTTCTTTTAATGGTAATTGAAATCAGATTACTTGGGGCATATATATTTTCCCAACATCAGAGTGCTGGAACAGTTTCTTGCAACACTTCCAGAGTAGTTTGTATCTAAGAATAAGATATCCTTCCTGGAAGAATTCAAGTGATGTATGCTCTACCAGCACAAGAGCAAAGAAGATCATTAAGACATAAGAGAGTCATTGAAGGTGCTTTTCAAGCACTAAACAAATCAACTAACAAAAGAAGAAATTAGGGAAGTGGTAATCAAAACAATTCAAATTAGAGAAAATATCCTCCTTGCAAGCATTGCAAGAAATCCATACACCTTTGGTGGAGGCTGAATGCAATGTGTGGCAATTGTTGATTTGTTCAACACATTGCATGAATCTAGATCATATCATTATTTATTTTTTCACTAGATAAACAAATTTGAATGTGCATCAACACCCTATGTTGATCCATTATTTTCTAACTCACCTTACTGCTTTGCATTATGTGTTAGTCATATATAACCATGATCTGAACCCAAATCACAAACTATTAGAAGTCAAGTAACAAGTCTCGTGTCTCAACATTTATAGGAGAGAGAATACTATGAAAGACAATTTGCTACTCTAAAATCATTTGAGGAAGTTGACTCCATAGTGACGTCGGACTGCATTGATGTAGAAGACATTGAAAAACAGGCTCAACATGAACGTGCGATGAAGATTTCTAATTATGCAAATGCAGCTTTATTGGCATTAAAGGTGATATTCCATTAGATGTTCATATTTCAGCATAAGCTTCTTTAATGTTTGTTGTGGTATGTATCATACTTGCTGATACTGCAAGCAGCTAAATAACAATATGCATCTACATATACATATCTAGATTTATGTGACAATAACGACTGGATCTATCATCTATGGCTATTGCTGCATCAACATTGGATTCTCTGCTTGACTTCATGGCTGGTGGCATACTTTGGTTCACTCACCGTACAATAAAGAACATAAATATGTACAAATACCCAATTGGAAAGTTGAGGGTGCAGCCAGTGGGAATAATTATCTTTGCCGCTATCATGGCAACACTTGGTGTGTCCAACTGACTTAATCTATTGCTTGCTTTCACATTATTTATTTGCTGTTATACTTAATGTCATTGACTGTGTAAAAGAGTTTGTTTCCTTCTCCTGGGGAGGTGCATGCAAAAAAAGCTGTTTCATTTAAATAATGTTTTCATCAGTAATATTTCATTTTTTCTCTTTTTCCTTTGAGTATGCCTAATGCAGATAACAATGGTGAACTAGTTATGCAAAATTTCTCATGTTCAAAATTCAATTTGAACCTACAAATGTGCCTTACATTTAATGCAAACCTATGCCTCAAATTTCTATGCTATTGCTGTTGTATTGTCTGTAGAATCTGACTAGTTGAAACTTGAAAGTTCTAATGTCGTTAGTAAACTTAAAAAGACCATATCCTCTGGTCAAACGGAACTTCTAATTAGTAGAATTTTCTTATCTGTGGAATTTGTGGACATCGTTCAACTTTAGGTTATAGCTGATGTTGGGATATATAAGATAAGAAACAAGCATCTGTTTCTTCATTTGACCATAATTCAGAAGATCCATGTATAAGGGAGACCAGAGAAGACCCAAGTTTTCATACTGAAAAGCAGCACTTTCTTTTGAGAACTTGAACCTTACTTTGAAACATCTTTAAGGCTTGAGCGTACATTCAAATGTTTGAATCTTGTATGATTGGCATAGATTCTACTATTTTATAAAATTGCTCATTATGGTTCTTTTTAGTTATCACAAACTTGTTTTTATCTTAGAGTAACTCAATAAGTATTCATGTATTGAGGTGGAAAAAGGTCACAAATTCTGGATTTTCTCATGTTCTCTTACTTAGAAAAGAGGGCATGCTAAAGGCAATACACAAATTCATTTGGAAACATGAAAATGAAATAAATAGATTATTGCATCTAATCCATTTTGCTACAGGCTTTCAGGTATTAATTACGGCTTTAGAACAACTAATAGAAAATATTCCTTCAGAGAAGATGTCATATGATCAACTAGTATGGTTGTACTCTATTATGGTATTTGCAACAGTGGTGAAGCTTGCACTCTGGCTTTACTGTAGAAGCTCAGGAAACAAGATTGTTCGTGCCTATGCAGATGTATGGGGTCCTTTTCTTTTGATAAAACTGCTTTATAAATTGAGTCTAAGATAACCTTCTCTCACAAATCCTAACTTGCAGGATCACCACTTTGATGTTGTAACAAATGTGGTTGGATTAGTTGCAGCTGTTCTTGGAGATAAATTTTACTGGTGGATTGACCCAATTGGTGCTATTTTACTTGCAATTTACACCATTTCAAATTGGTCTGGCACTGTTATGGAAAATGCAGGTAAAATTCATTTACTCTTGTGATCTTGTCCTTCTCAAAACTCCTAATAGTAAAAAGATGAAAATCAAAGAAGGATTCCTATGAATAAAAACTATAAAATGATCATTGTTACTTGTTAGCAAGAAGTCTCAATGGATGCAAAATTACTTGTGGAAGTTTTTATTTGGCATCGGTTTTACACTTTAACTGCATTATATTCAACTTATTAGACAAACATAGGAATAAAAACAAGAGAGGATTGTCGTTAGTTTCATTAACTTTTGTTTCTCGGAAGGTCCATAAGACAGAACTTAAAAGACATCATAGAAGTGTTTTATATTAGTAATGACTAAGAATGCCCACATTTTAATTCTAGAAAATGGTTGAATGATTTAATGGAATTGGTTATCTTTAAGCTTCATTGTTTAATGTTTATGTCACTAAATTTGACTGGAAATGTGTTAGTAATTAGTAAATCATATCATTTAATATTGTATTCATTTATCTAACAGTAAATAGATGCGATATTCTCGTGTCGAAGATTTAATTTCCCTTGCCCCAGATAGCACCATGTTTACAGTGATATCAATTACTATATAAGAAAAATAGGTCATACCGTCACCTTTTGGCTTTTTTTTATTTTATTTTCTGCCATTTGTTTTTTAGATTTTTTTAACTGTTCATATCAGAAAAAGACTCATACTTTATACGGGTCCATTGATATGTAACTAGTGTGGTTTATAAATCTTGATTCAAGATAACTTCTCATGCAGTTTCACTAGTGGGACAATCTGCACCTCCTGAAGTTCTGCAGAAGCTGACCTATCTTGTCATAATGCACTCTCAAATTAAGCGCATTGATACTGTCCGCGCTTACTCATTTGGTGTTCTATATTTTGTGGAGGTACGTTTCCAAAACTAATTTACATTAAGGCAAATTATTTCTGTTTGAACTTTGCATTTGGTAATTTTCATTTTGTGTCCAACTCAGTTACATAGCTGCCTGGTCATATTTATGCCATGACTCAGATGGTTTTCTGATTTTCTCATATTTTAAAAGTTTCTTCTATGTACATAACACAAGGATTAATTGAGCATGTAGGGACTAAGAATAAGATGTTACACCTCATGATAATTTTCAGTGCCGGCCGTGAGAGGGGGGTGACCACTCCGGGGCCCATTCGTTGATGGGCACCAAATCTTTTTTTTTTATAGTAATGTTAAATATCATTGTTAGTGTTGCATCAGTTGAGAGAAGTTAATCTAAATTAAAATTGTTAAAATTTTATTTGCAATGTCACTTTTTTAAAGAATTTTAATTATGAACAGATTAATAATGATTTTGCAACGAAAAATACAAAGAGAATAATATTCAAATAATTATTATGGCATTAGTTTCTCAGTTCGCCCCTGGCACTTAATAAGTTTGGTTCCATTGGTAAACAGGTTGACATTGAACTACCAGAAGATTTGCCTTTAAAAGAAGCACACACCATTGGAGAGAACCTTCAGATAAAGCTTGAGAAACTTCCAGAAGTTGAGCGAGCATTCGTTCATCTAGACTTTGAATGTGATGATCACAAACCAGAGCACTCAGTTCTTAGCAAACTTCCAGACAGTCAGCCTTAAGTACAACAAGTGGAACTTCTCTACCTTAACATTCATTTATGGTTTTGTTCATGAAAAATAAATAAAAGAGCACTATATTCTATAAAGTATCAAGGTTGTATTCTTATATGGAAACCTCTATCAATATCTATGTGACAAATTCATATTAGATTGAAAACATATCATAATTTTTAATTCTTTAGTTTAATAAGCCTTCTAATTCTAATTACTGTTATCGTTTATAAAGCAATAAATCATTATCTTCACTATATGAGCATGTCGTCCTTTCTTTACAAACATTCATTTTATCATTTTTAATTAATCGGTTAATGGCTTGACAAGCATATGCTCTATGCTATTATATTTCCATGGTGTCTTTTTACTCTTTCTCATAATATTAAGGCTTAATTATACTTTTAGTCTTTTATCTTTTTACGATTGTGCAATTTTGGTCCTTCATTATCAATTGTGCAAATTAGGTCCTCATTTTTTTTTTCTCTTTGCCAATTGGGTCCCTCTGTCAATTTACTAATGTTTTTTATCTTACATGGCCAAACGGTGCTGATTAGGAAATCACATGTGGCATCTGACATGTCCAACTTTTTTACTCAGATAGGTGCTAAGGACGTGAGTGAGTTCTAGTAGCCCCAATTATCTTCTCCCTTTGTGACTTAGTTGTAGCTAGGGATTCAAAATCCAACAGCAAAAAATCGTTGAGTAAAAAATTTGGATATGTAAAATGTTACTTGTGATTTCCTAGTTAGCACTGTTTGGCCACTAAGTGAAAAAACATTAGTAAATTGACGAAGGGACCCAATTGGCATAGGCGAAAATATGATGGACCTAATTTGCACAATTGAAAATGGGATCCAAAATTGCACAATAGTGAAAGATAGAGAGATTAAAAATGCAATTAAGTCTAATATTAAATCATTCTATTCCTCTCACTATCCCTTCATAAAAAAAAAAATTATTATATATATATATGCCTTAAAAGTTAAAAAGGGCTTTTAAAATAATTAATATCATCAATAAATATTTTTATTTTTGAATATTAATGTATATCTTTTTATACATGTTAATAAGTTAAAAATAAAAAAAAAGTTACTATATAAAAACTCAAAAAATATTCAATTGTTTTAAAGTGCTAAAATAAATTTGTTTTTCTTATTACTTAAGAGCATATTATTATTATTTTAAATTTTTGATATTTCATTGTTCAAGGTAATTGTTTATTTTTATAGTGTGACCTTTCAGTTTATTAAGCTACAACATTTTTTTTGACAACAAGAAGCTTATTTCATTTCGTAAAATGCTAAAAGTCCGAGCACAAGCATAAGTAAGGGCTGCCTTAGCTAGAGAGTGGGCAGTTTCATTGGCTTGTCTCTCAATTACTCAATTTCAAGCATCCATGCTTTGTTTATAATGGTTGAATGACATAATAACCATATGTAGAGTATTATTTTCACCGTATCTTTTCATACTCCTTATAATGTTAAACTATTTTATGGTGTCTTTTAACTCACTCATTATCGTTATATTAAACCATACGTTTATTATTCATCTATTATCTACAATTTCCATTACTTCCTCCTGTTCTTTTTATGAGAAACAAAATGAGTCATTTTTATGGTGTTTTTTTATAAGAAAAAATGTTTTGTTTTCAATAATATTAATTGCTTATTTCCAATTTTATCCTTATTTATTATGATACCCACAAAAAGAATATGAAATGACATCAATCCCACAAAGGGTACTTTTGACAAATTATAGCATTGTTAATTATACTTAATTCATTTCAATGCAATTTCTTAGTCTTAATGATTTTATCCTATGTTTCTTATAAAAAGAACCGGAGGGGTATAAGATATGAAAAAGTTAGGTCTTTTCATTTCATTAACTCACATCAAATTTAAAGTTTATTTATAAGCAATTAAAACTTATTAACCGATCACGTTCACCATTTCACCTTCCATTGTATCTTTGTACCTTTTTCGCTATTTTCACTTACATATAAGAGAAATACTTGTGTAGACACACACTTAACATTTTTAGATACAACTAATTAAAAAATTACATGTAATTAAAATAAAAATAAAAATAAAAAAATTAAAGCCAGCTGTAAATGTGTAAGAGTGAGTGTGTGTTCACCCAAGAATTTCTCCTCAAGGAATACCTTGTTGACAAAAAAGTCATAGTTATATCATTGTCTTTTCACTATATCTCACTTTTCTATTTACCCTCTCTACAATAATAAGGGTACAATTGATAAAGGATAATATTTTTTTTGGTTGAAACAAAGGATAACCTTAAACAATTAAAAACCCGGAGGTAGTATACATTAACTCACATTTTTGTTTAATCCTAATTTTGTGTTTCTTTTTTAGCAATTACATACATACTTCTAGAAGGAGAAATATATTCACTCATATATTTATTTTTTTTGTATAGAATATCACTCATATATTCAAGACTACATAAAAGATGGAAAAATGTACACCACTAAAAGTTGTGTTATTAAAAAATAAGGATAAATTTGTTGTAATTGAGAACAACCCTTCAGTGTTATATTTCTATATTACATCTATTATGAAGAAAAGAAACTATGGTGATAACAATTCCACACCACATTTCAAGTTTGTGAATTTTGAAGGTTTACAACATCAATGTGACAAAAATGTCTTAATAGATGATTGAATTTGTCCTAAAATGTTGCAAAATCTATTATTATATTGTTGGATACATTATTAAGTAAATAAATTTCATCCAATTAATTATACATTTTTAATCCATATGTGTGATTGGAGGAGTTATCACTAATGCAAGTGATCAACCAACATAGTGTGATACGAGTGGTAGATACCTGGATTCTTTAAGCATGATGTCGGGAGTTCAATCCCCGGCCATGTGTATGAAGAAACATATGTTGAGAGATGTTAATCCCTTAAATAAATGGATCTCATTACCTCGAGAGATTAGTGACAACTGCATCTAAAACATTTGATAATAGAAGCAAAATACTCAAAAAATAACATTGTGCAAAAGCACTTATCTCACGAATAATTTTGACAACAAATGTCTCTAAGTGGTGTTTTATTTTGCGAAAAAAGTAATGTTCAATAAAGGTATGATATGGAATGACCATAAGGATAATCATAATCATATATATCTTCCAAAATGACCATTCGATAATCATTGAACTACGTAACTTGTATTTTATAATGGACAATTATATATAGGGTTGCTAAAAAAATTAGATGCAATAAACTTGACTAAATCAGAACTTTAACCATTTTTAAAAAAATAAGCTCATTTTTTAAAAAAATGGTTATATAATATGTCCATTTTATTTATTTTTAATTAACTTTTGGTTTTTGATTTATTAAATTTGGATTTATCACTTGGATATATAAAACCATATACTGACTCGCTCCCTCACTTTGCTCTTGTGAACCTGCGATTCCCATTCTCTCAGTCCCGCACCTTGCGGTTATTGTTCCCAAATCAGTGAAGAACCCTAACCCTAATTTTTCTTCTAATTCTTCAACGTTGAAGTATATTTCACTCTAATTTTGTTTCGAGAATCACAAATCGACCTCGTTTCGATTTTCTTTTTTGCTAAGGTGTCACAGAGATCGTGACATTGATTTCATCATTTCATCTTTGATTTTGACTTCGTTTACGCTCACAGTTCGTTCCTTCATTTCACCTGCTTTCGATTTTGTTCAAACTTGAGTCAGCACTCTCACGGTTGTTTGCATTGCTTCAGAGTTCATATTTTGTTCGTGATTCAGGTACTTCGTAGTTACATATTTCATTTGTTCATGATTTCGTTTGTGTTGCTTATCAGTTGTTAGGTCTCACTTATATTTCACTTTTATCGACCAGATTCGTAAGGATTTTTGTAGATTTCATTCCTTTTATTGCTATTAACTCCCATCATTCTTCTACATTTGAGTATGACATTATGCTCCATTTTGTGAATAGTGATTCTGTTTGTAAAGGGAAGTCTCTCGTGTATACTATGAGTTTGGCACGTGAGAAGGTCCCAAGTTCCAACCTTGTCATGACCCAAAAGCAACAAATAAACTAATACTTAAAACTCCATCAAACAAAACACCAAGGATACTCAAACCTAAAGAAGACCCTGATCACGATGACACAATAACGCATGCTTCAAGCATAAAGCAGGTTGAAGAATGAGAGAACAAAGAGTGTAGATGTTGTGATACTCACAGTCATTGGAGTAATTTCAATTGCTTTAGAATGTGATTTTGGTGCACTCTCATTAGCAGATTGTTCGCAACGTTAAAAACTTTGTGAAAACCTTTTTAAAAAACTGAGAATTCACACTTTAATCCCTTGTTAGTGTTGTTAGTCAAATACAAGAATCTTTAAGTAAAGGTTGGACAATTTGGTCTCTAAAATTAACAAAATTCCAAAATGATAATTGAAATTGGAAATCTTCGATCACATTAATCCATTCAGGACAATTTCAAGGACTAAATCAATTGATCCAAAAAGACTAATATGACTAGGGATTTTAAGTTGCAGAGATCATTTTGGAATTTCATTAATTTCTAGGACCAAATTGTTCGACCCTACAATTTCAATGACTAAAATGGTTATTCACCCACAAAATTGTTGCTAGGATTGCATAAGAGAACATTATTGACCACAATCTAGTAGTCCAATTCAAAAATCACTTTGGAGAGATTGAGACTGCGAGCAAGTCGTATTCCCAACAATAGACCCTAAAGTTTTGCCACGTATGAGTTGTAAACCCAACCACAAAAGCTCCCTTACTATCTCTTATCCGCAAGTAGAACTACCAGAATGATGCCAATAAGAACCATCTACATCTACCTTGTATTCACCAAAAAAAAATCTACATCTACCTTGAAAGTATCAGCATAAGATGATTTCCCAAGCAATGGAAACTTCCCTTCTACTATCATATAAAGGCACAAGCTTAAGTAATTCCTTAGAAATAGATTGCACGACTCGTGATAGTGGACTGAAAAATTGTGAGGAAAGTCAGGCTTCCTTAAGCTCCAAGCTGTAACAAAAAAAAAGTAGGCCAATGTCATTCCAAAGCCTAAATTGAAATACTTTTTGTCTACTTTCATATGAAACAAATAATACAACATTTCAATAAGCACACAGAGAAATGTGTACACTAAAAATCATCATCAAACACTTGCGAAGTTAAGGGACCAACTTGACAAAAAAAAAGTTATAGGACTAAATTGAAACAAATAAGTAAGTTGTAGGACAAAAAGAGCAATTTTACCTAAAAAATACTACTAAATATATCATATTTATAAAAATTTATATCAATTCAAAATTATTAGATATATTATTAAGATAAGTCAAGATTAAAATTATAAATACTTTTAAATATATATATATATATATAAAATAATAACTATTTGATTATAAGCTTATTATTGTCTAAATTTTCTAAGATTTGACATAATGAATTATATTTTAATAGTTGAATCGATAAAAATAATATTCTATCTAAAGTTATTAATTAGTTAATAGTACTCATATATTGCACTAATGTAACTTGATTTTTCCTCTAAAATAAAATTTTTGAAGTATAAATGTGAAGAACTTTATAAGTCCGTCATTTAAAATAAAATTTACTCAATACAAAAATTAAAAATTTTATTTCTCCCAAAATTAATTCTATTCATTATAAAATCATTTTTTATTGGTACATTCTAACATAAGACCCCTAGGAAGTCCCTCACCTGTGAGG
Source organism: Glycyrrhiza uralensis (assembly GCA_030159175.1). Taxonomy (NCBI): domain Eukaryota; kingdom Viridiplantae; phylum Streptophyta; class Magnoliopsida; order Fabales; family Fabaceae; genus Glycyrrhiza; species Glycyrrhiza uralensis. Next base: position 7,219,182 of record BRZY01000006.1, read on the forward strand.
ACCCAAAAATAGCCATCAAATATAAATATATATATTAATAAATAATTCCAATAGTTGACAATGATTTGAGTGGTTTGGTATTGCAGGTTGCCCAAAAGTGTTGCAAGTCGGTCCTTCCATTTTGTGCAATTTTCTTTTGTTGCTCTCTCCCCCCCCCCCCTTCCTCCCTCTCTCTAGAGCAACCGTCTTCCTCTAAGACTAGTCAGCTGAGCGAGGTGAAGGAGGAACGAGGTGTCTTGCAACCTTAGCGGCGAAGGCGGTGCAGGAGACGACGGCATAATCGAGATTTATCCTTTTATTAAAAAAAACAAAACATAAAAACTCAGGAAAAAATGTCAGAAGCAAAATACCTGACGATCAAGCTCTTTGGGAAGACGATCCCGGTGCCAGAGATCCTGGTCAAATCCAGTGACTCCACCGGAGCTCTGGCTTTATCTTCTGGCAATGTTGTTGTTGATGATGGTGTTGGTCAGAATTATGCTTCTTGTAGGAATTCTTCCAATACCAACATGGATGGTGAAAAGCGCGAGATTGACGAGGTATCGGAATTTTTTTTGATTTTGGCACTAACCCATTATTGGAAATGTGAAAAGATTTAGTGGGTTGGTGTTAGTTAATTTCTTGGATTATTGGTATTGGAGATTCTGTTGACTTGTTGTGTTGCCTTTTTTTTTTAATTTGAAGGGGCTTGGTGTTTAGTTGGGATTTGAGGTTTGTTTAAATCTAAGGTGTTAACTAGTTGGTTTGTTTCCAATTTGCAACTCTTATACAGTTGTGTAAGTGTTTTCATGCTATCTTTGAATTGCCATTGTTCTGTGTGTGGCTCCCCTCTCCCTCGACCTCTTCCCCATTGACGCCATCACAGATCTAGTGCATGTGGATCACACCCCCCGGTCGTATTGGTACAAGAAAGTTCAGCCACCCTTGCGGTCGATGATGCTGCCAATCTTCCTAGCTGGCATAATGATTCAGGAAACATAGTCCTCAGGCCAACCTGGACATCTCTTCTTCGGCGGAGTGGTGGCTGTTCCGGTGTCAGCTTTCGCCTCAAGCTCCTGAGTTAGAAGGGTTGGAGGCGGGGGTGGCATTGGCCACAACTGCATTGACATCGACGATGTGTGTGGTTGGGCGATAGGGAGTTTTCCGGTAGGAGTGGCAGTGCCATTCTGGGCTAGGACCTGTGGGGTTTTCCATCGGCATTTGGCTTAGGAAACTGTCTCTAGGAGTAGAGTAAGAGTTGCATAGGGTTCTTTGCAAATCTTGTCACTTTACAAAATTGCCTCACATCATTTAAAAATTCTAATTTCAACCCCAAGATTACATGCATTATCGGGTAATTTTGGGCCCTCACCGCAGGAACTTCCTAAAGCCATTAGAATCCACCTTTTTTTTACCTTAAAACTTGATCTAGTACCCTTTTTACCGTCCAATTTTTCTCTCGTGTGATTACCATTTGGCCATTTGGGCATTCCCCAAACATGCTCAGCAGTGAAGAGAGAAGACAGGTGGAGCTGCATTAATCATAAACCAACCATGGTTAAATTTGAAGGCTAGGGTGGAGTAAAAAAAATTCAGAAAAAAAGGGGTTAATTGTTAAATGGGGTTATTTTGTAGGGTTCAGACAACGGTAACAAATTATTTGAAAATCAAACTGGCTGCCACTTTTGCTTCTCCTCTTACACCGCTTTGTGTTCACTCCACTAAGCACCACCAACACCTCCTCACAAGGGACACCATTGCGCCTCCTCCTCCTCTTCCTTCATTACTATTGGTAATAATTACAAACCCCATTTTCCTTCTCTTCTCAACTCTCTCGTGCTGGATTTCGTCCACTTCTCTTTAAACCTTAAAAAGTCGCAATCTTTCATACGTTTCACGGTCTCTCAAGGTATAAAAAACTGATCTTGTCAAACACATACTATTTATAAAAAGGCCTTCTTCTCCCGAGCTAATTCTATTGGACCCATTAACCAGTTTTTTTGAAAATGGTAATGGAAAAGCTAAAAAGCATTCAACTTTCGTATTTTAAGACCTGCTTCCATTGAAAAGCATTTAGCATTTTTCGTTTCCATGGGAAAATAGTTAGTGGGGTGTGTCCTGCTGTTGTCATTTGCTATAAAAAATGATTACATTTTTTATTTGAATGAGCCATTGTGTGTCCTGTTCCCAGAAAGTACCTGAATTCATTCTTTGCATTATAGCAGATGGCAAAGGGTTGCACCAACAACAAGTACGAAGAGGCTAGGAAACAAAGACTTGAAGAAAACAAGAAGAGGTTTGAGGTAATCAGCAGTTTGTTACACATAATCTTAAATCACTATTCATTTACCTCAGACTATGATGGTTCTGTTTGAGTGCAAAAGCCCAGCTTTTAGTTTATGGAGAAGTTAGTTTTATTTTGCATTCTTATTTTTCTCATATGTGGAAAAGAGAAAAAGCTATTAAAGAGTTATTAATAGATAGATAGGTGCTTATGGAGAAGTTAAAAAAGATGGCTTTTGAAAAAAGTGAAGTGCAAAAGTTAATTTTAACTTATGTGAGAAACTATCACTTAAAAAATACATATTAGAAGTGCAAGTGCTTATGGAAAAGTTTATCCAAACAGGGACTTAAACTTTGTGATTTGTGAATATGCTTGTGTAAATGCTCAAAACTTTCATCTTGGTTGAAATGCCTAACTTTCTCTTATAAATGTTGGTATATTCTGTTATGTTTTCTTTTGAGTCAGCGGTGATAATGAGGTTTGAACTTATGCAAACTACCCAAGTTTCTCATCACTGGTCCAATCTTAGTGGCTTATATTCTGATCTGTTTTGATGATTGTTTATTTTACATGATTTCACTTTTTGCTCTCAAGGATTTAGGAATTTCAACAATTGCAAAAAATTTGACCGAAATCGCAAGTCCTGCAAAGAAATCCCCGGTAAACTTGTATTTTATCTGGTTTTTCTCTGTAAAGTACCGCATTTAATTTAACTCATTTCTCCTCCTTCTTGCCCTGTGCAGCATCGTCTTCCTAAATTGAAATCAGAGACTAATGGTGTAGTGGAACCTAGGCGCTCTTCTCGTGTGCGAAACCCAGTTACTTACCGTGAAGACGTAAGTAATATTATCTTGCAAAGTTAAAACTCCCATAATGCAATGATTTCAAGAGAGAGTGTGTGATTCAAGAAAGAGGAATGAATCAGCTTGGGTTGGATAATGGAATATCTAAAGCTAGTATGATTGAATATAGTAGATTGAATACCAGGAATATGTGCTTGAATTTGTTTGTTCCATATCTTTATTTATAAAAGATAAAGTTTGATAATTAAGGGTCCATTTACTTTGAGAAAACGTTTCCTGTTTTTACTTTTAGTTAAGTACAAAACTGTCATATTGTTTTCAATCTGTTTTCTAGTTTTAAAGATTTGCACAGGAAAGAACGAATTACTTTTAATTAATTACAAAATTGTCATATTGTCATATTACTTTTAATCAATTTGACAGTTTTGTAACTAATTAAAAGTAAAAACAAGAAATGAAAATATGAAACATTTTCTCAAAGTAAACTGGCCCTAACCTATCATATTTGGCTCTCCAGTGTTGTGATTTTTCTTTTCATACAAAAATCATTGATTCTCGTCTCTGAAGGTTCACCATTCATTCCCAATGTGACAGTCTAGCAGAAATGTCTACTTGACAGTTTATATTTCGTTCTATTACAGGTTGGCATAGACCTTCCAAATCTGCAGCTGCGGAAGAGGTCAAGGTCAATTCCATCATCATGGGGAAGGTGGTTAGTTAATTACATAATGACTTCTCTATATTGCTAATGAAATGTTAATAACAAGGTTATGGGACTCAGTTATGCTGCAAGACCACTAGATGAACTCAAAGAAGCTACACAAGAAGAAAGAGTTCGTGCTCTGGAGGCTGCAGAAGAACTCCAAATCAGTTTGCAGTCTTCAAATCCATCATTTATCAAGTCAATGGTCCGGTCTCATGTTTATAGCTGTTTTTGGTTGGTAGGTTTCAGTTTAGAAAATCTTTCTATATGGTGCACACACTTAACCTTGTTGTCCATTATTTTATGTTCAGATTATTAATATTGATAATTAATAATTACTATATTTAACACATGCCATACTTCCTAATATCTTATTTTATCTTTATTCTGCTAGGGTCTTCCTAGTAAATTTTGTGAGGAACATCTTCCAAAAACTGTGTATAACATGACTTTAGAGGATGAAAATGGCTCAGAATATGAGGCTGTTTACATTGGCAATAGAGCTGGGCTTAGTGGTGGCTGGAGAGCATTTGCATTGGATCACAAGTTAGATGATGGTGATGCACTTATTTTTGAATTGATTGAAGCAGCGAGATTTAAGGTAATCTATGTTACCATTTCTCTTGTAACTCTCTTTTAACTTCTAAGGTTGTTATACTTGCTCAATCATCATAGATTGAATAATATCCAAAACCAGCACGGTGAAAATCTTAGCTGATGATCAAAATAATGAGTATTTTGACTTTGATAATTGTCTATGTTACGTTTGAGAAAATCTTGGTTAAGGTTACTATGACTTTGATAATTGACCTTGCATAATCAGCATTAGTGTAAGCCTCAAGAGTTGCATGCCCATTCCTTTTAAATAAAATTCCTCTTCCTGCAGTTCCCTTGGGATACTGTAGAATTCTATCTCAGTAGATGAGAATTTATCTTCGGCAGTTGGCTGTGCATTAATGACTAACCAAACTTACAGCGAATGCAATGTCTGGTCTTGTATGGGAGAAATAAATTAATGTCCCAACCAAACGCTGATACATCTTATTCACTGTTGCCTCTTTCATCTACATTACCCAATTCTAGACTTGGATCCACATGTGTACTCACAGGTTTACATGCTGTCTTCCATGTCTCCTTGAGCAAATTCGTGATATGTTTTTGTTGGGATATGAAAATACCTTTCCTGAAGTGAGCCACCTCAATTCACAAAAAATAATTTAGAGCCCGTTTACTTTGAGAAAACATTTTTTGTTTTCATTTCCTGTTGTCACTTTTAATTACAAAGCTGCTACCTTGTTTTCACAGTTTTCTGTACAATTCTTTGAAAACAGGAAACAAATTGAAAACAAGGTGACAGTTTTGTAATTAAAAGTGAAAATAGAAAATGAAAACATGAAATAGAAATAGAAATAGAAGCAAATAGGCCCTTAACTTCCCAAGAGTGTTTGTCTTGAAGTCTCTTGCTGAATACTGGCTCAAAACTACTTGCTCATTCCAATCATTTCCAATCACAATGATATCATCCACATATACTAACAAGATTGTCACTCCCCTTGAAGTTGAGTGTTTTATAAACAATGTATGATCTCCTTGACTTTGTTTGTACCCCACTGTCATAACCTTAGTAAATGTACCCAACTTGTTCGGGGTGATTGTTTTCATCCATAGAATGACTTTTTCATACTGTAAACAGCATTGGCAGCAACATTTTTACCTTATCCGAGTGGTACCTCCATAGAAATTTTCTCCTCAACCTCCCATGTAGGAAAGCATTCTTCCCATCAAATTGTTGTAATTCCTTGCCATAATTGGCAGCAACAAATATTATTAACCGGATTGTATTCATCTTTGCCACCAGGTCAAAGTTCTCTAAATAATCAATCCCATAGGGTTGTGTGAAACCTTTGGCAACCAGTCTTGCTTCATATCTCTTAATCGTCCTATCAGCCTTATACTTTACTGTATACACCCACTTGCAACCAACTGGCTTCTTTCCTTCCGGTCAAGTAACTAACTCCTTTATTTTATTCTTCTCCAATGCTTCCATTTTTTATTAAACAATGCCTCAAAAATATCAGTGGGTGTTTAGGTTTATAAGGAAAGTCTTGTGGGGTTGCTGAATTTTTTGAAATGAGAGGTTATTTTAGAAAAGATACAATGACTGTTTGGTACATTTTCTGGTTTCTTTTCTAATGTCAATTGGGGGAGATCAAGGTCATCTTCAGCTGTTTGGGTTTTTGTTTCATTTTGAAAAGCTAGAAATTCAGAATTTGCCTCTTCATTTCTTTTGCCAGTTTTTTTTCTACATGTTATCATAATGGAACCATCCCAACTTTATATTTTAGAGTACATTTAAATTTTTTTTTTTAAAAGGAATGATAGTTTCTCTAAGAAGTTAAATTTTCACATGGTGGGAGCCTCTTGCACTAGGCAGCTCTTTAGTAGTTTCTCTAGTAATTTAGTAAAATTATTGTCTTTGACTTAAAGAAATTTCAGAATTTCTCCATCAAAATGCTTTTGTGATCTTTGAACTCACTATCTCCATTTCTACAAGTTTTCTCTACCATAAAATTTGGCTTTTTAATTTGAGAATATAATAAACATTTGTAATCAATTTATGAACGCCATTTTGTTGGAGCTCCATTTTTAGATATCTCAAATCAGGTTTCAGGCTTTATTTAGTGATAGATATTGATCCTAAGAATGATATTACTGCAGATTTATATTGTTAGAGTTAGAGCATTTCCAGATTTAGTTGAAGAGGATGGAAAGGATACTTCGGTGGAAGAAGGAAATATGCACGCAACCAAAGCAACAAAAGCATCAAAGGCTGCCAGTAATGGTGAATCAGAATCAAACAAGACGAAAAAGCCAAAACGGGCCATTGTACATGAAACTAAGGAATCAGATAGTTCACAGGAAAATCTGTCAGAAAGTAGCGTTGACAAAGAAGTCAAACCACAGGCGGTAACTCCGATTAAGAAAGCTAAACCTTCTCAGAAAAAAATGCAAAAGAAATCTAAACTACCTACTACTCCGGAGTCAAAAGGGGAAGCACAAATTGAAACTGAGAAACCAAAGGCAGCTAGAAAGTTGTCAAACAACAAGATAAGGAAGTCAAAAGAAGGTATTGTACGCGAAATTGGTGACTCAGGCAATACTGAGCAGCTTCTTTTAGAAGATAATGTTGTTAAAGCAAGTGAGACTACGCCGGGCAAGAAGAATGAATTTGTTCAGGATGCTGATAGTGAGTTAAAGAAAGTTGAGCCAGCTGAAGAAGCAAGCAAATCTGTTTCACAGAAACTTAGAAAAAAACCAGCTGTAAAGTATTTCAGAAAGAAAGCGTAGTCTTGGAGCTAATGACTGGTAAAATAGTTGTCGCGAAACGCAGAAATATATTGAAGTTGTATGAAAAATTTTAGGAAAAAGACAGTATTTTCTGTTTATCTGTTAGTGAGTGGACTAGATGTGTTATGTGTTAGTTATAATACATAAGAAGTGACATTGCTCTATGATATTTATCAGTGGGTATTGTGAGTGAATATATATAGAAAACTTTTAAAAACAGAACAAGTAAGTTACTTCTGCAAACTATGATTATTTATTCAACACTTAAACAGGTATAATGGAACTTCACTTGGGTATGCTTAGGCTTTCCATGTTAAACTGAATTTTCAACAATATCAATTGCTGATATGTTATTATGATATCTCAATAGCTTTTAGCTGTTTCACTCTAATATCATGTATAATTTTCCTCAGTCAAATAGCTTGGTTTGTTGCTACATATTTAGCTTTAACAATGGATTGAGCTACAATTTCCTTCTTTTTTTTTTTCCTATTAGTTGCAAGAAAACATGCCACAGCCTAAGGAAAATGCATGCCAATAGTACTCTACATATTATGATGTTTTCCAACCCAATCATTATCACTATCGCCTAACAAATTTTCATTTTCACTTGGCTTATACCATATTCCAAACTGAGTAAGATTTCTAGGAAAGATTCTTCCTATCATGACTCCACTTATTAAGATATATTTCTACAAATGAAGAAACAATAGGAAGCATATTGGCTCAGGGAGATTAAAATGGTACTGAAAAAGGCATTATCATTTAAGTCAAATGTTAAATGTTGCAAAAATTAGATATATTACTATTGAGAAATAATGTTTATTTTTGTATTTCTTATGTATAAAGTTAAAAGAATTCATCAAACCTTTTGATATAATTGTAATTTTTCATTCTAATGTAACAAAACATATGTTGAAACATATATTTCATATTGGAATAGGAAAATGTTTAATTTTTACAAAATTTTCTTTAAAGTTTGTGCCTTTGAATGCAATGGAAGGACAAGGATGATACTTCTATCAAAATAAAAGACGAAAAAGTAAGTTAGTAGGTATAAATAAGCCTTGGAGTCTTTATTTCCATGGTTCCAAGCACAATAAGGATATCGGAATTTGAGTTTTAATTACTTTATCAAAGGGATTTCCAACGAAGTTCGGGTTCAAAATAAGGTTCTCTTGCTCAAATAGCGGGACTATAAAATCAATAAATTACAAGCCATTACTCTTTCAATTTATCTTACAACAGGTAGTACTAAATGAAGTGACTACTACAAGAAAAATGAAAAATAGTTTCATTGTTCAATTTACATGGTATTGTCATTCTCATATATTAGATCAACCACATTTGTCAAAACTAATCTTTTTCAACTTCTATCTTGGTCTGATGGTTGGTACATGTCCACTAACAAGGTCACTACCTGACGCATCATTTGAAACAAAAGGAGACTTTATAGTAGATGATGAAGGTTCTGAACTGAATATTGTTCCAGAATGATCACTTGTAACATATTCAACTCCCTTGGCATCATACTCAGGTATCATAGACCATATGTTTTCAAGCTCTCTAGCCACTTCTGACATTTTAGGCCGTTCATCTGGTAGATCTTTGCAACACTTTAAAGCCAAAGTCAAAAATTTCTCCACATACTCAAAGGGATAAGTTCCCATACGTTTATCGACAACCGAAAATATTCGACCAGAATTGCATGCCAAATTAACCTGAAAAAAAAAATGGAAAGCATTCTGTTATCTTCATATCAAAGAGATGGGTAGTGTGGTAAAGGAACATTAATAAGTTTGGTGTGCAAGGAACAATAATGAGATAAGTGATTCAAATTGTTTGGACATCATTTGTTAGAATATTAGATGTTCATGTTAGCATTTATGTGAGGTCTGGGGAGCGTACGTCTACTCTCCCCATACCCCACATTGTGGGAACCTCGTGCACTGGGCCACCTTTTTAGCATTTATGTTAGAATATATAATCAACTATGTATTAAGCTGATTAACTGGTGATTAGTCTACAAGTTAGCTAAAGAACTACAGATTATTAGGCTGTAACTTAGCTTCTGATTAACTCCTAATTACCCCCATGATTACTATGAAAAAGAGATCAATTGTGAAGCCCATTAACACAACTTCTCTAAACAATTCTCTCTTTCAACAATTAAATTTGACTAAATCCTTGTCAGATACTTACTTCTTGTTGTCAAGAACAAAACCTTAGGTTAATAGGACAATGGTTGAATATTACAACTACACACACTGTTTCCAATCAAATTCAAAAAGTACATGAATGAGAGTAATGATAGGAAGACATATCTGCTTAATCTCACTCTGCAAAAATGTCAAGAAGAAGAAAAAAGAACCCTCATTTTTCTAAAAATGGTTCGGGTAAGATTTGATCACAAACACAATATTAGGGTTGAAAGTTTAAAAACTCGAACAAATTGAAGTTGATAACCTTGTTTTGGGGTGAGGGGGATATATGAAGCTAAAATGTAATATGTTGCAGCAAAATCAAAAAGGAAAAAGTTTTTCATTTTGGTTCTTTCTGATAAATATGCAAATGAAATTACAAAAGTTTAGAGCTTTCCACAAAGTGCAATTTTTAATATACAATTGTTACCCCAGCTTGATCCAGTCACAGTTGTGAAGAAGGGAAACCAAGCCATACCTGTCTAATAATATTTTCTCCATGGAAGATTGGTGGCTTTCCAGTCACAAGTTCCAGAAATACAACACCAAGACTATACACATCACTCTTGTCTGTCAACTTGTGGGTTAAAAAGTACTCTGGATCAAGGTAACCCTGCATGTTTAAAACAGTGAACAAACAGAGAGAGATTAAGTCATTGATAGGGTAAGATCAACCTGATTTTCAATCATTTAGTTAGATATTTTTTCTATTTTGGAAATTCAAAAGTCATACTTATTTTTAAATTCTTTCTAGAAGCATAATGCATACTATGAATTACATTATCAGTTACTAAACAGTCCAACAATACTTTCCTAGAGGATTGTATACCTTGAAATCTATTCATAGAAAACCTCCATCTTTTAATTCTGTACGTTTGTTTAAGAAACAGATAGATAAAGGTAATGTATAGAATCTTTATTAGGTGAACTTGTCTTGCAGTCATAGAAATCTTAACACCAAAAAAAATTGAGTCCTTATAGGTTTAGAGAGATTGGACAGCTTTTTTAAATTCATGCATTGTTCTCCATTTTCTTATTTTCATATTGCCTCTATCTTTGTCCACGTAGCCTAATTCTGATCTATTTTGATCTATTCAAGCATTTTGCTGACCTGTTTCAGCCTGTATACACACTTGATTGTGTTACAAAAGGACTACTTAAACTTATTTGTAAAACATAAGGGACTATTTTGTTATAACAAAAAAAATGGACCAAATTGAAAAAAGAAACAAAGTTAAAAGACTAAAGATATAATTTTTCCTATATTTTAATAAGATTTCAAATCTTATCCTTAATGCAACATGCTCAATTTTATCAAAAGTAAATCCATTTATGAAAACCTTACCGGGGTCCCCTTTACCACTGTAGATACATGACCAGGAAGATTGCCTTCAACATCTGGAACTGGGGCAAGTCGTGAAAGTCCAAAATCAGCAACTTTTGCTATCAAGTTAGGGTCCAATAATATGTTGCTAGCCTTGACATCTCGATGGAATATTGGAGGATCAGCCTCTGTGTGCAGATACAGAAGACCTTTAACTGACCCTAGAGCAATCTTCAATCTCATGGGAAAACTAAGAGGTTCTTTTGAATCAGCTGTCATAAAACATTAAGTACACAGTTAAAAGAGATAACATTGAAATGCATGCTTTTTCTACAAAATAAATTATCATAATCGTTTTGTACTTCAAATTAGAACCAGAAAGAGCAAGAAAAACATAACAGTAAACACAATATCTATTGTTTCATCATGATACTGTTGACTTCTCATTTCATCATGATACTGTTGAAGGTAAAATGTAATGAACACCAATAAGTAAATAGATACAACACTGCAAAAAAGGAATCATAAGAGCACAAGATGTACCAGAAAGGTGATCCTTTAGTGTTCCATTTGGCATATATTCATAAACCAGCATCTACAAACATAAAGCAACAAACCATGTGAAAAAAAAAAAAATAACTAGTCATAGAAGAATAGAAGATCTAAGGGAGAATTAGAACCAAAATGTTCTGAAAGGATGAGAACATGAAAAAGAAGGAAAAAAAGGAATTTTACCCTAAGTTCTAGCTAGTGAAAATTTATGTCATAATTCAATGTCAAAATAACCCTTTATAAAAATGAGTATAAATAATAATAACACAAGAACACCTGCCCTGTTTTGGAACTATGGATTCTTTTCTTTTCTTTTCTTTATATATAAAGTCATTAAGAACAAGTTGTTTTATGCATTTACATCCTCTTTTCAATGAAACATTAGTTTTAGTTAACATCCTTTTTTTTTTATTGCAAATCATACCCTCATGGAGACAACATGAAACAATAAGAAAATGGGACTTGTGGAAATTAAAACTTCCAAATATAAATCAAGAATGACAACTAACTGAAAATTTTACTAAAACAAATTATGTTAAATTTTCATTTCTGAATTTTTAAAGAAAAAGTTACCTGTTCACCATCTTCATCACAATATCCAACCAGAGACACAAGGTTGCGATGATGTAACCTTGATAGCAATTCTATTTCTGTATGAAACTCCCTCTCACCTTGCAGTGAACCTTCTTGTGCACGTTTTATGGCAACGACAGTTCCATCAGGAAGAATACCTTTATAAACCTTCCCATACCCCCCTTGTCCAATTTGAGCAGATTGGGTAAAATTGTTTGTAGCCAAAGCCATTTCTTTATAATCGAATGATCTTACACCATTAATTTTTTCTGAGATCCTAGAAGCTGTGAAAAAGTAGAAGTTTAATTTAAGATATCTTTTGATCAAGAAATTCATGCCAATAAGATATGGTTAGCATCAATAAATCCAGATTCTATACTTCTGAATGGATAACCACTTCTATTAAATACAATGCATTAGGATTGATGTACTGAACATACTTTCATCTTTTCATAATAACACGTTAATATAATGGAACAACTGAGCGAACAAGCTAATCTGACATTAATTTATCAAATGAAAAAGCCCTATCTTGTGAGTCAAGAATCAAGATATGATAAATTGCAAAGAGAAGATAATATAATAACTCAACAAATTTTGATTTTCTATAATGTACTCACCATTACGTCGTTTGGAAAGTGTACGGTAATCTTGCAAGCGTGTTCTTAATATAAGAATGGCAACAATTGAAGATAATGTAACTGAACACGCAACTGCACCAATGACTATTCCAGCCAATGCACCTGTGCTTATCCCTGAACTTGAAGAGGTGTCAGCCTCTGTGACAATATATAACAAGTAGTATGAGAACAACTTCATGTATGGATGGATATGGTTCACATTATTTAGCAGCTGGTTCATTAATGAATTCTAGTGACATTAAGCTTCTAGTTTTAGCTAGCATTTTTTGAAGTTGTTCTTAACTTGACAGCAACATAAGTATATGACTTGATTACTTGATTCAAACGACTTACCACTAACTCCTATATATAGGGATACAAGAATCCTAATCCTAATTGAACAGGGAAACAAATCATAAAAATAACTACGTAATAGGGAAACTAATCTAATGAGATACTCTAAGTCGATATTCTAATATAAGAAACTAATCCTTTGAGATAAACTACGATCCTCTAACATAATATTAAGATATTATAAAATATTTTCTTATATTCTAAAAATATGTATAGTATAATTTGCAACAGATAATTGCTTCTCAAGTGTGAAATTCCATGAATTATTATGGCAGTAGTTGTTTCATTTTTGTCATTGACATCTCTAAAGAATTAGAAATAAAAAATAAAAATATGCTTTGAATTTAAAGAGTAACCAAAGTATCAAAACAGATGTAAACTCATAGAGAATATCATAAATAGATAAATTCATAAAATGCTGGCAAAATGGACCTGTAGCATAGCTTTAGAGCAGTCACATACCAAATAGCAATAAAAGTAAAGAAAAAATTTAGTTACATAAATTTCACAAACTTTGACATGTGCATCAAGAATTATACTAGAAGAAGACTAACTTATTTTCAGGAACTAGAGAATCACTAGCTCAATGAGCAGAAAACATTATAGTGCTTTATTAGACAAATGATTTAATTAATAATACTGAGACATGAATTCCATAAGTAATAATATTCAACCACCTAAAGAAAATTCAACAGAAATTTTGTGGTTAATAATAATGCTCAACTGCTACCAACATTCAACACTCCTAACAGAATATAAGAAGTTTCTGTGACTTACCATCCTTGTAAATATCTAGAAGATTGAAGTCTAGAAGTTCATAAGGCCCAAACAAGTCATCACCCTGAATACGAATATCCCATTCTCTGAACAAGTTTGTTATCCGATTAACCTCACTTTGATTGAAAACTTGAGTGCTTGTATTATCAACATGTTCAGGAAAGAACTTCAAGTTCATTTTCAACCGAGGCCCTTCCCATGTAAAACTGTCAATGGATAGCTGATCAATTTGTATATTGAGACCATTTGTCAGGAAGCTTTCAAATTCTTTCTGATATGTACGGAAATATGAGAATCCCGGACTTTTCAACCGATAATCGACGAGCAACGGTGCTGCACAGGAGCAATCCGTGGAGTATTCAAATGGAGGGAAGCATACTAGACCGGGACAGCTAACATTGGTGTTACCATTCACTTCATTGTCACTTTCAGATCCACAGAGTTGAACTAAGGTGTTGTTATTATTTGAGCATAAAGGATTCCCTTCAAGCCTGAAAAATGGCAAATTTCAAATGATAATGTAACAAGTTAATGTTATCCATAAAAGTTTGGAATATATGTTAAAGGATATGATCAACAAGTTTCGATTTATATCATAATAATACTAATCATAGTATTATTTTAAACATGCATAAAAAGGCAACAAAAAAAGGTGGTACTATCCAGTCCCCCACTACTCTAATTTCAGTACTATAAATTAAATAGCAAAATTAGTTTAGAAGCCTACAGGACTGTGACATTTGGAGGAGGGTTTGTGCTGCCTGATATGCTTGTAAGTTGATTATTTTGCATGTCCCTGCAAGATCACATCACAAAGCCATGCTGATTAAATCAAAACAAAAATTCAGTAGCATCTATGCAGAAGAAAATACAAAAGCATAACAAAACACAAAAAGAATACAAGATGCCCAAGAGTCCAAGACAACATACATATATATATCTCTTCATGTTGACATACATACTATCAGTTAATGCACCCCGAACCACTACCTTTTTCTAGATAATAAAAAGGCAAACACACATATGCTCCAAAATACAAATCTACATGGGAAAAATTGTGTAATTATGCTTCCAAGTCTTACAAGAGAAGTTTTTCTGTTCCATTTAAAGTCCTGTTCTGCCAAATGATAGAAGGAACATCGCCACTCAGTGAATTGCTTGCAATTGACCTGTCATAGGGTAAGATATGTATTGAAAAGTCATTTAATTTTATAGCATGATTGATAAAATTATAAGTTAATAAGTTATTGACCAAGAAATACAACAAAATATGGTTTATTAGTAAGATAACGTGATCAACAAAAGAAGAAATAACGAAACAAAAGATAACTTACAATTTCTGAAGACGTGGAAGTTCAGAATAGTAAGATGGAATAGTTCCAGTGAGCTTATTATTTGATAAATCACTGCACACATTTCAAAGGTTAAACAAAATTATATAAGTTCTTGTTATCATATTCTGAAGATTTTGCATGACCACTTGACATGAGAGGAAAATATTTACATTTGAGAATCCAAATAATTGAATGCAAAACCAATAGATTAACATAATATCATAGCAGTAGATGTTCATACATGGTTGTGATTCTTTCAGAAAGCTTATTGGTAGGAATTGATTCATTCAAGTGATTGGCACTGAGGTCACTGGAATACAAACAAACAATAGTCAGTAGAAACATTTACAAACATTGTTACAGTGCTTTTAAACATGTAAATATGAATATTCACCTTGTCAAGTGCAATCACTTAATAAAGAATCCTATAAATCAACGAATAAACTGAGTTAAATTGAAATGAGATAACTGTACTTACATATATTGGAGGTTTGGTATCCTGCTTAAGTCAGGAATTGGTCCTGTCAAGTTGCAGTTCCTAAGGCTCCTGATAGAACCAAGTAATTGATTAACAATGTATAGATGGCAAACCTTAACTCTGAACATTTCTCCTTACCAAACTAAATAATTCATTTGTAACAAGAAATTTTATTGAACAGAGCAAAGGAAAGAAAAAATAAAATAGAGGAAATAAGAAACCTTTCCCAATACAATTAGGAAATCAGACAAATGCAACAATAGCATAGCATCATTACCAATGTCATAATATACCTTTTTGAAGAAAGCAAGATGATAAGACCTTGTTACACTAATTTAATTGGTAATGTACTTGCAGACATGGTATCACAAAATGCACTTACAATTTCAATAATCTTGACATGTTGCCATAAGAATCTGGAATGCTATTACCGCCAAAGTTATTGTTATCAAGTTGACTGCAAGAGCAAGATCCAAGAAATACTTTAAAAAACTTTTTGTCAAGCAAAAAGAAATTTATGAAATCAGCTAATATTGTAAAAGCAACAAACATTAAATAATAAGGCAATTTAATCATATACGAAATAATCGTAAATATAAGGGGGAAAAAGCCAAAGTAAAATAAAAAACACTTTTTCCTTATTATGAAATAGAATAGATTTTCTAACATTGGTTTCTCATGTTACACTTTATATGAGGAGAGGTAGACAAAAAGAACCTAAATAGGACCTCACAATTTTCAATAGCACCCCAATATTAATGAGGTATCCTATTTAGGTTCCTTTTGTCTAATTATTTCTTCATATATGAAAATTCACATAAGATGTTAAGATCATACATGTTATAAAGAAAGAATGAACAACCAATATATATTAAAACCCATCAGAAGAGAAGTGAAATGTCCTTAACTTCATAAATAATATTTTCTCTATTCATCTAAAAAAATGAAAACTAAATGAGCTTACAGACATACACACATATGTAACACAAAAGAATAACAAACCATACAGTATCGTTAAGCTTGTCATCTCAGCAAGCTCAGGTGGGAGATATCCTGAAAGTTTGTTGTTGTCAATAAGACTGCAGGGCCAGAGAAACATCTTGTCATCAAGATATAGGCATGAAAATGAAGGATTAAAAATAACCAAGAAAATGTGTTAATGGGTGACATTATATCACTAAACTTACAGGTGAAGAAGGTTTCCTAAACCAGAAAGTTGTGGTGGGATTTGTCCACTGAGTGAATTGTTGTTCATGTGACTGATCCATTAAGGGAAAAGATAAAACATTATTTTCTTTCATTTTTTCTTAAGAAGAATAACAAAGGTAGAGAAATAAAGGAATTGCATTAGCAAGAGTAGAAACTGTTGAAACTGTAATAATCATTGTAAAGAACATTTACAAGTGCTGTGTGTTATTCAGGTTTGCAAATGATGAAGGTATTGGTCCTGTGATATTATTCTCATCAATTTGTACTCTGTTCAGGGCTGAAAGATAGCCAAGCTCTTCTGGCAAATGACCTGTTAACTGATTTCCACACAGGAGCCTGCAAAAACTTTATTTAATAAGAAAGAGAGCAGAAACAATGTGGCTTTTCATGTCAAAATACTAGCAATTTATTTATGCAACCTTTTGAACCATTTGAACACTATTCTGATTTGATACAATGACAATAATACTCATGTACTAATAAGTGTAAAATGAATCAGAATCACCAAGGTGATGAAACATATAAATTATTTAATCATATGGTGCCCAACATACTGACCAAGGAGGGTGACTCAACTTACAATAGTTTTAAAGTTTTGATATTGCCAATCTCCTTCGGAATACTGCCACTTATCTTGTTCCACATAAAGTCCCTTTGAAGAGTACAAATAAAAGCACATATATATTAGAGGATGAAGGTAATTGCAATATGCTACATGGTGCAAATATTCAAATGAAACAAATCTACTGTATTGAGCAAAAGTGGAATCTATTACAAAAGTGAAAACTGTTCATATGTAACATGGTTGCATTAGAAACAGCAGTGCAGTTACAACTTACAATATTTCCAGATGAGATAAGTTGCCAATCTCTGGTGCCAAATTTCCAGACAAGTTCATATTAAGCAGATGCCTACAGACAAAAACAAAAGGTTCTCTTAAACAATTGTGTCAAAAGAAGTAAACAAATGTGTCAAAAGAAGTAGCAGCAAAACAAAGGTTTTCAAACAAATGTGTTAAAATGCAATTAAGAAATGACCTATCTAAAGCCTATTTATCTTTGCTAGTTACTTGACAATGGATTATTATGTTATGCATAAAGTAGTATTAGTTGTAAAAGTAAAAGATAATTGATGAATAATATAGATGACTTGTTAAAACAGAGATTATGCTTCAAGATATCTGAAATCATCAAAATGCATTGAAAATATCTTCATATAGAATTGTGCACTTGGGCTCCCAGCAACTATTGTGAATCTATTTGAACCTTAACAGACAAGTTGGAAAGAAACAAATAAGATGTGGACCATGAAAATGGAAGCATATACATGTTAACATGGTTCTTATAAAAAAGAAGTGAAAAGTAAAAGATTAAAGTCATACAATTTTTGAACATGTAGATATTCATCGTCTAATGTTGTATTGGAGCACCTAACCCCTGTCCAATTGGATGTACATGGGTCTCCACGACTCCAGCTGCTCAAATTTCCATTCTTATCGATCAAACTTCCCTTTATGGCTCTCAATGCATCCACTGCATATCAGTGCAAATGAAATCATCATCTTATCAATAGAATTTATGATACATTATACATTTTGTCCACTCAAGTCCACTCCTATAAGGTTGAATGTATTTTTACTCTCCTTTAAAAAGTGACACATGTCATTCCTAACTTTTCTTTTTTAAAATTTTAGATTTAGATTTAAATTCTTATAAATTAATTATGTATATCTTATTTAGGACCCGTTTGTTACATATTAAAAAATAAGTGATTTTTATGTAAAATAATTTAGTGATTATTTTTTAGAGATTTTGTTGTGAAGTAGAATCTAATTTGTGTGTTTATAAGCCTAAAAATCACTTTTTTAATCTTCTCTCTCATCTCTCACCTCATTAAAATTAAATTATTTTTAAAAAGCTACTCCAAATAACTTCTCATTTTAATTAGTTTTTAAATTTTTTTCAGCTTCTGATTATTTTTAAAATATATAACAAACACTCAAAAAAAATTTAATAGTGATTCTTTTTTTAAAAAAAGTGATTTTTTACAAAACAAAAAAACTATAACAAATGGTCTCTTATACTTGTTCATTCAAAGCTCTCTTGAGGCCGAGCTTAGATCATTGGAAATTGACCTAGGTTTAGCCCCAAAAGTAGATGTGTGTGATGGTTGTGCTTTTTGGATTATCCTTCTATTTATCAGCCACTGTACTAAACTTATGGGAAAATTACGAACTCTTATCAGTGCAGGAGATACTTAAGTCACTAATATTGGGTAATATTGGGTTATTGATAGAGCTGTCAAAATGAGCTAGTTCGGTCCACACAAGTTAGCAAATAAATGAGCTGAGCCGAGCTGGGTCGGATTTTTCAAGGGCCAGAAAATGGCCAGCTCGGCTCGGCTCTCCCCGAGCTCGCAGGTTACTCGAGCTAACTCGTGAACTGGTTCACGGGCTGAATCAATAAAAAAATATTAAAAATGATTAAAAAATATTTAAAAATGATTAAAATGATTAAAAAAATATTAAAAAACTAAAAAATATTTAAAATGATTATTTTTTATTTTTTATTTTTTTTAATGTGGTTCGCAAGCCAGCTCAGCTCGTGGGTTAAATGAGCCGAGTTAAAAAGACTCAAAGTTAAACGAGCCAGCTATTTAATAACTTTTTTAATCTACGAGTCGAACTGGCTCGCGAGCCACAGCTCATTTTGACAGCTCTAGTTATTGGTGAGGAATTTTAGTAGTCAACGTGATATCATAGCTTTATACCAAAAAAAAATCTAGGTGTAACACCTATCTCCACTCTATTACTACTACTTATTGCACTAGGTTCAGGCCAAATTTTGAAGTTGGCCAGAAACCTAGGATGGTACCTAGACCCCAAACCTTGAGCTAATAATAATATGTTAGTTAAGCTTGCAAGTTCATCCAATAATTGAGTTCAAAAGTCAGCTTAGAAACCCGTACAATACTCTTTAAGTATCTTTTCTTTAAATATATTTTTGGCAAAATTAGTAAATTAGTCTTTTATCTTTATTTATTTTTTTAATTTAATTTTTTATTAGTTTTTTTCAACAACAAAGTCTTTTATGTTTATTTTTTTTTTCTTTATTTATTGATGACGTGTCTGTTTCTGATTGGTCCAATACCATCACTTAAGACCAATCAGTAACTGACACATCATCAAAAGAATCAAATTAAAAAAATAAATAAATATAAGAGACTTTATTGTTGAAAATTTTTAATAAATGACCAAATTAAAAAAATAAATAAAAATAAGGACCCATTTACTAATTTTATCTATATTTTTTATATTATATCTAAATTAATTATGCATACATCTCTTACAACAACAACAACAACTTTTCCCACTAGGTGGGGAATACATAATACATACATTTCTTTCAATTTTAATTTTTTTAAATTTATACTTTATATATTTTACTTAAATTTAAAAATACCTGTGTAATTTATGCATGGAATAGTTGCTGGTAAGCATATATTTCAGAAAGGAATCAATATAATTATATTACAAGAGACGTGAATATTACATTTTTCTCTCATTAAAGGGAAAAAAAACATAAAATCCATTTGGTAATATATGTGATGAAATAGCAACCAGAATCCAGAAACGCTTGTGAATCATAAAAGAGGTGCAAAGCATGGATACCAATCAAGAGGAAAAAAATGAGAAGGAAAAAAAAAATACCTTCAGTGGGGTGTGTCCTCTGAGAAGCAGCCAAAAGGAAATAGCAGCAGAACAGAAAGCAGAGAACAACTTCACACCTACAAACCTTTGAGAAATACATCATCATCCCAGAACACCAAACCTCTTAAATATCTCTCTTGAACTAAGCAGGATGCTTTTGTTGCCCTGATAACAACAAATTAAACCACTTAGAAATTAAAACACTCATGGATTTGCATTCAAAACAACCACACACACACACACATACATACATAAGTCCAAAAAAAGTGTAGGTAGAAAAGCAGAATACTGAATACCCTTTTAGAAAGCAACCTCATATGCATGCATTTCTAAATGCAAAAAGCCTTAACAGCTATCAAACTGCATAGTAGAGAGAGTGGTAGAACTAATACCCTTTCTACCAGAAGAAAAGAAGCCCACTTGGTGGAAGAATTCAACAATATCCAAAATGCAAAAAGATTTTAGTATGAGAAGCAAACAACAACAACACAGAATTGAGAAAGAAAAATGTCAAAGTTTATAAACTCTGAGATAATAAATAGGTGAAAAGAACATCTATTAAAAAAGAGATATATAATAATTCAAAGGTGTAAAAGGATTACATCATGGTGCAAAAAGATGAGCATTGAAAACTCAAACTAGGTGGGTCAATGGTAAATTAAGGAAATGAATTACTTGTGACCAAGTCGGCAAATGGCAATGCAGCGGGGAATTGTAGGTGTATAGTTGATAACGAAGGTCATCTCTTTCGTGTCGTCTCCGTATAGCTCTTCACAAAGGTGCATGCGTAATTAAGGCATTTTAAAAAAAATGGCAGAACAGTTTACCAAAAAAAAAAATTAGCAGAACAATTTTAAAAAGCGAGGAAGCGTTTTCTCTACAACGGAGTTGAGTCATCTTTGAATAAATTTTTTCATAAACATTTCTAATGTATATTTTTTAGCTAATAAATTTTTAAAATTAACTTTTGTATTTTACTTCTTTTAAAAATTATCTTTTTTAATTTTTTCAAAAGTATTTATTTATTTATTAAAAATATCTATTTAATAATTTTTTCTCTTTTTCACATATACTTAATTTTTCTTTAAACTAAAAGTTGAATTTTTACATCTAAACACAACCTACCTCATTTTGAGTTTTGACTGTTGCTTTTGGAATTTGGACAAACACCTCAATTAGGAGTTTTTTAACTTACAGTAATTATATTATGTTTTACTATATAATATTGAATTATATATTAATTTTCTGTATCAAACATAAAACGGTCAGCATGCACCAATTACCAATGAGGGCGTTCAAAAATAACTTTTCATAATTTAATTTTTTTTTAATTATTTGAAACGAGGTATACTCAGCAGCTTCAATATATTTAAAATAATGAATAATAAATTGTCAATATCAAACGGGATATGTCATCAAAGTAAAAAACAGGATATTACGATTGAGACTCTACATCAAATATATTCTGGTCAAGCTATCCTAAAGCTATTAAGCGATTTCAAACAATCCTAGATAGCCTCAAACTTCATTAATTTAGACTTGAAAACAAAAGTCGTATCTAATCTAATCTTTATCTAATGTTTATATGAACGGGAAAAATTAAGTTAGAGGTACGACCTCCTTGCCATTTACTTGAATAATTAAGTTGCCAAATTTGAATAATCCGATGCATTTGAATTGAGATCAGGTCACTAATCTTTCACCAATAAATGGATTTTTAATTTTAAATTTTAAATTAGCTCACCAGTAACAATGGTGAATATAGTATCACCATGCCAATTTTTAATTTAATTTAATTTAATTTAAGATATTGAGCACCCGCTAATTAAAACAAGAGATTAATAAATCATAAGATTTGATGTAAGTGGTTAATGCGCTCCGTCAAAGGGACGGGTTTCGGTTAGAACCTGAGTTGTTCCCTGTGACAGGATAATCTTTGACCAAATTTTACTTACTTCCCGGCTGAATATAGATTAATTAGTCTAGAAACTCTTTTTTCTTGGGATACTGTGGCTATAATAAACCTAGAAAAACAAAATGATTAATATTCTCAATGGGAACATCCAATTCAATTAAAAAAACTTATTAATTCCCTTGAAATATTTCTTATATCAATTCAATCCCTAAAATTTAAATATTTTAATTTTTTCCATCTCTTCATCCATATGACATATATGTTTAATTTACCAACTGAGGTTGGCGTGAGTGGTTAAGGCCTCTCGCCCCTTAACCAAGGTCTCGGGTTCGAGCCTTGGGTATGGAAAAAATCTCAGCTGGGAGGGATGCCACCAATTAGAGGTGCCGAACAAACTCCCGCGGGAGATTAGTCTCCGTCATATAGGCGGTGGGATACTCCTCGAAGTAGAAGCAAAAAAAAATATATATGTTTAATTTAGCTAACCAAGTCAAAAGGACATGTTTAGCTAATTGTATGGTAGTCAAAATCGGACTGGTCAGTTAGACTAGAAACCAAACCCCTTTTTGGTCTGGAATATAAAAAAATCGTCTGGTTTTAGAATCGGAGAGAACCAGTCAAGAACCGGTCAAATTGGTCAAAAATTGGTGAAACCCAGTCAAAAACCAATGGCAAAAATCATACTGAACCGATAATTTTTTATTTTTTTGAATTTTTTATTTAAAAAACATTTTTTAGTCAATTAAAGACATATTAATAATTTAAAAAAATTATATATATGAATTTTTTTACTATCTTTCTTTTTATTATTACTTTTTTATCGCTCAAAATATATAATATAATCAACTTATATTAATTTGAAATTTGATTTGTCTTAACTTTTCAATTTTTTATATTTAATTTATTATTTAATATCCTATATAATATTTAATCACTATCGGTTTGCATTGCACAAGACACGGCCAGTACTATGAATATATTTTTGTCTTTAATTAACCATTTTGTATTGAAGTTAAATTTTTCTTTATGGAGTTATGAATTTTATGTTAATTTTTGTTCAATATTGTTTTATATATATTATATTAACAATGAAAATAACATTATTTAATTATAACCCGGTTGAACCTCTGAACCTTAAACCAGTGTCTTTACTGGTTCAATGACCGGTCCAATTTTAATTACTTTGTTAAAATGTATATATAAAACAAAAAAATGTATATGAATATTTTAAATAAGAGAAATGCTAACAGCACATTATGTAACACACTATTTTCAATATTCTCTTTTATGATTGGGTGAAATTCATGTAGGTCTTATTAAATTATGTGAACAGTAGATAAACACATTAAAAACGATTTAGTGCATAAAAGGTTGCAGAGACATTTAAGAAAAAAAACGAGGCAATATAAAAAAAAAAAGAAGGGGTACTTAGGGCAATTGCTTTTCAAAGGCTAAAGAAAAAATTTATTCTGGGACTACCAACCCGAGTACAAGTAGTGCACATACACCCAAATAATACACAGCTGTTCTCTTGTCAATTAAATAATTACAAAAAAAAGTAAATTAAGACAATATATAAAAGGATTAAGAAATAAAAAATAAAGAAGCATAATAAAACGTCTACAAACTGTAACTTATTCAGAATCTCTAAAAATTGAAATATAAGAAAATAAGTCTTTGGAAACTACATGTTGATAAAGTTCCATTCATAGGGTAAAGCATTTGTAGTTGTTCCGTGTTGGAACCACCAATTAACGAATCAAGAGGTGCTAGCTAATTCAAGGTGCCACTTAGGGTACACCAATGCTAAATTGGTGTACCAAACACCAATCCACAGATTTACCTGCAGTAATGGGTAAACCCATTTTTCCATATTTGTGAATAGACCCATAATAAAACACAAATTCGTGTAAAACCATAATTTGTGTAGATTACAATTTTGTTGGTGTGGCCTGCTACTGTCTACAGCGGCGACACAGAAAGGAGGAGCTCAGCAACGACAGGCTGCGTTCCGCGGCACGATGACTGTGAGGAGCCTCGGTTTTCGCGGCATGCATGGCGAGAGGCAGCGCTGCGACAACGGCAGCAGGCCACACCGGCGACGGTAGAAAAGATCGATGCGGTGGTCCGTCGGAAAAAGAGATGGCTCGCTAGGATTTGTTCTTTCTGCTGCTACTGTTGTTTGTTCTTTCTGATTTTTGTTTTATTTTACTGCTGCTGTTTATTTATTCTTTCTTATTCTTTCTGATTTGTATATAAAACAACGGAGCTCGAAAACGATTGGGGAGTTGTTTACTTTTCCTTCATCTACCTAGACTAGAGTACATCTTACGAGCAATTATTAAAAGTGGTGGTAATTAATAATAAAGGGGGGAATATACAAAGGATGGTTTGACACTTTCTTCTATTTGGGGCATGTTTGGATTGGCTGATACAGAGTTTATGAACACAGTTTATGACTGATTCATAAGCTATTTTGAGCTTATTTTTCATAAATTACTCATAATAACTTATCAAAACAGCTTATGGCTTATATAAAATAAATTTTACTATAATTTTTTTTCGATTATAAAAGTAACTTATACCATAAGCAGTAAATAAGCTTGTTATCCAAACGGGACATTGATATTGCAATGGTAGAATAAATTATCTGAAAGAGAAAATCTCTGCTACCCTGATAAAAGAAAGGTCACTGAATGAGGGGGCTAAGAGAGAGATTCAGTGCGCAGAGGAGGAAGGCAAGGACGGCGAGGGTGAGGGAGTTGGAGAGAGGTGGAAGAAGGGTGGGTGAGGGATTGGGTGTAAAAAATATAGGTGTTCCGATTTGATATTTAGATTCATCTCGGCTTTTAATTTTTTTTTTTAAATCCAATGGTGAAATCCTACAGTACATGAGTAAAACTTTTGAAATAAATTTTTTATTTAGTGGTACATGTAAAGTAGTTAGAACTGGATCGGTCATTAAATCGGTGAGAATAGGGGTTTAAGGTTCAGAGGTTTGACTGGGGTTCAACCGGTTGAACCGGGATATAATTAAATAATATTATTTTAATTATAAATATAATACATAATACTATATATAACATATAATATTATTTTAAACTCTAAACTCTATACAATATTAAGCAAAAATTAACATAAAAGTCATAACTTTAAAAATAAAACTTAAACTTCACTACTAAATATCATAATTCATAATATAAAATATTCAAAATTATAAATAATTGAAGAAAATGATATCTATTTCTTTTTAAAAAAATAAATAAATTGATTCTTTTATTTTTTTTAAAAAAAATTTAAAAAAAGAACGAACGGCTTCAACCGATTTTTGACCAATTTTTGCTGGTTTTTGACCGATTCTTGCGCATTCGATTTTCAGGGCGTACCGGACCAGACTAGGGTCCAGTTCCCGGTCCGACCAGCCGGTCCGATTTTGACTTCCATGGGTACATGGGTGTACCATGAAACAAGGTGCTTCGTCGTAGCCTCCACACCGTTTTACTGTTACCACTCATAAATAAATAAATAAATACAAATTTGGTATTTTTGTTGTGATTTACTTTTTTTTTAAAATGCCTGCAAATAAAATATTTTTAAATAAAAAATACTAATGACATTTAATTAAAAAAACAGAACTTTTTATTTTATACTTTTATATTTATGAATAATTATTTAATTTTTGAATATTAAGAGATAACGTAAAATAAAAAATAACAGTTACATCTTGTTTGTCCTTTTACATCCTGTTTGCATAATTATGAAAAAAAAAACTTTTTATAATATTATATTTGTATAACACTCATGCTGCAATTAATTTTCATTAATCCATTAACCTTACAATTAGGTCACCCTTCTCTTATCCTAACCATTCATATATAATACTATTATAGCAATGGCAATATGGTGATTGGGGTTTGGTACACCAATTTAGCATTGGTTACCCTAAGTGCCACCCTAATTCAATTGGTAGAACTTAGCATTTGTAATCTCAAACACTCAGTTCGAATTCTCCTTCTCCCCTATAAAAAAAACACACCAATTAACAAAGTCCTGTCAAAGACGAACAAATACTTTATCTAACAATTCTACATAGGACAACCAATAATGGAAACTTAAAAATTCCATAATGATTTTGAGATGGAACCATATTTGTGAAACTTTTTTCTTCAAATTCCCATCATATCATATATAGAAACATTTCCATGTGGTATTGCTACCATTTGAGGGTTATGCACATTCTTGCATCAATATAGAACCCCTTTTAAAATAAGAATGAAATTTAGTGGTATCAACAAATTAGAAAATATATATCATATTAGAGAATGAAATAAATATAATCACTATCTATCTATTATCTATTATAGAAAAATATACCTCATTCTTGTAGGTTGTGACATGTATCACCTCTCAGAGTGTGACACATGTTATCTTTTTAGATTTTATTTTCACCTTAAATTATTTAAATTATTTTTTTTTTATTTTTTTTTAAATCTGTATTTTATATGGATATAGTTCATAAACTAATTTATTATCTAAATTAATCGTATCAAAATATGTGTGTGTCCGCGTGTGATATCCAGAGTTTCATTCTTTATCTAAAGTTCGTTGATGAATAAACATATATTTTTCACAATAAAATCAAGGTGGCTTCTAAGGTGAAGGGCCTTACAAGGCTCTCACCAGTGAGGGAGCGATTTTATCCGTTAGTTATATTATTATTTAAATGAATGGATGAGATTGACCTAATTAACCAGTTAGTAACCTGCAAAAACAGGTTTATAGTGAAATATAAAAATATGTCCAACATTTAAGGATTATTACAAAGAAAGAGGGTAAATCTCTCAATATTAATCACCAGGACACTCATGCTCCCACCAGATCCTCCATCACCAAAATAGGATGAACGGGTGTACAGGGAAGGTGAAAATGAGCCATGACTGGTGCAGATCATAGGTGAAGACAACAAATGTAAACAAAGATATATAGATCCTGACATTGTAGTGGCTCATAAAGGACCCGTGACAGTGAGCCATGACTGGTGCTTACAGAGGCCGCACTTGTGCAAACGTTTGCTGGCGTTGCAGTGCCATTTCTCAAGAATAGCTTAATGTCAAAGCGAGATTCTCAAATAAGAGATGGTCTAATGTCTAGTTGCTACACAAAAAGAAGAGAGTTGAAAAGCACATTTTTTTGGGGGGAGGGGGTACACGATGATTTGGGCATAGGACAATATAATTATCCTCAGGAATTACGAGAGGCATTTGACATATTTTATTTTATAATTTAAATTTTATTTTGCACAAATTAAAATAACAATAATAATTAAAATAATGGAAAGCGGAGTGAGTTCCAAAGGGAAAATCGGAGTTTCCCATCCTTACCTTATTATCCTCCATTAATGCCAATGCACAGGAGGATGGAATTTGCCACCTCTACGAATCACGCCTTCCACGTGGTAGAAGAAATAGCCAGAGACCTTATTATCGTCCTCTTCCGCGTCTGTTGGTAGTTCCTCCACCACACGAAGCGCGTCCTCGCCGCCTGTCGCGTCGTCATTTGCCGAATCAGAGGAGTAGTTCCTCTTCACCACGTGCGTGGGGGAGACGACACAGCGAGTGTGGCTTCCGAGGAGGGAAAGGCATAGAATGAGAAGGAGCACCGAAACGACGGCACATAGGATGCCGCTGTAACGGGGGCGTCTCCGACTCGCCGGATCGAAGATCTCTCAGCATCTTCTTCGACGGGGAACTCTTGTTCTATGTTTTTCGATGCGAACTGGAAATTGAAATTAAAGTGAAAGTTGTTGCTCAATTGGATCCACCCCCCTGATGGAGTGACTCAAAGATGGCCGAACGAGAGTTGATCCGGATGCAGCAAAAGGCCCTCACTTCACTTCTGCGTTTTTCATTGTACTGCGTTTTGCATTTCACCACTGTGTGTAGATGGACTACTTTGCAATTTCACTATTTTTTACATTTTTGACTCTGAAAATTTTAATATTACGAACCATACCCCACATAACCTACTACATCAGGTTATTTCATCCCCTCACCCATGAGGATATTGCAAAGGCCCTCATGTTAGAAGCCACCTAAAAATCAAATTGAAAAGTAAAATTAAAACCGTCTCATAGTTATGATTGTTATTATCATTGTAACGCGGATGTTTGAAAGTTTGGGAAAGAGACATAGAAATTTAAGTGATAAAGAAATTAAGAGTTCAAATATCTACTAACATAACACACTACTCTCTTTGATCTAAATTTTTGGTAGTTTTAGCTTTTTATTTTTGTCCTAAAACTTTGGTTGTTTTAGGATTTCAAGAGATAATTTATCACTTTTTTCCAACTATACCCTTAATATAATTAATAAGTTTTGAGTGGATAAATAATTAGGATAATTGAGAATGATGAATAATAAATAGAGTTATTTTAGTCTAAAATTTGTTCAATTAATTATTTCTTAATCTATGTGTCAGAACTTTAAACAACTAAAGATTTAGACAGGAGAGAGTAACACCTAACATTTATCTATAAAAAATAAAGGGTTAAATATGTTTTGGGTCCCTGTAATATAGGGGATTTTTGAATTAGGTCCCTGTAAAAAAAGTCAAACTTTTTTTGTCCTCCTTTTATTTAATTTTTTTTTATTTTAGTCCCTAGAGTGAGTTGACCGCTTATGTGGCACTCCCACGTGGCAAAAATGCTGACGTGGCTTGTATAAATGGCACATTACCTGATACATCCCTATAAACATATTACATTTTGAATTTAGTCCCTCTAAAAAAAACGTATTTTGAATTTAGTCCCTTAAAATTTATATTTCGATTTTAGTCCCTTAAAATTTATATTTTGATTTTAGTCCCTCTCTTTCCCCTTTCCCTTCCCCACCCTTCTCTCTCCTTGGGCCGCCACCACCACCACCACCACCACAACCTCCTCCTCCTCCATCCTTCATCCTCCACCCTCCTCCTCCATACAACAACAACAGCAACCCCTCTCTCCCTTCCCTACCCTTCTCTCTCCTCGGGGCTTCTTCTTCTTCTTCTTCTTCTCCCTCGCTTTTCTCTCTCTGTCTCTTTGTTTCCTTCTTCCTTAGCGGCCATGGGGGGGTAGATATGAGAATGGGGGGAGGGGGAACGATGGAAGTGAGCGGAAAGGTGTGGGGGTGACGGGAGTGAGGTTAATGGGGGAGGGGGGAGGTGGGGGGATGGGAGTGAGGTTAATGTGGGGAGGGGGAAGGTGTGGGGAGAGAGAGGGGTAGTTGTTGTTGTTGTATGGAGGAGGAGGATGGAGGAGGAGGAGGTTGTGGTGGTGGGTGAGGTCCGAGGAGAGAGAAGGGTGGGGAAGGGAAAGGGGAGAGAGAGAGAGACTAAAATCAAAATATAAATTTTAAAGGACTAAATTCAAAATATATTTTTTTTAGAGGGATTAAATTCAAAACGTAATATGTTTATAGGGATGTATAAGGTAATGTGTCATTTATACAAGCCACGTCAGCAAGACCACGTTAACATTTTTGCCACGTAGGAGTGTCACATAAGCGGTCAACTCACTCCAGGGACTAAAATCAGAAATAAAAATAAAAGGAGGGCTAAAAAAGTATGACTTTTATTATAGGGACTAAATTCAAAATCTAAAATATTACAGGGACCAAAAATATATTTAACCCAAAAATAAATAAATATTATCATTGTAATAAAATCAATGAGTCAACAGTCACTTTGATCCTTGAGAGTGTCAGATAATGTCACTTTGGTCTTTGACAGATAGGAAATTATTAAAAGGTCCTCAACTGTCAGTCGTTAGTCACTTTGGTCCCTGAAAGTGATTACTTACTGTCATTTTGGTCCCTAAAAGTGATTACTTAATTGTCATTTTAGTCACTATAAGTGATTATATTCCAAACGGCAGAGACCAAAGTGACTAATAAAAAACATGAGTTGAAGATCTTTTAATAATTTTTTATTTATTAGAAACTAAAATGACACCACTTGACACTCTCAGAAACTAAAATAATTGTTTATTATAAAATCAACCATAAAAGATACTTAAAGAAAATCATAAACCCGTAAATGCAATGATATGGACACCGACACCTGCCATTTGATATGATGTATCTATTATTATCATTGTCATTATTACTATGGTGTTGTCTTCCTTCAGTTCTCAGTTCATGTCATATATATAAACGAAAGAAAATCAGTGGACAGGACAGATGCCGTATCTGTACGTAAGCGAAAGGATGTGTGGATGGGCCTTGTTTATATATCTTCTTAGTTATATCTCAACAACCCAATTGTCAGCCCAAACTGGATGTTAAAAATTCTAATTATTTATTTCTTTTAATCACTTTTTAAATTATAAAAGCTTAATTACATTTTTAATCCCCCTATTATAGGATTTGTGTAATTTTAATTTTCTAATTTTTAATTGCTCGATTTTGGTCTCTATTTTTTTCAAATTGTGCAATTTTAGTCCTTCAGTTAACTTCACATCCAATTGCTAACAAAGATGCTGACGTGGCGCTGACTTGGCATTGTTGTGGTGACATGGTGGACACATATACAAAGCTGACGTGGCGCTTTAGAAATAAAAGCTTTTTTTTTTGTCAATAAGAAGATCATAGCATAGGTAAAACTCAGCCATACGACATCTACAGTAAGAAAAACAATATACGTAGAGTCACACAAAATACAATACTACTAACTAAGACCCGCTGCTGACATACCCCTTACAAACACCAGACAAAAAAAACAACCAAACTTAGAAAACCAAACTACCAAAAACCATCAACAGAACAGCGAAAACAAAACCAAACACTCCAAAATGATACAGACAACTTTTAAAGATGAAAAAATAAGGCCCTACATGGGCTCAAACACAAGACCAACCGGATGTAATAAGGAGAAGCAACCACCGGACCAATTTGCAAGTTGAGACATGTTTTGGCATTTAATATATACCATACTTGACAAATTGTTGATCATTTGTGGATACTCGTTCTTCAACAATAATAAACAATTAAATAGTATCATTTCAAAATAATGCTTGTGAACATGAATATAAAATCGACACATTTAAAATAACTAGAAAATATATAATCATGAGAATGTTCAACATAGTGGTCCAAAAATTAAGCAAATTTTTACTAATTTTAATTTATTTAATAAATTTATTATTTTTTACTTATATTCAAATTTTATTAAAATCAAAACATCACTTATTTTAAAATGGAAAAAATATATTCTATTAAACATTAAATATGCATAACAACACATATAAAAAATGCATAAAAACAAGTACTTAATATGAAAAAAAATTATTCGAATTAAAGCATCACTTACTTTAAAATAAAAAAACTCCTCTATCAAACATTAAATAAGCGTAACACTAATTAAGTAAAAAAAAAGTGTAACACTAATCACTACTACAACGCAATGCCAAAATATCTAAATTCTCAATTTTACATTTTTAAAGAATGCTTTATTATTATTATTTAATTATTTATTATTCTTGGAAAACAAGTAATCTTCTTGTTAAATTGGTTTGGATGACTACAGTGCGCTATATATATTATGTTTAACGCAAATAATGCTATTCTACAATGTGGTGCAGTGGTAATGATGCTAGTCCTTGCACCATGTTAGCCAGGGTTCGACCTCACGTGTGGTGTTTTGCATTTAAGCCTTTATTTCTCAAGTGCCACGTCAGCTTTGTACATGTGTCCACCATGTCACCACAACAATGCCACGTCAGCATCTCTGTTAACTATTGGATGTGAAGTTAACGGAGGACTAAAATTGCACAATTTGAAAAAGATAGGGATCAAAATCAAGCAATTAAAAATTGAGGGACTAAAATTGCACAATTTGAAAAAGATAGGGATCAAAATCAAGCAATTAAAAATTGAGGGACTAAAATTGCACAATTTGAAAAAGATAGGGATCAAAATCAAGCAATTAAAAATTGAGAGACTAAAATTGCACAAACCCTATATTTGGGGAACTAAAAATACAATTAAGCCAATTATAAATATTTCATGACCAAAAAAAATAATATAAATATTCGAGTACTTTTTTTTATCTCTTAATTGTGATTGTAGTGTTGAAAAATAATTTTTATAACCACAATGTTCAAAAAATATTTTTAATAGCCAATGCGAGTTGGCACAAGTGGTTAAGGATCTGAAATCAATTCTCATTTCGATTGCAGTTTGAGGTACAGTAATCATTTGGGTCGACCTTTGCTGGTAGCCCTAACATGTTATTGACGCTTTGCTCAGTATTATTGAATGTGCCTCTTTGTTCTACCATTTTTGTTATAATTTTTTTTAAAAAACCTCTGACCAGGTTAACTTGTAAAGTAGTATAGTCTCTCTATTTTTGCGGAAAGAAGTGTCCTCTTTATGAAAGTTGGTATGAAATCCA
This sequence comes from Glycyrrhiza uralensis, assembly GCA_030159175.1. Classification (NCBI taxonomy): domain Eukaryota; kingdom Viridiplantae; phylum Streptophyta; class Magnoliopsida; order Fabales; family Fabaceae; genus Glycyrrhiza; species Glycyrrhiza uralensis. Next base: position 7,251,773 of record BRZY01000006.1, read on the forward strand.
ATATCACTACAACATTTTTTGCCTACTGCAATGCCTCAAAACCGTAGCCTAAAGCAAAAAAAATCATTGCCTTTTGTTATGACAACGGTTTTCAAACCGTGGTAGTCTAAGATGTTGCCTATTCTTTAGGCAACGATTTTTGTAAGTAAAGACAATACATTACAAAAATCGTAGCCTTTGGTATACCTTAGAGAACGGTTTCTAAAGTTTACTACGCCAACGGATTTACATTGTGGCCATAAAAAAAACCGTAGATGTTGGTGTGCTTTAGAGAATGGTTTTGAAGTGAGCTAAGCCAACAATTTGTAACCGTTCCTATCATAAAACCGCAGTTGGTGTACTTTAGAGAACGGTTTTGAAGGTACACTATACCAACATTTTTTCGTTCTTATAAGACAATGATTTTAATTAAAAGTATAGAGAACGGTTGTTTCATCCAATAATAAATATTTTTATTGATAGCAAACAAATTAATCGTTTAGCATAAAGATATAACTTTATTTATATGTGAAGAAAAAATATATTCATTAATCATCAATTACTATTCACTAAAATTATAGTGATCCAAAATTAAAAATCATGATACTACAATCAAATATTTAGCTCTTTAATGCATATCCCAAGACATAATATCAATAATCATTCATCACTACTAAAATTATAACATATTGTTCTTCAAAATAAAATATGGTGGGCAGCCGATAATGTTTTTTTATCTAGGACAAGCTCTGATACCATTTTAGTTTTAGTGACTATATTTGGTAGTCTAACTTATCCCTACAAAACTGACTTATAAGATGAGAACTACTAATGTCTTATAAGGATTATATTGACCATATTTCTCGTCAATGTGAGACTCTCAACACACCCCCTCATGCCCAAGACTGAACATCTGGAGCGTGGACAAATGCAGGTGGCCCGGCCCAATAACACCCCTCACGCCTAGGAACATACATCTAGAGCGTAGACAAACATGGGTGGGCCAATAATGAATTTATGATAGGCTCTGATACCATCTAGAATTTCGACTTAGTGCCTAACTCAACCTCACAAAAACGGCTTCATGCCTAGGGCTATTGGGTCTGGTGCGTGGACAATGACTATGGTGGCGACCCAACAATAAATCTAGGATACACTCTTATACCATATTAGAATTTAGTATATTTGATTTAGCTTAATTTGATTTTAGTGGTCAAACTCATCCTTACAAAATTAGATTGTAAGGTGAGAATTATTCACTCTTTATATATTCTATTTAGGTTTTATCTCTAATCGATGTGAGACTTTAATTTTTCTCCAATAAATTGTTGTATTTTTTTTTTGTGAGCTCAAAGGGGACTAGGCCCCAAGCAAAACAACACAAAAGAAGGCACTAAAATCCTCTAGGGAACAAAGTCCTTGCACTATCCGCTTCTAACGCGATGGACAATACATAGCGTGTGTTTGGTTTTTGGCATTCTTGCGTCTCAATGCTTTCATACCGCAAAAGCTAATGAGAGTAAGTAACTTTAATTGCACCGCGTGATGAGGTCCTTTGCTACCGTGAAAGCAAACATATTGATGGTGGAAGGCATGCACACACTGTCAAAAATTCTGCAACAAGATTGGAGGTGAAGGCCATGTTTGGCAAAGCCATCAACCAATTGATTGGTCTCTCAAGGAATGTGGACAACACTAGCGCCATTGGTCTCCCCAAGCATATTAATACGTTGTAGCCATGAAAGCATACTAGCAAATAGATATTTTAAGCCGATATTTTCTCTGAGCTTAAAATATCCGTGCCTTTTAGGGTGAACCATTGCATCAAATGGTTCATCATGGAACAAGAATATTACCAATATTATATACCATTGGATTTAATAAAAATAAATCAAGGGCTCAGATTATTGGAAAATAAAATGAGAACAACTATACTTTGTTCTACACAATCCCTACCCCAGCCCTTCCCCTACCTCTCGCTAACTCTTCCTTGTTCACAGCATCGCCAGCAAGAAAGTTCTCCGACGAAGACGCCAACCCAAACACCGCCACCGTCACAGCCGGTCTCCCCTCTGTCGTCATCAACTTCTCTCTTCCCTTTTCTCTCTCTTCTTCATGCTCCACACTGTGAAATGCACAATGCTGGAGTCGTCCCTGCAAGCTTATCCCCCCTTTTCCCCTCCCCCCTTGAATAATATAAACACCCATAAACCCCATTATGATTGTCATTTGTAATTAAAATATGCAGCATAAAAAAATAAAAAATGATGTATTTTGTTAATGGACAAAAACAAAGTATCTCCTTGAAATCGCCAAACGTACATTCCTTGTGCACAAGCTTTTTTTTTTGTTGGAAACGCAAGCTTTTATCTAGTTATAAATTGTTAACCATAGTGCATATTGGCAACCAGAATCGACAATGTTGGAGGCGACGGAGGTGAGTGAGGAAAGCCGCGCGTGTCGTCTTCGGCGAAAGAGGAGAAAGTGCGGAGAAATTGAGTGAGGTGTTGTGACGGAGGGAGAAATCTAGTGTAGAGGGTCCATGATAAGATAAATAGAAATAGATCAATCTAACAGCTAATAAAAATGGTCCATCATAGACCACTTAACAGCTTGTCCACCCTAGATGCCACCGAAGTTATGAGTTATTAAGAAGTCATCCGTGGATGAAAAGTTAACATACGTGTGTGTGTGTGATCATTTTGTAGTTTTTTACAAATTGATTCAAAATAAACGTTTTAATCCGGGATTAACATTGAAAATTTAGTAAATATATATGTATCCACACCCTATAAAAGGTTTTTTTGGATAAGTAAAACTTTTATTAAGAAAACAACTAAATCAGAGCATAAAATATACCCAGATTTAAGTACATAAAAAGAACAAGATCGTTGTCAATGTACTATAAAAAGTATGGATGAATGTTGACAACACTGCAAAGTTAGGGTCCAATTTCCTTTTTTTGGTTGTATATGCTTCTTTTTCAGTTGCAATCAATGTTATTTTGGAGGCTTGTTGGTTGAACAGATATATGGACACTCATCTAATATTTTTTTATCTCTTTTTTTTATCATATCATATTATTTATCGCATCTAACATTTATCTCTTTAGCTATCAATACTCAATGTGGTAACTATAAAGTATTTTCCTTATTGATTTTTGTTGCATAGTCAAATCAACGATAAGACTCTACCTTATTTTGTTTTTAGCCACTTTATTAAAGTTTGAACAATCATTTAATTAAATTATGTCATCCAATCTTTACACATCAATAGTGTCTCTTTCATTGAAAACGAACTATAGAAAGAAGAAAGTTAGATAAAAAAAAGAGGAATATATATATTTGGTTATTGCTATGGTACCCATAAAATTTATGGGTACCAGTACCTTATCTAATAGATTTGTTCCATTTGTACTCCTTTGTCCACATCACTCATGACTTATGTCACCATTTACATTTTTACTTATTTGCTAATATACCCCTTTGTTATTTTTGAGTAAAAATTGAAACCGATAATTATAGATTGCGCAACTCTTTATTTCCATCTACATTGGAACTCCCTCTTTGTTTCCCTCGTTGGTGCATATCTTTTACAGAAAATGAGACATGATTCTCCAACATAACATGAATTGCAGGAACTCAATAAAACTAAGAGAAAAAGAAAACAAAAACAATACCCGTGGGTCAACCCGTTTGTAAATCAGCCAGAATATAAATGTTGAAAGCGGTGAATGAAACAAAGGAAGGGTCTCTATGCACCTCTGCCATTGATGAAAAACACCCACTTTTATTGATTCAAGAAAGTTCTCCTCCATCACTGTTATAATAATCGATAACATTATGAGAAAAACTGTTCCCTCTTCTCAAATTAATTTAGAACCTCCAGCTAAGACCTGAATCCATTCAATATCAACATCCCTAATTAGTAACCCATCACCGAAATCCCCCCCCCCCCCCCAAATCGGTCCCCATCAACAATTTTTTTTTACAATTATTTAGTTTTGAGTGAATTAGTTTTTTTTTTACAATTATTTTTACATTTTAAAATTATTTAGTTTCGATTTTCATTTCCCTGCACAAAAACCTTTTGGATTGCTCATTCTTTGTGTCCAGGATTGGTTGTTATCGAAGGAGAAAACAGAGGGATGTGGCCATTGTCACTGTTTGCACCACCACTACCCTTGCCGATGCCACAACCACGTGGAGTTGAGGTAAAATCAATTGAACGAAAATTTACGAGAACCCAATTTCAGGGCCTCAGAAACCTTCAGCAACGACATGGGTGTAATGGCGGTGTTGGCAATGGCGAGGAGGTTAGTGCAATGGCAGAGGAACAGTGGCACAGGAACGAAAATTCCTGCTATTGTTTATTTTGAGTTTTATCCTCCCTCACTGTAGACATCACTCTTAGTCACTACCACCAAAAAAAAAAATTTAGCCACAACATCACCGTTGTAAAACGAAAATAGGGGATGAGAGAGATAAACATAACACTGCAAAGCTGCATCAATCACACCAAGGCTTCATTCGGAATTTAGTGGGGTAAAATGTTTAGGTTTTAGTTAAAAGTCTAGGGGCATAAATAAAAATAGTAAAAATTAAATTTAATGTTAGATGGATGCTGAAATCAATACTTATATATTTATTTATTTTCCACATGTCATATTTCAATTGAACCAACTAATCTAGGTACTAAAACCCTTAAAACTTGCTAGGTACCATAGAATTAGCCCATATATTTTTTATCTGGTGATAGAGAGAAAATAATAGAGAAATAATTGCGTGGAAATTGTATTAAAATTATTTCTTCAAGTAGAGAAAAATATAAATTTTAAAGAGATATTTTTAATTTTACCAAATCTACTTATCCCTTTTGTCTAACATGAATTTTATTTGGATTTTTTATTTTATTAAGGGTAAAAAAAATATTACATTAACTATTCATTATCTTTTATTTTTATTTTTATTTTTTTATTTAACTAAATAAGTACTTTTTCTTTCTCTTTATTTTCTATGTATCTATTTAATATATAAAATTCATTCTTTTTTTTTTTTAAATTTTCTTTTTGACAAAGACAACGGTGGACCATTTCCACCTTGGTCAAGATTCATTTTGCAATTTTATCAGTCTAGATTTGTAATTTTTTTATTATTTGTCAGTCCTTGAACTTTTTCAAATTTTCAAACTCTTACTTAAATCCCAATCCCAATTCCCACCACTATCACCACTAGTACTGACCTATGCTTCTCCGCTCTCCCCATCTTTTTTGCTTCTTCCACCTGATGATGGGGAAGACAGACATGATTCCCGACAATGGTTAGCCGTGGGGACTGGGGAGGGAGCACGAGAGGCTTCCTTAGCCAGATCCGGTGATGCACCACACTCTATTTGGCATTCATCCATAGTCGTTTTATCTTGAAGTTTTCTAATTGACCAATCAATTATTCGTTCTTTTCCATGGATTGGAAGTGTATGGAGACCACAAAGAGGTGTTGCAAAGAAGATGAAAAGCCCACTAAAAATTTGTTGAGCACAAGATCCATACCCAGAAATTACAATGCAGTGGCGGAATAGGACTCACCAGCGCCACTGATCAAGAAGAACCTTGAAGAAGTGTAAAGGGAGAGGGTGGCAGCTGGAGGGAGGTTTGGTGGATTAGGGTTAAGGTTTTTGAGATTGCATGTGGGTGAATTATGTAATTTCAAATATAATATAGGGTTTAAAAAGAATGAAATTTTTGCAAAGAATTTAACATTACTATATATGCATTGATAGCGTAAAAAAGTTTTACACAAACATTCAGTCATATTTAGGAAATAATATTATAAAGTGGCACCATGATAAGATATAATTGGATGTTTGTTTAAAATCTTCTTACACTGTCAGTGTATAATTATTAAACTCTTTTATAAAACAAAACTGATTCACAATACATAAATCACCTACTTAGTGATCCATCATACTCAGTCGCCTTTTCTTTCTACCCATTGTTGTCTTCTCATAATTGACTTCTCACTTCCAAACAAAGCTTAGCACATTACACAAGGGAAAATAAAGGATTAAGTGTGTGTTTGATTATATGGTGACGAAAATTGATTTTGAATGAAATGATTTTGCAAAAAAGATTTTGGTTAAAAGTGAGTTGAATGTAAAGTGATTTATGTTTAGATGCATTTACGTAAAAGTGAACTGAACAATAAATTTGAAGTTAAAAATCACGTTTGGAGACAAATTAAATAAAAATTCTATGTCAAAATCAATTATACTCAAAAACATTCACAAATATCAAAATCAATTTTGTTTCTGAAATTACTTTTACCTCTCACAAAAGTTAATCCAAACATAAACTACGACATTTCTTACTATCACCACCTAATATGGATTTTTTTTTATAAACAAATATCAGCAAATTAATACTCCCTCTGGAATGAATTATAAACACATTTTACCTAATTCACACTTATTAAGGAAATCAGTTAATCTCATAATATCATGTAGAAAAGTAAAGATATTGCCAAAATTACCCTTTTGAGATTATTTATTGTTCTCCTATTCCATTTAATGTTCTCATGTTTTATCATTTCTTGGAAACAAATGGTAGCCACTTCACGATTGAGTTTGTTAATGTCATATTAACTCTAAGAAATGAACTTTTCATCTACCCCACTCACCTAAACATTTCCTTTCGGCGCTAAATGTTTTCTTAGTTGATGTTTAAAAATTGAATTTCATAAAAAAATTTGGCTAAATTGTTTGCCGCCACATATTAAAACTTGCTACATTCAAATTTGCTTAAGAACGTGATCCATGCCACTTTGATGACCATTTGGGTTTTTCACGTGTTAATTAGTTGATGGAACCAAGCAATATAGGAAATGATAAAAGTAAATTAAATTAGGGATATTTTTGACATACCATCATTAAACATGACAAAAATAGTTGGTTTGCTTATATTTCATTCCAAGAAATACTCTCTAAAATGTGCTTATAATTCATTCCGGAGGGAGTATATTATAATATTAGTGGAAAAAAATTGAACCAATGATCTCTTTATCACTCCAATCCATGTGCTCCTCTTCCAAATCACCAAACTACCTTATAAATACCTCACCACCTACCTAATATGGATTGAAAAGAAGATTATACATTTCCTTTTTATTGGGTAGCCAAGAAACATGAGTGGAATGGGATCCTATGGGTTAGTCCGTGTTGGCATGGAGTACTTTAACCAGCTGGATGACGTGGCGGATGGATATCCTAGTAGTATGACGAGTTGCTGTCGATGTTGGAACTGTCATAGCCACTCGTCTTTTTTAGTGGCGGAGACACTGCGAGCCCCACGTACCTCCTTCAACGACTCGTGCCTCCATCCATGCATCTACCCTTTCTTTCCTTCCGAAACCAGTTTCCACTCCCCATGCACTTAATTCACGCCCCATCCCCATCCTTCATCCAATGCATGTACCATTAGTCAACGACAACCGGACCGATCTACATTGTCTGTATTTGCTTTACAACTGCGCCATTTCTCAGCCATAAAAAATATTCTAATTTACTTTATCAATATAATTAGAAAAATAAAACATAACTGTTACATACATACATATATACATACATAGAAATAATTGAAATAGAATAATAACATTCAATTCTATTTTATTTCACTTTGGGTATATGCACCAAGTAAAAGATATGTTGTGTGGCCTATATATATCGTATCACACAAACATATGATTCAAAAGTTCAGTATAAAGGAATAATACGTTCTTCTTTTTTGTTGTTTCATTTTTTAGAATCTAATATGTTTTGGTATATAACTCTCCTTTCTAAGTTTCCTAGCTATCTAAGTTAGCTCTCACTACTTCATTGCAATTTTTAGCTTTCAATTTTATAAATAATGTGCTCGGGGTTCCGTATGTATTTTCCCCCATCTTACAATGATGACACATGGAGATATTAAAATTTAAAAGTATAACATCAAGCTCCTCAATACTGACCAACATTTAATGGCTTATGCGTCTTTTCTTTGTTATTACTTTTGCTACATCATCATATATAGCGAGGGGAATATTTTGTCAAAGTGCTTTTTTTTTTTTGGTCATTTTGTCAAAGTGCTTTGAATTCATGAGGTAGACAATTCTACGATTCAAGACGTGCTACATACCCATGAGCCCATGAACATGACCGCACAGGGAAAAGTGAAGTCATGTTTGGTTATTATCTGCCTCCCTCAATTGTTTTCCCCTTATTAATTGGGTTCTTATTATATTCTCAGGGTTAAACAGTAAACTCATATTGAGGAAGTAAAATGTTAATTGATAATGAAGCATAATAACATAGTACTAATGACAATAATTAAACAAGATAGATGTGGTAAAAACGAAAAAAGGATAACGTTGTCACTGGGAATTAATGAATAAAATCACTCTCGAAAATATGATATATGTGCAAGTTTTTTCCCCCACATTTTCCGACCTACTATGTTAATTAAGTATAAGAATTTCATAACTATATATCAAAGGTGCACAAATAGATTTTATATAGATCTTCAATCATATTTCCCTTGTCTATCACACCATAATAATACTTTTAATTGTTATTAAAAATTCTTTTATTATTTTTAATCAATAACCTCTCCCTTGTCTTATTATGCATACAGTACTGAACAAACTGATTCATTTCCAAACTCCCATATGCAAATGAAGTGAAGAAAAGCTACACATATGATTCGGAGGACAATCTATTCTAGACTATATGGATCATTTTTAAATCGTAAATGGTTTCAATTTTTTTCCTTAAAAACATTTAAACCAATTCTGTAAAGTTAGAAATAGAAATGAGGATTAAAGAAAACGGAAAAGGCATGAAGGAGCTCGTGTATGTAAGAAGACACAGTGTGGAGCCAAGAAGAAATGTCAATGTTGAATTCAAACCTTCCCTATGGTGTGGAAGCAGCAGGTAGCAGATTAAGGGAGGGGAATTAATGACTCATAATATAATAGACAGTGGATTGGGCTCCTTTAAAATGAACTTTAGAGCAACTCACTTTACAGGATAAAGTAAGTAATCTCAACTATTGATGAAAAAACAATAGTTGATATTACAAATACATAATAAATCATGGATGTGTTAGAATATTAACCCTTGATTTTCTCATATTTGGTTAAGATTTTTTTTTACTTTATTCTCTCCTGTATTAGCTTGAAAAGAAATCACTTTATTGAAAAAGATATAAATAAGTAACAATGTCTCCAATGCTAGAACCGATTTTGGGTTTTTATCTCTCTTTTAGTGTGTCCAAATATGTCACATAAGATTTAAGAACTTTCATTACTTTTCACTCCAATAGAAGAACCGAATATTAGTTCTTAACATACCTTTAGTGGGTCCTACAATTACTTTGCAAGAAAATTATTTTTTAATGTGTAAGAACTGGTTCTTATATAAGAACTGGGGCCGTTCTTACATGTGACAGTCACATCAGCGAACTCCAATGCTGTAAAAAAGAAGAACCGATTTTTATGTATAAGAACACATAAGAACCACCATCGGAGATGTAATTTGATAGCAGCAATTGAAACATGTCAACTTGGACCACAGTGACAAACTCTCACATCAACTCATGAAGATAAAATCATAAATCCATAATAATGAAGTGAATTTACCACCGGGTTCAGAATCTCCTTATAACAAACTGACCATTACCATGTAAGTTCTTCTCAAACCCCAAAACTAATTCAGACCAAAAGAAAAACCAACTATATCAACTCATGGCAGCTCCCAACCCCACCAGACTCTCCCTTGCTATGGAGAGAACAGGGCAATGGTAAACAGGCACAGCCGCCCCCCACTCCCCCTCTTAAATTTTCAAACCTTTGCTTAATTAATTGTTCTCCAATGTACACTTTTATGAATCAATCTGTGATTCGCATTATTGCAGGATTTTCAATCAAGAAATCCCAAGCGATGTTATAGTTACAGTTGGAGATGCCAGTTATTCTCTCCACAAGGTACCAAAAAGCACATCATTGAATGTCAAATCACTCAATTGTTGTTGTGTCTCTGTGATTTTGTGCATGAGAAACCGAAAGGGGTTCAATTTTTTTAATTATTGATATTGATGTTGTTAACAATTAAACAGTTCATGCTGGTGGCGAAGAGCAACTACATCAGAAAGCTGATAATAGAATCAGAGGAGAGCGATCTTACCAGAATAGACCTCTCAGACATACCTGGAGGACAAGAAGCTTTTGAGAAAGCAGCGAAATTCTGTTACGGCGTCAACTTCGAGATAACCGTTCACAACGTAGCCGCGCTGCACTGCGCCGCCGTGTTCCTCCAGATGACCGACGAGTACTGCGACGGCAACCTCGCCGGAAGAACGGAAGGCTTCCTCTCTGAGGTCGCTCTGTCAAGCCTTTCCGGCGCCGTCGTCGTTTTGAAGTCCTGCTTTCAGCTTCTCCCCGTCGCCGAAGACCTCGACATCGTCGACCGCTGCGTCGACGCCGTCGGATCCAAGGCGTGCAATGAGGCCAACTTCCCCAGCCGCTCGCCGCCGAACTGGTGGAAGGAAGAGCTCGCTCTTCTCGACGTGGATTCGTTCGGGAAAGTGATCGCCGCCATGAAGCAGCGCGGCGCGAAATACCTGACAATAGCCGGAGCTTTGATCACGTACACTGAAAGCGCGCTCCGGGAGCTAGTCCGGGACCAGACCGGCGGAGGAGGAGGAGGTAGAATCCGGTCTCCGGAATCCGGCGATTCCGATTCGGAAACAAAAATGGAACAACGCGAGCTTCTGCAGTCCATCGTCCCTCTCTTCCCTTCCGAGAAAGCCGCTTTTCCGATCAACTTCCTCTGCTGCCTTCTCCGGTGCGCGATCTACCTCCGCGCCTCGAGCGCGTGCAAGCGCGAGCTCGAGAAGCGAATCTCCGAGATCCTGGAGCACGTGACGGTGGACGACCTCCTGGTGCTCTCGTTCACCTACGACGGCGAGAGGCTCCTGGATCTGGACAGCGTGAGGAGAATCATCTCTTGCTTCGTGGAGAAGGAGAAGAGCACGTCGGTGTTCAACGCCGGCGCCACCTTCGGAGACAACTGCTCCGCCGCGTTGCAGCGCGTGGCCAAAACCGTCGACGCGTACCTCGCCGAGATCGCCGCGTACGCCGAACTCACCATTTCCAAGTTCAACGGCATCGCTATTCTCATCCCAAAAGGCGCGCGAAAACTCGACGATGATCTATACCGCGCCGTCGATATCTACCTCAAGGTATGGAATAACAATATTCTCGTTTCCAAACAGTGGCTGCACACTAAACGACACCGTTTGAATCGTAACGACCTCATAAGTCATAACCGTTTAGTTTTTAACCTTCACGCGTGCCGCACGTGTTTTATTTTTTTGCAGGTGCACCCGAACCTGGATGAGTTAGAGAAGGAGAAGGCGTGCAGCGTGATGGACCCGCTGAAAATGTCTTACGAGGCGCGTGTGCACGCGTCGCAGAACAAGTGTTTACCGGTGCAGATCGTGCTTCACGCGCTGTACTACGATCAACTAAAGCTTAGGAGCGGATCGGAGGAGGCGCGTGACGCGCCGGCGGAGAGGAATCAGCTGCAGAAGGACGTATCGTTGGTGAGAGAGAACGAGGAGTTGCGGACGGAGCTGATGAGGATGAAGATGTACATTTCGGATATGCAGAAGAACGGTAACGCCGCAACGACGTCGTCTGGGAAGGAAACAGCAGCAACAGCGTCTGTCTCCGCGCCCAAAAAGCCAACGTTCTTCTCGTCTGTGTCCAAGAAACTGGGGAAGTTGAACCCGTTCAAGCATGGGTCCAAGGACACGTCACATATTGATGATGGGCCTGTGGACTTCACCAAGCCCCGAAGGAGAAGGTTCTCTGTTTCCTAGATTGTTTTGTTCATCTGTCCTTGGTATTTGATTTTTGTGTTAAGGAATTAAATAATTAAAAAGTTTTCATTAGAAAAGATAATGCTTAATATTATTAATAATATTAAGAATTATATTTTTTAATAAAATTTGTTATTTTTAATTCCTTAACCGGTATGTTTAGGGCGTTTCTAGGAGCATCCTAGTTTCAACTCTACATATATAATTTGTATTTATTATTATTGTTATTATTTTCATTCTCTTTTTCGTGCTTCTTATGATGGTTATCTGTAGCATTCATTTTAGGGTCGATTTAGAATGGACCAATGAATAAATTGGTCCACCAAACCCCAGTAAGTTTTTACCTGATATAGGAGGTAAATCCAGTTTTTTAGTATTTACAAAAATGCCCAGAATAATTATATAATTATAAATTGAGATTTATGAAATAGACCACAAAAAATTATAAAATTACAAAAATTTACCAATTTTTGAAATAATAAAAAAGATGGCAATCACAAGTTTATTATATTATTATTATTATTATTAAATTCATTTATTTGTTGCTCTCTCTCCGTCTCTCCCCTCTCTCTTGCTCTCTCCCTTTCTCTCTCTCTCTCCCTCTCCCTCTCTCTCGGTCTCTCCTCCCTATCTCTCTCGCTCACTCATGCCCCCCTCTCTCTCTCTCGCTCTCTCTCCCTTTCTCTCTCGCTCACTCACTCTCACTCTCCCTCTCCCCCTCTATCTCCCTCTCATTCTCTCCCTCCCCCTCTATCTCCCTCTCATTCTCTCCCTCCCCCTCTCTCCCTTTCTCTCTCGCTCACTCACTCTCTCACCCGCTCTCTCCCTTTCTCTCTCTCTCCCTATCTCTCGGTCTCTCTCTCTCCCTTTCTCACTCACTCACTCTCCTTCTCTCCCCCTTATCTCTCTCCCTCTCCCTCTCTCTCGGTCTCTCCTCCCTATCTCTCTCACTCACTCACGCCCCCTCTCTCTCTCTCCCTTTCTCTCTCGCTCACTCACTCCCCCCCTCTCGTGCGCTTTCTCTCTCCCTTTCTCTCTCGCTCACTCACTCTCCCTCTCCCCCTCTATCTCCTTCTCATTCTCCCCCTCCCCCTCTCTCCCTTTCTCTCTCGCTCACTCACTCTCTCACCCGCTCTCTCCCTTTCTCTCTCTCCCCACTCTCGGTCTCTCTCTCCCTTTCTCACTCTCCCCCTCTCCCCCTCTATCTTCTCTCTCGTTCTCTCCCTTCCCCTCTCTCCCTCGTTCTCTCCCCCTTTCTTTGTCACTCCCTCCCCTCTCTAGCAAGAGAGAGAAAGCAAGGAGAGAGAGCAATAGCAAGAGAGAGGGAAAGGGAGACAGAAAGGGGGAGAGAGAGAGAGCAAGGGAGAGAGAGGGGGAGAGAATGAGGTAGAGAGGGGGAGGGAGAGAAAGAGAGAGGGAAATAGAGGGGGAGAGCGAGAGATAGGACAAGAGTGAGCGAGAGATAGGGAGAGAGAGGAGAGAGGGAGTGAGAGAGCGTGAGAGAAAGGGAGAGAGAAGAAAGGGAGAGGGAGAGGTTTTGCAAAGAGAGAGGAAGATAGTTATCATCAATTATCATTTTTTAATTATGAAAATTATTAGGGTAAAAGTTTAAATTCATGTAATTATGTGGTTCATTTCTCAATTATCGGAGTTTATTTATATATTCTTGAGACCCCTATCTGCAATTACATAAAATATTTACAATTACCAACTCACCCGGTAACCCCCTTAAATCCTGACCATACACTTAAAATATTATTATATCAATGGCTGAAAAGTCATTGGGGTTTGGTGGACCAATTTATTATTGGTCCATTCTAAATCGACCCTTCATTTTAAAGGGTGTGTATACTATGTATCAAAGAAAAAGAAATGTTTTTTCTCTACTTTACCCAAAAAAAAAAGAAAAAGAAATGTGTTATATCAACAAAAAAAAAAAATTATATATATATATATATATAGACATTCGGAGGAATCATGAGTCATGGCAATATAAATGAGAATCAATTAATTAATAGTATATCTAATTGGGAATCATTTCAAAGAAGGTTTTTAGAGGTGTCACTCTTTAGAGTAATGGCTTTTCGTATATTTTTGTTGGGACTTTTTTTTCTATAAAAAGAAATGTTTAACTTTAAAAAGTTTATGATTTGGGCCTATTGTTTTTTCTGAAAGTTAAAGAGCTCCTTTTTTTTCGTTGACAAAAAAAAAGCTCCTTTTTGTTCAATTTGAATTTGAATTTAAATTTCAAATTTGGTTAATTATTTTGGATCACATTCCTATGCGTTTTCTCTCTACTCAATGACTGTGTCTGAAGTTTCACTCTTCCCAATAAATCTTGAACCGTGCACCTTCTATAAAACTCTTCAACTATTTCTCCAAGGGAAAATGATAGTATTTCTTACGAAACGAGACCGTACGAATCCATTTATGTTGTGTAACTCCCTCCGTGTATCGTTACCCGGGCCCTATTTACCACCATTTGTGCTGTTTTAATTGGTTGATTTCAAATTTTGTGTGTTTCTTGTGTAAAAAAGCTTTCGTAAGAAAAGAAACAGCATTGCTCTTCTCCAAGACTCTTCCACTTTTCCTTTAATTTTATCTCTTCGAATTTCTATAACTCTTCAACATCATGTAATTCTACCAATGCTCTCAGCCACCTGGCCAACTCCTTTGCACGGAAGATTGTAGCAGGGGATTGGGTGTGATGGGGCACAGTTGTTGCACGGAAGGGTGAAACAAGGATGATGATGATGATGATGGTCTAATGCGGTTTGGTTGGCTCTCTCGGCTCCCACTACATTTGGTTGTCCCACCGACTCTAGCCACCCGCTCCTCCGCCTTCAAGCCCTCCAACTTGCTCACCACATCGTTTGCTTCCGATTTTTTTTCGCATTGGCGTGCCGACGCCAAAAGGCCATTTAGCGTCAGCTTATACGTTGTAGTGTAGGCTATTGACCGATGCTAAAGACTGAATTTCTTGTAGTGAAGCTTTGCTCTTCCCTTTTCATGTGAGTTCTAGATCTCTCAAATAAACAATGCTTCCATTTTCGTGTTATTGTTAAGTCGATTCAATTATCTATCTCCTTCCATTTTGAGTTGCTTTTCGTGTTTGTGTTTCTGTTCTCTTACAAAGCTTTCATTTTGAGCTTTGTTCTTCCATTTTTGTGCTCTTCCATTTTCCCTAGCTTCAATGAAGAACAAATCTAGAATATATTCGACTCAGCAGATCCTGAATGAAGCAGCTCAGCAAATTCAGTTCATAACTTGCTTTCCCTAGCTACAAGTTTCAGCGGCCCAAATATAAAAGAGAATCAAAAGAAACCCACAATCTATCCATTTAAACTATCACCAAAAGAGTGTTATATGGACGATCCGCAGAGGAAATTAGACGCGAGGGTTTTATATTTATAATAATGATAATATGCAAGCTTGATTAGTCTCATTTATAGTTCATGAAACTTTGATATAAACTTAGAATTAAATGTTAGATTAATGAAAGAACAAGATACTTGCCATTTTCAAGGTCAAAAGCCCAACACACCCTTCCATTTCTATTCGGAACTCTATTTAATCTTCATGGTTCCAATTTCTTTCACATATATAGATTGGTAGCTTGTTTTGTGCATTGTAATTATATATTTTGTTGATTAATGGACTTGTCTTGTAGACATTATTTGGGTTATTTTTCCCATTTGTATATTGTTTTATCTATTTCTCAGTTATTAGTTATTAGTTTAAGAAGTTTCTAGTTTATCCATGTGGTCATAAAAAATTAGTAAATTAAACCACTATTTTGGCCTCTAATTTTTTTTTAATAGGACAATTCGATTCTTGAAATAAATGAATTTTCAAAATGACTCCTAAAATAGAAAATCTTTGATCATATTAGTCATTTTGAGACAATTTCAAAAGTTAAACCGATCCAAAAGAATAATTTTAGATGCTAAATAAATTAACTAATCCAAAAAGACTGATATAATTGAAGATTTTCAATTTTATAAATTATTTTGGCTTAAATAAGTTTTTGGTCCCTATAAATATTCGAATTTTGATTTTAGTCTATTAAAAAAAAGTCAAACTATTTTAGTCATTTAAAATTATTTTTTTTGTTTTGGTCCTTTTAGTGCTAAATGGCATATTATGACTCAGTCAGCATGCCTACGTGGCAGAAACGCTGATGTGACCTATATACGTTTTGAATTTAGTCTCTATAAAAATTTTAAGTTTTGAATTTAGTCCCTCTCAAAACTAAGATTTTGATTTTAATCCCCTTTTCTCCTCCACCACCACCTCCTCCTTCTCCCACCACCCCCACCACCACCACCCCCTCTCTCTCCTCCTTTTCCCTTCTCCTCTCTCCTCCACCACAACCACCACCACCCCCACCCACTCTCTCTCTCTCTCTCTCTCTCGTTTTCTCTCTCAACTCAAGGAACCCGAATGAATTCTACTACTATTCCGGGTTTGGTTCATTGTGGGGGGTTCGATTTTGTCGACGATGATGAGGAAGAGGATGGCGATGACGATGACCATAATGGGAAGAAGAGAATGAGGAAGCCCGTGAAAGCAAGGTCACTGAAATCACTTATGTGAAGATTATTCTGTGTAATAATAGTAGTAGTAGTAGGATCGTTCAATTTGTTGTTTTTGTGAAATTGTGATTATCGTAATTTTGTTGTTGTAGTGTGTCTGTAGTTCCTTTTTTTTTAAATTTTGTTATTTTGGTGTTAGCTAGGTTGGGTTCTTCTCTTGAGAGAGAGGGAGGGAGGGAGGGAGGGAGGGAGGGAGTGGGTGGTGGGTGGTGGGTGGGGGTCGGGGTGGTGGGTGGTGGGTGGTGGGTGGGGGTCGGGGTGGTGGGTGGTGGGTGGTGGGTGGGGGTCGGGGTGGTGGGTGGGGGTCGGGGTGGTGGTGGAGGAGAGAGGAGGAGGGAAAAGGAGGAGAGAGAGGGGGGTGGTGGTGGTGGAGGGGGTGGAGGAGAAGGAAAGGAGAAGGAGGTGGTGGTGGTGGAGGAGAAATGAGGATTAAAATCAAAATCTCAGTTTTGAGAGGGACTAAATTCAAAACGTAAAATTTTTATAGGGACTAAATTCAAAATGTATATAAGCCACATCAGCGTTTCTGCTATGTAAGCATGCTGATTGGGTCATAATGTGCCACCTAGCACTAAAAAGACCAAAACCAAAAAAAAAATTTAAAGGACTAAAATAGTTTGACTTTTTTTTAATGGACCAAAATCAAAATTCGAATATTTACAGGGACTAAAAACTTATTTAAGCCAATTATTTTAGAATTTTGTTAATCTTAGAAATTAAACCGTTTATTTCCTACTAGAGACTAAAATGTTTGATTTAATAAAAAAATGAAGGTTTAAATATCTTTTTCGTCCCTGCAAAATGATCAAGTTTTATTTTTCGTCCCTGTAAATTTTTTTTTTGTTTATCATCTCTGTAAAACAAAAAATTTTGTTTTTAGTCCCTGTAATTCAATTTATACTAAATTAGTCATTGTAATATGTGGACAATTTTTATTTTAGTCCCTATTATAATATATCAATTTTATTTTACAGGGATTAATTTGGCAAATATCTAAATATTACAGGGACTAATTCAACATGATCTAAATTTTACAGGGACTGAAACAATATTGCAGGGATTAAAAATAAAACTTTTTATTTTACAGGGATCATAAAAAAAAATTACAAGGACGAAAAATGAAATTCGGTCATTTTACAAGGATAAAAAAGATATTTAAACCAAAAATAAATATGATCCGGGGCAAAAATAAAAAAGTGAGTGGTTAGATGTAGATTTGTTTGTCTTGCTGTCTATCCTAATCTTTCATCAGTCATCGTCATGATGAAGCTTGGGCTTGTCTTACCCAGCCAGCACCAGCCACTCCTCCGCTCCCATGGAAGGTAAATATAATACGTTGTCTTTTTGTTAATATCACGGATTTGTATACATATGTGTGCATGACTAGGTTGAATCAATTGATTTTTACCCTCTGTCAGTTTCTTCTGCCTTCATTTTAACAAATGAACAGTTTATGTGGCAAATTAAATTTAAAATGGATTTGGTAGGAAGGAGACGCTATAACTGATGATCATGTTTAAAAAAATTCGGTTTACTTGGTTCTTGGAATCCAGGCTTGTTGGATCCAATGCTTTGCAGGGATGAAAGTATATATAAAAGATTTTTATTTAACTAACAAGTATGATCTGTGTATTTTTGTATTATGTTTCTTATATTTTAAATCGGAGGTAGTATTACTTTAAGAACGGTCGTTAATCTTCATGATTTAACACATACTTTCTCGCCATTGCCATTGGCCATTTGCCAGTGAGTGTTCAGTGTGTTCATCAAGACTAAGGGCCTGTTTGGATTGATTTATGCAAAACTTATGAACACAATTTATGACTGATTCATAAGCTATTTTTGGCTTATTTTTCATAAGCTACCCATGATAGTTTATCAAACAGCTTATGACTTATATAAAATAAATTTCACTGTAATTTTTCTTCGATTATAAAAATAACTTATACAACTTATGTTATAAGTAGTAGATAAACTTATTATCCAAACAGGACCTAAAGGCTAAAGGCAAACATATATTTTTCAGTCTTTTCCATTATATTCCGTTGATTTTCTGGAAATTTGGGGAGGCTCACTTTGACTATTTTTTTATGAGCAGTTTAAATTTCAATGGAGAGACTCCATTTGACTTGTTTCAGTTTTTCCACTCCCGACAAATTAACCCAAAAAAAAACGTGTGGGGCTTTTTTAGTACTAATAGTCAATCAATATCTTTAAAGAGAAATTTTATACAAGATAAGAAATTTTATACACACAAACATACACAAATTAAGTTTTCATATATGTGTTTGTCCCATTAAAAAAGTAAGTGTTGTAAGATTTTTTTTCAATGATAGTATAAAGACACGATTGATAAAAATCTTTAACACTCATTTATTGAATGCAAAAATTACATGGGATAATTTTATGTTTTTTGATCAAAGGGATAATTTTATGTGTATTAATGTATCAATTTTTTATGTATTATGAAAGGTGACAAAATGTGACATGCATGAATGATTTATTTAGAAATTAAGTTTTTTATCAATATTTTAAGAAATTAAGTTAAAGAGCTAACGGTTACATCTTGTGATTTATTTTTCATTATTATAAATTTATCTCACTTTGTATTTCGTTAATTCTCTTTTAACTTATAACTTGATCTGGTACAATTATGCAATGTAAATACTATTTAAGGGGAAAACGATCTTTATTTCACAGAAAATCACATATTTATAATACAGAACAAAAACTTAAAAGAGAAAAAATAATCTACTCATGGAAAAAGTTATACCCAACTTACCAGACAAGTATGTCAACAAAAATAAGAAATAAATAAACAAGAACGATATATAAGTATTTATTGATGCAGCATAGTGAAGGCAAGATTGAATTAAATGTGGTGGTCACTCCATGCATGTGGTTAGGTACCAACAAATTTCTAGGACTCTAATAAAGACATCCACATGCCTCAATTTATCATCCAAAAGTAGGGAATGAAGACTTAAGATGGAAAGGAAGAGGATGAAGAAGAAAATGAAAGCAAGGTTGAAACACTTCTCTTAATTTCAAAATTGGCTTCTGTTTTTTTCCCCCTAAACCCACACAAAAGTGATTGAGAAAAGGTTCATTTGAAAATTTTGGGGTATTGCACTTAAAACCTAAAAGGGCTAAGTCAAAGTGCGGTTTTTTGAGACATGGATTCACTGCTGTTGACCCCCTGCTGTCCTCTGCTGTTAGTGTTATTTTTAACATTGATTTGGTATAACCTATCGCATGCAATCCATGGAAGTGGAGAGAGAAAGAAATAAAGCTACAGCAGGGAATCCAAATTTGGCTATATATTGTGATAAAAAAAATTTGGCTATATTTAGATAGAAAGGAGGTTTACAAAACTTTCACAAAAAAAAAAAGAGATTTCCAGAACGATAGAAAATCACAAAATTGTTTATTTTCACAAGTTATAATTCTTGAATGTCTACTTTATTATTTTTTTTAACATCTATTAATTTTTCTAATATTTATTTAATATCTCTTTTATTTTATCTATCTCTTCTTGTCACATTATTTATTATTTATTTATCACATTTATTATTATTTTTATATTTCTATTTCTTTCCATGTGTCAATTGGATATCGGGTGTCTAAACTTTTTTTTTTTCATATGCACACTTTCTATTTTTTGAGAAAACATAGAAGTTATGACCAAAAAAAAAAAGAAAACATAGAAGCACATTCGTAAAAAAAAAAAAAAAAAAAGCACTCATAGTCCTAGTACGTGTGCATTGTCCTCTGACTTTTTCAGCTCTCTCTCTCTTTCGCTCTCACTCACTGTGTGTACTGTGCATTGTTCATTGCTCCGCTGGCAACTCTATTCTTTAATCCTCTGCTAACTTTTTGTTTTCTCTTTGCTTATTTGTTTATTTATCTACAGCTTTGACAAAAAAAGAAAAAGAGCCCACTTTCTTGAATCTTGTCTTTAGCCTATTTTTTTATTAGTTTTTTAATTTTTGAACTCCTTTTGAAGCATCTGTCTTCAGTTCTTGTAGTTCCTATATTGGAACCTCAAGCTTGAAATGCTCATTAATTTCATGCAAATTCTCTGGATTCAGAATTTCTGCTATGTTCCTATCCAAAGCAACCCAGATTCAGAATCTTCATTCTCTGACAAGTACTTGAGAATTTGAAGCACCCAAGCAAGGAAGCAACTTCTATAGCTTCTTCAGTGAATGCATCTTTGAATGTGGTTTCAGCTCTGATATACTAAGATGTGTTGCTTTTGAGCTCTCCCATGAATCCTTGTGCTTCCTCTTTGCTTCCTTTCAGGTGATTGATTACTCATTGAAAAATCTTGCCTTTCCTTTGTCCTTGCACACCAACTGGTGCTAGAAATTCAGCTTGCAGATCTGGGTTTTTTCCAGTGATGTTCATAAATGCTGACTTCTGGGTTTCTAACTCCTAAATGGGTCCCACATTGTGGGTTTGGTTTCCAAACTTCAAGAGGATTTTTGGGTTTCTGTGGTGCTGGTGCTTAATGTTTTTCTTTCCTGATTAAGGTGCTAATTCTTAATGTTTGTAACACTTGGGGTTCTGATTTCTTTCTTTCTTTTTTGGTTTATGATCTGTAGGTACTTGTGGAGAAAAATATGTTGTTTTTAGTTGTTCTTTTGATAAAACTTTAGTATTGAATCACTTTAGCCGTTATTGGTCTTTAAATATTCTCCTATTCCATTAATGTGGTATGCGTTTGAAGAAAATTTGGGTTAATTCATTCATTCTATTCTATTCTATGTAGAAATTCAAGTTGTTCCTCTTTTGTCTTGAAAAATGGGTCGGGACTAAAGAGGGAAGCTTACATTGGTTAGTGGTTGGTTAGAAAACTATCTGTTTCTGAGAATTAACTGCAGACATGTTAGTTCAAGTTATCAAACTTAGTCAAATGTTAAAGTTATAAGCAAGCTAAAATTACCTACCCCTAGACTTAATTTTGCAGTGAATATTATCCTTGGGATTCCTTTTTCCTTTCCTCTTCAACCAAAATCTTGGAATTTATTTTTGGCCATTTATAGAAAAGCTACTTTCTCTTAAAAAACATAGTTTATGTCTCAACCAGTTGTCTAGTATCTTATGTCTGCATATTTAGGTTTGGATTAATAATTTGATAGACCAAGCATTTTCCCTTTCCTTTCCTTTCTCTTCCTGACCAATTTGTCATAGAATATTCCTTTTGATAATCATCTTCTTCACTGGCTCACTGCTTATTACTCTTTGCGATTCCTTTGTAGTTATGATTTAGGTATGGACGTACTTTGTTTCAACTGTAATTTGATTATTCTCCTTGTTGGTATAGTTGTCAGCTGATATCTTTCCATCTCCAGTTATTGAAAACTTCCAAATGATACTATTGTTTTCGTTCAACTTTGCGGATTTTTTTTCTCTCCATTCTGTCACTTAACATTGTGATTGATGTTAGATAACATGCTTTATAGCACTAAGCTTAGGTTACTGTATAGTTCTGTTGTCAGTTATAAATCTACAAAGTTGAAGCTACATGAGACATGCTTAAACTATTATGTATGTTTCTGAATATTAAGTATTTTCTTTTAATCACAGAAAGTTTATTCCTCCATTAACTCTATGATGATAATGGAAATCTTACAAGTAGTTGAGTAAGAAAAAAGAGATTGCAAAAGTTTATGCAGGGTTACAACTTTCTATATTTTTCTTGGCTGATGTGGATGCTCCTTTGATTTGACCAGAATTATTCTACAAAATTTTTCTAAAATGTTGTCATTGTAATTCCACATTCTAATTTTACGATATAGTGCTTACTATACTTTATGGTGCAGAATACTCACTTTGATCTGTGGTTATGGTGCTAAACCAGGAAAATATGAAGGATGGCAGAGGTTACTTTGAATTCAATTGTCAATACCTTATACCTTACAGTAAAACAACTCTCCATGAAGTTCTACTCCACTCCAATACACACTTTCCTTTTTATCATTATTATTCTTTCTCCTCTGGTTATTGCGGACCTCAATTCCGATAAGCAAGCCCTTCTTGATTTTGCTTCTGCTGTCCCCCATCGCCGGAACCTCAAGTGGGATCTAGCTACCTCAATATGTACATCTTGGGTAGGCATTACTTGCAATCCAAATGGCACTCGTGTTGTTTCCATCCGGCTCCCTGGAGTTGGACTACTTGGCACCATCCCAGCCAATACGCTCAGCAAGCTTGACTCACTCAAAACTATCAGCCTCCGCTCCAACCTACTCAGTGGAAGTCTACCACCTGATATTACTTCTCTTCCCTCTCTACAATATCTCTACCTTCAGCATAATAACCTTTCTGGTGATATACCTACCTCATTGTCACCCCAACTCAATGCACTTGTTTTGTCATACAATTCCTTCACCGGCAGCATCCCAAGGACGTTGCAAAACTTAACGCAACTAACTAGGTTGAGCCTTGAGAACAACTCCCTATCTGGAGAGATACCTGATCTTGGTGTCAAGCTCAAGCATTTGAATTTAAGCAACAACCATTTGAATGGATCTATCCCTGCAGGGATTCAGAATTTTTCGAGTTCTTCCTTTGAAGGGAACCCTCTCTTATGTGGATTACCTCTAAAGCCATGCTCTGTAGTAGTGTCCCCTATATCTCCTCCTGCATTAAGAAAAGGCTCCAATAATAAACTGAGTAAGGTAGCTATCATTGCAATTGCTGTTGGTGGAGCAGTGCTGTTGTTTTTTGTAGCTCTTGTCATTGTTCTTTGCTGTTTAAAGAAGAAAAAAAGTGATGATGGAGACTCCAGAGTAAATAAAGGGAAGGGTCCTAGTGGTGGGAGGAGCGAAAAGCCGAAAGAAGAGTTTGGAAGTGGGGTACAAGAACCTGAGAAAAACAAGTTGGTTTTCTTTGAGGGATGCTCTTATAATTTTGACCTTGAGGATTTGCTGAGGGCTTCGGCTGAGGTTCTTGGAAAGGGTAGTTATGGTACTGCATATAAGGCTGTGTTGGAGGAGTCGACGACGGTTGTGGTGAAAAGGTTGAAGGAAGTTGTGATAGGGAAGAGGGACTTTGAACAGCAGATGGAGATTGTGGGAAACATTGGACAGCACCCAAATGTTGTGCCACTTCGCGCTTATTATTATTCAAAGGATGAGAAGCTTTTAGTTTATGACTATATCCCAAATGGCAATTTATCTACACTCTTGCATGGTAAGCATTTTTGTTTCTCCTAGTTTCAGTTAAGGCTTATGAAATTAAACTTTTTTTTTTCTTTTATTGTGTTTGAGCTTATAAATGTTATGCATGGACTTTTAAGAGTGCATTGTGTTGGACTTCGTGATATTTGATTAGAAGACTGGACCTACTATTGTTAAATAAATGTAACACAAAATTAATAGGGGCATCAATGTCAGACATCTATGTTGATTTCTAACATATTGCGAAAACAGAAAGTTGAAATAAGAGAGCCATGCTTCAGTAAGAGGTGATGACCCTTTATCTCCTAGTAATAAAGAAGAAGACTGTCCTCTAATCATCAATCCACAAACCAAGTCAATAAAATAATTTTTCTTAAAAAAACTTGCACCAGGAAAAATAAATACGATCATAAAGCAATATGATAGATGTTGCGTTTTTTCGAACAATTGATTTATAAAGAATGATAACTATTATTTTACCAATTCCTTGCTTTGAAAATTATTTCCAGCAGCAATTGATTACATTATATATTGATTAGCTTTTGAATAGACATTGAGGACTGTAAAGTACAAGCCTTATGCATTATATATATATTCTTGTGATTCGTTATGTTTAGATTAAATTAAATTAATTTCATGTTCTCTTCATGGCATTGGGACTCTCCATTTGAACGTTTCTGGGAGATGACTGACTTCATACATAAAGTGTATTTAAGTTTTGACTGATTTTAGTCATCATACTAAAACTATAACATATGTTAGCCATTACTTGTGTTTTGCCTGCAAATAAAAACTGCACATAGTTTCCTTGATACAGTCTGTCATAATCATCCTATATATTATATGCAATCTGTATTGCATCTTTATACTGGATTTCTTGTCTACAATAGAGATATAGTCAGTTAGAAAGAGATGAAATTGGTTATCATCTGTTACTTGGGATTATTCTTGAGTTTGAAGTCCTTATGGATATCTTGTTTGTACTCAGCTAAAGAACTTCATTTTCAGTTAATTCAGATCTGAATTTTGATGACAGGCAACAGGGCAGGTGGAAGAACTCCATTAGATTGGAACTCCCGAGTTAAAATCGCTCTCGGAATTGCCAGAGGAATCGCTCACTTACATTCAGCTGGTGGTCCAAAATTCACACATGGAAATGTCAAATCCTCCAATGTCCTCCTCAGCCAAGACAACGACGGTTGCATTCATGATTTTGGCCTGACCCCACTCATGAATGTCCCCGTGACCCCGTCTAGAGCCGCAGGCTATCGCGCTCCCGAGGTGATTGAAACCCGGAAGCACACTCATAAATCAGACGTGTACAGCTTTGGTGTCCTCATTCTGGAAATGCTCACGGGGAAAGCGCCGCAACAGTCTCCGGTTCGCGATGACATGGTTGATCTCCCTAGGTGGGTCCAGTCTGTTGTTAGGGAGGAGTGGACAGCTGAGGTGTTTGATGTGGAGCTAATGAGTTACCAAAACATTGAAGAAGAAATGGTGCAAATGTTGCAAATTGCCATGGCATGTGTGGCAAGGGTTCCGGATATGAGGCCTAGCATGGAGGAAGTAGTGAGAATGATAGAAGAGATCCGGCTATCGGACTCAGAGAACCGGCCATCTTCCGATGAGAACAAATCAAAGGACTTAACTGTTCAAACTCCATAGCATTTTTCTTTGTGTGTTACAAACAAATTGATTTATTGAACTTCTTTGTCCAGGAAGCAACTTTCAGTGGAATGGATATAAGAGAGCATGATGAAACATTTTCTCTCAGATGGAATCTACTTGAGTTATTTTGTTCAGTAGGGAAGGGTTTATTTTCTTGGGATTCTTGTGTATTAAAGTTGTGATTCAACTGATGATCATCATTAAAAAACAATTGATTTTCTGTAGTTGTTGTTATGCTGGTTGTTAGCAACCCCCCATTAGATGTGTGCAAATTGCATCACCTTTTTTTTTTAAGGCAAAAAGTGGAGTGCTAAGGCATCACAACAGAGAAGGACATTCCAACTATGTTGGCACCTCCAACCCTACCAATCATCTGCAGCAACCCACCATATTATTGAAGAAAATAAAGAAATTAACAAGAAACATGGGGGGATCGGACCAAAACCCATGTGAGGAAAAAAGACATACAGGAAGTTGCCCGAAGGCTAAACTAACGCCTAGGAGGGTGTGTGCCTCGTTAAAACCTATGCCAGCCAAAAACCCACAAATAAGGCAAAAAGACTGGAGAGGAAAAAGAGTACACACAAACACTATGCTTAAAGAGAACAAAGAGCTAAGAACCAGGGGAGATCTACCGGAAGCGATAGTGCGGCAGATTGAACCTGTTACGAAAGAACTCCACATTAATAAACTAAGGTATCAGATCCCACCAAGTGTCGCATCTAGAAGTAACCCGAAAGTTGGCAAGCCTATCAGCACATTGATTTCCCTCTCTGAAGATATGAGTTGCTCTGAAGCACATATTATGGGTGAGCTGCAAACAACGTCTCCAATAGGGCCAGAGTCTCCAAGGAACCTGGCCCGAGAATTGTAAAGTCGTGACCACAGAGGAAGAGTCACACTCAAGCCAAAGATTGTGCCAACCTTTGGCATGGGCCACCTCGATAGCATGCATGGCAGCAAGGAGCTCCGCGTGAAAGGGATAGGAAATACCATAGTACAAGGCAAAGCAACCAAGGACAGTTGCACTACCATATCTGAAAATACCACCACCCCCAGCATGACCAGGAGAACCTTTCGCAGACCCATCAGTGTTGTACTTGATCCAACCGCGAGGAGGAGGGAGCCAGTCGACCTGAAGGATCCTCGGGGCACGCCGGTGTTTGCCACACACCGCAAAGTACTGCAAAATAACAAACTCGTCCATTGCCCCAGCAGCAAAGCCCTTGGAAGAGTTCCCTGAGAGAGAGGTGGCAGCCCTGATCATGTTAATAGCCGAGCCAGCAGTGATCCGTCTATTATCAAACCGAAGCTGATTGCGGCAATGCCAGATCCCCCAGCAAATATTCAGGAACCCCACTAAAATTACATCCCGTAATTGGGGAGACCAAGAATCATCACAAACCGCAAACGCGGAAGAAGCAGAAGAAAGGTCAATGTTGCGGCGAATCAATCTCATGAACCAACCCCAGATCTCCATGGCAAAGGGGCACGCAAAGAAGAGGTGAGTGGTGGTCTCAGCCGCCTCCCCACAGAGGCTACACATAGAAATAGTGATACAACCCCGCTTGTTGAGCTGTTCGTGCCATGGCTGGGTAATGAAATGATAAATAATACCCTCTCTTTGGTCTTTTGGGCCTTGTTTGGATTGACTTATGCAAAGCTTATTCGGACTTATCTACTGACATAAGCATTTGTCAGCATATTTGACAAAGCTTATAAAAACAGCTTATGACTTTATTAGTTGTGACTTCATAAGTTGTTTTAGGCTTATTTTTATAAGTTTCGTATGATAGCTTATAAAAACAGCTTACAGCTTATATGAAATCAATTTTACCATATTCTCTCTTCGATTATAATAATAGTTTATACATAAGTACTTATATGATAAACACTTATGTCATAAGTGCTTAAATAAGTTGTTTATCTAAACAATCTCTTGGTCTTTTTTATAACACAATAGTTTGAGAAGTTACATATGCATACACTAATCACACCATAAGACTTGATTGGAAAAGAAATACTAGTATATGTTTCTATATACACTCTTTGACACTCCTTTATTATTATCGCATAAATTTTATATAAAGGCTTAGCAGAGGTAAAGAGAGAGTCAGATTTTTTAGATTTATTAAATTTATATAAATTTTATTTTAAAAATAAATAGTTAATGGAAAAAAGTAGTTACCCTTTTTTAACTTGTGAATATTTTTTTTAGAAAGTAATTCTTTTATCTAAAATTAAAGCGATACATATTAATTACTTCGAACAATTGAAACCTTTATTTTTTTAAGACCTAATAACGATGCAAGTGAACGTTAGGATGTGCGTATATCCATATGAATATAGTAAATAATAAATAAATAAATTGTTTTTTATCATTTTTTTATAGTAATAAATTGTTTATCTAAGCCGACCTTAGTAAGTAATTACACAAAAATAATGTTACTAGTATTTGTTACCAGGTGGCATTTATGGTGGACCAATAGAAAAATTGGTCCACCATACTCAAATGCAAAAATACCTCCAAACAGCAGTTTGTGTGAAAATATAAATTGACCCCAACAGACTTTACAAATTCAAATTTGACCAAATAAGAATAAATAAATTATAAATGATTCCAAGTAGAAACGCTTGATCGTTTTGGCCCTAGTTTTTAGCTACATTGAAGTAAAGAAAAGAAGAGAGACTCTGATGTGGAGCTGTTATGTTGTTTTATGGTAGGGGTGTCAAAAATCGAAAATCAACTAAAAAAAATCCAAAAATTGGTTTTTTTAATATTTTTTTCAATGACTTTTTGAAAAATCAAACTGAACTGTTCGGATTTTGGATCTTTTCACTAAAATAAACTAAATTGTAACTTATAATGTTATTCCTTTTAAACTTATTTAAATGTATCTTTAATTGTTAATTCTGTCCCGCACATATAGACTACTACTTAATTATTCACTACGCCAGAAACGCATTACAACAACGCCTTTCCAATAACGCGTGAAGTGAGAAACGCTATTGAAAAAAACACGGAGCTATCAGACAACGCTTTGAAGCGCTATTGCCTGTTGGAATCAAATTTAAGCACTGTTGGAATGCATTTTCGGTGTAATGAGTGGTGTGCATTACACTTTCTTTTTTAAAATTAGCTTTTATAAGTACTTTGTGTATTAAATATTAATTACAATGGCATGTGTGTGTGTGTTAAATATTATTTTGTAGTTTTCATGTCATTTTTTTAGAATTGGGTTTCACAAGTATTGTTTCCTATAATTTATTTTTTTAGAAATAATATTTGTGTGTTTAGAAATTGGCTTTAGAAATGATAACCCAATGAAAATTGTTAATATAAAGGTAATAAATATCTTATATAATAACATATATAAATATTAACATAAAAATATAATATTATCTTATATAACTTAAATATTTAATAAGAATAAATACATAATATTAATAACATATATAAATATTAATAAAGCAAATATAATAATAAGATATATAAGAAGTAAAAAGAATCAAAAATATTATTAAATAATTTTAAACATAAAATAATATTAAACGGGATTAAAACTCTTCTGTAAATTGGAGGTCAACGGCACCCATTAACAAATGCAAAACCAAAAAAATAGCAATAAACGACATGGGGCCTTAACTATAATAATACCCTTTCAAATGGGCTAAATTCATAAATATGATTATATTTTCCAAATGTTAAAGACCCCCATAAGCAAATATGTTTTTACTTTCCATATAACCTCCTTAGCAGGTGATCCCCCTAAATCCCATCCACTCATTTGTTTATTGTATAAATCTATGGTATTTTTTGCATTTGACTACGGTAGACAAATTTTTCTATTGGTCTACCATAAATGCCACCTTGTTACCACTACTTATCACAATATGTCGACATTTTATTTTCCTTCTGTCGGTATCAATTAAAAAAATAAAATAAAAAATTAAGAAAACGTCACGACGTTGTTCTTACGCTATCATCCAATACCATTTCTTTCTGAAATTTCTAGAATCTCGTTCACCGTCTCAGATTCCCATTCTCCCTCCCTCTCTCTCTCCATTTTTCGCAGCTTCATATTGTTTCTTAATCCTTTTGTTCTTCTTCCTCTACGGTTCTGAGTTCTGACCCAGGTCAGTTTTTCTCCTTCTCTTAGCTTTCCCCGTTCTGATTGAAACCGATTGGTGGTGACCCTTTTGTCTATATAAATTCAAGTTCAGCTTTTTTTTGTGTTATTGGTTTCTGGGTCTCACGATCTGTTGCTAAGAAGCTTTATCTCGTTTCTCAGCTTTATTTTGTTTGAATTTTTGTGTTTTTTTAATAGTTCAGCTATGGCATCGAAACGCATCCTGAAGGAGCTCAAGGATTTGCAGAAGGACCCTCCTACATCGTGCAGTGCGGGTGAGCTTTTTGACTCCTTTCTCTTTTTTTCTTCTTTGACCCCTTTTTTTGTGTGCTGGCTGAAAAAATGGAAAAGTTTTATTTTTTATCTTTAAATTTTGAAGGATAGAAACACCACGCTTGTATTGGTTGTTGATTATTGAACCCCACCACCCCCGAAAATAAATACAAAGCACATAAAATATCTAGGGTGCTTCATTTTTCTGGTTTTTGTGTGTGTGTGTTTCTGTGCTTTTTATTATGCATGGCTTTTATGTAAATTATTGAATTATGTAACTGTTATCGTTTTGTATTTTTTTCTATGTTATTTAGTTTAGCTAGGTTCTTCCTTTAGCTTTTAGATTCAAGTTAGAGAGCTGATTCAAACGAAACAGCCTATAACGTGTCGATCCACAAGTATCTGCTTCCTGTGTGTCTCTGCATTTTTGTTGATTGTTATGATGGTAAAGTGTGTGCTTTCCAGTGTCTAATTTAGACATGTCTGTACACCTCAGAGAAAAGTTTAAGTATAACCATAGCTAAAATTATGATAAAATATATGTGCACATAACAAATTGTGAATTTATTATAACTTATTCGATTAATTTTATAATCCACAATTATAACTCGATATTTTTCCCTCTGAAAGGCTTCTCTCTGCTAATCAATTTCATCAAGCAATATATTTATCTTTTACTTAAGTTACATCATGTCATCATCTGTTGTGAGTTATAACTTTCTTTGTCAGCAATGTAATTAGCTTTGGGGTTTTCCTTTTGTCAAAAAGATAAAATAAAAAAACAGTTAATAACTTTGAAAGAGTCTGTTGTCTCCATTAGGTCCTGTGGCTGAGGACATGTTTCACTGGCAAGCCACAATCATGGGACCTGCTGATAGCCCGTATGCAGGTGGTGTTTTCCTAGTTTCAATTCATTTTCCTCCTGACTATCCCTTCAAGCCACCAAAGGTAAGCTTACAACATCTCTCATTCAACATGTTTTCTTGAAGTTGTATCTATGGAGATTAAACTGATTTCAAAGGCATTTTGTTTCAATGATGAATGTGACTATGAACTTAGTGTTCAGTCTTCGTCATTCTTCATTCTTCAACGATAATGGTGGTTTGTCTGAGCAACATTCTTCAACGATAGTGCAAGCCAGGTTGACTGGCTTGCAACCTGGCTTGCACAAATGCAAACATTTCGGTGTGACTGCCCTTGATTGTGTCCTGATTATGCCATGGAGGACCCCCTTCCTTGTTAACTTGGCAGTGGGATTGGTTGTCTCATGTCTATGAAGTGTGAATATACTTACATACTGGAGATGAAAATACATAATTTTTAGGCCTGAAGGGATAGAATACCTTTGGTGGGTAACATGTGTAAATTCAAGAGGGACTAAAAGATTTAGAATGCTCAATTAGGTTCTTTTGAAGGTTTGAAGTTGTCTTCCTTGTCAAAGACAAAAGGAAGTGTTGTTTGGATGTTTAGTTTTGTACTATTTGTTTCTCTTTTGTTGTGGGTGTTTTGTGGACTGAGTTTCCTATGAGAGTTTTGGGGAATTTGTGGTGGTTCCTTTTCCTGTTTCCCTTCTGATGTGTTTGCTTTGGGTTTTCTATGGGTTCTTTCCCATCAGTTTGTGGTTCTT
The DNA here is from genome assembly GCA_030159175.1 of Glycyrrhiza uralensis. NCBI lineage: Eukaryota > Viridiplantae > Streptophyta > Magnoliopsida > Fabales > Fabaceae > Glycyrrhiza > Glycyrrhiza uralensis. Next base: position 7,283,143 of record BRZY01000006.1, read on the forward strand.
TCGGAGGATGCCTTATCCACTCTTGTATTTTCTCCTTCATATTTGATAATACCTCTTTTTCTATCGAAAATACAAAACAACAAAGTCCTTTTCCCACTTAGTTGAGTTGGCTATATGGATCAAATAACACAATTGTGTTTTGTCAAAAACCAAGTCTTTGTAAAGTTTATTTAGATATAAGCCCCTTTTTAATTATTTCACTTGGGGTTTCTCTTGGTCTTTCAATGCCTCTGATTAATGAGCCTCTACTCATCTTCTCACATGGTCAAACCATCTTTTCTTCAATAGATGCTACTCTACTTTCTAACACATTCATTCTTGGTCATGTCTTGTATGTCCACTCGTCCACCACATTATAATCTCGGCAACACTTAGATTATGCTCTTGTTTGCACTTTATTATCTAGTGATCAGTACCACAAGATATCACTGGTTTCATGGTTCTGTAGTAAAATTTTCCTTTGATCTTGGGAGGCTCCTTTGGCTGACAAATAACACCTGAAGCAGTTCTTATAAATACATCTCCCTCCATCCAAGAATAATGTTCTAAAATTTTCTAGCACAGTCCCAACTGCACAATTTCCAGATGGCAAATTATTTAGGGATTGACATTGGAAAATTTTCGCATAAGGGATTGGTCCTTGTTAATAGGTTTTACTTTGTGACGTAATCGCATGGGGGAAGTCCATCAAGGCATCAACCACAGATTAAGAGTAGAGGATTTGAGTTTTCGTGTGTACCATTTTCATTCTTTCTCTGTAATATGGGATAGAAAGATAACTTTTATCTAGCTTTCTTCCTTTCTTCCAAGTGGAAAGAAAAGAGTAATTGATGTAATGTCTTTCTCACAATTGATAAAATCAGCAAATTAAGTGGACTGCACACTAGATGAGAGAAACAAATAGATGGATAAAATGGGAAAGAATAAAATTGTCTTCTTGAAATTCGTTTTCTTTTTCCACTTGAGGAGAGATTTTCAATGAAGGCCCCATATCATCGTTTTTCCCTTTCTCCCTATTTTCTATCGATCCAACATCCCTCCTCCCCATTTTTTACCTAACCAAACAGTGTGTGTGGACCAAACAACACAACATCATTGTGCTTTATTGGAAATATATTTTTTAGGAAATCCATTTGGATAAAGGTCTTTTTTAATGGTTTATCTTGTTGAATATGTTGCATTAAAAATCAAAGTTTTATGTATAAAGATATAGTATATGGATATGAAATGTAAAAAAGAGAAAAAAGAAGAAAATTTGTTACTGTTATTATGATTTATTTGACTTCCATTGCACTGTTGTAATTGCACCAAGAGGGTGGCAGTGGGGACTGGATAGGAAAGCTTTTCTTTCATAATAACATTTTTCTTTGTCTGAAATGCCTGAAGTGTTTGTAGATGCTCTATTGGGAGCAAAATGCAATAGAAGTAGAATGGAGAGGAAACAGTGATGGAAGATTGAAAAAAGAATGATGTATTTACCACTGCAAAATGGATGAACGAGAATAATGCTCCTTCACAAGGGTTGCCCCTTCCCAACCTAGTTCAAGGACTTGATTCTGCTTACAACTTTCTCTCTGCCCCTCCTGTAGATTCCCTCCTATTTGACTATCCACCTACCTGTTTAACATAATTTCCCCTCACTAGGAACCCTGTCTAAATGTCATAAGTTATAACCCACTGTTTTCATTTCTTTGAAATACACTTTCCAAATCCTATCCTTTTCCATTGAGGGCCTACAAGTAGTTTTATCTATTTCTGTGGGTATGTGCCCGGATTGTTGTTGCTTTCTCGCATTTTTGTTTCATTTGGGGATTCCCCTCTTCTGTTAGCCCAGTGCACACTTGTGTCAATGTGTCTAGTGTCTACCCTTGCTCAGCCACACGGCTCAATTGGTAAAAGAGGTGGGAAAGAAAGTTGAAGTGGTAGCAAAATTGGGTCTTGGATGTTAATGGGACATAGCCTCAATTTCATTCTATTCCTTGTTGGGGATATAATTTCCTGTTCCTTTTTGTTTTTATAGTTTTCCTCTTTTTGCTAATCCAGTCTTATTCTAAGTTGTCATTTCATAAATATGCACTCTACTTACAGTGGGGTTTTCTAGTTCAGTTTTCTTTCAAAACTTCTGCTGTTTTACTTTTCTGGCAGTCACGTTGGTAAATATCTCGTTACATCTTTTAAGACCAAGTTTAGAACTAATAAAATAATACTAATATGTTTAAAAACTGCAGGTTGCTTTTAGGACCAAGGTATTCCACCCAAACATTAACAGTAATGGGAGTATATGTCTGGACATTCTTAAAGAACAATGGAGCCCGGCACTGACCATTTCCAAGGTTTGATTCTAATTTTCTTGTTTATCTTGATTTTTAATCATTTTGTTTTGTCTGTTGAGTGCCACTTGCTGATCATAGATAATGTAATTTCAGATATGTCATGTTATATCTTGTCTGTTATGAGACAAACTACTGCATGTGGGAGTGCTGGAATAGTATATTTTCTGTTGAGTAATTGCTTGTCACTGCTGAAAATAAAAAAATACAGTGGTTGGTGCCTAGGTGTTGAGTAATTGGAGCTTATACTTTAGCCTGAGGAGCAGGGCTTATCTAAATTGCCAAAAAATTGTCTGCATCACACCTGTGTGATGTGCCTTGTTTAATGTATCGTGTTTGCTTCTGTATCTATTTTTTGGGGGATATTTTGGAACACATTTTAAGTATTGGTCACATCATTGATACATGTCAACATTTCGACAAGGCTTTATGTTGGCTATCGACTGTATAACACAGTCCTTTTTATTCCAAGCTTGAGACTAGCTATGTAATGTAACCTAGGGGGAGTTACTAGTTGATTCAAGATCCAAGCACCAAAATACTCCAAGATTTGTGTATTGCTCAATGCTTAGGATTTTGAAGTATTGAAGAATTTTATATATTAGTGCAAAAGTAGTCTAAAATTAGATATCCATAATATGCATAGCTATTTGTCATAACTTTAGAATTATGTGTGTGCATTCAAACTTTTTAATTTCTGATCTGTTGACTTGAGCGATGGGTTTCATGTCACCTTATTAGCTAGTTATACGACTTGTAGAAATGGTAGCTATATAAGGAACAGAAATCTGTTAGTTTTCTTTACTAGAGCTGTATTTTTATTAGATTGTTGTGAAATATGCTTGAACCTGAATGGTATGATACCTTGTATGTACTGCTGTTTAGACCCTTGGAAAAACTAATTCCACTATTTTTAGGTCCTTTTGTCCATTTGCTCATTGTTGACGGACCCCAACCCTGATGACCCACTTGTGCCTGAAATCGCGCACATGTACAAGACCGACAGGGCCAAGTACGAAGCTACAGCTCGCAGCTGGACACAGAAGTACGCCATGGGATGATCATACCCGTCTCGGCTGCTCAACGAAGCAGCAGCGATATTGTGATTCATGTAAAAGAGCAAAAAGATATTTTGAGTGAATTTGAATGCTTTCCTTTTTTATTGTTAGTGGAACTCAACCGATGGTGGTAAGGGACCCCAGTTATCATTTTGTGAATATTTCTTTGTAAGACACTGGTGAATGATGGAAGAAACTGTAATGTAATGTTATGCAAACTTTCTGCTTGTTGACCTGATAATTCCAAATGAGTGAGTGACGAAGATAAAAGGGTTACCAACTAGGCAGTAACTGCTTATTGGTGAACTGGAATGGGGACCAAAAGGCAAAAGCAAGTTTTTTTTTTAGGAGAAAAAAAAAACTAACTTTTGATGTGGGTATAGGTCAGGTGTATAGATTACTATGTATTTATTGTTTTTACTGTTTTTTGATGTTCCTGGCTTAAGAGTTCATTGTGTAGAAAGGGTAGATATGTTGTAACATTGTCCTTTAGGTATGGCAAGTTAGTGAAGAGTGTTAAGAAAAGTTGGAGTGAGGCAACAGAATTGAACACTAAATTTTTATGGTGCGCCCCATTATTGATAACCTTTCTTCATGGTCTCTATTATATAGACACGTAGTTAGACAGTAGTTTATTATGTTTCAAGTACATGTTCCAAGTGCGGAGGTGTTGATATTGATGTTCAATAGTGTGCCTTTTTCAACATTATTTTGATGGAGACAGCCCAACTACAAGCATTCATATTATTAGTGAGGAACTGGATTTGTCCTTGGAGAAGGTGAAAGTGGGAACATTGGGCATGGTTCTTGTGTGCTTCATGTGGAAAAATGAAAGCAATGTCATGGGCATGCTCAATTATGAGCGGTCTCAAAAATAATTTACCCATGGAAAGAAAACTGGTAAAAAAATTTTATGACAGAAGTGTGCTTCAGTACAAGTGGTAAGATTTGACTTGGGTCTTGTTTGGGTTTAGAAGCCCAGTTTCTAGCTTATAGAAAAGTAAGTCCTATTTTGTATTTTTATTTTTCTTACAATATAGATACTTAATGGAAATATTTATTCAAGCAAGTTCTTACACTTCCACATCATGTTTGCATGATAGAGATGTTGGAAGAGAGAGAGGTTTTTCATATACTTTCTTTTTAACCTTTTATATTTCTGGAAGGTTGGGTTGACTTGGTGAATTTAATATGATATGCTATGATGCATTAAAAAAAATGCACGCTGGAAAGCGCTAGCATTGGTAGCAAGAGGGAGACACGTATTTTGGTGAGGTCATAGCCAAGTTGCAAGCTAGAAATTGAGGTGAGTGGTTAAATACGAAGAACAAGAAGAGAGTTGGAGGAAGAGTTATTAATAATAATAAAAAGACTAATCGAAAAGCCGGTCACTTGGTTGACAAGCAAAACAAACGAAGAGAGAGCTTAATGGGGTCACTCTTATTGCAACGTTTTTGCCACTCCCAGCACACATAAAACAATACACGTGTTTGACTATCCTGCAGGCTTCTATTTTGCCTTTGCTTCTTTCTCAAGGCATAACCTAACTAAACCCTTTTAAATTTAGGCCCATCATACGATGTTAACATTTCCCTTTTTTATAATTCACCTATCATGTAGTAATAATATTTTGTAAACAAGTTATTTTACAAAGCACACCTAGTTGTTGTCGAATTATGTGTCTCTTCTAAGAAGCATGTGTTTAGAACTGGGGTGACATCTCCATCAACACGCGGTGTGTTTGAAGCTATATAACTTGGAGCTTCAGCTATGAGAATCTTCCACCGCGGTTCTAAATAGGCTAGAAATATTTTGAAAACGTATTTGGCTTTCAGAAATTCATTGATGTTCACAATATAAAATCCAACTTGCCTCGTGCTATACCAATTTGAAATTTTCCTAAATTATAAACACAATAACACATACCATTGACATCCTGAAACTAATGAAAACATCGTGTCTATAATCCTTTGAACGAAAAGGTGGAAGGATGGGACGCATAAGTATGCCAAGGTCATCCAGCTTTTTGTAATTTTCACTTTGCAAGTATATCTAAGATGATGGATATCCATAAAGTTTTCAAATCTTCACGTAACTTCTTTAGTTTTCTTAAAGAATAAAAGACTTAAATAATTTTTTAGTGTCCATAATATATATTTTTTCATTTTGGTTCCTACAAAATTTATTTTACTAATTTATGTCTTTATTTAACTTTTTTCTTTTTCTAGTCTTTGATGTTAACTTTGGTTTGTTAATGTCAAAATTACATAGACTAAAAGAATAAAATCTTAATTTTATAAGAATTATACATATTGATGTAATCTTTCAGGGATCAAAAGTAAAAAATTTATTCCCTATAAAAATAATATTTTATTCTTTTAATCATTAAAATTTTAACTAAAGTAATGGCGAGGACTATAAAAAGAAAAACAATTTATTGAGGACACAAATAGTAAAATAAATTTAATAAGGATCAAAATGAATTGTATATTGTACATACGATAAAGTTATTTAAGCTAAACAAATTATGCAAATAATATGCATAACATAAGAATCCTTGTATGATGCAATTGAACATAATTCCTTTGTACATGTTTTGTCCAGTTCTTATTCATACTAAATTATTCTTGTTTCCCCATTTGTTATAAATTTTTTTTATTCTTATTCGTATTACTAAAAATTTATCTATTAATTTTAGATATAGACTTTTATAGTGTGATTGTTTCACCATTGATGACGTGTATTTCAAAATATCTTTAAACATTAAATCAACAAATAGTTATGGTAGATTCAACAATATTTAAATTCTTCAAATGTTAATCCAAACATGCTAGTGCATGTTTGGAAGAGATTCACATTGGCCTCTAGCAGGAGAAAAATGCCTCTTGAGGCACATTCAACAAAAAGAGCTATCGCCCTCCTTCGGTTAAAAGTGTGTCTTGAGGCCTTCTAACGCGAGACAATGTTTAAATTCTCCAAATGTTAGTCTAAACATGCTATTAGTGCGCTATTAGTCTCCTACGCAATTCCAGACATATTTTGCCCTTTAGCTAATTAACTTTTTTTTGGGTCAAATTCAGCTAATTAACTTGAAAGTAACAGCATTGCTTGGGGGTAAAAAAACCAACACAAAAATTATTTATAGACTTCTACTCTCTTTCGGTTTCGTTGTTGTGTTGGTATCCAATCCGAGGCCATATTGTATCAATTTTGTTTTATGTTTACGTCGTTGTTTTTACTTTTTACCCTTTTATATATATTTTTCTCTTCAAAATTGAAAATCCTAGTAGGTGTAAATAAACACTCACATCACAGGCATGGCTGTGAAAAATCAATTTCGTAACTAGTGAAATTCCGACATTTTGTCGCTGAAAACTGAGGTTGTACACTGTACACCCAGGCAGGCAGTGTCCGGAGCCGCGCGGTTCGACAAACGTTACAGAGAAATCGTACTGAAAAGAGAGTAGTGATTACAGGCATATGCAGGGTCATCATGAAATTGGACAAACCCTTACCAACGTACAGTGTCGTTAGTTATATTATGTGTTTGGATTAAAGTTAATAAAAATAAGTTTAGAGTAAATTCAGTTTGTAAATTAAATTTGATTAAAAATGAGTTAACTCTAATGTAATTTATGTTTGGATATTTTTGTCTCAAAGTATATTAGATAATAAATTTTATTTAGATAATATTGATCAAAAATACTTTTAAATGTGTAATTACTATTTATTAATTATCTAAACAGAAAAATAAAAATAAAAAATAACTCAATTATTTCTTTTACTTTAAACTAAATTTAGGGCTAAATTAAATTTTAAAACTAAAAGCTAAACATCACAAAAATTAATACAAATTAATTTTAACAATCCAAAAATATTTTCAAGAGAGACAAACCTTAAATCCAAACATGCTCATAGTCGCTAGTAGTACTACTCAATTTCCTTTGTTTTGTAATTTGTTTTTATTCTCCCCGTTACGGTCCTCGGTTATTGGACCACGACGGTGGTAATTGGTAAATACTACTGCTACTACTAGAAAAGCCACACCAATTGCCCATTTTCAACGCTATGGGATGCTAGAGAGAGAGAATAGCAGCAACTGTTCCTTTTTCACTTTACCAAACATTGGGCACGTCAATTGCGATTTTGCGTGGTCTGAGCTTGACCAACGTGTAAAGTTGGCACGATTCTTTGGACTTCACTATTCTCCTCTCCCCTTTACATTCCTAGAATCAATTAAACAAAATTAAAATCACTATTTAATTAATATTTATTTGATAATTATAATATTAGTATAAATTATCCACCTGATTAATATTCAAGAAACCTGGCAACTATTTTTAGAGAGATATCTCCTCTCAACTATTTTTTTATCTACAAGGCTCTAGTTTAAAATATTATCTAAAAGATTCGAGTCCAATTTTACTCGAACCAATATCGTTAATAGATATATTATTAAAGGAATAAAGTTCACAAGAGGTAACATCACCGATGCCCCGTAAGGAAGCACGCCTTCGTGAATACAAATTTAAAAGAAGAAAAAGGATCGTTAAGGAAGCTTTCAAAGGAGATGATTATATGGATTATGAATTCTGCGTAGAGTAAAGGTGAAAGAGCTAATTGTGATTTGTGATTGGGGGTGAATGGGAGTAGGAATACACATGATAAGTGGGATCCTCATTCCTCACACAAGAGTGGGATTATAGTTGAGAGAAACGGACATATGAGAAGAGGAAGGAAACCTGGGTTTGGACACGTCGACAAAGGACAGCTATACTAAAATTTTGAAAATCCTACCAACACATTTTTTAACACATTATTTTTAACACATTTTCTATAATTAAATAAAATATATATGAGTTTCACTATTTTAAAAATGAGCAATGATACATGGACACCCATACACCCATATGACACACCACTCCAATGAATAAAATGAGAGAATAGGGTGTGTGATGGGTGTGTGTAACATTAATGTTTAAAAATAAAACTCACATATATTTCACTCGATTATAAAAAATATATTAAAAAATATATATTAAAAAATATGTTATTAGCACTACTCACTAATACTCCCCGACAACGACACACACAAACGCACCCCTCCGCAGACTCATCACGAGTCACGACCCTCCCCACTCACTCATTCACACTCCAATTTCCCTCTTCCACTACTCTCATCTCTCACTCTCTTTTCTTTCTACCAAAACCTCCACTCTCACGAGAAATTTTTTTTATATTTTTGAATCGTCCAAACCAATGGGGACATACATTATACCCCGTGCACTATAAATACCCTTTAACCTGACCTCCTTTATCTCGTTTTCTTCTCCGTTTCTCTCAAAGATTCCACCCTCTCTCCTTCTCTCTCTCTCTCTCTATCTACTAAGTTCAGTATTACCTCTCTGCTCAACTTAGCTCTCTCTCGCTCTTCTTTCCCGCCAAAATCCCATCAGCGTTTTTCCTTATCAAGCTTGAACCTTGTCACGCTCATCCCGTGTGTCAGATCTTCCAGTAAAAAGTGGAGTGAGATTTTGTTGAGCGCATCCAAAGTTGGCCATATTCTCTTCTCTATCTCTCTGGGAATATATATCTAGACGAAAAGCAAAAGTTGTTATTTCCTTTTGGTTGCTACTACTATTCCTACCACCCATAAATCTTGGTTTTCTTTCTGCGATATCATCACCTGCAAAGTTCTCAAACGTCTCAATTCCTTCAAGGATCTTCTTGTCCACTAGATCCACTTGTTCCCCTCAACCCATAAAGCATCTCCTTGATATTTCTCTGTTCAGTGTTCACCGCCTACTCCACCCGAAAACTTCTCTCCCTTTAAACTCTCCTTTGTTAATCCCTCTCCCACAACTTGATGCACTCATACACACCACAACCTTCCCCTTTTACCCTTTCCTTCTTCGCTTCACTCAAACAACCGTAACACACAACCCCCCCCCCACAAAAAAAGAAAACCCCTTTTTTCTTCTCTCTCTGTCTATTTTAGGCATGTCCGTACAGTCAACACTGAAGCAGCTCCAGCAGCTGAAACTAGCAACCCCAACACCAAGTTCCGTTTTTGAAGGTGACCCACCTTGCAAAACGAAGAGGAAAACCCAAAGGAGGCTCGTTCGGATCATAATCACCGACCATGACGCCACCGATTCTGACTCCTCCGGCGACGAACAGAGAGGAGAAGAAAACAACCCAACAAGGAAAACAAGAAGAGTACTGAAGAGGGAAATCCTCCAAATCAACATGCATCACCGTTCTTTATCAGATTCACCATCATCTTCTTCTCCTTCACCCTCTTCTTCTTCTTGCTCCTTTTCTTCTTCCTCGGAGCAAAACCGTAGCAAGTACAAGAGACCCAAGAAACCGCCACAGTCGCTCGCCGTGAGCCGCCACAAGTTCCGCGGCGTCCGGCAGCGGCCGTGGGGACGGTGGGCTGCCGAGATCCGTGACCCGACCCGCCGGAAACGGCTATGGCTTGGAACTTTCGACACAGCGGAGGAAGCCGCCACCGAGTACGACAGGGCGGCGGTGAAACTGAAGGGCCCCAACGCCGTCACCAACTTTCCGACTACGCCGTCGGAGACGGAAACTCCTCCGGCAAGCGCCGACGGCCGGAGCACTGACAGCGGCTCCCTGTATTCCGACGCTCTGGCCTCGCCGACTTCCGTCTTGACCTACGACTGCGACTCGATGCCATTCGACGGTTTCCGTTACGGCGACGTGGACGCGTTCGGGTTCCACATCGACGCGCCGTTAAGTCTGCCGGAGGTGGACGTAACGCTGACGTGTCATCAGCGGTTGCAGAAGGAAGAGGCGTTTGAAGAGTTCGATCTGGACGAGTTCATTACGTGGCCCTACTAAAAATCTCAGGGGCTTATTTGTCTCCACACAGAAAAAGTTGGACAGTTTGGTAATTATGCTGTTTTTGGTGGTTGTGAAATTCCGGAGGTACCCCGTTGAAAGTTTGAAGTTTTGTCGTGCTCGTTGGAAGAGTGTAGAGTTCCGTTTTATTACCATCCGAAGCGGCGATTCTTTGTTTCGTGGCCAAAGACTATTTGTGGGAATTTAATTTGTAATTATAATCATTATATTATATTATTATTATTATGAAAAAAAAAGAATGGAGTGTCAAAACGAGTGAGTGAGATATGAGATGTGTGAGAGAGAAGAATGATGTTAGAGGAAGAAGGACTATTTTGTAATTTCACATAAAATTTGACAAGTATATATAAGAAAATTTTGGTGTTGTCTAAAGATTAATTAATAGGTATTGTACATTTTGTGGGAAATGGACACGTAGAAAAGTTGCTGTTGAATCCCAAAAATATATCTCTATATTCCGACTGAATCATACTATTTCCATTATTAGTTTTTTTCCCTCTTTTAGTTATTGGTCTTGGTATAGTTGATATCTTGCTTTATGTATTATTTATTTATTTATTGTTTAGTTGCATGCGTAATTGAAAATTGTTAGAGGATGATTCATTTGGGGATTGCGAAAATGATATCAATCTCATAGTGCGTATTGTTTAAAATAATAGACTTAATTACAGGTTTGGTCCTCTATCTTATGCAAATGTGTAATTTTGGTCTTTCATCTTTTAAACGAGCCAATTGGGTTTTTTATGTTTTAAAAGTGTGCAATTTTGGTCCAACTGTCACTTTCACTAACCTCGTTTGCTGACTTGGACAAACGGTACTGACTAAGAAGAGTGAGCTGGCATCCTACGTGGCATAACAGCCTTGAGTCGGCATTTTTAAGTGCTCCACGTGCCAAGCACATGAATGTCTCTTTCATGTGCCCTAATCCTCTTATCTGATCGTGACTCGTGGAAAGAGGCATTCACGTGCTTGGCACGTGCAACACTTAAAAATGCTAACTCAAGGCTGTTAAGCCACGTAGGATGCTAGCTCACTCTTCCTAGTCAGCACTGTTTGTCCAGGTCAACAAACGGGGTTAGTGAAGTGACGGTTGAACCAAAATTGTATACTTTTAAAACATAGGGGACCGAATTGGCTCGTTTAAAAGATGAGGGACTAAAATTGTACATTCACGAAAGATAGAGGACCAAAATTGCAATTAAGCCAAAATAATGTTTTACAACAAGATTCTTGTTAGTGGAGTTCCGTAGATACTTTGAGCCTACGGTATCGTTTTGTCTGGCCAAACAACAAATATTATAAAATGCATTATTTTAGGAAATAAAATTTGACTTAGGACGAAAATGGAAAGGAATGAGTCATATAAAATTATTGATGTTTATTAGACATCAAATTCAAGGTCTATTATTTTTTTTTTAAAAGTTGGGTATTAAAACCAAAAATATATAAAACTCCTTTTGCATTTAATGGTATTGGTAGCTATGGAATTTTACGAGATAGATTATGTTTTTTTTTAACTAATTCTGAATTTTGATCAGATCAATTGTTTATACTTGAATTAAACTCTAGCCCCGAAAAAATATTTGATGATATAAGAGTTTGATTTAGATATTGTTTAAGTAGGAAAAGGCAAGAGATATATAATTATATATATATATGTTAAATAAAATTATAAAATGGTCATATAATAATGATCAAAATAAAATAATTTAGGGCATGTTTATTTAATATTAAAAAGGTGATTCTACATTAAAAAAAAGGTGATTCTTATAGTAAGAGGCTTTTATCTAAAATAGAAATTAATTTGTGTTTGTTTACCATCATAAAAATTATTTTTTAATCTTCTTTTTCATCTATTAGACTCATTAAAATAAAATTATTTCTCAAAATTTAATTAGTGTAGTTTTTATTATAATCATATTTTAGATTATCTTTAGATTTTAATTTTTTTTAAAACAAAAACAAATAGATGAAAAATACTTAAAAGTGCTTGCATACTTTGTTGAGATTAAAGTATTCAACTTTATAAATCAATGTAGCATCCAACGGCAAAACTGGTCCTGATATTTTAGGTGCCCGGGGCGAATGGAAAAAAATGATATCTTAATCTCATTTGAATATTATCTTCTTTGTATTTTTCGTTGCAAAATCATTAATAATTCATTCAAAAATCAAAGTAAGACTATTTAATCTACCTTGTGACATTGCAAATAATATTTTAACAATATCAATTTAGAAAAACTTCTCTTAACAAATGTAATAGTAACAATGATAGTTAGTATCACTATAAAAAAAAATTGGTGTCCCTCAGAATGGGATCCAATGTGATCGCCCCCCTCAAGCCAGCCCTGCCCAATGGCTTAGTGCACACAAAATGTTTGATAAAAACACAACAAAGATGATATGGAAATAAAAGTGCAGCGCATATATAACAAGAACAAAAAGAGAGAGAAGTCGAAGACGCCACATTCTTAATAGAGTGATACGTCCGGTGATGATTCGACACAAAGATAAGGTTACCTTTGATAAGAACCAACATGGTCCAACCAAGAACCCAAGAGAGACTTAGCTCCCAAAATCTCCAAAGGAGTACTCAAATTTTTATTGATTCAAAAGTGCCGATACAAAGCAAATGAAGGGTTGTTTATAGCCATAAAGTGGTGGCTTCCTCTCCCTCTTTTCCAATGCGGGACTTCATCCACATATTTAAAAAATAATACTAAAAAGTCTAAAATTACATAAAATTAACCCAAAATAAAAATTAAAAACCAAAACACTAAAAATTAAAAATTGTTCAATACTTAATAAAATAAAACAAAACAATAAAAATGATGTCCCTTCATATTGCGCCTCCTTGATCTCCATCATGGTGTATTTGCTTTCCCACAATATACATCAAACATACTCTAAAATTTCAAATTGGATACTCTAGCTATAAATAAAAAAAAAAAACTAGGAGGAGAGTGAAGGTAGAGAGAAAATGGAGAGATGTTGAAGAGAGAGAACATAATTAAGAGAGTGATATCAGACGTAGATGATAGAGAGATGGAGAGAAATCAGTTAGAGAGGACTCAAACTCTAATTTTGTAGTATAAGCCAAGTTTATCTTTTTTATGCTCATGATTCATATATGTATGTATGTGTATATATATGTACACACTATAAAAAATATATGTATACATACATTAGTTTTCGGTAAAAAAAATTGAAACTTATAATAGCAAGTTATAATACATTATTTTCATACCCGTCAAAGCATCATTTGACATGTTTGGAATCCTAAATAATAGGTAAAGATTCCCCACATGAAGTGGTTATTTATCCGCAGTCCATTGGTACTAGAAAATTTTGTTGGTGAGAGGGACACATCTCATATTAATTTGATCTTTGACAAGGTATTCCAAAGACAGTGAAACTTACCACCCTGAGGCCCTCCCAACCTGATCTAATAGCATTTGATGGCCTAAGAACGGATATGATCAAAATTAAGCTCCTAAATCAACATAATAATGAACTAAAAGATACAAGAACTTTGAAAGCTTTGTTTAAAAATCGTGTTTATGAGTGAAAACAGAGCAGTACTACAATGTCCATTGGAACAAAAACGAAAAAAAAAACATAAAATTAATGTTACATCATCATAAATTCAATAATTTCACATATTATTCCTTCAAAAAAAATAATAACTTCACAGATTATGAGTCGTTAATAAATTTAATTAGTGACTTAGTTTGTTCCCCTTTTTTTGGTGACAGTTTGTTCCCTTTTTTTGTTACTTTTCCTATTATTATTTTTAATTATTCCAATTAAGATGTCACTAATCAGAACCCAAGTACATTAATATTCAACCATGTCGCATCATATTTCTCTTTTAGGCTAGCAATCAAATTTACCGTTGACATGATTCTAAACTACCTTATACAATTCTCTTAATCAAGTCAATTCAACAATGCTGTTAATGCATGATTGCCCGGCTCTATAATTTTTTACTTAGTACGTAAAAATATGAAATCATTAAAGCAACAAACCAACCTAGATAAGGTTATATTTATAAAACTATAAATATTTTTCTCCTTTCAATATCTCAAACATTTATACTCTATAAATCGATTATAAGGCAGTGAAGAAAAAACTTTGTTTCTTGCAATATTAACATTTAACATTGGCTTTATACTCTTAATTAGACGCTCTTTTTTTTTTACCCAAATAGGGTAATCTCAATCAAAGTTTACCAAAGTGGAGCAATGAAAAAGATTTTACAGAAATGGTGCAAGTCATAATTAAATGACAATTAAGACTTGCACTTTTTAAAAAAAAAAACATAATAGAAGTCGTAAATGAGAATTATGATTTCCAAATTTTAATTTTTGGTTTTGCAAAGTTGTAAGTGATGATTATGATTTTTATTAATATTCTAAAAATATTGTCAAGTCATCAGTAGGATATACGATTTGGTTTTTTTAACAAAAATTCAAGTAATCAATGTGATTAACGTAGTGTGTAACTTTTCTGGATTGTATTTGCATTTGGGTCTGACGCTTTTACACCGGGGGTGTTACATTTCTCACAGTTGTGTACTGCTCTGCTCTGGTTACTACTCTGCATTTTCGCATTTGGGTATGACATTTTCAAGCCTGGGGTGGGAATATCTCCACAACTATGAGCTGCTCTGGATTATATTTGCATTTGGGACTGACGATTTCACACTGCGGGTGGAAATTTCTCCACAATTGTGAACTAATCTGAATAGCTCTATGTAATCTTGTGCTTGTTTGTTCTCCCTCACACCACGGGTGGGGTTTCTTCCAAAGTTGTGAATGGCTCTGATCTTCTTTGGCGTAGTTTTCATAGGTTGGGGTGATTTTATTAGCTATTCATGTGAGTTTGGGGTGCTGCAAATGATAAATAGGGTCTAAGGTGCCAACTTAGTTGGGATGTCTTTTTTTATAGTTATGCTTTTGCACGCTAACACTATTGTATTAATCGTAGGAGATCGGTCGTTTTTGTACTGACAATAATTTTATTCTTTTCATGTACTTAAATCTGGGCATTTCCTTTACTCTGATTTAGTTGTTTTTTTAATAAATTTTTGCTTTATCAAAAAAACGATTGGTGTGTAACTTTTATAAGAAGTTATGAAAAAAAATAATTATAATAAAAGGAAATACATGACAAATAACATATGAAAATATATGAATTATTTTAATGGTGGGATGATGTTCCACAAAGAGGTTGTCTTCTTGTTTCGTACTGGTTGAACCCTTCACCTATCGATCGGACATCTAATATATCACCATGCACTATTTTCTGTTGGAGTAGGAGGGATGTGAGTTCACCTCCATGATCATCGTTGCCACCCTTATTACCGTCATTGTCAACTATATTTATGACTTACTTGAATTTTTGTTAAAATAAAAAAGCCAAGTCGTACTTACTTGGTAATTTTTTTTTAAAAAATAATAGAAGTCATAGTTATCACTTATAACTTTGCAAAACCAAAAAAAAAAGTCGTAATTTCCATTTATGACTTCCATTGTGTTTTAAAAAAATAAAAAAAAGTACAAATCGTAATTGTCATTTATAACTTGCACCATTACCTAAATTTTTTTTTACAACAAAAGGTATTCATTCATTCAAATCGGTAAAATATATTGAAGACATTACAAATTCAACATCGCTAAAAACTGAAATGGATGAATCTGTGAACAAGCTCACAGCACTCAAGTTAATAGTATAACACAACAAAATGTCATCAAAAGTGACAATGCCTACAAAAATGATAAACTCATATTGACCGGAGTACCCATGCCTCCGGATCTGCAACGTTGATGACTCAGTCATAGGAGAATCTGTAGTAAAATGAAGTAAATAAACCAATCTGAACCAAACGAACACCGTACCAAGACGAGAGAACAAAACGCCGCACCAAGACGGGAGAAACAAACACTAGCGCATGCAGATGCCGAAAAACACTGAAAAAAAACACGAGAGAAAAATGAGACCTATGTGAAAAAATCACTTATTAAAGTAGAAATAGACTAAAAACGAAGTAGAGGGGTGGTTTCAGACCAAAAGATGGTCCAAAACCACCCCTCAAGTGGAAGAGGAAGAAAGAGGAGCAGACGTTTTTTAGAGGAAAGACAGAGTTTCTCTCTCTAAGAGTGGCGACTAGGTCTAATTCATGCTCATTCTTGAAAAGAAATGACCCTAAAATCTTTTTAGTTTAACCCAATTTAGCAAATGTTGATTGAGACTACCCTATTGGAGTGAAAAAGACACTCTTAATTAGAGTTATTGGAAATTTAATCATTAAATAATTCGATTATAATTTATTATTGGTGTAAATTTTTTAGAGTATCCTTTAATATTAAAGTTTAATAATTATACATTGATAATATATATATAGTTTATAAAGATAATTAATCATATTTCATTATTTTATAAAAAAAATAAACAAAAACTAATATTATCTATTTTTTTATGAGCAGAGTCCCGAAGTTACTAAACTAACAACTTTCAAAGAAAAACTAACTTCAACAACATCCTTTCAAAAGAAGGGAAATAATGTAAACATATTATCTAATATTTTAAGAGTTACTCTCCAATACAAACATTTAAATTTACCATTGGTCTTTTCTCTTTGGTAAGATATCTCAATGAAAAATGTTACTTGTATATCCATAAAGGTGTATATATCTAGAGAGAGAAAGAAATAGAGGGGAGAGAAATGATAGATGTGATAGGTGGTATGATGTGATAAGAAGAGAGAGATAAAAAAAGATAAGAGGTATTGGAGAGATGGTGAGATTTATGAGGTATCTATAAATCATAGTTCTATCTCAATCCTATCGTCTTGATTGGGCCACTTCAGCAAGCTTATGTTACCACTTGCGTTTTCTTTTTCATTTTTCATTTTTTCTTTTCACTACAATTTGTAAGGATTTTTTTGGCTCTCCTGTCCCCCTTTTCACTTCAATTCTTACATGGGAATTGGTATATACACCCTAAAAATTATCCATACACCCCACATTAATCCTTTTTTGCACATACATTTACTATCCTACCCTCAACCCTTCCCCTTCCCTCTTTTACGTTTTAAAAAACAAAACAGAAAACATACATACACCCCCCCCATAAGTTTCCGGAAGAGAAAACAGGAAGAGACAAATTTTGAAGCAACGATCGCAGAGGAAGAAGAAGGAAGCAGGAGGAAAGAAGAAGGAAGCAGGAGGAAGGAGGAAGAAGAAGGAAGCAGGAGGAAGAAGGAGGAAGAGCTCGTACCAGTCCCCCTGCGCCGCACCGCCGCCGCCGCCTCGGTTGTCTTCTCCGTCGCGGTAAGACCGTTGTTGCATCGTTTTCGTTCTCGGAAACTCGGGTTTCCGATTTATATAAAAACCAGTTTTTTATACATACCGGAAACTGGAGTTTCCGGTATGTATAAAAATTTGGTTTTTATACATACCGGAAACTCGGAAACTCCAGTTTCTGGTATGTATAAAAATTTGTACATACCGGAAACTGGAGTTTCCGGTATGTATAAAAACCAGTTTTTCATTTTTTTTTACTTTTGTTATATCCCATAATATTTATATATTCATTAATATTTATATATTTATATAAAAACAATTTTTATATGTTCTTGAACTGTTGAAAAATTAAAATTATTTTCAAATGTCTAAAATAAAATAAAATAAAATAAAAATTGTAATTGTTTATATATATGTAGATGTAGATATATATAAGGCTTAAATATGTTTTTAGTCCCTTATATTTGGGTTAAGTTTGTTTTTGGTCCCTCAAATACCAAGAATATTATTTTAGTCCCTAATCTTTTGAAAATTAGTCACTTTTGGTCCCTAGGGCCATATTTTAAATTTGAAAAGTATTTTTTAAATTTATACTTTGACCCCTCCTAAAGTCTGATGTTCACCTTAACCCGTTTTTCCATTCTCCTCCCCCTCCACTGATGCACCGCGACCCCCCATCCCCGCACGCCCAAGGGAGAAGCTCCGCACGACCAAGGGAGGTTGTGCACAATGGCAGGAAGGGAGGAGGCCACCGCGATCGCACAGGGAGGAGAACGAGAGAGAGGCCGCATCTCATGGCGGCTTCGAGGGAGGACATTGGAACTACTCCTAGCAGAGATGGGGGTCACGATGCATCAGTGGAGGGGAGAAGAATGGAAAAACGAGTTAAGGTGAACATCAGGCATTAGGAGGGGTCAAAGTATAAATTTAAAAAATACTTTTCAAATTTAAAATATGGCCCCAGGGACCAAAAGTGACTGATTTTCAAAAGATTAGGTACTAAAATAATATTCTTGGTATTTGAGGGACCAAAAACGAACTTAACCCAAATATAAGGGACTAAAAACATATTTAAGCCTATATATAAAAACCACATTTTTTTTACTTTTATATATTCTCGTAATTTTTATATATTCCCTAATATTTATATAAAAACAATTTTTATATGTTCTTGGTAATTTTTTTACTTTATGTTTATTTTTTTTTCAATTTAGTCCCTTGTTAAATTTTTTCAACAAGGTCCTTTATGTTTATTTATTTTTTCAATTTGGTCATTTTCTTCATTTGTTGATGATGTGTCCGTTTTTTATTGGTCTCAGTTTACTGTATACCATCACTTGAGACCAATCAATAACTGACTCGTCATAAGAAGGACTAAATTGAAAATGTAAATAAACATAAAAGACATTGTTGTTGATAAAATTTAATAAGGGTCCAATTTGACAAGAAATAAAGATAAAAGACCAGTTTACTAATTTTGCCTATGTTTCTTTAATTTAATTTGTTGTTGAAAAATAAAAATTATTTTCAAATGTCTAAAATAAATTGTAATTGTTTAAATATGTAGATATATATATATATGGCTAGGACTAGAGGTGCATCTGTTGCTCCACGAGATGGTCGCAGACGACCAACAGCTTCAGTACGTAGAGAACGTGCTCGTCCAGAAGCACACGATGATGCACATGAGGACGCATATGACCACACACATGAGGAGGTACCTCAGGATGCATCCGTACCTGTTGGAGCCCCGCTTCAGCCATTTCCTGGTGGGCCCGTTGATACCTCACTTTTGAGGTCTTATGGTAGTCACGTTGCGTGCAATATATGGAGAGGAGTGGTAAGTCACTAAGACTGGGTTACATTGTTTAATTATTTTGCAATAACATAAATCTAAAAATTGTCATTTTCTTATCACAGGATCGTGGAGAGCTGAAAGTGATTAACCATTTTCGGACCATATCAGAGTTAAAGGTTGAGCAGGCTGAGGTGAGGGCACTAGTAGAGGCAAGCGGGTTGTCCACACTTAGCAAATGTACCCTCAAGATGGCAGACAAGGGGCTTTTGTCTGCGTTTGCGGAGCGATGGCACAGGGAGACTAGCTCATTCCACATGCCATTCGGGGAGATGACCATCACACTTGACGATGTGTCGTCGCTTCTGCACTTGCCGATTTCGGGCGCATTGTGGTCGCAACCCGGTCTAGACAGAGAGGGTTGTTGCATGCTTCTTGTTGAGTTGCTCGGCGTGACCCCATCACAGGCATATCTTGAGATGCAGGAGACCCGAGGTTTACACGTTCGCTTCAGCTGGCTGCGAGACGTGTACAGTTCCCGGATAGCGGAGGAAGCCTGGGAGGCGGCTGCGAGGGCATACCTACTTCACTTGGTAGGATGCACTATTTTTGCTGGCAAGAGTTCTACGTATGTGGACATAGTCTTTTTGGATCTATTCCGCAACCTTGGCACCTGCTCTACATATGCATGGGGTGTAGCCGCCCTGACATTTATGTATGACCAGCTTGGGGCTGCTAGTGTTGCTAAGACGAAGCAGCTTGCTGGTTATCTTACGCTGATGCAGGTAACTATCTCTACCTTTTACTTGTTATATCTTACATTTTTTTACGTTACTTTATTATAAACTATATGTCCACACTTATTTATGTACAGACATGGATTTACGAGCACATCCATAGTGTCGGGTCACGCATGACTATCACTGGTTACAACGAGGAGAATCCTCGTGCCCAGCGCTGGACGCCAGTCAGAGGTCATGGATTGGTACTCCCTTACCGCAGGGACCTAGATGCACTGACTGATGATGACGTCACATGGGAGCCATATGACAGTCACAGGCTCGTGCGACCATTGCACGACATATACTTATTTTCTGGGTACCTTAAGTGGGGCGATTTGATGTACCTTCATCTGCCTGAGAGGGTTCTACGTCAGTTTGGCCACATCCAGGGGATTCCTCGCAGCCCGGTGGTGATTACTGGGGAGGCGACGACTACAGAGCAGATGGTACAGAGGTGGACGCGCTATGTGGATCACGTGTTGGATGTGGCCACGAGGGGTCTGGCAGTGAGACATCCATATCAGACCACTCCAGATTATATGACGTGGTATAGACATATTTCTCATCCACTACTCATACCACCCATAGGGGAGCTGGTCCAGATGCCCGAGGAGCTGGTCCAGATGCCTGAGGAGCTAGTCCAGATGCCTTCTTCTAGCTCAAGTAGCATGTCTCATTCAGCTACGGTATGTTTATAAAATAAATTGCGTGGGTAGAAACGTTATTATTTAATTATGTTAATGTTTTGTTCTTGTTAATTGTAGGCAACATTTGGCAGAATTGTAGAGATATGTGATGGAGCACTGGGGGAACATCGCTACACTCAGGAGGTGCTTCTGCAGATACGCGAAATTGCAGCTGCTGCCCGCTTCGAGCGTACGTATGAGAGGAGGAGGAGGACGAGGCCTAGATCCGGCCAATGATATTATATAGATGATTGTTTTTAACTGTTTATGACATGTACATATTAGTAATGTTATGGATGTTTTTATGCTATGGATCTTGTTTAACTTTCTTGCATGTTATGAAAATCGTTTAGGTTGTTATCGCTATTTTAAGTCATATTTTCCAACTAGCGGTTAAACGTAATTACAAACATAAGATTTTGAATTTACAACTAGCGGTTTAATTTATGTACATAAATAATTATAAATATTTAGTTATCACCAAGGTTAACATAACTCGGTGGGCCAACTGGAAATAGTGAATTGTAATGTTGCATGCGGTAAATAAATGGCATTTCCCACGAACGAGCTTCTAGACGGGCGTTGTGAGACCATAACAACGCCGTTGGGGGCATTGGAGACTCAGGCTTCATATGTACCTGTATAAATACCACGACCTGTTCACCAATCAATATTTTCAACAACTCATATAATAACGGCCAAAAGTGACTTTAACATTCGTATAATACCTGCACAAAATGGTTTTCATTGACAAATGCGATGGTGATGACACGGATACCCGATGGACTACTCGAAGGTTGACCTCTTAGCGGCAAAAATGTCATGCTTTGCTGTAATGAGAAAGATACCAAGACCGCATTATACCTACAGGCAATGACATAACCCATTTCGGGAAGAATCATCCAATTGTCAACATTAGCCACGCGCTCAACATACAGAGAATTGATTAACTCAGCCACTGACTCATGACCAAACATATTGTTAGCAACTCCGATGCTCTACCAATTCTTTCATTAAGTGATTACGTACGAGTGGCCAAGATTCTTCCCCCATACCAAGTAATGAAGCAATGGCACGGTATCCACAATTACCATCACCTACAACATCAGTGATGTCTTCAATGTATGGATGAAGTCCCACCGGCAATTGATCCAGATATGGCATGGACCTCTTATGTGTTGGCTTCTGGACTGGTGTGCTTGATTGGGGTCGTTGTGATGTGCTATCATGGGCAGAATATAAATCATCAACATGTTCCCAGAGTGACGGATCACGCTTGGTGGACTTGGCTGACTCAGACCGCTTACCCTTTGGTGCCCCCTTTGTCTTAACCTGCAAACATATTCATATAATTTTAACAACTTAGCAAATTAAAGTTAAATAAATCATAAAATAACTCAGAAAATAACCTTTTCTGGTGGTGGACACATACTTGTTGTTTCTGGAAAGACCAACTCAAGTACATTGCCCTTCATAACTTGTTTACCATAAATATCAAGAGATTCAAATTTGTTTAACAGTTTATCCATTTCATATGACAGTGTCATCAAAGCGGGTCCCCGATCCTCGTTACAAATATCATCAAAGCTTAACTTCCTCCAATGGATATGCACATCACCTAATGGAATGGGGCACATACCCAATGTCACGTACTTGGCAATCTGACATGAACATGGTATCCCATGGGTCGTTCTAATACGGCAACCACAAAGGGAACTATCAACACCTACGCAGTTCACTTGTTCATATTGGTCAGATATTTCACCAAGTGCACTCCGTGATACAAAATTCTGCAAATTTTGGAATAGTCTTGGGGTGTGCCGATGTTCAACTGTGTTGATGCTCTGTTGGAATGACGCTCTTATTTCTGTGTGCTGCAATATGATCATGTTGTTGATGGCATTCCAACAACAACACAAGTCTCCCATGCTATCCTGGAGCAACCTCTTCAACCTTGCATGAGCACCCTCCACCCTAATATCAACATGAAAACATTAAAGTCAAACTATGTATAAAAGTGCATTCAATATTTGTATTGTCATATAAGTATGTGCATACCTATTACTTGATGTGTTCCCCATGTGCATCACCTTATCAGTCCATGCGGAGACAAACTTCTCTTTGTGAGGATTCAACCATGTATTTGTGACATAGTCAAAAAAAATTGGCCAAACTGAACAAATCCCTTCAAAAGTGCCCACACGCTCAACATAGGCATCCTCGGTAAGAGACTGACAAACGAAGTCCCATGCTTCCCTAACTGATGGCCATACATCCGAAGGATGAACATACATCTTTACTCTCGCCTCTACATTTTTTTCACATGCCACTTACATAGTAATTGAGTTGAAGATGGAAACACCTCATGCACTGCATTCATTAATGCTACATCTCTATCAGTGACAATCACCTGGGGTACCAAGTCAGTTCTCACCAAAAGGCCTCTTAACTTGTGTAGTACCCATGTAAAGTTATTTTCTCGCTCACTGTCCAAATAAGCGAATGCCACAGAGAACGTGAGATTCGTTGAAGTGACACCAACAACCTTAAGTAGTGGAAGGCGATACTTGTTCGTTTTATACGTGCTATCCATTATCAGCACAATGTGGAAGGAATTCAAAAGCTTAATGGAATCAGGATGTGCCCAAAAAATATCTCTCATAGCATCTGTTTCTCCATGTCTCCTAAACCAATACACATACCGATCACGTTCCAATAAGCTTAGTAGTTGCTGAATTTCTGTTCTTGAACCTTTTTGGGACCTTTTCCACCTTTTCCGCTCATTATAAATATGAGTGATAGTACTCAAGTTTTCAATGTTCTTATCTTTTACTGCTAGTAGTATATTCCTCGGCTTCACCATGTTTTTTGTCAAACTGTCAACTAAAAACCTCTCTTCAGCTGTTAGGCGACCCGCAAACGAGTGACCCACCAATGTATCTGCACGCTCGTGGTTGTGATTTCCCCTTACCACATTAAGTCTCCACCCTTGTCTATTACCGGAAGGTCTTGCTCTTATTCTAAACGGACATTCACATTTTTTGGTGGCTGTCACCTTTTTGGGTAACTTGTTCTTGTATGGTCTGTATTTTCCACTCCTACTACAAGCCAACACAACAACGGACTTTCTTCCTACTCCGTTATCTCCTTCGTCTGATCTAGTTATGACAAGAACAAAGCCACACCGCAAGGCAACTTGTCTTGCCCATATCAATAGATCATCTTTTGTGGGAAACACCTGAAAATGAGACATGAAAAACTATTGATAAAACACTCCACACTGCCTAAAAATTTAACAAGAAATATATACCTCTGTAGTCGTGAATTCATCAGTACAATCAAATTTTTTTATCGGTAGAGGGAATACATCAACACCTTCCGTGGGTACTTCCCCATCGCTTGATACTTCATCTCCCTCACACATACCCTCATCCATTTGCATGTACTGAAAAACACAATTGTTTGTACCATAATTTAAATAATCAAATATATGAAAATTGTTTATGTTTTATGTTATGCTGATAAAAAAAAAACTGAATTTTTACATACCGAAAACTCCAGAAACTGGAGTTTCCGGAATATATAAAAAACGAAGTTTTTATATATACCGAAAACTGGAGTTTCCGGTATATATAAAAATCCAGTTTTTATATATACCGGAAACTGGAGTTTCCGGTACATATAAAAACTGGATTTTTATATATACCGGAAACTGGAGTTTCCGGAATATATAAAAATCCAGTTTTTATATGTACCGGAAACTAGAGTTTCCGGGAAGAACTACGTTTTTGAAAAAAATTTTAACTAACCTGGTTTCGTCGTGGTCCTCCTCCTCCTCGTCGTGGTCCTCCTCCTCCTCCTCCTCCTCCTCCTCCTCCTCCTCCTCCTTCTTCTTCTTCTTCTTCTTCTTCCAAGGTTGCTTTCTTCTCCTCTCTCCCTTCTTTCCTGATCCAGCTTCTTCTCTCTCTCTCTCTGCTGTTGCTTAAAGTGGAAGAAGTGGAAGGGGGTGTATGGGAAAGAGGGAAGGGGATGAGTAGAGGGCAATATAGTAAACTCCAGTCCAAAAAAGGATAAATGTGGGGTGCATGGATAATTTTGTTGGTGTATATACCAACTCCCTTCTTACATGTGTGAAGATGAGACCAAATCTCAGTTTGATTGACTACAGCTTAAAGAAAAGGAACAAAGTGGGTCCATGGGGGCCC
Organism: Glycyrrhiza uralensis; assembly: GCA_030159175.1. Lineage (NCBI taxonomy): Eukaryota > Viridiplantae > Streptophyta > Magnoliopsida > Fabales > Fabaceae > Glycyrrhiza > Glycyrrhiza uralensis. Next base: position 7,308,194 of record BRZY01000006.1, read on the forward strand.
ACGAGCCCGCAAATAATAATGGTTGGGCACACCAAGCTGCTTCATGCTTCTACATAATGGCCATTCGAATGGGCTTGGGCCCCACCCAATGAAGTGGTTACCGGCGGCTGAGGCCACCCAATAGTACACCCTAGAAATTTCAAAGGTGCGAAAGAGCTTACTTTTGGATCACATAAAATTAGAGCCAGCTCCTTTTTTTTCCTTAACATATTGCCCTACATTATTTGCATTTATTATAAGAGGTGCGTGTGTATGTCTTATAATGGACTCTGTTGACAATTATCTCAAGTTAACATCATAAATATGAATCAAATCTCTTGCGTAGGCATTGTGTTTGCTTCCTCAAAAGCTAGTTTTTACTACCTTATCTTTTACTAAACAAAAATAAATATCTTGACATGTTTTTTACTAATGTATTGTGCTACGCATCAAAAGTCAAGAAACAAAATATCTTAATATCATACTTGCTTTTTACTCCCTCCATCCCTAAATTTTGGTGTTTGTAACTTTTTTTTATTACAAAAAATTTAGGAGAGGCACTCTCCATACAAAGTTAAGGAGAACCACCAATCAAAGTCAGAGCTAGTGCGAGTGGAATGTCTGACCATCTATGTCAATCCCCCGTTGGTCGGTTGTAGCTTTTTTTGTTTCAAAACTTCAATTGTTTTCAAATTTTAAGATACAATTAAGCACAATATATATCCTTAGATTTAATTAAAATGATAAATTAAGATAAAATTTTATTTTCACTAGCTAATTATAGTGGATATAACTAATTCCTAATAATATTTATATTGAAAATAGATACTACAATCAATGTGTTCAACCATCACATAATTTTGGATAGAGAAGTAAAAACAAGAGTAGTTGAGAAAAATAAAAAATATAAAAATTTATAACATAATAAATAAAGGTATTTTAATCTAAATATAACTCAATTAAATACTTGTTAATATGTATATCAAAACCTTAAACCACAAAATTTTGCTACATAGTGAGTACAACAACATAACAGTGACTATTATATGGATGAAGGCAATGCTCATTTAAGATTTCTTTTATGCAAATCAACCAACCAACATGGAAAAAATATCCCGAAATTAATGCGTTAAAGATGTTGTTCAAACTTGAAAGGGCATGGATTGGGGATTTGGTGTGTCCCACGGTTGGTGACCAAAACAGATACGAAAGTTGGGAAAAAACCAACCCACCGCCCTATATAGCCGCCTTCCACTATCTCAAATTTTCAACATTAAATTTTAATAATTTAAAATATTCTATCTGTTGCTTTTTATCTATCGTTTTAGGTTATTTCACCATAATCAAGGAATCAATTAATTGATAAATTTTTTTCTATCATACCCTTATTTGATTAGTCTTTGAGAGTAGATAAATCAATTAATGTGTCATTCATTCTAATCATTTCTAACCCCTTATTTAATTATCCAATTAGTCTTAGATACATTCACATGTGTATATTAGTAATAAATTTATGTTGTTGGAAAGTAAAATAATTTTTTGGAGTAGATGTATTATATTTAATTAATCTTTGAACTTCTCAATTACTACATTAATCAATTTATAAAAAATGTATAAATAATTAATAGGGTTAAGGGTATAATTGTTAAAATGTAACCTTAAACTATCAAAACGATAAATAAAAAGGAACAAAATTTTTCTTAAAAACTGACAGGTAAAAAGGAACGGAGGGAGTAATCGATATTATGTTGTCTTAACGTAGGAATCAAGGGGAACCATATTATAGTACTAGATTACAATTTGTGTCCAATAATCTGGCACTATTAAATGCTGACTCACTGTTTCCCAGTCCTTCTGAATATTCATTTCATGAGGATAGTAGTTCAAAGAGCAGCATTTCCCTCACTGGGTACTTCTGATGTTGACACCTCGGCTCGATAATTTGGTCTTAATCAAAATTGATTAAGTTGATTTTGGATTGTGAAACTAAGATTTGACACATTTCACCCAAAGGGTATGACTTAGTTGATAATATATGTTGAACTTGTGTTTTGAGTGAGGAGTTTTAAATATGACTAAACTCTAAATTAGAGATTAGTCCCATAACCGACTCAAGTTGTGTTCTAGCCGTTGATTTATTAATATTAAATTTGAATGGCTAGGATTTTAAATGTGGTACCTGGTAGACCGGTTTTTGGGATTGTAAAATGTAATTGTAGAAGAGGGTTTATATTTATTTGAATTTACAGAACTTTCACACATTAATAAAAAAATTTAATTGTACCCAAAACAAATAAAAATTACTTATTAGGCAATTTGTTTATATTTATTACATTTTTGGATTCCTTGATATTTTGAGAGTACTCCGTCTTTTCTACTGGTGTTGCGGAATTATTGGCCACTTAAGACGGTCTTGAAGCATATGTTTAGGGTTAGCTAGCAATTTTTTTGTAAAAGTTACCAAGTAGACAAACAGTTTTTTATTTGAACTAGTATGTAATTTTTCTTGGTTGAGTCTCGTTTTTTGTTTTGTTGAGCTGGCAAGCAGTATGTAATTCTTTGGTTTTGGGGAAATTATCCCTTCTACGAGAATGAGAACGAGGTTATTGTGTACAAGTATATTAATTTTGGTTTAAAATAGTAATCAATTTTTATGAAAATAAGTTGTTATATGCAATTAGCTAGTAATTAAAAAAAAAAGTTGTTATATGGAATAGAAAAAATTATGAATGAATTTTAATTTATCCCTTTTAAGTTGTTTTATTTTTAAGTCTTGAACAATTTTAACTTTTGGTTTTTAATTTTATTTTTGGGTTTTTTAATAAAACATCATTTTTAGGTGCATAGAATTGTTAAAACATAGAGTACCCATTAGGGTTGGGGGAGCACATCACTTGCCACTTTTTTTTTGGTCAAACATCACTTGTCACTTAAAAAGGGAAAAAGGGAAGACTACTTAATGCTTATAAATAAGATTGAATCTCCTTATTTTGTAACTTTTGATTTGAATAGAAATTTGAGTACTTATTAAGAGTTTCTTTAGCATAGTCTCTTTTGTGTTCTTGATTTGACCTTTTGATTTTTATCAAATGTAGTTTTATCTTTGTGGTAAATCCTTACTGGACTTATTACTCTCTAAAAGTGTGGCATCTTCTATCCATTTTTTTCTTCTTCGTTCATCTATTTTATCCTTTGTTCTTGTTTTTGTTATGTTTATGCACTATACTTTTCAATAAAAATTGCATCTTAATTATTTCTTTTATGTTCTTATGCGTATCATTCCCTTGTGCGCTACATTGATCAAAGTTTCCATCTTGTTTATCCTTTTGTTTGTTATTTTGGGTCCTATCACGTTATAGGGAGCAAATCTATTTTTTCCTTACTCTTCAAATAGAGTTGCGCCATTGTTAAGGACTTTTTTAATTAAGCTTTCATTTTTATTTATTCTTTTTTTTGGTCAAGCATTTTTATTTATTCTTAAATCTTATAACAAGAAGTCAATTTAAGCACAACCCATTGAAAACAATAAAGGCCCACTTGGTTCATACTTTTTAAAAAAAGTGAGTGTATCAAAAAAAAAAGTGAGTGTGAGAGAATAAAAATGATATGTCGGTTTTAGGAGGAAAAATATGTGCCAAAAATGGACACGTGGATAGGCAATTTTTTTTAATATAAGTAATAGATTTTTTTCATAGAAGTAATAGATGTGAACCAAAATAAAATTATAATATGGACTTTTGACATATCAATTGATATTATTGGCACATAGTTGAGTACTTTTTTTGAAAAAATAGAGTTGAGTACTTAGATGAAATACAACTATAATCTGTATAATATTGTACAGTGGCATACATATTAATGCTTTTGATGATTTTTTCGCATATAATAAGTCAGTGAAACATATTTTAACCAAATAAATATTTATTATTCCTTTAATTCGCCATTACAGAATATATAAAACTTTTAAATCAAAAAAAAATTGAATATAAAAAACTGAAGGAAGATGGGCGACGGGGGCAAGCCTATTTGCATAATTAATACTACTATTAACTCCTCTATTTTTTTGAAAATTACAAACAAAATAGAAACTTCCAGAAATCCTCTCTTATGCCTCCGATCCAAATATTAGAATATGGGAAAGAATATAGATTCAAGGCTTCTGTAGCCTCAATGGATACTGAAATATATGGGGTCGAAATGCAATCATGGAAAGTTGGGCACAATCAAAATTTGTGTAAAGTTGAGAGGAGGAATGTTTTATTTGCAATAAACTGGGACAACTTACAATAATGGATAAAGGGCCCACTTGACCACAGTGATCAAATACATCAGCTTGACCATGCTAAAAGCCACCCTCAAATTGTTGGATTCATTCAATGCCACAAGACAAAATGACCAGAAAATTTAGACTTTATGAACTGTTCTAGTGGCTGTTTTTTTATATACTAGTATTTGACTAGTATTTGATGCTTAAGTGGCTGCTTTTATTAACCATCAATCAATTTCACGACCTTTTCATATAAACCACACACAAGTAACTTTCATTTTTGTTTGTACAGTTTTATCTCTACTTCTTAATTACTTCTAGAGCTTTTACTGTAAGGTACCTAAACAAGGACACAGTTATATCATATTATTATGCTTTAACATTGCAACTAAGGCCAGTAATTTTGATCTGTTCCTTCTTTCTCCTTTTTCCTATTCATCATTTTAGTCTTATACTATACACGACTTGACCCTTCAATCTTCCAATGAGCTAGCCTTAATTTAAGAGGATGTGGAAAAGAGACTTTTCTTCCTCACTCTATATATCACTTATTCATGCATTATTACTATCTATGAGGAAGCATCTAGGCCCAAATTCACATCTTAGTGTATGCGGCATAATTACCCCTGTGGTGATATGTTTCTATGCTTTTCAATACTTTCATTGAAGGCAGATCCAGCTAACTAGGCAAATAGTACATCTTTTTAATGGATTGATTTGAGACTCTAAAAGCCACCCTCAGATTTAGCAATCATATGTCCTACAATAGGGGGTGCCCAACCCTTCCCATATGGGGCAGACAAATGAGTTTACAAGTTTTTGGTTTCCCAAGTATCCTCGGCGCACAACTGCGGAGATTAATTCCTTTGAAGATCTGAAGTGCATTTAAAGGTTGTCTTTTTCAAATAGTGCATTTCTATACACATGAGTAGGGAGCATAATCACATGCTTGAGGTTACAAGTTGAATAGCTTAGAGCACAATCACTTTTTTTTATAGACAAATCTTCGTAATTAGTATGTTATGTTAGTAGAGAATTTAAACTCATGACCTTCTTATCACTCTAATCCCAATGCTTCCCCCGGCAAACCACTTTATCACTCTAGAGCAGAATCACATAAGGCAATGACTGGGCATCAAAGCAAAATGAAGAAAACACAGTTGTTATTTACATAGAAAAGTGAGGAACATATTGATGGACTAGCCATTATGTGGTATATAGTCAGTCACATTCACATGGTGATAATTGCCATTCACTTGACAATGTGATGCTAATGGGTGGCTAGAAAACCCCACTGGTTTTTTTCTTCTTCTTTTTCTTAATTAATTGCCCCTGCATTGATATAATGAGTATCTGTTTCTGTTTAATGCCTACATTTTCAGCCATGGCAACGAGATCATAGATGCCATATTTTTATTTTTTGTGGACCACCTATGCTTAGAAAGTCCCTTCCATCATAGTAAAAATTTATTGTTGGTGCTTACTCTATAAGCTTAGTATTTATCATTTAAAGAAATTGGTTGCCTATAACTTAATTGATCTTGGACAGGATTGATTAGAGATCTCTCTAAAACTTAAATGAAGAACACACTAAAATATTAAATCAGCTGATTCACTCTTGATTGGGAACGGGTATTTGTTCAACTTGAGAATATTTTAAAGTCCAATTTGGATCAGCTTTACCAGATCTGCATTTGTGCTCTTATTCATCATTCTTGTTGGCCAGGAAGTTGAGAATGTCATTGTCTTTCCACTATGTAAGCTGATGTGAGGGTTGCCAAGCCATGGTGCCTAGGCATGGCAAACCCAAAAGTTGAGAATGTCATTGTCTTACCACTATGTGTGAGGGTTGCCATGGTATTTAGACATCACAAAAGAACCCGAATCCGTGGGCACTGTCCAAACCTGCACCGACTTTGATAAGAGAAACTTTCCTTAACGGAGTTCAAGTTCAGGGTTTTTCCATCTTTCAAAGACACGGATCGGGCTGGAGAAATATGTTGATATCTACCCCCGAACCCACCCCACCATTTAGACAAAGAATAGAATTTTGTATGAATTTTATTAAAGTATAATTGAATTTATTATAACAATAAACTTATCTGAAATTAATTATTTAATTAATTATAATTTCAGAAAAAATGATAATGTGGTTACTATTAATTCTAAGATATCACGATTTAGTTTCTTTAAGGTGAACAATGTTGGAATTATAACAATATAGGTGCCATGATAGATCAAGTAGATATGATACTATAGCATATTCAATCAATCAAATATATACAAAGAGAATTAAGTTGAATATGTGTACCTGATGTAAGTTAATCCATGTTATCGTATAGAGAAAACTAGTATTGAGATGAGAGAGACTACCCTATATTATATTAGATAGGTTTTGAGTTTCGACATGCTAATTAACCATCTAATATGACAACAATTAAATAACTAATCGGATGAGGGCAGAGACCTCTCATCAGACATTAATCGAAACCCAACCCATCACGAGCTATTCGTAACATAAACCCAATACATCTATCAATTGGTTGACTGTTATAATAACAACTAATGTTATAAATCAACAATTATATTATGTGTATATATATAACAAATCATGAACATGTTAAAACATCAACCGTTGATTAGAAAATTAATAATAGTTGAATATTTTAGTTTACTCTCTAGAGTGAGAGCCTATATTAGATGAGGCAAAATTAAGGCTCAAATGGGCATATGATATGGTAAAAATCAGTGGCACACACACACCTTTAACCTCACGCAATTGCATCAAATAATATTATTCATGCAACAAAGACAAAATGTTACAAAAAGTGCAACATGGCCAAGTAGAAAAATTCCAAAGTCCATGCAGCTCCCCAGTTACTAAAAGTTGTGGTTATAAAACAATTGCGATGAATAAAGTCATCACGTGTTCTGAATAAGAGGAAACAGCTGGGAAAATGTGATCAACTAATAAAGTGCATAAAAACAAATTAACAAAATCATGTTTAGGAGTCTTTTTTCTTTGTTTACAATCAAAACCTATATATTGCTGTAGCTTACAAGAAATCTCCCAACCTTTTTGTCCTTATTGATGTAAGACCCAATTTAGCTCTCTCTGTGTTGTCCTGATTTCATTTGTTGTCTATAATTGAGGGCATCCGAATACACAGTTTTGGTTAGGCACACTAGTCAAATTTCTAGAAGAAAATTAAAGCTGACTCGGCAAAAAAAATAAATAAATAATAACTTGTTGAATGGGTTACATTTTCAATCAACGTATCTACTATATATTGATTGTGCTAAATCATATAATTGCCTTGAAGAATGGGACATTTTTTTGATCGATAGTATATTGAATGAGACTTGGGAAGGAAGGGGGAGCTGAACCTGAAATTGGGCCTTTCATTTTTCTTCAAACATGGTCATTGTAGTCAAGCACAAGGTCCACACGTCATGCTGACTTTGAAATACCAAATACTCGATCCATTGACTAGGAAAAAAAAGAAAATAATTAAATACTTCAATTGCCAGTTTCATGGGTTTACTCAATCTAGAATCTAGATATTGTAAAAAGTTGGCATTAGTGATTAACCTGAGATTGTGAAATTTTATTCTCCTTTATTATTGAGGTGGGCCTGTTGACTGCAACTTCCTACTTTAACCTTTTACATGTTTTTTACTGTATTGAACAAAAACGATTAGAATGATATGCACATAGATATTATCATAATCGTCAATTTTTAGCAATAACAATGATGTATAGCGATTGCTGCACTTGGGAGTCATAAGGTATTTTGGTTGTTTTGGTGGTTTTGGAGAGGAACATAGAAATTACTGAATTAGAGTGATAAGGAGATATGAATTTAAACCCCTCTCTCACTAATATAACATATTAATTTAGTAATATTTATCTATAAAAAAATACACTTCTACGATTCTACCAAATTGTGTTGATGTGAGTTACACCTTATTATAAGTTAATTCGACTCAATTCAACTCACGAAAGGGTTTAATAGGTATAAATAAACTCGTATTTTATCGAATCAACATGACTTCACTAATTTTTTTCTTCTTTTTTTTGGATTAAACATTTATTTTGGTCTCTGAGAGTGTCAAGCGGTATCACTTTGGTCCCTGACGGATACGAATTAGTCACTTTGGTACTCAACTGTCAGTCGTTAGTCAATTTGGTCCCTGAAAGTGATTACTTACTGTCATTTTGGTCCCTGAAAGTGATTATTTAACTATTATTTTGGTCCCTCAAAGTGATTACTTTTCTAACAACAGGGACCAAAGTAACAAATTTGCATCTGTTAGGACTAAAGTGATACTGCCTAATACTCTTAGGGGCCAAAATGACTATTTATTCTTTTTTATTGAATTAGAGTATCCTCCCCACACAAGTGTGGAGAATAATTTCTCAAAATACTAAAATCTATTTAGGAGTTGATCACAAGAATCGAATTCTCGACATTACCACTTGTGTCACCCCATGTCAGTGACGTGACTGATTTTGTGGATAAAATGACTATTTTTTAATTCATTTAACCATATTATTGTAAAATAACAAAAGTGACCACAATTAGAAAGTAAAAATATGGACGCAACTTTTTTTGGGATGTATATAACCCTCAGTAAGGTAATTATTTTTTGTTAGAAGATATTTTAAAAAAATGCGAAAACTAATTATAATTGAAAACTATAAAGAATATATTATAAATTTTTATTCATTTGATCGTATAATACAGTAAAATAAAAAAAATATTTAGAGAGTTTTCTGAATGATTTACTGTAAATAACATGTTTAGTGTAATCTACCTTATTCTCATCATGCTTAACAATAATTATATTTTAATTTTTTAACAAATTAAGTAAAATAATATTTGAAAAATTGATATAGAATTACTCCATTCCTACATAAGCCCTGCACATTTTTCTTTCATCCTTTTATGATTATTATTTTTTTCAGTATCAGTTTTTCCTTTACTCTTGTCGTTCTTTTTTTATTTATTTATTTACAAAACTACTCTAGAAATATATCTGTAATAGGTACTTCAGTTAGGTATTTAAGTTGAGTATTTCTTCAAATGTGTGCACTGTGCAGAATGCAGACTAGTGAGTGTGAAGAATGAACTTCAAGAGTCAACACAAATCATTTTAAAATGTTTTAAGTTTTCGATGCCTATATATATAACATATATAATATATAATACTCCCTCTAGTCCTTTTTATAAGAAACATAAGACAAAATTATCAAGACTAAAGAAGTATATTGAAATTGGTTAATTATAACTAATAATGCTATAAATTTTCAAAAATACCATTTGTAGGATTTGTGTGTTTTTATATTTTTTTTTGTGGGTCTCATAATAAATAAATAAGAATAAAGTTAAAAATAAATAATTAATATTATTAAAAATAAAATATTATTTCTTATAAAAATGACCATAGAAATAATTCTCTTTGTTTCTTATAAAATGGATCAGAGAGAGTATATAATATAATATAATCTAAAAACACTTCACTGATTGACTGACACGGTGACACCAAGCATTTCCTGCTGGACACCAAAGTCTGAGTTGGAGGAATTGTTTCCTTGCATAGTTGCATTCCTGTCTACCTATTATTAATTATTAATTTATACATTCCCAAAATTCAATAACCGACGTTATGTCTCAATACTGTCTTAGTGTAGTACTCTCACGGGAGTTGATTATAAGCAAAAAAACAAAAAACTCATTCTAAATAAAAAAAATTGTTAATATCATTTATTTTTATTGATTTAACAAAGAAATAAATTTTATTATCTAAATTGTTCTTAATAAAATAATTATTGAAATTAAAATCTATATTAAATAGATGATATTTTGTGAAAAAAAATTCAATAAATAAGATAAAATTATTTTTAGTTTACTTATATTTTAAATAACTATATTTAGTTTTTTTTTCCTCATAATCGAGTGTGCGCAGAAGGAGTAGTGATTAGTCTTAAAAAAAGAACTCTTATATAGCAGTGATTATGTGTCCAAAACTGCACACCAAAGTATACTGATATTATGCAGCTTTTAGCCAAAAAGGTTTACTAAACATTGTCATGGCGTAATAAAGTAATGTAAAGTAATGTACACCACCATTTTTTGTTGTTGAAATTATTGGATCGGATAATTTAACAAAATTTTAAAGTGATTTTTAAATTTATAAATTTTCCATCACATTAGTTTATTTGAAACAATTTTAAGAACTAAATGAACTGATCTAAAAAAACCATAGTGATCCAAAATATTTAATTTTAGGAATTATTTTAGAGTTTTCTTAATTTTATAGACCAAATATTGTTCTACTCCTACAAATTTAAGGACCAAAATAATTGTTTACAAGTGGGGAGACCCAAAATCTTGGGTTCGAATAATGTGAAATAAAGAATTTCATATTTATAAAGAAAATATGAAATAACAATTACAACCAAAATGAACAACAAACAAATTAATATTAAAAACAGATTTTGGTGGTTTATCATTTCAAGCAAACTTTTGCAGATCTCAATCATAGAAATATCTCATTATCTTAGGCATGAATTATTAAAGTGAAAATTCACATGAATCATTGGATGCATTACTATACCCCACGTAATACCTTTCAAGTATAGATGTTTCTTTTCCAACAGTATTTTTTCCAACAGTATTTTAATTATATCCCATTTTAGACAGTTTTAAACTTATGCTTTACAATTTCAACTGTATAGATGTTATGAAATTAGGAGTTTTATACATAGACTAGTTTGAACTTTATCCATTCTATATGGGTGTCTCGCCTTTTTCACTTGTCTTCTTTACCTTCTTATGACTTTGTACCATAGTTTCACAGTTTTTCTTTGGGGCGAATTCTAAGGTCTCCCTTTGTTTTTTTTTTGGGGTCAAACTATCAATACCCATGGCACTTTCAAGTTCACAGGATACTAAAAGAAGAGTATCACAATAGTGCACAACATATAAGCAATAAAAAATCAGGCACACATACTCCAAATTAAACAGAATAGCAATCCTGAACCAACAAAAGAAAAAATAAAATAATCACATTCTCGAGGTGTACTGTTTTTTGGTTCAAGTTAAAGAGGTATACAAGAGTTTTTTTTTGTTCAAATGGTATATACTAGATTACTAGAGTTCTGGAGAATAATAACAATGCCGCGTTCAGTCGAAAACAAAGACAACAATGCCGTTTATATAGCCATTTCTAAACATACATACCTCTATTTTTAAGTACACATATATATTAGTGCAGAACTAATAATTTCATATGTGTTATTTGTATGTGTGTGTGCTACAAATAAGTGTGCTACAAATAACATATGTGGAACTAATAGTTCCGCACCGATATGTATTTATACTTAGAAATAGAGGTATGTGTGTTTGAAAAGGCCCCATTTATGTTGACTTAGAAGCCCAGTGCAAATATTTGGGCTCAGAGGAATAGTGCTAAGCCCAATACTTGTGCAGCTTATTGAGGAGGCCCAAAACTAAAGCCCAAAAAGGAAAAAAAAAGAGTGTGAGCCACTGAGCCTGCAACGCACAGGTTTGGAGCGGGAAGAAAAAGTTTGGAAATTGATAAATACACCCCATACTTTTTATCCATACACCCCATATTAATGTTGAAATTCCAAAAATACTCTCAAATTTCAGTTTTCGGAATGCAATTTTGTATTCCGGAATACAAATTGTATAGAGACTGGAGTTTCCGGAATACAAATCTGATTGGAGTTTCTGGAATACCGGTTTCCAAAATACACCCTACAATTCAAAAAATTACATTCCGAAAACTGGAGTTTCCGGAATACAAAATTGCATTCTGGAATATACGCAAAACTGAAAGGTAATTTTGCAATTTCTACGTTAACGTGGGGTGTATGGCTAATAAACTGGGGTGTATTTATCGATTTCCAAAAGTTTTGGCTCCACAACACACACAGACACAGAGGACACCCTCTTCATCGTCTCAAGGGATTCGATTCTCTGTGCTCTTACTTGTAGGATTTCCTCTGCGCTTTTTTCAGGTTTAGCTTTTGTTTTAAGCTATCTATTCATTTTATTTTTGTCATTTTCTGCTCGTTGAAGTTTGTACTGCATCAATTTTCCGTAGATTTTGCGTTGTTCACATTTCAATGTCTGAAATTGAAGTCTCTCTGTGTTTTTTCTTTTTTCTAGTTATCTGATTCGCTGCTTAATTCTGGAATCTGTTTCTTATAGCTTCAAGACATGTTTGGTTTTGATTATTTTAGCGAAATGATCGTTTATTTTCTTTTCTTTTCTTTTCCCCCTGAATGCTCTTTTGTGGAGCTTTTGATTATGGTCCTATGTGAGTGTAGAAGCCCAGCTTCTAGCTAATAGAGAAGTTAATTTTGTTTTGTATTTTTATTTTTCTAATATATGAAAAAATAGAAAAGCTGCTAAATGATCACTGATAAATAGTGCTAATGAAGAAGTTCAAAAAGAGATTTTGAAAAAAAAAAGAAACGAAATGCGATTGTTGATCTCAATTTACATGAGAAGCTATCCGTTAAAAAACTCATGTTTTAAGTCCTTATAGAAAGATTCATTCAAACATGCTCTTAAAGCTGTTTTGAACACAGAATAAGATAATACACACTTACACTTAGTTTTTTTTTTTTGGTATTTCTGCCTCGGACTAGGTTTCTTTTTTGGGTGTTATGCATTTGGATCTGTGAATTTTTGTCTTTTTTGGGTGTTATGCATTTGGATCTGTGAATTTTTGTAATTCTTGTAGATGAGTGTTCGTGTGCTTTTAGTGCTGGATTTGATGATTTGTTCTTGTGTTTTTTATTTTATTTTATCTAGAGGCCTGTTTATGTAGGTATTAAAATTTGTAACTTCGTATTTGATTTTTTTTTACCTATAAAGGGATGCTTTTACCGAATTTTCTTAGTTTTGGAAATTAATTTTAGTAATACTTTCCTTAATTGTCTACATTATCTGTCCTTACGTTTATATATATATCACTTCGACTCTTCATAATCCTCTAATCATATAGTAATTTTGTTTTACTTGTGTTGCAGCAATCATGGCTGATGAAACACAAAATGATATGAAGGAGGAGGTTGCAGAAGTAAGTTCATTTCCCCTTGGTTATCTATAATTTTTAAAAAAATGCTTTCCACTATGTGTTTCCCTTGATTGGGCATAATGCCATATAATCAGTTTTTTTCTTAAAAAAAATTGTTGTTGTAAATTGGTAATTTGTTATGATGGTATTGTAATTTGTAATGCATGATATCTTGGTCAACGACCTCCTTGATTAGTTAGTACTTCATTTTGTTGTAACTATACTGTCTTCTGATACCTGAATTGCTAAATTTTCAGATTGTGCCATTTGATCCTACTAAGAAGAAAAAGAAGAAGAAAATTACAATTGTAGATCCTGCTGATGAATCGGTTGACAAATTGGCTGAGAAGACAGAAAGCCTGTCAGGTATGTAAAATATAACAAGCAATTTCCTGTCATGGTTTTTGTCTTCAATGCTCTCTGAAAATTGTGCTTAGGCATTGTTGATTTTCATTAGCTTTTCACTTGCAGTTTCTGATGGGATTGAGACTGCATTTTCTGGTTTGAAAAAGAAGAAGAAGAAGCCTGTAAGTCGAATTTACTGTTTGTGTGGTTATTCCAATGAATAATTCTCTCTTTCCAGAGTTTTAGTTTTTTATGTGGCTATGTTTTTTGTAGGAAGCAATTTGACTCCTGAAGTTTGTTATTTGATTGTAGGTTGAAATGAGTAACCTAAATGATGAGAGTGGAGATGCAATTGAAGATTTGGATGGTAAACAGTCGAATAAATGCATAGAAATTTTTGTGTGGATAGTAAACTATGTTTGTTCGGAATGCAGTGCAAGTAATGCCTTGCGGGAAGTTAAATGAATACTAAACATTTTGTGAAATTTAATGTTTTTCAGATCATGCTGAAGATGATGAAGGAGAAGCAGTTGCTTTGCAGACTCGTTATCCTTGGGAAGGGAGTGACCGTGATTATGAATATGAGGAGGTATGTCATTTTACGTGCTTTCTGGTGTACATCTATATTAACCTCCCCTTAAAATGACATTTTCAATTTATTTTCTGCTGCATTCTTCATCGCCTAGTTCCAAAAGTGTTTCTGACCTGATTGTGGTTCTTGTGGACCTCCCCTTCTATGTCCCCATATTAGTTTAATAGGCTGTGTTTAGGGCCTTCTAATGGGCTGATGTTTTAGACTCTTATGTGCTTGAAATTTGTTAGATGGAAGCTTACCTAATGATCAATAAGCCTTATGATGCATCTGATTGTACAGGATTCCACATTTATGGCTTCTTTATCCTTGTTGTATCAAGGTGTCTCTTTTCTGTGACCTGTTATTTCGGGGTCATCTGTATGGATTCGTTGTTGATATGGTTTCTCCAACTATACTCTTGAAAAAAAGGATTCCGAATATTATTAAAATTGTAATTAGAATACAAGCACTAATCTCTATATATAGGCAAACTATAACTAACGGGCCTGATTAATGGGCCGAATACACTAATTCCTAATATTTACAATATTTACAACACTCCCCCTCAAGCTGGTGAATGAATATCTATCATTCCCAGCTTGCAAGTAAGTTGGTTGAATCGTTCTGTTGGCAAACCCTTTGTTAACACATCTGCCAGCTGGTCTCCAGAAGGAACATAGGCAGTTGTTATAAATCCACTTTCCAATTTTTCCTTGATGAAGTGCCAGTCTATCTCAATGTGTTTTGTCCTGTCATGCTGAACCGGATTGTGGGCAATGCTGATAGCCTATTTATTGTCACAAAACAACTTCATAGGACCTTCATACCTTATCTTCAAATCATCAAGCACAATTTTCATCCACAATAACTCACATATGCCTTGTGCCATGGCTCTATATTCCGCCTCAGCACTTGATCGAGCCACTACATTTTGCTTCTTACTTCTCCAAGCAACAAGGTTCCCACACAAGAATGTGCAATAGCCTGAAGTGGACCTTCTATCACTTATTGAACCTGCATAATCTGCATCAGTATAGGCTTCCATGGTCAGGCTTCCACCTCTTTTGAACAAGAGTCCTCTACCTGGAGTGGCTTTGAGATACTGCAGAACACGATCCACAGCTTGCAAGTGTCTCACTCTCGGGTCATGCATGAACTGGCTCACAACACTAACCGCATATGCCAAATCTGGTCTGGTGTGTGCCAAGTAAATCAACTTCCCCACTAATCTTTGATATTGGACCTTGTCAACCTTAGCACTCTCCTCCTCAGTGCTCATTCTGTGATTCTGTTCGATGGGGACACCTGCAGGTTTACATCCAAGCTTGTCTGTTTCCTTCAAAAGGTCAATCACATACTTCCTTTGAGAAATAAAAATGCCTTTCTTGGAGTAGGCCACTTCAATCCCAAGGAAATACTTAAGTTTCCCAAGGTCCTTCATCTCAAATTCTACCGCTAATCTTTCTTTGAGCAGTTGTCTCTCAATCGGGTCATCCCCTGTAACAATAATATCATCGACATAAACAAGAAGTACAGTCAATTTTCCCTCCTGTGAATGTTTGAAGAAAAGAGTATGGTCTCCTTGGCTTTGCTTATAACCAAGGCACAACATTGCTTTTGAGAATCTCCCAAACCAAGCACGGGGAGACTGTTTCAGCCCATATAGAGCCTTTTTCAATTTGCACACCTTATTCGATCCACTCGGGGGACCAAATCCTGGAGGAATCTCCATATACACCTCCCCCCTAAGTCTCCATGCAAGAAAGCATTTTTGACATCAAACTGTTGTAGTTCCCACCCAGAGTGGGCAGCAAGTGAGAGCAGAATACGAACTGTGTTCATCTTTGCTACTGGAGCAAATGTCTCTTCATAGTCAATGCCGTAGGTCTATGTGTATCCCTTTGCCACTAGTCTTGCCTTATATCGATCAAGAGTACCATCTGACTTGTGCTTGACTGTATAGATCCACCTGCAGCCAACTGGTTTCTTGTCTCTTGGCCTCTCAACAATCTCCCAAGTTCCATTCCGTTCAAGAGCTCCCATCTCCTCATCCATGGCTTGGACCCAATTCTAATCCTTTAGTGCCTCTTGAACAGATGCTGGGATTCTCACTGAGTCAACAGCTGTAATAAAACTTTGATGCTGCAAAGAAAGATGCTTAGAGGAGACAAATTGAGAAATAGGATACTTGACACAAGATCTTTTTCCTTTCCTCAAAGCAATTGGTAAGTCGTCTAGATCAGAATTCTGAGAATCATCTCTAGTACTTACCTCCGGCTCAGCACTTACCTCCGGCTCGGATGATTGAAGTTGTTCCTGGACCAGGTCGGGTTTTTCCCTCCTCTGATACACCAATGTTGGCTCGCTAGCCTTAGTCTTTACTGGTCCTGAAGGTGCTGATTCCTGCAAAACAGAAGACAAAGGAGGAACAGAGACAGGAACAGGTAATACAGGAACAGGTAACACAGAGACAGGTGACTCAGGAAGACAAGGACCAAGGAAAAGAAACTCGGACTCAGATTCCAAATTACTGCTCTCCCCCTGAAGCTGAGGGCGAGTGAAGAAGGACACGTGTTCATGGAAGGTGACATCCATAGAGACAAAGTACCTACGACTGGAAGGATGATAACATTTGTACCCCTTTTTGTTGGGTGCATAACCCACAAAGACACACCTAATTGCACGGGGATCCAACTTAGTTCGATGCTGCTTATGAATATGAACAAAAGCGACACACCCAAATACTCGAAACTCAAGACTCTGCATGACAGGAGCAGAAGGAAAATGTGAGATCATAAACTGAACAGGACTAACATTACCTAGAACACGAGATGGTAGACGATTAATCAAATAGGCTGCAGTCAATACTGCCTCTCCCCAATATGAGTTTGGAACTGCCATCTGAAATAGGAGTGCCCGAGCAACCTCAAGTAAGTGACGATTTTTCCTTTCTGCGACTCCATTTTGTTGTGGAGTATCAACACAAGTGAATTCATGAACAATTCCATGCTCTTTAGTAAACCTTGATAAACTTTGGTTCACATATTCTCTTCCATTGTCTGACCGCAATCTCTTAATGCATTTTCCAAATTGAGTTCGTACTATTTGATAAAATTGACTGAAGATTTGTGGTACTTCTGATTTATCTTTCATCAAAAACAACCAGGTTACTCGAGTACAATCATCAATAAAAGAGACAAACCACCTTGTTCCAGAAATGTTAGAAATAGGGGCAGGCCCCCAGACATCAGAATGAATAAGAGCAAATGGTTTACTACTTTTATGAAGACAAGGAGAATAAGTCACACGATGGTGTTTGGCAAACTCACAAGTTTCACATTTGAAAGACTCAACAGACTGTTGCGAAAACAAAGATGGAAACATAGACTTGATTAAAGAGAATGGGGGATGCCCTAGACGCTTATGTTGAAGCCAGACCTGGGAGGTGGGTGAATTGGACTCTGATCGAAGACAGGAAGATAGCACCTTCTGACCAGAATTGTTTCTGCCTTTCTCGGTGATCAGGTAATACAACCCTCTCTGTTCCTTAGCAACTCCAATCATCTTTCCCGTGGTAAGATCCTGAAAAACACAATGAGAGTGAGAAAAGATTACAACACACTTTAGGTCCTGTGTGAGCTTGTTGATAGAAATAAGATTGTTGGAGAGTTTGGGAACATGTAGGACATCCTTCAACTGCAAGGAAGGTTGAAGTTGAATGTTGCCACATCCAGTAACAGAGACTTGAGATCCATTAGCAACAGTAACGTGTTGCTTTCCAGACACTGTAGAGTAGGAGGATAAATATGAGGACCACGGAGTCATGTGATCAGTGGCACCAGAGTCAAGTATCCATATATCTTCAGGTGTAGTACCAGAGACATTCAGAGATCTCAAGACAGAAATAGCCGCAGACTTTGAGTCCGACATAGTGGAGAAGGACCGCAACAGCGTCTTGTACGAGAATCAACAAATAGCCACTGAACAGTCACAAGGACCAGAACAAAAAACCGGCCTTGAACAGCCTCAAACGTGGGACCCACAAGTTGGAAGGGGTCCCAAATGAACCAGGGGGGGCAGGCGAACATACCAGAAGAGGAGGCGACCGAAAAAATCTCCGGACGCGCCTTCACGCGCGGCAGATAGCAGTGGCGCTGCAAAAAAACGGTGGAACTTGAGATGGCGCGTGGAGCCTCTCCTGGCTCTGAAACTTTGACGGTTGGACAGATCGGGAGGAGGCGCTTCTGATGGAGGTGGAATCGCCGGAAAACTCGTCGGAAAAATTTTCCGGCGGCGGCGGTTTGGCGACGGACGGCGGCGGTTCGGCGGCTGACGGCGAAGACGCGGTGGGCAACGTCCAACGGAATACAAAAGCACACTTAAGGTGCTAAATGCAGCAAACAGACCGCAAATAAGGCGGCGAAACAAACAGCGAACAAAAGCAGCTATGGTTCTATGCGGAAGCAAGCAGAGCCTCCCAGATCGGGAGCTCTGATACCATCTTGAAAAAAAGGATTCCGAATATTATTAAAATTGTAATTAGAATACAAGCACTAATCTCTATATATAGGCAAACTATAACTAACGGGCTTGATTAATGGGCCGAATACACTAATTCCTAATATTTACAATATTTACAACATATACCTAGAGCATTTTTAGTCTACTCTGTTCTGTTTTTATTTGGAAACTGCTTCTGATCCCCCCCCCCCCCGCTGCCCATTTTCTCTCCTGGTTTCCAAATGTTTTTCTGTGCAGCTTCTTGGAAGGGTGTTTAACATTCTGCGTGAAAATAATCCAGAGCTTGCTGGAGATCGGCGAAGGACAGTTATGAGGCCTCCTCAAGTTCTTCGTGAAGGCACAAAGAAAACTGTGTTTGTGAATTTTATGGATCTTTGCAAAACGTATGTGGTTATTTTATCTGTCACTATGTTTTCACATGCACACACATCCTGAACTTGAACTAGAGTTATTACCAATGAATATTTATGAACTTGTGTATCTTTAGAATTTCACAATTGCCTGTAGTTTTTCTTTCGGAATGTTGTTGTATGTTTCTTTGAGATTAATCTTCATGTATGAAGGCAAAACAATTGTAAGACATTTTATGAACCTAGCAATTCTATTCGGCTAATGATGGTTATCAGTTTATCACCTTTTGGTGATTTTTGTTCAAATTCTGAGCATGTGTAATCCCCGCTGACATGTTTTTCTACACGTCAGAAACTAATTTTTATATCATTGATGCTTCCCTCTTGTTGATGTGCTGTTTCTCAATCTTTGTACTGTTCCCCAATCTTTTAGGATGCATCGGCAGCCAGACCATGTCATGGCTTTCTTGCTTGCTGAACTGGGTACAAGTGGCTCCCTAGACGGACAGCAGAGATTGGTTGTAAAGGGAAGATTTGCACCAAAGAACTTTGAAGGAATTTTGCGGCGTTATGTCAGTATGTATTTGTTTTTAATATCTGATAATCTGTTGCATTTCAGAAATGGAAAGATTGGCAAGTATCGAAATTCTGTGTTGTTAGTTGTGCTTTGTGTTGCATTATATATTATATATCATATCTATTTTCCAGTATTTTTTTAATAAATTCAGCCAAGCAGAACAAGAAGCTGATAAGACACTATTTAGCATAAGGTTATTGCACTGGCCGTTGGTTGAAATTGATACACTTTCTTTTTCTCAGATGAATACGTCATTTGTCTTGGATGCAAGAGTCCAGACACAATACTTTCAAAGGAGAACCGTCTGTTCTTTCTACGGTGTGAGAAGGTGAATTTTCTATGCTCCTTTGCCTGCTTCCTCTGTTATCCCTTATGGTTTTCATGCCAAGTGTTCCCCCCCCCCCCCCAAAAAAAACTCTGAAAGATTATGTTTTCTTATAATTAGTTCATTTTATTTGTGGTCAATTATCCTATCTGAAGATTTTTTATGGTTAATTTCGTTTGATTTGTTGTCCTACTATTTTTAGTAATCTCTCTTCAGTCTCTAAATGTTACCAAATGATTGGAAGGTTTTTATCTGATGCTGGATAAAAGTAGTGCAAAATGCGAATGTGTTACAAGATATTAGTTAGGGACATTTTACCATTCGATATCCTATAATACTGGTTTTTGCTTGCAGTGTGGATCAGGAAGATCAGTTGCTCCAATCAAAGCTGGTTTTGTTGCTCGTGTTGGCCGTAGGAATGCGGGGACATGATTTGGCCCTTTTTTTTTTATTGCTTTGAAACTGGCTAGGAAAAGGAACCTTCTCTGAAAATTTTGCCCATGTATGATGTATCCATTACACCACTCCAATTTAGAGTTTGTTGCCGTAATGGTATCTTTTGTGTTAGCATTGTTATCTTTTTACTTGTTCTGGTGCAAGTATAATTCTTTCAATGAGAATGATAGACGCAGATGCACATACTGAAGAATATTGTTAGCACTCTTCTTTTACCTAAAATTTTAAAATTGACAGTCTAGAGGAGCAAAGTTGGTGTGGCTATTCTTCAAGGAGATTTTTTTAAAGAAACCTTCTCCTCTCCTCTAAATCTCCTATAAAACCAAGATTTCCCCACCTCTTTATTTCTCTGTCGATGAGAAGTTTGTGTATTAGTGATATAAAAAGGGTTGCATACTTGATTAACATCTTATACATTTTACTCTAGAGATTTTCGGATCATACTCGATTATACTTTTCACATTTCATTTTAAGGTCCTGTTTGGATGCAAAAGCTCTAGTTTTTGACTTATGGAGAAGTTAGTCTTATTTTGCTTATTTTTCTCATATATGTAAGAGAATGAATGTTGTTAAATAGTCATTAATAGATAGATATGTGTTTTTGAATAAGCTAAAAAAGATAGCTTTTGAAAAATATAAAGAACAAAAGTTAATTTCAACTTCTACGAGAAGTTGTTAGTTAAAAAACACATGGTAGAAGTATTTATGGAGAAACTTATCCAAACTGGGCATTACTTATTGGGTTCAAAAGCAAGCCCAACTTCTAACTTTTAGAGAGGTTAGCTTTGTTTTGTATTCTTATTTTTCTCATATATGTTTCTGTGTAATACTATAGAAAAGAGAAAAAGTTATAGGAAGTGCTTATGGAAGAAATTATCCAAAGAGACTCATATAAGTCAATTTACATTCAATGCAAATTTACTTTTCAGTTGCTTTAAATTTCTTGCAACTGTCTTTAAACTCTATTTACGTTTCTGCACTTTAATCTTCGTGCAAATTGTCTGTACATTTCCTTTATTTTTCCTGCACATTTACTTTGCATGCATATTTACATTTCAAGCACTTTACTAATTCTCCATCATTTACATCTCTGCATATTTACTTCACTGCACTTCATTTTCTTGCATGACCATTCTTTTGTATGATCACTCATAATAGTTGGCTCTAATGTTTATTGCCTTCATTTGACAAAGTGCTCAAATTCATATTGTCAAGTTGATTACTGTCAAATTGCTCTTTCGTAGAAGTGAACTCATTAACGCGAAATTATCATAATACTTAAACAATTATCATAATACTAATTCAAAAAGCCTCATAAACAATTATTATATAATAAATAGAAAATGAGTTTTGTTTTAACTCCTTATCGGGATATTCATACTGAGAATAATCCGAACTACAACTGCACCACTGCGTATTTATTTGAATGAATACATATGTAATCATTAAGATTCTTAACGTGGCTTAGAAAACTGTCACACACCGAAGGTGGCAATGAAGGCCATCGTCATTACCGTTGAAACAAGTGGCATATAAATTCTCCCGTACAAACTTGTGGCGCTGTTTGCATCCTTATAATTTGCAAGATTAAAACCTGCATAATCGACACAGCACCAAAGGCAAATTTTAATTTTGTCACTATCCCTCCCTATAAAGCTGGCACAATTTATTAATATATATATGTAAACTTTTCTTTGATTAGTCATATATTTTATACTACCTCTCAAATTTTAAGTTTCGTCTAAGACAATTTTTTTCTCTCAAGGTATTCTATAAGTGAAACCGTAGAGACTAATCCATTTAAGGTGTTGATTTTTTCCAACAGATGTTTTTCCTTACACACAGTGGGGATTGAACTCTCGACATCGTACTTAAGAGATTTGGATATCTATCTCTCGTGTCACACTATGTTGGTAAGTCTAAGATAATTATATATATATATATATATAGATTGAGAAAGCAATTAATAACATTATTTATATCAAGATTACCATCAAATGTAATTTTTGGTGGGTATTACTATTAATGGTATATGTTGTTAATTACCTTTAACTTGAGTACCGCAGGAATCGTGAGTGACATTCTGGACAAACGAGACGGGTGCTTTGGTCGCGAAATAGAAATCTCTCTTCACATCTTGGATGCACTTCAAGACCGACCGGGTGTGATCATAACAACCACCCGAACAGAACTCCTTGATATCAGAATCTTGCACGTTTAGCGTACCATTGAGTGTGATTGTGTAATTGGCATTGCCCACCAGGCAAGCACTTGAATGCTACATATACATATATATAAATATATGTTGAAGCAATCATTATTATGGGGTGAATAGACTAATAATCAAATTATGTTCATTGCTAATTAATGAATATTAGCAAATAAGTTGAATTACCGACAGAAATTTGGAGACGGAAAAAGATGAAATATTTCTCTGATTCTGTCTCTGAGTGTTAGAGATAACTAAATTAGAGATCAATTTAATTTTTTCCATCTCTAAATTTGTCGGTAATTTAACTTTTTCTAGTAATGAGCAAAAGACATATGCTAGTGTGTATAGAAGAGGGCATGTAGTATACATTAAACATGCAGAAGTAAGCGCTCAGCCAACCCTCGAAAGGGCTTAGATTCACATTTTTCCTGGGCTCATTTACATCTGAAAGGAGACACACAAAAAAGTAAGGGTTTTTCCTTGTTTTATATATATATATATATTGTGCTTCAAATTAATATTAGAGATTTATAGTTCATCAACTACGATAAAAAGAAATTAAGAAGCAGCAAAATGAAGAGGGGAGAAAGAGAAAAAGGTGAGACAAGGTGGGTACTAACATTCAAAAGCATTGGCGTGGTTGATTAGCATGAGGAAAAATATCCCCAAAGAGAAGCAAACAATGAAGTTGCTATTGGCATTCTTCATTATTATTCCTTAATGATCAAATTAAGGATACTAATTAGCTGACTATGTGATTGTGAGGGAATTCTGCCTTTTGCAGGATGTATTTTGTGCTCATGGAATTAAAGGTGTATTTATATGTTTTAGAACGACAAAATTTGTTGCGAGTAAAACTAGGAAAAATGTTGTTATTTTCGACATATGCTTAGAATATTGGAATCAAGGCATCGAGCATTTGATACAAACAAGGGCACACTAGAAGTTTTTTTGGTCAACACACTAGAAGTTTTAGAAACATAACAAAATGGAGGGTATGCGCCAAAGATAAAAGAAAACAAGTTTTGGAGCATTCTGTCGGAAATTAAGAGGTGGAATATAATAATTGCCTCGTCCTAGGCTAATTGGGCCCGTCAAAGTATATTTGTGGAATGGGTTTTTCTCGTTATACATACACAATTTACTCCTGGGTGTTGGTAAATACACCCCCATAATTTGCCATACACCCCACTTTATTCATTTTTTGGTAAGTCAAATACCCTTTTACCCTCCACCCTTCCCCACCCTTTTTCATTTTCAAAAAACCCTACTCTAACATACACCTCACGCAGCAACAGAGAACACACAGAAGGAAGGAGAAGGAACTTCAGTTTCCGGAAGAGCAGATGAGAAGAGCAAACGAAAGGGAAGAAGACAGCACAGCACCGTCGTGGACGCTCCCACGCCTGACCGCCATCCCCCACCCCATCACCATCAAGGTAAGCTACAACGTTGTTGGGTTGTTGTTTGGTCGTGACTGGAAACTCGAGTAGTTGTAGCATCTCTGTCCTTCCACCTTTTTGGGATCGACGAAACTTTTTTCGCTCATTATAAATGTGAGTGATTGTGCTCAGGTTTTCCGTGTTGTTATCTTTTACTGTTAGTAGTATATTCCTTTGCTTCGCCATATTTTTTGTCAAACTATGAACTAACAACCTCGCGTCCTCATTTAGGCGACCAGCATATGAGTGACCAACCAATGTCATTGCCCGCTCGTGGTTGTGAGTTCCGTTCACCATATTAACATACCACCCTTGACCATTATTGAAGGGTCTTGCCCTTAGCCTAAATGAACACTCGCACTTCTTGGTAGCAGTCAACTTTTTGGGTAACTTGTTCTTATATGACCTATATTTTCCATTCCTATTACAAGCTAGAACAAGAACTGACTTTCTTCCTAAGCCTCTATCCCCGTCGTCTGTTCTTGTTATGACAAGAACAAATCCACACCGCATTGCAAGTGGTCTAGCCCAATTCAATAAATCATCTTTAGTAGGAAACACCTAAAACAAGCAAATACAAAATATTAACAAATACATCTAAACTACCTTAACAATGTCAACAAGAAGTTTTAAAAATTTCAACAAATACCTCCGCAGTCGAGAATTCATCAGTGCAATCAAATTTATTTATTGGTAGAGGGAACACATCAACGTCATCTGCATTAACTTCCCCGTCACTCGGATTGTCATCCATTTGCATGTAATGAATAACACTTAAGCGCACACGTCAGTTAAAGAAAAATCAAGTTTTTATAGCTTTCGGAAACTCGGGTTTCTGGAATACAAAACTTGTATTCTGGAAACTACTTGAGTTTCCGGAATATATAAAAACTCAGTTTTTATATATAATGGAAACATGAGTTTCCAAGAAGGACGAAACAGAAAACGATGGAACCTTACCTCGACAGAGAAGATGAAGGCGACGTTGGGCGGCGGTGATGGCGGGGCGCGACGGTGGGCCGCTGTTCCACCCTTTCCTCTGCTTCTGTGCATGATTCTTCCTCCCTCTGCTGCTGGTTCTGCGTGAGGTGTATGTTAGAATGAATTTTTTTTTAAAATGAAAAAAGGTTGGGGAAGGGTGGAGGGTAAAAATGTATTTCACTTACCAAAAAATGTATAAAGTAGGGTGTATGGCAAATAATGGGGGTGTATTTACCAACACACTTTACTCCTACACCTACACTTAAATTTTTTGTCATGGAACAAACCAAATTACCCTCACTCTATCACGAGTTATTTTTTCACAATTTTCTGACTATACGTAATTTATAATTTTAGAAGTGAAAATTTGAATTCTGGAAGTGTTACTTCTGATACATAAAATTTGAATTCCAACTTACTATTGGGATGTTGCTTTCTTATTTCTTCCACGGGTTTCTCCATTGGCTCCAAGAAAGATGTTAAGTGTCGTACCTTGAGTTCCTCGCTCTTGTGTTTCTTGTCCCTTTTTTTTTTTTTACTTTTATCATGATGGAGACGAAATCATATCAAATTTTAAGTTCTGAAACTTATAATTCCAAAAGTGAAAATTTGAGTTCAGGAAATATTAATTCCAGAATATTATTTATCTTTCAAAAATAATATGTACCAGAAGTAAAACTTTCGAAATTCAATTTTTCACTTTTCAAATTATGTATATTGCAAAAAAAATAACTCGGGATAGGGTGGGTCTTGACCAAAAAGAGGGCATTGGGCCATGCATGGGACAAGGAAGTAAACATGAACTTCCTTTCCCTATCCTTCATTTAGCCGATGGCGTGTGTTGTGTTTGATTGCAACCAATGTCAGGTTGGATGGGAAATAGCATTCTAGACAATTTTAGGAATAGAAACGGACAAGAAGGTAGGGCAAAAAGCATATTGAACAAGAGAAAGATGATGATAACTTACAAAATTGTAAATAGGATGAAGATTATTAGTGGAGTGAATACCCTTTTTTTTGTTCTACGGAGTGAATACCTTTTAAGAATAGCAATCGGGTTTGAAGGAGACGAAGAAGGTTGATATATTGGAATAGACAATCAAGTGTTAGACTCAAGACCCAGTTGAGATGTTGGAGGTTCATGGGAATGACGATAATGAGTGCTCAAATGACCATGTTATAAAAGTAATCAAAACGAGGGCAAGATGTAGAATAATATATGCATGAGAGAAAGAGAGAGAAAAGAAAATAAGATAATATTTTATTGTTGTTCTTTGGGATATTAAACTATGTATGCTTTTGACCAATTAAATCACGGTTAATCATACCGCTTTTGTTTTAAAATTCGAAAATATGAGGGCGCGCTCTTTTAAATTTTATGGATTTGGCTATTGTAAAGTGAGTAAAGTGTAAAGTAAGTAATTTTAACCATTAATGAGAAAATCAATAGATAATATTCTAACACATCCATGATTTCTTATATATATACTTATAATATTCACCATTGATTTTCTCATCAATGACTAAGATTAATTACTTTACTGATTTGTTTACTTTAGAAGAGTCGGATCCAAATTCTATAATTCTAGACTGTACTTCTATTTTGGCCCACGCACGTCTACGCATGTGTTTGGTTATGCAGTGATAAAAAATGATTTTGATAGAATTAATTTTGTAGAATTGATTTTGATTAAAAGTGAGTTAAACATAACATGATTTTTGTTTGGATACGTTCACTAAAAAAGTGATTTTTATTAATTCTTGGTGTTTGGATAAATTGGATCAAAATTGCTTTTGCATGTGTAATTACCAAAATGAGTCCAAACTTAAAATTATATTAGAGCATTCTATATTGATTTAAAAAAATAATATTACAAATGTGTTGTAAGCTTAGGCTTAAATTTAAATTAAAATAAAATAAAGTTATGGTGAAACTGACTGGTCTAGACTCTAGAATTAAATTTGAAAGATTTAAATTTAATTATTTTTTTTTAAAACAGAGAGACACGGGACATTTCTCTAGAACCTTCCCCAAACACATTTCCTCCATCATCCTCTGTGCTCTAGAGAGATACTGAGTTACGGACTACACTGCAGGTTTTCGCTGGGTGTTTGTTGTGTACCCCCCATTTCCTCCATCATCCTTTGTTCATTGATTTATTGGAACAAACCAGCTGTTAACCAAGTTTCTTTCTAATTACAACGAAAAGGAACTATATGTGTAGAAGAGAAGAAAATCAAAGATAGAAAGAGGAGGAGTTAAGGGCAATGAAGGATGATGGAAAGAATCGATACCCATCCCAGATCAGAATCGATTTCACCCCACCGCAAAAGCTACCTTTCCAAGCTTCGGTCTGAAATCGATTTGGCAAAATGGAGCCAAACAAAGTGGAATCACGTTTTGTAGTTGTGAACGCGCGTTGGACTACTGCAAACGCAGTTCCAAACATGCACTACATTGTCTAGCTCCACTAACCTGTCACATTTTCAGTTAATTGACAAAATATATCATGATTTGAGGTGGTTATGAAATCAATGTAAAACAATTACTAGTACACAATTGATAATACATAATAGGCAAATGTTAGCTAGTGCTCTTAAGACACTAGTGAAGAAATCAAAGTTAGAAATCTTCTAAAAAATTATAACTCTTGAAATTAATAATACATAAAATATTGTGATTTTTAATAAAAAAAAGTTACATATTAATTCCTTAAGCATAATCAGTGTGCTTAGAACACTCATTGGCTAGGCATATATATAATACAATATAATATTAGACAATTTGAAAGGCGAATGGAAGCAATTTCAAAATATTGAAAAATTTAGTAGTAGTACTAGTACCCAGTGCGTAATATACAATAAAAATTTATTTTGTTAAGTTTTTAATATATTAAATATTATATTTTTATTGAATACTTTATATTTTAATTTCTTAACACATGTTTGTAATTTTTAATCCGTTCATTGGAAAGGCTTTCCTTTAATCCCAAGAGAAAGAAAAAGATGGATTACCGCAACCAAGAAGGAAAAATAAACGAAAAGTCTATTTTGCCCTTCTTTCTCTTTTTTTTTTGGTCAGTATTTTGCCCCATCCAAGAGCGCGTTCAGAGAAATGAAATGAGAAGGCGGAAATGGTCGGCAACATACATCACATTAAAACTCGTTTCCTAAAATTATATTTTGGACCTTCAACGCGCCAACATGTGAACAACAACAACAATAATATAATAATTGGGATAAACGAAAAGGGAATAAACAATAGTAGTCAACATGGAGATTGGAATTGCGAAGGCAAATTTAATATTTAATAAGAAAATTTATTTATACATGCAGGAAAAACAAAATAAAACAAGGAGTGTGCATAAGAAGTAAGAGGGAAAGAATAAAGGAGGAGGATCTCTTGAAAAAAGGGTGGATTTGGACCATGTTTGGTTAACAAGTTTATCTATTGCTTATGACATAAACTATATAAGCTACTTTTATAATCGAAAAAAAATTATAGTGAAACTTATTTTATATAAGCCATAAGCTGTTTTGATAAGCTATCCTGAGTAGCTTATGAAAAATAAGCCCAAAATAGCTTATGAATCAGTCATAAGCTGTGTTCATAAGCTCTGCATAAGTCAATCCAAACAGGCCCTTGGTCTTGTTTGGATTGACTTATTTAAGTTGATGTCATGAAACAATAAAGGAGGAGGATCTATTGAAAAAAGGGTGGATTTGATCTTGTTTGGATTGACTTATTTGAGTTGATGTCCTAAAACATTTATCAGTGTGTTTAATAGAGTATATAAAAATAGTTTATAATTGATTCATAAGTTATTTTAAACTTATTTTTAAGTTATTCAAGATAATTTATCAAATCAAAATAGTTTACAGATTATATAAAATGAATTTTAACACATTTTTTATTCGTTTATAAATATAACTTATATATAAGCATATATATAATAAATACTTATGTTATAATTATTTAAATAAATTGTTCATCCAAATAGGCATGTTCTTGATGGAAAAAATTCATCTCCATTCCATTTTCTTTCTATTTCTTGATTTTGAGAAAAATAAATGAAATGAATATGACGTACACACATCGAAAAATATCATTTATTTTCCTAAAATTCATAATTATAGGAGAAATTGAAAGAATATTTTTCGGATTTGACATAAGGATTAACGAGAGAGAATGGAAGAGAATAAGAGGGGGCATGTGATGTTGAAGGAAGAGCGGGAGCTAGGGTTGGCAAAGCGGGTCGGTCCGCTCTCAATTTGCCAAAAACAGGGTAGGGCGGCCTGCGAAAAAATTGGTTTGGGATATTCTAGTATTGTCCGTCTAATTCGTCCAAAAAAAAAACGTATAGAAGTAGCGGGTTGACCCGCCTAACTTGTCAAAAAATAAACACAAAAAATAAAAAAAATTAAAAATAAAAAAGGGCCGACAGGCCAACCTATTTTGAACCTACCTTTAGACGAGCCAAAACAAATTATGGGTTAAAAATCCCAACCCAATTCACCTTTTTTGGACAGATTGCCCCGCCGGGCCAGTCCAAATTGTCACCGCTAGTGGGAGCTCAATGGACATTAAATAGAAGAACAAGACCTTCCTTCCTTCTCGGGCACTTTCCCTTTGCGTCCCCACTACCAATTGTAATAGTACTACCATCCCCCAACACCTTATTATTATTAACTCTTGACATTTGACATTTCACAAACCCAGCCTCACACTTCAAATATCTCATTTTCCCCCATTCTCTCTCTCTCTCCCCCTCTATTCCCAGATCCATTGCTTTATCTCGGAGCATCTTCTTCTGCGACCAAACAGGCCCTTCTCTCAAGTAAGTAAGCTCTCTCTTCTATCTCTCACTACAACCTCTATAGGTTTCATTATCCCCCTCTCCCGCCATTCACAGTTGTGTGATTAATTAATTAATTTCTTACAATTGTTAAAAAAAATTATCAACTCATTTTTAGTTTCTTCAATTTCTAGCAATAATTTTCTCTGCTTTTTTTTATTATTGTTCTTCTTCTTGTTATTTTGTGCAAAGTTCGGTTGTGTATGAAACGAAATCCCTGTTGTGGTGGAGGCAAGCACAGGGCTCTTATCTTTGTCTGCATCTATTATCGTCATCCACAGCAACCACAACCTTGTTTTCTATCATAGTCCTTTGTCCTAGGACACTGGTTTTGGACTTTTCCACAAAAATGAAATTACAAAAATACCATCATGTCATCTTTGATTTTGATTTAGTAGACCATAATGTCATCTGCAGTTGCATATATTGTTATTCATAAATAAATAAATTTGTTTTCTTCGTGACGCAATTTTATTTTATTTATTTAAATAGAGAGAGAGAGATTTTGCGTGCAACTACCCCGTTTGTGAGCGGTGATTGCTCACTACGACGCGTGGATATAGCTGTACCCGAGGCATGGCCAGTTGTTGTTCATGACATCCAGGAACCAAGATAGATAAATAAATATAAATAAATAAAAATAAAAATGGTCAAATCTTTGGCTATTTATTTATTTATTATTTTTTTTGTCACCGTGTTATTGATGCGAATTATCCACTTCGCCAAGTACTAATCTCCACCGGGGAATTTGGCTGGCCACTTTTAGTGGGGTCTTTCCTCCTAACGCTCGAACATGAGACTTTACTTAAGGAATCCGAGCCCAATTCCACTCGGACCAACGTAATGTTGGTTTACTATTTTATATTTTGATTACTCATAAAAAAAATTATATTTTGATTTTTAAAATTGTCCGCGCGCAACTCATGGTCATGCTCATGCGCCTCTTGCTTGGTCCGATTTCACTGCTTTACTCAGTCTTTTTGCTTTGGGCCGGGTTTGGTGGAGTGTAGGCCCATTTTGGTAGGGTTCACATTGTGGTCATTTTGATTTTATTTTATTGTTGTTATTTTTAAAAAATTCATCTTTTGAAGTCATGACTCCATGCGTTATGCTAACTCATTATTTTACTTTTGAACGCTGATGTTTATGTCTTTCCTTTTTTGGGTTTATTAGTATTATTTTACTTTTGAATGCTGATGTTTATGTCTTTCCTTTTTTGGGTTTATTATGATTAATATATCAGAGTTTCACCAGCTAGCTAGCACTTTCTCTGGCAAATGGCAGCTTCTGGGGTAAGTGTGTCATGGAACTTGAGCTATGGTCTTTGACTTTGTATGTATTATGCATATGCTATGTTATTTTTTACTTATTAAAATCATGGGTTCTTTTTTCTTATTTCAGGTTCAGTCTAACAAGCAAATGAAGAGGTTGGAATCAAGGAAGTCACATTCCTGGTGGTGGGATAGTCACGTCAGTCCCAAGAATTCTAAGTGGCTTTCAGAAAATCTTGAAGGTAGGAGGCAACTACAATTGCAATGTTCTTATAGTTGTTTGTTTATTACTTTATTTGCCTTCTTTGCTTGATTCCTCTGTAATACAATATCAAATTGTAGAAAACAAAGTTAATAGAGTGCAAAAAGAAAAAGATGTAACTTTTGCTATCCTGGTCTTTGTTCCTTAGTCTAAACAAGGGCAAGTTACAACAAGTAATGAATTTTATTGTGATATTAGCATCTTTTCACCTCAGTTCCTTTGACATAATGGATGAGAACTCCCCTGCAAGGCAGGGGGGTTCCTATGCTTCTTAAAAGTTTAGGGCACAATAATTCTGTGTCATAATCATAATCATATTTCATCATAATGTCTTCTGAAAAATTGACAAAAATGATCTTTAACCTCAGAGATGGACCGGAATGTGAAGCGAATGTTGAAGCTGATAGAAGAGGATGCAGATTCATTTGCCAAAAGAGCTGAAATGTATTACCAGAAGCGGCCAGAATTGGTTGCTTTGGTTGAGGAGTTTTACCGCGGTTACCGGTCTCTTGCTGAACGTTATGATAACGTGACTGGAGAATTGCGGAAGAATATACCCTCTGATCTCCAATCCCAAGGTTCGGGTATTTCAGACACTGGCTCTGAACCATCCTCTACCTGTGCCTCTTCAAAGAATGGCCGCCGTAAATCTACAAACCGAGCTGCCGGGTTCGATGTCTTTCTTGGCTCAGGGGGAAATGGGTCTGATGTATGCCAAAAAGATGGAGATGAGTCCTCAACTATGACGGATTCCGATGAGGAATCAGACGATTCATCAGTTAACAACTATTCAGGTTTCTCAAGGAATGGTAGTGATCCGGCGATGAACAGAAGAATAACAGAACTGGAAACTGAACTCCGCGAGGTAAAAGAAAAGCTATGGATGCAGGAAGAGGAACAACATGCAGAGGTTTCATCTAAGGGGGCAAGAAACGAGAATGCCGAAGATGTTTATGCCAAAATTAATGCATATGAACAAGAACTGATGATTGCTAAGGAAAAGTTAAGACATTATGAAGAAAAATGCACTAAACTAAAGTCTGAGCTTGAAAATTACAGATCCTTGGATTCGGAAAATATGAATGCTAGTGTTGAATTATCATCAAATAAAGAATACATCAAGACAGAAGGGGAAGCATTAGAGGCTGAAGGAAGCATTGGTGGTGTTGATAAGGAACTGTTTGAGCCAAATAGCGACACTGTGTCACTTGAGAACGAGCTTCAAATCACCAAAGCAAATCTCAAGGCTTCCGAAACTCAGATTGCTTCACTGAAAATCGAGGCCAATAAATCCTCCGAAAGAATTCAGCACCTGCAGGATCAACTCGACTTGGCTCGAAAGGACATTGCTGCTTGGAAAGCCAAATTCAACAGCGAGAAAAGAGAGAGCACCAAACTCCAAGAAAGACTCGCGAGGTTAAAGACTAGCCTAACAGACCGCGATCACGAGATCAGGGATTTGAAAACAGCTGTATCAGATGCAGAGCAGAAAATCTTCCCGGAGAAAGCGCAGTTGAAGGCCGAAATGTCCAAGTTGTTGGAGGAGCGGACTCACTTAGAAGAGCAGATCAGAGAATGGGAATGCCGCGGCCGGTCTTTCGAAGAGGAGATCAGGAACATACAGTCTGAGAAAGTAGAGATGGAGGCAGCACTGAAGGGTGAAATTGAGCTGTTAAAGGCAGAAATTGAACAAAGAGAGATCAATATAAAAGACCTCAATGTAAGCCTTCATACTTTAAAACTAGAGAGAGATAATCTCAATGTTGTAGTTGGTTCACTCAAGGAAGAGGTGAACTCAAGAGATGGTAGGATTGAACATTTGGATATCCATTTGAACCAACTGCACATGGAACATGCACAACTTATTGCTGGAATGGAAGAGGCACATAGACAAATGGAGGAACTGAAATCAAAAGCTAAGCAACTTGAAGAAGAGGTTCAGAGGCAAAAAACTGAGATCTTACAAGGAGCGGAAGAGAAACGTGAGGCCATAAGGCAGCTATGCCTCTCACTCGAGTACTATAGGAGTAGCTATCATATGCTTAGGCAGCATTTTATAGGGCATAAGAGAGTTCCAGTTTTGGCTGCCTAATTAGTAGTAGCAATGGACATGCTTGATTTTCAGTTGCAAATGTATGTTTGGGTCTGTCTAAAAATATGTTTGGCCAAAAAGAACTCTATAGTTACTTTGGATTCAAACGTACTTTTGCAATCTTCTAACAGAAAACCAAACATGCAAAGAACATTTGGAACGTGATCTTCATGTATATTTTTGCTATCTTGAATTCTCTCTATCTGGGATGTCTTTCTTATGCTTTTGGTTTTGATGTATATGAGTCAAGGTTATGAGTACTGAGGAAGTAAGTGATAACCATGTGTTTTGATGGATTAATAATTTTACTCTTTTGGCTTGTTAGCTATACACATGTGCCGGTTTCAGTAAGACCCTTTCTTGAGGGGTCATAGAAGAGTTTGAAAAATCGCTTAGGTTGACCTGATATATGTATATCTACCCTTCTAGTACGATGTGAATGGTTGTTTCTTTTAATGCCGAGTTCCAAGTTGGCTTTTTCTTACAATGAATATAATCCTCTCTGTGAATGTGGTTTCAATGTTCTTTTGGATTGTGCCTGCTCTTAAAAAGAAAGGGAGGCCTTATTTGAATTTGTTAAGTTTTAGATTGACTTTGATTTTCACCTCGCCTCTTCTTCAATTCATTCATACTTGAAAAGAAAGCAAGGATTTGACCAAAAAAAAAAAGAGAAAGAAAGCAAGGGTTATAAAGAAATGTTACAGGGACTTATCTCTTCTCTCCACTCTAACTCTCAAAATTACATTTGTATTGTTGGACCTTATTCTACGGTATTAATTCGTTATCGGTGGAATAATGACCTTGGCTCATGCGTCAAAAAAATTGGTGTCACTAATTATTGGATCAAAAACCTTTTTTTCATTATTATGATTCTCAAATCATAAAACAGGTGATTCTCAAATCAGAATTGATTGATTGATTCTCATATAAACCAAACAAAAATTGATTGATTCTCAAATTATTCAATAAGGATTCTCTTCCGGAGCATGTACCATTATTAAATAATAATAATCATCCTTAGATCTCGGGATCGATTATAAAGATTTTCGCATATAGAATAATATTCCACTTGTTTAAGCTTAAAAAAGGCAATTTTCCATAAAACAATTAAATGATTATTTTTAAAAAATTTATGTAAAGCAGAGTGGTTTGTATTTATTTATTTATTTATTTATTTATAATTATAAACTTTTTTAAATCTTCTCTTTCATCTTTTACCTCATTAAAATGAGGTTATTTCTCAAAAACTTCTCAAAATAACTTTTCATTGTAATGAGATTTGAAATTGTTTTTAAATTCAGATTATTTTCAAAAGCTCAAACAAATATACAAATAATCCTTAAAAGTGATAATTAATTAAACAATATTTTTTCATAAAATACTCTAAAACAAATAGGCTCTAAATATAAATGTTGTAAAAATATTTTTTTTGAAAAAAAATGTTTTAGAAAAGTTTTAAAAATATTTAAAAAACTGTTGGATTTAAAAATACACATAATAAATATTTTTTTAGCAGAATTATTTAGCATAGCAAACTTTAATTCGCCAATCACAGGAGTAATTGCAATATGAGTTTAGAGAGAAATAGAGAAATTTAGACTAGGAGTAATTCTATATGGGAGCAAATAATAATAACAATAACAATAATAATAGTAAATTCTTCGATTGTATAAGTGTATAACCACCACTAAATCTAAGAAAAAACCACCACCAACAAATTTCATTGTATGCAAGAATTATTCTTAAGGCAAGTCTATCTATTTTTTCTTAAAAGCAAAAGTCACGACTATGACGATATTACCCCTACCTAAGTGCCACAAAGACGAAGCCTAGTCCAAATAACCCTAATGCAAGAAGTACGTACACAACATAGTCTTTAAAAAGGATAAAGAACAATAAAATGAAGAGGGGAACCAATAACATCAACATATCGGAATTTCCTGCATCGCTTGTCTGTAAGGTCACTACTAAATGGCCATCATCGCATTGCTTGGTTAGATCAAATTCATTGTTAGTCTGCAAAAAACAAAATTATAAATGTGCATACTTTAGAGTAAAATTAGATAATATGAACTCATACAAAGTATAAGTCTTTTCTTGAAATAAAAGATAAAATAAAATTTAACAAACAAATAATTTTGATGAAAAATGAAAATAAAAACCTAAGATACAATCAAGTAAAGTATTATTAGATAGGTTGATACACCTACCTTGCATGGAGACCCAGCCTCGCAGCTTGCCATTGTTGTTATCATGAAGAAGGTTAGAAACATCAAAGCTGTGCTTTTTGTAAAAGCCATGACGTTGTCTATCAACTAAGAAACACGGAAGAACCAAAGTTCGAGAGAATATTTGGGGTGTTGAGTGATAACATTTGCCAACAACCTCTTATTTATAGTGTAAACCAAATTTTTTATTACTGGAAAAAATAATTACAGATTTTGTTCCATTCCAACATGTTTACTTCTTTTAACATGGAATATTTTGTTCGATTTTGAATTTTGAATTGTTGCGAAATCTTTTATTGAGCATAACGTAATCGAGCATGATTGATTTTATGATTAGTAATCCGTGATTTTATTAGGTTCCTGTTTAACCGTGATACATGTATATATTATAAATGATAATTATAATTATAATAAATATAAAAGTATGCACTTCAAAGACAAATTTAAACACAATCATAATATGGGGTAAATTACCACGGGGGCTTGGGTGATTATGTCATTATATTATTATTATTATTATTATTATTATTATTATGCTTACGATCATCATAGTATGCGTACAAAAAACATTTATTATGTATTTATTATTCCTTATTCTTAATCTTATTATTATTATTATTATTTCATTTTCCTGACTATAGCATCGATTTATATATATACAAATAACAACCAGTGTATTTAAAATAAAGAGATAAAATAAAAAATATTGAATGAAAAAAATAATTATTTACTACATTAAACATATAAAAATGATTTAATATTTATTTTATAATAATTATAAAAATTCAATAGAACTCCTTAAATAGTCCTTATTCTTTAATCAGGCACTGGTTAAATCATAAATGTTTGTTTTTTTTAAGGAACATAAATGTTTTTTTTTTTGTGAAGGTTAAATCATAAATGTTGTTGTTAATATTACTATAGTTTGATTCTGATTCTGAAATTTAATACTACTTTTTCATTTTCTTTATTTGATTAAATTTGTTATATTTTTTGTATTTGTTTATTTTCATCTTTAATTATTTTTAATTGTTATAACAATTTTTGAATTTCTTCTATATCATTTAATTTCTATAGAGATTCTATATATTCATTTCTTATCCTCTTCATGAAGTTGTTAGCATTAGTAATTTTGAAGGTTCTTGTTTTATTAATTAATTTAATTCTTTTGTTTTAGTATTTAATAATTCTTTTAAATCCTTGTTTTGTTATATATTTATTATTATTTTCTTCATTCTCAAAATGATTTTCTAATTGCTAAAGAGTCTCTTTATTTCTTTTAATATTTTCAGTTTCATCGATTTCTTTTCCTCTACTTATATTATTTACTTCATTTTGTCCTTTTTGTATTCTTTTGTATGTATAATTTGCATTTCTATATATATTAGTATTTTATATTAATAAATCTTTTTTTATTTTTATTTTCATTATTTTACTTAATTCTTTATATCTTAATTAAATTTATTCTAGTATTCCCATTATTTATTGTTTAAGTTATCTTTTATTTAAATGTATTTTTGTAACACTTTATAAATTTATAAAATTGTATAGGGTGATCGATCCACTAAGATTGAGTGGCTTGTCTTAATTGATGATTGAGGGCCGGGTACTGGTACCCTTGAATAGCTCCAAGTACCAAATAATTCACCTATGTCTATAAGAAGTTATTAAATGTACTCATGGAATATGTAGCAAAAAAAATATATGCCTGGAGTAAGTGGATCCCTCCTCAATAAGTGGATCTGGATGATATATTTCATGAAAACTTATTTCCCTACTTCTCATCCTTTACAACTACAGATTTGCACATCTAACTACTGCATCAAAACTTGATTCCTTCAAATTTTTGCTTGAACCTTTTTCTTCAGCTCAACTCAAATCTCCTCAAACAGACCAAACTGGACCTATCCTTCACAAGTCAAATAGAACAAAAAGGGCTCATGAATATTCGAAGGATTTTCATTGTAATATTGCCACCTCAGTAAGACTCAACTTATCTTCAATACAAGGTATTGTAACACATCCATTATTTTTTGTGGTGGCATTTAGAATGGACCAATGCATAAATTGGTCCACCAAACCCCAATAAGTTTTTACTTGAGATAGGAGGTAAACCCGGTTTTTCAATATTTGCAAAAATGCTTATAAGAATTGTATAATTATAAATTGATATTTATGAAATAGACCACAAAACAATATAAAATTACAAAAATTTACCAACTTTTGAAATAATTAAAAAGATGGCAACACAAGTTTATTATTATATTATTATTATTATTATCATTATTATTAAATTCATTTATTTCTTGTTCTCTCTCTTTCCCCCTAGATCTCTCGCTCTCTCTCTCCCCCGCTCTCTTCCTTTCTCTCTCTATCTCTCACCCCCTCTCCCACTCTCTCGGTCTCTCCTCCCTATCTCTCTCTTTCCCTCTCCCACTCTCGCTCTCTCTCCCCTGCTCTCTCCCTCTCCCTCTCTCTCGGTCTCTTCTCCCTATCTCTCTCGCTCACTCATGCCCCCTTCTCTTTCTCGCTCTCTCTCCCTTTCTCTCTCGCTCACTCTCTCTCTCTCGCTCTTTCTCCCCCACTACCTCTCTCTTTCTCTCGGTCTCTCCTCCCTATCTTTGTCGCTCACTCACGCCCCTTTCTCTCTCGCTCACTCTCTCCCTCTCTCCCTCGTTCTCTCCCCCTTTCTTCCCTCTCTATTAAATATAACAATCAATTGTTAATAACTATTTGTAGTGGAAAAGTTATTTTTATACCTATATATGCTTGTGTTAATGCTCACTTGCCTTTTTATTCATTTTTTTTGGGTTTTCTCAGATGTAAAGTTTTCATCTTTTATTTGATTTATTTCTAGGTAGTAGTAGGACTCCAAGGACGTGCATCTAGGGTGTGTGTGGTGGGGGAGGAGGGGGAGGGAAGAGATTGGTTGAAGTTGGAGAAGGAGGAGAGAGGTGGACGTGGGCACGAGGGAGGAGAGAGGGGGTTGACATGACATCCTACATCGCAATGTTTTTAGCCACAAGTGTTGACTATAGGCTCAAAAAGTGATACATCAACAGTCAACTAGGGGTGTCAAAACGGGTCGGCCCGCAAGCGAAAGTGGGCTCAAAATCATAGCCCGTCCCGTTTTAAGGGAGGATTGGCGGGCCAACGGGTCAAAAAACGGACTGGCCCGCCAAAATAAAAAAAAATAAATTTTTTTTTAAAACAAAACACAAACAGGCTAGCCCGCCCTGTTTTCGGGCCAATCAATTTTGGCTTTTTTTGCGGGCCTAACGGACCGGGTCTAAAAATATTGACTCGGCCTGTTTTACGGGCTAAACGGGTCAGCCCGTTGGGCCTAGTCCAAATTGCCACCCCTACAGTCAACTCACTTAAATGACTAAAATAAAAAATATATAATAGGGACCAAAAAAGTTTTACTGAATTTTTAATGAGTAAAAATAAAACACCCCTATATTATAGGGATAAAAACATATTTAAACCAAAAAAATTATCATCAATTTCGTTTTTTAATTATGGGATTTATTTGGGTAAAAGTGTAATTTCATATAATTATGTGGGTTATTTCTCAATTATTGTTTTTATTTACTATATTATACAGACCCCTTTCTGCAATCTAACATTTAAAATTACCTACATACCAGGTAACCCCTCAGAAATCCTGACCGTTCCATTTAATTATTATTATATCGATGGATCACATTTCATTGGGGTTTGGTGGACCAATGAATTACTGGTCCATTCTAAATGGCACCATTTTTTGTTACTTCTTATCCTTCTTTATCCCCATCCCATCTGAAATACACACTTACAATTTCTAAACTTTTTGAACTTCAAACCTTCAGCCAAGCGACACAATCTAAGCATTTGATTCCTACAATGAAAGCCAAACTTAATGCTTTGGAAACAAATAATACTTGGTATATTTGATTAACGGTGGCACTTCATATGGACCAATGCATAAATTGGTTCATGAGGGACCAATTCAATTCTGACCGTAGATATAATAATTAAATAATTGAATGATCCAGATCTTATATGAGTTACCTGCTTAGAAGGTTACCAACTAACTTTAAGGTATTTGTAGAAAGGATGCTTTGAAATACAAATATTACCAGTACACAAATTACGAAATGTGCCCTAAGTTTAGTGTTTTTGTGGATACTACCAAACGACTTTTTTTTCCTCGGGTAGTTTATTTTTTTCTCTAACAAAAAATTTATTTTTTTATTAATAATTATAATTATTTGATGAGCCCCAATAAACAACTTTCTTCCTTGAGTCTCCTCTCTCTCAATATATCTTTCTCTCTCTCTCTCACCCTATCACTAAAAAATCTCTCCCTCTCGCACTCAATCACTCTCTCCCCCCTCTCTCTCACCCTCTCTTGCTCCAGATCCCTCTCTCCCCCTCTCTCTCTCTTGCTCTCTCCCTCTCTCTTCCCCCTCTCTCACTATCTCCCTCTTTCTATCGCTCTCTCCCTCCCCCCTCTCTCGCTTTATCTCTCTCCCCCTCCACTTCTCTTTCCCTCTCTCTCCCTCTCCCTTTCTCTTTCCCTCTCTTTCTCCCTCTCCCATTCTCTAGCTCTCTTTCTCCCATCCTCTCTCTCGCTCTCTCTCATTCCCTCTCCGTCCCTTTCTCTCTCACTCTCTCCTTAAGTCTCCCCCCTCTCTCTCCCTCTCTCTATCGCTCTTTCCCTCCCCTCTCTCTCAGTCTCCCTTTCTCACTCAATCTCTTTCTCCCCATCTCTCCCTCTCTCTCGCTAGAGATGGGAATGAGAGGGAGGGAGCGACAGAACGAGCAAGAGAGGGAGGGGAGAGAAAGAGAGGAGAGGGAGGGAGAGGTTTTAAGATAGCGGGAGAGAAAGGGGAGAGCGAGAGAGAGGGAGGGGAGAGAGAGCAAGCACAAGAGAGGGGGGATAAAGAGGCAAGAGGGAGAAGGAGAGAAATAGGTTTTTCAGAGAGCGAGAGAGAGGGGAGAGTGAAAGGGAGGGGGAGATAGGGCAAGAGAGAGTGGAGGGAGGGTCAGGGAGAGAGAAAGAGTGAGAGAGCAAGAAGGAGAGGGAGAGAGCGATCGAGAGCAAGAGGGAGAGAGAGAATGGGGGGGAGAGAGCGAGAGAGAGGGAGGGAGGGAGAGAAAGCGAGGGAGAAAAGAATAAGAGGGAAAAAGGAGAGGTTTTTTAGAGAGAGAGAGGGAGAGTGAGAGGTTTTTTAAAAAGCAAGAGAGGGGAGAGAGCGGAGAGAGATTTTTCAAAGAGCGAGAGAGTGGGGAGAGTGAGAGCGAGAAAGAGAGGGAGGGAGAGAGAAGGGAAGAGATAATGAGCGAGAGAGAGGGAGTGAGGGAGAGAGAGCGCGAGAGAGAGGGGGAGAAAGCAAGAGGGAGAGGGAGAGAGAGAGGTTTTTCAGAGAGGGAGAGGGAGAAGGTGAGGTTTTTTAGAATAGAATTTAAGCGGGAAGGGGAGAGAGAGCGAGAGAGGGGGAAGGGGAAGGGGAGGGAGAGACAGAGAGAGAAAGAGCGAGAGCGAGAAGTTCAATTGAAGCAATTGAATTTCTAAGAATTTTAAATTCTTTGGAATTTTGAATTTCTCTATCCAAACGCAACCTATAAATATTTGTCTAATTTATTATTATCCATAATAATGGGCTATTTTCATACATATATACACAATGTTTTTGTAATTAATATAAATGATGGACTTATTTCGTAAATATACAATAAATTGGATCTACCTACTATTGCAGGTAAAATTGAATTGGTCCTTGGTGGAGCAATTTGTGTATTGGTCCATATGAAGTGGCACCTTGTTTGACTTGCCTCAAGGAAAAACTCCTATTGGTTGCAAGTGGGTCTACCGAATCATATACAAGGTTGATGCCACTGTAGAACGCTACAAGGTTCGTCTTGTAGCCAAGAGATATATGTTGCAAGAGGGCATTGATTATTTTGACACTTTCTCACCGGTGGCATCCGAAGTCACCATTGTTCGGTTACTTCTACTTCTAATTGCTCTTGTAGCCACCCAGAATTGGCGCATCTCCAATAGTTAGATGTTAGTAACACTTTTCTTCACAGTGACCTTGATGAAGAAGTTTAAATGGAACTTCTTCCGAGTGTTACCACTATTTCCAATCAAGTGTGTCGTTTAAAAAAGCCATTATATGGATAAAGTAAGCAAGTAGGCAATGGTTTGCCAAATTGTCCAAATGAGGGAAGATAAATCTTTTGTTTTCCTTTTCTTCTACTTTCTTTCCTTTTACCCTTCTTTTCTTTTACTTTCTTTTATTAACCAAACATGGCTAAAATGAAATTCGTTACTTTTTGTTTATTTTTTTGTGTACAATACTGTAGAGAACATAAATTAGAGACAATAAGGAGGAAAATTAATTAAGCAATACTTCCACTGGAAAATCAAAGTTTACCGCTCGACTTCTCTCTAAAAGTCCATTGCTAGATCATAACCTTGCTTTGCTGGATCAAATTAAGTGCATGTACTCAACAAAAAATATTTAAAATGATATGTTTTTTTTTTAAGAATAAAATCATATATTACCTAAGAGTAAAGCAGGACTACACAGGTTAATTTGAAATGTAAAATTTTTTACATCAATACTAGCTAGTGTATGGACTCGACCTGTATGAGTCTTTTCATAACAAAAATAATAAATGAAATCTAATAAATAAAATAATTTTATTTTAGAAATAAATAGAGTCAAGAAGATGGATGACACATATCACAACCCAGGTCAGGAGAATGAGACTTAATTTTCTTATATAGTAAATTGATTGATTGATGTATTTTTCATTAAATTCCTTCCTTTTATCGATTTTTCTTAAGCACGACCCTTATTATTATCACATCATTGCTTGTTAATTTAATATGTTTAATACAATACTGAAATTAAGTAGTAAAATGTTTCCAATCGATCGTATGTTTTGAGATAATACATGGATTAAATTGAAACACATGAGAGAGGCGATATGAAATGATATCAACAGATCAATTAGACGTGCACAGCGATTTTTGTGATAAATTGATTTGTATTGTCTAGTTGTTGTCATCCTAAATTATTCATTCATCTTTAGTTGACATCATTTTGATTCATCTAGAGTGAACGCCTTTATTTTATATTTTTTACCATTATTTTGCACTAAAACTTACTATCTTTGTGATCTCAATTTTCCCATTTTCGTACAACTGAAAAGAACATAACATACCATGTAATCACATGCATTTTTAGGGAAATAAAAACTTTTATTACTAGCTACTTTTTTTAATCCCATGTCGATGAACGACACATGAGATGATGAGCTACATAAAAAAAAATCAACATAAAGCATTTAAAAATGCAATACCATAAATCTATTTTTTTTACCTTCCTAAAACATATCCTAATTAGTTACTTATATATGATATGAATATGGTTGTAGCTAGCAGACATAGACACAATTGCAAAGGCGATACCCAGCAATGGAGTCACATTCCCCTACACCCTGATTGTATCCACTAGCACATTTTGCTTTGCAACAATCCTCACTGCACTCATTAGTGCAAAGCCCAAGCCCAGTAGTGCAAGGTTGAGGTGGAGAAGGAGGAGAAGGAGCAGGACAATTGTAAGAGCATGTGCAAAGATTGAATTGGGAATCACATGACCCTTGGCCATCACTATGCAAGGCTTTGCATTTTTTGTCACATTCATCATTAAATGGGCTACACATACCCAAACCTTGTTGTGAGCATGTACCTGATCCACTCACTTGCACTGGTAGCCCCATGTTCACAACTGAAACAATTAACAAAAAATAATAATAATTGTGAGGCTTGGTATTATTTTTAATTTTACTTCAAATATTAGTATCACAATATATTCCACCAAAAATACAAAAAGGAAAAATGTTTCTTACCAGATGCAACTAGAACTAGGATGACAAAGAAATGGGAAAATTTTGAGATGTG
Source organism: Glycyrrhiza uralensis (assembly GCA_030159175.1). Lineage (NCBI taxonomy): Eukaryota > Viridiplantae > Streptophyta > Magnoliopsida > Fabales > Fabaceae > Glycyrrhiza > Glycyrrhiza uralensis. The sequence continues at coordinate 7,352,009 of BRZY01000006.1, forward strand.
GCTGGCCATTCTGAATCTCTCAAGAAAAGTTTAAGTTTGATTTCTATTTTTCTTTTTCTTGGGTTTTCATGTTTGTTGTTCGTGTGTTATTTATAGACCTCTCAAAATGTTCATCAATAAATTGCAATTAAAGGACATTCCAAATCCGGTGAGGGAACATGAATTCTCAATTGGGAAAATAATCAAAATATCAAATCCTATGGATTTTGTTTTATGAATATCTTTGATTGCTTCATTCATTTTTCATTTTTCCCTCTATTTTTGCTGATTTGATTTTTGCTGATTTGATAAATATGTGGCGAACTCAACTCAACAATTCAAATTCAAATTAGTCATACAAATAAATTATATTATAATTTTATTTGAAATTATTTAAACTTCAATTTTAAGTTCTTTCAAACAAAAAAATTTAGTTTAGTGCGTTATATATTTTTTTGTCTGATAAATCTTCATGATTTCTCAAAAACTCAAAGAAACTAATTTCTATATGTGTATGAAAAAGGAATTCAATTTTCCTTAAGAAAAGTATCACCTTCTAATTTGACTAATGAAAAAAAATAGGTATCTTTATATTTTTATGAATCTTGTCATGCATATATTTTATCTAATAACTTTTTATTGATGTTTAATTTATTAATCTAACGAATAGATTAAAAGTTGCTTTAAAAAATGTATATTTGTATCGGACTGCAAACGGCCTGTTGTTGATGGCATCAATAAACCTTCCCATGATAATACAGAATTTGGGGCTATTTTGGATCACTATAGGCTTCAATCTTATGCTCCTAACCCAAATTTGATGGCATCAATCTTATGCTTCTAACCCAAATTTTAGTGTCCATTTTGTTAGAAGGCAGGCCAATATTGAGGCTACTCATATATAGTTTAGCCGAAACAGCTTCTCATTTATCTAGTAGTCATGTTTTTATTTCAGTTTCCTCCATGTATCAAACCTATTATTAATTAAATTTATAAAAAAAAAAGAGATCAAATTACACCGGTGTAACTCTTGGGCGATGTTACACCGCTAATAACTATTCACCGGATAATTATATTATAAAACTCACCGTTGGATTAAAAGATACTATCATGTAGATCATTCCTATAAAATTTCACATCAATCTAAAATCATTTGATGTGTCATTGAGATACGTTAAGATTAATATTTTTTAAAGTGTATGAATTTTGACATATCTCAATGACACATCAAATGATTTTAGATTGATGTGAAATTTTACATGAATGATTTATATGATAATAACTTTTAATCTAACAGTATGTTTGAGAATATAATTATCCGTTGAAGAGTTATTAGCGGTGTAACATTGACCAAAGTGTTACACTGGTGTAATTTGATCCCTCCTCATAAATAAAAGTTGATTAGATGTACCGCACAACTTAAATATTAGTTGATACTTTACCACACAACTTTATTTTAATGACGAGGGATCAAATTACACCGGTGTAACTTTTAGACGATGTTACACTGTCAATAACTATTCACTGGATAATTATATTCTAAAACTCACCGTTGGATTAAAAGATACTATCATGTAGATCATTCCTATAAAATTTCACATCAATCTAAAATCATTTGATATGTCATTGAGATACGTCAAGATTAATGTCTTTTAAAGTGTATGAATTTTGACATATCTCAATGACACATCAAACAATTTTATATTGATGTGAAATTTTACATGAATGATCTATATGATAATAACTTTTAATCCAACGGTGTGTTTTAGAATATAATTATCCGCTGAAGAGTTATTAGCGGTGTAACATTGACCAAAGTGTTACACCAGTGTAATTTGATCTCTCCTCTATTTTAATATATATAATAATATATTTTAAAAGTATAATCAATATAAACAATAAGATTAACCAATTTATTTAAAATTTAATGTTCATGATCCATTATCAAATAGTATCATATGACTCCAACATATTGATTTCATTGATTTCATATCATATAAAAGAATAAACGGAGTAATTGTAGGATATTAGTTAGTTATTAAATTTAGAAACACTGATCATTCATACTAGTTTGATATGCTAATTGATTTTCAAATCATTTTGGAATAATACGCCGTACGTTCCATTTTTTTTTGGGTATGATGTTACTTTTTGTTTCTAAGTATGTGAATTATTATTTTCCTTTGGTCAAAAGTATGTGAATTGTTTTGATGAAGTATAAATGTGAGTTGTAATCTGATCTCCATCCAACGGTTCCAATTTCCAATCTTGTGAGTGCAATTCTCCTCGTTGAAATCTTAGATTCAACACTGGTAAATCGATCCTCATACCTCCAAATTTGGGCCCTATTATATGAAATGGGCCATTTTCATAGACGTTGTGATAATTCTAAATTGAGCAAGTGCTCACAGTCTATGAAATGGCCCATTTGACATCAACCAAAAACAAATAAGTGTTTTGACAAAAAAACAGATCAAATAAGTCCGAAGTTTAACATAAGCATATCTATCTATCTATCTATATATATAAAAAAGAGTGTTGTTGTGGTAATTTAGGAATTTTCTGTCTAAATTAGGGGCAAATAAGTAAACCATTTTATAGCATTTATTGGTATTACTTACGGATGAGTTCAACCGTTTAAGTCATTTAGAATTCACCTCTTTGAATTTCTGTTAGCTAGGCTCTTCATATTCTGCACTGTTTCAATTGCTTTTTAGTCATCCTTTCTCATTCTTTACAGTCGAGGCAACACTTTCTGTGAGTATTGCAGACTATGCTTGGTTGTGATTAGTAGTAGAAACTAGAATGATAGGTGTCTCTTATTTGTTCATGTTGCAGGATGATTAGCAACATAACGGTCAGAAAATTTGTGTTTAAACTTCGTTAGTTTGCACTTTTGCCTCTTAGTACGTTATATCGGATTTTGATTTGTTATTGAGTTCATGAGTTGTGCTTGGATTTCGGCTTATGGGTGTATTGTGTGATTTTTTATTTTATTTTTATACATGTCTTAACCTCTATATGCATTTCATCGTTTCTTCTACTCTCTGCATTGTATATAGGTCAGGAAATTGCTTTCTTTACTATATCATTTTAAGTTAAAGTTATTCTTCTCCATATTTGTGTATGATTAATTACTTTTTTCAAGGAATTAATCAATTATGGGTCTTTACTTTCCCTTCCCCCTTTGTTTAATCTCTTTTGTTTTTATCAAATATGCATCTATAGTAAACTCTTAGTATATTATTAAGCGAGCAATAGCAAAGGTATCAAATATATTGCATCAAACCCAACGTAGGCATCATCAAGCCAAAGGAAAAGGTGTGATCGATGTTGCTATTATTTTTATGTTACCTCCCTCCAATATTTATATTTTGAATAATATCATAATTATATATATGGCTATAAAATGATATCATAATATCATTTTTTTGCAAATGAAATTGTATCAACTTTCCCTTATTTTTCATAGAATGCGATATATATTAAATTAATAGCTCCATGAATAATATCCAGTTCTAACTTCTAACTTTAGTAGTTACTTATTTTTCATCTATATATTATATGTTATATATGCAGTCTGTGAAGGCTTTGAATATGTGTGTGTATATATTACTGAATATGTCCCAAGGTTAAGGAGATAGATCATTGATTTTTAACTCCCAATATATAGATACAAAGAAAATGAGGTGAAAACACTACTCTCATGTTTATTTAGCAAGAAAGAGTAGACAATAGTTACAACGATTTAACGTTGTGAAGAGCACAATTTATTTGACAGTGTAGTTAAAGCTCTCATATCTAGATTATTATGGCGTATATATGTCATCCAAGCTATATGTTAAGGTGTGGAATGTTGGACGAATACTTCCACCTAATTAATGACTTGCAAATTGAGCTTAGTGTCAATGAACCAACTCATTTGTGTCATTGGGTAAGTTGTTCATATATTGTTATTGAGTATATTTGTAACTTATTGGTTTGATGATAATTTCTATAACATTATATATCATCATTCTCATGTAAGGGTATCGAAACAAAAATGAGTTTTTTTCAATAAATTAAGTTATAAATTATAATAGAAAAATATATAATATTATTAGGTAAAAATGAAGAATTTTAATGGAATAAGAAGATAATGCTCAATTGTTATCTTGCCCAAATTGTTTCCTTTCCTGACATTCTCATGCTTAATTGTCGTATTTAATCTCTCAATTGTTGTCTTTTCTTGGTTCTCAGGTATTTCCTCTCTCAATTGCTATCCTTTTTTTAAAATAGGTAAATATTAGTAAATTAGTAGTTATGTTAGTGAAGAAGGTTTGAACCCATAATCTCCTTATCACTCCAATCTCTATGTTTCTCCCAAAAACCAACAAACAACCTTATTCTCAATTGTCGTACCCGTGTCTATGTGTCCGTGTGGCTTTTGGCTTCCTGTAAGCACAAAATGGTATTGGAGTGAGAAGTACACAGATAGTAAGGTGTGATACCTTCTTAGAGATGATGTTTACATTCTTTATGCATGAATCTAAAGGAAATATATGTGGATGAGACTTTTAGACAAGTTAGATAAGAAGCTAATGTCACAAAATCAGCATTGGAGGTTGGTCTTCAATAAGCTATTCGACCCTTTGATGGATTGTCCTTGGTATAAATGTATCTTTTTATGTTACATATAATCTAATGCAGTTCTAATTGCTATAATATTTTATAATTTTTCATGTCTCTGGCAACCTTTCCTTTTATTGTATTTTTTAATATAATATTATTGTAATATTTTTTAGGGATCCGCTGACTCAATCATTAGAGATAACAATTAGTGACTTGAGAGGACAAACATTCATTTGTGGGGAGTAAGGTCGGTAGACTAATTTTTACTGATGTTTTAAAAATTGATAGATAATGTTGTTGGATTTTATACAAGAATTGAATCTGTTTGAAAGGTGTCTATTAATTATGAAGTGAAATCTTATTTAGTTTTCAACATTTTCCCCGCATCCACATTCTCACCCCTCTATAAACCAGGTGCTTTTAAACATTTAAGTAATTTAGCTAGAGCATCTCCAATGCTAGAACCAATTTTGAGTTTCTAACTTTTTTAGAGAGTCCAAAGATACCACATAAAAATCAATAACTTTCACTATTTGCCACTCTAATAGTACAAATCAACTTGGATTCTTAACTTGCTTTTAGCTATGGGTTCTACAATCACTTTGATGTTGCGGGAAAATAATATTTTCATAACAATTTTTGGATAAATCATTACTCATTTCATTTTTATTATATTGTACGCTAGCTAATTTATTGAAAATTTCCTTTTGTCTATACAAATTTGAGTTTTTAATACATTTATAATATCTATATGTAAGTTTATTATTAAAGATCTTTTAGATAAAATATAGATGAACTCTTTTTTTGATAGTACATTAAAGAATTAACATTTAACTTAGGACACAAACATTTTATGTGAAAATATGATAAAATAAGAAAAATTAGAAGAAATTACACATTATTAGAATTTATATATTATTTATTAAATATATAATAATTTAAAAATACATTTTTATTAACCTAATTTATTGAATGTTTTCTTTCATCTAACTAAATTTGGCAATATATTCTACAATAATATGTTTTAAATATTATTTGTGATAAGGAATTGGGAAATGAAAAATATATTGCAAAAAATATATATTTGAAAAATTATATTGTATTTATTAAAGTTCATGACAGCATTTATGCATTTAAAAAAAATTCTAAAGTAATAAAATAATTATTCTCCGCACATTATATACCCATGCATCGCATGAGTCACGGTTTAGTAGAGATATATAACATTTAAAATTTATAACTGCAACAGTTGACCAAAAAAAATTTATAACTACAAATGAAGAAAATGAATGAAAAACATATATATACATATACATTTATTAGAAGATAAGCAACGTTAGAAATCCCTTTTGTTTTACCTTGAAACTACAGTTTTTATACATTTTGGGGAACAAAAAATTAGTATACCTTGTTTTACTAAGCTGTTGCCGAAATTAAACTACAACTCCAAGTCATTAAATTTTTTTGTAAATTAATTTGTATAAACTCCCTCCCTTCTGGATTGACCACTTCCAAGCTCATAAAATAAAAGATTAATGTCAACGATTGTTGAATTGAAAAACTTATCCTCAGTGGGTAGCGGTTGGAAAGCGGCATAAACATTTGAAGCCGCCGACGCCATAAGTAACAATGTAATGACAAATGAAAAAAAGATTTGTTTGATACTCTTTGGCACGTACGCTTCAATATTGAGAGAGGATCAGAAAGATTGGAGAATATATAGAAAGAAAAAAAATGTAATAGAAAAAAATAAAGTGTAAAATGACGTGTAAAACTAAAAGCATGAGGTGTGAGAATATTATTATTCTATGTTGAAATGAATTAAGGTTCATTCATGATATAATTAAGTACAGTTTAGATTAACTTCTAGTTTATAAAAAATTAATTGAGAAAATATTTAATTTCTAACTTAAGAAAAGCCCTTAGACCATCTGCAACGTGGGGTCTTAACAAGCACTTGTGTGCAGTAACCAGTGATGCTTATCCAGTGTATTGCGTGGGAGCAAATTTTAAATAGTAGTTTAATAGGATCAGGTGCTTAGTGCTCTTAAATAGTACTCCCTCTAGTCTCAAATATAAGAAAAAAAGTACATGTATATGGTTCAGATATGATCCAGATGCATGTATTTTTTTTCTTATATTTGAGACCGGAGAGAGTAATTTAAATCAGTGATGCTTATCTTATAAGCACTTGTTCTTATTTAAAATTATTTTTGTAGGCTAGATTGCTTTTTTTAAATAAAAAAATGAGTGATGTAGGGATATTAATGATATCAATTGAAGAATTTTTTTGGAGGTGCCGAGGAAAGGGTGGAATATGTTTATAAGATATTTAAATTAAAAAAAATTTAAAATAAATAATGTGTACAAATAGGGTTCACTTAAGAACCCCAAACAAGACCATCCATTGTGGATGCTCTTATTAGTTTATAAGGATTTATGAAAAAGATAAAAATGTTTAATTGTATTTTTGGTCTTTCAGGTATTATGATTATATTATTTGATCTCTCACGTATTATGATTGTGTGATTTTGGTTCTCTAAGTTTCAATTACGCGATTTTAGTCCTCCAAATATCACAATTGTTACAATCAGATTCATTTGTCATTATGTTATTTTTAACAACAAGAACCTACGCGGCACAAGTGAGCCGACTTAATGTTAAATCAGTCTCACGTGTGTTGCATATATTATTGGGGTTGAAAATGTCATGGTGACAAATGGATGTATTTGTAACAATTGGAATACTTGGGGACCAAAATTGCACAATCATGATATTTGAGCGATTGAAATTGCGCAATTGAAACTCAGGAACCAAAATCGCACAAATGTCTTACATGGGCGACCACAATCGTGCAATTAAACCTAGGGAACTAAAATTGCACAATTGTGATATCCAAGAGACCAAAAGTATAATTAAGTTAAGATAAAATATATAAGAGCTTATAAAAAAAAGTTAAAACACTAAAATTGATTTCAATTTACTATAGAGAATCAGGAATTTCAAATAACACATACATGGTTTTCTATGTGCACATACATGTCTGCAGAGCTATTAGTTCCGCGGGTTTATTTTTCTTCCAATACACACATGTCCGTGGAACTATTAGTTCCGCGAGCTGTAATTCTCTGCAGAACTAATAGTTCTGCGGATTTATTTTTTTCTAACACACATATGTCTGTGGAACTATTAGTTCCGCGGGTTGTAATTCTCCGCGGAACTATTAGTTCCGCAAACATGTGTGTGTTAAAAAAAATAAACCTACAGAACTAATAGTTCTGTGAATGTGTATGTGCATATAAAAAATCATATATGTGTTATTAAAAATTCCTAGAAAATCAGTTATTAAGACCATTTCATATTTTCATCTTTCTCTATTCTATAAATATTTACATAAGTGTATCTAAATTAATTCTCAGTCGTACCCTCTCTCTCCTCGTGCGTGTATGATAAAATGACTTAAAAGTTTTATACTACATCCGATCTTATATAAAAAAATTTAGGGTTATTTTTTTATCTAAATTATAAGAAATATAAATCTATTTTAAATATATTAATTGTATAAAATTCTTTTTATATTTCTTGGAGAGAGAATACTATACTTGAAAATTAAGAGTGATTTAATATCATTAAATGTATAAACTACTATTTTAATCATTTACTATAGAGATAATTTTAGAATAAAATTTATATTAATTATAACTAATTCATTTAACTACTTTTTATTAATTTTAGTGAATTAAATATTTGTCTCTTATACATAAGACTAAATGTAATACTGAATTTACTTAATTTTAGTACATTTAGTAAAAAAAATTACTTTTAATTCACATTTAATGACTGACATGTATCCTTATCCCCTTCCTCACTTGAGAGAGATGAGATAAGGAAGAATAAAATTTTTTAATTACTTTTTGAAATTCTTAATTATTACACACAAAAATATGAGCTTTAATTTACTCCGGCTAACAAATTTTGGAATCATACTCCTTTTTTTGTAAAAAATAAGACTTGTTCCTTTTTAGTAAAAAAAAAAAAAGACTTGTTCCTTTTATTTTATTTTTTTGGTCATGACTTGTTCCTTTTATATACTACTACATAATGCATTCGGTAAATGCTATGTCAAACATGTCTGTTGCATTGAGTCAAAAAATAAAATGTCAATTATGTCTGTTGCATTGATAATATCGCAATAGGATATATTATAAACTTAATCAGAGATGTGGAACTAGAAAGCAACTCCGGCAATTTTAAAATTGACGGCCGGGGGGGGGCGGATTTTAATTTGATGGTGGAAAAACAATAATGAGACTTTTACTTTTTGTTCTGCATTTTAAACAATAATATAACAAAAAACAATGGTAAGCTAGAAATGTCTCAGCATGTAATTCATCCTTCATCGAATGTAACCCCATATTTACTTGCAATTAGGTTGTAATTCACTTTGATTTTTTTAAATAGTCAGATCGCTCACTAAGTTTTAATCCCAACTATTTCTATATAGTTATACGACTCCTCTCACTTAATATACCTTATATTTCATCCCAAAAACATAATAGTTTGCAAGTTAATTTGTATCACAATATTGAATTGGTAATTTAAAGCTGACGTAAAGCGTGACGTGGGATAAATGTATCTCATAGCAAAGTAATGAGTGGCTTGGAGAGGGAGGTGGCTATGACTTTTTAATTTATTTTTTTTTGGGTCAAGTATGACTTTTTAGTTTGAGTTAGGTAATCCTTTGTGTCTTTTTTTGCGGTAGTAGGTGAGCCTGCCTCTCACATATTTCACAAGTTACAAACTTAGCACTTATTAAAAAATACTTAAAAATTTGTAATATTAATTATGAGATTTTAAATAGTGAAACTAAAATCTGTATCTTAAATTTTTTTAGAAATTCTTTTATTTAACTTTCTATTATATGAACTTTTTTAAATGAATCATTTTAAATTTTATTTTAATTAAAAAATTAAAACACATAATTTTTTTTTTTTGAAAGAAAACACACCTAAATTTAAAACTAGTGCAAACTGAACATTAACTTGAACTCCTTTATTCATTCTTAACTCATTATTGGCACTCCACATTTGTAATTCACCGTCAATATTCTTCTTTTATTTTGTTTTCTTACCTTCTAATTGCTTCCATCTTTACCCTTCATTCCACCACGACTCAATTTTAAGAAATAATTATTTATTATTTACGAGTAGTTATAAAAAAATAATTTTTAAAAAACTAAACTAAACACAAATTAAAGTCTCAATCACACGAGCCTCTCAGTTTTTGGTTATCACAGTGCAACAAATAGATTCGGAGGATTTTCTATATCCAGGCTACAAAACAACTCGATTATGTAGCATTTTGTTACTATATTTTTTTCACCCACAGCATTCCATGAGAAGCCAATATTTGACTAATTTGTATTTGGCGAAGAGTTAAGTAAAATTTGGCACCTACGTACAAATTGGTGTGAATCGTACGAATTGTTAATTTTGGGTCTGATGCTTCTATATAAGGGGTGTGAATCGATTTTCATAGGTGTGAACGCATCTGGAATGAGAAGTTTGGATTTTTGGCAATTTCTGACGCTTCCATATTAGGAGTGTGAATGTTTTCACAGGTGTGAATGGCTCTGAGATGAGAAGTTTGTATTTTCGTGGATAGGATCTGACGTTTTCACACTAGGAGTGTGAATTTGTTCACAGGTGTGAACGGCTTTGAATTGAGAAGTCTGCATTTGAATTTTGTTCACATCTGCGAATGGTTCTAACATAAGAAGTCTGCAATTTAGTGGATAGAGTTTAATATTTTCACACTGGGAGTGTGAATTTTCCACAGTAGTGAATGACTCTAGATTAAGAAGTATGTATTTACGTTAAATTTTGAAATTTATTTATTGGTTCCAGTAAGGGCAGAGCTAGCGGTGTTTTATTTCTTTTAACATAGTGAGATCATGTTTCACATTGAGATTGTGTTGAGAAAAATTATCATGTAACATAATGGTAGGATCACTTGTTATATATTTTTGTAACAGCATATGTGATATTGTATTCCTTGTGCTATGTCATATATTTATATCAATAAAATTCTTTTTGTCTTTTCAAAAGTTCCATTATCAGCTTAGATCTACCAACCAATCTCATCCTTTAAGGGTGTGTTTGGCAAGGAGTTTTTGGAGGGGAGAGGAGGGGAGAATTTACTTTAATATTTTAGTTGTATAGATAGGGAAAAAGAATGGAGAAAACATTTTGAAACTCTCAAAAATCCTCCTTAGTCATCCTCTCTAGTATATTTTCAAAAACCCTTTAATTTAGGAGAACTCAAAAAACACACTAAAAATGTGACTTTAAAAGATTTTGGAGAATTTTCACATAGTTTTTAAATACTCAAATAGTTAAAATATTGATTACAAACCCTTTCTTTATCTCTCCTCCCTCTTAAAACTCCCAAATACACCCTATAATGGAACGCATGAACTTGTGCCCAACAAATAGATCTTATAATTTTTTAACCATTTTTGTGAGTCAGTGAAAGTTTCTAAAATGATATAATATTTTTTTTTGACAATTAGAATGATATAGTAGAATATACTGTACGTCATATTCAATATTTTTTTTGGGTCAAGTCATATTCAATACTTAAACACGTTATAGTTCATTAGTAAGATAATATACTGTTTATAAAACAGATTCATAAATTTAAATTTCTTGACTCGCGAAAATACATCTGTATCTTGCTTTATTTTATTATAAAAAATAAAACTATACGTAACGTAATTATACAATATGTAATAAATTTGATGTTAGATACCTATGTTAGTTTGCACGTGCAAACATTTACCTACGTTCTTTGCTGTATTTTTTTTTCCTTTTCCGTATGCTTATGAGTTTATCTAACAATATCTAGTTTTTTGGTAAATAATGCTGAAGGAAGGAAACTATAATCCCGCAGGAACACACTAACAATATATAGTTTGCGATTGGGGAAAAAAATCTAGTTTTGATTTCTCATGGTATCTTTCGCGCGCAACTATAGAGACTAATTCATTTGAGGATGTGGTGGAGCGCAGACTAATTCCTTCAAGGATCTGAAACACATTTAAGGGTTGTCTATTCCAAGTAGTAAATTTCCATATGCATAAGCCCAGAACCGACCACATGCTTAAGGGTGTTAGAGATGAAGGAAAGAAAGAACACACACACACATAAGGATTGAATACAGAGAGATGCAGAAAAGATCTTTTCATTCAATGAATCACTTACATCACACAGGGTCAATACCCCTTTATTCACTTTATACAAAGACTAACTAACTCTAAATCAGTTATAACCAATTGACACTTACACCACTAACTAACTAACTCATTTAAGATTGAATTACACCACAACACATCCCTTTAATTCAGGGCTTACAAGGACACAACGATCAAGTTTGCGTCAAACGCTTGCGTCCAACTCCCACGTCTAACACCTGCGTCCAATGGTTGCGTCCAACACCTGCGTCCAACGCCTGACTGATACTTTGCAAAACTGGTTCAAATCATAACAAGGACACAACTCCCAGCATACTCCTTAATTGCTTGAACCTTTCAATCTTCAATGGTTTAGTTAGCACATCAGCCACTTGTTCTTCAGATTGTAGAATTCCAACTTCAACTTGCGACTGTTCACTTCTTCTCTAAGAAAGTGAAACTGGTTCTCAATGTGTTTACTACTTCCATGAGAAACCAAATTTTTGGCCAAGTTTATAGCATCAGTCCACACACAGCTCCAAAGGCCTCATCAAATCAATGCCAATTTCTTCAAGCAAGGAATCCAGCCACAAAGCTTGACATGCAGCATAAGAAGTTGCAATGTATTCAGCCTTGCATGAAGATAATGCCACAACTGGTTGTTTCTTAGAACACCAAGAGATTGGGGCTTCCAGAAACTGAAACACATAACCAATAGTGCTTCTTCTATCCACCTTGTCACCACATCAGTCTAAATCCGAAAGTCCAACCAACTTTGCACCCCTTCGATCTGTCAATCTAGGAAACAACACACCATAGTCCAAGGTCCCTTTAAGATACCTTTGAATCCTTTTTACTACAATCAAGTGGGAGTGCCTTGGTTCACCCATAAATCTGCTCACCAAGCCAACTCCAAAGCAAATATCAGGTCTGCTGTTACAAATATACCTCAAGCAACCAACCATTTGCTTAAACAAGGTCACATCTGCCAACTTCTCATTACTATCTTTAACCAGTTTCAAGTTTGTCTCAACTGGAGTAATTGCAGGGTTGCAGTCGATCATATCAAACCTCTTTAACACCTCAGTCACATACTTTTTCTGATGCAAAACAATTCCTTGATCAGTTGGCACAAATTCCATTCCTAAGAAGTTTGAGAGCTCACCAAGATCTGACATTTCAAATTAAGACTTCATACTGTCTTTGAATCCTTCTATTCCCCTCACATCACTTCCAGTTACAAGAAGATCATCAACATAAAGGCACAACAGTAGCATTTTTGTCTCAGATTTATTCTTTACATAAACACCATATTCTACTGAACACCTTTTAAAACCCTGCTGCTGAACCAGAAAGGAATCAATCCTTTTATTCCAGGCTCTAGGTGCCTACTTCAGACTATAAAGTGCCTTCCTTAATCTGTAAACTTTCTCTTCTTGCCCCTTAATCTCAAACCCAGGTGGTTGAGATACATACACTTCCTCCTCCAATGGACCATTAAGCAAAGCAGATTTGACATCTAATTGAAATAATGGCCATTGGTTACAGCTAGCAAGATCAAGACTAACCTGATTGTTTCAGTCCTAGTCACTGGAGCAAAAACTTCTGAATAATCCAGGCCCTCCCTCTGCAAGAATCCTTTTGCCACAAGCCTAGCTTTGTGTTTGGCAATGGATCCATCAGGCCTTAGTTTCAGTTTATACACCCACTTCACATTGATTGGCCTTTTGTTTGTAGGCAGATTAACCAGCTCCCATGTCTGGTTCTTTTTTATAGACTTCAATTCTTCTTTCATTGCATTTCTCCACTCCACTTCCTTCAAGGCTTCTGTATAGTCAAGTGGCTCAACTCCAGCAACTAAGGCAAAGTGATCTGGTTCATCTTCCTATGATACAACATTGCCTGTAAACACTTCATAATCAGCAAATCTGCTTAGCATTTGTCTTGTTCTCTGAGGTCTCTGGATAGCTGCAGGTTGTTCATGTCTTACAATAACCTCTTCCTTATGTGGTTGATCATTTTCTTCTTCTTTCCATAACCCCAGAATCAAGATATTGGAGCCTGAAGTCCCAGATTTATTGTTTTTCCAGTCCCAGGATTCTGCTTCATTCACTTTCACACATCTACAGAAAACTATTTTCTTTGAGTCTGGACTGTACAGCCTGTAAGCACCAGTTGCATGATAGCCAACCAGCACCATAGGTTCACTCTTATCCTGTAGCTTCTTCCTCTTTTCATAAGGAATGTGAGCATAATAAAGAGAGCTAAAGACTTTCAAGTGTGACACTGAAGGCTTAATTCCTGACCACACTTCTTCAGGTACACGATCCTGCAGCCTTTTTGTTGGGCACTTGTTGAGGATGTAGGCAGCTGTGGTGGAAGCCTCACCCCAGAATGAGTGTGGCATCTCCTTCTCTTTCAACATACTCCTCACCATGTTGAGGACAGTTTTGTTTCTCCTCTCTGCAGGCCCATTGTGTTGAGGGGTATATGGAGCAGTCACGTTATGTTGGATGCCATGTTTTACACAAAAAATGTCAAATTCATTAGAATTGTATTCCCCTCCACCATCAGTTCGAAGAATTTTAATGGACCTCCCACTTTGATTCTCAACTAAGGCTTTAAAATTTTGAAATACATCAAATACCTCACTCTTAGCCTTAATCAAATATAACCATAGCATTCTACTGTACTCATCTACAAATGTTACAAAATATCTGTTACCTCCAAGTGTGTGATCTTCAAAAGGACCATAGACATCCAAGTGGATTACACTAAGCAGATCAACAACTCTCATTGGCAGGTGCGAGGTAAAAGAGTTTCTGGATTGCTTGCTTATCGGGCAACCTTCACACAGCTTGTGTGGGACTCGAATTGCAGGTAGTCCCTTCACCATTTACTTGGTACTCAGTTGATGCAAGGCCTTAAAATTCAGGTGGCCACATCTTGAGTGCCAAAGCCAGACTTCATCACTTGTCACAACAGCCATGCACTGGACTTCAGCTGCTTTGATGTCAAATTGGAAAGTCCTATTGTTGGATAAAGGTGCTTGCAAAATTAGTTTCTGATCTGAATCATACATCTTCAGACTTTGGTCCTACGTTTCAACACTGAACCCCTTCTCAATCAATTGGCCCAAACTTAACAGATTGCATTTCATCTCAGGGACATATAACACATTTTTTATTAGTGATAATTTCCCATTCCTCCTTCTGATGGCCACAGTGCCAACCCCTTCTTCTGTTACTGACCTGAAATCAGTAAACCTCACCTTGCTCTTCTTATTGGTGTCTATGTCATTTAACCACTCCTTTTTGCATGTCATATGATTGGAACACCATGTGTCGAAATGCCAGGACTCAGATTTTGATAAGGAAGCACAATCTGTAGTGGTCATGAACACTACTGGATCTGATTCTGAAGTTGAATCATCTTTGGCTCGGTGAGCATCATCGCCGTTTTTCTTCTTGTGATTATTGGAGCCAACTCTGCACTTATCTGCAAAGTGGCCATATTTTTTACAGTTGAAGCACTTGATCTTCTTCCTATCAACCTTCCTCTTCCCTTCACCTTTGCCATCCCCTTTTTTGTATGAGGATTCACCCAGATCAGTATCACCATTAGAGTTATCCTGGTTGGAGGAGGACTTGCCACTTTGACCACCCTTCCAGGACTTCCTTTTCCCTTTCTCCCTCCAGTTTTTGCCTATGTCATGACCCTTGCCCTTGCCCACATGGACCTGCAATGCCTGATGTTGGCTATTCGCATTGGATCTCTCAAGCATTCTCTGTTCATGAGCCTGCAGAGAACCTTGTAATTCTTCTATCTACATGGTGGTGAGATCCTTTGAATCTTCAATTGCCACAACAATGTAATAAAACTTGGGGAGCAAGGTACGCGTCACCTTTTGCACAATAAGGCGATCTTGCATCTATTCTCTATAGGCCTTCATTGAATTGGCCAAGTTCAAGATTCTGGTGAAATAATCACCAATCTCTTTTGATGACTCCATCTGCAACAACTCAAACTGCCTGCGCAGAGTTTGCAGTTTTACCTCCTTGAGTTTATCCCTTCCTTCATAACACTTGACTAAGATGTCCCAAGCTTGCTTGGAAGGCTTCGCGAAAGCAATTTTCTTGAAATGACCATTGTCAACACTTTGATGAATCAAGAACAAGGCCTTTCGATCCTTCTTCCTGGATTCTTTGTAAGCAGCTGCAGCGCAACATCATCTGGGTTGTCTCCAAGCTCCTCATAGCCGTTCTTGACTGTCTCAAGCACATCTTGATAGTCAAGAACCACTTCCATTTGCGTGCACCATCTCTCCTAGTTCTTTCCGTCAAGAACTGGAAGATTACCCATTAGATTTGCACCAAAATTTGCCATGGCAGGATCAGCAACACCTCACTTACACACTCAGATAATGCCTCAATAACACTCGTGTCTGAAGCTCACTGTAACATCTGTTTTTGGGATTTACCGTTCTTATTTTGTCTTATATGAATTTTTGTGATATAAATGTTTTCAGATTGATTTTTAGCTTAAAAATAGGATTTAAATATGCATATTTGAGAATACTTTTGAAAACGATTAATTTTCAGCTTTCGTCGGGTCTATTTGCAATGTCTGTTTCTTTGTTTTACCGTCCTTTTTCTGTTTTATATGAATTCTTGGGCTTAAATATTTTGAGATTTATTTTTGGCTTAAAATTAGGGGTAAAATACACGCATTCTTGAATACTTCTGAAACGGTAGTTTTTAAGTCAACGTCGGGTCTTTTTACAGAAAATGATTTACGTTTAACTAACGGAAAAAGATTTAAATAACTTGATTGTGTCAAATTAATCCAGAAAACAAACTTCCTTCACAAAAGTTGGTTCTTTTAATATCTAGAATTTTCTGAAATTTTTGGAGAACTTTCAAAATTTACCGAAAACTACGCTAACCAGGGGCGTATAGCGTAAAAATCTTGTTTCGCGATATAAAATTTCGTGACAAAGGTCCACAAGTACTTTATATTTTATTTTTAATTATTTATTTGAGGATTTTAGAAATTATTTCTGTGTAAGTTTCGAAAGTACACTTTTTCAGAGTTATACCTGCGAAACTGTGAAAACCAAAGAGATCGCACTACCAATAAATTCGAAAATCATGCTCTGAGTTTATTTTCACCCTTTCATGGCATTTTTAAGCAATCTCATTGATTCTCACACTTTAAATTAATTTTAGAATTTTTGAGTAGTGAAATGACATTTTTACCCTTGATTTCTAATCTTTTTCATACAAACCCTACGGTTACTTTGGTAAAATCACATTCCACCTCTTCTAGCCCCATTTGGCCGACCTCCTCATGCAAGTGGGAGAGGAATTCAATTTCAAGTCACCACTTTGAACCAATCACAAAATTTCTTGATTTTCTTAATTTTCTAATTACTTAGCTTAGTAAGGAAGAAAAGGAAAAAATGATCCCATGCTATTCTACAACCCTTGGTTGCTATATATATATATGAATATATATAAAGTATTTGTTTGCTTTATGTTGTGTTAATTTTATGTGTGTATATTTATATATATATATAGGTATATATACGTGTATATTATGTTTAATCCTATAAGAAGAAACTTACTTTCAAGTTAAGTAATGATTTGGATGACAGGATCGGTCATAAAATTATTATTGTTTTCTTACTGTTTAAGGTCAAGGTATGGAAGTAATTAATCCATTAGCTTGCCGGTAGCAGAAAGATAATAATGGTAATGAATATGAACTGGTAGGTCAAAAAATCCTAAAAATAAAGAAACTTAAGATTCGGTCTCAATCAAAGGAAAGAAAATATTCGGTAGTTGCGGTAACAATATCAAAAGAAATACAAAAATGTTGTCTTTAAGATTAAAAAGTTAAAGCCTATAGCTGAGTAGAATAGTGTTAGAAATTTTCATCATATGAGGATTATTGCTAAAACTCCAACAGTCATTGAAAATGACTTACTAAGATATTTTAGTAATAAAAGGATCAAGGGTATAGTATGGTAAGAAATAATTTTATAGAATTCTTAGAGTAAATAAGTTCTCTTGGATAAGAAATAAGGAGGAGGATTAAGTATGGATCTAAGAAATTAATAGAAGGTATTCTTGACTCAAATCAAGGCTAGAGAAGTCAAAATAAGTTAGATTGATCTCTGATAGTTAGTAAGATTAAGTGTTGATCAAAGAGGATACAGAAATTGGTAGAAGTTAGGCCTCAAGAAATTTTAAGGCAATAGTTTGCACAAGTTATTGCAAATATTTTCTACATAGTACTCAAAAGGGTACAGGAGTTTTTGGGGATTACAACAAATAGGACCTGATTATAAGCATGATTACGGTTAAGTTTGAATATTTGGCAAGGAACTTTTGAGGTCTAGTTCAAACTTGATGAAACATGGGAGTACAAACAATTATTGAGGTAGGACTTAGTATGGATTAAGAAAAAGAATTTTAGCATTAGAAATCCGTCAAAAGGAAATGTCGGAAAAATGGAGAAAGAGAAAGCGATAGGGAAACATGATGTTGGAAGGCTATTACAGCAAATGGAGTAAGGACAAAGAAGCAAGAGATTACACTCCGAACCATTAAATGGACGAGTATGTTACATCTAAAGGTTAGTAGTAGATCATTTGAATAAATATAGTGGTGATAGGTAATGGAAATTATTCCAAAGAGAGGACAATTGTCCTGGATACTTATTTACGAAATTTCGAGGATGAAATTATTTTTAGAGGGGAAGAATGTAACATCCCGAAATTTTCACTTATAAGACAAAGTGTTAATTTCTAAGGATTAGAACTACCTTGAAGTTTTTCGGACAAAAACTTAGTAGTTTAGAGCTAAATACGGAAGTCAAGAAACTATATACGGACATTCTGATTATTAGGATAAATGATAAATGAATTTGGAAAATTCATACAACACTTCCAAAAGGTATTTAAGGGAAGATATATTAGTTTGAGGACATATAAAGGTTTTAGGAATTAAGTTTGAATTTTAAGAGGAAGAAACAAAGAAATTACGGTTTTAGTCCCTTGTAGACAGAACTCCATAGTCTGTTAGTAAGGAAAGGAATACATACCAGTGATAGAAAAATAGATGAGATAGAAATTACAGAGACGTGATAGAAACCTAAAGAAAAATAGAATGACTAGTTACGGTTAAGTATTACAGTATAAATAGTGAAAATAGTTAAGTTTCTATAGACTTCTGTTTTCTGTATTTTCGTCTTTTGTCTATTTTAAATGATCTGGTATGATCTAAGTTATAAGAAAATTATTTTAGACTTATAATGAAGGTTTTAAAATACTTATGAAATTATTTGATAAAAACAGTAATTTTTCCTTACTATTTGACATCCGTATTTACCGTTATTGACGGAAAAGGGTTTTAATAACACAAGTATGTTAACCCAACATTTTCAAACAAAATTGCTTCACAAAAGTTGATTCTTTTAATATTTGTCATTTTCTGGGATTTTCTTAGAATTTTTCGAAAACTTTTAAAATTACCATTTTGACCCTGTTATTTTTGGAAAGCGTAAAACCCTGATTCAGAAACCGATTTGAGGTCAGAAAAAGATTTTGAGTAGCTAAATCATGTTTTTATATTTTTTAGGATTTTTGGAAATTATTTCATAATTTTCTGAAAAACGGATCAAAACGCTACTTTTTCGACGCTTACCAAATACGGAAAGCGGAAATTTCTGGTCCAAAATCGATTTATGTCGAACAATGAGGGCTCAAAATCAAATTTTAAGAAAGACCATTAGTAATTAAATTCAATTTGCAAATTTTCAAGAATTTTTCTGGAATTTTCTGAAACAGTGCTGTTTTTCACTTACGGCGCGTTGGTTTTCCTTTGTTCTTGCAAACCGTAAGGCTTACCCTTACTGTAAAATTTCCAAAACTCTTCCATAACAATTTTATGTGTTATTCTTAAGATTTCTTATTGATTCTTACTATTCTGAATTATTTTTAAGTATTAGATTAGTAAAAAGACTATTTTGACTCTTAATTGCGGAATAAGCCGAATTGAGACGAATAGAGGTATAGTGGCTATGATATAGGAACTTAGGAACTTTGAGGGCTTCAAATACAATTATAAGAAGTATATATGAGTGGGGGAACATCATGATGACCTTGAATAGTAAGGTGGGCAAGTAAAAAGACCATTTTGCCCTTAGTTCCCACTTAAAACTACCTAAACCCTAGGTTTTTGTCCAACCGCGAAATTCCATCCACCCATGTCTTGCACCATATCCTTCACCCTCCAATGCTGAACCGTCTCTGGGAGCTGCAAAGCAACCTCCCCCAGCTAGATGTGTTTATCAATCCACACATCACTGCACACTCTGGCAGTGTTCCCATCGCCAATAGTCCAGACCTTGTGCGCATCCAGTTTAGGCCTAAGCCTCACCAAGTGTTTCCAAAAAGTGGAGTCAGTAGGTTGCGTCACCCACTCACCTCTCTCCCATCCCTCTCTCCCACATTTGCCTCGCAAGACTTCCATCCAAATGTTATTGTCTGCCGAGGTCAACGCCCGTGCAGACTTAAGTAAGCAAGCATCATTCATGGTGACCAAGTCACGCAGTGCCAATCCACCCCTCTCCTTTGGTTGCTGCAGGATTGGCCATCCTATCAAGTGCGCCTTGCGGACCTGACCATCATCTCCCCAGATAAATGAGCATTGCATGCGCTGAATATCATCAAGGCAAGATCGCGAAATACTTAATGACATCATCGGGTACACCGGTATCGCTGAGATCTGTAACGTCCCAAATTTGTACTCTTAGAGATAGAATATTAATTTGAGAGGATTATTATTAATCTTCAAAATTTTGTATGACAAGTTGTCGTTTAGTGCTGATGTGGAAAGTTAAACGAAAAATTCTGTAGACGTTTTGACTGTCAGAATAGGAACATAATGATATAGAAACCCTAATTTGGAGTCAGAAAAGATATTTGAGGATACCAATAGTGATTTTATAGGATTTTAGAAATTTATTTGGGAATTTTCTGAGAAACGGATCAGAGATAGTACCGTTTTGGTCCCTGTAATATGACCATGATGAACCGCGAGTGAGTTTGGAGACCAGAACACATTAGAAAATAATTTCGACGAGCCAAAAAGTGTTTTTACATTATTTAGGATTTATGGGAATTTTTTTGGATATTTTGGAAAAAATTCTAAAAATTACCAAAATGCCAATGTTATTGGAAAAAGACCAAAATACCAATAGCTGGAGTAGTTTTGTCACTATTCATAAAACCAAAAATGGTAATTTTTATTTTTATTTATTTATTTATAAATTTTAGAAAATATTTCTGAAAAAGTTTAGTAAAATTACCATTTTGCCCTTGGTGCGGGGAAAAACTGAAGAACTGGTAAAGACCATATACCAGAAATTGGATTGCAAGGAAAGTGGGACCCATGTAGCATAGAATAGTTGACTTTTATTGTGTTGACATGAGAAGTTACTAAAATATCATTGATTTTATTCTTTAATTACCAAAATCGTGGAAAATACCTTTTTACCCTTTGTCCTTTTTGGTAATTTTCCATCCAAATGAATTTGATCTAATCTATCCCCTTTGGATCAGCCCTTAAGATACGCCCCATGTGTCTAATGGATGTCTTGTGATCATTGCTTGGTTGTTAAGTTAAGCCTTGGATATTTTAAACCATGATATGATTAATTAACCAAGCTATTTCACCATGGTTCTTAACTTAACTAAGCTTTGATTAAGTTAATCTTATCCCTTCTTGGCTAAGCCACCAAAACCGCCTCACTTTAGGATGAGAAGGAGTCTAGGTGCATTTTTGTGTAATAGGGAGGGATATTTAATTTTACAAAGCTTTATTTGATAATGATTTGAAATCCATCCTTAGGAATTAGACAAGTGGTAACTTTTGGCCAAGTATTGAGGGAGAGAGGGTGTGAGATTAAGGGAGAGGAGGAGGAGAGTTATTCATTTTTCATGACCATTTCTCTCTCTAGTTTCCATTTTCTCTGACTTCTCTCTAATCTTTCATCTCTTTATATTTTTGATCCTTTACACAAGCATCAAGTGTAAAGAATCCATTTTTAAACACTTATAAACACAAATCCTTCATCAATATTTGGAATCTTCAAGGTTGTTCTTCAAGAGTAAATCAAGTGTTCTTGAGTCCTTGATTCTTGATTTTCATCATCCAAGGTGAGTTTTGTGTTTTTAATCCATAGGTTTTCATTTTCCATGACCTTTTAGTAATCCTATGGTTTCTAAACTTCAATCCTTTTTTTTAATCCGTGGAGAGATTTTTGGGTGTTATAAGTTTTGTGTTCTTGTTGTGCGCTTTTTTAAGGTGGTGCTAGTAGTGTTTTTGGAGACCAAGTTAGTCAAGGAAATATTCTAAGAGGAGCTTCAAGAGGTAAGGGGAAACTTTCTCTAGCAAGTTATTAGTACTAATATGATTATATTTGATTGAAGTGATTTCTTAGATAATATTAAGTGATTTTCCTATGTTTTGATAATGTGATGTATTTTGGAATGGATTGGTTCCTTGTGAGTTGTTGGGTGATGATTTTCCCATGTGATTGTGAATGTTTAATATATATTGGGTTGAAGCTTGGATTTGTTCCAAGGCTTGAGGTATGTATTGTTTAAAGTGGATGGGCTATTGCTTTAATTTATGGATCATGTGGGATGGATGATTGTTCATAAAAGCTTGGAGTATGTTGTGAATGGAGAGGTGATATGGTATATGGTAAAATTGATGTGGATAAGAGAGAGAGGGTATAATTTTAAAAGACTTATAACATGATTTAATTAGTTTTGAAAAGTGCCTTAAAATGGGGCATGAGAATAGCTTGTGAAAACCAAAGTTAATGACCTAAAATTCATGAAGGGGAAATCTTATTTTTATGTTTAAAAATGATGAAAGTAAATTATGTAATCAAATTTTAAAAGAGAAGATGATTTTCGAATTTTAAAGGCCATTGGACAGCTCTGTTCACATCCCTGGTGTGAAAATTTGCAAGCTGTGAAATTTTCTATTTTGGGCCAAAATTGTAATTTTTGGAAGTTTTGGGACTGAAATGAAAGTCTGGACTTTTTTGGGTCAGAAATGTAATTATAAAGAGTTATGTGGTTTTAAATAATTAAGAGAAAGTGAGGGGTATTTTAATTAACAAATTTGTTATAATGGAAAGAGTTTTCTTAAAAAGGCTAAGTCTAAAGGAAAATGAGTTTTTCATAAAGAAGTTTTCCATAAGTGATTTCTCAAAAAGTGAAAAGGGATGAAAGGTAAGTCTAGGATTTCAAGAGTAACGAATCTAGCAATTAAAAGGATGTTATAGAATAAAACATAAATGAAACGAGAACTATGTGCTTAAGGAGTTTGAGTAACGGACGGTGCGAAAAGATTGTGGGACTAAGTGTCAATGAGGGAAGATAAATAAATTTTGTGTGATATAAATACTGTGGGATATAAATGGTAGGGATTTGAGAAATGATGTGTGATATGAGAATTGCTGTGTGACATGGAAATGCTGTGTGATGTGAGAATTGTTGTGTGACATGGAAATGTTGTGTGTCATTTTGTGCTATGTGATATAAATATTGCGTGATATGCGAAAGGTTATGTGCCATAGGCTGTGTGCTATTTTATGTTGTGTGCTATGGGAAAGGCTGTGTGCCATTTTATGCGGTGTGCTATGGGAAATGCTAAGTGACATTTCGTGCTGTGTGCAAAACAAAAGTAATCTCCATGGAGTGCGGGCTAAATGCTCGTGATTGAGTGTCGAATATATGAGGAGTTTGGAAAAGTAATCTTCAGGGAGTGCGGGCTAAATGCTCATGACTGTGTGTCGAACTTGTGGAAAACTTGATAAAGATTGAAGTGCCTTGTATATATATATATATATATATGTATGGATTAAATTCTTGAGATATGTCTTCTGTGTGAAGATGAGATGTTACTTCTGTGTGAAGTTGTTAAGGTGCGTCTGTGTGACTTATACTGAATATACTATATTATGCATGTGTAAGTGATTTCTGCTATATATGGTTATGGTATGAATTTGCATGAATTCCTGTAGTGTGTTACTTGTGTGATTATGGTGATAACTGCGAAAGAGATTTTCACCCTTGCCTATATGTTTTGTGGTCTTCGAAAAATGATTCATATAGAGGGATCATATGTTTGGTGGACTAGTCATAACTAGAAGTCCAGGAGGAGCTAAGTACAGCGGTACGTCAAAACGGCGGAAGACGTGCGCATGGAAAGTTAAGGGTTGGGTTCTTATTGGAGTCTGTAGTATTTTTCAATGTTTGACTAGTATAGGGAGTCTGTACTTATTTGGGGAAGAGGTTTCCTGTGTACTCTATTATTAATTATTAATAAATGAAATTTTATTTCCTATGTTATTTCCTGTTTGGTGTTTATTCATAAAAGAATTTCTAATAGAAAGAGAAATGAATGACAGAGAAAATCCATTTGTGAAAATTAATTTAAATTTTTGATATCATTTTTCCGAAAGAAGAATCAGAAGAAAGATTTTAATTCCGCATTAGTGGTTTGGTTACAAAGTGTAATGACTCCTGAGTAAGGGGTGTTACAAGATCACCGATTTGGATAAGGTGATACGCCCTGCAAGTGAAAGCTGCTTGGCTTTCCACCCAGTCAACTTACTAGCCACTTGGTCCACAAGGTAATTGGAATCGTTCCCTTTGGGGGCATGCCCCAGCGCAAGAACTCCCAGATACCGCCCAAGGGATTGAACCTCCTTGAAGCCAGAAAGCTCCACCATTTTCCTACAATCCTCGCTACTCACATTCTTGGAGAAGTGAATAATTGTTTTTTCCCTGCTCACTTGTTGGCCAGACATGGAGCAACATAGGTCCAAGGCTCGCAACACACTTTCCATGCATCTGTTGGTGGCTTGCCCAAAAAGCAGGAGATCATCCGCGAACATGAGGTGGGACACCAAAGGCCCCGTTCTTCCCGCCCGCATTGGCACCCAACTCCCGGTATCAACCTCCTCCGCAATGATGTGGGTAAGCTTATCCACACACATAACAAAAATGTATGGCGATAAGGGATCTCCTTGTCGAATACCCAACTCTGGGCTAAAGAGACTAGAGCGTGATCCGTTCCACAGAACATTTGTCCGAACAAAGTGATGCAATGCTTGACCAGCTGGGTCAATCCTTAGGGGAACCCAACCTCCTTCATGATGTCCTCAATAAAGGACCATCTAAGCATGTCATAAGCTTTAGCGAGGTTAACCTTGATCACAAAATATCCCTGCTTGCCGCGGACCTTAAGCAAGGTATGCAGCATCTCCTTGCCACAATAATGTTCTCATGTATACTTCTCCCCGGCACAAACCCAGCTTGATACAGAGAGACAATCCTCGGGATGAGAGGCTTAAGGCGATTCACCACCATCTTTGTCAGGATTTTGTAACTCACGTTGCACAACAAAATGGGCCTGAACTGGTTGACAAATTCCTATTTCGTGACCTTAGGAATCAAGCAAATGTATGTGTAGTTGTCCTCACAAATACTTTTCGGGTGCGCCTCTATCTTCTTCACAAACTCATAAATTGAGGGAGAAGCAGTCCCTCATTGACCTTGATAGAACCCCACTGGGAACCCGTCAGGCCCAGGGGCTTTCCAAGGGTCCATCATGAACAAGGCTTCACGAATTTCCTGCATGGAGCACGGGGCATTCAGGGAATCCACTTCCGCTGTCTCCAAAGGGGCAAAGGAGTACTTCGTTTCCCTCCAGCGAGCATGGGGGTCGGGATCAAAGAAAAGACCCTTATAGAAACCATTGACAAGCTCCTGGAGTTGTTCGGGTTGGTCCACCCACTCGCCATCTAGACCTCACAGCATGAGAATCTTATTCTGTCTTTGTCTATTCAAATTTTTAAGGTGATAGTACCGTGTGTTGAGGTCGCCATCCTTGATCCATTTAGCGCGAGACTTTTGAAACCATTCCATCTCCTCCTGCTTTAGAATGACGTCCAATTCCAGCTGCAGCTGTTTTTCTAGCCTCAATAAAAATTGGTGCCTCTTGCCACCATCATACTTCTTTTGGATCCCTCCCAGACAGGCTAAGAGTTCAGCTTTCCTCTTCCAGATGCACCCAAACGTCTTGTCCCTCCACACTCTGAGATCCGATTCTAGATGCTGCAACTTTTGAGTCATACCCTCTCCCTTGTTCCAACTGGTTGCCACTATTTCATTAAAAGTGTCATGGGTGGCCCATGCACTCTCAAACCGGAATCTCCTCCCCCCCGTAACCTTCCCCATGTCGTGAGGGAAAATAATGATGGGATGGTGATCCGAGAACACGACCCGAGGAAGGACACAGACCACTGCATTCGGGAACCCCACTCTCCATTCATCATTACAAAGCGCCCGGTCTAACCTCTCAAAGATTCTGGAATGGCCGTCATAAAGGGGACCTCTCTATGTAAATCGAGGCCCAACCGCACCAAGATCTAAAAGTTTACAATCGTTTATACGTTTGACAAACATACTACCCTTCCGTTGGGAACCCTCCGTCCCACCCTTCTTCTCATGTGCATATGCTATGTCATTGAAATCCCCTGCTACCATCCAGCGCTCTGTCATTCTTCTTGAGATGTGAGTCAACTCCTCCCACAAGTGCCTCCGGACATCCTCTCGGGGACTAGCATACACAGGTGTAAAGAGCCACTCTTCCCCCTCCAAGGGGACAATTTTGAGGTGGATGAACTGAAAGTGAGCCTTTTCCACAACGATGTCTATGTTACCCGTCTTCCACGCCACCACAATTCGGCCAGCATACCCTTGAATGGCTGAGTATTGAACATTATCAAAACCCAACAATTTGAAGGTATTTTCCAATCGCTTTGGGTCCGCTCTAGTCTCCAAGCACACCAACACATCAGGATGATAAACATCTAGATACTGCTTGCAGTTTTGATAAAAGGTCGTGCTCCCCGCGCCCCTACAATTCTAAATCATAATCTTGTTATCTGGGCTAACCATTAAAATTGATTAATCAAGATTCATGGTGGCCCCTTCTTCAACTCCAACCAGCACTTCAGGTGTCTCCACAACAATTTCCATATCAATCTCGGACCCCATCTCTTCACGTCGACGTTGTGAATGCAAACCTTGCATGCCATGCACGGAGGGGCCCGCATCGGGGGGTCTAGTTTGATGGGGCGGTGTGGCTCCCAGTAGTGTTCAGTCTTACAGCGGTATCGGCATTGGGCCTCTGGCCCATAACGTTGGTTACGGGCGTCAGAATAGGGCCCATAGCAACACTTCGATTTGGTACTTGTGTCACGTGAGATACCCGCGCATTGTTTACGATTGGCTGCTTGCGTGTGTCTCATATTTGGCTCGTTGACTTAAGTTTCCTCGCTTCATGGGTTTCAGCACCACGAATTTCGCGTTCCTCTTTTTGTCCGTTTTGATTCTTTGAGTTGTTATTCTTGCTTTTTTCAACAAAAATACTCCGTGATTTTACCTCCCGATGCCCCAGCATTCGCCCTCAATTTCTGCTAGATTCTCTTTCCCGTTTCTTGCTCATTCTGTTTCATAGTGACAATCTCCTTTGATTACGGTTCCTCCTTATCTGCTTGTTCCCCGGCGTCCTCCTCCAAAATTTTGAATCTGGATCCCGAGGATCCCGCCTGCCCCCTCTCCCTTAAGCTTCCATCGTTGGGCACCCCCTCGCCGCCATCCCGCGGCCTCCGAGGACGCCGTGGTTTTTGCACCACCACCCACGGCCCCGTTGGCATAGCCACACCCCATTGGCTTCCATGGCCTCCCTGCCCCTAGGTTCCCTCTGTGAGTGCGGCCCCGCAACCTCCGGCTGAGGAGTGGCCTGAGTACAGTCTGGGCACCCCTCTGCGTAGTGGCCAAAACGCCCACAGGTGTAACACAACATATGTAAACCTTCATGTTCGATAGTACAGTTCCTACCTTGCAGCTCAAACATAGCCAACACTGGTTTCGTCAAGTCCACTTCAACACATCCACCATTGTGAGGATACCATCCCGCACCCACATTTGTCTCAACCGGTTTTCCAACGCCTTGAAACCTATCTGCCTTCTGAGAAATTTGACAATAACTGCTTGCCTCCAAGGTTTCCTCAGTCGCCTCTCCTCCCATTCAGAGATTTGAAATAATGGATTTTCGTAGGCACCCTTTGTTTGCTCGATCGCAGTGATACATGGTTCTTTCTCCGCCGACTCCTCCTGCCCTTCCACAGACTCCTCCTCCCTCGTATCACTCCCACTCCAGTCCTCCTCCGACTCCTTCATCCACTCCCCATCCTCCGAGTCAGATGTCTCTTCTGAAACGTCGACACCCATGAAAGTAGTTTTGTAGGACTTTCGCCCCCAGCAACCTCGCCTCCCTCCTCACTCGCATGCAAGTCTGCATACGATATAGGTCCTGACTCATCCCCCGTGAATTCCTACTCTCCTCCTTTCACCTTTGTAACGTTCGTATTTTTAGGTTTCTGATTTGTTTATATTTTAATTAATATATAGATATGTGATTCATGTGAATTAAATATATTTTAGAAAACTGAATCCCATAGATATGGTTCTCTTGAGCTTAGAGATCAATAGTTTAAGTTCAACGTCGAAAATCAAACGAAAATTCAGTAGCATTTTAACTGTCGGACTGGCTGCATTATGAGGTAGAAACTCTAAAGTGAAGTCAGAAAAGGGATTTGAGTATACCAATATTGATTTTATAATATATGATAATTTTAGAAATTTATTCAGGAATTTTCTGATAAACAGATAAGAAAAATTATAGTTTTGGTCCCTATAGTATGACTGGATGGACTGTGAGTGGGATTGGAGGCCAGAACAAGTGGGAAAAATATTTTTATGAGTCAAATAATGTTTTTACATTATTTTGGAATTTTATAAATTATTTTGGGAATTTTTAGAGTAGTAGATTAAGAATTGCGGTTTTGGTCATTGTAGAATTAAGGACAGGGTGGGAGATCAAATAGATGCCAGAAGGTTAGGAAATGATGCAAAATCAAATGTGATGGTGACCATTAGTGTTCTTATAATATTTATGATTTTTAGAAATTTTTTGAGATTTTTCAGAGAAAGTGCAGTTTAGCCATAATTTACGGGTTACGGTGAAACTGAAAAAATTACCGTGTTGCTTCTGAGTTGATTTCTATCCACCAAGACCTTTTTGGCACTTTGATTTCGTGGTCTTGGCTCATCATAAGGATTATGGGAGCTTTTTATCTCAATAGATTATTTTTGAGCAATTTTAACCTTGAACCGCAAAAGTTACCGCAGTTTATTACCGTAATTCACCTTTTACTATCATTAAAAGTGAAAAATTATTTACCTTACTCCTTGACCAGGTCAGAACCACCCTAGACTCTTGTAGAAGAGTGTAGAATTTTCATGATTCATGGGGAAAAGACCATTTTACCTTAGCTTAAATAGTTAATTACCATGTGAAGAAATGACCACTTTGCCCTTTCGGTTTTGCCCTTAAGTTTGCTCTAAATTACCAAAGAGCCATGCAGCCATCTTATTCAATATGGACCCTTGATTAGGCCCCTCATTTGATGGAGAGAACATCTTGGCCATTGATTTCATTCCATCACTCAAATCTAGTTCAACACTAACCTAGTCTAGTTCTATTTTAACCAAACTCTAACCCTAGTTGGCTTTAAGCCTATTCCTTTCTTCTTGGATTAGCTGGCCGTGCTTTTATTTCCTTGGAGACCAAGTAGTTTTGATCTTTCTAAGATAAGGATATGCCAAGCCAAATGACAAGTGTCCATTCATGATGATAAGCTCAAAGTATTAAACCATGTAATCATTAAACTCAAACCATGATTAAGTTAATTTCTTCTTCTTTGCCTTGATGTGGTCGACCAAGAGGGCTGAACATATGGATATTTTCTTCACTTCTTTATTAAGCTTAAGTTTTTTTTTATCAAATATGCTTATAACAAATTTATTTTTCATCCATTAGTTTATCTCTCTAAGTTCATTTTCTCTTCCTTTTCTCTAGCTTCATCTTCTTCCTCCATATTTTTCTTCCATTTTTTATGAGCTCTCAAGCACCTCCCACTATACATTTTTATTCTCTACACAATAATCAAGTGTAGAGAAGCCATTCTATACACTTTTTAAACACTAGTCTTCATCAAGATCATCAAGCTCTTCATGGATTTTTGTTCTCTTGATTTTTTATCTTCAAGCTACAAGTGGGATTGGTAGAGATAGTGATCAAGGTGTAGTAGGAGGTCAAGAAGCTAGGATTTTTCCTTCATCAAGCTAGGAGTAAGAGGTAAGGGGAAATTTCTCTTACAAAATTATTTGTATTCTTGAGATGCATATGTTATGTTTGGCTATGATTTTCTTGTCTATGTGATGTTTTGGATGGGTTAATATGTATGTTTGTGTATGATAGAGATTTTTATTGAATATAGATATCAAGACAAGTGGTTGGTGATGATTTTTGTGATGCTTGAATTTTGTATGATGGATGCTGATCTTGGGTTGTCCTATGACAATGATTTTTGCGTGTGAAATGATATCTAGCTTGTGGTGATGATCTTGTGTTCTATGTCTTGATTATAGCTTTGATCAATGTCTTGTGCGTGAGGCTTAATCGTCTATGCTAAATTGGTATTGGAATTGATAGTGTAAGATTTAATCTAAGTTATTTTTCAAGAGTATTTTATGTAAGCCAAGTCTTGAGTGAATTTTCCTAAAAACCAAAGTATTTATTCATGATTAGGAAAGCTTTTGAAATGGTCCAAGGACATATTTTTATTTAATTGATCTTAATTAGGTTAAATCACGTCTAGAACAATTTTAAATGACTTTAATTTTGACAAAACTGGATCTGTCACGCCCTGGGTGGACTATTTTTCAAGGTTGTGAAAATCGCATTCTGTTTGAGAAAACAGGGGACAGACCTGTTCACGCCGCGGGTGTGAAATTTTATATTCCTGTGAATAGTTCTGGACTCTGCGAAAAATAACTCAAAACTTTTATGAATTTTTTTTATTTTAAGCTTATGAAATAAAGTATTTTTAAGGGAAAAATATCAAATTTGAGTTTGGAAATCAATAGGTATTTTAGTTCAATTTTCGTTGAAGTTTAAACATTGAATACGGAAAATACTGTTTTTGGAATCAGATTTATAATTGAGTAAGAAAATTGAATGAAAAATAAAGGGATGTTTTGATTGAGATAATCAAGAAAGAGAAATAGATGTTTGATTGAGATAATAAAAAAGAGATGAGTATTACATAACTAAGAGAGAAGGTTATGTGCGATTGTTACAAGAGATAACATAGAGAAGAGATTGAGAATGTTACAAGTGGTAACATAGAGATGTGCATGAGATAAATTACAAGAGATATCAATGTGAAAGTGATTGTGATTGACTTTGTGTGCAATATGTTATGTCATTTGCATAAAGAGAAAGAGATCTTGGCGGATGACCATGAGATGAGCTACAACCCAGAGAGGGGTTGGAAATAGGTACGATTGGGCTACAATTGCCTACTGGGATTATCCAGGTTTTGAAAGTCTCAATGGCCACGTGGTGACTCCCAGCGAGCCAAGAACGAGTAGAGCACCCGGCTTGGATAAATCTGACTGACTGACCTATTTATGATATGGTGTCAATAGAGATGTGTGAACTGTTACCTGAATTTTATAATGTAGAATCAGGAACAATTATGACTTAAACATGGTTTTCCTGAATACTGTTACTTGGACTTCACCGTGTGTAGCCTTGAACAAGTATGCTAAGGATTGACTGTGGCCTATCGCTCAAATGTTATTGAGGAAGAGAAAAGTCTCCATGGAGTATTACACTGGTGTTGAGAGAGAAATAGAAGTGTCATGTATTTTAAATATATCTGTGTGATGATATATTTCTTTGATGATGTGTTGTGTTTTATAAGCTGTGATTAAATTCAATGTGTTTGTGGTAATATATGCTTGTGATAGAGTAATGAGATATTAATTATGTATATTATGCATGAGTTTCTTTTATTCTTTTCTGCTATCGTTATTGTTATATAACTTTTGTACGAATATTTTTCACCCTTGCCTATATGTTTTGTGGTCGTTTTGAACATGATTCATATAGATGTACCACCAGTTGGGTGAGTTGACAGGACAGAGGAATGAAGAAGACTATCGTCCAAAGTGGCTTTTGTTTATATTGTCTTTTGGGGGTGATCGGAGACTCGACCGGCTTAGGTTCATTTGGGGTAGAGTGTTTATATTGTTCTTGCTGGATGACTGTATTAAACACTCTTGAGTTGTAATGTAATCTATTGTAATTGTGCATAATGTTATATAGTAATGAAGTTTATTTCTGTAAGAATAGAAATAGGTGTAACTTTTGGATTGGCCTTTTTGAGAAAAAGTTTATATGACAAAATTTCTATTCTTTGATCCTTAAAAAAAAGAAAAAAAATTCACTCACTATTTGAGAAATAAATATAAGTCAGAAAGTATATTTTTCCGAAATTAAACTGAACAATACTTACTTTTCAAAATAAATAGTTAATTATGTTGTAAGGCTATTTTGGGAAAAAAGGTATTACAACCTTCTTGGGGCTTCTTGCCTTCAAATCATCTTCATCCGAAGTGCTCGTCCTAGTGTCTTTCACAAACCCTAGCAGAGGGTTCGCGTCTCCCATTCCCTCCACCATTCCTTGCTGTTGCTAGCTTTCTTAATTTTTTGTCAGTACGTTACTTATGATTACTAGTGGGAAGTAGGCATGGTGTCTGTATCCGCACTATGTCTCCTGCATTTACATTCTTTTTATTGTTAATTGTAATTTTTTAAAGATAATTATTGTATACTTTTGAATAAATTTAAATTTAACTTTTCATTTATTCAAATGTAAAAATGATGAAAATAAAAGTAGCGGTTACCAATTTGCATATAAAGTTATGGACTTTTATCGGCAGTTAATAGAAGTTGGACATTTTCCGTAAAGAAAAGGCTACACCAAAAAGGTATATTCCCATTATAATAGTTATAGATTATAGATGTAATAAATTTGATGTTAGATACCTATGTTAGTTGCACGTGCAAACGATTACCATGTTTGCTGTATTTTTTTTGCTGTATTTTTTTTTCCGTATGCTTATGAGCTTATCTAACAATATCTAGTTTTTTGGTAAATAATGCTCAAGGAAGGAAAATTATAATCCCCCGGGAACACACTAACAATATCTAGTTTGCGATTGGGAAAAAAATCTAGTTTTGATTTCTCATAGTATTTTTCGCGGGCAACCACCATGTGATATTATACACCTAGAGAAATATAGGAATAGAAAATATATAAGTAATAAATAAGTGATATAACAAAAAGAAAGAGACAAAAAAATAGAGATATTAAATTGGTGTTAAAACTAGATAAGTGTCCAAAAATGATTGTTGTACCATTACTAGTATTGAGATCTCAACTTAGATTAAATATACAATATTATTTTAATGGTGTTAGTGTTGACATTTAAAACTCTGATTTTATATAAACTATATTACAGTTAGAATGTCTTAAAATATATTGATTAATTAAGTTTATGAAAACAATAATGTATAAATAATACTTCATCAGTTTCAAAATGATAGTTCACTTTATGTTTCTAATGCAGTATTAATTTTTTTTTCACTTTTATGTTTATTAATGTATTTTATATTTGACACTTTATATTATTAATATAACATTAATTACAAGGATAATTTTGTAAAATTGTACAACTTCTCAACTCATTTATTATTTTTCTTAATCTTGATGAAAATACTATAGTGAACTACTCCCTTTGGACTAAATTATAAACAAAAAAAAACTTGAGTATGTTGGTTCAAAATTTAAGTAAATTTTAACTACTTTTATACTATTTAATAAATTTATCTATAAAATATTTTTTATTTAATGTAAGTTTTAATTTTTCTGACTTTTTTTATTAAATGTATTTTTGAAAGGAAGGCAGTACGTGAATAATGTATTAATTGTTCTATAACTATTCCCTGACTATAAATTTTTTAAGCGTTCTTTTTTTTTCTGATATACTTTTAATCATTCTTACTGCAAAAGGAAAAAGCCTCAGTGGCGGTATTTTATTTTATTCATTTTTGTTCAACAACATGACAATTTTATTACGGCTAATAAAAATTGAATTAAGTGTCATTTTAGTCTCTAAAATCGTAAAATACTCTCAATTAAATCTTTGAAATTAATGAAAAAATAATTTAGTTTTTAAAATTATAAAATATTGGTTAAATTAGTTCTTAAAATTATAAAATGATAGACTAACTTGACCGTTATTTTACAATTTTAAAAACTAATTTCACCAACATTTTATAATTTTAAAAACTAAATTACTTTTTTATTAATTTTAAAGGGCTTTGTCTAAGGTGCACAATTGTGCACCATACACAAGGGACAAATAGTCCTTATTGTGAAAATTGTGTACCATACACAAGTAAAAAATAATTGCAGAGAAGTCTTTGTGTAATACCCTTTCTCTAAAAAGGATATTACACCATAGTTACTAAGAATTTTAAAATCATTTAGAAAATATTTAATGAAAGCTCAACATTCATTTTCCGAAAATTTAGAAAATTTATTTCGATTGTATTTTTTCAATAACTTTCTACGGTGTATAAATTTACTTTTTTTTTATTTTATTTTCGCTGCAGCAATCGCTATAGTATTTCACTTATTTATTTGTTCAAATAACTTCTTACGGATTATAAAAAAATTTATTTCGATTTTTTTTGCTACAGTAAATCGTTACAGTATTTTCACTCATTTATTTGTCTAATACTTTTCTACGGTATATAAATTTATTTTTCTTTTCATTTTATTTTCCCTATAGCAATTTCTACAGTATTTCACTCATTTATTTATTCGAATAACTTCCTATGGGCTATAAATTTTTTTTTGATTTTTTTTATACAAAAAATCGCTACAGTATTTTTACTTATTTATTTATTCTAATAAATTTCTACTGTGCATAAATTTATTTTTCTTTCAATTTTTTTGCTACAGTAATTTCTCTCATTTATTTGTTCTAATAAATTCCCACTGGCTATAAAAAATTTTATTTCGATTTTATTTTTGCTACAGTAATTTCACTCCTTCATTTGTTCTAATAAGTTTCTACGGTGTATAAATTTATTTTTCTTTCAATTTTATTTTCGCTACAGTAAATCACCACAGTAATTTCTCTCATTTATTTGTTCCAATAACTTCCTACGGGTTATAACAAAAATTTATTTCGATTTTATTTTTGCTACAGTACATCGCTTTAATTTTTTCACTCATTTATTTGTTCCAATGACTTTCTACAAATTATAAATTTATTTATTTTTCGATTTTATTTTCGCTTCAGCAATCGCTACAGTAAAGCACAACAATAATTTCTCTCATTTATTTGTTCTAATAACTTACTACAGGCTATAAAAAATTTTAATTTCTATTTTTTTGCTAAACTACTTTCACTCATTTATTTGTTCCAATAACTTTCTACAGTTTATAAATTTATTTTTCTTTCGATTTTATTTTCGCTATAGTAATTTCTCTCTTTTATTTGTTCCAATAATTTGCTACAGGCTATAAATTTTTTTATTTCGATTTTATTTTTGTTGCAGTATTTTCACACATTTATTTGTTCCATAACTTTCTACGGACTATATATTTTTTATTTCAATTTTAATTTCGCCACAGTATTTCCACTAATTTATTTGTTCCAATGACTTTCTATGGTCTATAAATTTATTTTTCTTCTTTCGATTTTATTTTCACTACAGCAATTTCTCTCATTTATTTGTTCCAATAACTTCCTACGGGCTATAATTTTTTTTATTTTGATTTTATTTTTGCTACAATAATTTCACTCATTTATTTGTTACAATAACTTTCTACGATCTAAAATTTATTTTTCTTTTTGATTTTATTCGCTACAACAATCGCTACAATAATTTCACTCATTTATTTGTTGCAATAATTTCCTACGGGATATAAATTTATTTATTTTTTGATTTTTTGGTCACCAAAACGGTGACAAAAGTTATATAATATAATATCAATTTGAAATACTTTCTCAAAAGTTAAATACAATATCGAATACAATCAATAATTTCAGATAACAATTAAGTGCATTAAATTTGAATCATAGAATAATCAATCAACAAAACTATTCAAATCAATTCAATTAGACCTTGAAATACTCCTATAGCAACACGTGTAAAAGTTGGTATTGAGAGGGTTCGTCTTTATATATATATACTAGCCAGGTACCCGTGCGTGCTCGTGCTGTCGCACGGGTTCTGTTAGTTGACACGCAATTTTTTAACATAAAACTTTTTAAAAATAAAGAAGGATATATAGAACTCATAAGCAAATATTATTTTATTGATTATAAATAAATAAATTTTTTATCAAACAATAAAATAGAACAACGAAAAGTAATTATAAAAATATAGTGGTGGTTGCGGAAGAAAAAAGAAAGAAAGAAAAATAAATAAATTATAGCCCGTAGAAGTAATTGGAACAAATAAATGAGTGAAACACGTAAGGAAAAACTATTTTGTTGATCGAAAATAAAATTGAAAGAAAAATAAATTTATAGCTGGTAGAAAGTTATTGGAATAAATAAATGAGTGAAACATGTATGCAAACACTGCTTTGGTCAACGAAAATAAAAATAAATGTATAGCCCGTAGAAAGTTGTTTGAATAAATAAATGAGTGAAATTACTGCAGCAAAAATAAAATCAAAACAAAAATAAATTTATAGCCTGTAGGAAGTTATTGTAACGAATAAATAATTGAAATTACTATAACAATTTGCTGTAGCGATTGCTGTTCGAAAAAATTTGTTCTAATACATAAATAAGTGAAAGTACTGTAATGGAAATAACATAAAAAAACTAATTTGTGGCACGTAGAAAGTTATTGGAATAAATAAATAAATAAATTAAATTACTGTAGCGAAAATAAAATTGAAAAAAATAAATTTATAGACTGTAGAAAGTTATTAGAACAAATAAATGAGGGAAACATGTAAGGAAACAACGTTTTGGTGATCAAAAATAAATTTATAGCTTGTAAAAAATTATTATAACAAATAAATGAGTGCAACTTGTAACCAAATACCGCTTTGGTGATAAAAAATAAAATCAAAATAAAAATAAATTGAAAGCCCATAGGAAGTTATTTGAACAAATAAATAAGTAAAATTAGTAAGCAAACACTGTTTTGGTGATCGAAAATAAAATTGAAATAAAAATAAATTTATAGCACGTAGGAAGTTATTGGAACAAATGAATGAGGGAACTCGTAAGCGAACGCCGTTTTGGTGACAAAAAAATTAAAAAATAAATAAATTTATTTCCCATAGGAAATTATTGGAACAAATACTTGAGTGAAATTATTGTAGCAATTTATTGTAGCGAAAATAAATTTAAAAAATAAATAAAGATCGTAGAAAGTTATTAGAACAAATAAATGAGTGAAATTATTGTAGCGAAAATAAAATCAAAATAAAAAAAATAGCCCGTATAAAGTTATTGGAATAAATAAATGAGAGAAATATTGTAGAGATTGTTGTAGCGAAAATAAAATGGAAAGAAAAATAAGTTTATACACCGTAGAAAATTATTGGACAAATAAATGAGGGAAAACACTGTAGCGATTTACTGTAGCAAAAATAAAATCGAAATAAAAAGTTTTATAGTCCGTAAGAATTTATTTGAACAAATAAATAAGTGAAATACTGTAGCGACTGCAGATAGAAATACCAAATCACACAAATAGAAATACTGTAGCGACTGAACAAATAAATTATTGAACAAAATCATATTTCTCAGATAGGAATACCAAATCACACATCTTAAAAAAACACAAAATTTTACCACACAATTAGTGTATTAAAAAGACTAGTTAGTAATTAATTTTAACTTGTGTATGATACACAATAGATGCCGCCATTTTAAAGACCTAAATAAAATTATATTACAATTTTAAAGATCAAAATAATAGTAAACTTAATAAAAATTCCGCCAGCCACCAACCCCTCCTCACCTACTACAAACGAAAGCACATCAAGGACTGTCACACACACACACACACACACACACAGACACACTGTCTTCTCTTCCTAACACACGCACATCAGCATATGTCCCTCAACAAGTCAGCGTCATGTAACGCCGGCAGTTCTGTAGTGATTACCTTTCCCATTTTCAAACAAGTGATAATTAGTTTTTTTATAAGAACTGAATAATTTAATAAATATAATAAATTTATTAGATTATCTTTATATTTTCTCAATTTCATTATTGAGTAGTTTTGGGTTTTAAATGAAATATTATTTGATTTCAACTTCATCTCAAATAAATGTGATGGTTTCTGAATAACTCAATAATGAAATTGAGAAAATATAAAGATAATCTAATAAATTTATCATATTCATTAAATTATTCAGTTCTCATAAAAAAAAACTAACTATCACTTGTTTGAAAATGGGAAAGGTAATCACTACAGAACTGCCCGGCGTTACATGACGCTGACTTGTTGAGGGACATGTGCGTGTGTTAGGAAGAGAAGACAGTAAGATATGCATGAAGTGTACTTCTCTATTTTCTATGTTCAAATCTATATTCCTTTTTTATTAAGAAATAGAGATCTATTATATATTTTTGTCTATTTTAATATAATTACATTTTTATATACTTTTTTATTTTAGCTTCTCAATATCAATAATTTATAGTTTTGAGCTCCTATTATCAATTATGGATTTATGGGTAATAATAAAAGATTAAATAAAGGTTTCTAAAATCATAAAATAAATATCAGAGTGTTTAAAACTAATTATCAGTGATTTTAAAAGTTTTAAATAAACCAAAATTTCCTAAAAGGATAATTTAATTTAAAGTACAATGTAATGCATATT
Source organism: Glycyrrhiza uralensis (assembly GCA_030159175.1). Lineage (NCBI taxonomy): Eukaryota > Viridiplantae > Streptophyta > Magnoliopsida > Fabales > Fabaceae > Glycyrrhiza > Glycyrrhiza uralensis. The sequence continues at coordinate 7,390,839 of BRZY01000006.1, forward strand.
TACTTTTAGGAAAGGCTAGTGTAAATGATAAAAAAAAAAGGCAATGGAATTCAAGTTTTCTTCGTGGGAGAAAAATATAATTAATTTATCCATTTTTAACTACTAAAAAAACATGATTAAAAAATATGAATTTTTTATTAAAAACTATAGTATTTAATATTATAACAAAACTTATGAATGCCAATCAATAAGACATTTTTCTCACTTTTTCATATTTATTTTTATACTCATTTATTTATAATAACAAAAATTAATTGTATTTTCCCTCACCCTTTGTTACATTTGAATGAATATAATTTAATATTGTTACCAAAAAAATGAATGAATATAATATATAATATATAATACTAAATACAAAAAGGAGTTCTAATAATAAATGTCTTAACATTATAATTATAATATTAATTAATTAATTAACAAATTCATTTTTGGTCAAAAAAATATATTTCATTAAATATTTTCAGTTATTTAAACCATAAGCTGTCTGTAAAGCCTAACATAAATAGTTAAAACTATCATCTATTACTAAATTGGATATAGTTCGATTTTCGATTGAAATATTTATGTGTGTATTTACTGTTCCTACTAAAAAAACCACAAGCTCCTATTTCACACACACACGCCCCACCTTACCAGTTACCACAATGCAAAGCCACAAGCTCCACCTAACCCCAAAAACACCATGTATGTCATCATAACCCCCTCTATATAAACCCCACCACCACCCCTCCATTTTCCCACTACCCCCAAATCACAACACAAAACAAACACCGCCACTTCCACCAATTAATTAACCATCACCACAATAATGGATCTCCTCCTTCTGGAGAAGACCCTATTGGGTCTCTTCATCGCCGCCATAACCGCCATTGCAATCTCAAAGCTCCGAGGCCGGCGATTCAAGCTCCCACCGGGACCCATCCCGGTACCAATCTTCGGTAACTGGCTCCAAGTCGGCGACGACCTCAACCACCGCAACCTCACCGACCTAGCGAAACGCTTCGGCGACATCTTCCTCCTCCGAATGGGACAGCGAAACCTCGTCGTCGTTTCATCGCCGGAGCTAGCCAAGGAGGTCCTCCACACACAGGGCGTGGAATTCGGATCCCGAACACGAAACGTCGTATTCGACATCTTCACCGGAAAGGGACAAGACATGGTGTTCACCGTCTACGGCGAACACTGGCGGAAGATGAGGAGGATCATGACGGTGCCCTTTTTCACCAACAAGGTTGTTCAGCAGTACCGGTTCGGGTGGGAATCTGAGGCTGCTAGTGTCGTCGATGATGTTCGGCGTAACCCCGATGCAGCCGCCGGCGGGATTGTACTCCGCCGGAGACTTCAGCTCATGATGTATAACAATATGTATCGGATTATGTTTGATAGGAGGTTTGAGAGTGAGGAGGATCCTCTGTTTATGAAGCTGAAGGCTCTGAATGGGGAGAGGAGTCGTTTGGCACAGAGTTTTGAGTATAACTATGGGGATTTCATTCCTATTTTGAGACCCTTCTTGAAAGGTTACTTGACGATTTGTAAGGAGGTTAAGGAGAGGAGGTTGAAGCTCTTCAAGGACTATTTCGTTGATGAGAGGATGTAAGTATCTTCATTTAATTGATTTCTCTCTGCTTTTCTTTTGTTTCTTAATTACTTCTGTGAATCCCATGTTTGTTTTGCTCTGTACCTTTTCCTCTTTTTGGTACTTCTCTTTATTCTCGGATACGGTATCCGTTCTCCCTAAAGTGATGAATTCACATTTGCGTATAACATAACTCATCTTAATTATTGATAAATAAATTAATAATTGATATTACAATTACATGTATAAGAATATAATTTTTAATTTTTTCTTCACTAATTCAGATTTTTTTTTTATTTTTTTTCAGTTTAAAAGAGTCAAATCCTCGTTCTCCTAATTTGTTTTTGTTTTTCATCCATACGTTTCACTCATCTCTAAAACAAGTGGTTTTTATTTTGGATAAGTTTTTTTTCTTCTATTTGGGCATTTTTTGGGGTGTTTAGAATTTAGATGTCCGGGGAAAGAGAGATAGAGCGATAAGAAGAGAGAAAAAATTATTGCAAACTATGAACCATATTGGTTATTTTGTGTCCTCATGCGGTACCTTCTAGGACTAGAAATCAGTTTAATCATCTTTAAAGAGGTGTATAGAAGAGTTTAATTCTGAGTATAACTTTTTTTCTTCTTTTTAATGTGTAGTAATTTATGGTAGTAAATATGAATATTTTGTTTAGTATTGCTCTGTTAATTCGTCAAAAATAAAATATTGCTTGAATATTTAATATTTACAATTGTGGGCAGTAATATAATTTAATTAAATTTGTTGTAACAGGAAGCTTGAAAGCACAAAGAGCACCAGCAACGAAGGACTTAAATGCGCTATTGATCACATTTTGGACGCTCAGAAGAAGGGTGAGATCAACGAAGACAACGTCCTTTACATTGTTGAGAACATCAACGTTGCTGGTAAGATTCTCTTCATTTTCTTATTCCTTACAACATGAAAATAAGGATATATATAACGGCCTACCTGATTTATGCTTTAGTTTATTTTTTTTGGCTATTAATATTTGAAAGAATTATTTAAAGAGGAATTAGATTTTGATGTTTACTCGCATATTATTTAATTTCCACACCATGACTGCAACTTGTATATAGAATATTGCAGAAATAAAAATATAAGCAATGATTATCTATACATAATGAAGAAGGTGGGGTGCGTATCGTTCAGGAAAAGTAGACACCTTATGTAGCGGTGGTCATAATTGCCATTTTTATTTTGTTAGTATTTCAGTGTCATAACTGACGAGAAAGTTACACTATTTGTTGATTTAAAGAGTTATTATAATACAATTAATTAATACCACACCTTTCTTTAACAATTTAAGAAGAATGTTAGCTCAAAAAAGGAATTGGCTGATTTTTCTTTTGTCTAAATTTATGTTGTTTGTGATATACAAATAAAAGAATACGGGATCAAATGCGAATCATATAATATGATTTTCTGCCAAAGTCAGATTTATATGTGATTCTATGACATACATAAAATTGCGTCACTAATATTATTGGTTGTAAAGGAGTATTTTATTTTATGGAAATACCCAATATTACGGTATTTAATGAGCACACCAGAATATTGTAAATGAGTATTTTTTTTATCAAAAAAAGAATATATATATATTTTCCATATCATTGTCTCCTTTTATGGGGTTAGGTGAATGCTTCAACGGTAGGCACAATCGTCCCACGCGAAATCGGGGGGCCCATTCTTATCTCTTTGTCAACTTGTAAATTTTGATGTGTGTCCTTTAGTACCTACTTGATACTATAGTTGATTTATATATATTGTCAATTTTGAACATTTTTAATTTGTCATTGTTGCGCTTTCAAAAAAAAATTGTTTTTCTTGTCCCAAAAAATTGTTACTCTCCTCGTTGGTAAGGATGGCCACCAAATTAATTTGGTTGGTGCATCTACCTCCAAAAAGTCTCAGGGTGTGATTTACTTTATTTTATTTTTTGGTTTAGCTTAGAAGTTACGGGAAGGAAAAAATAACAATATAGGCCTAATTGAATTCTTCCTTAAGCATATCATGTTTAAGAATATGGGAGACCTAAACTTTGGTTTATTTTCTTTGATTAAGAAGTAGATATAATGAATCTGAATTTATTTATTTACTTTTCTAATGTACAAAATATAAATGTTTTTGGAACAGCAATTGAAACAACTCTATGGTCAATTGAATGGGGAATTGCTGAGCTTGTGAACCACCCAGAGATCCAAAAGAAAGTGAGGGATGAGATTGACAGAGTTCTTGGACCAGGACACCAAGTGACTGAGCCAGATATGCAGAAGCTACCTTACCTTCAGGCAGTGATCAAGGAGACACTCCGGCTCCGAATGGCGATCCCGCTCCTCGTCCCACACATGAACCTCCACGACGCAAAGCTCGGTGGGTACGACATTCCGGCGGAGAGCAAGATATTGGTGAATGCATGGTGGCTTGCAAACAACCCTGCTAATTGGAAAAGGCCAGAGGAGTTTAGGCCAGAGAGGTTCTTAGAGGAAGAGTCACATGTTGAGGCTAATGGGAATGACTTTAGGTACCTTCCATTTGGTGTTGGTAGAAGGAGTTGCCCTGGAATCATTCTTGCTTTGCCTATCCTTGGTATTACTTTGGGACGTTTGGTTCAAAATTTTGAGCTATTGCCTCCTCCTGGACAGTCCAAACTTGACACTGCTGAGAAAGGAGGGCAATTCAGTTTGCACATACTCAAACACTCAACCATTGTTGCCAAGCCAAGATCATTTTAGGCTCTTCACATGATGATCATGACTTCAATACCCATCATTTTATTTTTGTTTTTTGCTTTGTGTACTAATGCATAATTAATCAATGGTTGAAAATGTGGGAATGTTCTTAAAAATGTCATATATATATACTAGTGTGTTAGCTCGTGCAATGCAAGGGCGATAATGTTCATAAAATGAAATAATGTGATCTAAATAAAGTATGTTTTTATAAGTTGTTTAATAGAAAAATGCTTACAAAAAGTCATTTTAAGTGTTATTTCAAAGGTAAATGCTATATTTTTCTAAAAAAATTAGAACATTCATCGGAATTTGACATAATATAAGTTGGAATATAAGCAAGAAACTATAAAAATGTTAAATAAAGATTATTATGACAAATCTTTTTTTTTAGCCTATGAAATTCGTTCAATGGAAAAAAATTCTATGATAAGTTATATAGTAGTATTATTTTATGTAAAATATTCAAAAACAAACTATATTATGTATGCCGCGTGCTACACACGGTATATACTAAAAAAAATATAAATTTTATATCCAACAATTTATATTAATATTTAATTTCTATTAAAATCTCCACCTATAGTAAGTTAAATAGTGAGCAAAATACAGTAAGATTGAAATTATCATAAAAAATAATAAGAAATGTAAAAAATAATAATAAAGTATAATTTTATATGTTAATTCAAATGTTAATATGGTTTTTTATAAAATATTCCTCCCCATGAGCTTATATATGTGGGTTTTTTATAAAATATTCCTCTCTATGAACTAAATATCATTTTTTGTTTTTTTTATAAAATGTTACTCCGCATGAGTTAAATATAATTTTTTTGGTTTTTTATAAAATATTCCTCCTCATGAGTTAAATATCATTTTTTTTTATAAAATATTCATCCCCGTGACTTAAATATCATTTTTTGTGTTTTTTTTATAAAGTGTTCCTCCTCGTGAGCTAAATATAATTTTTTATGGTTTTTTTTATAAAGTGTTCCCCCCGTTAGCAAAATATAATTTTTTTGTGGTTATTTATAAAATATTCCTTCCCATGAGCTAAATATCATTTTTTATACATAAAATATTCCTCCACGTGAGCTTAATATAAATCTTGTAATTTTTTTATAAAATATTCCTCCCTGTGAGCTAAATATAATTTTTTTTGTATTCTTTGGTGAAAATTTATATATAAATATGAATGGATAAAGGGAAATTCAAATTTGTCTGGGTAAAAGAAAATATTCAGTTACATTACATTATTATAAAAAGTATGGATAATAATAAAACAAACTCCATTACATTATTGTGTCATACTCCATTACATTATTATTATTATTATTATTTTTTGGTCAAAGATAAAAGAAATTCAATTTCACCGGGCCAAGCCCAAGAAGAAACAACAGACCCCAGCCAGAAAAGGCAATACTCCAGCCAGTCTAAAAGCAACAATCACAGATTTACCAACAATACAGATATGCAACAGACTCAAACAAGCATAACTTAATCCAAAGACCAAACTAAACAACCCAGTCACACCCCAAATCGACCCAAAAAGAAGCACCCCTACCGGCAGAACCCTACCCAAAGCAAGACCAAGAGTCGGCGCCATCAAAAGACCTCTACACATCTCCATCCACCTGCAGAGCTAAAAAACCAGACAAAACATTCCAGAACAGCAAACTATATACAACAACAACCTATATACACCACCCACCAAACTATACACATCCCAACCCCACAAAGACACCGACTCATATCACCCCCTATACCAACGCGCTGGCTGCTTCCTCCTGGGTCAAAAGGGTGTGCATCCTCAAGCTCAGCATCAATTCTATTGTCAGTTTGCAGAGCCACTTTCTCCCCTTCAATCAACGCCTTCACTGATTTTGGGAGAGACCACCTCCAATTGATTGGAAAAGCATCATGACTGGTTAGAGCAGCCAAGAGATGGGCCACTCCATTTCCAGATCGCTCCACCCAAGTGAACCCGCAAGCCTGGAAGTTGACTTTCATATGAAAAATGTCTGCAACCAGGTTTTGAATCTCTCCAATCACCTCCTCTTTTCTACAAGCTTTGATTAACATTAAATTGTCATTCTCGAAAATAACCTTCTCCAATCCCAGGTTCTGTGCCAATACCACCCCATCACGCAGGGCCACAACTTCAGCAACTAAAGGAGAGTTAATAGGGAAACTCCTTGTTTGACCATAGACAAACTCCCCTAGGTGATTTCTTATAACAATCCCTGCTGTTCCTTTTTTCTTGTTCTTTATGTAACTGGCATCTATGTTGATCTTGTAAAAACCTGTTGGAGGTGGTCTCCACCTGTAATAGAAAAGCCCTGGTTGTACCCCTCTATTATCTGTATTCTGTAATTTTTGCGCATGGGATAGGTAATCCATCTGCATAAAATTAATCTGCTGTAGAGTAGCAGTTGGATTAGGGGATTGACTGTTGAAAACCAACCTATTTCTTTCTTTCCATATATTCCATAAAATGCAACATAGAGCAATTTCAATGAAAACTCTATGATCAGGAATTTTCTGAGCCCTTCAAACATAGAATTAATCCACTGAACCAAACTTTGACCAGATTCTCTATCAGGGACCCTTTGCATCTGAGATCCAAACCATACTGGCCTGGTCCATGCACAATACAGCAGTGCATGTTCTGCTGATTCTGCTTCTTCATTACATATGGGACAATTCCCTGATCTGGCAATCCTCCTTCTCCATAGATTTTCTTTAACTGGAAGGATATTATGGCTAATTTTCCACATAAACATTTTAATCTTCTGAGGCACCTTAATACTCCAAATTCTCTTCCATAACCCCTGTGAACTATTATCTGATGTCGAAGGACAATCCAAGAAGTTCATCTCCTTCTTTTTTATCTCAGCATACCTAGACTTAACAGAATACCCCCCATCTTTAGTATAGGGCCATATCAACACATCTGGTCTAGGAAACATACTGATAGGAGTTTGTAGCACAGGAACAGCATCCCTAAGTTCAAAGTTTTCTCGAATCTTCCCCATATCCCATCTTTGATTGCTCTGGTCAATAAGTTCAGCCACTATGGAAATTGAAGAATTAGTTTTCAGCACAGCTCTTTGTCCATTATGCATCCATAAGTCAGCCTTCACATCAATTCTGGACCCATCCCCTATCACCCATCTTCCCAAACTCCTAATAATGTCTCTGCCATGTAATAAACTTGCCCAGACCCACGAACTGCTACGCCCTTTTTCAGCACAAATGAAATCTGAATTAGGACTTGTCAACACTTGTACCCACAAAGCTTCCGGATGATGCATCATTCTCCACACTTGCTTTGCTAACAAGGCTGAATTCATGATAGCAAAGTCCTTAAATCCCATTCCCCCTTCTTTTTTCCTAACTGTCATACATTCCCAGCTCTTCCAATGCATGCCCCTTGTTCTCCCAGTTGAACTCCACCAAAACCGGCTAATAATAGAGCACAGATTTGTACAAATTTTTTTTGGGAACCTCACAATGCTCATGGCATAAACTGGAACAGCTTGTAGAACTGCTTTAATTAAAACTTCCTTACCTGCCTGGTTGAGCAGCGTCTCTTTCCAGCCATCCACCTTAGCAAGAATACGGTCTTTTACCCAGCCTAAGGAAGTTGTCTTCGATCTACCCCATTCAGCCGGAAGACCCAAATATTTCCCTGGATTGTCCCAAACTTTCATCTCTAGAATAGCTACTAATCTGTACTACAACTCCTTGGACATGAACCTTGCTCCAATAAGCCCCGACTTTGCCAAATTTATTTCCTGGCCCGAAGCTATAGAATAGACATTAAGAATTCGGATCAGCTGATAAATTTCCTCAGTTGTGGCCTCTCCAAAAAGTAAAGCGTCATCTGCAAAAAAACAAGTGGGTTAGTACTGGGGCCGAGCCCGAAAGCTTTACCTCTTTGATTAAACCATGATCATGAGCTTTATTAAGCATATAGGAAAGGGAGTCAGCTGCTAGAATAAAAAGATAAGGAGATAGTGGGTCCCCCTGTCTAAGTCCCCTCTGTGGTTTCAGGCTTCTGCTTAAAAACCCATTCACTTTGTATTTGTATGAGACAGTTGTGACTAAGGACATGACAAGGTTAATCCACTCTTCAAGAAAACCACAAGCTGCAAGGGCCTCCCTCAAGAAATCCCACTCCATCCTATCATACGCATTACTCATATCTAACTTTATAGCAACATGATCCTTAGACCTCCTTTTTCTTTTTTTGAGTGAGTGAAAGATCTCATGAGCAATAGTGAGATTGTCCTGGATAAGTCTTCCACCAACAAAAGCACTTTGATTATGAGTAATCAACCCATTCATCAAGGGCTTTAACCTCTGGACTTAGCAAGAAATCGCTCACGAAACACAGCCCAGGTAATGGCTGTCCCCCCAGCTACCAACAACTGGCGTACCCCACGCCACCAAAACTCAGCATCACCCACTAGCATGTACACAGCAAATGTCACCTTCTGTTCATCTGTACATGCCATGGCCTCAAAGATCTTCTCTAATCCCTGAATCCATAATTCTACTCCCTCGGGATCATAACCCCCCTTAAACTGGGTCGGTTTAGCACGACAAAAGTCCGCCAAACTTTGACCATTTCCCTCTCTCCGACCCACAGCAGGTGCCATCTCTCGGATAGCATTTGCCAAATCCCCATCATCATGGTTCGCCCTTCTTGCCATGGGTTCCTACAAGGCAACCACACAGGTAAAACCAATCAGAACCCATCCAAGAAGTCTCACACTTTAAACAATCCCACACAGTGATTTCCCAAAGAAAACAATCACACAGATTTAATCCAATTCTATCCTATTCTGTAATTGCCTGGTTACCTTTCAGATTTACGACTTTGTCCCTACAAACCAACACGGATGCCTACCACATGTTTTGTCCTCACTTACATGTTTTTCAGGAGGTCATCCTCTCCTATACAGTCTCATACCTGTACAGTATTGTTGGCATAGGTAGTACCGAATAATCCTACTAAGTTCTCCTCAACTGTACCGTCCCATTCCAATACAGTCTTAGATTTCCTCAGCTGTACCGTCCCATTCCAGTACACCTCGGCACCAGGTTTTCCAGAATATAACAAAACAATCCACCAATTGCGAATTCACACAGCATATAGCTCAATCAACTCAATCAATAACTCAAACAGAATTCACACAGAATTCACCAATCCATCAGAATTCACACAAAATTCACCAATTACTCAGAATTCACACGGACTTCACCGGTACTCCGAATTCACACAGAATTCACATAGTCGATTAAAATTCACAAAGAATTCACACAGCCAATCAAGTCATCAGAGTTCACACAACACAAACACAACAAACCTATAACCCAAACATTCCCGAAAGACTCGACCAGCTCTGATACCACTAATGTAACACCCTTCTTCCCGGAGGGCATTACACTTAAGTAACCAACCCTCTAATGCGGAAATAAAATTTTTCTTCTGATCTTTCTTTTGGAAAAATACTGTCAAAAGGTATATTAATTTTCACAAATGAATTTTTCTTTATTGTTATTATTTTTTTTAAAAGAAGTACTTCTGTGAACAGACATCAAACAGTAAATAGCATAGGGAATAAAAATTCATTTATTATTAATAGTGTATCATATACAAGGACGCTTTCTCCCAAATAAGAACAGACTCCCTATGCTGGTCAAGCACTGAAAATGCTACAGACTCCAACAAGAACCCAAATGTTTGCTCCTCACGTACACGGCTTCCACCATCTCAATGTACCCTCGTACTTGCATTCCCATAGACATCTAGCGATGACTAATCCGCCGAGCTAATGGTCCATCTATATGAATCATGTTCCAAAGAGCACAAAACATATAGGCAAGGGTCAAAATCACTTTCGCAGTTATCACCATAATCATACAAGTAGCATACCACATAAATTCATGCAAAAATCATACAATGACCATTTATAGCAGAAATCACTCACATATGCATAATGTAGCATAATCAGTTTAAGTCATACAGACACCTCTTCACACAGAAGTCACATCTCATCTTCACATATACAACATAGGTCACACAGACACTAGTCATACAAATCACTATATTCAACTTCACACAGAAGCATCACCGTTTCACACAGAAACATATCACAAAAACTTCAGTATATATATACACACAAAACACTTCTATGGGCCCCTTTCTTTATAACAGATTCGACACACAGTCACGAGCACGTAGCCCGCACTCCATAGAGATTACTTTTCCCCAAACTCCTCATTTATTCGACACTCAGTCACGAACATTTAGCCCGCACTCCATGGAGATTACTTTGTTTTGCACGCAGCAGTTGGCACACAGCCCGACACACAACCCTTTGCACACAGCACTTGGCACACAGCAATAAAACACAATCCATAGATATCCATTCCAATGACAATCAGTCATAGACCCGTCACATAACACACAGCATTAAATGGCACACAACCTTTCTCATAGCACACAGCATGAAATGGCACACAGCCAATGAAACAGCACACAGCCTGGCACACAGCCAATGAAACAGCACACAGCCTCTCACACAGCACACATCATTTAATGGCACACAACTTATGGCACATAGCCTTCTACACATCACACAGCAGTTATATCACATAACACTTTTCATGTCACCAAGCATTTACATTCCCCAATTTATATTGTATTCTCTTTTACTTTTATAGCTCACTTAGGAAAAATCTTTTTAAGGAAAACTTCCTATAATTATGTTTTTGACCCCAAAATATACAAATTTACATTTCTGCCCCAAAATTTTTGAAAATTACACTTTTGGCCCAAAAATATTCCTTTTACAAATTAGCCCTTATATTTTCAAAAATTACATTTCCACATTCTGTTTTGAAAACTTTCCAAAATTATACTGTTGCCCCTAATCTTTCAAAAATTACATTTTGACCCCTGTAACCTCGTATACAGCGTTTTCAGGGCAGAAACGTTCACACCTGTGAAAACGCTCACACCCAGGGCGTGAACAGTTCTGGAAACTTAACCAAAAATCCGAAAATTCATTTTCTTTTTGTGATTTGATTCTTTAACCCATTTCCATCATTTTTAAGTATCAACCAGATTTTGGCTTCATAAAAGTTGATCCATTAAATTGGTTTTCAAGAAGATAACTAAATTGACATTTAGAGATTAAATTTTCATTGAGAAATATGGTGGTTTAAGCTTACTAATCCTTCAACCTCTCTAATTTATCAATCACCCCACATAGAAATATCATAATCATGCATCTATTAAAATCTCATATCACCAACTCATAAGAAATCTCTTCACCCACACATAGGAAATCACTCCATCAATACATAAGAAAATCACTTGTCAACACATAACAAATCCTTCACCAACACAAAATAAATCATCCACCAACACATAGAAAGTCACTTCACCAATAACATAAGAAAAATCCTTTCACACAAAAAACATAAGAAATCTTCCACCAAAAATATATGTAAAGTATCATCATCAAAGCAAAAGAAATCATATACAACACAAGCTTAGATGATCATGGTAGCTAGAGAGAGTTTGTCCCTTACCTCTTCCTCTTGCTAGTATATGAAAATCCCTAACTCCAAGCCCTCCTTTTCCTCTTCTTGATTGCCTCCTTCCAAATCAAATATAACATACCCCAAATACCAATTAAATTTTCTTCTCCATGGATAATCTTTAGCACATGAAGAATGAACTAAACACTACCCTAAGCTCATAAACCGTGAGGAAGAAAATGAAAACTTAAGCTATGGAGTTCTTACCAAATATCCTAGTAGCTTGATGATCCCAAATTAAGAGCAAAATCCTTGGAAAATTTGATTAGTTTGAGTGCAAAATTTGAGAGAAAAGTATAGAAAAAGGGTTATAATGTGAGAACAAAGTGAAAAATGGAACAAGACCTTCTCCTCTTCTTCCTTTCCCTCTTGGCCAGCCCTCTCTCCCTTTTGCCTCTTGTGAAGATTTTTTCTAAGCTATTATTACATAAAAATGAGTCATTAGTTTATTTAATCAAAGATTTTTCCTATTGGCTAAAAACCCATGAGTCATAGACACTTGAACCTTCCACACTCTTCCTCATCCTTCTAAGGGGCGCTGAATCTGATCCAAGGGCTGGGTTAAATAATTTTTCACCTTAACTATGGTAAAAGGTAAGTTTTCAAGGTAATTAAATGTGGTAACTTTTGTATTTCATAGTAAAAATTGTCCAAAAATTACCTATTGAGGTAAAAGCTCTCATGACTCTTATAATAAGCCAAGACCACGAAAATAAAGTGCCAATAAGGTCTTGGTTCATAAAAATGAAGTTTAGAAGCATTACGGTAATTTTTCGGTTTTACCGTAACCCGAAATTAGGGTTAAAATCAACTTTCTCTGAAAAATCCCAGAAAATTTCCAAAAATTATAAATATTATAAAAACACCTTTGGTAACTCTTTTGGTTGATTTTGGATCATTCCCTAAAATTCTGGCACTCACCAGTTCCCCCGTTTAATCTATTCACAGTCCACAGGGACCAAAACTGCAATTCTTTGGCTGCTATTTTAAAAATTCTCAAAATAACTTCTAAAATTCCAAAATAATATAAAATATCATTTGGCATCTCCAAAAATATTTCTTAACTGATTCTGGTCTCCAAACCAACTCACAGTTTAGCTTAGTCAAACTACAGGGATCAAAAACTTATCATTTTTATCCGTTTCTTAGAAAATTCCCAAATAAAATTCTAAAATCCTCAAATATTATAAAGTCCCTACTGGTATCCTCAAATCATTTTTCTGACTCCAATTAGGGTTTCTATATCATTACATTCTTATTCTGACAGTCAAAACGTCTACAGACTTTTCCGTTTGACTTTCCACGTCAGCACTAAACTATTTTTAATCTCATCAAAATTCTAATATTAACAATAATCCCCCTTTACTAACACTCTATCTCTCATATTGAAAATTTGGGGCGTTACAACATCATCAATCCCCTGCCATCCTTCTTGAATAGTTGCAAAGCATTCCTCATGTTCACTCCAAAAAGCCTCAAATTTGAAAGAATACCCACTCCGTTGTAAAAATTATAAAAAGTATAATTTTTACTTTGTAACTCATAAGCAGGCCCAGTGAATCTCTGCCCTATGATAGTTTACTCCAACAAACTTGTGCAGCATAGAATGCCATACCAAACGGAATAGAAGGATTACTAATAAAAGAAAATATAAGAAATTTAAAATCTTTAAAAAAAATAACAACCATTAACTGCAATTAAAAAAGAAGCAAATTTTAATATGTAATAAGTTTTAAACAAACTTTCTTGTTTGTAAATAACATAAAACTTTAAACAAATATTTCAAAGTTCCAAAATGCTATATTAAAATATGTAATTATTGACAAAATTCTTAAAACATCTTCAAGGATATAAAATATACACATGACCCTTCTCAAATATTTGCCGGATCAATTGCTAACTCTATCAAATTTTGATTCTTTCAATGCATAATTTCTTTCATTCACCTCCAAGATTGGCCCCAGATATATTTATACCTTGTGAAAATATTCAAAGCAAACTATATGTAGACCTGTGCTACACACGGTATATATACACTAAAAAAATGAGTTTAAAGATTTATACTAATATTTTATTTCTGTTAAATTCTTCTATAAGTTAGATAATAATGTTATTTCATGTAAAATATTCAAAGCATATTATATTTAGAGATGTAAATAAAATTCACTCAATAAGTTATTTCATGTAAAATGTTTAAAGCAAACCATATACTATGTAGGCATGTATACTAAAAGAATATCACCTTAAAAAATGGATAACGATTTGCCTAAAATATACATTAATTTTGCATAAAAAAGATAAAAACAAATACACAAAATCTATATGATTTTCTGTCATGTAAATAAATATAAATATAAATAATTAGGTAAAGAAAAGTTTAAATCTACATAGATAAAAAATCTCAATAAATAAGTTTTGGGAGAAAAATAATAAATAAGAAAATTATATTCATACCAAAAATGACAACAATGAAATATAAAAGGATAGTAAGATTATAATAATTTTTTTGTCCAAAAAAAGATTATAATAAACAGTGCCATAATTAATCTAAAAAATAAAAAATGTTTACTATTTTATTTTATTTTGAACACAAGTTTTTGGCAGTAAAAAACATATGCGTATGGTGTTTTTTGAAACATAACAATAAGGTAGACCCATACTTTGAGTTGTTTCATGCCATAAATAAACTCAAATATTTAAGAAATCCATTGGACACACAGACTCACACTTCTTACAACAAACAGAGTCCTATGTTATTGGGGTAGAAGCTAGTACATGAATACTCTAACCCATATACAAATGAGCAAAAAACATCAAGTTGAACAATAGTCCTGAATTTTGAATACAAACATCAAGTTGAACTATAGTTCTGAATTCTGAATACATTCCATAGGACATATGCCCCAATCTAAAAATAATAGCCTATTTCTCCCCACCCTTGGCTAGAACCAATACCATGAAGGGCCATGACCTGATTTAAATAAGGACTAATAAACCAACTAAATCAAAAGTATTTCCTTGAAATTTAATTTTATTACAACTTCTTCAGGAATGTGCCAGTGCTTTGGTAGGAGCTTGGCTTTTCCACAAACAAAGATATGATTACCAACTACAACCTGGATAGCTGCATTTTTTAACTTATGCAGAAAACAATAAATTGACAACCGTATAACAGTTTCTTGAATCTTCAAGCTACACCCAACTGTCCACCATTTCTTTACTTAATGCAACCAAGCCCTGTCATTCAAATCCAATCAGCAAAAGAAATGGCAATGCACCTTCCCGCACATCTTGTAAAACGGCAAGCCAAATACTATGACTGAATTACACACTGTCCTTGTAGTTTTATCATAAAGAATGGTAACATTATGAAAACCAAACATATGAAAAAATGTTGTCATGTTTTAATGACATAAGTACTGACAAATAAAACTCCTAATGTAGCAAGAAACTTTAGGAAAAACTGGTCAAATTCCATAAAAGAATTCCAAAAGCAACATATTTGTCAAGCAAAAAAGGCACAAAAGTTACATATAGTAACCAAACATATTGTAAGCATTTATCAGTATCAATATATTTAAAAAGACCTCTATATCAAATCTAGTCCAATAGTGAAAGTTCCATAATATGTCTGACTCAGGAATTAAATCATAAGTTGTGTACACAAATAGGAATGCAGAAATACATTGCCAACAACTACAACAACAATATAGGCAAAATTAGAAAACTGATCCCTTATCTTTAATTCTTTTTTTTCAATTTAGTCCCTTATTAAATTTTTTCAACAACAAGGTCCCTTATGTTTATTTATTTTTTCAATTTGGTCCTTTTCTTCTTTTGTTGATGATGTGTCCGTTTCTAATTGGTCTCGATTTACTGTATACCATCACCTGAGACCAATCAATAACTGACACGTCATCAAAAAGATTAAATTGAAAAATTAAATAAACATAAGGGACATTGTTGTTGAAAAATTTTAATAAGGGACTAAATTAAAAATAAGGGATCAGTTTACTAATTTTGCCAATAATATATTTAGTCTACATATACACATGAATCTGCGTTGCAGTTGTATAAATAAAGAGTTGATTATTCCTTCATTTGACTGACATAATAAATAAAACAATCAACCAAAAGTGGAGCATACTTGTCTCATATCAGGGTCTTGGATGATATATTGCATTGCTTTTGCAACACCTTTTCTCATAAAAGGATATTACAACATAAGTAACCTGATTAAGTAAGAATAAATAATAGTGATCTTTATTTTAAAAGAAATTCCCTTTTTAAGTATTTCAAGTCTATTTCGAAAATGAGTATAAATTTTTTTTTCTTTAAATCCTGAAACTTATTTTAACTTGAAACTCTCACTTACGTTATTTAGATTTCGAAATTCCTTTATGTCGTAACGTATTACAAAATAACGAAATAAACAACTACTGAATAGATAATGTACATCATAGATAATACTGGTCCAAAGTCTACAAGTACATCAAACTGAACATCTAGTAGTGTCACATAATATATAGTACAGTCATCCAAAATATCTCTAAACAGAAGCCCAATCCAATACAGAGTCAGTCTACAAAAAAACAAGACAAAATCCAAAAGATAAGTCAACAGCCTATGCAACGTCAGCTCCTAAACACTGCCCACAGACTCCTCTAAAGGATCGCTCTCCTCCTCCACTATCTGCTTCCCTTTACTGTCATTGGCCTCCTAACAAGCTCGTGCTCTCCAAGACGACATAACAGTAGAAGGAAAAGGTCTCGGTCTCCCACCAGGTTCAGTAAAAGAAACTGGGACGGCTGGTATAGGGGTAGCAGTCTGCATAGTAGGTGTCCTCTCAGTAGGCACCTTCTCTGCTGATGTAACTCTAACTGGCTGGGAACGACGCACAGTACTCTTGCGTGCGGTCTGTCTCCATCTACCAAAATACCTCTTACATGGAGGAGTCCTAGGTCTCTGGTGCTGTGGCTCTAGCCTTGTAGGCTCCTGCTGCACTGGCTCAAGTCTCTGGGCAGGCTCCTGTTGAGCTACCTGTTCTCTTTGCCTTTCTCTCTCTCTCCAGGTATCCCATAGTTCCTGGATTGACATCTTTACATCTAATATCATATCTTCCACTGTCCATCGGTGTGGTCCCTCCGCAGATGTCTCTAGTGAAGTAACATACCCTAAGTACATACCCCACTGGGTCTCGGGGTTTATTATCCACCCCTCCCCACTTGCCCCTCGGGCCGGGCAACAGACTTAATCTACGGACCTTCGTCAGCCCCTCCGGCGGGCGATCCATCTATATGAATCATGTTCAAAAGAGAGCACAAAACATATAGGCAATGGTGAAAAATCCTCATATACAGATAATAAAGCATAGAGACAACAGATAGAAAATATACCATATTTATCAGACATAGTTACATTAGGAAATTATCTACCACTTACCCTTCTTAAAACAAGAGTATACAGTTTTCCTGCAAATAAGATATTCTCACAGACACAATGAAAATGATCACAGTCACAACACATAACTCAACATCAAACAATATATCATCAACTCAGATATATTATAATGCATGTCACTTCTATTTCCCCTCACATCACCCTCGTAGTGCTCCAAGGAGACTTCCCTACCTCCAACACCATTGAGCGATTGGCTGTAGCAGACTTACTAAAGAGTCCCACCAGACTTCATAGTAATCATTCAGATAAGCTACATCTCACCATATCCTGAATAGTCAAGTCCGTCAGATTTATCCAAGCAGAGTTGTGCGACTTGCCTCGGCTCAGGGGATATCGCCTACCTGGCCATCTGAGGGGTTTCGCAACCTGGATAATCCCAATAGGCTATTGTGGCCAGACTATCCCAATTCTCAACCCCATCCGGGTTGTAATGCTCATCTCATGGCCTCATGCCAATTCACTTTCTCTTTATGCAAAATGACACATACATTAAGCATACAAAACAATTTTCTCAAGCATTGATAAGCTTTGATTTCTCTTGTAATTACATCAACATTTTCACTAGGTTATCACTTGCACAATCACATATAACCTTCACTCTTGGTTATAACATTATCATCTCTTATGATATTCACATCACTTTGTGCATAATCTCATTCATCATGGCTCTTTCTCTTTCATTTACACTCTTTGTTAATCTTTGTCTTTTTAACAAAAATGCATTTTCAAAAACCATTGCTTAAGTTCTAAAATCAATTAACCAAAATACTTATCAACCTTTAAATTCAAAATGTCATTTTTCTCTTAAGCATATTTGTTCAAAAAGCTGGAAAAAGTGATTTTCGCAAAATCATCAACTGTTCAAAATTCAGGATCCAGAACTGTTCTCAGGCGCGAGAAATTTCACACCCGCGGTGCAGACAGTTCTTTCCCCTGTTTTCCAGTTTTCCACACCTTCAGAAATGATCACACCCAGGGCATGACAGGAACTCAATTTTTCAAAGCTTAATCAAAATTAATCTTCTCTTTACATAGTTATGACCAAATGAATAAAAAGAAGCAAAGTTTACCATCTTTGGATCACTCACAAGACATAATCATTCAGCCTCAAGCCATGGTTCCAAACTCATCAAGCCATAAAGTATAATCATCACACCAAGATCATATTCATCATCATACCAAGCTTTTAAAAGATAGTCAACATAACAATCTCTCAATCAATTCAATTCAAGCATGGAACAAGGTCATCATGTCCAACATAGGGCAAAATCATGTCACACAACACAATTGATTTTCCACAACAAGGAACAATCCACAATCAAGACAACCTAGTCTTATTTACACCTAGGCTAAATTAATCAAAAACTACCATCAAGCAAAACTTTCATAGCCATAACACTCAAGAGATTTCATATCAACCACAAGACAACTCTTGGCACATCTATCTCCATAAGAACATAAAAGTATAGGGCTCAACAATCATCATGTTCTATGGGTTAAATTAAAACCATCTTAACCAAACCAATATCAACATAGTTCTCATATGTCCACTAAGCTTTAAAACCTTGTATAAGAAAATTTTTCCTTACCAAGCTTTTGTAGAAAACCCTAACTTTCAATCCCTTCTTCTTCCTTCTCCTTCTCCTTCTTGCTTGGCTCCTTGGTAGCTTGTTAATCACAACTCAATGGCAAACCCTTGGAATTTACTAACTAGGATGAAAATTTGGAGAAAAAGCTTGAAACTGTGGCTATGGTGCAAGAGCAAAAGTGAAGAAAATGAACATGAGTTCTCCCTCTTCTCTCCCTGCTCTCGGCCTCCCCCTCTTCTCCTCTTGTCCAGATTTTTTTTTAAGTTATGATTACTCTTAAGCTTAGTCATAAGCTAGGTTAGCACTTGGTTCCTTTTCATTGGCCAACAACTATGAGTCAAGAGCTCAAGAAGTTTCCATACACTACTTCCCTCTAAATCTGGCGCAACACTGTCCTAAAGGGAGGGTAAAATAATTTTCACCTTAACCATGGTAAATGGTAAGTCTCCAAGGTAATTAAATGTGGCAACTTTTGTATTTCATAGTAAAAATTGTCCAAAAATAACCTATTGGGGTAAAAACTCTCATGAATCTTAAAATAAGTCCTAAGCCATGAAAATAAGGTGTCACAAAGGTCTTGGTTGAAAATAATCAAGTTTAGAAGCATTACAGTAATTTTTCGATTTTTACCGTAACCCGTAAACTAGGGTAAAAATGAACTTTCTCAGAAAAATCTCAGAAAATTTCTAAAAATCATAAATATTGTAAAAATATCATTGGTTACTCTTTTGGTTAATTTTGGATCATTTCCTAAGTTTCTGGCATTCACCTGTTCTTTCTGCTATCCTGTTCTCAGTCTACAGGGACCAAAACCGTAATTCTTTGTCTGCTATTCTAAAAATTCCCAAAATAATTTCTAAAATTCTAAAATAATATAAAACATCATTTGGCATCTCCAAAAATATTTTTTAACTTGTTTTGGTCTCCAAACCAACTCATAGTTCAACCTAGTCAAACTACATTGACCAAAACGGTAACTTTTTTTTTCTGTTTCTCAGAAAATTTCCAAATAAATTTCTAAAATCCTCAAATATTATAAAATCACTATTTGTACCTTCAAATCTCTCTCTTAACCTAAATCTAGGGTTTCTACTTCACAAAGTCACCATTCCATCTATTTACGGTAAACAGAACTCTGTCTGTATCTAAACGTCCAACGTAAACTGCTGTTTTCTAACGTCAAGGAAACTTTGTCTATGAAATTACTCTTACTAAAATATATCTCACATGTACAAGCACACATCACACAAATAAAATAAAATTAAAACAGAATCAAAAATTACGGACGTTACATCTTTGACCTGTAAACCACAATTTAAAATATATAATATATCTATAAAAAAAACTACCCAACTCAAATGATTTACACAGCAAAGAATTCTAAAAAAAAAAGCAATGCCTATTTCCAAAAGCATCTTTGATAAGCCTTTGACCTGAATAAGACATCAATAGGTTATAATATTAGCGAAGTAAATGCTCATAACACAACATATGAAACAGAAATATGTTGAAGTAGACATGCCCTTCTATATAGTTGAAGCAATACCTATCACAATTCTTCTTGATGCCATGAAAATAGACAGGTTAGTCCTAAAACAAAATGTAAACTACATTCTTATTAGGGTAGTAAAACATTAAAAAAGAAACATATATGAAGAAGCAACTCATACTTTGAGTGGAAAAGGAATACATTGAAAGTTTTATACGGCAAATTTTTAGATTCATTGCTTACTTGTTTGAATCCAACTTTCTTGTTTCAATCTGCACTATATATATACTCAAAGCAATTCTTGTTTCCATGACATCATAGCCAAAGAATAATACTGTCTCAACGGAAATTACCCTGTCATTCAAATCCAAGCTGCCAAAGAAAATATAAATCAAATGCTTTCAAATCTAAAAAAAGGAGAGGATATGTTCATCATAATCAAAAGTCAGGTTTTCAAAACAGGAGGAGAGAAATATCAATTGCAGACAACCAAATAAAGCAACCATGTTTATCTCATATTCATTTCACAGACATTTATCATCTTTTATGAAGAATCTTTCGTGAGATAAAATAAAAAAACTATTATTAATCTATTAATTTATCATAAAGAAAATTTGAAGGGTAACCTGGTGATGTATAAATAAATAATGAAAAATAATATCGAAATTCTACAATACTAAAATTAATGGTTAAAGACATGACTGACCTGAAAGTTTATCCACAAAATTTGAAGGGTAACCTGGTGATGTATAAATAAATATTGAAAAATAATATCGAAATTCTACAATACTAAAATTAATGGTTAAAGACATGACTGACCTGAAAGTTTATCCACAAAATATCATTCGTTTAATGTAAATTTTAATTTCAATGACTTCTTTTATTAAGGGTATCTTAGAGATCAAATTTTAAATTTTAATGAGATTAAAAAAATTAAATACGGATAACTAATATTATTAATGTGTGAATTAGTTATTTTTTACTTATATATGAGTGCAGATGGATTATCTTTGAAACGAAGGTAGTATGTGAATAAAGTATTAATTGTTCTATAACTATTCACTGACTATAAGTTTTTTAAGCATTCTTTTTTATTTTTGATATACTTTTAATCATTCTTACGGGAGTAAATGGTCACTTTAGTTCCTGAGAGATACAAGCGGTGTCACATTGGTCCCTAAGAGATAAGAAATTAAAAATAGTCCCCCACTGTGATAAACGTTTGAACTACTTAATTGACACGTTAAAAGTCACCTAGGATGTCCATGTTCCAGTCCAGTTGTATGCCCAATCAGCTCAGGGACGAAAATGAATTTTTTTTCATCCATCCATCCTCATCATCCCACTCTCTCCTACCCCTTTCCCCCATCGCCAATCGCCACCACTCTTTCTCCTGCTCCCATCCCTCCACTGCTACCCTTTTAGCACCACCCATTCCTTGGCCTCCCCATTCCCGCAACAGTGCAGCGATTGCTTAGCTCTGGTGGTGGTGCAGTGAACCTGAGAGAGCCATCAAAGGTTGCGTTTGCAGATTAGGGAGATGCCCATTAGACATGAAGATGCAATCAACATCACCAAGGGGCTCTCTATAAAATTTGCCCAGATTTCAAGCAGTGGTAGTAGCCATCACCACAATCAGCAAAATAAGCGATTCTACATGTTCAAGGCCTAATATATTTTTTTGGTTGAGAAAACGTCGTTAATTCTTGCTGGAAATATAAATCAGGTGGCAAAGTAAATTTTAACCCTTTTATCCTCGGGGAAAACCAGTGACAGGGAAAAAGTGATAATATATCAAATTCAAAATTCTTTTGGTTCCACTGTAATATATGTTGATGTTGACTTTCATCCCTCAAAAATGGTAATTTTGAATTTGATGAAGATGGTCCTCAGCCATCTTCTTCATTTCTCCATCACCCATCAACCTCTGTATCCCCTTAACTATATCATCTTTGCTCCATCACCCATCAACCTCTGTATCCCCTTAACTATATCATCTTTGGTAACCTTTTCCGATAGATCATTGGTAACCATGTAACCCACTTAAGATGACTCACCACCAAAAAAATTTCTTCGTTCATGTCACTTACGCGGAAAGAAACTAGATTGCAAAGATATATACATGTACAGGTACTGATTAAAAATCCAATTTTTATTTTTATTTATTTAAATTTTTTTGGGTTAAATTTTTGTTCTTTGCTTTAGATTTATGGGACATGGACTTAAAATTGGTTTTGTTGTTGTGGTGTACAGAGAAGAGAAAGCATTTTGTAGCACAGAGTGTCGTTCCAACTTTTCAAAGGGCATCGCTATAAGAAGATGACCTAATTCAGCCAGGAATCAGAAGAAATTGGGGAAGAAGATGAACTCAGATGAAATTAGTCATTTTAGTCCCTCTCATTATTAGTCTAACGTGGCCTGTGACTTAATCCTATGTGGACTGCAACATGGATATCTTACGTGATTTTTAACGTGTCAACTAAATAGTTCAAATAGAAATATAACGGCAAGGACTAAAGTGACAAACGTTTAACACAATGAAGGATTATTTTTTAATTTTTTATCTCTTAAAAACCAATATGACATCGTCTGTATCTCTTAAAGACTAAAGTAACTCTTTCCTCTTCTTACTGCAAAAGAAAAAAGCCTCAGTGGAGGTATTTTATTTTAGGCTTAAATATTCTTTTGGTCCCTACAAATATACTGATTTTCATTTTTAGTCCCTGTAAAAAAAAAATTTTTGCTTTTGATCCCTGCAATATCTAAACGTTATGTTTTTTGTCCTTACCGTCAATCACTGTTACAAAACGCTTACGTGGCTAACGGATCTCCACCTGGAGTTGCCACGTAGGATTAAAGATGACACGTGTCATCTAAACTGGACATGACGTGGCCCTAGAGTTTCTTCTCTCTCTTTCCCCTCTCCCTCTTCCTTCTCCCCTTTCTCCTCTTCCTCTTCCCTGCGCCGCCCACGCCCACCCCCACCTCCCACAAATCTGAAGCGTTGTTATACTTGTACAACAAAGCAAAATTTTGGAAATGTCGAGCCATAATCAGTTGTGGATCGTTTTCTTCGCCAACAACATCATCTCTAGCGAAGTGCCCCATGCCTCTGCATCAGAGTACAAACTCGGTTCTGTTATTAAAAAAAAAAGAGAACAAACTCGGTCCATTCATCTTTGGTATATTAACCCTTTTACTTCTTTTATTTGATATTGATGTTAATGGTGCAAAGATTCCTTCCTTTTTCATTGCAAAAACATTTTTTTTTGTTCCCAAAACAAGAACCTTTTTTCTGGGGGCCAAATCATGCAAATGCTGAGACCCATAAAGGTACAAAGGGCAATCATCAAAAGCATGGAATTGTTAAAGCGGGAACACGGTCTATGAGCCATCATATCCATTTTCCTTCCTCCTCTTCATTCCTGTTTGCTCACATGACACCACTTCTTGGTAATTTTTCTTTTTCTTTTTTCCCTCCCTCTATTTTAGTTTTTCTCTGCAGTTGATCTGTAGTTAAGTAGAGGGTAGCTTCATAATCACTTTCTCTCTCTCTAAAGGAAATTTAAAGCGAGACTGTGCCTACTTTCTCTGCATATCTTCCTGCCAGTCTATTTGAGATTTAATTCTTTTTACCCATTTGAGAAAAGAAGAAGAAAAATCAAATTTACATTCAGACTTGCGTGGAATGGGGGTGGCGTAGGGAAGAGGAAGAGGAGAAAGGGAGAAGGAAGAGGGAGAGGGGAAAGTGAGAAGAAACTCTAGGGCCACGTCATGTCCAGCTCAGATGACACGTGACATCTTTAGTCCTATGTGGCAACTCCAGGTGGAGCTCTGTTAGTCACGCAAGCGTTTTGTAACAGTGATTGACGGTAAGGACCAAAAACATAACGTTTAGATATTGCAATGATCAAAAGCAAAAAAAAAAATTTTACAAAAACTAAAAATAAAAATCAGCATATTTGCATAGACTAAAAGAATATTTAAACCTTTATTTTATTCATTTTTGTTCAATATGACAATTTTATTACGGCTAATAAAAATTCCGCCAGCCACCAACCCCTCCTCACCTACTACAAACGAAAGCGCATCCACGACTGTCACACACACACACACACACACTCACTGTCTTCTCTTCCTAACACACGCACGTGTCCCTCAACAAGTCAGCGTCATCTAACGCCGGCAGTTCTGTAGTGATAACCTTTCCCATTTTCAAACAAGTGATAATTAGTTTTTTTCATAAGAACTAAATAATAATAAATAATTTAATGAGTATAATAAATTTATTAGATTATCTTTATATTTTCTGAATTTCATTATTAAGTTATTCAAAAACCATCACATTTATTTGAGATGACATTGAAATCAAATAATATTTCATTTAAAACCCAAAACGTCATTTAATATTAAACTTTTAAATGTTACTACTTATTTTAAAATGGACGGAGTAACTATTAATGACTAATATTTTTTAAAAGAAATTACATGGTCATTCATGTAAGATATGCACGAAGTGTTACTTCTCTATTTTCTATGTTGAAATCTATATTCCTTTTTATTAAGAAATAGAGATCTATTATATATTTTTGTCTATTTTAATATAATTACATTTTTATATACTTTTTATTTTAGCTTCTCAATATCGATAATTTATAGTTTTGAGCTCCTATTATCAATTATGGATTTATGGGTAATAATAAAAGATTAAATAAAAGGTTTCTAAAATAATAAAATAAATATCAGAGTGTTTAAAACTAATTATCAGTGATTTTAAAAGTTTTAAAAAAACCAAAATTTCCTAAAAGGATAATTTAATTTAAAGTACAATGTAATACATATTTACTTTTAGGAAACGCTAGTGTAAATGATAAAAAAAAAAAGGCAATGGAATTCAAGTTTTCTTCGTGGGAGAAAAATATAATTAATTTATCCATTTTTAACTACTAAAAAAACATGATTAAAAAAATATGAATTTTTTATTAAAAACTATAGTATTTAATATTATAACAAAACTTGGGGATGCCAATCAATAAGACATTTTTCTCACTTTTTCATATTTATTTTTATACTCATTTATTTATAATAACAAAAATTGTATTTTCCCTCACCCTTGTTACATTTGAATGAATCTAATTTAATATTGTTACCAAAAAAATGAATGAATATAATATATAATATATAATACTAAATACAAAAAGGAGTTCTAATAATAAATGTCTTAACATTATACTTATAATATTAATTAATTAATTAACAAATTCATTTTTGGTCAAAAAAATATATAATATATAATACTAAATACAAAAAGGAGTTCTAATAATAAATATCTTAACATTATAATTATAATATTAATTAATTAAAAAATTCATTTTTGGTCAAAAAATTATATTTCATTAAATATTTTCAGTTATTTAAATTAAAAAATAAACATTAAATAATTTTAATATTTTTAATATACTGGCTTTATGGATAGAACAAAATGTGATTTGAGGATAGACTCTACTAAAGATGGCCAATCAAATTTTTTGCTAGAAATTAGTTATCCGTAAAATTAATGGATACTCAGTACCGATTACATTATGACACAAATAAAGATTAGAGTTAGCTGTTGTTATGAAAACAAGTTCAAGTTCAAGGTCAACCGAGAAATGGTTCAGTTTTGACCACCCCAAAAGAACACGAAATCCAAACGGTGCACCACCCCTGCCTCAATTAGTATGAGTTAGGATTATTTCTATTTATTTTTTTTATTATCATGCTTTTGGAAAAAATAAATGACATAAATATAATATATATGTGTTATTTATTTTATTTATTCTCTCAAAAATATAATAATAAAAAAAAATAAAAATGATCACAACTATGAATACTATTACCACACAACTTGTTGCTGGTTGAATCAATCATTCGATAAATTCAATAAAATAAACAAACACACACACACACAAGTGACACCACCATACCGCAAAGCAAAGCCACAAGCTCCACCTAACCCCAAAAACACCATGTCATCATAACCCCCTCTATATAAACCCCACCACCACCCCTCCATTTTCCCACTACCCCCAAATCACAACACAAAACAAACACCACCAGTTCCACCAATTAATTAACCATCGCCACAATAATGGATCTCCTCCTTCTGGAGAAGACCCTATTGGGTCTCTTCATCGCCGCCATAACCGCCATTGCAATCTCAAAGCTCCGAGGCCGACGCTTCAAGCTCCCACCGGGACCCATCCCGGTACCAATCTTCGGTAACTGGCTCCAAGTCGGCGACGACCTCAACCACCGCAACCTCACCGACCTAGCGAAACGCTTCGGCGACATCTTCCTCCTCCGAATGGGACAGCGAAACCTCGTCGTCGTTTCATCGCCGGAGCTAGCCAAGGAGGTCCTCCACACACAGGGCGTGGAATTCGGATCCCGAACACGAAACGTCGTATTCGACATCTTCACCGGAAAGGGACAAGACATGGTGTTCACCGTCTACGGCGAGCACTGGCGGAAGATGCGACGGATCATGACGGTGCCGTTTTTCACCAACAAGGTTGTTCAGCAGTACCGGTTTGGGTGGGAATCTGAGGCTGCTAGTGTCGTCGATGATGTTCGGCGTAACCCCGATGCTGCCGCCGGCGGGATTGTACTCCGCCGGAGACTTCAACTCATGATGTATAACAATATGTATCGAATTATGTTTGATAGGAGGTTTGAGAGTGAGGAGGATCCTCTGTTTATGAAGCTGAAGGCTTTGAATGGGGAGAGGAGTCGTTTGGCTCAGAGTTTTGAGTATAACTATGGGGATTTTATTCCTATCTTGAGACCCTTCTTGAAAGGTTACTTGACGATTTGTAAGGAGGTTAAGGAGAGGAGGTTGAAGCTCTTCAAGGACTATTTCGTTGATGAGAGGATGTAAGTGTCTTCACTCTTCATTCATTTCATTTGATTTCTCTCTGCTTTTCTTTTGTTTCTTAATTACTTTTGTGAATCCCATGTTTGTTTGCACTGTGCCTTTTCCTTTGCTTGCAAAGAAGCTTATGTGCCTTTTCCTCTTTTTGCTACTTATTCTTGTACTACGATCCTCTAAAGTGAACAATTTATGATAAAATATAAAATAACTCATCTTAATCTTAATAATTAATACATAAATTAATAATTGATATTACAAATATATACCTAATTAGTATTAAAATATCAACTTTTAAATTATTTTTTAATAATTAAAATTATTTACTTTACTTTTTGTCCACTCTAGTAGTGAGTCAAATCCTCATCCATATGTCTCACTCATCTCTCTAACACACAAGTGGTTTTTTTTTTATACAACAAGTGGTTTTTATATTTGGATAAAGTTCTTTCCTTTTTGGGCATTTTTTGGGGTGTTTAGAATTTAGATGCTATGGGGAAAGAGAGATAGAGCGATAAGAAGGAGAGAAAGAGAGAGAGAGAGAGAGAAATGATTGCAAACTATGGACCATACTGGTTATTTTTTGTCCTCATGCGGTACCTTCTAGGGCTAGAAATCAGTTTAATCATCTTTAAAGAGGGGGAAAAGCATTAAAATGGTGCAATTTTTTGTGCTTTTTATCGAAATAATGCAGATCAAAAAGATATTATCAAATTGGGATAAGTCGCAGGGGGCATTGGTGACTTTTTTTTTTTTTTTAAAAGTGAAGTCGCAGGTGGTATTGGCGACTTCACTTTTTTTATTTTTTTAAAAAAAAATGTGAAGTAGCAACTACCACCGACGACTTTACTTTTTTTTAAAAAATAAAAAAATTTGCTAATTGTATACAGAAAGTGACAGACAATGTTATTTTGGTCTCTAACAGATACGAAAATAAAAAAATCTTCAACTGTTAGCCGTTAGTCACTTTGGTCTCTGAAAGTGATTATTTATTGTCATTTTAGTTTGACCACAAAGACCAAAGTGACACCGCTGCACACTCTCAGAGACCAAAATAGTTGTTTACTCTCTTAGTATTAGTTTTTTTTTTACCCATGAATTTAAATTTATACTCAAAATAGATTTTCTATTAAATTCATACTCAAAGTTCTCATTTATTTGTTTGTTTATTTTACTAATTAGACTTTTTTATCCGATTTCACTACTTAGAATTTAAATTAACTAATGCTAAAAGAGGGCTTAGAGTATGAATATAATAAAAAGTCTATTTTGAGTATGAATTTAAATTCATGGGTAAGAAAAAAAAACTAATGCTAAGAGAGTAAACAACCATTTTGGCCCCTGAGAGTGTCCAGCGGTGTCACTTTGGTCTCTGTGGTCAAACTAAAATGACAATAAATAATCACTTTTAGAGACCAAAGTGACTAACCGCTAACAGTTGAGAATCTTTTTTTATTTTCGTATTTATTAGAAATTAAAATAATACCGCTTGACACTTACTGTATACCATCAGTGAATTTTTTACTTTTTTAAAAAAAAAAAGTGAAGTCGTAAGTGGTAGTTGCGACTTCATTTTTTTTAAAAAAAATAAAAAAAAGTGAAATCACCAATACTACCTGCGACTTCACTTTTTTTTTGAAAAAAAATAGAAGTCGCCAATGACACCTGCGGTTTACCCCAATTTAGTAATATCTTTTTAGTCTATACTATTTCAATAAAAAGCACAAAAAATTGCACCATTTTGATACTTTTCCCTTAAAGAGGTGTATAGAAGAGTTTAATTCTGAGTATAACTTTTTTCTTCTTCTTAATGTGTAGTAATGTATGGTAGGAAATATGAATATTTTATTTAGTATTCCTCTGTTAATTCGTCAAAAATGAAATATTGCTTGAATATTTAATATTTACAATTGTGGGCAGTAATATAATTTAATTAAATTTGTTGTAACAGGAAGCTTGAAAGCACAAAGAGCACCAGCAACGAAGGACTTAAATGCGCTATTGATCACATTTTGGACGCTCAGAAGAAGGGTGAGATCAACGAAGACAACGTCCTTTACATTGTTGAGAACATCAACGTTGCTGGTAAGATTCTCTTCATTTTCTTATTCCTTACAACATGAAAATAAGGATATAAAGGCCTACCTGATTTATTCTTTAGGTTTTTTTTGGCTATTAATATTTGAAATAATTATTTAAAGAGGAATTAGATTTTGATGTTCACTCACATATTATTTAATTTTCACACCATGATTGCAACTTATATATAGAAGAGGAGGAATCAAATTATACCGGTGTAACTCTTAGATGATATTACACCGTTAATAATTATTTATCGGATAATTATATTCTAAAACTCACCGTTGGATTAAAAGATAATATCATGTAGATCATTCCTATAAAATTTCACATCAATCTAAAATCATTTGATGTGTCATTGAGATACGTCAAGATTAATGTCTTTTAAAGTTTATGAATTTTGACATATCTCAATGACACATCAAACAATTTTAGATTGATATGAAATTTTACAGGAATGATCTACATGATAATAACTTTTAATCTAACGGTGTGTTTTAGAATATAATTATTCGCTAAAAAATTATTAGCGATGTAACATTAACCAAAGTATTATACCAATGTAATTTGATCCCTCTTCTATCTAGAATATTGTAGAAATAAAAATATAAGCAATGATTATCTATATATAATGAAGAAAGTGGGATGGGTATCGTGCAGGAAAAGTAGACACCTTATGTAGCGGTGGTCATAATTGCCATTTTTATTTAGTTAGTATTTCAGTGTCATAACTGACGAGAAAGTTACACTATTTGTTGATTTAAAGAGTTATTATAATACAATTAATTAATACCACACCTTTCTTTAACAATTTAAGAAGAATGTTAGCTCAAAAAAGGAATTGGCTGATTTTTCTTTTGTCTAAATTTATGTTGTTTGTGATATACAAATAAAAGAATACGGGATCAAAGCCAGATTTATATGTGATTCTATGACTTACATAAAATTGCGTCACTAATATTATTGGTTGTAAAGGAGTATTTTATTTTATGGAAATACCCAACATGACGGTATTTAATGAGCACACCAGAATACTGTAAATGAGTTTCTTTCTTTTTTCTTTTTTTTTATCAAAAAAAGAATATATATATTTTCCATATCATTGTCTCCTTTTATTAAAGGAGGGAAAACGGACGCGTAGATATATTATATTATATTATATTTGCAATAATTAAGTCATGAATGAAAATATGGGGTTTAGTTAGGTGAAGAATGCTTCAACTGTAGGCACAATCGTCCCACGCGAAATCGGGGGGCCCATTCTTATCTCTTTGTCAACTAGTAAATTTTGACGTCTTTCCTTTAGTACCTACTTGATAGTTGATTTATATAATTTGTCATTTGTCAATTTTCAACATTTTTAATTTGTCTTTGTTGCGCTTTCAAAAAAAAAATTGTTTTTCTTGTCCCAAAAAATTGTTATTCTCCTCGTTGGTGGTAAGGATGGCCACCAAATTAATTTGGTTGGTGCATCTACCTCCAAAAAGTCGCAGGGTGTGATTTACTTTATTTTATTTTTTTGGGTTTAGCTTAGAAGTTACGAGAAGGAAAAAATAACAATATAGGCCTAATTGAATTCTTCCTTAAGCATATCATGTTTAAGAATATGGGAGACCTAAACTTTGGTTTATTTTCTTTGATTAAGAAGTAGATATAATGAATCTGAATTTATTTATTTACTTTTCTAATGTACAAAATATAAATGTTTTTGGAACAGCAATTGAAACAACTCTATGGTCAATTGAATGGGGAATTGCTGAGCTTGTGAACCACCCAGAGATCCAAAAGAAAGTGAGGGATGAGATTGACAGAGTTCTTGGACCAGGACACCAAGTGACTGAGCCAGATATGCAGAAGCTACCTTACCTTCAGGCAGTGATCAAGGAGACACTCCGGCTCCGAATGGCGATCCCGCTCCTCGTCCCACACATGAACCTCCACGACGCAAAGCTCGGTGGGTACGACATTCCGGCGGAGAGCAAGATATTGGTGAATGCATGGTGGCTTGCAAACAACCCTGCTAATTGGAAAAGGCCAGAGGAGTTTAGGCCAGAGAGGTTCTTAGAGGAAGAGTCACATGTTGAGGCTAATGGGAATGACTTTAGGTACCTTCCAT
This sequence comes from Glycyrrhiza uralensis, assembly GCA_030159175.1. Taxonomy (NCBI): domain Eukaryota; kingdom Viridiplantae; phylum Streptophyta; class Magnoliopsida; order Fabales; family Fabaceae; genus Glycyrrhiza; species Glycyrrhiza uralensis. The sequence continues at coordinate 7,422,426 of BRZY01000006.1, forward strand.
TTGGTGTTGGTAGAAGGAGTTGCCCTGGAATCATTCTTGCTTTGCCTATCCTTGGTATTACTTTGGGACGTTTGGTTCAAAATTTTGAGCTATTGCCTCCTCCTGGACAGTCCAAACTTGACACTGCTGAGAAAGGAGGGCAATTCAGTTTGCACATACTCAAACACTCAACCATTGTTGCCAAGCCAAGATCATTTTAGGCTCTTCACATGATGATCATGACTTCAATACCCTTCATTTTATTTTTGTTTTTTGCTTTGTGTACTAATGCATAATTAATCAATGGTTGAAACTGTGGGAATGTTCTTAAAAATGTCATATATATATATATATTGTGGCCTGCAAATGGGTAGGGAGTTAAATGTTATTTGTTCCGTGCTTGTGATCCCATTGTAAATCTTTGAAATTGAAGTGATGGTTTTGAGATGATTTTGTAATATATTATATATCTACACTTCTCCCCTAATATTCTGTTTTTTATTTTTATTTTGTTATGGTAGTGCTCTGTGTCTAAATTTAAGCTTGGTCTTTGTCCATTCATTTAGTATTTTCTTTTAAGAAAGAGTTGTGATTTTTCAAACAATATTTCTTTTTTATTTCTCTGTTTTTTATTACACAACTCATTATATCTTTTATTTTCCCCCCTCTTTTCTTTCTCTATGTGGTTTTTTCTTCTTTTATGTACCATTCTCATATCTCATAGGGGCTGTTGAGATTATTATTTTTGTTTAAGAAGTTACAATGACAGTCTATGACAATGATATTCATTCTTGGCCTCTCCAACCGTGTTGTCCAAGTCAAATAAACAGTCACTCTCTGGTATCTGACTGATACAAAATTAGAAAAGCTCATCAACTGTCAGCTGTTAACTATTTTGGTTCCTAAAAATAATTATTTATTATCATTTTAATCCCTAATGGTGATTATTTACTGTCATTTTGGTTTAACGGCAGGAATTAAAGTGACTAATAGTTGACACCAATTGGAGATTTTTTTTTAATTTTGTATCTATCAGAGACCAAAGTGACACTATCTGACACTCTCAGATACTAAAATGACTATTTACTCACAAGAATAAAAGCTACTTATTATTTATTCCTAAAAAAGATGTGCACCTTACAATTTCAACTGATGATTTTTAAATTACTCTCTAAAGTGACTCTCAATAGGCTGGGTAACTTTCGGTGATTGTGATCCGTTTGATAAATCAGCGTATTTGAATTGAGCCACGTGTCCTTTTTTTGGTTTTTTTTTTTAAAATAAACTGTAAAACACAGCAACTGCACTTGCACGGGACCTAACGCAGAGCAGATACATGGTGACCTTTTTCCGCCACCCCTCCGATGCCTCCTCATCTACCGCCCCATTGCCGGGGACCCTCTTATTGAGAAAACTTCAAATCCTAGAAGAAATATTTGGAGTCTCCGTCTACTAAGCTATTTGGAGTCTCTGGAAAAAATATTTCCCCAACAGTCATCAAAAGAGCTGGTATTGCAGCGAGGCCAAGGGCCAGCCTCCACCCCCATGGTTTAATCTTTTGTGTTCCAAAATTGATCATATTTCTACTGAAAGTCCCCTAAGTTGTTGCTACTTGAAACATTCAGGCCTCCTAGCTGGATCGGATTTTAATTATACTACTGAGATGTTAATTGGGAATTGGGACTTGGAATAAGGGAAGAGGGTTTTAAACATTTCAGAATTCAGATTAGAAAATAACCAAAACTTCAAAAGTACATAGTGTAGACGAAACAGATTTGAAAATCTTGAATTTCTAAGACATAATATCATGTTGGCATTAGACATGAAATAGCACGTTCAATAAGAAAGCTCCAAATATTACTTCCAGAGATTCCAAAGGAAGGGCTACGGCGGTCAGCGGCAGCAGCGGGTGGCGACAAAAGGTCCTGTGCGAACAGTTGAACACGTATCTGGTCTGCGTTACAGTGTTTGGGTCCCGTGCAATTGCTGTGTTTTACCGTTTACTAGCACAGGTCCGTCAGTTACTTTCTATATATGATATGAAATGAAAATTTATATAGTATTAAATTAATATGTAATATATTTTAAATTTTAAATTTATAACAGCGTTAATTTTGTGATATTAAGCTTACAAGAACTAAAAAAGAAAAATGGAACTCATAAGCAGATAATATCATAATGATTAGAAATATAAAATTGAAAGAAAAATAAATTTATAGCTCGGAGAAAGTTATTAGAACAAATAAATGAGTGAAATATGTAAGGAAACACCATTTGGTAATCAAAAATAAAATTGAAAAAATAAATATATAGACTAAAGAAAGTTATTAAAATAAATAAATGAGTGAAACCTGTAAGCAAACATCGTTTGGTGATCAGAAATAAAATCGAAAGAAAAATAAATTTATAACCCGTAGAAAGTTATTGAAAGAAATAAATGAGTGAAACTTGTAAGCAAATACCGTTTTGGTAATCGAAAATAGAATGGAAAGAAAAAAAAAATATAGCCCGTAAACCTACAACAAATAAATGAGTAAAATGTATAAGCAAACACTGTTTTGGTGATCCAAAATAAAATCAAAAGAAAAATAAATTTATAATCCGTAGAAAGTTATGGAAGAAATAAATAAGTGAAACCTGTAGCAAATAAATGAGTGAAACAGATAAATGAGTGAAATCTGTAACCAAATACTGTTTTGATGATCAAAAATAAAATTGAAAGAAAGATAAATTTATAACCTGTAGAAAGTTATTTAAAGAAATAAATGAGTGAAACTTGTAAGCAAACACCATTTTGGTGATCGAAAATAGAATGGAAAGAAAAAAAAAATTATAGCCCGTAGAAAGTTACCGGAAGAAATAAATGGGTGAAACTTGTAACAAATAAATAAATAAGTGAAATCTATAAGCCAATACTGTTTTGGTGATCAAAAATAAAATCAAAAAATAAATAAATTTATAGTCCGTAGAAAGTTATTGGAAGAAATAAATGAATGAAACCCGAAACAAATAAATGAGTAAAATGTGAAAGCAAACAATGTTTGAGTGATCGAAAATAAAATCGAAAGAAAAATAAATTTATAGTCCGTAGAAAGTTACTGAAAGAAATAAATGAGTAAAACTTCCAACAAATAAATGAGTGAAACAATGGAAAGGGAATAAAATGGTTGGCATGGGAGAGGATGACTACGAGAAAGGAGGATGGGGGATTAGGATTCCGAGACTTATAGGGCTTCAATCTTCCTTTACCGAGGAAACAAGGTTGGAAATTCATTTCTAACCCAAAGGCTCTTGTTACACGTGTCTTCAAAGCTAAATACTACCCTAGTGGGAATTTCTTGAAGGATTTTGATAGATGGACCACTGTATACCCACACCACATTCAATACTAGTGTGTGAAATAGTGAATTAGGGTGTGTATTGGGTGTATATTAGGTGTGTGTGTAACATTTCTGTTTCTTGAAAGCGGACTTGGGTCACAACCCAAGCCATTGTTGGAGGAGCCTATGGAGTTCCCGGGTAATCTTGAATGAGGGGTATAGGTGGCGGATTGGCGATGGATCTTCTATTGATGTTCTTGGTCAGTCATGGCTCCGTAATGATGGTGATCTGTGTATCCCGGTCAACAACTATCCTAATTTTATGGCTCTCACGGTTCGGGATTTATTTTATCCAGGGACTAGGACATGGAATCACGAGTTGGTGCACAGTCTATTCCCTCCCACTATAGCCAGCGATATAATGCACACCCCCGGTCTAAGGGACCACGGTGAGGACAAGAGGATTTGGAGGTTTACAAGCGATGGCCAATATACGGTTAAGTCTGGTTATCGGATTTTCTGTGAAGTGGTAGCCAATAAAAACCACCTTAAGGTCGCTGGGGCCAGTGGTCCTCTATTTGGAAGCTCCACGTACGTCCCTCCAATTAGGTTCGCTCATTCTTGTGGAGGGCGCTACGTGGGTGTCTCCCCACGCACATGAAACGCTCGTAATGGGAAAGTATGGGAACAGAGGCACACTCGGCCTGCACAGATTCTTCAAGGCGCCATCCATGTTCTGCATCAATGAATGGACTACCTGTATAACATGTTCCCAGACCCGCAGGCTAACTCTCCTGCTGCAGCGTCTACTGCAGCCGGCCACTAAAGCCACCTCGAGGCTTCCTCAAGATCAATGTGGACGCAGCACTGAACACCAACATGAGCAGAGTGGGTCTTGGCTGGATTATAAGGGATGAACGTGGGGAGTACTTTTTTATGGCCAGACAAGTTCCTTTGAAGCAACGTACAGTGGACACCTTCTGACTGAGGCTAGCTGAGGCGTTGGGGTTGTTGGAAGCAATGAACTGGGGGGCTTGCTCCCTGGACATTTCACACGCTATTTTTGAGACAGACAGACAGACTGCAAGGGAGTGGCCGGTGGACAAAATTGGACATGTGCACCAAGCCATTACTGAACTAGATGCTATCATCCTTAACATCCAACATTTAATGTCCCGTAACTCACATTTCTCTGTTTCCTTTATTCCTAGACAAGCAAATTCTATTTCTCATGTTTTAGCTACTAGATGCCTTCTTCTTGACGATTGTACGGACCTTTACCACGTTCCTCCTTGTGTTGCGGCGGTTCTTTTTAACGAAATGGCATAAGTTTTTCCGCTTCAAAAAATAAAACAAAAAATCTGTAAGTAAATACTATTTTGATAGTCAAAAGTAAAATAAATTTATAGTCCGTAGAAAGTTATTGGAAAAAATAAATGAGTGAAACTTGTAATAAATAAATGAGTAAAATAAATAAATGAGTGAATTATGTATATGTAAGCAAACACCGTTTTGGTGATCGAAAATAAAATTGAAAGATAAATAAATTTATAGTTCATAGGAAGTTATTGGAAGAAATAAATGAGTAAAATCTATAAGCAAATACTGTTTTGGTGATTGAAAATAAAATCAAACGCAAAATACATTTATAGCCCGCAGAAAGTCATTGGAAAAAATAAATGAGTGAAACCTTGAATAAATAAATGAGTGAATTCTGTATCTATAAGCAAACACCGTTTTGGTGATCGAAAATAAAATTGAAAGATAAATAAATTTATAGCCTGTAAAAAGTTATTGAAATAAATAAATGAGTGAAATCTATAAGTTAACACTGTTTTGGTGATCGAAAATAGAATGGAAAGAAAAATAATTTTATAACCCGCAGAAAGTTATTAGAAAAAATAAATGAGTGAAACCTGTAACAAATAAATGAGCGAAATATGTAAGCCAACATTGTTTTGGTGATCGAAAATAAAATCAAAAGAAAAATAAATTTATAACCCGTAAAAGTTATTAGAAGAAATAAATGAGTGAAACCTGAAACAAATAAATGAGTAAAATAAATGAGTGAAACAAATAAGTGAGTGAAAGATAAATAAATTTATAGCCAGTAGAAAGTTATTGGAAGAAATAAATGAGTGAAATTTGTAAGCTAACACTGTTTTGGTGATCAAAAATAGAATGGACAGAAAAATAAATTTATAGCATGTAGAAAATTATTGGAAGAAATAAATAAGTGAAACCTCCAATAAATAAATGAGTGAAACAAATAAATGAGTGAATTCTGTATCTGTAAGCAAACATTATTTTGGTGATCGAAAATAGAATTGAAAGAAAAATAAATTTTGCAGCCCGTAGAAAATTGTTAGAAAAAATAAATGGATAAAACCTACAACAAATAAATGAGTAAAATCTGTAAGTAAGTGAATAAAATTTGTAAGTAAATACCTCAGAGGAGAGAGAGAGAGAGACAGAGAGAGAGAGGGGAAAGAGAGAGTTGATTTTTCTTGACACTGTAGCAGATATGATGTTTTTTGGCGGGCTAATTTGGTAATTGGGCAAATTTTCTTTTGACACTTGTATCGGAATTTTTTGGAGAAACACAAAAAAATATTCTTTTATTAACCGTAACTAGCCGGTTGACCTGTGCGATGCACAGGTCTATCGGTTAGTTTCTACATATGACATGAAATGATTAATTTATATAGTAATAATAAATTGATATGTGATATATCATAAATTTATAACAGTATTAATTTTGTGATATTAAACATGAAAACTTACAGGAACTAAGAAAGAAAAATAGAACCTATAAGTAAATACTATCGTATCGATCAGAAATAAAATCAGAAGAAAAAATAATTTATAGCCTGTAAAAAGTTATTGGAACAAATAGAGTGAAACCTGTAAGCAAACACCGTTTGATGATCGCAAATAAAATTGAAAAAATAAATTTATAGCCTGTGGTAAGTTATTGGAACAAATAAATGAGTGAAACATGTAAGCAAACACCGTTCTGTTAATTGAAAATAAAATGAAAAGAAAAATAAATGTATAGTATGTAGAAAGTTATTGGAATAAATAAGCGAGTTGAACCTGTAAGCAAATACCGTTTTGGTGATTGAAATAAAATCGAAAGAAAAATCAACTTATAACCCGTAGAAAGTTATTGGAAGAAGTAAATGAGTGAAACCTGTAAACAAACACTGTTTTCGTGATCAAAACTAAAATAAAATAAATAAATTTATAGAATGTAGAAAGTTATTTGAACAAATAAACGAGTGAAACCTGCAAGCAACTACTGTTTTGGTGATCGAAAATAAAATTAAAAGAAAAATAAATTTATACCACGTAGAAAGTAATTGGAAGAAATAAATGATTGAAATATGTAAGCAAACAATGTTTTCATTATAGAAAATAAAATCAAAAGAAAAATAAAATTATAGCCCGTAGAAAGTTATTAGAAGAAATAAATGAGTGGAACCTGTAAACAAATACCATTTTCGTGATTGAAAATAAAATCGAAAGAAAAATACATTTATACCCCGTAGAACGTTATTGGAAGAAAAAATGAGTAAAACTTGTAAGCAAACTTCGTTTTCGTAATCGAAAATAAAATCTAAAGAAAAATAAATTTAATAGCTCGTAAAAAGTTATTGGAAGAAATAAATGAGTTAAACCTGTAAGCAAACACCGTTTTGGTGATCGAAAATAAAATTGAAAGAAAAATAAATTTATAATTCGTAGATAATTATTGGAAGAAATAAATGAGTGAAAATCTGTAATCAAAGTAGATAGTAATTAGAAAAAATAAATGAGTGAAATATGTAAGCAAACAATGTTTTGGTGATAGAAAATAAAATCGAAAGAAAAATAAATTTATAGCTACTAGAAAGTTATTAGAAGAAATAAAAAAGTGGAATCGGTAAACAAACACTGTTTTGGTGATCGAAAATAAAACTGAAAAAAATTAAATTTATAGTCCGTAAAAAGTTCTTAGAAGAAATAAATGAGTGGAATCTGTAAGCAAATACCGTTTTAGTGATCGAAAATAAAATCAAAAAATAAATAAATTTATACCTCGTAGAACGTTATTGGAAGAAAAAAATGAGTGAAACCTGTAAGCAAACACCGTTTTGATGATCGGAAATAAAATTGAAAGAAAAATAAATTTATAGCCCGTAAATAGTTATTGGAAGAAATAAATGAATGAAATCTGTAAGCAAAGTAGATAGTAATTGGAAGAAATAAATGAGTGAAATCTTTTAGCAAACAATGTTTTGGTGATCGAAAATAAAATCGAAAGAAAAATAAATTTATAGCCCGTAAAAAGTTATTAGAAGAAATAAATGAGTAGAATCTGTAAGCAAACACTGTTTTGGTGATCGAAAATAAAAGTGAAAAAAAATAAATTTATAGTCCGTAAAAAGTTATTAGAAAAAATAAATGAGTGGAACCTGTAAGCAAATACCCTTTTAGTGATCGGAAATAAAATTCAAAGAAAAATAAATTTATAGCCCGTAGATAGTTATTGGAAAAAATAAATGAGTGAAATTTGTAAGCAAAGTAGATAGTAATTGGAAGAAATAAATGAGTGAAATCTGTAAGCAAACAATGTTTTGGTGATCAAAAATAAAATCGAAAGAAAAATAAATTTATAACTCGTTGAAAGTTATTAAAAGAAATAAATGAGTGGAACTTGTAAGCAAACAACATTTCAGTAATTGAAAATAAAATAGAAAAAAATAAAGTTATAGCCCATAAAAAGTTATTGAAAGAAATAAATGAGTGAAACTTGTAAGCAAACACTGTTTTAGTGATCGAAAATAAAATCGAAAAAAAATTAATTTTATAGCCCGTAGACACTAAATGGGTGAAATCTATAAGCAAACGATGTTTTGGTGATAAAAATAAAATCGAAAAAGAATTAAATTTATAGCCGGTAGAAAGTTACTGGGAGAAATAAATGAGTGAAACCTATAAGCAAAAACCATTTTGGTGATCGAAAATAAAATCGAAATAAAAATAAATTTATACCATAGAAAATTATTAAAAAAAATAAATAAGTGAAATTTACAATAAATAAATGAGTAAAATAAATAAATGATTGAAATCTATATCTTTAAGCAAATATTATTTTGATGAGTAGAAATAAAATTAAAAAATAATAAATTTATAGTCCGTAAAAAATTATTAATACGTTGAAAAAAAAAAAGAGCAAATAATTTTTGGTGCACAGTGGAGAAGAGGGTGTCTGAACTCGGAACTCGGAAGCATTGCAGCCGAGGTTTTTTTTTTGGAGAGCAATTCATGTAAAATTTTGCACTTTGTGAACGGGAAGAGGAGAATTTTATAATGTAGCGAAATGAAATTTGAAAACTTGAAAGCGGAATGAAAGATAACAAAAACGATATATCAAAAAAAAAGATAACAAAAACGAAAGATTAAAAAAGAAAGAGAAATTGTGGTGAGTTGGGGAAGTGAAGGAGAGGAAGACGGTTTGAGCGGAAATTTTTTTTATCAAAACTTGACACCTGTGTCTTTTTTTTTTGGAGGAATAACAAAAAACATACTTTTATGAAAAGTAATAGATAGATAGATAGATAGATTTTTTTAAAAAAAAAAACAAAATAGAACACGTGGCACAATTCAAACACGCTGATTTTTCAAACGGATCACAATCACCAAAAGTTACCCTGCCTTTCCCGCGTCAAAGGCAGGGAATCCGTTTCGCTTTTTTAGTTAGAAATATTTATATTTCTGTTAATGAATTCATAATTGGTTACATACATTGTTATATTTTTTATATCTTTATTTTTTTTACACTTATCCCACACGCACTCATTTATGGTAAAAAGAGAAAAAGAAAAATTTAAACTCAAGTTTTTCTTTTAAAAAATGTATAAAATTTGGCGTGCAAATTTAAGTGTTGGTGGAGTTTTCTTGTCAGTTTTTTCACCTCCTGTTGAGAGAGTAATGTTAACATCACAATATGAAGGTGAATCAAAGGCATAACCAACATTGGAGCCCAATAACTGGAAAAAAAAATATTCCCACTTGCTGTCAAAATCACAGAATGAGTATTGTTGTCTTCGAAATTCATGATTTAAATTGAAGATTAGTGTTTGTCTATCAAAGTTTGTACTTCTAGTGTAAATTAAACAAGAACAAGTGGTATGTGAGGTTGGGTTCCCTTGAACGTTGACGATTTGCCATTCACAAAATGCACACATTTTCTTCATCATATCACTTTAATTTGAGAAACAATGAACTTTGAGTTTCCAACAATCGGTCTCATAGTGGAGTAACACCTAAATTTGGGCCCGCAAATCCAATCTGTTCACATGTTATTTTTAGGTTCAAAATATGTATGGACCAAAAAAAGGTTCAAAATATGTATAGATTAATTTATATACCTTTGAAGAGTTTTATACTTCAGTCAAAAAAAAAAAGAGTTTTATACTTAGACACTTCACATGGTCCATAAATTATTTCAATATAATGGTGGTCTGGTAGTGGTAGTTGTCCTTGTCCATCATTAATCACGAAAACCAACTTGGAGGCTGGATTCTCACTTGTTGCGATAACTATATTTCATAATCTCTTTTTTTTATAGCAAATGTTAGTAATTAGTATCTCATGTTAATAGAGGATTCAAACTCATGACCTCGATCCTTATCATTCTAATCTCTATATTTCTTCCCCCAAACCACCTTAACACTCCTCATAATTTCTTATTTGCTTCTTGCCAAAAATGCAAAAATTTAAATATTTTAATTTTCTTACCTAGTATATATACGTGTACCATCCTAAATGAGCTAGCATAGAATATTCTAATAACAATCTCTTACCAGTGGTAGGTCGAAGTTACAAACGCACTTAATGACTCATGAGTTGTGTCTGACGACTTGTTAGCAAGTGAGATCACAACAATCGATATTACTCCATATAAGTCCATTTATGATAGAGAATCATACCCCCTAATTCTCTTATGGACATTTTTGTTGGGCGAACAATTTAAAAAATCGATACACAACACCCACAAAGACAAGTCTCACATTTGGCTGGGATTGATCACGATGCTCGAAACTAGAGGTTGACTTCAAATTCAAGAATTGAACAATACTACCTCCAGTCTAAATCTTTGGTAGTTTTAGTTTTTTATTTTTGTCCCAAAACTTTAGTTGTTTTAGGATTTCAAGAGATAATTTATCACATTTTTCCAACTATACCCTTAATATAATTAATAAGTTTTGAGTGGAGAAATAATTAGGATAGTTGAGAATGATGAATAATAAATAGGGTCATTTTAGTCTAAAATTTGTTCAATTAATTATTTCTTAATCTATGTGCCAAAACCTTAAACAACCAAATATTTGAACCGGAGGTAGTACAATTTTTGCCCCATTTTTTTTATTTAGATATTCAAACCATGATATGAGACTCGAGCACTTTTCATTTGATTGATGACAAAGCGAGAATTAAAGATGGGTTACTACATGAAGAGTGGGAAATTAAGTGTGTGTAGGAACCAGGCCTTCAATTTCAGGATCAGATAGAGAGCAGACATGTTGACCCCAGAAATTCAATGTCCAGAGTCCCAATGCTTTCTAATTTAATACTTGAACCATAAAGTTAGTAGATGAAAAAACAAACAGACAACAGAAACTTTTTGAAGTGCTAAAACTGAGATAAGAACCTTCGAGAATGCCATAGATGATAAAGCGGGACCAAGACAGGCATTTGCTACACCATATGTGTGAGTTATTACAATTAAAATAGGAAGTGCACATTGGATTTTGTTTGAAGCTGAAGTGGTCTACAACGTGACTATCACAGTGGGAAAGGTACATTATGTGGCCCTTTTTTTTTCAAGGTTGGGTTTGGTTTTAGGCTTGAAATTAAGTAGGCCTGAAGTAAGAATTATGGATAAAAAAAATACACGTAGGGGTGTATTCATGGTTCGATTTGGATTGGTTTAATTTTGAGGAGAAAAAAACCATCCAATCCAATTGTTAAAATAACATACAAGTATTATCCTTGTGAATTCCCTAAAAAAATTGGGTTTCATCTTCTTTCTTATTTTTTCAACAATAATATGAAAATTATGATTATTCATATTTTTTAATAAAATATAAGTAAAGAAGGATAATTGTTAACACTCAATTTTATTTGGATAATTTAACTAAATAATAATAATAATAGAAAAGAAAAAAATAAAAAAGAAGAGAGATCGGATCCGGATGGGCCATTTTCTTAAAAAGAAAAGGGAGGGTTAGATTGGGGCCAACCCCATCGTTCAAAAAAAAAAGCAAAAGAAAAAGAAAAAGAGTATATGGGCCAGCCTAAATGTAAAAATAAAAAGGGAGTTCATATTCACACATACACCGTTTAATAATTGCACATACACACTTTTAAATCCCTAAACTATCCTTCTTCCCCTTCATTTATTTTCTTTTCCCTCCTTCTTTCATTCTCATTCCCGCGTACAGAGACTTCAATCCCCCCTCCCTTTGAAAACTTTTCCACCATTCTCCCTTCTCCACTCTCCTCTCTCCCCTCCAACAGCAAGGACACGACATTTAGAGCATCTATAGGCATTCTATCAGAGCAAAAACGTCATCCTCGTCAGGTAAAATTGTGGGTTATTTTTTTCACGATTTTCTGACAGAACGGAACTATTAGTTCTGCACTAATGCGAAACTATTAGTTCCGCAACATTAAAAAATGACACATACATATAAGACCTTAAAATGCACGAGAATTTGACAAAAAAAATACTGTGCAGAACTATTAGTTCCGTGTGAACAATTGTTCTGCAGAACTAATAGTTCCATAAGTTTCAAAATCAATTTTCAATCAAAACTTCCAAACATCAACAAATTATATGAAATCGCTATAACAAAAATATAAAAGTTATTTTCAGTTTTTAAACATGTATCTAAACATACACAGAAAGAGTAGAGCAAAAAAAAGTTGGATTTGAGCAAAAAAAAACAGCAGACACAGATTTGCCTACAACCTTTATGCGGAAATAATAGTTCTGCGCTTGCAGAATAACCTGCGGAACTAATAGTTCCGCATGCAGCCCAAAACAAAAAAAATAAACCACGCACACACACATGCGGAACTAATAGTTCTGCAGGTTATTGTGCAAGAGCGGAACTATTAGTTCCACAGGCAGCTCAAAACCTAAAATAAAAATAAAACACGCACACACACACCTACTGGGGAACGGAGTGGCTTGCGAGGAAGTAAGGCGACGACGGAGTGGCTTGCGAGGACGAACTAAGGCGTCGTGAGGGAGTCAGTTGTACGAGTCTCCGACGAACTCCCTTGTCTCTCTTATGCTTCACTGTGAACGAAGAAACAATGCGCAGAGGTGAGGAGGCTTGCGAACTGAGGAAGAAGAAGATGCAATTGAACAACGATGGAGAGGATGTCTCAGTTTTGGCCGCGGAACTGTCATGGGTCTTCTCTACCGAAGTGAAGGCGCGGAACTATTGGAGGAAGAAGAAGAAATTTTGAAGTGTGAGGGAGAAAAAGGGATTTAGGGTTTTTTTTTAAATTTAGGGTATTTTGGTCTTTTACTGTGGTGATGTATGTGCAAATATCATTTGATGTGTGTGCAAGTATGAATTCCCAAATAAAAATGGAAGCAGATAACAAAATCTGGGCCCTCTTGACCAAACAAAAAGTTGGACCATAGTTAAACTCTGGGAAAAGAGATGGGCCTTTCTCAAAAAGCCCTAAGATTCCAATTTTTCCTAACTTGCAGATGTCACTTCCCCGATCCCGGGTGTGTGTATGACAAAAATTAAAAAAGATGTCACTTTCCACCTTTTCTCTCGTCTTTTCCATTCAAATAATAATAAGAAGAAAAAAAAGCAGAGCCGCCTCCTTCCCTCTCTTCTTCAATTTCTTTATGGAGGGACTTGGGTCAGGTTGATTTGAGAGCATTAGATTTTTTTAAACAATATTTTTAAGTAACTATTTTTGCATACTTCATTATTTAAGTAACTAAGCAAAGAGCTGGTGAACCTGTCTCTTCCGTATTGATCCTTTTGCCATGGATATTGATGGTGTCAATAACTCTAATGTTGAGCATTGCAGGGTTGATGATGATACTTCTACAGGTCAAGATGTCCCTAATGTCCCCACGGCCTACCAACAACCTCCTGCGGTTGTTGATCCTTCTCCTCGTTATCCTCCACGTGTTCGTAAGTCCACTCAATTACTAGATTTTGTTTACTCCACCTATTCCACTTCTTTTGTTTCTTTCCTAACCTCTATTTACAGTTTGTCTGAGCCTTCTTCCTACAAAGAGGCTATTCTTGATCCACTTTGGCAGCAGACTATGACAGAGGAACTTTCTTCCTTACACAAGACAGCTACTTGGGATTTGGTACCTCTTCCACCAGGGAAACATGCTATTGGGTCTCGTTGGGTTTACAAGATCAAAACAAAATCTGATGGGTCAGTTGAGCGTTACAAAGCTCGTCTTGTTGCTAAAGGATTCTCACAACAATATGGTCTGGATTATGAAGAAACTTTTGCTCTAGTTGCCAAGATGACCACCATTCGCACTCTTATCGCAGTTGCATCTATTCGTCAGTGGCATATCTCTCAGATGGATGTCAAAAATGCATTCTTAAATGGTGATCTTCAAGAGGAGGTCTACATGGTACCTCCACCAGGTGTTTCTCATAACCCAGGGGAGGTGTGTAAGTTAAAGAAGGCTCTCTATGGTCTTAAACAAGCTCCACGGGCTTGGTTTGAGAAGTTTTCTACTGTGATTGCGTCCCTTGGCTTTCATTCTAGTGATCATGATTCTGCCTTGTTTTTGAAGATCTCTTCTCATGGTCGTATTGTACTCTCCTTATATGTTGACGACATGATTATCACAGGGGATGATGTTGATGGGATTGCAGAGTTAAAATGGCAGCTAGCAAAATAGTTTGAGATGAAGGATTTAGGCCCTCTTCGTTATTTTTTGGGGATTGAAGTTGCCTATTCTCCTAGAGGTTATCTTCTCTCTCAGTCTAAGTATATTGCCAACATTCTTGATCAAGCCCGTCTTTCTGATACTCGAGCAGTAGATACTCCTCTTGAGATTAATGCAAAATATGTCTCCTCTGATGGTGTCCCTTTATCTAATCCCACGTTGTATCGTACATTGGTTGGCAACTTGGTGTATCTCACCATTACTAGACCCGATATTGCTTATGTAGTGCATGTTGTTAGTCAGTTTATTGTCTCTCCCACTATAGTGCATTGGGCTGCTGTTCTTCGCATCCTTCGGTATCTTCGAGGTGCTCAGTTTCAGAGTCTCCTTTTTCCATCATCTTCTTACTTGGAGTTGCGAGCTTACTCTGATGCCGATTGGGCTGGTGACCCCATTGATCGAAAATCTACCACAGGGTTTTGCATTTTTCTAGGAGATTCTCTTATATCTTGGAAGAGCAAGAAAAAAGACATTGTTTCCTGCTCTTCTACAGAAGCTGAGTATCGTGCCATGGCATCCACCACTGCAGACATAGTTTGGTTACGGTGGCTAGTTTCTGATATGGGTGTTTCTCTCTCTGGATCGACTCCTATGTATTGTGATAACAAGAGTGTCATCCAAATTGTCCATAATTCGGTCTTTCATGAACGCACAAAGCATATTGAAATTGATTGTCACCTCACACGTCATCATCTTCAACATGACACCATTACTCTGCCTTTTGTTTCTTCCTCCATGCAGATTGCTGACTTGTTTACAAAATGGCATTCTATTAAACGTTTTCGTTTTCTAGTTGACAAACTCTCGATGCTCCCTGTTAATGCATCGTGAGTTTGAGGGCGAATGTTAGATAATATTAAGGGTAGTTTAGTCCTTTAATCTTTTGCATATATATATATATATATATATATATATATCTTATTGCCTTGTATTACTTAGACTTTTCTATTATTATTCTAATGAAACCCTAGCAGAGGTTTTCCTTTTTTTCATCCACCTCTTCTCCTCTTCTCTATGTATTGGTATGTTATCAGACTTTTGGTTTTTTTATTGACATTTGGTAATAATGTAAAAATTACATAAATGATTGAGTATTTGAGTGAAGTTAGATAGTGATTGATTCTATCAACAAAAAAAGGTTAGAAGTGATTGATTGATAAGGAGGAAAATGGATGTGCGGGGAGAAGATAAATCATTTTGAATTTTGGTTGTTTGATTCAATTTTTTCATAGGAGAAGAGTTGGCTCAATTTTAGTTTGATATTGATTGATTGAAGGATTTGGAATTTTTGAAAATGGTCTAAAATATTTCAGATGTAAGGACTTAAATGGCTCAATTAAAAGGCTTCTCCCATTTTAGTAAGTCTCTGTTTGCTAACTCTAATCTACTAGTTTTATCGTTAGCGGATAATGAGTTTTTAAACAAATAGAGTTTTTTTTACATTTTTAAAAAAATAAAATTGTTTCATAATAGATAGCTTATAATATTTTTTTAGTAGTTTATAGTGTTTTTCAAAATGTTATTTTATATAACTTATATTTTATCATGTTATCATATTCATTTTTATCCTATTATGTCCACCAAACATGCTATTAAGGGATACATATGGTCGGTGTACGAAAAATAGATAATTTATGTGAATATGCAACAAGTCCGGTATATCGAACCCAATTACTATTGAAAATTAGTATCAGATTGGTGAGCAGTTAATTGGACCGATTTATGACTCAAATAGTTTTTGTAAGAAACGGTACTAGGCTTGAATACTAAAGTTAGATAAAATAAAAGAAATTGTGCTAATTATTACCCACTTTCGTTAAAATAATAAGAACCGTGTTTTCAGTCAATCCCCTTCTTATAATTTTTTTTATAGTTTAATCAATATTTATTTTAAAGAAGATCAACATTCCACATTGCAATTCGTGTCATTCATGTCATGCTATTCACATAACTAAAAATAAAAAGACTGATATATTTTATTAAAAAACAAAACATTAATTCATACAACAAAACTTATTTCAATATAAAATATATTAAAAATTAATTTTAAAAAATTATGTCACTTTGTCACAAGGATAATAGTTTTGTCATTTTATATGATTCGTATTATATCATGCTATTATCTGGTCTATCTCAAACATAATGATAAGATAATATATAGTACTATATCTTTGTTAATCCAATGTACCTCAATTATATCATATTCAATCTTATCCTATTATGTCCATCAAACAAACTCTTAAGGGATACATAGGTGGGTGTATGAAAATCGGACAATTTAAAATGATCAGAACTAATACATGTGAGTATGTGACTAGTCCAGTCTCCTATATCAAACCCAATTACTATTGAAAACCAGTACAAGAATCGTGTTTTTAGTCAAACCCTATCTTATAATTTTTATTTTTTAATCAATATTTATTTTAAAAAGGATCAACATTCCATGTTACAATTCGTGTCATTCATGTCGGTGCTATTCGCAGCACCGAAAATAAACAAACTAATGCATTTTATATATTAAAAAGCAAAGCATTTAATTCATACAACAAAACATACTTCAATATAAAATATACCAAAAATTAATTTTAAAAAATTATATGTAACTTTGTCACAAGGATGATTCTGTCATTTAAATATGACACATATCCTATTAGGGCTGTTCACGGGCCGGTTTAGATCAGATTTGGCTAAATTTGGTATCCGAACCGATCAAAACACTACAGGTTGGGTTGGTTTGGATTTTTCATTTTTTACTTTCCAAATCCAAACCGAACCAACTCGTACATGAACGGGTTAGATCGGATTGGACCCGTGGGTCCATGCTTTTTTGAAGAAAAAAATTGAAAGGAAAAAAATCAACTCAGTTTTTTTCTATCAAAAGTACAATTAAAAAATATGAAAAGGCCAAAGCCCACTCAACCAAAGCCCAACAAATCAATACTGAAACACAATGTAGTATTCTGACCTAAAAAACACAATGGAGGATAAGATCTAAAACCGCTAAATGTTCTTCCCTTGAACTCTGCCGACAGAGATAACAAAGAATGCAAATGAAAAAATTTCCCCCCTCTAAATCTTGGAGAGGTACCCAGAAAAGACAAAAGTGAAGAAATCATTTGTCAAGCACACACACAACACTAATCACCCTACTGCCGCCGTGGTTGTGGAAGGAAGGTAGGTGGCGGCTCTGAGAGATACGAACAATCAATGGAGAGTGGGTGAGGACGGCCGTGGCGGAAGACACCACCGTCGAGCTTCTGCGACGGTGCCTCTCTAACTGCCTGTCTCTCGCTGTGTTCGTGGCTCATGGAGGACGCTGTTGTCGAGGCGGTTCGTGGCTCGTGGAGGATGCCGCTGTCATCAAAGGTTTTAGAGTGGCAGAGGATGTAGGGGAGGAACAGAAAGTGGCCGCGGAGGGAAAGGACGCCGGGAAGGGAGGTGGAAGAGGGAGTTGGCGCCGCGGAGGTCTATTGAGAGTACCCCTAGAGGCTAGAAGATACCAGAAACTTATCTTTAGGTTGGATGGTGGGGTTGAAAGGCATTTGTGAATGGTTGGATGGTGGGTGTTGGAAATAATCTCCAGGACTTGGCTTGCATACATAACCTAATCATAATAATAATATGAATTTTTTTTAAAAAAATTAATAATAAAACATGTACGGGTCGGATTCGCGAGTTCACGGGTTCAAAAAATCAAACTCGTCACCCGAACCAAACCAGATTGGATTTGGACGGGTTGGACCCGAACTGCGGAAAAAACTAAAAAATATGGATTGATTTGGATCGGATCGGTTTGGGTTCGCGGGTTACCCGAACCCGTGAACACCCCTATATCCTATCATGTTATTATTTGGTTTATTTCAAACATAATGATAAGATAATATAGTATTGCATTTTATTTGTTATCCAGTGTACCCCCAAAACATATCATATTGATCAATTTTATCCTATTACATCCACCACTCTTAAGGGATACATATATCGATGTATGAAAAACAAGCAATTTCAAATGAGAACTAGTATATTCAGGGCATCCACTTTTGGGAGACTTGCCCACATGCCCTCTCAACGTCTCTCCTAGCTGATGCAGTTGGGATTGCTCGGTTGAGGATTTAGTTTCCCTTTCTTTGTTGTTGCTTTATTCCCTTACATCAAAAAGAAAGAGAACTAGTATATGTGAGTATGTCACTAGACGTCCGATCACCTATATCCCCAATTACTATATATTGAAAACCAGTATCAAATCGGTAACAGTGAATTAGGCCGGTTTATATATATATGACTCAAATGGTTTTTGTAGGAAACGAGACTAGGCTTTTTTTGGTAGGGAAAGGGGAAAAAAAACAACAAACACAACAACAAATAAAAAAATGAAACACAAAAGCAAAGGCCGAAGCCCTAAGTCCTGAGGTGAGCAACACCCATCGCGTCCGCCGTCAACCAAGCTCCTAGCGCCGCCAGTGGAGACTGAAGCACTCGAACTCTTTCCTACTGCAAAGCTCCCATTTTCGCAAGGGCATCTGTATTGTTGTTACCTTCTCTCAGCGTATGTTGGAGTTCGACCTCCCAATCTCTCCCTAGCAGCTCTTTAATGGCCGAAATCAGAGCAACGTAGACATGATTTGCACTCACCGAGGTCGTGCTAAACTCAAGGGCAAGTCATGAGTCTGAGTAGCACACAATCCTGCGCTATCCATACTCCCAAGCGGTGGAGAGGCCATAGTAGATGGTGGTCGGCTCCGCCTGCAAGCTCTCTGAACTCCCAATGGAGCCGTAGCAGCCAACCAGCCACTCGCCCTCATGAGTGCGAAGGAGCCCGCCAAATCCTACAGGCCCTAGATTTCCCATTGAACTTTCGTCCACATTCAACACATGAGCAGGGGCCCTAGATTGATGCTAGATAACCCACCTCTCTTGCCTAACTGTGTGATGCTGAACGGTGCTCCCCAGATTGATAGCTTCCATAAGAATTTTAACTTCCCTTACGAGTTTGTGACAACGAACATCCTCCCCTCCTAAACACTTGGAGTTCTGGGCGCACCAAGCTCTCCAAATTCCCGCAAGAAACAGAACTGCTTTCGACCCTGCCATGGCATCCTGGTGCCGGCTGATAAAGTCCTAATGTTGGAAAAAAAAACTGGGTCCTAAAATCCCAACTGTTGCCACATCTGTCCAGGTAAGTTACAGTCCCTTACACAGTGAAGAACAGTTTCTTCCACAATTCCTTGACATCGAGCACAATTTGGTGACTGAGTTATCCCTCTCCTATGAAGGACCTGCATAGTTGGCAGAAAGTTGTGCCACACTAGGCTTGTGAATACTAAAGTTAGATAAAATAAAAGGAAAGTGCCGATAATTATTACTAGCCGTTTTTGTTAAAATCACAAGAACCGTGTTTTTAGTCAAACCTATTATCTTATAATTTTTTTAATCAATATTCATTTAAAAAAAGATCAACATTCCACGTTGCAATTCGTGTCATTCATGCCGGTGCTATTCGCAACACTAAAAATAAAAAGTCTAATATATTTTATGAAAAAGCAAAACATTTAATTCATACAACAAAACATATTTTAATAATTACATAATATAAAATTTGCTTTAAAATTTATGAATATATTTCATGTCTTTTACTGAAATTGAATATTATTTTGTTAATTACTTGATTATAGTGTATATTTGATTCTGCGGTGACGAAAATTAATTCTGACAAAATTGGTTTTGTAGAATTGATTTTGGTTAAAAGTGAGTTGTAAGTAACGTGATTTATGTTTGGATACATTCATACAAAAAGTGATTTTTATCAATTCTTGATGTTTGGATAAGTTGGATCAAAATTGCTTTTATGTGTATAATTACCAAAATAGACACTCCAATGAGAGTTGTTTAAAGTGGGTTGTTGGATAAGTTGGATCGAAATTGCTTTTATGTGTATAATTACCAAAAATAGACACTCCAATGAAAGTTGTTTAAAGTGGGTTGCTTAAATTATTTTAATGAGTCCCATAATTAATCCAACTTATTTATACTTTAATTATAAATTTATTTTTAATTCAAACTATAATTCAATTAAATCAAATTAAAAATAAAGAAAAGATGGTTTCACAAAAACAAAAAAGACAATAATGCAATTCAAATTCAAATTCAAATTTTTTTACTGAATGCAATTCAAATTAAATTAAATAATGCATTCCGTTTGATAAAAAAAATTCAGTTAAATAAAATTAAATAAAAATAAAAAATGGAATACAATTGGATGGTCTAGAACCATATATTCATTGAAATATCTTCCTCATTTGTCTCAGACTCTCTCTCATATTCACCTAGACCAAAAAAGACTCTCTCTCATTTTCTTTATTTTTTCTCCCCACACATTTTTTTTCTTCAGAATCCCTCATCTCCTCCGTCAACAGCTCAACCCAACTCCCCCTCCCCTCTCCCTCAGTCCCAACTCCTTGCTCTCTAACCCACAAAGCCTTTCCCCCTCATCCCACAAAGCCTTTCTGCGCTCTCTCTCTTTTGTTCTTGTTTTTGCAATTTTTCACATTCTGTTATCTTCCCTCCTCACTCCTAAAAGCAGCCTTGATCTTATATACGAGAGCACTGCCGCCACTTCTGAAGGGACTTCTGCATGCTGTGTTCTTTTATTTTATTATTTTATTGACATTGTAATTTTGTTCTATAACTGAGAATGACTGTTATTCTCCCTCCTTTTCTGTTGCTATTTGGTTGAATCTGTTGGTAAAAAATTGAAGGAAGGAAAGGGTAATGAAGGAAGATATACCTGTCCCACACCATTAAAAATTCAGAATCGATTTTAATGTACCGTGAAAGCTTCGATTTGTAGCTTCTGGAAGTGTTTAACGTGTGTTCAGCGGGTTTCGCCGTGTTACCTAACACACGCATACATATATTGCATTATTAATTAATATGCTAATTTTTTATTTACAATATTATTTAAAACTGAAAATTAAATATATATTTATATGGTCGATTTAATCAGCAATTCGACTACTGATTAATTATAATGACTCAATATCTGAATTGAATCGATCACCGATTTGAGTTTTATAATGTTCCATATAACAATGAAAGTATGGGGATCATGTCAAAAAAAAGTTGATCAAAGTTCAATATAAGACTATCATGGCTCTCACAAGTCTGTAATATATATCGTGCAAGAGGGGAATGCTACTAGAGATCGATGAAATAATAAAATGACCAACCGTCACGCATGTCATTGTCTACAGCGAGGTAGAATCGATGTGCGGACTTTTTGGCTAAGCAAGGCCTCTAGGCTGCTACGGAGTGAGTTCTCATTGATGTTGCTAGCCCTTTGTTAGGCATGCTCTTAGCATATGACACTAGGGATGTAAATGGGGCGGGCCGGGCACTAGTTACCCGTTCCGTTTAATATACCTGTTCTCCGTACCCGTCTCATACCCACGCGGGTACTCGTTATCTAGGTTTTAGTGGGTACTCGTGAAATCCGCGGGTATCAGCGGATATCTATAAATATTAAAAAATTAAAAAAATTCTATAAAAATTCTATTAAAAGAAATTGTTTCCACACAATATTTGTCATAATGAACATCATATTAATAAGACTAAATTATACCAATCATATAATTTTAACTCAATTGTTATATCAATAATTGTTCAATTAAATAAAAACAAATAAAACTATAAAATAAAAAATATGAGTGTGAGAATTAATACATGACACAACAATAATACATATTTTGTATTCACTTAGTTCAATATTAAAACAAAGCAAGACAATAACTAAAAGTAATGCATCACACTCTAATACTTATCAAATTGTGCATTGGTGTTTTAGATTTTTAGGTATGTATATAAATAAAAGAATATTTTTTGTAATTTTACTAATGGATACGGGTACCCGCAGACACGGGTACCTCACTACCTGTCCCCATCCCCATTTATTGACAGGTACCTCAAATACCCATTTAATTTACCCACGAATATCTGTCAAAATACCCACTCCATATCCGTAACAAATTTTATCCGCAAATATCCACGGGTACAATTTTTTTTGTCATCCCTGGATGACAGTAGGGGGAGCTGTTTACCCCCGCCGGTTGTGTAGTCTTTAGGGTTGTTTTTTGCTTTTCTCCTTTTGTAATAAAAAAGGATTCTAGCTTGTGTTTGTCTTGTATATTATTTAAATTAAATTAAATTTAAATTAAATTCAGTATAATTTTTTTTATGAGAAGTATAAATTGTTTTTTAGTAAAAGTTCTATAGATAGATATAATAATATCCAATTGTGTTTTTTTTCTACCAAAAAAAAATCCAATTGTTTTTCTTTATTCGTAAAACAGTACCATCATAATTACTTTTTATATTTGTTAAACTTTCCTAGATATAATTAGATTGACCATAAATTTTTTTTTTGAGATTCTCATATTTAATGCTTTCTGTTTGTGGAAGAGTCAACAGTCAGCAAATTTTTTTTTATTAGATTGAGCTATATAATATTAATTTCCTTATATCTAAAATATATTGAATTTTATTTTGTAAAAACTAATTGATTATTGATTAATTATCATATCATATCATAAAAATATAATAATTTATTGTAAGCAAAAGCACACACAAGCGAAGCGAGAGAGAGAGAGAGTGAGAGAGAGTCAACAGCGAAAAACAAAAAGCAGAAGGAAGAAAAAGAGAGAGAAAAGGAAGACCTGTAAATAAGGTAAGCGGTGGTGTGAGTGAGGTATATAGGTAAGTGGTATTGTCAAATTGTGCGTGTAACTCTGTATTCATTCAAGTGTGTCGTGCATGCATTGCATTTCTCAATCTTATGCTGCTTTGCATGCACTCTCTTCCTCTTTCTCTCTCTATAAAAACACACCCTCCTCACACCAATACCATCATTGCGGTTACGCATCCATCATTGATCATTGCATTATCCTGTTTTCTCTCTAATTACATAAATTCCCCCTTTCCTCTCTCCTTCTCATTCGAAATCCAACATTAATTTGACGTCACCAATCACGATTCTCTCTCTCTCTCTCTCTCAGTGTGTGCATGGTTGTAGCAGCAGCACATAGAAACCACTACTAAGTTATTGTTGCTGTGTTTTTAAGGTTGGTTCTGTTCTGTTATCGTTTTTTTTGTTCCAACAGTAAATCTTGAAACTTTTGCATCTGTGCTTTGCCCCCTCGCTGTAGATTATTCTATTCTCTTGAAATTCGTGTTTTCAGGGAGGGGGGTTTTGTGTGTTTTTTTTAGGGTTTTGACTTTGCAGTGCGAGGGAGGGATTTGATTTGGATTCTGTTCCAATGGGGCGTGGTGAAGTTTGCATGAATAGTTCGTGCAAGGATGGTTCTGCTACTGAATGGAAGAAGGGGTGGCCTCTGATCGATGGTGGATTCGCCAGACTCTGCAACAAGTGCGGGTAAATTTTGATTCCCTTACCCCTCTCTCTCTATCCCTTGAGCTGAAATTCCATCGTAATTTTGTTATGATTTTGGGGTTTTGACTTCACTCTTGTTCTGTTCAACGTTCTTTGGACTGATTTCAGAAGCTGCTACTTAGTTGTTGTTTTGGGGGGAGGGGGTTGGTTGTGTTTTTCGTAGATAGTTTTGGGTTTTGACTTGAGTCTTCTAATGAGTTCAAATTGGATTAGTGATTTTCTCTTAAGCATGAGTACTCCGAAAATGGTGCCGTACCTGTACCCGTACCCGTACCCGGTACCGGTACTTCCTGGGTACTCGTAGGGAATGTATCTTATTTTTTTATTTTTTTTCTTGGCTGGGTACTCGTATTGGGTACGTACGCGGACACAACTGGTCCTAAAAAACATAGATTTCATCCAAAACGGGTGAGGTCACACTATTACAGTAAGAGAAATTTATGGTCTTTTCTCTTTTTTAAAATCCCGGAGTACCTTGCTAGTACTCATTTGGACTTCTGCTCTTCCATATTCTCTTGTGTTCATCATTATTCTTTCTGCACTTCATTGTTCTGTTTTTGTACGAAATTTAAATATATATTAAAAATTATATCGACGTACTTGTACCTTAATTTTTTTAGAAATGTTGTATCACCGATTCACCATACCCTTACCCGTATCTATGCAACATAAGTGATTTTCAACCCTTTTTCTTTTCCGGGTTTTTTGTGTGGTTTTATATGGGTGTGGCTAATAATACTGAGTAGCTGCTATAAGTGCAATGCTACTTTATCTGCTTTTGTTTTGAGGTTTCTTGTTTTTCTACAAAGTCGGATTCAGCTCTTATAAAGTGCATGGTGCACTTTAGAGGGTAAAAGTGAAGTTTTATACACTTAGGTTTAGTTTTTGTTGTCAAGTTGTCTCTAAGACATGCAATATTAATCTACCTTTGCTTTTATTTTCCCTCTTTTACACTTCAAATCTTGCCAAGCATTTTTACCAGCAATACTAATGATTCATTATTCTATTTCCTGCTTACAAATCCTTAATGTGTCCCTTTGTGTGCTCTAGACCTGCGTATGAGAATTCAGTTTTCTGTGATAAATTCCACCATCATGAAACTGGTTGGAGGGAATGCAGCTATTGCAACAAGGTATAATGATAAAAAAAATCTTTTATTTTGCTATTTTAAATTCTCCTCAAGCTCTGTGTTTCTCTCCTTAGACATTGAAGTCTATTGTTTGATTTGTTTTGCAGCCTATCCACTGTGGATGTATCGTATCGAGGTCTTTGTTTGAGTACCTTGATTTTGGTGGTGTAGGTTGTGTTACCTGTGTAAAGGCTTCCCAGCTTTGTCCGGTAAGGTTAATTTGAATATCTATTTCTGTATAATGATTTCCAACCCTAAAGTTTATTTCGTTAGTAATTAATGGTTGCTTTGTGTTGATATTTTAGTTTGTCTCATATTGTTGCGAAGTTGTACTTCTAGAATCACAATTTTGCAAACGGGTGTCTAAAGTGTTAGATATATTTGTTGAAATCATAGGTATTAGATGGTCAAGTACCAGTGTAGTACAAATAGTAGAGTTACAGACTGAGCTCACTAACACTTCTAAAATAACAGATTCGTAACAAAATAAAATTCTAATAGAACTGAATCATATTTGAGGTAAAGCACGTAGTGTTTATTGATAGAACAAGCAATCCCTGAATCTGTATCAGAATGACACTGAAACAGTATAGAACAACAGGGGTATAACATCTCCTACCATAGGTAGTCCAGAGACGTGGGCTTTCCCTCCTAATCCAGTTATTCGAGTGACATAGGTTCCTCATCCCAATCTTTACTCCAGGTTTAAAACTGAGTAATCTTATTTTCTTGCTCTTATTTACACCCTGCCATCTTTTCTTCTCTATCTAAATTGCTACCTATTCTGACTATGTAAATGATAGAGACTGACCCACTTTTTAATTGGGTGTCTGCTAAAAACACTCACCCCTAAAAGTTTCATCCCTATTAAGCTTGACAAAAATAGTTATTAGGTTAATATATATTTTATATGTTTTTTGGTTCACTAACTCAATAAACAAATGAATAATTTTTTTTATTAAAAGAGACATGCACGTATTAAGAGCAGTGTGCTCAACTTTGATAAATGTATAACACATTTTTTTACTATAAAATTTTTATTTGAATATCTTGATTTTTAGAGTAGACATCCATTTTGATCAACCAAATATATACTTGGCATCACATTAGCCCTCCATTGATCAGTAACACTAAAATGGATCTTCAATGTCAATAATGGCCATCAAAGTGGTCCTTCAAGTTCCAGTAAATTGATCTAGTGGTAAGTGAAATTGGAATGGAATGGAATGGGATAGAACGAAATGGAATGTAATGAATAATAAAGTTACCATTCTATTGTTTGGACTTTGGACATTTTTATGATGGAATGAGAAGAAAAAAAAGACTCATTCCATCCTATACCCCCAAATCCAAATTGGAAAGGAAAAGAGGGGTATCGGATGGAATGCTATGCTTCCATCCTATGCATTGCATCAGGTTCCATTCCATTCCATTCTTTTGTAAACAATCCAATCCAAACTCTGCTCCATTCCTAACATAACACTAAGGATCAATTTGATTAAAATTAAAGACAAATGTAATGTCAAATTATATCTTTGAAAGATTAAAATCTTTTTTTACTCTATTATAATTGGCCCCATCAATTGTTAATTTTTGGACCTGTCTCTGCTTCTGCAGAGTTATTTTCCTAATAATGTTCAGCAATTTGTTTCTGCTTGCTTGCTGGTTCTTGTTGGTGATTCTGTGCCTTGATATCCTGTTACTGCAGTTATTTAACCATCTACAAGGCATAGTGTGAGATGTAGTTAGTGATGATTTTGAAGAGGCCCCACTTCGGCATATTATGTTATTTGATTCTCTGCCACTGTCACAGAAAGTTCACAGGTTCCTATTATTAAATGTTTTTCTTTTGATTGATACAGGATACTGAAAATCCTAATGGTTCTGTTCGATCAACCAAAAATAATGCAAAGGATCAATATGCTGAACATATTGATGGTAGACTACTGGTGGGAAGTTCTGGTGAAGCAAAACTTGTGCAATTGTGTAAGATTGCTGAAGCTAGAGATTCAAGCTGTTGGCCTCAAGCTCAAAGAGATGGCATAGTTTCACGTATTGGTCCAAACAGCCAAGAAGTTAACTGTCCATTCAGGGAAAAGGATACAAGATTTTCAAATGTGATGAAACATTCTAGTCATTCATTAACATTTACTACATTAGAAAATAATAGACCAAAACGGGAAACTAAAAGTATGCATGAATCACTTTCACTGAGTATTTCTCTAGGAACCTCATCAGGAAATAGTGCCCTGCCTTCTGCCACAGAGAATACAGAAGGTAGACTTGAAGGTAAAGCATCCTCTCCCTTTCATCAAGGGCAAGGATCTCACCCTATATCGTCTAGATCATCAAAGACTGGTGTTGCCATGAATCTTGAAACAAATAAAGGCATGATTTCTCAGGCACGCAATGCCCGGCCACCTCCTGATGGGAAGGGCATAAATCATTTAATTTCTCGATACTGGCCTAGGATTACTAATCAAGAGCTAAAGCAATTGTCTGGAGAGTATCCTTTATATTTAATATTTTGGTCTATTACACATCTACATTAAACACTGATACAAAGTTAATTCATCAGCATTTTCCCTTAATGTTATCATCTCAGTTTGAAGTCTACTGTAGTGCCCTTATTTGAGAAGGTGTTGAGTGCCAGTGATGCAGGTCGAATTGGTCGTCTTGTTCTCCCAAAAGCCTGCGCTGAGGTATGCTTTGATGTTTATCTCTATTTGTGTATGTGGGACTCTGTTTATGAAGTTTTTTTTATATTAAATAAATACATTGTCACCCTGTAATTGCGGCACATATGACAAATTGGCATATAAATTTCAGGCTTATTTTCCTCCTATTTCGCAATCAGAAGGTGTTCCTCTGCAGTTCCAAGATGTGAAAGGGAATGAGTGGACATTTCAGTTCAGATTTTGGCCTAATAACAACAGTAGGATGTATGTATTGGAGGGTGTAACCCCTTGCATACAGTCCATGCAATTAATTGCTGGTGATACTGGTATGCATCAATCTAGGCAACGATTGTTGTATATACTATTGTGTTACCATTTTGTACCTTTATTTAAATTTTATTTGGTATTCTTTTTTATGTCAAATATGATCAAAAGTACATGTATTTCCATGGCTATACATTTTTAATGATTTTTTTATTTGCAGTCAGCACTACACATGACACTTGGATAGGCTGATTGTGAGTTATTGTCATATCGTTCTAATGTTTTCAGGAGAAAATTCACGCCCTTATAGAATTGATCCCTTGCATAGTATATGTTGTTTAATATGCAGTATGAACTGTAGATACGCATGAGGTGGCTATAATATGTGTTGCAAATCTAAATTTATTATTGATTAATATGATATTTTTGTTGCAGTGATATTTAGTCGGATAGATTCTGGGGAAAAATTTGTAATAGGATTCAGAAGGGCATCAAATTCTATAGATATGCAGGTTGTGACATGATTTTCCACTATACTATCTGTAGCTTCTTCTTCAGACAATACATCTATATATATTCCTCTCTTCTTTTGGAGAATATGATAAAGGGCCATTATTGAAACAGGATGCCTCTACATCGGCTCATTCTAATGGCATTTCAACAAAGGAAACAACCTCTTCTGGTGCAACTGAGAATCTGCCCTCAGGAAGCAGTTGTCCTGATCTTCTCCAATCAAGGAAAGGGAATGGGGAACCTAGCTTAAAAGGACATTCAGAACATCTACATTTGCGCACTGGAACTGCTGATTTGCTTCAAACTGAAAATTGTGAGAAGGTGATGAACAATGACTCATCGTGGCAACCGATTTCAGTTTCGGAGAAGAAGAGGACTTGCAATATTGGGCTGAAAAATAAGAGGTTACTCATTCGTAGTGAAGATGCTATGGAGTTGAGACTTACATGGGAAGAAGCACAAGACTTGCTTTGTCCGCCGCCTAGTGTCAAGCCAAGTATTGTAACAATTGAGGACCAAGTGTTTGAAGAATATGATGTAAGTTAGACACCGTTACAGGCTCCGTCTTTTTATTTTATGGGTTTGCTTTTTCTAGGTGAAAAGGACTGTATAGTTTGGACTTTGGAGAATTATGTTCATATTTATGTCACCTGGCTTATCTCTGTGACTTCTTCTGTTTCATTTCATTTAGGAACCCCCGGTTTTTGGAAAGAGAACTATAATCAATGCCTGTCCATCTGGGTAAGATTATATACATCCCATATTAAGCATTATATTGCTTCAATAGAAAGTCTTGACTGTATACTACCAGTTTTATATGTTGTTGCCTTCCAATATGTTCTGGATCCTTGTATTTTATGCGTTCTTGTTCTAGCTTCTGTTTAGTGAATTCACAATCACCACTTTAACTGCAAAACCACAGTTCAATTGGAGAAGCTTTTATGAATGCAGTTGTAGTGATCTCATCATTGGTCTGTATGAGATGTGTAAACTATTATCCTTAAATTACATGCTTCTTTAATTTTTCCTTGGGACTCATAGGCAATTGATATTTTATTGTTGTTGTAACTTAAATGGACTAAAGAAATAATTTACAAGAGAAGATTTACTATGATTTCTATATCAGGCTATCTGAGAATGTTAATTAGGTTTGTAATTTCTTCTAACATAGAATTCTCTAGTTTGTTTCTTGAAATGGATAATTTTGTGAAAAAATGATCTTTTATTTGTAAGTCACTTTGGTTGCTCTTTTGGATAATGTGATTAGGAACCAAAATGGATCTTTCTGTTGTTGAAAGAAACTCAATTAGAAGTGTCTGACACAAATACCCGATAGGGATAAACATAACAAAACTATTTTGAAGTGTTCGTTTCCGTGTTCTTAAGCTTATTCGTAGGGGCATTGGGACAAAGATGACCTGTTGTGACATGGAAGATAGTTTTTGCTAATGAAGAACAAGTACTAAAACATCATTCCATCACTTGGTTGTCCATCCAACTCCAAGAAGTTTGGGCTATATGGGATGATTTTCAGAATGGAGTGATACTAGACTAATGCACTTACTATTGTAGTATTTTATACAAGTTAATGTCTTGAGATCATTTTTATTTAGTTTTCTGACGGTTTGATGTTAAAAAAAGTGTAGGTATGCTTCCATTGGGTATATTGGTCGCCTAGGGGATTAAGTTAATGGGTTGATGAAGTTCCGTAGCGCTGTTCACGGGCCGGTTTGGATCGGATTTGGCTAAATCCGTTATCCGAACCGATCAAGACAGCGCGGGTTGGGTTGGTTCGGATTTTGTATTTTTTGCTCTCTAAATCCGAACCGAACCAACCCGAATATAAACATGTTGGATCGGTTCGGGTTAATCGGTTCGCACATTTAAAAAATGTAAAAAAAAAAATGAAGAAGAAAGGGCTAGATAACGTGAAGAAGGCAGCATCAACACGAATCTGAGATAACAATCAGAAATAACATTCACAAATAGAGAAAAATAAAACAAAAAAGCAAACAAATATGAAAAGGCTCATATGACGTGAAGGCAGCAGCATGTCCTCGACTTGAAGCATACTAAGGCGGCAAAGATCAAGGAAAACATCCTCGACTTGAAGGTAGCAGCAGACTCTGCGATGGCAGACGGTGGTGCAGGATGGGGCGCGAGATAGCGACTGGTGGCAGATCTAGTCGACGGTGGAGCGCGAGATGGTCTGCATTCTGCAGATCTGGAATGGGGCACGGAATGGCGACCGACGACGGAAGAGGAAGAAAGGTATGCGTCCGGCGACGGTGGGGTATAGGTGATGCAGATCTGGAACCCCAGTAAGAGGAGGGAGGAAGGGAGAACTGAGAAGGGAGAAAAGCTTCCTTTCACTCACCGCTCTTGGTCTCTGTGTCCGGGTGAGGTTCACGGGTTCACCATTCACCTAATTAAAATTAATAAAAAAAATAATAAAGCCATGTGTTCGGTTCAGTTCTACGGGTCCGCGGGTTTGATTATTAAAATCCGTTATCCGGACCAAACCAACTCGGGTTTGATCGGGTTGGGTCGGGTTGGACCCGAACAGTGAAAATTTTGAAAAACACGGTTTGAATCGGTTTGGGCTCACGGGTTACCCGAACCCGTGAACACCCCTAAAGTTCCGTGTTTAGAACCTGTATTTGGTTTCATTTAAAGTTATTATGGCACTAGTTTTTTATTTGGGTTGAGAAACAAATAGGCATCAAGCTAATATATTTCATTTAACATCTGAGAATGTAAAACTGAGTTAACAAACATTTGTATGTCTCCTCATGAACCAATTTGGTAGTATTCCTGTGAAAGCATTGTGCTTCTTGTAATCAGCTTGGTATTTTAATTGAAGTACTCAATCATCAAAGAAATTTTATATAAATGGGAATCCATATTTTTTCAATTCTATTACTATCTAGTTCTATTCAAATGTTTGGGAAGGTGAACATTATTTAGTGCTTTTACTGATTAAAGTGAGACCTACTGATTAAAGTGAGTATATGGTCTCAATTCTTATTAGGCTCAATGGGTTTTCAGGTCTTCGCGTTCTGTGTCAGAGCAGCGGAGTCCAAAGGAATCGGAAAATCTTCTGAGAAGCAGCAAAGGTGTGTTTCTGCTATCTCTTGTTTATTTAGGCTCTTTATCAGTCATGTTTGTCGGAACAGGGTTTGAGGTTGATGATGCGGTACAATGGGTTGAATGCTCATAATGTATGATGCATCTGTGCAAGCTTTTACATTCCTAAACAATTTTGGGATGTGTGGATTAATGTCAGCATTAATATAATCCTGGTTAAATTTTATGCTTGCTGTTAGATGTTCATTTTCCAAAAGCTGTTTCCATAAACATTGAAATTGTGTGGCTTGGCTTCTACACTTTTATGGGCAGTGAAACAAATCTTCTTTCTTACTTCCATGTAGTGGCTCCTTTGGTTGTAAAAATCTTCACCGTCAACTGCAAATACGTTTCCTAAATGAGTCCTTTGATGATGTTACTACATTCTTTAGTTCAGTTTATTCAACACTACTTTTGTATTATATTTGTCCTTGATAATTAGAATATAATTAATTCTTAAATTTTCTACCTGCGCATGGTCTTCCCCAGATTCTAAAAAGCGAAAAATTGAAGAAAGAAGTAAGTCAATTCAAGATCACGAGCCTTCTCGCTTAGAAGCTCTTGCCAGTGCTGCAGTTTTGGGAGGTAATCTTGTTGACCCTGTTGAGTCGTCATCAGCTGGAGTCACCACAAAACATCCAAGGCATCGTCCTGGATGCACTTGTATCGTGTGCATTCAACCCCCAAGTGGAAAAGGAACACATAAGCCGACATGCACTTGCCTAGCGTGCGACACTGTGAAGCGCCGGTTCAAAACGCTTATGATGCGTAGGAAGAAACGCCAACACCAACGCGAAGCAGATGCTGCCCAGAA
The DNA here is from genome assembly GCA_030159175.1 of Glycyrrhiza uralensis. NCBI lineage: Eukaryota > Viridiplantae > Streptophyta > Magnoliopsida > Fabales > Fabaceae > Glycyrrhiza > Glycyrrhiza uralensis. The sequence goes on from BRZY01000006.1 coordinate 7,454,696, forward strand.
AGATCAGGTTCATCATCACAGGGATGAGTCAGATACCAATGGTGCAGCATCAAGGGGAGATACGAGTCACTCATCGAAAGAGGAAAGCCTTAACAAAGCTCGGCTTGAGAATGGTGACCCCAGTGCTGGACAAATAGATCTGAATTCTCATCCCAATCATGAAGATATGGAAGATGATATACAACAGAGCTGAGCATGACAATAGAAGGGAATATATGAATGGAGATGGCCAAAAACTTTAATTCTCAATTTAGATCAATTTTTTTTTTTTTACTTAATCTTCATTTTGGAAGCAGGAAAGAAGAGATCAGGTATAGTGTTCCCCCAGTGAAGGTCAGAACAATATTTCTGAACAGTCCTTTTATTATAGTTCTCCTTACTTGCACAGTATAGTATAGTTTACTTTTCTTTTCAAAAGGGTGGTATAGATAGTTTCTTTTCTTACAGTTAAAAGAACATGATTTTTCCCTTTTCATGGAAATGAGTCTGGAAATGTATTCTTTGTATGGATCAGATATAAACACAAGAATATAGTGTCTCATGTGGTGGTAACTATTCTTGTTTTCAACATGGTTCGGCTAAGGTAATTGTCTTATCCTAGGCCAGACTAGTTCCCGAGTGCAAACCGTGTTCAACTTGATGCACGTTTGATTGGTGGATAGAATGTTTGGTTTAATTAATTTTTGGAAGAACATATTTCTTAATAGCACCCCACCAATACTATTTACAATTAGTTTAAGTAAATAGATACAAGTTGTATATAAATCACTCAGCTTTTCGACATGACATCTAGCAAACTAGTCTATTTAATTTGATATTTTGATCTCATCATTTAGGTTTGCACCCAAATTTTATGCAATGTGCCAGTGTTGCCATTGTACTATGTTGCATTAGCATATGTAAGGAAACAAACAATATACAGTATCATATTAGGTGGTGAAAACAGAGCAAGGTGTTGGAGTCAAATTATTAATGAATTGCCATGATATAAAAAATTCAAATCATGGAAACACAATAAAATAATTTGGATAATTTATTGATATGATTTCTAAAGTGTTTCCGTCTTCGTCTTCATTGTCAGTTAATCTTGGACACCTCCACAAATGGCATGCCTAGACTTGCTATAATAAACATTTGATGGAGAACTGCATGAGTAGAAGACTAGAGAGTCTCCAACCAAAAGAAAAAATTGAATGGGAACCAAAAGAAAAATAATGGTTTGGGATAGGAAAAATAGTGAATATTATTAGGGTTGAGATATCTAGATTTGACTGCCTAAGACATAGGATCAATTACATTCAAAATCCTATGATGAGGGGAAATTCGTATATTTTTCTTAAAATCATGACCAAAAAGCTTTGAACCTCATCATGAAAGACAAAACACTTCGAAATAACCTATTTAATTCCAATGGTTCCCCAGCATTCAGTTGGACAAAAAAAATAACGATTTTGTTTAAAGATCCAATCATCCAAAGTCTTTGTCATAAAAAAGAATGACATTTGACTCTCTTTTTTAATATAAATTGTGTTGATTACCGGCCAACGAAGATTGCCACAATAAACAAAAAATTGTTTTGGCGATTTTGTTATGCTCAAATGATAACTAATTTTTTTTTGGTGAAGTTCAAATGATAACTAATGAAAATGAATTTTCCAACAAATCTTGTTTAGTGTTTAAATGTATAATCATGGATTGCTGGATAGGTGGCTTTTAGGGTGGTCCAATACAAAAATTGGTCCACCAAATCCCAGTGAGTTATTACTTGAGATAGGAGAGAATCCGGTTTTCAAGTATTTACAAAAATGCCCAAAAGACTTATATAATTATAAATTGAAATTTATGAAATAGACCACACAAAAATGTAAAATTGTAAAATTTTACTAACTTTTAAAATAATTAAAAAGACAGCAACTACAAGTTTATTTATTTATTATTATTAATAAATTTCTTTATTTCTTGCTCTCTCTCCTCCTCTCTCCCTCTCTCTCCCCTTCTCTCCTTCACTCTCTCTCGATCTCCCTCTCTTCCCCCTCTCTTTCACTCTCTCTCCCCCCTCGACTCAATCCCCCCTCTCTCTTACTCTCTCCCCCCTCTTCCTCTCTCGCTCTCCCTATCTCTCTTACTCAATCACTCTGCCCTCTCTCCCTCCCTCCCTCTCGCTCCCCTCTCTAGCAAGAGAGAGAAAGCATAGAGAGAGCAATAACAAGAGAGAGGGGGAGAGGGTAAGGGAGAGAGAGCGAGCGAGAGAGGTAGCGAGAGAGAAAGGGGGAGAGTGAGCGAGGGGGCGGGGGAGCGAGAAAGAGGGGGGAGAGAACAAGGGAGAGAGAGGGGGGAGGGAGAGAATGAGAGAGGGAGATAGAGGGGGGAGAACGAGAGGAGGGGAGAGAGTGAGATTTCATCATCAATTTCATATTGTAGTTATGGGAATTTATTGGGTAAAAGTTTAATTTTACTTAATTAGGTGGGTATTTTTGGTATAATCAATTTTTAATTTTTATGTTCTACAGATGCCTTTCTGCAATTTACTCTAACATTTCATAAAACCAGCTATTCATTCAAGTAACCCCTTACATATCCTGATCGTACGCTTATAATATTATTATATCGACGGCTCTTATTCCATTGGGGTTTGGTGGACCAATTTTGTATTGGACCACCCTAAAAGCCACCTTGTTGGATAAGCTTATATTAGTTATTCAACGCCTTGAAGGAATAATACGATGTAAGCTTGTAATTTGTAAAAACTAGAAGTTTAGTGTAGTAGATGTAACAAATGAATCATCATACTTAAATTTGTACGAACTCTTACTCATGTTTTATTATCTTAGCCTTCTTTTGGAACTCCATTTTAATTCTTCCATAAAAGTAAAGTAAAATTTTATAAATAAAAGGAAAAAATAACAAAGGGAAGCTTAAGTATTCTAATTTAACAAAAGAGAATATAGTTATTTTGTTAACACTTTCATTTCTTTGGTATATTCTAATTAATAAAAGTGTATAGCAGTTTTCCCTTTATATATGAGTATCATTTTGATATTCAACTACAACAAAATAAAATAGTGATCACATAGGGCAGTTTTCAATCCATAATATTCATATTTTACGACAATTTAATATTACTTCATCTTAAGTTTCCAATCCATATATTTTCTTCGTTGTTATCGTCATCTATTTCAAACCTTAATTAATTTGTTGTTAATCTTTGTCACACCATCTCCGTCCTTGTTGTTTCCCTTGTCTCATAGTTACGGGTCTCAGCAAACTGCAACATCCCTAAACAAAGGAAATAATATGTTTTAAAGGAAAATATACAAGGTAATTAAAATTTTCATTACTCAAGATGACGTAAAACAAAAATTTATATATAGTCTATACCCGTAATACTGAACCTAAGAGGAGTGCATGATTAGGTGAAATTTATGTAGCACTCACTAAATTAGGACCAGGATTCCATGTTGTAGGGAAATTACGTCTGTTAATGTTGCTGAGAGATCGGACAGTTTACATTTTGAACATGTATTTTTAATCTGTTTTAATACATAAAAATGTGAACCATCTGATCTCTATCTAACGATCTTGATCTCTCAACAATGTCAACAACGTGTTTTCTCTACCGCTGGGAATCCGTTTCCCACTAAATTATATATCTCATACAAATCATATCCTTTTTTTTATAAGCACAATCATATCCTATTTGGTGAGACTCATTCCCCAAAAATAATACAATTCATATGAAATTTACTCAATTAATATAGAAAATGTGTTAAAAATAGTTTATTTCTCTTGAATCTAATTGTGTACTCCTAGCTACAATCAAAAGATACTCTTATCTAAACATCATAATTTTCGACCGGCCTTATAACACGTAAACTTGGCCACATATGATAATCTAAATGTTTCCTAAAGCCTAACACTAGTCACCCTTTCCTTAAATATCCCAATGCTATATGCATATAGGCTTATAGCCAATTAAGCCTAAATCATATATCACATCGTATATCTTTGACTCATCAAAACTCTAATTAATGGGTGATCGCAAAATTCAGGAAAAGCCAATATTGCCAGATCTTGAAGATTTGTACCAAGGAATCCCAGATGAATCCGTTAACCTCACCTTTGGAGACCTAGCTGAAGTGAACCCATCAGATCAAAAGAGAAAACCCAACACAACCACAATAACAACAACCACTATTAATGATCCCACACTAGCCAAAATACCTAGTCTTGATTTCAGCAAAGGCTTGCAAGCTTCCATTCAACAACACCATCATAATCAAGACTTTGGTCATGGAGCAAGTTCAAATATTGGTGGTCACTCATCACCTTGGAGTCATTCTGGCCACGGTCGCCTTGAGGGGAATCAATTTAGCCATGCAAGTGTGAGTGCAAAATCAAAAAGTACTACTCCTAGAAGCAATGATCATTTGGGGTATAGCATGAGCTATGACGGTGATATGAGTGTGGCTTCGGGAAGAGGTACCACCGGTGGTGGTGGCGGACGACGGCGACCTGGGATTCCTCACACTAAAATTTGCACCATTTGCAATACCTATGTTTATGTCCTTCGGACTAGATGCCTGGTAAGTCTTAACGATATATGCGTTGAAATATCAATTCTTAATTTTTTTTCATTAATAATTAAAATTACCTATTTTACTCTTTTCTCACTTAGAGGAGCCAAATACATTAATTCACTATATTATAAGGAGAAAATGGAAGATTTTTGTTTTCATACAGATAATATGGTAACTTTGTAATGTTATGAGTACTTGTGCAAGTGCTGTAATTCTTACGCACAATTTCTATCCTTGTACTTCTTGCACACACACGCAGGTTTCTATATATAGATATAACATAATTTAGATATTGGATGGCTATAGTTGCTCAACTTAATCATTTAACTATAACAATGATTATGGGTGCATATATACAGGTATGCGGCAGAGTTTATTGTTGGAGATGTGTGGAAACAGGAATGGGAGAGATGGTAGAAGGAAGAAAGTGTATAGAATGCCTTGGATTGAGATTCAGCAAAAGGTAACGCCATTTTTTCCAGTGTTACTTTTAACTACTTGGCAAAAAAAAAACAGAGTACTTGGACCAAAAAAAAACAGAGTACTCTAATTAATGTTTTAACATGATAACATGAAAGAACTAAGGTGCGGATGAGATGAGTCTAGCTAGTCAAGTTATCTAATTAAGTTTCCTTTGATCTAATAATAAATTTCGAAATTTAGATTTTTTTTTTGTGATAAACTTCAAAATTTAGATTTTAATTAATGTTTCTAGTTGACTAATGAAACCGTATATATTTTTTCGGCATATAAATCGAGAGTTTGGAAATATGAAATGTGTCATTTCAGAGAGCAGTTTATGTACACAGAATGTTTACTATGTATTGATTAATTGAAATTAGCTGCTTATTTTAATTTTTAAATTAAAAGTTAATCTACAATATGTAGTAAAATAACTGCTCATTTTTTTAGTTGAATATATATAATCTGAACAAAACAAGCAAAAAAAAATATTTGATGCTTAACTAGCAACCTAGGAAAAATTCCCAAACATACTGCAATTGCAATCACTAATTAAATATATATATAATTTATTTAGGAAGTCACTTTTCCTTACTAGAAGATGATTTTGTTCAATTCTAGTATTGTACTCTTATATATTGGCTATGAAGCTATTGAGGTCAATTTCTACCTCAGTTGTTTTCTTATATTAATTAACATAAATAAATTATTAATATATTTTAAGTACTCTAGACAAGCTGTCTTGATCACTCGTTTCTCCCTTCTCCAATGTATATTTTCGGTTAGCTATATGCCAATTAAGACTTGTTAAGTGGATATCACCATTCCCGCGTTTTGAGACGGCGTTTTATGCTTTTGTTTGCAGTGCCGTTAATTTGTCCTCATCAGAAAACAATATACTTGATCATAGTTATACCTTTTACCACCGGGGGCTTGGATAGAGATGACACGGGTTTAATTAGAGATCCTGGGTTCGAACCTAGACAAATGTAAATAAATTAGTATGTTATGTTAGTGGGAGAGGTTTGAACCCATAACCTCTTATCACTCTAATATCTATGTTCATCCACCAAACCATCTTATGACTCACCTCCTATGATCATAGTACACCTATACACAACAAAGAAATCAAACGTCCGCATCAAATTAAGTTGGTATTGGTCTCAATAAAAATTGCATGCACAGTCCTTACCAAGTAAATTAAAGGACAAGTATATGCACACAACTTTGATCTCAACAATCCTTTAAGCTTTAACTGTGATTATACTATTAAGGGGAAATTACACTCACATCTCTTAATGTACACATAAATTACACACACCTCTTCTATTTTTAAAACAAACACTCACCACTTTTATATGTTGGGCAAAATTGCAATTTAATTTAAATGACGCACATCCCCTTTTTTTTTTTTTACAAAAAGCAGAGGAGGATATAATTGAGGGAAAAAGTGTGTATTAATTTCATAGAATAGAGAGTGTGTACATCATTTAAGTATATCTTAGAGGGAGTGAATGCAATTTTCCCAATTATTAGTATTATAATCCTAGTTAGCCACAGAGTCTTCTTTTCCTTTACAGAATAGTTAGCTTCAAATAAATCATAAAATTGAACAAGGTGATTTTTTGGTTAATTTGATATATATATGTCACACAGGTATATAGAAAGAGCAGGGAAGGTAGGGTGCAGCAGTTGGAGGTATCCAAGGACATTGAAGCAGGTTGAGCTCATGTGTGCAGAGAAAGGACCAAGGAGGAGTGGAAAACCATATGGTCAAAGTGGGATGGCAACCTCAACATCAAGAAGCCCAAGAAATATCACTCATGCCAATGAACACTCTTTTGTCTCATCCTCCTCCTTTTCTCCTTTCTCTCCTCATCACAATAACCTCCCTTTTTAAAAGAGCTAGCTAGCATTAATAATTTAATTTTTCAAATGACACATCCTATCCTTATTTCATACAGTACTGTCTCCATGAGATTTTTTTTTTCATGATTTGTTTTGTTTGACTCTATTTGACGTCGTTTAATTCAATTTGTTCTTAGCTTAATCGAAAGCTTATATTAACTAATTTATGTCCTTCTGTCCATATCTTATTTTGCAAATCTGCCCTGTGGAGCGTATGAACTAACAAAATATGCCCGATCGCCTATTTTCTCGTAGTATCTATTATACATTTTGTTTATCTAAATAACAAGGAAAAACTATTAAAATTACATTTGAGAAGAGACAAAATCAGTTTTAACACTCTTCAAGGAAAATCTAAAGACATAGTTAACCCTTTACACAATGAGGATGTTATTTAACCGATCGAGTGTATCACTAAGATAAGTGGATTGATGATATATAATATAATAGAGATACATTGAACAGCATCACCGTTGTTAATTTTTGAGTAAACGGTAAGAGAACCAAATCAATAGTTTAATGATTGGGCTTTGTCAAATTCCCTTTTTTTTTGGTCATGATGTCAAATCCCCTTTGCCATTTTTTTTTTCAACAATCCCCTTTACCGTTGTATTCGCACATAAAAGTTTTTGTGCTCATTTTTATCCCTATGGCCCAAAAATCCAAATCATTGACATGTGGGCCGGTGGGGATAACAATATATATTAGGGGATTTTCACTACAACATTTTTTGCTTCTAGCAACACTTTTTTTCCCAACAGGTGTAAAGTGTTGCCTAAAAGTAGATTAGCCAACAGTTTTGGACTGTTGCAATAAAATCTGCGTTTTATACAACACTTTTCAGGCAACTCTAGATAAATGTTCCCTTAAATTTGAATGGGAACAGTTTTAACATGTTACTAAAATATCACTGTTGCAGTAGTGTATAACTGTTCTCTAAAGTTTATTTGGGAACAGTTCTAAACTGTTACAATGTTTAACATAAAAAGTTACATTTCACAATTGTTGCATCTGAAGTTAAACAGTAATGAAATATTTTTGGCTCTATTTTACCATTCCTTCCCTCCAAACCCAAAAAAAAAAACCCAAACAATTTAATGTTATTAAAGAATTTATAAAAACTAAAATTAAAAATCCAAAAGAAAATAAAAGTGAAAATTAGAAAAGATATGAACACTAAGGCCCTGTTTGGCATAACAGCTTATTCTACAGCTTATGACATAAGTTGTATAAGCTATTTTTATAATCGAAGAAAAAATATGGTAAAACTTATTTCATATAAGTTATAAGCTGTTTTGATAAGTTATTATGGATAGCTTATGAAAAATAAACCCAAAACAGCTTATGAATCACTCATAAACTGTATTCATAAGCTCTGCATAAGTCAATCTAAACAGACCCTAATTAAACTTAGAAAGCTAGTGTTACCTCGACGGAATTGCCTCTGTACGTAGTTTTAGTCAAATTTAATATTAAAGAAATTAAAAAACTATTTAGATTAGAAGAGATAAAATAGAAACACTTTGTGGGTTTTTGAAAAACAAGAAAACCCTCAAAAGGAAAACCCTCAGGCCTCAGCGCGCTCTTCTTCCACCTAGTGTTGCCTCCGCCGTCGTCCCCGCACATGGTTCACAGTCTGCAGTACACAGGTGCTTTCCCTTTACTTTCATTTTGTTTTATTTTAACGTCATGTGAAGTAGCAATTTACGGTGGTGAGTGTATATTATTGGATTGCGATTAGATCATTCCCCAAATCCCAAAATAACAAAAAAGAAAGAAAGAAAATGTGGGCAATAAAGAAAAGGAGAGAATAGCCCCAACTAATTTTGTATTATCCACCCCCACCCTTTTCTTAGGCCGCCCCTCTTTAAAAAAAATCTATGAAAAGACTATTCTACCCCTTCCCCGGTTCCTCTTTTTTTTGGGCCAACCTTCCCCTTCCCCTTGGAACCTATTATAAAATGAGATCCGATCTTACTAAAGAAAAAGAATTAGGTAATTAAAGAGATGAAAAAAATTGAAGAAATTTTAAAACTATAATAGTTTGCACTAAATATTTTTTCATTTTTTTACAACAAAATGTATTCATTCATTCAAATCGGTAAAATACATTAAAGACATTACAAATTCAACATCGCTAAAAACTGAAAGGGATGAATCTGTGAACAAGCTCAGAACACCCAAGTTAATAGCATAATACAGCAAAATGCCATCAAAAGTGACAATGCCTACAAAAATGACAAACTCGTATTGACCAGAGTACTCACGCCTCCAGATCTGCAACGTTGATGACTCAGTCATAAGAGAATCTGTAGTGAAACGAAGTAAATCAGCCAATCTGAACCAAACGAACACCGCACCAAGACGGGAGAACAAAATGCCACACCAAGATAGGAGAAACAAACACCAGCGCATGCAGATGCCGAAAAACACTAAAAAAACACTAGAGAAAAACAAGATCTATGTGAAAAAGTCACTTATTAAGGTAGAAATAGACTAAAAACGAAATAGAGGGTGGTTTCAGACCAAAAAATGGTCCAAAACCACCCCTCAAGTGGAAGAAAAAAAAGAGGAGCAGATGATTGTTAGAGAGAATGCAGAGCTTCTCTCTCTAAGAGTTGCGGCTAGGTTAGATTTGTGGTTTTTTAAATATTTTTTCATTTTTAATTCTTGTTTAGTTGTTTTTTTTAGCAATTATCATGCCTTTATGTCAACCATAAAATAATTGTCTCTTGTTACATGTTGGTAAAAAAAAGGATTATTTTGCACTAGTTTATGAAATATTGAATTATATTTCATCATCTATCTTGTAATATCCATAATGTGGTCAGATAGCAAAATCTGATTGAAAGTTTATGTAAAACTCGTTAATACTGTATAGTTATTATTTTCTTTTAAAAATGAATACAATTTCTTTATTGGAAAATGAAAATATAATGGTTTAAATATATTGTTGGTCCCTATAATATAGGGCTATTTTGTTTTTAGTCTTTTAAAAAAGTTAAACATTTTTAGTCTCTGTTATATTTTTTATTGCTTTTAATCTCTTAAGTGAGTTGACCGCTGATGTGTTCCATTTTGAGCTCAGTCAACTTACTTAAGAACTAAAAACAAAACAAAAAATATAACATGAACTAAAAAAAGTTTGACTTTTTTAAGAACTAAAAACAAAACAACCCTATATTATAGGAACCAAAAACATATTTAAGCCAAATATAATTTTCTCAATGCCTAAGATTTTAAACCATGCAAACACTAACGATAGTGATTGAATAACAATTAACAGATGTTATTTTCAACATACAAAATAAATTAATTTAGCCACACAATTCGTGCTTGCTTTAACTGATCTTTTTTTTGTTATAATAAAAAAACACCAATTTGATATAACAGATGTTATAAGATCATTTTTGCTTTAACAGATCTTCACTCACGCTTAAATATATATATATATATATAAAAAAAACCTTTCCTGGGTCAAAACACCAATTTGTACATTATTCAATTCAATTATTATTCATTTCAATTCAATGTATGGTGACATATCGATGGACCTTTTCAACCGAGTCACGTGATTGTGCATGTGGTGCTACATGGTGATTGAAAAGGATGTGCATAAATCTATATATAAAATACTTTATGATACGAATTTTTTTTTTGGTCCAGAATTTATGATACGAATTAAATAACACCTTTTTGGTAACTTAAACAAATGGATTCACATTATAATGTGTATTTTTCAATTCAAAGTGGATTCATTTACACGACTTGGGGATCACAAGTTAATAATAATAATAATAATAATAATAATAACAAAATGTAATAGTTATTTTGATTTTTGAAAGTGATAGGCATTATAGAGAAAGTATTGAATTTGGTTTCTGTCTATCATATTAGTCCCTCACATCAATTCTATCAATTAACTCTGTTTACTTTAAACTACTGATTTGAACATAATCTCACACGTGTCATCCATGTGTCATTCAAGTCCCTGTATGGAAAAAAAAGTCTCCCATTTTCTCCTCTCTCTTCACTTCCCCCATCTCTGGCCCCTCCCCCTTCTCGCTGTCCCTATCCCCTACCCTGCAGTGTGATTGGCGGCTTCAACCTTTAGCTTGGTTTTCAGAACGGGGAGGAGGAGAAGAGACAGAGGGGAAGGGGTACAAAAAGGATACGAGCCAGAGATGGGGGAGATGAAAAGAAGGGAGAAAAGTAATTTACAAAATGGTCATTGTGCCGACTAGGATGACACGTGGATGACACTATGACACATAGGGGATTGCATGTAGGCATGGCAACGGGGCGGGGCGGGGGCGGGTTTTATATTCCCCGTCCCCGCCCCCGATAGCGTTTGGGTTTCCTCGCCCCGCCCTCGATCTTTGTCGGGGTTTAAAAATCAACACCCATCCCCGTCCCCGACGGGGGTCGGGTTTCCCCGCCCCGCCCCTGTCCCCGCATCTGGTATTTTGAAATCCAAATTTTTATTCTAGAATTTTAATTTCGATATAATTAAAGAAATTTAATACTCTATTTTTTAAGATATTTTTTTAATATATTTTGTTAGACAAATAATAATGAAGAAATAAAGAATTAAAAATGTAATTTTTTATAATACTAATACATTAAATATTATATTATAGGTGCGATAAATGTACAGGGTGGGTTTGGGGCGGGTTCGGGGTGGGTATTAGTTTCCCCAACCCCAACCCCGACCCCGACTTTTAAATGCGGGGAAAATCCAAACCCGTCCCCAACCCCAATCAAAACGGATTTTTCCCGTCAAAGTTGGGGCGGGTTCGGATGGATACCCACGGGTTTGGGCCCCATTGCCAAGCCTAATTGCATGGCACTTAACGTGCCAAATCTGTAGTTTAAATGGGATTAATTAACAAAGTTGACGTGAGGGAATAACATGAAAGACGAAAGCCAAATTCAGAGACTTTTTAAAAAAAAAAAATCAAATATCAAATTGACAAGTATCACTTTCAGAGACAAAAGTGACTATTTACTCAAACACTGACCCACTTTTGCAAAATTGCTGGACTATATACTATATCTTATTTTTTATTTTCTTATCATCCTTATTATTTAATTATTGATTTTTTTTCTCTTAAGTTCAGAATTGTTAGAAGCGCGGAAAGGAAAGAAAAGAGAAGCATTGTGTTTAGTAGTGTGACAAAAAGAATAGAATTGGGAACAGATGCGAGATCCATCTTCAAACCCTAATTCCAATTCCAATTCCAATCCCAATCCCAATCCCCACAATGCCAATACCGCTTCCCAATTACCGCCGCCGGCGCCGCCGTCCACGGCCGCGACAACCGCCGGCGTTACCTCGTCCATGACGTCGCTGTTCGCGCGCTCCGGCTGTAATGTCGGGTCTCACCACCGGAGGGCCCACTCGGAGGTCAGTTTCCGGCTGCCGGACGACATGATGGACCTGTCGCCGTCCGATCCGTTCACCGGCGGGTCGTCGACAGCGAGCCTGGAGGAGATCGGATCCGAGGACGACCTGTTCTCGACGTACATTGACGTGGACAAGCTCGGAGTGCCGAACGGCGCCGGAAACGGAGCGGATCCGGTGGGAGACGGCGAGCCGGAGAAGACTCCAGCGAGGCCGAGGCATAGGCACAGTAGCTCCGTCGATGGTTCTTCATCGCTTGCGGAGATTATGGATGCGAAGAAAGCTATGCCTCCTGATAAGTTAGCTGAGCTATGGAGCATTGATCCGAAGCGTGCAAAGAGGTTTTACATTTTGATCGCAAATTGCATATAATCTTCTTCTGCTTCAATTTCGGTTTGGACTAATTAGGTCTTTATATTAATGTGTAAATTACTGAATTCCTCGTCGATGGGGTGTTTTCTCAGTTTTGAGTTTTTCTTAATCGCTTTCATTTGGTATAAACTCTCGGTTTAATTTAAGTCGAGCCGGGTGGACCTATATAAGAAGGCAAAGCTCTCTGAGTGCCGATTTTCTCCATTAGCAGGTCAAGACTTTAGTTAAAGGGAACTAAGCTCCTTGTCACTTGGACCAACAGTCGTTCATTTTTCTTAATTGCTTTTGAAGTTCCAAATTGAATTATTTTGCATTAGTTTGTGAAATTAAAATAAATAAAATAAAATTGAGGCTTGGTTTGTGTGCTGTGGTTTCAATTTTTCAGTTGTGACATTTTGATGATGTTCTTTTTTGTAGCTGCTGTTTGTTTTCAATGAGTTGGTGGTTGTGGTAAGAGTCTATGTACACCCTTTTTTGTGTGATTCTAGATTGTTGCACAAGGAATTTTCTCAGTTCTCTCAGTAACTGAGGCATTGTAGGAATGGTATATATTATGTACCAGTCTTATGAGTGTGAGGAGGGATGTGATATTTAATGGCCGTTTCAATTGATAACTTGTAATGTATGAATAAATAGAGACCATTAAGAATTTTCTGTTTACAATTTATTTGAATGTTGAGCTATGAGCATTTATACTTTTTAATTTTTTTTGTTGTGGGGTTGGGGCAGAAAGTGAGATAGAGGGGCTTATGTAAGAGATACTGCTCTTAGTTTCTTCTAATTTTCAGTAATTGCTGTGGACTTGTTTTATTTATTATGCTCACAGTGTTGTTGTTGTGAATAGAATACTTGCAAATCGGCAATCCGCTGCCCGTTCTAAAGAGAGAAAGGCCCGCTATATACAAGAACTAGAGCGCAAAGTTCAGACCCTTCAGACTGAAGCTACAACTCTTTCTGCCCAACTGACACTATACCAGGTTTGTGTTGACATGTATCTAAAACTAAAGCACTTTTAGAAGTTGTGTTTCACAGAGTATCCCCTGTTCTGTTTGTTGGATTTCTTGATGTAGTTTCACTTGATGCAATAAATTCAACTGCATCTTTGCATTTAAACCAGAAGTCTCATAAGATTTGCTTGAACTGGGTTTTAATATGCTACTCCACTTTTCTTCTTTTTGCTGCATGTGAATAATTTGTAATAATCTTTGCTTATTAACTTCAACTATTTTCCTTGAACCATAGATATATCTTTGTTGCAATTATTTTTTAATTACAAAATATTACATTTGAATGCTTTCTGTTTGTGTTTCTCAGAAATTCCTCAAATATAAGTTTTTCTAGAATTTTATGTAATTACTTTGGTGATTCATGGTAAACAAAATGGTGTTTGTGAGAGCTTCACCATGGTTGTTTTTGGTTTTTACCCACACGTAAACTTGTGGCTAAATAGGAATATGACTCGATCACTTCTTGATTTCTTTATAGAGAGACACAACAGGTCTGAGTACTGAAAATACAGAACTTAAGCTCCGTCTGCAAGCCATGGAGCAACAAGCACACCTTCGCGACGGTAATGGTTATCACATTCTTACAATAATACATTAAAACTGTGTACTTTACTGCTTTACAATTTTTTTAATGAAAAAATATTGAAGTATGTTATTGAAGTCAATTATTTATACTGGGATTTGTTTGTGCTCTGCTGTAGCTCTTAATGAAGCATTGAAGAAGGAAGTTGAGAGGCTCAAGGTTGCTACTGGGGAGTTAATGAGTGCCACTGAATCTTTTAATCTGGGCATGCACCAGATGCCATTTTCAGGATCAACTTTCATTCCAATTCCATCACAATCAGGTCCTTCTGGTCACCAAAACATGCAGTTGCCACCATTTGGTCACTCCCCATCTAGCATGCCAACTCATCAACTGCAACAAACAAATTCTCATCAACTTTCAGAATTGTTGCAAAATGACCAGCTTGGTCGTTTACAGGGACTTGACATTAGTAGCAAAGGGTCAACTGTTGTGAAGTCTGAAGGCCCCTCACTTTCTGCTAGTGAGAGTAGCACTACGTTTTGAATTTGATAAAAAACCAGCTTGACCTGCTAACTTATCCTTGGCATTCATTGTTCCATGTGTTGACATCCAGTCAACTAATGAAGGTACCCTATTTCATGAAATATTCATTCAAATTGAGGATTGATTCTTAATTATTTGTTCTTAGGGATGCTCACCAAAAAGGGGAAGCACCCCTTGGGATTTTGTTGCAAAGTGCACATAATCATTGTTTCAGCATGGCATTTGGTGTTTCCGGGCGCTAGGATATTGCGGAATGAAAAGGTCATTCTCATTGTATCTTTGTGTGTTGGGATGTGTATGGATCACCCTCTGTTCATTTGTATCATCATTTACGTGTAGCATGTAAACTGTGATTTATTGTTGTGTTTCACTCACTCCATTTATACTCCAAGTAATGGACTTGGGATATAATGTCTAATTACTAAGTTTTAGATTTATTCATAGTCTTCGTTGTACAATCCAAGTGTTTGGATACCTATTGTATTAAACTGTTTCTGAGACCAGACTATTTTGAATAGCTAGCATGCCTTAGTTGCTCTCTTCTGATTTTAATAGCTCTAATGGAGGACACAAAGTATTCAAAATCTTTCTGTAGCTAAGCACTTTTGATCACTAAGAGCCACTTGAATAAGCCTTTTCACAAGTATGTATAGAAAAGAAATACTAAAATAATCTTATGATAATTGAGTTTTTAAAAGAATAGCTTTTGGTATATGTTAAAATTTGTATTTAATTTTTTTTTATGAGCTCTCATTTAATTTTTTTCATAAATATCTTATAAGGATTTTTTTATAACCATAAATTTATTTTAAATAAATTATAAAAATCACTTTAAATAAATTTATTTTATATGTTAAAATTTATTTTTTTCATCTAATTTGTGGTTGTTTCTAATCCTAAAAATCACTTTTTAATCTTCTCTCTCCTCATTAAAATCACTATTTTTAAAAGGTTACTCTAAATAGTTTTTCATTTTAATCAATTTTTAGATTTTTTTAGTTTTTGATTATTTTTAAAATCTGCAATAAATACGAAAATAACTCTTAATAGTGATTATTTTTTAAAAATAAGTGATTTTTCTTATAAAAAACCTATAACAAATGGGCTCTTAGTTATTTTTTTCAATTTTTTGTCAAGTAATACTGTTTAGATAGTTGCAATGGATTTTGAGCAATATAAATAATAAAGATAATTTGGTAAAAATTGTTATTCCCATTTATTTATTTATTGTATTTCTTAGGGCCCATTTGTTATTGATTAAAAAATAAGTGATTTTTATGTAAAATAATTTAGTGATTATTTTTTAGAGATTTTTATATGAAACAGAATCTAATTTGTGTTTGTTTATAATTCTAAAAATTACTCCCTCTGGTCCTATATATAAGGAATAAAGAGATTCATTTTGATGGTCCTATTTATAAGAAATAAAACATTTTTTTTAACAAAATTAATTGTCCATTTCCAATTTTACCCATATTTATTCTCACACCACTTAACAATGAGTTAATCCATTTCCAATACAATGAAAATGAAAAGACTCACGTTACACAGATACACACACAACTTTAAGAGTTTGGTACATGGGTCCCCTCGTATATATCCATCTACCCCCTGTCTCATGCATCAAGTACACAGAAGTACAACCTTTACTCTTTTCATGCATCAGTAAATGAAAGGACAACATGAAAGAAAAAATAGAGTCTGAGAAAGAAATGACAAAGCATGAAGAAAATTTTATAGCGAAACAACATTTTGATCTGAATGAAGTGCCTGATTCATACGAATCAATTACTGAAACGGTTGAGGATTCACTGGATAACAATAACCGCGAAGTTTGTTTTTCCAATTTTTTAACAATAACTGCAAAAGTGAACTTTCTCTGTAATTTGATAAGAATTCTTTTATCCTTGGATGTTGTTAGTTGAAAATTTGGTATGAATTCTAATTAGTGGAGCAGTACAATGACTCTTGCTCTGCTCTGCTGTGCGCACGTTTGGGAATTTTCAAAGTTACTTGAAGTTGATAATTATTGTGTGGAATACAATGTATCTGCTGTCATTAATTATACCATGTCCACTTTCAATGTGAAGGGTATTTTTGGAAAAAAAGTTCAAATTAAGACATTATTAATGAAAATTTACCCATTTCAATGTATTCATTGGTCTATGTGTTTTTATCCCATATTTCTTATATATAGGATCAGAGGAAGTACTATTTTAATATTCTCTCTTCTCTCTTTATTAAAATCTAATTATTTTTTAAAAGCTACTCTATATAGCTTTTCATTTTAATTAGATTTCTGATTATTTTTAGATTCTGATTATTTTTAAAAGCTAAAACAAATAGATAAAAAGTCATTAAATTTTTTTTTTTAAAAAGTACTTTTTTATAAAATAAGTACCTTAAAAAGCTATTATTATAGGACAGAGGAAGTATATCAAAGTTTGTGCGGCCACCATAAAATTGAAGAATTACATCGGTCATCATAATTAAAATACAGTGATTTCCTAAAATAAAGAAAAAATAATAAAAATTTAGTTGGTTATTTAAAGAAAATCATTAATAATACTTATGGATACTTATTTAATATTTGTTTTTATTTTATATTAATAAAAATTTATTTAAGATATAACATATTATAAAATGAAAATCATTTATATGTTAAATTAAATATATTTTCATAAAATTAATTACAAATATAATAAATGTTAAAGAATGAAAATTAATTATATTTTAAATGAAATAATAAATACTATTATACTAAGTCAAATAAATTTATAGTTTTAAATTTTGTTATTAATTGAGACCATATATTAATGCATGACATAAATTATTAAAAATTAAAATAAAAAACTTTATGATGAAAAATGAATGAACCTGCAGATTGTGATATGTGGCATAATCATGCTTTATCATGCTTTATATGATACAATAATTATTATTATTACTATTATTTAACGGAAATCATGAATAATATATATTGATAATTATTTAATATTATTTTCCTTTTACATTAATAAAATATAATTTAAAATATAACAAATATTACATAATGAAAATCATTTATATGTTAAATTAATTTTATTTTAAGTGAAATATTAAATATTAAGTCAAATATATTTATTGTTTTAAATTTTGTTATTAATTAAGACCATGTATTGATGACTGACATAAATTATAGAATAAGAATTAAAAATTTAAAAATTAAAACAAAAAC
Source organism: Glycyrrhiza uralensis (assembly GCA_030159175.1). Classification (NCBI taxonomy): domain Eukaryota; kingdom Viridiplantae; phylum Streptophyta; class Magnoliopsida; order Fabales; family Fabaceae; genus Glycyrrhiza; species Glycyrrhiza uralensis. The sequence continues at coordinate 7,472,712 of BRZY01000006.1, forward strand.
TTTAGAAGGGAAACTGAATGAACCTAGTATATGTGGCATAATTCTGCTTTATATAATAGAATAATAATAATAATTTAATACTTTTATTTTCATTTTAGATTAATAAAAAATCAATTTAAAATATAATAAATATTACATAATAAAAATCAATTATATGTTAAATTAAATATATTTTCATAAAATCATTTACAAATATAATAAATGTTAGATAATGAAAATTAATTATATTTTAATTGATATATTAAATATTAAGTCAAATCTATTCAAAGTTTTAAAATTTGTTATTAATTGAGATCGTGTACTAATGATTATCATAAATTATTAAATAAGAATTAAACAAATAAAAATAAAAATTTTAGCAGGAAACTGAATGAACATGGTTGTGACACGTGGCATTATCCTACGTGACATAATCCTGCTTGATATAATATAATAATAATTTAAAGGAAATCATGAATAATACTTATTGATAATTATTTAATTTTTATTACTATTTTAGATTAATAAAAAATCTATTTAAAATATTACAAATATTACATAATGAAAATCAATTATATGTTCAATTAAATATATTTTCATGAAACCATTTACAAATATAATAAATGTTTTTTTGACCAATTCAAATATAATAAATGTTAAAGAATGAAAATTAATTATATTTTTTGTAACAAAAAAAATTAATTATATTTTAAATTAAATATTAAATAGTAAGTCAAATATATTTATAGTTTTAAATTTTATTATTAATTGAGACCAAGTATTAATGACTGTCATAAATTATAAAATAAGAATTGGAAAATTAAAATAAAAAGTTTAGGAAGACGGAATGAATCTGATTGTAACATGTGGCATTATCCTACATGGCATAATCATGTTTTATATAATATAATAATAATTACAAGTATAATAAATGAATTTTTTTAATAGAACAAAAATAAAAAATTTTAAAGAATGAAAATTAGTTATATTTTAAATGTAATATTTTAGAGCAAGTCAAATATATTTATTGTTATAAATTATTAATTGAGATCATGTATATTAATGACTGTCATAAAATAAAATAAGAATTAAAAAATTAAAATTAAAAATTAAAATTAAAATAAAAACTTTAGGAGAGAAACTGAATGAATCTAGCTATGACTTATGATATTATCTTACATGGCATAATCCTATTTTTATATTATATATATATAAAATAATAATAATAATAATAATAGATATAATATAATACAATGGTTGGATTTGTTCAATTACATTCTACAAAAGTTATTACATATATTAAATATATAAATATGTCAAAATTATCAAATATATAACATATTTTAATTCTTAATACCATATGAGTTTAATTACTATATATGCATTGTAAAAAAGTTTTGCATAATGTCCAATCATATCTCACTATTTAGATCTTTGTACAAATATTTAAAGAAGTAATGTTACAAATTAAATGGCACTATGTTAGAATGTGATTGGAGATCTGTGTAAAATCTTTTTATACTGTTATTGAATAATTATTAAACTCATACTATATTTCCTTTGAAAAGATATATTTTCTTTGACAAGGTCCAATCATTTTTGTCTTTGGTTAAATATACCACTTTTTCAATAAGTATCTAAAACCTTAATTACACTTTTAGTTCCTCGGTTATTGCAATTGTACAATTTTGATCCCCAAATATTGAGCGAATTGAGGCCTCAAGTTTTCCAAATATTGCAATCATGTCTCTTTGTCATTATGTTGTCCAATTTTTAACACCAGAGTCTACGTGACACATATGAGACTAATTTTATACTAAATCAGGTCTACATTATTTTACTAACAGTATCGTAGAAATTTTCATATAATTGTCTAGGTTCGGTGAATTCCTCTTTAAAAATTAAAAAGGTTCAGTGAATTCCTTTGATTTACAAAATCAATAATTTTTATTAACTTTTAGAAAGAAATCATACCATGAATGTTGAATGAGAAACTAAAGGCAACAATTTAAATAAGAATTTATCTCTAAAAATGTAGAATCTATTAATAAGATATCCCAATATGCAATAGCTAGCAACACCTCCCACAGACACGTCACCAGCTAACTCCCTATCTTATTGCATGCCCAAATTGCAAAAACACGGACCCGATTACCGATCTCATATATTAATTTTTCCTATAAGTATTTTTTTTGTTTATACTCATCAGTATCTTAAGAGGAAAAGGACCCTAGAAACTTCTGTGTTCGGCTAGAAAGTAAGTAAAACCTAATCACGGATTGTTCCGTCATCGAGATCGGGCACGGATACTAGTCGAGTATGTCCCTTAGACAAAGCGTATTAACCACTTACGTCCAATCTTGTAGTTTCTTATTCCTGCAAGTATATATGCGAGGATATCTAAACCCGAGGATTTCCCCTATATATTTTATATAAATTCAAACCATATTGGTATATATCACACGTGCATAATAACTATATGGCCACCAAGAGCTTAACCTAATAATTAAAAAATAATTTAAGTATATGAATAGGGGTGTTCATGGGTTTGGATAACCCATGCATCCAAATCGACCCGATTCAATTAATCAGTTCTTGATTGGTTCGGATAGCGGTCTTGGTCAAATCCGACCTGTACTCGTATCTATGAGATTGGTCTATATAAAGAACAGACCACTTTAGGGCAAAATCACACAGCCGAAAAAAAAAGCTTTTCCCTCAATTTTGTCTCTGCACTCACTCACTACCACCATGGACAGAGAGAATCTGGATAGGGCTATAATGTTGAGAGAGTTATTATGGAAGAAATGGTTGAAGAATGTGATGAGTGGTAAGCCAAAAGGTATTATTAATGATGAGAGACGTTGCATACTGTTCGATACTTTTGGCCCTAAGAGGGAAAGGCAAATGCCACAAGTGGTGTCGGAAAAGAAATACATGGAGATGATGGAGGCGGAAGCGAGCGACAAGGAGAGGGAGCCGAAGAAGAAGAAGATGAAAGAGGAGAAGGAGAGGGCGCCAGAGAAGCAGGTTGAAGAGAATCGGACAAAGAAGCTGATCATAACCATTAGCTATGATCAGTTCATGAATGGTGAGGATTTAGGGTTGGAGGAGCTGGAAAAGATGGAGGGTGTTGAGATGAGGATAGAGGATTTTGATCAGGTGATGGACTATGGGGAGCCAAATGAGGCTGAGGAAGCAACGTCCATGGAGGACATTGATTGATTGATCAATCAGTTGATCAATTAGGGTTTTTAATTTCGTTGTTGTTGTAATAATTTGGAGGTGTCAATCTCCAAAGTCGTCATTTTGCTTTTTCGTGTTTTGTGGTTTTCGTTGGTCCAGTTTAATTTTGTTGATGTTTTAGGTTTTCGTTGTCTGAAATAATTACGTGGTGTTTTCAATTATAAAAGTAGAATATATATGTAACAAGATCCAAGACTTCAGTCTTTTTTTTTCAAATCTCGCGGTATTGTTTCAATTTACGATTAGATTGTTGGACACTTTAATTTCGTGTGATGCTTATTTCTTGGGATTCAAATTTTCATTTGTTTTTTTATTTACCCACAGTATCCCAAGGGTAATATAAACATATAAAAATATATATTACTTTGAGTTTGGATAACAAAAATGAATACCACGAGTTAATTGTGTAATTCTCGTGGGATTTGGAAGCACAGAGAGTGATCTTTTTTTGGTTTATACGTACATAGAGTGTTCTGATCATTTGAATATGGGTTTATATTGAATTGTAAATAATACGAGTTAAGTGGGGTAGATATATTAGGAGACTTTATCTTTTTTTTTTTAAAACGAAGCTAGCTATATAGATTCTTGTCTTAAACCAATAGATTTGATTTCTAGATTTTTTTTTTAAATAGAAACTGATGGTGTTGATATGATAATTACACAGAATTCACCAATGTAATTACAAGATATATACTTACATCAACCACAACACCCCTACAATGTTGTGTGTACCAGTAAATGACCAAAACAAGAAATAAACAACAGATTTGATTTCTAGATTTTTTTTTAAATAGACACTGATGGTGTTGATATGATAATTACACAGAATTCACCAATGTAATTACAAGATATATACTTACATCAACCACAACACCCCTATAATGTCGTGTGTGCCAGTAAATGACCAAAACAAGAAATAAACAATACCAGCTAGCATCAGCACAGTGTCAATCCAGGAGCCTATAGTCCTGTTTGGATGCAAAAGCTTAAGTTTTTTGCTTATGGAGAAGTTAGTTTTATTTTGCTTCTTATTTTTCTCATATATGCAAAAGAGGGAATGTTGTTAAATAGTCACTAATGATGCTTATGGAGAAGTTAAAAAAGATATAGCTTTTGAAAAATGTGAAGAACAAAAATTAATTTCAACTTATGTGAGAAATTATTAGTTAAAAAACACATGCTAGAAGTACTTACAGATACGTTCATCCAAACTGGGCTAGTTTGTATCAATTTGGCCTATGTGCTGCAAAAATTAATTACCATCTACCTCCAACCTCTGCAGGACCAAATTGTATGATCTGTACTTGTGACCAAACCAAAATCACCTGCTGCATATAACTTTAAGGATATTGTAGAGGCTCAGCATATATACCAATTTGACAGTGTGTAATATATATGAAAAGCTCTGAACCTTTCCTCTCAGCCAATTCCAAGCCTGAGTCTTCATAGTGTCTATCACTCGAGCAATTTGTGAATTGAAGACCACCTGATTTCTTGTCCTCCAAATAGATGGACCACAGTCACACAGCAGAAAACTAACCAGATTATGTGAGCTGCTTCCTTTGCCTTACCTACGAGCATGGTTAACTACCCTTGGATAGGGGTTTTAAATTCCTGTCCGCAACCGCGATTGCGGCCACAACATCAAGGTTTTCGGAGGAGTCTCTCCGAAACCTCATCGCGACTGCAATTGCAGCCGCGTATCGACCACATTTGTCTGCAATTTTCCACAATATTAAGGTTTTTTTTCGGAGTCTCTGAAACAGAAACCGTGACTGCAATTTAAAACCTTTCCTTTAGAATAGCAAAAATGGCCACAAACACCGGCATGAAGAGCTGTCCTTATACCCCCAACCAGCACACACACATCCCAGACTTTCCTTGAGAAATTGCATTGAAATAGAAGATGATCCGCACTGTCCTCAACTTGACCACATATATAACTGGCAGTTTGTGTTCTCTTGTAGTTAGTCACTTGTTTTTTTTCCTTGTTTGTTGTCTTATAGTGTTTGGTCCTTAATACATGCTTAATTTGTTGGATTAATTTTGGTGGTGTTTTTCATAGAAATGGAGTTAGGTTAACTTTTTTGCAGTATGCAAGTTCATTTCCAAGAGGCAAGTAGGTTCGAAAAAGTTAGATATATCTTGTTTGGAGCACAATGGTTTGATGTTTTATGGTTGCTGAAAAATAAAGTTATTTTTTAAGGGGTTGTTGCTGATTGTACTGCTGTTATTTCTCAAATGAAGAATGTATCTTTGCCTACAAGGGATCAATTAATTCACAAAAGTATCATTCCAGCATGTTTTGCAAAAATGGGCAAAAGCACCAAAATGGTGTAATTTTGTCCAAATTTTATCAAAACGGTGTAGATCAAAAAGTAATTACCAGATTGAGGTAAGTCGCAGGTGGTACTGGCGACTTACCATTTTTTATTTTTTTTAAAATTATTTTAGGAGTTGAGACTGCCATTGGCGACTTCTATTTTTTTTGAATAAAAAAATAGAAGTCACAACCAGTAGTGACGACTTCTATTTTTTTATTAATAAAAAAATAGAAGTCGCAACTGGTAGTAACGACTTCTATTTTTTAAAAAAATAAATAAAAAAGTCGCGATGGTATACAAAGAATGTCAGACGGTGTTATTTTAGTCCCTAACAGATACGAAATTAAAAAAATATAATCAAACAGTTAGCCGTTAATTAGTCACTTTGGTCCCTGAAAGTGATTATTTATTGTCATTTTGGTTTGACCACAGAGACCAAAGTGACACCGCTCGACACTCTCAGGGACCAAAATGGTTGTTTACTCTCTTAACATTAGTTTTTTTTAATACCCACCAATTTAAATTTATATTCAAAATAGACTTTCTATTAAATTCATACTCAAAACTCTCTTTTATTTATTTGTTTATTTTACTAATTAGACATTTTTTTATGAAATTTCACAAATTAGACTTTAAATTAACTAATGCTAATAATTAGTGAAATTTCATGAAAAAATGTCTAATTAGTAAAATAAACAAATAAATAAAAGAGAGTTTTGAGTATGATTTTAATAGAAAGTCTATTTTGAATATGAATTTAAATTGGTGGGTATTAAAAAAAACTAATGTTAAGAGAGTAAACAGTCATTTTGGTCCCTGAGAGTATCGAGCGGTGTCACTTTGGTCTCTGTGGTCAAACCAAAATGACAATAAATAATCACTTTCAGAGACCAAAGTGACTAACGGCTAACTGTTTGAGTACATTTTTTTTAATTTTGTATCTGTTAGGGACCAAAATAACACCGCCTGACATTCTCTGTATACCATCGCGACTTTTTTATTTTTAAAAAATAAAAATAAAAGTCGTCACTACCAGTTGCGACTTCTATTTTTTTATTAATAAAAAAATAGAAGTCATCACTACCGGTTGCGACTTCTAAAATAATTTTAAAAAATAAAAATAAAAAAGGGTAAGTCGTCAGGACCACATGCGACTTACCCCAATCTGGTAATTACTTTTTGATCTGCACTATTTTGGTAAAATTTGGACAAAATTACACCATTTTGGTGCTTTTGCCGCAAAAATGAGTCTTGTGTTCTATGCTTTAATTTAACCAGCCGGCCGGAGGTTTGTAATCATTCATATCCATTGTCTTATTATATTTGGCATGCGGTTTATGCTTGGATTGGGATGTCTGGAATTTATCATTTGGAAAGGGTTGAACATTACAAGCAACATGCAGGTTTTTTCTTTTGAGAAAGAAGTTTGCGCAAGGTTAGATATTTAATTTGGCATGCAGTAATCTGGTCTACGTGGTTTGTGAGGAACAGGATTTTGTTCCAAGATAGTTTTTTCTTATTTCTATCAGGTATTGACTTAGGTGAAAATGTTATCGTGAGGGTGGTATATAATTAAATAGGGAGGGGCTCATACAAGTTTTAGTTATTGGTGTTTGAATTAAACCAATTGAATATTTGAAATTTGGTAGGTGAATCTTGACTTTGTAAACGGGGTTGGAATACCCCTTATACTCCTTATTTATTTTTTTATCAGCAAATTTTTTTTATTAAAAATGAATACAAGGGGTACTCAAACCAGCCAAATGAAGCAACCGAACAAAAAAAAACTAGAAATAAGGTAACAAAGAACCCAACTAATTTCAAAGAAATACAATTCAGCGGATCCAAACACCAATTAGAAACTCGAGGAACAAATCTTGATTAAGTCCGTCAGACCCATCATGTCAAAAGGTCCATTATTGAAGACAATAACATTTCTCACTAACCAAATAGACCACACATAATTAATCTTGGGGTGGTTTATCTATAGGGATTTGGGAAGATAAAAATTCAGACTTATCTTTTTCAGACTGGTGCGCGCATAAATCAATTAGGATGTTTTTAGGTTCTTAAATAGTAGCTTTGTTCTTTTTTTTATTTTTGATAAGACAAATTGCATTAAAATAAGACAGAAGACATAAGAAGTACCCTGTCCAAAGACAAATACATATAGTTTTTGTTTATGAACCCAGCTACCACCCATTTCAAATGAGCATCTCCTACACTTGAAAACGTCAACCCACACTTAAATAGCTCTGTTCTGATTTATTTCCTTCGTACTTATCTACAATTAATGTTGAAGCTAATGTTCAGGATAATATTAATTTGAGGTGAAGACTATACTGAGACGCAAGCCTAACGTTAAAACAAGACCAAACTGGGATTTGTCAAGACAAACAACAAGTGAAAATTAGATTTTAGAACACTACAACAGAACCCACAAAAAATCTTCTAGGTACAAGTGATCACATATCTAGTAATTATTTAGATCCAACAGAATAATTCTTAATAAATTAAATGATATTTGTTCAATGATTTTTCATCATTAGTGTTGTTAGATCAGCAATTAAATCAAGTTTTTAAAAAATAGAAATTGCGTACGGCTAAAAAAAATCTTTATACACTGATCGATCGTTTGAATTGAATACAAATTTAGGGAGCACCATTTGTATTCAATTCAACCTTGATACCAATATTTAACAAGCCACCACGCTCTCAACTCACCTTTGCGACCGCATTAATATGCATGCAACCGCGTTGATGAATGATGATGGTAACAACCAGATGGTGAACTGATTGATGAGTAAAATCAATGGTTAATTACAATGTGATTTTGATTGAATTTAATTAGTCTCCAAAGTCAATAAGTCATATGCTTTATGTTTTGTGGTTTTCTCGTAGTTCAATTAATTAATTTCTTGATGTTTCGTTCTAATGTTTGGAATATGTGATGTTTTCAATAATAAAAAGAAAAATTAACGTAATATAATTAATATCCAAGACTTTCTTCTTGGTTAATTCTCAGCGTACTGTACTTCTTGATCTTGATTATTGTTTCATTAATTTATTGCATTCTTTTGATTAATTGTTGCACTTTCATATATGCTTATTGCTTGGGTTTCAATTCGTGGACGGGAGCTGTAGGGCCTCTTCAAAATAGTGGGATGGCTCATTTTTTAGGTGGATTAACAGGAAAAAGGTATCGTAGGGGTAGACACGTCATTTGGATGCATGCTGTTGTTTGGGTCTTATGGCTGAGGTATAATAATGTCATTTTTCAAGGTGGTGTAGTTGATTTTATTAGCGTGATTGCTCCGATTAAGATTTTGTCTTGGAATTGGTTTAATATGTTAATAGAAAAGGTAGGAATTCTGGGGATGTGTTTTCATATTGGTGTTCTAATCCTATAGAGTGTTTAATGATGAGTGGAGGATAGTTGTAATTGAGGTTATCAGCAATTGATGTAAGGGTTAGAGTACCCCTTGTACTCCCATCATTTTGGTCATGTTTTTTTTTTGTAAGCTACTATGAATTATACAAGTTTATATAGTGTGTATATATATAGCGAATTGATTTATGTAATAAAGTGAGAGTTGTATACTTCAGGAATATTTGAATCTAGTAAATTAAAGGGTGCAGTACTTTTTTTATAAACAAAAAAAAATTCATTGATCTAGCTGGAAACAAAGCCTAATTAATTAGCACAAGGTGTGTGCCTAAATTTTGAACTAGAAAGGTGAGGGGAAGAGGGGTGTGGGAGAGAGAATGGAAGAGGAAGATGAGATGATATAAGTCACCTAGCTTGTCCAATGTTAAAGTGCTGATGTTTTTTTATAAGCAAAAAATATATATTTCAAAAGAAACCTAACCTTTGACATAGTAGCCAAAGAGACCGTACCGCAAGCACCTTTGACAGCAAAAGATAATTATACAATAAGGAATACTTTTTATAGAAAAACTTTGGGATTAATTCGGACGTGACGTTCCATTAATTTTGTATTTTAAATTTAAATCTCATTTTCAAAGAAAAATTATATTTATGTATTATCAATAAAATTAATTAAAATTAACCAATCAAACGTTATTTTCTAAAAGAATTAACTACACGACTTTGAGTTCTTAATGAAATCAAGAATATGTCGAGGGAGGGATGGTCGAGTGCCAAGTCAAAAATAAATTTCTTTTTTATTGAGAATTATATAGGATTTAAAAAAATACATTAATATAATAAATGAATAATGATAACAATAATATGAGTTTTCATAAATCTTATTTTGAAAGGGATTTTCAATGTTATTATAATTTTGCATAATTAATTTATTTATATATACATTTGCATAATTAATTAGATATAACAATTTTCTAAATGAATTATATAGGATGCTATATCGTACCCTTGCAATCGTCTCTCAAATCCATATTTCAAGTTGAAGACTATTTTTATTAATAATTTTTTTCAATATTTTTCTTAAATAAATAAACTTTGTCAACAACTCTTAGTTTTAATTTTCATAATTATTTGTATTTGTGATCTCTCATAGCAATCTCGGCTGTGACATTCACAACGTTCAAATTTTTATTTGCTAATAATAAATTATATATAGTAAAATTTAATTGTAAAAAAATGATATATTGCACATATACAGTACTAATTAATTTCCACTAAAAGGATAATATAATTAATTCCCTATCAATATATATTATTTTGTTTATAAAAAACAAATTCCCTCTCATAAATATATTTCTTTATGATTAATATTTCCCCAAGTATTATTTTGTCATTTTTATTTTATGTTTAATTTTTAATTACTTGGAATTACTAGTACATAACAATCACATTTATTCAACTTCGTCCATATAACTTCTCATTTTTCTGGCCCCGCGCGTATAATTCTTCAGAAAAGAAAATAATGCCCCATTCTCATATACTTAAATTGGTCCGATGACATGAATATGCCCGCACATTTGTGAGTGGTCTTGGTTCTATGAATATGTTTTTTTTTCGGCTGGTTCTATGAATATGTTACATTTTTCAAAATAAATATTTTTATTATAACTTATATAGTAAAAAAATGAAACCACGAATCCAGAATGATAACAATCCAATGGTAACAATTTTCAATTATAATATTTTAATAATAAGATTTCCCTATGACTACCAACTAAATATGAAATTTCCCCCATTGCAGCTCGAACCCATTGAATGCTAGATCCAGATTAAATAGAATACCTATTTTTCCTACATATACTTCCCTACATAGAATAACACATATATAGCTAATTAGTAAATTTGAGATTTATTGTCAAAAAAATATATTTGAGATTTCATTACCAAATTAACCATTGTAACAAGACAATTAAGCGGCTATCGGAGAGCATGATTAGATTTAACCTAAAATTTAATTTAATTATTAATTATTAGGTCTAGATCCTTGGAGCGAGTCTATAAAAAAGAAGAGATTTTGCAAGAGTAATTTACAACTACAACAAAAAAAAAACTTTTTTCTCCAATATTTTCCTAGCTATACCCATTATTTTTTTTTGTTTCACTACTCCACCTATGGGTAGAAGGAGAGTGAAGCTTGCCCTCATAGCCAATGAGTCAGCAAGGAAAGTAACATACAAGAAAAGAAGAGAAGGAATGATGAAGAAGGTTAGTGAGCTAACTAACCGATGTGGGGTTGAGGCATGTGTGATAATGTACAAGCCTGATGACCCTAATTCTCAGCCAGAGACATGGCCATCATCACCTATGGAGGTTGAAGGAGTGTTGAACAAGTTGGAACAAATGCCCCAAGAGGAGAGGAGTAAAAGGATGGTAGATCAAGAGACGTATCTGAGGGAGAAAATGATGAAGGCGAAGGAGACGCTGAGGAAGAAGAAGGAAGAGGTTAGGGTTAAGGAGATGACCCTTCTCATGCATAGGTGTCTTGAGGCTGGAAATATTGTTCCTGAGGGTTTAGGGGCCAATGAGCTGAATGAGCTTGAACAATTGATTGAGGTGAAAATCAAGGAGATAGATGTGTTAATTGAAGAGGCCAAGGAGAAGGAGGGAAGCAGTAGTGGAATTGGTGATGATGGAGAAGGCAATAATAACAAAGGGAAGGAACCTATGGTGGATGGTAATAACCGCCACTATGGGTTGGAGTTGCTTTTGGATGCCATGGAAATGGAGCAATAATTAATTAATCAATGGTTATATGATTATGTGGGGTTTTGAGTTGTTGTTGTTGTAATTTGGAGGTGTTAATCTCCAAAGTCAATAAGTCTTGATGAGCTTTTATTTTATGTGTTTTTCACTTTAATTTCTTGATGTTTGGTTTTCATGATTTGAATAAATGTGGTGTTTTTCAATAATAAAAGAAATATATGTAATAATATCCAAGATCCTTGAGTTTTGGTTTTATCTCCACGTTTTGTTCTTGATTGTTTCAATATATATGCGTTTGATTGTTGGACACTTTAATTAATTAATTTCATTATGCTTATTGGGATTCATGCAAATTTTTATTTGCTTAAAACAACCTTCTTTTCTGTACCAAAAAAAAACAACCTTCTTTTCCACATGTAATTAAATCTTAGTTTTGTTTTGAAAAACCAAAATGCATTAAAATGAGATTGAAAGCACAAGTAGTGCCCAATCCAAATAATACAAACAAGAGTTCAAAGTCAGATGTGTTGGAACCAAATTGGTTAAAAGTGTTTTTAATACAAAAACTCCCTAAGTGATTTTATGGTTTTGATGATAACAAAATGTATTAAGGTTTTTACAAATTAAAGGATAAACAAAATGTATTAAGCTTGTACAATGTATAACAATGCTGCCTAACTAAGCTTATTGCAGTCTGCGTCCAATCAGTTCTTCATGACATTGGCTGGCATTCAAAGTGAGTCTTGCGTCCAATGTTGGCACTGAAACATAAATACCAAGAGTTCTGCGTCCAATGTTTCAGCACAAGGGCAAGTAATGTTGTGCGTCCAATAATTCAGTACAAGGCACAAGGACAATTTCATATGTCCAATGATTCATGAGAAGGCATTGAAGACATGAGTCCAATGTTCAAGAATAACCATACGTCCAATGATCAGAATGCTTATAAGTCCAATGATCAGAACATAAGTCATAAGTCCAATGTTCAGGATGTGCTCTTGACCAAGGTACAGAATGCTGATCGTCCAAAGATAAGTACAAGGCAAGACTGGCATAAGTCCAATGATAAGAACAAGGCAATACTGGCAGAGTCCAATGTTTTTATGAGAAGCAGAATTGCAGTAAGAGTCCAATGATTTTCAAAGGAACAGATTCAGTGAGCGTCCAATGCAGATGAAGGATAAAAGTCCAATGTTCAGTGTGAGCAAGAATGCAACTCTGCGTCCAATGAAACTGAACATTCTGCGTCCAATGAAGTCAGAGTTACTCAAGCACTGTTCTGCGTCCGATAAATGAGAAGAACAAGAACAAAGTGTTACACGATGAATGAAGCAAAGTAGGACAAGTTCTCAGTCTACTATTCATCGTCCAATAAAGCAGCATAACAAAGTGCAATTGAAAGCATCAGGTATGCGTCCAATGTTTGCATGAGTTCTGTGCAAATTGGTAAGTGCAAAGGTATGCGTCCAATAGATTCTATATGCTGCGTCCAAAACGCAGAGTCCATTACGTGCTATTTACTGCTCATGCATTTAATATGAAACATATTTATTGAGCAAATGATTTGAAATAAATAGCTGTATGCAATGCTTTCTGTGCATCTTTGTCAACGTGTGTGAATGTACTTTTGAAAAGCATAAAATACTGTGGAAAGTGTACTAAGAGAGAGAATGTACTTTTAACTACTCTATATATCTCTGAACACATCTTTCTGCTTTACACAGTGTATTCTCTCTGTCTCAATAAGATATTATTATTAACCACTGTACAATTGAGACTTTGAGTACAGGTTGCTTCTGATTTAGGAGAAAGAAACGCAGACATGCACAATGAAGTAGATCTCCTCAGAGCAATGGGAAAATAGCATTAAATGCTATTAGAGAACGGTAACTTTTATGAGAGCTGAAGTTGAGCAACTGAAGAACAAGTCTGAAGCTTCACTACTCTTATAAATACCGAGAAGCAAGAAGAAGAATACAAGAGACTGAACAACGAAAAAGAAAGAGCAAAAACGCTGTGCAATCTCTTATACTCTGTATTGAAAGTCTTGTATTTTTTCTATCTTCTTGTAAAAGAGAGTTTGCTTAACTCTCAAAGTGCTTTAGATTTCATATCCTCACTTGTGTGAGTTAGACAGCACTTGAATCAAAAACTCTGCTGAGTTGTTTAGCCTGAAGAGGCTGTGTTCAAAGAATACTTGATTTAGCCTGAAGAGGCTGTGTTCAAAGAATACTTGTGATTTAGCCTGAAGAGGCTGTGTTCAAAGAATACTTGAGTTTTAGCCTGAAGAGGCTGCGTTCAAAGAATACTTGGGATTTAGCCTGGAGAGGCTGTGTGCAAAGAATACTTGGGTTTTAGCCTGAAGAGGCTGTGTGCAAAGAATACTTGTACCTATCTGGTTTGATAGTGAAATCTCTCTAGTTTGAGGGGACTGGACGTAGCTCTTAGGAAAGGGTGAACCAGTATAAAAACTTGTGTTATTTCTTCTTTCCCTTAACTCCTTTTATATCTGTGTTTATTACTAACCAAGGGGATTGAATTGATTTTGTTTAAACAAGTTTTTCATACACCTCAAATCGCACAAAGAAAACAAGTTTTTAAACCAAGAGAGAAGCCTCAGCGTCCAATCTTTTGTGCGTCCAATATTTCACATTTCTGTGCGTCCAGTGTTTTAGCACTCTGTACGTCCAATATTTCAGAAAACACTGTGCGTCCAATATTTGAACTAAGCTGTGCGTCCAACGTTTTTAACAGCCAGCGTCCATCTTTTGCGAAAAGTTTTAAAAGCTTAGAAACACAATTCAACCCCCCCTTCTTGTGTTTCATCTTGTTACCTACAAGATGATCATCCATCACAAAAAGAAAACCCCCACACTCAAGATACATCTTCACTCCTGCACACCGGAGACTAAGGTGAGCCGAATTTTAAAAGTACAACCCCGAAAACCTACATGGTCTCAAAGAGTTCTAGTCAAATACCAAGGTAAGCTCCAGTAATCCATCAGTCTCAAATGGGTGTTTTTATCAACCTCAAGACCCAGCCAAGTGAATTGGGGCTCAAAAACAATTCCTCAGTAACCTACATGGTCTCAAAAGAATGCATTTTCGCATGCTAGATTTAACCTAACCCATCAATTTCAAGGGAAATACTTTATAAACACAGTTCCTTACACCTTCCTTTACAGAACTCCTTTACGAAACTCTAGAACAAACATCCACCCAAAAATAAAACATTAAAATCACAACATTCTCCTTCCTTCTCACAATAAGCTCAGCACCAATCAAATTGCTCCCATCCTTTTATGCAACAATGCCCCACAAAATAAATGACACTCCAAATTACTCCGGAACCAAAGCTGGCACAATTGACTACTCCATGCCAAACATGACATATCCGTCCCTTCTTTGTCACCTGCCAACATAATATTGCCAAAAAACCAATTCCCACTTTCTCTTACCCAACTATATCATCAAAAAGGCTCCATCCTTGTATTTTCCTGCACACAAAAAAATCCCAGCAGTAGAATTATACAAATCCACAATTTAACAACAATTCAATTAACCACACTTCCTTCCTATGCGCCTTGCTATTCTTTCCTTCATAACATTCTCCTCCCTGCTTGCTGATGCAATTGAGAATTAAATACCACTATCACCGCATTGGATGTCTCCCAAAGTAGCACCCAATTGCAAAACTTCCAGCCCCCTGCACTCTCAAAACAAAAGCGCCACAAAGCATAGCACAGGCAAATACATAGCCAAACATGGCCAAATATCCCTTATAAATAACACACGCCATTAAAGACAAACAAGTAATTACTCAACATGCAAAACAGCACACCACCCAATGCAAAGGTCAACAAGGAACAAGTTAAATCTTAGTTTAACAAAAAAAAATCAAGGAACAAGTTTTACGTGACATGATATTCATGAAGTACGGATACTGTTGGTTCGATTGTGCGGAAATAGAAACGAATCCTACGATCAAGCAATAAAAAGAGCGAGTTGAACGAACAATGGAACAATACGAAATTGCAGTAAAATAAAATCACAGAACAAACGCTAGACGAATAGTAAGAATCGAAATCAAACAAAACATAAAGAGTTTAGGGAGAAGAGATTGAACACCGGATTTACGTGGTTCGGCCAGTGTAGTCTACATCCACGAGAGAGAGCAACCAAACGTTCTTCACTATGATCAACGAGATACAAGTACAACAGAGTTAACCTCTTAGCAATTCGTTCTCTGTGGTTCCTATGATGAGAATCAAGAATCATCAAGCAAGGACAAGATTGAAGAAGCTAGGAGAAGCTTTGATCAAGAATGTTTCATGCAATTAGTAGTTAATTAGCTTTATAATTAGAAACTTTACTTGAGTTGTTTTTCTTAAAGTGTAAGGGACTTAATAGGTTTTTCTTTTAGTTAGGTCATTAGTGAGCCTTGGATCCACTCCCTTCCCCTATAGCCTTGGAGCTTATATAAATCCTCTTGTAAGATTCATTTGGTAGATTTGAATGAAATTGATAGTTGCTCCTTTTGTGAGTGTGAGAGTTGAGCATTGGCTCCTCTAGGGTTCTTGGAAAAGAATCAAATGATCTTATCAAAGGTTCCTTCCTTTGTGGCGATCTTCATAGGCTTATCAATCATTCTTCCTTGAAGGTGTTTGTGGCGCCATTCTTTCATTCCTTCCTTTTCCATATATTTTTATTTTATTCTTCTCTTTTGGTAAGAGTTCTTATTCTTGAGTTATTTTGTGTGTGAATCCAATCAAATGTAGATCTCTATTTTTTATCATGTGGTATCCTTGAGCTTGGCACCTTTGATTTGGGAATTTTTGTGAATCTATTTGTTCTTTGTTTGGACTGAGTTGCGCTATTTTACTGCACCATTGCACCATTTCTTTCTTGTTTTTAATCAAAGTGCATGTGTGTTTGATTAATTTCCAAGTACTGTAGCGCTAAGAATTTTTTTCACGTTTCATTTTGTTTCTTACAAGACGTGGGCACACCATTTTTTCGTTTCTTATATCCTGATTCTTTTTGGGTGTTCCAAATAATTGTGTCTCTTGTACTTGTGTAGTTGAATCCAAGTCCTTTTGTGTCTATTAATATCAAAGTTGCACTTATATGGTGTTATTATATATGCACACTTTGATATTAGCCTACCCCATATTTGATTATTTGTCTCATTGAGTTCTTGGTATTATTCTTGAAATTAGCCTACCACATGTTTGATTAATTGACTCATTGAGTTCTTGGCGTTGCTCTTGAAATTACATACCACATGTTTGATTATTTGTCTCATTGAGTTCTTGGTGTTCTTCTTGAAAGTAGCCTACCACATGTTTGATAAATTGACTCATTGAGTTTTTTGGTGTTCTCCATGATATTAGCCTACTACATGTTTGATTATTAGACTCATTAAGTTTTTTTGTTGGTGTTCTTGAAGGAAGAAAAAAAATTTCAAAAAAAATTTTCAAAAGAAATTTTCAAAAAAAAAAAAAATTAAAAAAAAAGTGCAAAAAAAAAGAAGGAATAGAGGCTTGTTTGTTTTCATGTGTTCACTTCATTTTCATGACCATTGTGATACTTCTTTGTGTCTTGTTTGATTTTCATGTTTCTTTCTTCTTCTCTTAGTTTGTCATACATTGTGAATCTCTTTGAGTTTAGCTTTTCTTTTTCTAATTAGCTTTTCTTGTTTGTCATTTGTGGACTATTGTGTGTTTTGTCTTTGAGTTATTCCATTTTTTTCTCCTTCTAGGTTGATTCATAGGTTATATGTTGGTTGTCACCATTGGAATGTTCTCTTTGAGCTTGATTCTTCTTTAAGAACTCCAAGAAAGGCTTGAGTGAATAGAGTGGAAAGAGGCAAGAGAGTTCTCTTTATATAAAAACCTTATTTGAGTGCAAACACGAGTGGCTTTGAGTGATACACGTGAGTGGGTGGTAAGGTCCATATATATCTTATTATTGCTAACTTGTGTTTTGTGTAGCATGTCAAGAGAATTCTTCAATAGTGGAGAGAGCACTCCTCCCTCTCCAATAATGGTTACCTTGTTCGCTAAATTGACATGTCATGAGAGAATGGAGAGACTATTTGCCACACATAAAGATGAAGTTAATAAGATGTTGGAGGCTATGGAAGGAAGGAGGCATGAGAATAGAAGGAGACATCATAGGAGGGAAAGAGAACATGATAGAAGAGGGACATATCATGGGATACGAGAAAGAGAAGATAAGGAGTATGAAAAGAGATTGAGAAAAGAGGAGAAAATGAAAATGAGGGCTTCTAATGTTGCAAGATATTGGGAGCATTGGGATAAATATTGTGAGGATAAAAAGTGAATGAGAGAATTCGTGAGAGGAAAGAAAAGAAAAAGAGGATAGAAGAAAAGAGAGAAAATAAGAGTGAAAAGCAAAAAGATGAAAGAAAAGAAAAGAATGAGGAAGAAGAAAAGAGTGAAGACATACTTGAGGTTAAGGAGTTGACTTTGAATACTTGTTTTAATTCTAACCTTAATCTTTTGTCAAGTTGTGATGATTCTAGTGTGAAAGAAGATGAGGATGAAATGTCAAAGGAAGCTTGCAAGACAACCAATTTGGTTGAAGTTGTAATTCCAAAGAGAATACCCCGCGGTTTGGACACTTGCTTGGTTTCCCAAAAGTATGGATGTTAAGCTTACCTTGAGGATTATGAACCAAGACTTGAATGATATCATTGATAGATGTGTTGTTGCATTTTATAGTGATATTTTGGTTCATAGGAATATTTTTGAAGGATGTGATGGATTTCTTAAAACCAAGATGTATGGGGAACGCCTTGTTCCAAATAATTTTAGCACCATTGGTTTTGTTATGAACTCTAAAGGATTGCATGTGGAATTAATTGATGGGTTCACTACTACACCCCTTCTTACTCTACCCATTCTTGCAAATTCTATTATGCTTCCATATGATACTCCTCATGTGTTTGAAAGGTTTGACTCGAATAAAAAAGAACAACCCTTTGTTTGTGTTGAAGAGAATATCAATGTGGCTCAACTTCCCTTTGAGCCTTTGCAAAAACAAAGTACCATATCATTTGTCACTAAGTCCAAATCAAGAAAGGTAAATATGGTGGTAGAGGAAAGCTCTACAAGGTATAGTTTTCTTAATGCCCGTGAAACTCAAATGTTTGGCTTTGAATATCACCAAGTAGTATATGATCATGATGAAGAATTACATGACATATTTGTTACATGTGATGGGTTCTTTACATTTGTGTTTGACCCAGGAGGATGGATGTTTGGGGCACATGAAGAATAAAAGACTTTCCAATTCAAGTCTCCATACAAGCCTTGATGTAATAAACTCGAGGACGAGTTCTCTTGAGGAGAGGGAGTATGATGAGAATCAAGAATCATCAAGCAAGGACAAGATTGAAGAAGCTATGAGAAGCTTTGATCAAGAATGTTTCATGCAATTAGTAGTTAATTAGCTTTATAATTAGAAACTTTACTTGAGTTATTTTTCTTAAAGTGTAAGGGACTTAATAGGTTTTTCTTTTAGTAGGGTCATTAGTGGGTCTTGGATCCACTCCCTTCCCCTATAGCCTTGGAGCCTATATAAGTCCTCTTGTAAGACTCATTTGGTAGATTTGAATGAAATTGATAGTTGCTCCATTTGTGAGTGTGAGAGTTAAGCATTGTCTCCTCTAGGGTTCTTGGAAAAGAGTCAAATGATCTGATCAAAGGTTTCTTCCTTTGTGGCGATCTTCATAGGCTTATCAATCATTTCCTTGAAGGTGTTTGTGGCGCCATTCTTTCATCTCTTCCTTATCCATGTTTTTGATTTCTTCTTCTGTTGGTAAGTGCTCTTGTTCTTGAGTTGTTTTGTGTGTGAATCCAATCAAAGGTAGATCCCTATTTTTTCATCATCCTATGTGTTCATGCAAGAACATTACCCTTGAGACCCACCTTGCTAATCACTCATGAATCTTCTCTCAATCCCAATTGATCCTCACAAGTGTTTTCCCCAATACATGAAACCCTAGCAGAGCTCACAACTTACCCACTTCGTGTTTCAAACCCTCAAAACAAGTGAATAACCAACTCCTCGCGAAATTGGCTTCAGGACAGCCTTATAACCGTTTTCTGTTTCGAGCTGCTCGCTAAGCTAGCCAAATTCGCTTAAGCTAATTTGACAGGATCATAAACTGCTGAACTGCTCGCTGAACGAGCTCTGATTCGTTGAGCGAATTTGAGGCAGTAAAATCACCCAGTGATTTTGGCTTAGCGAGCCAGATTCGCTTAAGCGAATTTGAGGCAGAAAAGTCATCCAGAGGTCTGCACATTCTACGCTGAGCGAATTCTTCGATGGGGAAAACTGATTTTGAGTCACCAACTTACAGATACGTTGGAGAGTTATGTTTTTGTCCTTCAAATGGTCCTGTACCAGGCCGTGATCACCTCTATTTTGTTTGAATTTAAAATACACTAATGTTGATCGGTAGGCCACTGCCAAAATGCCAATAGTGACAAAGAAAAGCACTGGTTCGATGTGTGAAATCACCATAGACACTAATGTAGGAAGAAAATGAGAGATTAAAAAAATATGAGAAAAAGAAAAAAATATAAGTAGATATATATATTTTATGATGTTAGGTTTGAATGGGGAAAAACAAGAAAAAAAAAGAAGTTACGTATGTAATTATCTCTTACCCAGCTTCTAGGTAAAAACTAGATAGGAGTATTCATGGGTCCATGTCAATCCAATGAACCTGAAAATCAACTCAAACCGATGCAATTTTTTTTGAAAAATCAAATTGAATTAAAGAGGTCCAGAAGCACAAGATATGCCTAGACCAAACTCATACAAAGAAATGTTATTGGAGCAAACTCCAAACCACCCTAATGTGAATAACTCCTGCTCACAAAACCTAACAAACTTGAGATGGTTCGTTTGGATAATAGGTCTGTTGTTTCAAAATCAAGAACTGATACGTACCCCATTTTCAGTAAATCTAACTTCAATCTTTGTGCCAGACATACTTGTGCAGTAAATCTATTTTTTTTTTTAAATTTACTTGTGCCAGACATAATTAAAATACCCTTACCCTCTCATTTAATTTCAATCTTTGAAATTTTAGTTAAAGTTAAATGTATGACTACACATTCTTCATTTGGAAGTTTTTAGAGCTTGGTTCCCTCACTCTCCTCTCAGAGCTTAGTGCCCCCATGCTTACCCCTTCAACTGTCGTGCCAACTGCTATCCCGCACCCTGTTGCCATGCCCACTAACTGCTCCATTTTCATTTAGCCAACAAATTAATATTGAACAGATATAAGTTTTTAATCCCCAAACTTCCCAAGCTCTTAGGTAGACAAATTTTCTCCCAACTCACCCAACACGTTTTATGAGAATCATCACTATCATCCCACAAAAAATATCTCTGAATTTTTAGAAGCATACCCATGCAAATAATTAGTAGTGGTTTTAATTTTAATAGTTTATAGATATACAGAGTTTATTTGCATTAACCTATAAGTCATTTAACCTATATAGGTCCTGTAATTGGATGCAAAAGCACTAGCTTTTAACTTATGGAGAAATTAATTTTATTTTGCTTTTTATTTTTCTCATATACGTAAAAGATAGAATGTTGTTAAATCGTCATTAATAGATAGATAGGTGTTTACGAGAAGTTAAAAAAGATAGCTTTTGAAAAATGTGAAGAGCAAAAGTTAATTTCAACTTATGTGAGAAGTTTATAGTTAGAAAACACATGTTAGAATGACTTATAGAGAAATTTATCCTATAGGGAGAGACAAGAACTTTTTTTTTTGGTCATTGGGGGATGGGGGAAAGCGATTGAATGGGTTTCGAACCCACTCCCTAGAACATATCACCCTCATGTCTAACTACTTGAGCTACCAGTGAGGGATGACAAGAACTTAATTATTTTAAATAAGGCTTAATATAAAATAGGCATTTAAATGGGGTAACAGACTAGTCTGGACTCCAAACTTTCAAAAAGGTTTAGATTATGCTTAAAAAAATGTCTTTGACGGAGAGACTCGGCTTGAGCTTTGAATTTTTTAAATAGGCTAAACATTTTTTTTTTTGGTCTACAAGGGGGGTGGGGGGCATTTGGGGGTAGGCTAAACATATTTAATCAAGGCCTTGCTTGGCCTATAGCCTACTTCCACTATCCCTAAGGCTATTACTTCCAACACCTCCTTTTGTTGTTCACACCCCTTCCCCTCTTTTTCAATTTCTTTTTCTCAAAATACCTTGTCCCTCTTCACAATATCACATGAAGTCTATTTTTTAACTTTCCGAAAATTAAATTTTGTAATTTATTTTGTTAAGATTTTTAGAAGTTCTAGAATTTAAATATTAGCACAGAATTTAAATTCCAAAACACACTAATGGAAATACTAAAAAATTTCATTTTATTTTAAGGACGTTATATTTAAGGTTGCGTTCCGAAAATAAATTTTTGGAAATTCAATATAAATACTGTACGTGTTTTGGGAATTAAGTTTTTGGAACACAACAAAACATAAATCTGAAAATTAAGTTCCGAAAACCTCTACATTATGCTACAACATATATTCCAAAATTTAATTCATGGAAATCATTAAACATGCATTTCAAAAATTAAATCCCAGCAAAAAGTACAGAAACAAAGACAAAAAAAATGAATGGACATGATGGGGGGTGTACGCAAACGAGGGTATTTAGAGTTTTTTTTTTTAAAAAGGAGGGATGTAAACCAAAAGTTAGAGTGCAAAAAATAATATCCATCCCTAAATTTGTCAATTCATTTCTGAGTAATCTTGGATATCGATGAATATCTTATATATTCAAAACTAAGATTTTTATTATAACTTACTCAAAAAATTAACAAAATGAGAATCCTAACTTATGGTAATAATTTCCAGTAAGAATTTATCTGTCTCCATCAATATAATTTAATAAGATTTTCTAAGATGCAAATCCATTGAATTGCTTACTCGTATTGCAAAATTTACAGTTTGAATAGAATGCCCGATTTCCTATATTTTCCATGCAGGGCACGCGCCAGGACATAGTAAAAAACTTTGGAACTTCACTAAGCACTAAGCAGCCCCCTGTATGGGACCTTATACATACATCGCATCATCAATATTTGTTAAAATTTGCATATTTGGTTAAGACATTATAATTCGACCATATTGGCACCGAGGCGCGTCACTAATTAATGCTGCCACATTTAACCATATCAATTCAATCAATGCAATAATAATATTTTTACACTCCAATTTTTTTTTTACACAATTAATCTTACACTTAAATTTTCTTGTAGTAAAAAACCAAGTGAGGGAAACTTAGGCCTGTTTGGTTTGAGAAGTTGTTTTCCGTTTTTATTTTCTGTTTTTACTTTTAATTAATTACAAAATTATCATATTATTTGCAATTTGTTTCCTATTTTTAAATATTTGCACAGAAAATAATAAAAATAATCATTTTTTATTTTCATTGATTCCTGTACAAATATTGAAAAATAGAAAACAGGTGAAAAACAAGGCTCTTCTAAAGTGAGCAAATCACTTTACAGTGTAAAATAATTAATCTCAACCATTGATGAGAAAATCAGTGGTGAATATTATAAGTACATGTATAATAAATTATAGATATGTTGAAATATTATCCCTTGATTTTCTCATTAACGGTTAAGATTACTTACTTTACACTTTACTCACTTTAGAGGAGTCAAATCAGAAAAACAATATGACAATTTTTACTATGAAAATATCGGGTAGAGGTAGGGTCAAATAAAAAAGGGATGAAAAAATAATTAGGTGTTCAAATTAACTTAGGTCTATGTAATAGCTCTATAAATACGGAGAGATCTCTTAGAAGCAAGTAAACCACACCATAACAACAAATCCTTTTCACACAATACCATGGGTGGAAAGAAAGTGAAGTTGGCATTCATAGCCAATTGTTCAGCGAGGAGGGCAACATACAGGAAAAGGAGAAAAGGTTTGATGAAGAAGCTCAATGAACTCACCACCCTTTGTGGTGTTGAGGCATGTGCTATAGTGTACCAACCCAGTCATGATCGTGTTTCTGATCACGATCATGAGCCAGAGGTTTGGCCATCCTCCCCTGAAACGGTCCAAAAAGTGCTGACCCGATTCATCGAAATGCCCGAATTCGAACGGTATAGGAAGATGGTGAACCATGAAGATTTCATGAGGCAAAGGGTCATGAAGGCCACGGAGAAACTGAAGAAGAAAGTGAATGAGAATATGAAGATGGAGAGTACCCTTCACTTGTACAAGTACCTTGAGACTGGGATGGTTCCTGAGAATTTAAGCCTTCCTAGTCAAAATGGCTTGGCAAGTTTGATTGATGAGAAATTGAAGGAGATTGAGAAGAAGATGGAGGAACTAATGAAGGAGGATCAAAATCAAGAGCCTCAGATCAACCACCAAGACATGGTTGATGGAGGAGGAGTAGCCGAGAATAATAATGAAGGGAATGGGTTGGAGAATATTCTAGATCTCTTCTAAAGTCATCTAAAACTATAAGTGATTTTTGTGATGTTGATCTCCATAGGCGTGTCTTGTTTGAAAAAATGAGTAATGTGCGTTTAATCTAGGTTTTAAATCTAGGTTTAGGGGGTTCAATATTTCAATTCTTGATGTTTGATTTCATTTCGCTTTTTCTTTAAGTGTGTGTAGAGGAGATTAGACACCATATGCATTCATATATGATATTATGGTCTCTAGTCTTCACCTAATTGTCATTTTCTGTTTCCAAGATGAAGTGTTCGATCGATTTGTATTGTTTGAGAAAATATTTAGTACTTTTCAAAAAATGTCGGAGCTGAATGAATAGATTTTATTAGATTATAGTATTCAATAATCTCTAATGGCTTTGTTTTTAATTAATGATTTGGGATTGGATCTATCACGAAATTTAGAGAATGGATTGAGACTCGTTTCAATGCCAAGTTTACTTCGATTATATAGTTTTGATGAGTCCATTGAATTGTACAATTAAGGTTTAAAAAACCTAGTCATTTGGTGTTTTATGTGAAAAAGTATATATGAATTAAACTCCTCAACCGCATATGGCTTAATAAAATCTGAAACAAAGCATTGCCAAAGGATGCATATTGGGGCGTTCATTCCCATCTCTGAATGGAGACCTTTGATATGTTTTATATCATTGCTATGTTGTTAGTATTGAATCAAATTAAAAAAAAATGAGAGTGTTACACTGCTCGATCTGAAGTTAGCAAAAGAAAATAGGGTCAATATCCTCTCCTGCTGTAGGGACTGCAGAGGATCCAAACTCATGGAAATGTATAAGGAACAGTTTTAGTTATGATGTAAACTAAAGCTAGCTGAAGTATATGATTAGGATAATCATGTATATGAGTTGTAGTATATCATTCTTTAAATTCTTTACAATTAAATTTCTTTGTTTATTAAAAAAACAAAACAAAAAATCCATCCCTAGACCGCACTGTGAGTTGGAAAGTTTTGGAATATGCAAATGTAAAGATGAATTGAACAAAAAAATGTGCATCCCCCTAGTTTTTTTTTGTAAACCAAGTTGCATTAAAACAAGACAGAAAGCACAAAAAGTGCCCCGTCTAAAGATGAATACATAGAATTGTTTATGAACCCAACTCTCTGCCTTCTCAAATGAGCAACTTGAATATCTCTCACCTCCCTTTCAGAAACGTCAACCCAAGTTAAAAGATATTTATAAAATATTTTCCCAATGACCTACATGGTCTCAAAGGAAAATCAGATCATATGTCAAGGTATATCCATGTAACCCATCAATCTCAAATGAGTGCTTTTAAAAAATGCTATTCACAAACCTTATAAATAGCAGATTAAAACAATTCCTCAATAATCTACATGATCTCAAAAGGATATCAAGACATACCTGATTTACCCGAATAACCCAGCAATCTCAAATGGATATTTTATAAAACCCAAAAACAACACCAACCTTTACGACTCAACTTTTTGAACGCAAGAAAAACCTAATGGCATAATGCTGTGCATGCCCCTAGTCGCTCTTTATCAACTTTCCCTTTATGTACCTTTTCATTTTTCTTTTTTTGTTATGTATGTGCTGTACCCACCGAGCAATTGCTTCATCCATTCATCCATTGTCTTGTATGTTGAGTTTCATATAAAATATGAGTGAATTAAACTGGCGGTGTTACGAAAAATATGAATTAAAATATATACACAAACATTATTGATAATCTAAAGCACGTACTTATGGCCAAAAAAGCATTCATAAACATACGATTTCGAATGGAATTAATTGAGACATAGTTTATATTCTGGGGATGTAATTGGGGATTTTGTTTGCATTTTCATCAAAGATAATATCCTTGATATGATAATTGGATACGGATCTTCAATGTAAATGTGTGTTTGTGTGTATTATTTATACAATATTATATTACTTGTCATCTATTTAATGCAAGGTATTAGTTTAACATTTTAATATAATAGATCCGTTAGGTGTATGATTGAATTAGTATATAATAAAATATTTCTAAAATATTTTTCACTATAATCTTTAAAAACAAAATAAAGAATAAATAAATTGTTTTTAAATATTTTAAATATTATATAAGTTGTTTTTCCTTTATTTTTTTTATTATAATATTAGTGTATAAAAAATTTCATTATATTAACTTTATCATTTTCTGATAATATTTTTATGACATGAATATTTTATATATTGTTTACTTCACGTCCCTTTATCTCGTAAATTTGTTAATATTTCAATTAAATCTTAATTCAATTTGATAACTTATTATGATATGTTTGAAATAAAAATATTTTAAAATTGTAAATTAACCAGATCATGCATGAATTATTTGTATATCTTAACAATTTTAATTATCAACATGTGTGTGTATATTTGATAATCAATATTTAATAATACATAGTATCATTTAGTTATTATAAAGTGATTTTATAAAGTATTGATTTAAGAATTGCCATTAAATAATTCTAGTTATTAATATTTTAATCATGTGTATATAAGGTCTTTTATTGTACTTGGTAATTTATGATTTCGTTTACTGATATTTGTAATAGTTATTATTTAATAATTTATTGTGTCATTTAATTATTTTTAAAATATTATTCGTAATTAGTGATTAATAATTATTATTTTCATCAAATAAGAAATTTTATATTTAATAGATAATGTTTTAAATATACATATTGTGATATTTACATAGCATAATTTAATTATGACTTAAATATGTTTTTGGTCCCTCTAAAAATTTGAGTTTTGATTTTAATCCATTAAAAAAAGTCAAACTTTTTTAGTCCTTCAATTTTTTTTAATTTAGGTCCTTTAAGTGAGTTGACCATAGTTTTGAGCTGATGTGGCATACTTAAGTCTTTAACATCAATCATACATTACATACTCCACATACACATCACTTGACACGTCATTTTCAAAAAAAAAATTGATAGACCAAAATCAAAATCCACAATTATTATAGGGACTAAGTTAACAAATTAACATTTTTGTAGGGACCAAAATCAAAATCCACAATTTTTATAGGGACTAAGTTAACAAATTAACATTTTTGTAGGGAAGAGGGAAAAGAGAGGAGAGAGAGAGAGTTGATGTATGTTGATCCCTACAAAAATGTTAATTTGTTAACTTAGTCCCTATAAAAGTTGTTGATTTTAGTCCATAAATTATTTTTGAAAATGACGTGTCAAGTGATGTGTAAGTGGAGTATGCCATGTATGATTAATGACAAGAACTTAAGTATGCCACATCAGCCCAAAACCATGGTCAACTCGCTTAAAAGACCTAAATAAAAAAGGTAGAATCTACGGTACCCATATGAGTTCATTGGGTAGCGGTACCCAGCTGATATGGACCAATTATAGAATTCCATCTGTATTCCACTAACCAGATAATTAAAATAAAATAATTGCAAACAGATCTTCCATTTTTCTCATTTTCATTTTCACCCCAGCTTCTTTCTCCTCTTCCCATAACCCTAGCAACAAAACCAAGAACAGAGGTATCAAAGAGAAAGCAACATCTCTGCTGCCGACCTTGGAGAACCCAATTTGGAGGTGGCGGAGCGTGACGGCGAGGCTGTCGAGGGCGAGCCAGGGAGTACTAGAGTTTGTCGTTGGTGAAGGCCAAACAACGAAATCGACTAGTCATTCCAAATCAAGCCGCAACAACCGTCTCAAAACATTGGTGGCTGCTCGGAATGATTTGGAGGATAGGGGCTCGGGGTCAAAATCTGGGTTCCCGGAGGCGGAAACCTTCAAGATTAATGTTTGTTGTATGAACCATGAGATTTGAAGGATTTCCTGATAGATTGCATTAAGGGGGGTAGGGTGCGGTCATATTAAAGATTGTAAAAAATAAAAATAAAATAGTAAAATTTATAATAAACTCGAGCGAGAAAGTGGGGTAGGAGGAAAGGTAGGCGTTTGGTGACCAAGAAATTTTTAAAAACAATTATATAAATTTGCTTTTTGAGTTATGAGAATTTTGGGATTGAAAGGGTCTTTCTCAGACAATGAGCGGACGCATGTACAATGGATGCAAAAATGGTCTTTGCGATGAAGATGTTGATGAGAAAAAATAATGATGATGTTGTTTCTAAAATTGATTGATTGCAGAGAGACTTAGGTTGTGTGAGGAGGATGTGTTAGTGTTAGCGTTGGTGTTTCTGATATTGTAATTGTAATGCGGTTTTTTGGAGCTGGTCTAGGTGTTCAAGTCTGGGACTTTTGGTTTTCTAAAGCTTCTGTAGCATTATTGTTTGAATGTTGGATCTCGGGTTTGGGTAGTTTTTTAGCAGTTCACATGGCTCTGTTTAGCACATTAGCAGCTTAATGGGGGTGCATCATAGTCTTGGCTAGAGTCGTACATAGCATACTAATTGAGTTGGTCTTTGGATCAATCTTGGCTTTATTATCCCTATCAATTGGCGCACAACATATTGGAGTATGGAGTGGGAACGAAGAATTGCAGTTCGTGGGAACCGACCTTGAAAAGGCAATCGTGGGAACGAAGAATTGCAGTTCCCATTTCTCGAGAGACAAGAGGAGAGAGATAAATGGGGTGAAAACAGGAATGAGAAAAAATTGGAAATCTTTTTGCAATTATTTTTCATTTAATGATATGCTTAGTAAGACATACATGGAAAATTTTAATTGGTCCATGTCAATTGGGTACTGATACCCATAATTTTTTCAAGGCACCATAACAATCACCATAAAAAAAATTGAAGGGAATAAAAAAGTTTGACATTTTTTAATGGACTAAAATCAAAACTCAAATTTTAAGAGGGACCAAAAATATATTTAAGCCTTTAATTATTGTAAATTGATTTTCTAAAGTATTGGTTTAAGTATTGTCATAAATAATGTTAATGATTAATATTTTAATCATATATAAGGAATTTTATATTTAATTGTTAGTATTTAATTATATCCATAATAGTCATTTTTAATGATTTAAAGTGACAATTATTTATTTACAAAGCAACTTTTTAAAAGTAGTAATTAATAATTAATATTGTTATTAAGAAATTTTTATATTTAACATTTGGATTATAATAAGAAATTTTATATTTGATAATTTATGGTGCCTTTTAATAATCTTCATGTATTTTTCTTAAATAGTGATTAATAATTAGTATTGACATCAAATATTTTTAATATTTAAAATTTTAATTATATTCACGAGAGATTTTATAATTATTAATTAGTATCATAAATATACATTGTCATTAAATATTTTGAAATATTTTTCTTAGATAATAATTAATTAATATTGTCATCAATTAATACTTTTCAAATAAATTTTACTTTTATGTAGAGATAGAGACTACCTCTTTATACCATGAAGGCACAAAAATTTGATCTTATCCTCTCTACTATATAAATTGTGGTATTTAGTGATATATCAGATTTTTTTTGTTACTTAGTTATGAAAGGTAGGAATTTTGCCAAAGGAAGATAATTAGGATTTGGCCAAGGATTGTAACTTTGTAATTATTATTTTCATAAGAATTTACTGCCTCTTCCTCGGCTTTTTGGTGTCCTTGTGTAGGTGCTACCTAAGCAAAGTTTCTAAATTAAGCATAATGAACAATGTTGCATAGGCAGAATACAAATACAAAATTATATTGAAAATCTGATAGAAACGAAAACCATAATAATTATAATTAATACTACTTATAACCATTTTTATTCAATTGAAAGATCTTGTGTCCTGACTTGGGATGGATCCAAAGAATGAAACAAGGCAGGTTCCTAATTTTTTTAATTAGATATGTAAATTTTAATCTTTAAATATATTATTTTTAATGTTAATATATATGACTTTTATTTCAATGCAATTATCTATATAGACTGGTCCAAATGCAATTATATATGATTAAGTTTTTAATATTTTTAGGTGTTTTTGGATCCATCCCCGACCCACTTTCACTCCTAAGTCCTAACCTTTTTTTCACTTTTACTACATTTTACATTTAGCATGCTCACCATTTTTTCCAAAATAAAATTAAAATCCAAAGAAGGAAAATAAATCTTTTTTTTTTGTCAAAGTGATCACACATAAAACGCATTAAAGTGGTCACACATAAATCCAAAGTGAAAATAAATCTTAATTCGCTGTATATAAAACTATCGAGCCCAAATAAAAACTCTCAAAACTCTAATTTTTAGGTGTTTTTGGATCCATCCCCGGCCCACTCTCACTCCTAAGTCCTAACCTTTTTTTCACTTTTATTACATTTTACATTTAGCATGCTCACTATTTTTCCCAAAAATAAAATTAAAATCCAAAGAAGGAAAATAAATCTTTTTTTTTTGTCAAAGTGATCACACATAAAACGCATTAAAGTGGTCACACATAAATCCAAAGTGAAAATAAATCTCAATTTGCTGTATATAAAACTATCGAGCCCAAATAAAAACTCTCCAAACTCTAAAGCCTATGTGCTGGCCCATCATACAAAATTAAATGAATTGCTTCTTGACCAAAAAATTGAAAGTCGAAAATTTGGATACCCAAGACACTTGTAAAAATCTTTTGTTTCATAATAGTTAGAGCCGATCCCTCACCGGTAGCTCATGTGAAAAGAGATGGGGTGATATTTGTAAATGGTGGGGACTCCACCCTCCCCAATCCCCTCCCCCCCCCCCCCCCCAAATGACCAAAATAATAATAATAGTTGGAGCCAAACTCGATTCATGCACTAATTGTTCTTGGAGGGGTGTTTTGTTTTTGATTCACCTCATCCTTTACTGTGCCGCTATTCTTGACCTTAGTGCAAATCTAGGGTTTTTTCTTTTTTGGGAGTGTCCTATGTTTCCCTTTACACAGTTTTTGGCTGGAGGAGAGAGAGTATTTCAAATCTTTCTTGTTTGTGGTTCATTTTTTAAGGAGAGGAAGAGAGGAGATGGAAAGGGAGGGATTTGGTTCTCATCCAATAATGGTGGGATTTGGAGGGAAAAAAATAAAGTTTTAAATATTTAAAACGTATTTACTTAGATAACCTTACATTAAATTTAATATAAAAGCTCATGAGGGTTTAAAAAGTAAATTAACATATTCCTTTCATTAAAATTCCTCCTCTCCCTTTTTACCAACCAAATACAATATCTAATTAAATCTCTCACCTCCCTTAAAATCCCTTCCCTCCCCTTTAGCCAACAGCACATCATGTGTATTTGGCAGCCACCGGCCACCAGCACTTGCTTCGTTGCTTATAGGGATGACAAAATTATCCGTACCCGTGGATAAAATCCGCGACGGCCACGTGACGGGTACCTTAACGGGTACCCACGGGGTAAGCTAAACGGGTATTGAAGTACCCGTTAATAAACGGGGACGGGGCGGGTAGTGAGATACCCGTACCGCGGGTATCCGTACCCGCTAATATTAGTAAATTACAAAACTAACCTTATTTATATATATACCTAAAAGACCTAGATTGATTGAAGATTTTAGCGTCGTCTGAGACCTTTAGTTCACTGGCTTCACTCTTTCTTCCCTCTTCTCTTCTTCTTTGCATTTTTTTGGCTACTGTAACAACTTTTTCTTTTTCTTAATGCTTGTTTTCCTTCTTTCTTTACTTCTTATTGTGCTGTTTGAGTTGCTCCAATGGGGGAAATTTTTGAGATGTAAATATGTTGATTTCTAAAGCTAGTCCTTGTGTTTAGTGGGGGGAAATTTTGTTCTGCACTTAAAGTTGGTTTTATTGTTCTGCACAATATGTTTGATTGTTCTTTACTTAAAGCTAGTCCTCGTGTTGGGGGGGGGCAATTTCCTTGCAATGCTTGGTTTTGTAATTTTGTGAAATAATTCAATCTCTAACAACTTTATAATTTTATTATGGCAAATATAAAATATTGCATGAAAACCAATTTTTTCTATAGTTTTTTAGATTTTTTCAATTTTTTTAAAAAAAAAAATCCATGGATACCCGCGGATATCGCGAGTACCCGCTAAAGCATAGGTAGTGGGTACCCGCGCGGGTATAGGGCGAGCACGGGGGCAGATTTATCCAACGAAGCGGGTAGCAGGTAGCTACTACCCGTGCCCACTCTGCCCCATTTACATCCCTAGTTGCTTATGCTATGCATTTGGGTCATGCCCAATCTTGTAACCTTGGGCTTTTGGCCTTTGGCCCATTTCAATGAATTGCTTAACTTGGACGAAAAAAATTTGTCACCTGTTATTTCTTAGTCAACAGTATCAAGCATTGTAAGAGAAAATTAATAAATTGACAGAGATATCCAATAGACATGGAAAAAAAATAATAACCTAATTTGTACAATTAAAAATAAAGAATTAAATTGACCAAAAAAAATAAGAGACCAAAATTATATAATCATAAAAAATAGAGTGCAATTAAGCTAAAAAAAAATCGGTGAATAACTTTTTTTTTTGTGGGTTTTTTTTTTGGTCAAGTTATTTTTTTGTGGGTTGAAACGGTGAACAACTGAAAAAGAAGTGCCTTCGGTGGGCTTTCATTTTCTTTTACCGTGCGTTGAGTTTTCTTCTGCTTTACGGTGCTATTGGCCGCCGCCGCCGCCGCCGCTAGAGTCGCCGTCGACGTATCGATCCCCGTGTCCTCCCACTGAGTCGCTCTTCCTTTCTATCTTTGTATGTTTATTTCACTCTCCATTCATTTTGTTCACTCTAACTGTAGCTGAGGGTTCATTATTAGATTTGCATCTGAGATTTCTGCGTCAAAGTGATTCTCCTTTCTATTATCCCAAATCATTTCAGAAATCGTGGCCTGTGACCCGAAATTGAACGTTGGCATCACCACTGTTCGCAGATTCACGAGCTCATCAGTTCGCAGAATCCCAAGCATTTTGGGTCGCCATTGTTCGCAGAAATCGCAAGCTTCCTTTGAACATCTTCAGGTTCCTCTCTCTAACATCTCTGGTCACCATTGTTTCCTTTGATATTGAAAGTGTATGATGGATATTATTATTTGAAGATATAGTGTTTGATGAAATGCCTGTGTATGTTTGGTATGAGGAGCTTTAGTTGAACTTTTCATTGTGTATGCTATTGCTTGCTTGTTTGTTAATTGGGTCATTGGCTTCTTTTTCTCTGGTTCTGTTGTTTCAGAATACATGCAAAATCATAGACTGACTGATTGGGCCTTCTTTTTCTGAATTCTGATACAGATTACCCCCCTAATATCTTACATTTTGTTTATTCAATTTAAAAGAGTCTTGTTATTACTAAGATTACACGCCCAGTAAAAAACAAGGGTGAGATCTTAAAAAACATGGGCTTAGTTAATAGTATTTACTGTTGTCTTAAATACAACTCTAGAGTTCACGGTGTGTGGTGTTCCTTGTGTCTGATTTTAACTTTTTTCCCCATATGGGTAAGCTTGATTTATGCTGCCTAGGTGACTAAGAGTGTATTATGGGTTCAAAGGTTAAGTTCAATTCCCCCACCCCCCCCCCCCCCCGCGCTCACACTGCTCCCCCCCCCCCCCCCCCTCTCCTCTCTTT
Organism: Glycyrrhiza uralensis; assembly: GCA_030159175.1. Taxonomy (NCBI): domain Eukaryota; kingdom Viridiplantae; phylum Streptophyta; class Magnoliopsida; order Fabales; family Fabaceae; genus Glycyrrhiza; species Glycyrrhiza uralensis. The sequence continues at coordinate 7,506,472 of BRZY01000006.1, forward strand.
GTGTTATGTTTTTTCGATCTAGTTAGTAAACTTTAGGCTTCTCAATGGTGTTTCTTCTCATGGCTGCTACAAGGGAGTTGCTCTTGCTATTTCTAACATACAACAAGAGCGAGCAGCCTTGCTGCATTTTAGTTTTTCATGTTCCGCGTTGCATCTTGAATTTTCTGATTGGAGAGATATCTTGTTCTCCCCCAGTTGTACTGCCCCCTCTTTTATCTTTAGGAATTTTTCTTGAGTGTTGTTTTAAATTGCCTCCATTGTTGTGTCATGGACCAGCTATAATTGAGAATACAAAACTTGTTTCTTTATTTACAATACAAATCATTAGAATATTGTTTTACGCTTGCATCTATAAATGTGATCTAGGTGGAGCAGGGACAATATGCTTTCAGTAATCAATATTATTATACGTGCTGTTTTCTACTCAGATGTTCCTTGCTTTGTCTCATTGAATTCTGCAACCGAATTTTAATTGAGTTCAAATGCTCAAACCAGGGATTTTCAGATTCTCGCAAAGGCTTTTGGAATGGCCGCGATTTACAGTCTTTACATCATCAATAAGTCTGGTGGATTGATCTACTATAAGGTTCTGCGGTTCTAATTTTTTTTTTCCATTGGTCACTACCGTGGGACTTGAAATTCTTTTTATTTTGTTTCCTAAGAAAAATGTTTTCTACTTTTTCCTCAAAACTGGTTTCTCTGTTTGATGAGTATGTTGGCTTGTTAATCAGGTCACATGAACATCTTGTAGAGTAAGCTCCAGCTGATAAGTTTTATTAAAGATGACCAAGATACCTTTGTATTTCCATCCCATTGGTTTCTCAGTTTAAGAAATTTATTGAAGCTTATGATAATTAGGACATGGATTCACTTAACAGATGGAAATAATAATAGCTCAGATTTCTCTACTAAATATTGTATTAACAAATAATAATTTAGTTATATTCGCAGGCTTGCAGCAAATGTTTTATTTATAATTGCAGAGGTAAAGAAATACTAGAAAAAACCCTAATAGAGATCATTAAACAA